>OZ008371.1:95294412-96581145 GCA_963931995.1 Phaonia tiefii | reverse complement strand
ATTTTTGGGTTTCACCTTCTTAAACCTTTAACAAACCCATGACAACTTTTTATGAATAAGGCCGTAAGTGTTTTGTTTTTGAGATATTCCCAACACCAAATAATATTTTATGCGTACAGATTATAGTCCGACAATTTAAACTATAATAGTGTCACATTTTATCTAAAAGAATGGATTTAAGTGGAATATTGAGTAAAATACTTTATTAATTGTTTTTAATAAACAAGTAAAAGAAAATTTTTTCATCCATAAATGAGGTATCAATTATTATTATTAATTATTATTAATTGAGCTATGTATACTATTTTTGGATAGTGATTTTGAAAAGAAGCTTAAAATTCATCCTCCGGGTGCAATGCATCAAGGCCGATGGATGGCTAAGTCAATATATTCCCTAAAAATATTTTTGCCAAGGTCACACAACTATCATTATGCACAAAAGTAAAAAAAAATACGTTTGTATATTCATAGTAAAAATATTTGTTAAGCCGTGAATGAACTGCAATGATCTAGTAAAAGGTTCATATCAAAATGAGTGCTTTCTGAAATCTCTAAACAAATTTGAAACCCATTTCTATAGCCGAATTAAATAAATTTAGTACACATTAAGGTGGACCTTGAAATGAAATTTTTGCGATATTTTGGTAGATGAGGGCTCTATTCCGTGCCTTTTTGAAAAAAAATGACAATGCCGAAAAAAAAAATTAAAAAAAAAACATTAGGGGTTGCGCACGAGCCGAGAAAAAGGTCCACTTTGCCAAAATTAGGGGGGAAATTGCCATAGGTCATCAGGGGTCACCCGTAGGGGGGAAGAATGTATGGCCGACCCCCATTAACTTTTTACCGCCAACATTTTCCCCCAAGACACCCACCCCCTATCTCCTCCCCTTAGGGGGGTCACCATACAAAAATGGAGGTTGCTCAGTATTTTCGAAAAACACCATAGGTCATCAGGGGTCACCCCTAGGGGGGCAAAATATATGACCGACCCCCATTAACTTTTCATCCCCAACATCTTTTTCGAACAAACTTACCCTCTATCTCCACTCCTTGAGGGACTCCCCATACAAAAATAAAAGAAGCTGTAATTGAGTAGTACTACTAAGCACTCTTAATATAATATAGTCAAATTAACATATTTTTGTTCGCTGATGGGTATTTCTTGCGGTAAGAATCGATAACATGTAGTAAATACTGTTTCTCTTCTTCGCCTTGACACAGTATTCTATTATAATCTTGTATCATTTTTACTCCTCTTTCGGCAGTGTCGTTCACAACGCGCAAGTTATTTACAATTCTACGACCTTCTTGATAGTCTGCGCGAGATTTCCAGGTTGCTGGATTTGCAAGAATGAAATCTTGCGATATTCCAAATCGTACAAATAAATTTTTGGTATTATGAGAGACGAAGTTGCTCAAGTCTTTAGCCAAGAATTCCTCATTCACATCTTTGAATTTCACCTCGATTTTTTTAACGCTGGTGCTTTTGATTACGACGCGAGGAGCTGGGGGAACCGGTTCGTCTTCTTCATCTTCTTCACCTTCTTCGTCTTCTTCATCTCCTTCACCTTCTTCGTCTTCTTCATCTTCTTCACCTTTTTCGTCTTCTTCATCTTCTTCACCTTCGTCATTCTCATTTTCTAGCAATGCTTGGGCCATTTTGGCCTTCAACTCATTTGAAACCTTGTCATCGAAAAAGGCAAGGGCTATGTGCTCATCGGCGAGATACCATAGGTGACCGATAAATTTCTTTATCATTACCCGAGATAAATCCTGGTCAACGGACTTGTACTCGACGATGTCCTTCAAAAACTTCCAATCTTGATTCGGCGCCTCAGCTGCTCGAGAAGAACCAAACCATGCCTTGACGTAAAGTCGCACCACAAAAATACAAACGTGTCGAATACCATTCAATTCACATACAGATAAGTGAAAAGTTCTCCGAAACAAAAACATCTTGAGGCTGTAAATGGCTTTTGCCATCCATCGAGCATGGGAAACGGGTCCTGGAGGTCGGAAATGGTAATTCTCAAGTTTTTCACCCAGAAACAAAAGAATTAATTGTAGCATTTCTTTGTAGTCATCGCGAGGGTGTTTCTCCTTCAATTGATCTAAGCAAAACTTCTTTATGCCGACTTGCATTGCCACAGGAATTTTTCTGACGACTTGATCGTCTATCAAGCCAGAATGGAATGGTTTAACCTTTACAGCGTCCCATTCCTGTTTGAAACGGTCAAAGCAAGGAACGCCTGGTGCACTGGTCTTTCCCATTTTTGTCTCAAAAACTTCCCTTAGCACCAGTTCGTATACGTGGTGTCTGCAAGGTAAATATAAGATTTCTCTCTCCAACAGCCGCTCAAGAGCAACTGCGGCTCCGGAGAATGGGCCACTGTTCGTTGATGTCGTGTCGAAAGAAAGTCCTTGTATTCGATGTGTCATATGCCAAGATGCCAACAGTTGATAAACGGCATGTGCTATTCTCCGGCCTTTTCCTTTCCCATCTTCTACTTTGGGAACTCCAAGAAGTTGTTCTTTTTCTCCGTACGAGACAATTACCGGTAAACGGTCCACCTTCTTTGTACCCACAAAATCCAAAAGCATTTTGCCATCCCAATGGACTACGAAGGATTTAGCTGCGACAAGCTGGAGATGAATGAAACGCGTTGAAGAATAAGAATTCTGAATGAGAGCAAATAAATCTATGCGATCTTACTTCTGGATTGTCTTTCACATAACTCAGCATGTTCTCTCGATTTGAACGCCGACATCTCCGAAGCGACGTACGGTTTATTGTGTATTGTTGAGGATCGCGTCCAAATGCTTCTGCCGCCGCTATCATAATGCCGACCGCGTCTCGGTCAGTCACTTTGCACTTGTCCAAAGCTGATAGGACTCGTTCAGTAAAACATTGTTTGTAACCTCTTCTGTCACCAACATTTGACGGGCCAGCTTCTGCCGGGAAGTTTTCGTCTTGAAAATTTAACCACTGCAATTGAACGAATTTCATTTGAATATAAACATTGGACGAACACACAAAGCGCGAAATAGCTTACCGCCTTTAGCGAACCGATCTCTACTAGATTCCGTTGCACGTTTGCGTCGCAACTCTTCTTGTTCTTCGCGCTCAGCTTTACTTTTCCTCGTTCGAGTATCAGTAGCGTCCACACCTCCCATAGTTCCTGGCCGGCCATCTTCTCTTTGCTTTAGCAGAAACTCAATGTCTTCGGTATTTGTCATTTTCTCAAGGTCGTTGGCGTGTGCGATGTCGAAAAGATTATCCAAGCTATCAGAAAACGTTTTCTCTTTTTCTCTAGTGGACTCAGTCTTTCTGTGAGATGACTTTCTTAAAGCATCCCACTCATCGTGCAGCGCAGCTATTTTTCTTGTAACATCTCCTCTGGCTTTCGTCGGAATAGCTGCTTGGCGCCAAAAAATCATCACTGCGTCCGCGACTATAACCGCACTATTTTTCTTCGACATGTTTCGTTTGCGAATGTTGAAGAAATGCATTCTTAGCACTTGCTTCTTCGACGGTAATTTGTTCCCCGTAATATTCATGCTTGGATAACCAATCAAAAAAATATCGTCGCGCGATCTAAGTCGTGTTGTCATCTTAACTTTTAAAAAACGGGAGAAAAATCAATTTACTTTTCGCGGTCGTCGGCACTTGTTGAATGACAACAATCGATGAATGAACTGCTATTTATAACTACTACGTATTTTGCAATATTTTACTGCCAGGTACTGATGAATGGGGGCATCTGCTAAGGGTGCCTATGTACCTGATTCAGCACGTGTGCGTTTCAAATTTTTCAAGACTTTCCAAACAATTACCACTCTTGAATATTGGTGGAATTTCTGTAAAAAAATCAAAAAAACTCAAAAAAATCTCGATATTGTGCAACTGTAAATACATAGATTTTCAGTATTTTTGTATGGGGAGTCCCTCAAGGAGTGGAGATAGAGGGTAAGTTTGTTCGGAAAAGATGTTGGGGATGAAAAGTTAATGGGGGTCGGTCATATATTTTGCCCCCCTAGGGGTGACCCCTGATGACCTATGGTGTTTTTCGAAAATACTGAGCAACCTCCATTTTTGTATGGTGACCCCCCTAAGGGGAGGAGATAGGGGGTGGGTGTCTTGGGGGAAAATGTTGGCGGTAAAAAGTTAATGGGGGTCGGCCATACATTCTTCCCCCCCTTTAGGGTGACCCCTGATGACCTATGGCAATTTCCCCCCTAATTTTGGCAAAGTGGACCTTTTTCTCGGCTCGTGCGCAACCCCTAATGTTTTTTTTTTTAAATTTTTTTTTTCGGCATTGTCATTGTTTTTCAAAAAGGCACGGAATAGAGCCCTCATCTACCAAAATATCGACACAAGGTCCACCCTAGTAAATACATATTACAGTCATCCGGGCATGTTTTACGGTATCAAGCATATAAAAGCATATTTCGATGTTTTTACATATTTTGTAAATTTTTTTACTTTACATAAGAATTTTTAGCTGTGTAGACAACAACTGTTTATTTATTTACGATGGCAATATAATCTTTATAATTTTTCGCAACTGGCAACGCCTAACTTTTGTGCATTTATAGAGTAGTTAAAAAGTTAAACTCATGCCAAAAGAAAAAGAAAGTCTGAGAGAATTTCTGCTTCGCATGTGTAAAGTTTATCCAGGAGTCTTTCGAGTAGATCACTCAGTTTTGTTTTGCAAAATATGCAATACTAAGGCTCCTGTCGTCAAGAATTTCAAAGAGCTCTACCAGGCGTTGCTTTGCAGCCAGGTCCATGCATTACCAGTTGGGGTAGTTGTTTGAAAGCATCACAATACTATTGTGAGCATTTTGGAGATGTTAAGAAAGTTGTAGAATCGTTTGACAGCGATGAGGCTGAAGCAATACGTACTACCGAAGAGAAATTTAATTTAAGAGAAACAATGAACGATCTTGGGTATTTGCAGTGTAACTTTCCAAATTTAACCAGTAGCATTTTAAAACTACAAGAAAGATATATATCGCTAAAGACGAGTATCGATATATTTGAGGAGATAAGCAAAAAATTGAATTTAATTGAAAATATTTCTAAAACAATTGAAGCTATTATAAAACGTAATACGGACTACAAAACTGTGTTGGACATATATAGTGTTTTGTTATTGGTGTCGTTGCAAAGGGGGAGTTCACTAAATTACTTTCGCCGGCAGAACTTGACGGTTTTTCGTTCTTGCAGATAATCGAAGAACCTTCACATTTGACAATTTAAATCAACACTTAGTAATATATTGCAATAATCAATCAATAGACTGAATCTTATTAATGTAATCTAAACAATGAAAATAAATAAAATGAATGGTTTCCCATTACATCTCATGAAGGGATAGGGGAGAGCTTCTCACAATTACTGAGCTGTGCGCTTTCCAGTTTTTCACTCGATAGTGTCGCCGTCACTATGCGAGGTGGCCGCCGCGGAAAGATTTTTTTTTAATGTGGTCAGAGCAGGGTTCGAACCCAGGATCTCATGTACAAGAGGTGCGCACACTAACCATTGCACCACCGACGGCAATAACTTCATTTAATTTACGACTGTTAGTTATGAATTTTTCTTAAAAATAAAATCTAGTCAAAGAATAAAATTCACTACAAATCTAAACCTATTGTGCATTTTTTATCAGATTTTAAGGCAATTTTTAATGTTTTTCGTGCTTATCTAATGCGCATATTTTTAGTTTTTTCGTGCATATTTCTCTTGGCCCTGCTCATAACACACTGAACATAACAAAATCGGTTGGAAAATTTAACAGTTTCTTCCAATCTATAATCTAAATAATATATTTCTAGTGATAAACTTGCTACAATTTCAAATTTTAATCTTAACCATTTTACTACCATAAATTTCGTTATAATTCGCAATGAATTTACGTAGTGTTAATAGATGTTTGTCATGTTAAATTAAATTGATTTTGACTAAATATTCCACGAAACTGAAGGGTCCAACCTATAAGATAAAGAACTTATTGGGCTGACAGCACTTGCAGTACTCGGCAGGGTTGGGAGGGTTAACGACTGCTGAGTGGGTACAATCCACCGTGTTATCTTCTCAGACATCTCGAACGAAACGCCATTTATTATCCTAGTATTCAAGTTTAACCTCCAAGAAGTTATACAAATCAAATCGGATCCTTCCCCTGCGTCTACTGACTGCTCAGGGATTATAAAATTATATACTTAACATAAATAAGCCGTAAGGCCAGCCCATTTAAACATTTGTTCACCTAGTTCTCTCCTATTAATTCTCTTGGCAAAAGGATAAAAAACCAATACACTTGTTCTCAGACATCTGAACTCAGGATGACCTCTATAGGATTTCTTACAATCTGGCGACATTTTACTAAGTTTCTTGCTATCTTAAAAAATTAACATTTCTGCAATTGACTAGCCTTAGTAGACAAGAACATAGTTAAAATAATAGGTAGCAATAGTCGAAAAGAATAGTGCTAGCAAGAGATGGGTCCTTACATCTACCAGTAATGTAAACATTGTCACTCCAATGGTCTGACGATACTGAGACTACCATCTCCAGAACTGGGCTATCACTCAACCGACAGTAATTTTCAGCCTGGATTCTTATTCACACTTATTATACTTCCCTCGATTTGCACTGCATGAATTTCCTCATTCATTCCACATTGTCTAGTAATCCGAATGAAACATTAGGTCTGTCTGCATACTTTTCCAGACAAAAATATCCAGTATTTATTTTGGTAGAAAATATCACAAACGTACACAGACGACATCCAGTAAAAACTTGAAAGAAATACAAACTTGTATATGTAAACAGCTGATATGAAATGCAAACATTTGAAAACCCGGAAACCGCAGTTTGAACAAAACAATATAAATAACCAAAACCGTCTTCTTTTTTTAAATTAACTGTAAAAGTGCATTAAAGATCATTAAGAAATCATTTCTAATCGTAAAAAACAAATTTCCAATGAATAAGTTGATAGTTTATATTCGTTCTATTTCCGAATTTTGTCTGTTTACACAAAACATATATTTTCGAGCTTGCAATTTCTTACAGGCAAATATTTCTCCAGTAAAACCTTGTCAGTTCTCTGTCAATCTCTCTCGTTACCAGCTTTTTGGTGTAAACAGGCAACACCCAGTAACAATTTGTACAAATTGTTACAAATTATCAGTACGCAGTCAGACCTACTCTTCTACTAATCAGTACCTGGATATCAGCACCTGACAACCTCCACATTACTTTCGACTCCGCCCAGCTTTACACCATCTGTTGAGACAAAAGTTATAAAATAGACCCGTTTAACATCTGCATCTCCTAGTTCGAAGTCGTAAACGGGAGCATTAATATAGAAAACCCTGCTGTCCCCAGCGTACTACATTCATCCCTTTTTGCAACAATTCAATTCCCCTGGCTATTTTGAATTTTATGACTAAATTATATCGCGTTCCCTCTTATTGCAAATATACACTAAGACACAACACTTTAAATTTTCCTGAATGTTTTATTTTAAATTGAACCCACGATAACTCATTGAAAAGTGTAGAGAACGTTTTTGAAATTCTATGCCAAAAAAGGAATTGTCCCACTGCTGGACACGGCTGTCCACCACCTTGTGGCGTTTATATATGTGTTGATTTATTGATTTTGTTCGGGGCGCATAATTTACTTACAACGAACGGTAACTCTTCGAGTTTAACTTTTTGCTTTTCTGCAGTAGACGGTTTGGCGATTGTGCTGCTTTCGTCTAAAATACACACACACTTTTTCTGTAGCATCGAATTGACAAAACGTACGTGGATCCGCGGTTGGAACGGTGAAACCAAAATAAAGGACAAACAATTTTCATTTAATATTTACTCGATCTCCTGAACCACACGGCGGAAGCATTGCTTCCGCATATGGATGCATGAAAATGGATGTTGACACTTTGTATGGATGAATATTTATGTTAGTGTGTGTGTGTGTGTGCATATTCCTTTGGCACGGCACGGAAGCATGAACATTGTTGTTAGGTCTGTGCATATGTGTCTCCCAAGTATTTATCTCCATGTGATGATGATATGAAAAGTTGCCTAAGCATTCAGTGCTATGGTCATTGTGTCCACTCTGCAGTTCGAAAATACATCCACAATGCTGCTACTGGATACATTCACACAAAATAGCATTGTTTCGATTAGAAGTGCAAAAACAGAAGATTGACTCAAATCGGTTTTTAGTATTTTTTCTTTTTTGATTTGATACGAAGTTAGGATGTGACTTTGTGCCATCATTTGTACAAGACACAAATTTGTAGTTGAAATGAAAAGGTGGATTTATCCTGTTTTCAACAACAATTCTAGTCATATCGAAATCTTAAATTTTTTGAAATATATGTTTAAAAGTCACTGGTCTGCGAGAAGAAACAATTGTTGATCCCTGACACCATTCCTGCTTATGGAAAATGACTTCTAAATCCGAATATAGCGCCCGCTCCGCCATCACCATATAGCCTATTTATCACTTGTTATTTATAAGATTTTTCTTAGTTCCCAGTTTATGGTTGCAAAATTTATTGTTAAAAATTGGACATTGACAAATATGTACCATAAATTCCTGATCGAATTGTGGTATTAAATTGTACATTCATTAGTTACATTTATTTGGCGCATGCTTTCCTTTTGAGTTTTATGTGTAATTGTGGCAAGTAAAAATTTTGCGTCGGCACCAAGGAATAGTGAGAGTAATTTTTCTGACCAGGGGCACAATTACGACTGTCGTCAAAGAGCGGCCAAAACCCACATTTTTTGAAATCAATTTCATTCCGGCCCGTCAATATTATGTGTGCAAAATTTCATTTGGATAGGACAATGTGATTCCCACAACGGTGTCGAAAATTGAGAAAATGTGGCAAAACGCCAATCAGCCACACACGCTTCGTGCACCAAAGTGATGAAAAGAACAAGCCATAGCAGCAGCAAAGCAGTAGCATTGATTTATTTAATTTTATCTTCGAAGTGTTTCATTTTAAATATTTAGTTCAGTATAAAAGCGGACATTTTCGTACAATTTACATGTAGTTATTCTCTCGTCTTCCAGAGTATAATAATAAGAACAAGACCCATGAATCACTACTTGGAGGTGGGTCCATATCGACACACTCTCTACGCAACCAACCAACAATGAGGAGGCTTTGCATCTTAAGAGGTACAAGTATTGTCGTTTTTGTTTCCAATTTATTATTTTGCCCCGAGAGGTAATGATATTTCTGGTCTATGAAATAACACCCAAATGAAATAAGTCCCAAAATTAAAATGAAATAAGTCCCAAAAATTTCCATACATTTTGCGAGTTAATTCATATGAAATAACTTCCAAATTCTTCGGGGGTTATTTCATATTTTTTGGGAGTTATTACATTTATTTTTTAGTACTTATTTCATAAAATTTTGTATCCCAAAAAATTTCAAATGAAAGAAGTGCAAATAACATTTTTTGGAACTTATTTCATGTTGTAATCATATTTGGGAGTTATTGTATTTTTTTTTTTTGGGATTTATTACATTATACGTTTTTGGGAGTTATTTCGCTTTTTTGGGATTTAGTTCATTTACGAAAAATTAGATAATTATTTATTTATTTGTGTCTTCCCGAAAAACTCCAATAGAAATTTTTGCAGCTGATGATTTTTCTTACTGCGTTTTTGCGGGACAAAAATATTGTAAACTTAATAAAAAGGTTCAACGGTTAGTACGAAAATACTGGTAGTGTTTATTGGTTGCTTTAAACAACTACTTCTGATTCATGTCGAATATTTTGTAAAGGTACGTTAATAATTAATGTCATAAGTTTAATTTGCAGGATGCAGCGCCTGTGTTATTAAAAATTCTATGAAGTGCGTACTTGTATGTAAGTCATAATAAAATCTCATTAAGAACACAGAGATAGTAGCGCAGCAGTCGAAAAATTTTATCAAAAAATCGCGCGATATTTTCTTAAAATTTTTCTGTGTTCAGAAGAGTTCTTAAAAAATGTGTATTTGAATATATTTTAACTCAATAATATTAAATGATCAAGCAATTATTTCAATGAATTTGGGATGAAAAAATGTGATGATTTATCTGACCGTTCGTATTATACTCAAAACTAAAATGTTAAATGAAAAAAAAAACATGCTATCAAATGGGCAGCGAAATATTGGAGAATAAAATTATTTAAAAAAACAACCAAGCGCTCGAACATCTCAATTTTGAATATAAATTTGGGATTTATTTCAGTGGGATTAATTTAATATTTATTTTATTTTTTCATTATTTGGGAATTATTTCATTTTTTTGGGATTCATTGCTTTTTTTTTTTTTTGGAAATTATTTCACTTTTCTTGGGAATTATTTCATTGGGACTTGTTTCATTGGAAGTTAATTCATTGGGAGTTAGTTCATATCGCCGGTATTTCTGATGAAGCCATATCTCTCTTGAGGCCCGCGAGACAAGTTCATAGTGCGCTCTACTGAGTGTGTTTATCACTTATAAGGAAGGAGTATATCAATGAATTTACCCAAGAAGTCAATGACCAGCTCGATATTCAGCTCTGAAAGATCAGACAGATTAGAGGGTGGAGTTACACCGGTCCAGTCAATGAGTTCTGGGTGGGGACAAAATTCTCTATTTCCCTCTTTTTGAATTCTTCGCGACATTTTAATAACATCGACAGTTTGTTTCCTTATTTGCTGCCTGGGATCTAAGAGCCTTCCATGCGCATATAGTACAAAATCATATGCTTGAATTTAATGATCTACTGTGACTTCGTGCACATTTACTGGTAGAAATCTATACTCACGGATGGTTTGCCATTCGTGCAAGCTACCTTGATAAAACTGTCAATTATTTTTGATCATGAACCACACCCTTGCGTAAACTCTCATAACACAGTGCAACACGAAAAATATATACCATATAACCCTCAGAGAGTAAATCAAAATGCCAAACGGTTTGCAAGATGTAGCCTGACAAAATGAGAAATTTTTTGCAAAAATGACACCAAGGCCCCAAATCTTTAAATATGTAAATCCCAATCAGTGTGTGTAAAAACTAAAAAATTATATTTAAAAAAAATCCAAAGAACTTACTTTTCGTTCCTGCAACAATTTTATTTAATTTGACTTGTGTAGAAAAATGGGTTAAAAATTAATACAAAGGAAGTGCATGAGATTTAAACTATTGATATTTGGTGTATCTCTTACTTCTTATTGATTATTTTTATTATTTACTTATTTTGGAGTTTCGCCAACATTTATAGTTGACGAAAACAATTTCGTTATTGCAATGAAACTAAGTTTTTGAAGATAAAGAAAGAAAAGCAGTCAAAAAAATGAGTGAGCGTAAAAAAGAGGCCAACAAGAGGAAATGGTGAGCGTGAGTGCTGGGTCATGACACATCTTAAATCAGTTCATTTGCAACAACCGAAAGTGGTAGACTTATTTCTCCGCCGGAATAATTTAAATAAATTTCTTAAAACAGACTAATTAGTTCAACTTAGTAAAGTAATATTTTATTCAGAAAAATAAATTGTGTGAATTTGTGGTTGCTGTGATCCTTTGTGTAAATTGTATATCTATATATGAAATAAACAAACAGAATGCAAGGAGCAACACGACAGCAAATAAAGTGACGCATCGATAGAAGTAAAACTACCCCGAAATATGTAACTGAACATTTGTGTGTGCGTATCGTAACAGAATGTTAGTGTTTTAACCATAATTCGGTCGCGCCTGTTTCGTTGCATTGGTATTTGGATTTGAAGTCAATGAAAACGAAGAACTCAAATAATCAAAGTGTTTCAAGGACGACGAACATATAAAATAACAATTTAACAATTTAATTAATGAAATAAATCCAATCGAATTTTAAAAAATTTGGTTAAAATAAATAAAAGAGCAGTTGAAGAAAATGCTTACAGGGCGATCAGTGGCTTAATGACGGGAAGATGTGGAGTTACAATTGATTGACAGAACCCTCATCACAACAAAAATTGCATAATTTAAAAAACAATGATGTGGTTCTATGTTACAGACAATTTTGAACATAGATCAATTGCTGTGATGAAATCCATACGGGAGTAGAGCGAGCTTATGTTCATGGTCAGTACAGACAGACGTAGATATGCACATATTTTAAATAGAAATATTAATAATAATAAATTCCCCATATTTGTTTTTAATTGCAGGGCCTGAGTACAACGGCCACAATAACACTCAACCCCTCGACTACCATAATCTTTCTCCAGACGTGTGGAATGGATATAATATATTTAGCAAATTTAGACCATTTTCGAAACAAAAATTCAAATTTTTTTTTATCAAAACACCTGCAATGTAAAACTAACAGTGTATTTGTGTACAATAAACAAATAATTTCAAACACACTTTAACACATTCATTACAGCAATGAAACAAAATCATTGCAGGAGTGAAATAAGTTCATAGCGTCAATGAAACAAATTCATAGCTGCAATGAAACCAATTCATTGCAGCAATGAAATAATTTCATTGCAAGAACGATATTTATTCACTGCAGCAAAGAAACAAATTCATTGCAGCAACGAAACAAATTTGTTACAATAATGAATGAAATTGATTGCAGCAACAACCATACGATCTTCGCAGTGACGAACAATTTGCAGTTGATGAACATATTTTCGTAGCGGGAATGAAACTGTACGTTAGCTCACTTTCGCTGACGAATGTTGTTGGGGTGATAAATATTTTCATCCCTGTGACGATGCTTTTCCGTTCAGTGTAGTACGTCAGATCAAGTCAATGAATTTGATACATAATTGGAAAGGACAATGTGTTTCCCATTTTCTGAGGGTAACTTTTGCCTGCGCAAACCCCCACCACAGCAAGATAGGACCAATTTAGTAAAAAAAAATCTCGAAATTTGTTTCTCTAAAACGTGAATAACTGTTTTTTCTTCAACAACTTCGAAAAACTAACTTCACAGGTGGAAAGACGAGAAAATTCTCTTGCACCAAAAAACTCCTTATAATACATCATTTAGCATGTAAATCAAATTACTGCACCATAATTGCACACATGTAGTACAGCAATTCAATGAAGAGCAAACATTGACATTATTTTTGAAATTGTGCACCCGTGAAATCGTATTCAAAAAATATGATTTTTCACCCCACCCTACTGTCGTGATCGACAGATTCTGATCGAAATATTAGCGGCATTCATGCAAACGTGAAAGCCGAGAACTTTTGCTCAGCGCGTTTCGCACCGTTGCATGAGGCACCAAGTAAAGTTGCTCAGCGTATTTGTACTCAAAACCATATCAGCTGACCAAGGTGGATACATAAGGTGGTAGCAGTAGCAATTGCATGTATTATGTATGTGTACTTTTTCTACTAGTGCTATCACCTTATTTATCCATCCTAGTCAGCTGACAACGACATGTCAAAAGTTTACACGTTTCTCCATCCCACGTTTGCGCAGCAAATCTGACTTGAATAGTTTCCACTTTTGTGCAAGTCGCTTTGTATGGGAAATTTGTTTGTTTTGACGTTTGCCGCGTAAGTTTGCGAGGTTTACGCGATTACGAGGCTCTTTGAGTTCGCATGAGGACTACGATTAATTTATTGGATAGTGACAATTGTTATCGAATCGAATGGAATGGACATGCCAAATATCAGTAAATAGCTCTAATGTTTTCGAGAATCCTATTAAATATTTCTGCTAAAGAAAGGTACCAGAGAACAGTTTGATTGCCTTATTTCATGACTTTGAATGCAATCACACAAAATGAGCATATTGCTGTCAACACTTATCATTTCAGTATAACAATACATGACACAAATCAGAAAAGTGATTGTGACGAAAAGCATGCATTGCATTGCTTGTCTTCTGTTTATCCTACTAAACACTCGCAAAAGCAACGAATGTTTAACGATTGGTATGAATGGTCTCAATGCTTATGGAATAAAACGTAGATTTTTTTCTATTTTATTATATTTTTGGTGTTTTAATTTTTTTACTTTAACAGTAAGAAAATGTGAAGATATACATATATAGGATTTTTCAACAGAGACGCTACAAAAGTAAATCGATAGGGACAGCACACGACGCCATATTTTTCCCGCTCTTTTGACATTTCTCTTCAGTAAGGTTTGCCATTTCATCATGGAAAGATATACGAGCCAACAACGAGTCGAAATTATTAAAATTTACTACCGATATTTGGAGTCAGTGGCCTCGACTTTAAGAGCGCTACGATTCGGATTTTCATCGGAAAATCATCTTCAGCGATGAGGCTCATTTCGGGCTGAATGGCTTCGTCAATAAGCAAAATATGCATTATTGGTCAGACAGCAATCCACACGTAATCCATGAGTCATCATTGCATCCCGAAAAAATTACGGTTTGGTGCGGTTTATGGGCCGGCGGCGTCATTGGGCCGTACTTCTTCCGTGCTGATCAAGCCCGGCACAGTACTGTGAATGCGAATCGCTACCGTTCAATGATAACCGAATATTTTTGGCCCCAATTGGATAATATGGACTTGGAGGACATCTGGTTCCAACAGGACGGCGCCACAAGCCACACAGCGAATGCCACAATCAATTTATTGGAAACCAAGTTTGGTGAACGTGTTATCTCACGAAATGGCCCAGTCGATTGGCCTTTTTTTGTATATTCACTGCCCTTATGAACGGTGGCGGGAGGAAACCCCAGTCCACCGGGTTTTTGCATTTTACCTACTGCCAGGATATTTGATTGCACCCGCCCACTATGGATCAGACGCTGACCAGGATGCCATATATCAAAACTGGATTTTCTTCCTTTGTTTTCTATCCGCCGTTGACCCATATGTAGCTACCTAGCGGAGGTTTCCGAAAAAGCCATTGCTCAGGACATATCGCGTGGAAGTAGTGAGTTGCTTGGACTGCCCATTGAAGGAATAATATCTAGCCACTCCCAAGTGAAGGGCAATCAGAAACGTTCCACCTCCACGGACAGTCCCATGTCCCAAAATCTCTCACCATTTAAAATCTATTCGCAATAACAAATTTAAATTTTCGCTCTAACTTGTTTTAGTTTTTTGTTAAGAGCTATACTATTTTTAGTTATATCTCAACAGTTCAAAAAACCACCATACTGACAATACTTCTAAAAAAATTACTAAGAATAATATTTGAATTATCTCAAACAGTTTGGAAGTGACAAGTTCTCGAAACTTATGATTTTTTTTGTCCTAGAAAAAAAATAACACTGTGCTAGTTGAAAAACCCAACAAGCGGGGCACCCAGCGAATTAAACTAAATCGACTGCGCTGAATCCAATGGCACTAACTGTTTTTCTAGGTTAGCTCTTAAAAAAAAGTTATCACGATACAAAATTCTGGCTCTAAAATGGAATGTTTGAAAAATACTGCTTTAAGTTTTTGATAAAAACTTTTGATAAGCTTTACCGATATTGATCGCAAAAGGCTTGTTTTAAAGGTAATAATATTTTCCAAGTGTTTAAGGTAAGGTAATAATATTTTTTAAGGTAATAATATTTTAAGGTAATAATATTTTCCAAGTGTTATGTGAAGACATCTATACATGTTATATAGAAGTTTTAATTTTATAGTCTACCAAAACTAATTTTTTTTTTAAATTTTTCATCAAAATTTACCTACTTTCGTCCATTTAAAATTTTTTTTAAAGAATTTGGCTCTGTTTTTCGAATATCTTTAAATGCACTTTGAAAGAGAGTTTCATAACAAAAATGTTGACGTATAACAGTGCCACTCAAGAAAAATATGCTAAGTATTAGCAATATTAAACTATAATAACAAAAAGGGAACGAAAACCGAGTACTATCTTTTTTTGTAAGAAAAACGATTTAGTTAGGTTACAAAAAAAAAACAATTCCATTTTAATTTTTATTTTTTAATTCAATCGAATGAAATTGAAGAAAAATTAACTACATGAGTTTAAAACTAAAATTTAAGAAAATTAATTTTTTTATAATAACGGATCCGCCAAATAACTTTTTTTTTTTTGAAAATGCTATAAAAAAAACTACTGAATATTTTCTAAAATTTTTTTTTTATTTGAAAGTACAATCCTTCCGGTTAATAATGGAAAATAATTTCATTCAAATAGCTGCCTCGGCTGGCCATGCAGTAGCCTACACCATCGGTCCAATTTTTAAGCAATATTGTCCTTTAAAGCGTCAATTGTCTCTGGCTTGTCGGCGTAACACTTATCTTTGAGAGCACCTCACAAATAATAGTCCAACGGTGTCAAATCGCAGCTCCGAGGTGGCCAAACGACATCAGCTCTGCGGCTGATAATGCGATCTTCAAAACCAGGGCGCAAAACATCGAGTGTAGCTTCGGCTGTGTGGCACGTAGCGCCGTCCTGTTGAAACCAAATGTTGTGAACAAAAATTCGTTCAACATGGCCCGATAACGATCGCCATTGACTGTAAAGGCCACTCCTTGCTCATTTTCGAAGAAAAATTACCCAATTATGCATTTGAACCAAAATCCGCACCAAACAGCGACTCGTTTTGGGTACATCGGCTTTCCAAAGTATGCGTGCGGGTTTTCTGTGCCCCAAATGCGACAATTTTGCTTGTTTACATACCCGCCAAGATCAAAATGAGCTTCATCTGAAAAGATGATTTTTTTGGCAAAATCGGCATCTTCTGTAAGTCGATCGCAGGCCCACTTAGCGAAGCGAAAACGCATTGGATGGTCAGTTGGCTTCAACTCCTGAACCAATTGGACTTTATATGGCGTCATACCAAGGTCTTTATGCAAAATTCGTCTCAATGATGTCTCTGAAATGTTCAATTGTTGAGAACGACGGTGAATTGATGTTGATGGCGCTTCACGCACACTTTCTGCCACAGCAGCAATATTCTCGGGTGTACGCACTATTTTTGGCTTTTCACGCTTTGGTTTATCGATGAGGATGCCAGTTTCTTTCACTTTTTCCACAAGATAACGAACATACGGAGCTGACGGTGCCTCTCTTCTTCCAAAATCCGTACGCAATTTTCGCACACATTCTGCAACATTACCATGATTTTCAAAGTAATGTCGCAATATTTCCCAGCGTTGTTCAAGCGTATACACAACCATATTCGTTCAGCGGAAGGATAAAACTAATTATCTGTCAAATCAGACATGAGCTAAGTGTTACCATTCACGAAATAAGCACTAGTTGAAAAAAAACGTTAGATGGCGGGCGGACCCTTTATAATTTATTATAGACATTTAATCTTCTTCCTCCTGCAAGTTCCAACAAATATCCCCTAAAAGCGAATCAAGTTTTTTGCCACTATACCAGTGTTCGAGTCTGGCTGTCACTTGGTAAAACCTCTCGCCATGTTCATCAGACTCGGTGGCAATTGTTCATTAAATTTTTTGCATGATAGTGCAAAAAATGAACTTTCAACGACATACTGACTTTTAATTTTTGAAATGCGGTTAGCATATTTTCATACCTTCTTTTACTTTCATCCCACTTAACCGTGGGAAAATTCGGCGCAATTCGGTAAAAGCTTTCCCATCTGGCTTCCAAGTTTCGACACAAGTAGAATTTTTATAATATTATTTACTGGTCGCCATCAAAACGCGTATTCCTTAAGCACATGAAACACATATTTTTGGTATAGCCCAATTCTGCACATATTTTCCAGTTGTGGTCTTCATATTTAATTAACTGCATTATTTTTTTCATTGATTCGTATGTCTCCTTTGTATTTGTGCATAGTGCCATCGGAATAGAACTTTTTAAAGTAGTGACATGTAGCAAAACTGCTTTTAAGCTACTTTTGGACGAATCAATGAATAATCGCCAATCTCCAGGATTATATTCATTTTGCATTGTTAAAACCAAGCCACGGATGTCAGTACAATACGCGAGAGAATTATTCTCAATAGATGTAATAAATGTCGTAAATTGATGTTGGCGCTTGATTGCCCCGTAAATTTGTACATCTGGTGCCAAGATATTAGCTTGTTTTAACTTTTATGCCAAAAGAATGCTCTGTTTTTGCCACAATTTTAGGCGCCGTACCATTATATCCAAACTATTTTGGGAGATTTCAATGTGTGTACATGGAATCGAGATGTTTGACGGTTGATACACTGATACAGCCGCTCCACAGTTTGGAACAGATTGACATATTGGGGTAATATCTTATGTTGACATTTGGTTATCCGGAACAGGAATTTCATTAGAATGTGACGGCGGAATTTGAGCATATGTTGTTGCAGTGTAAGATATAGAACCACTTTTTCTCCTGTTCATACCGGCTGTATGATTTATGCACGCACAACACTCACCTTCAACATGGAGTATAGGATCTCTCGGTAAAAGGATCTCTCTTAAAACGGTAAATGCACGTTCGACGGTGTTCAACTCTTACCACATATAGAACCTAAAGAAAAATATTTTTCATATAGGTTCACTATTTCAATGGTGATTTTGCGGCGACTGGGCATAATTGTATATTTCCCACACACCTAAGAAAAGTAACTAAACTTTTTACACGCCTCCATCGTAGATATTTTAATATAATTGATGTGAGACTGTGATGGAGTGGTTGCAGAAGCTTGATGGAAAATTTTCACAATTTTTGCTATGAAACTCTCTTTCAAAGTGCATTTAAAGATATTCGAAAAACAGAGCCAAATTCTTAAAAAAAAAATTTATTGACGAAGTTAGGTAAATTTTGATGAAAAATTAAAAAAAATAGCTTTGGAAGACTATAGAATTAAAACTTCTAGATAAAATGTATAGATGTGTTGGCAAATATTATTACCTTTAAAACAAGCCTATTGCGATCAATATCGGTCAAGCGTATCAAAAGTTTTTATCAAATAAGTAAAACAGTATTTTTCAAACATGCCAGAATTTTGAATCGTGATAACTTTTTTTTAAGAGCTAACCTAGAAATACGGTTAGTGCCATTGGATTCAGCGCAGTGGATTTAGTTTAATCCGCTGGGTGCCCCTTTTGTCGGGGGAAAAAATTTTCTAAATCATGCACAGTGTAATCAATACGGAAAATTTAAAGACTGTGCTAAAGAAACTCAAAATATTATATCTAGTTTATATACATGGAGACCAATAATGCCTACCGTGCACAAAGTAATATTTGACGCCCCACTGTGATTCGTTATTTTCGATAGTTTGAAAACAAAGTTAATTAATCGATTAAATTGGCTATCGCCAAACTGCAACACATCTGTGCATCTGCAGAACAAAATTTCATATGCACTGGGAAAATAATTTCAATTTTGAGGACACTTTAGTAAACACTGTGTCTGCATGCACTGTGTCTGCATTCTTTAATTCGTTTCGGATATTTTCTGCACAAGATTTCATATGTATAGGCCATATTTATTAATAAAATATTCTACAGACTCTACAGATTGTTTGTGAACTACATGGTTTCAAATGTCTTGAATGGAACAAAATTATTTCCACAGTAGAAGTGGAGAGAGTTTTGAACAAAAGTTGATATACACTGTTGTAGAACCAACGAAAAGTTATTATGTGAATTGGATTGAGTTAGAACGAGTTGCCTTAAAAATAAATAAGAATGGTTTCCCATTATATCCCATGAAGGGATTGGACTACGAACGATATTTTGAAAAACTTTTTAAATGTTAAATACTTGATAGCGAGGTATTAAATACCCATTAAGCGAGGGAACCGCCATCGAAAGAAATGTAGAGTTATCAGAGCAGGGATAGAACGCACATTCTAATGTACAAGAGCCGCTCACACTATCAGTTCGGCACTGACGACTCAATTTAAGAACATGTGACACAAACATTTTACTGGAATTCCCAGGACCCAAATTCTAAGTGGTATACAAAAAAATTTTTTGAGAATTTTCTTATTCCAAGCAGTCAAAGGCTATAATCTTGTGTCCATGAATGGAAACCTTCATACTGTATGGAAAATCACGAAATGACGTTACTGGAATATGATATACTTTATTCTGATCCCAAGAAAGGAATGTACACATTTTGTACAAAAAAGCAAACGTGTGTTCCTAAAGTCATAAAGCCATCAAGAGTAATATTACAACCATATTTTATATCAGATGAGGCTTCCTAATGAAAGTGCCCGTGAAATAACCCTATTCTTAAAACAACAAAATATATCATTGTATATTCAAACGAAAAAATACAAAAACCGAAAACAAAGTTCAAATTGTTCTATATTTATTCATGGATTTTCTTCAGACATGATTGGCTTTCTTCGCAGGAGGAATATGAAATAAGACTGAAACAAATTTTGTAAATTTTTTTCTAATTTTTCTGAATTTTTTTTTTTTTGGAAAAAAAAATTTTGTATAAAAGTATTCGGAATATTTTACTTTGAGTTAAAAACCATACTGGGATTGATTGGACCCTTCTATCTCAACATATACTGAAAATAGTAAATCTGCAACAGACCAAAAGTAAGAAAAAGAATAGTTAACAACAAATGTATCTATAATTTTTTATTTTATATTTTGGAGTTTAAAAAAATTGGTTGCTGATTAAGGACCAAATTTCTGTGAACTACAGTAATCACCATAACGAATTTTTATCGAGGATTCGCCTGACACTGACGTGTGAATGCAACCGGGACACCTTGGTCAATGGGACACCTTTCAAACTTGTCTATGATGAGTGTATTATTACCAGTTCTACCATCAATACAAATGAATTAGGCGATAGCACGAAACCTTTCTCTTCCGAAAAAAGTAGTGTTTGTGTTGACTGCCCAGTTCTATAGGAAAAGTTGTTGGCGCCCTCTTTGAAGTGATTAGCAAAGGATTCGGAGGGGGTTGTTTCTTTCGATTCATGCCATTTAAGGATTTTCCTTACTTAACCTACAAGTCTATGTTGAACAGATGTTTCCGTAATTTAATTTTTTTTAGGGAACACTACTAAACCTTTAAAGATATGATCACTTCTAGCTAAATCCAGGGTATCCCAAAATGCACGCAAGATTAAATGTAATTGGTTCGTTTCTCGGGATATGAGGCATGTAGCACAGTCTTGGTGAAACCATATGTCTTCCGTATCCATATTATGCAACAAAACTAGATTCAATGTTATTGACCGACCAGCCGCATTTTCAATGAAAAATGTTTCGGTGATGGCTTGCGTACTTACTTATGTGGTCTCAAGCAACCCAGACGGGTCAATGGCCTTACAAAACCAGAATAACTTATTTCTCCTACCGGCTCGATCTTCAGCATTTCTCTTCCAGTTGGTAACACCAAGATCCCGCAGGCAATATTCACCTGGTCTTTCCAGCGAAGTCTTGGTCGTCACATTTGTTGATGTCCTTCGAGTATGTCTTCGACTACCTTTCGCACTGGTCCATTCTAATCCATTCTACTGCCAGCGTAAATGCGTCATTTTGATACGCATAACTTTCGGGACTATATTCGTCAACTACCTCGAAAGTACAACTGCTATCAATGTTCACCCTTTCCCCCAATCAGGTGGATGTTCTGCTTGTCGAATTCATTAACTTTGTTTTGTTCTCGTTTACTGCCAAACCCACCTTTACAGATTCCTTCTTAATTCTGGAAAATACTGCAGTAACCTCTTGCAGATTTCGCCCAGTTATGTATAAATCATCAGCATACACGAACAGCATGTTACCTTTGCTGCTGATAGTTTTATTCGTGGTCATTGCAGAATTTCTCACGATGATCTCAGTTAATATGTTGACGAGATCACATTATAGTGTGTCGCCCTGCTTGAGGCCTCGCCTGGTACTAAATGGTGCGGTGAGATCTTTACTACTTTTTATTGAGGATATTGTATCGGTCAGTGTCATTCTACAAAGGCGTGTCAGCTTACCAGGAATTCCAAGCTCCGACATAGCTTGGTGCAGTTTTCCCGTATAGTGCTATCGATGGCAGTCTTATAATATACAAAGAGGTGATAGATGTCGATTTGTGTTTCGGGGGTTTTTTCCAGGACTTGTAGTAATATGTATATCTGGTAATGTAGTTGACTTTCCAGTCCTAAAGCCACGCTGATAATGTCCGATCAGGTCTGCAAGAAACGGATTTAATCTTTTGCACATTGCGCTCGAGAGGACCTTGTATGCGACAGAGCACCTAGATATACTCGGGTTGAAATTTTTGTAGACAGGATACAGTATATTAAGACTCCAATCGCCGGGCATGCATTCGTCTATCCAGATTTTGCATAGGAGATGATGCATGCGCCTTTTCAATTCATAGCGGCTTTCCGATGTCCAGCTTTATATTTGTCGGGCGTTGTACGACTTTCGCTCTGCTTAAGCTTGTGCGAAACTCTGCTACAACCAGGAAGTGATCCGAATAGATATTAGCTCTTCGAATCACACGTAAGTCCATTACACTAGTAAGTGCCTTCCATCAATTCTTTCATAAATTCTCTAAAAATTCAGAGGGCAAACCGAAGGATCTATAGAAATCTTTCGTTTGCTCTGAAAAAAAAATCAGATTATATATGGAAAAGTCTATAATATTCAAATGGTTTCGTTCACCTTTCATTTAGACTCTTGGTTGTTGACAGTTAAGATTTTTAATCATTTTGCGCTTTTCTTCCAAAGAACTGTTTGAATCGAAAAAAGCTAATGGTACTGCTTTTTCAGATATGTAACATACATTATGACTAATTCCCTTTCCGAATAATTTATTATAATATCTTGAATAAATGTAAGATCTTGGAGGGGCGCTAATACATTTCAAATTGGCTTGGACAAAAATTGTTACCAGAAAACTACATACATTACGTTTGAAATTAATTGTACTTCCCTTAGATCGATTTGGTCCGGGGCAAACATTTTTTCAATGAGTTTATGGCTTTTGACATCCAGCGAGCAAGGCCGAGCAATTCTTTATAGTGGTCTCGACCGAGTAATTTGTCCAATTCTTCCAAACAAAACTTACTAAAATTATCTCGATCAGGTTGACTATTTTTATATATACAATTTCATCCATAATGCCACTTCTAATGGACTCAACAGCTAAGCCTGACCACTATTTTGGATATTTCTCGAAAATAAGAAATTCTGGTGAAGAGGTTGGAGGCAACTTTTCCTCGAAAATACTGCGTAACATAATTTCATATGTACGATGTATACACGGCAATTTCAACGTCCAATTTTTTCTAAATTAAAATACAACCGCTTCTGTCTTGATCGAGTATTGGCGGATGTTGTATCATACGACAGGCGCTTTAACTGTTTAACAAAGTTCCAATCAAACAACCTTTGATAAACGACATCTGAATTGTTCTTTGTGACTTTACTTTTGGTGCGCTTCGCTCAAATTGCTCTGCAACCGGTATTCGAATGTGAGCGGCCATTCCATCGAATAATTTTGCATTGTCGATATTCGACCCCTTTTTCAAACAGATGAGGAATGTGATTCTATATCTTGATCATCGCCGGGAGTATGAGGTATAATATTGTTCCCATTATCATCAATATCGAAAATTTGAGTACAAGATATCATTTTAAAATCAGGTGTATAATTTTGTCCACAAAATAATATAAAAAACTGAGGAAATAAAAAACTTGTAAACCTGTGTGTTTTCCACTCTTTTTAATGATTTAATGAGGAAATGTGGAATCTCTTTTACAAATTTATTCCATAATTTAGAACCATACCATAATTTAGACAAATTTAGAAAAACATAAAATACATCGTTACTGACAAAATTAGTGTGATGTGCACGGAAAATTTGTCTCCCCTTTTTAATTCAAACTGCATTAAAACATTTTTATAATTTCTGAAATTATCATCATTTACTAAGATTTTTCCTCGCCCTGTGAAATGTTTAAAATGTTAGTTGCGTCCTTTCTAAATTAAGGTAACGGTATGAAGAATTGATAACCTAAATACAAAACTCATTTGACCCATATTATTCGTCCGTTCAAATTCGTTTTCTGAAAACAGGCAGTAAGTCTGGTTCAGTTTAATAAAAAATAAATATTTTAAACATTCAATATTAATGTTTTTCTTTACCAGTGCAGATAAATAAATAATAATAACCCAATATTAAGAATTTGGAAGCACTTGGATTTTTTAGAAGCTCACACTGCTTTCTGCTTCTTATATGGAATATAGTAAGACAGAATATATATATTAGGGTGGACCTTGTGTCGATATTTTGGTAGATGAGGGCTCTATTCCGTGCCTTTTTGAAAAACAATGACAATGCCGAAAAAAAAATTAAAAAAAAAAACATTAGGGGTTGCGCACGAGCCGAGAAAAAGGTCCACTTTGCCAAAATTAGGGGGGAAATTGCCATAGGTCATCAGGGGTCACCCGTAAGGGGGAACAATGTATGGCCGACCCCCATTAACTTTTTACCGCCAACATTTTCCCCCAAGACACCCACCCCCTATCTCCTCCCCTTAGGGGGGTCACCATACAAAAATGGAGGTTGCTCAGTATTTTCGAAAAACACCATAGGTCATCAGGGGTCACCCCTAGGGGGGCAAAATATATGACCGACCCCCATTAACTTTTCATCCCCAACATCTTTTTCGAACAAACTTACCCTCTATCTCCACTCCTTGAGGGACTCCCCATACAAAAATAAAAGAAGCTGTAATTGAGTAGTACTACTAAGCACTCTTAATATAATATAGTCAAATTAACATATTTTTGTTCGCTGATGGGTATTTCTTGCGGTAAGAATCGATAACATGTAGTAAATACTGTTTCTCTTCTTCGCCTTGACACAGTATTCTATTATAATCTTGTATCATTTTTACTCCTCTTTCGGCAGTGTCGTTCACAACGCGCAAGTTATTTACAATTCTACGACCTTCTTGATATTTCCAGGTTGCTGGATTTGCAAGAATGAAATCTTGCGATATTCCAAATCGTACAAATAAATTTTTGGTATTATGAGAGACGAAGTTGCTCAAGTCTTTAGCCAAGAATTCCTCATTCACATCTTTGAATTTCACCTCGATTTTTTTAACGCTGGTGCTTTTGATTACGACGCGAGGAGCTGGGGGAACCGGGTCGTCTTCTTCATCTTCTTCACCTTCTTCGTCTTCTTCATCTTCTTCACCTTTTTCGTCTTCTTCATCTTCTTCACCTTCGTCATTCTCATTTTCTAGCAATGCTTGGGCCATTTTGGCCTTCAACTCATTTGAAACCTTGTCATCGAAAAAGGCAAGGGCTATGTGCTCATCGGCGAGATACCATAGGTGACCGATAAATTTCTTTATCATTACCCGAGATAAATCCTGGTCAACGGACTTGTACTCGACGATGTCCTTCAAAAACTTCCAATCTTGATTCGGCGCCTCAGCTGCTCGAGAAGAACCAAACCATGCCTTGACGTAAAGTCGCACCACAAAAATACAAACGTGTCGAATACCATTCAATTCACATACAGATAAGTGAAAAGTTCTCCGAAACAAAAACATCTTGAGGCTGTAAATGGCTTTTGCCATCCATCGAGCATGGGAAACGGGTCCTGGAGGTCGGAAATGGTAATTCTCAAGTTTTTCACCCAGAAACAAAAGAATTAATTGTAGCATTTCTTTGTAGTCATCGCGAGGGTGTTTCTCCTTCAATTGATCTATGCAAAACTTCTTTATGCCGACTTGCATTGCCACAGGAATTTTTCTGACGACTTGATCGTCTATCAAGCCAGAATGGAATGGTTTAACCTTTACAGCGTTCCATTCCTGTTTGAAACGGTCAAAGCAAGGAACGCCTGGTGCACTGGTCTTTCCCATTTTTGTCTCAAAAACTTCCCTTAGCACCAGTTCGTATACGTGGTGTCTGCAAGGTAAATATAAGATTTCTCTCTCCAACAGCCGCTCAAGAGCAACTGCGGCTCCGGAGAATGGGCCACTGTTCGTTGATGTCGTGTCGAAAGAAAGTCCTTGTATTCGATGTGTCATATGCCAAGATGCCAACAGTTGATAAACGGCATGTGCTATTCTCCGGCCTTTTCCTTTCCCATCTTCTACTTTGGGAACTCCAAGAAGTTGTTCTTTTTCTCCGTACGAGACAATTACCGGTAGACGGTCCACTTTCTTTGTACCCACAAAATCCAAAAGCATTTTGCCATCCCAATGGACTACGAAGGATTTAGCTGCGACAAGCTGGAGATGAATGAAACGCGTTGAAGAATAAGAATTCTGAATGAGAGCAAATAAATCTATGCGATCTTACTCTCTCGATTTGAACGCCGACATCGTGCAGCGCAGCTATTTTTCTTGTAACATCTCCTCTGGCTTTCGTCGGAATAGCTGCTTGGCGCCAAAAAATCATCACTGCGTCCGCGACTATAACCGCACTATTTTTCTTCGACATGTTTCGTTTGCGAATGTTGAAGAAATGCATTCTTAGCACTTGCTTCTTCGACGGTAATTTGTTCCCCGTAATATTCACGCTTGGATAACCAATCAAAAAAATATCGTCGCGCGATCTAAGTCGTGTTGTCATCTTAACTTTTAAAAAACGGGAGAAAAATCAATTTACTTTTCGCGGTCGTCGGCACTTGTTGAATGACAACAATCGATGAATGAACTGCTATTTCCAACTACTACGTATTTTGCAATATTTTACTGCCAGGTACTGATGAATGGGGGCATCTGCTAAGGGTGCCTATGTACCTGATTACGTGTGCGTTTCAAATTTTTCAAGACTTTCCAAACAATGACCACTCTTGAATATTGGTGGAATTTCTGTAAAAAAATCAAAAAAAATCAAAAAAATCTCGATATTGTGCAACTGTAAATACATAGATTTTCAGTATTTTTGTATGGGGAGTCCCTCAAGGAGTGGAGATAGAGGGTAAGTTTGTTCGGAAAAGATGTTGGGGATGAAAAGTTAATGGGGGTCGGTCATATATTTTGCCCCCCTAGGGGTGACCCCTGATGACCTATGGTGTTTTTCGAAAATACTGAGCAACCTCCATTTTTGTATGGTGACCCCCCTAAGGGGAGGAGATAGGGGGTGGGTGTCTTGGGGGAAAATGTTGGTGGTAAAAAGTTAATGGGGGTCGGCCATACATTCTTCCCCCCTACGGGTGACCCCTGATGACCTATGGCAATTTCCCCCCTAATTTTGGCAAAGTGGACCTTTTTCTCGGCTCGTGCGCAACCCCTAATGTTTTTTTTTTTAATTTTTTTTTTCGGCATTGTCATTTTTTTTCAAAAAGGCACGGAATAGAGCCCTCATCTACCAAAATATCGCAAAAATGTCATTTCAACGTCCACCTTAATATATATGTATAATAAGAATGATGTTCTGGAGCGCTTCTGAGAATTAGCAACAAAAAAAGTATAAACAAAATAACTGAAACTGTACCAAGACGGTTCAAACGAAACCGATTAAAAAACACGATCACGATGCTGTAGAGACAGTATTTCTTTAATATCAAGAGAGTAAAAAAAATTAAAATGTTTCCCTCTTCCTTTAGACTGATTAATGGGCCATAAAACAAGCACATGATTCAACATCATTTACATATTCTGCAATCTACAAAGAACTTCTTGAAAGAAATTAATGTATTGCGTTTAGTTGGCTCTATCGACTGTTTCTAAGTGGGAACTTTGTACGATAAAAAATACGTTTCTATAACTGCATTGGAAAGAGCTTCCGAAGAGATTCCTGCTTCCATTACTGCTGTTTTTTTGCTTGGAATTTTTATGACCAAATCAGTTTTAAAATGATCGATGCTAGTGGGGAAAATGGATTTTGCACCTCGATTAATCGATTCAAAAATAGCGATAAGAATAGTTGAAAGTAAAGGTTTGAGCGTGAGTGATAATGATCACCCTTGGTCCGGTTTTGTATTTCGTGTTGTTTGCAGTCATCCATAACGCGAATATCGATGTAATGACATATATTTTTCCATGAAGGTCAGTAGGTATTGGTTACAATGCTTTAGTTATGAGTGGACTGTCCAACTAGGTCATTATGGATAGGGTTGTCTAGCTGTTTATTTGAGTTAAGGAAAGATGAGGGACTGATTGGTCTTAAATATTTTGGGCCGCTATGTGATGATTTACCCGCTTTCGGAATGAACACCACCATGTATTCTCTCCATCTAACGAGAATATAGGATAGCTTGATTCAGCACCTGTACATGGGACTGTCCGTGGAGGTAGAAAGTTTCTGATTGCCATTCACTTGGGAGTAGCCAGAAATGATTCCTTCATTCACTACTTCCACGCAGTATGTCCTGGGCAATGGCTTTTCGGAAACCTCCGTTAGCTAGCTAGAGTGAGAAAGCGAAACAAATGAGCATCAAATCAGGTTCAGTAGGTGACTGATGTCACTGAAGCTCATCAAACAATCGGG
Source organism: Phaonia tiefii (assembly GCA_963931995.1). NCBI lineage: Eukaryota > Metazoa > Arthropoda > Insecta > Diptera > Muscidae > Phaonia > Phaonia tiefii. The sequence goes on along the minus strand of OZ008371.1, from coordinate 96,552,785 downwards.
CATATTCTTTTGTCCTTAGAAGGCGGATGAGCCAAACATACGGGCCGACGGCGGATAGAAACTAAAAGAAGAAAATCCAGGTTCAACATATCTCATCCTGGTCAGCGTCTGATCCATAATGGCCGGCTGCAATCAAATATCCTGGCAGTAGGTAAAATGCAAAAACCCGGTGGACTGGGTTTGCCTCCCGCCCCCGTTCATAATGGCAGTGAAAATACAAAAACGAAACAGAAAACATAAACAACCCCTATTTGTTGACGACCGCCGCAAACGTTATAAGGACCACGATTTACGGATATGCACTTGGAATGTAAGAACTCTATATAGATCCGGTGCAAGTATGTCCTCGAAAGTTATAAGGCTGACATTACCGCTAACCAGGAAATGCGATGGACAGGACATGGCTGCACAAGAAAAAGAAACTGCGATATATACTACAGTTGCCATGAAAAAAAAACATGAATTTGGTTGTGGATTTGTAGTTGGCAAAAGACTGCGACATCTAGTCTTTAGGTTCAATCCTGTGAGTGAACGAATAGCCACAATCCGCATAAAAGCGAAATATTTTTATATTTCCCTAATTTGTGTGCATGCCCCGACAGAAGAGAAAGGTGATGATGCCAAAGACATATTCTATGAGCTCCTAGAGGAAACGTATGACCGCTGCCCTGGCCATGACATTAAGATTGTACTAGGAGATTTTAATGCCAAAGTAGGAAGGAAGAATGTGTTTAATCCAACTATTGGCAATTTCAGTCGTCATGCTGACAGTTCCGACAACGGTATGAGACTGATTGACTTTGCCGCGGCAAAAAACATGGTCATTAGTGGCACAAGATTCCAGCATAAAGACATCCACAAGGCTACTTGGGTATCCCCTGATCAAAGAACTAAGAACCAAATTGATCACGTGGTAATTGATGGAAGGCACTCATCCAGTGTAATGGACGTACGAGTGATCAGAGGAGCTAACATCGATTCTGATCACTACCTGGTAGCAGCAAAGGTTCGCACAAGATTAAGTAGAGCGAAAATCGTACGAAACCAGACGCAGAGGAAGCTGGACATCGGAAAGCTGCAATTACCAGAGGTAGCCACAGCCTACTCAAGGAAGCTCTCGCAACTTTTGGCACAGAACCCACCCCCTCCCGATGACGATCCTGATGCGCAGTGGAAACCCATTTCCGACTCTATAAAAACTGCCGCAACAACCGTACTTGGTTTCGAAAAACCGCTTCGCAATAAACCATGGTACGATGAAGAGTGTCGCATAGCAAATGACGAAAATAACGCTGCACGTATGGTAATGCTTCAGTCAATTGCAACGCGAGCTGCAACTGAGCGGTATAGGGAGAAGAGAAAAGAGGTAAACCGTCTCTTTAGGCGTAAGAAACGGCAGTGGAAGAACGAAGCCCGAAAATTCTACCAAAAAGTTAAAAACGGAACTAATGGACATGGTTCAGGGCCCCCCTTCTGTAAAGACAAGGACGGAAATCTCGTCGCAGATGTGCAGAGCATGTTGGGAATATGGAAAGAGCATTTCTCCGCGCTACTAGAACCTGAGATATCCGATGACGATGGGACAATCGATCACAATATGGACGACGATGTCGATTGCCCCCCTCCTAGCCAAGACGAGGTCAGAACAGCTATTGCCCGGCTTAAGAACAACAAAGCCGCAGGAGCCGATGGATTACCGGCGGAGCTGTTTAAGGCTGGCGGCGATGCGCTGATAAGGTGCATGCATCAGCTCATTAGCAAAATTTGGTTAGATGAATGCATGCCCGGCGATTGGAGTCTCAGTGTACTATTTCCCATATTTGAAAAAGGTGACCCGAGTATTTGTGCCAACTACCGTGGAATAAGACTTTTATCCATAGCATATAAGCTTCTATCAAGTATAATGTGCGAAAGACTAAAACCAATTATCGCTGACCTGATTGGACCATACCAGTGTGGCTTTAGGCCTGTAAAATCGACAACTGACCAGATTTTCACGCTACGCCAAATCCTGGAGAAGACACACGAAAAACAAATCGACACCTATCATCTATTTATCGATTATAAAGCAGCCTTCGATAGTCCGATACGGGAGAAACTCTATGAAGCAATGTCTGAGCTTGGTATTCCTGCAAAACTCATACGCCTTTGCAGGATGACCTTGACGAGCACCAAATCCGCAGTGAAAGTTGGTAAGGATCTTACCGAACCTTTCGAAACTAAGCGAGGCCTCAGGCAAGGCGACACCCTATCGTGCGATCTCTTTAACATCTTAATGGAGATCATTATGAGAAAAGCTGCAGTCAATATGAATAAAACCATCAGCAGCAAAAGTCACATGCTGCTCGCGTATGCTGATGATATAGATATCATTGGGCGCACAATTAGAGAAGTTACTGCGGTTTTTTCGAGAATAGAGAAGGAGTCAGCAAAAGTGGGTCTGACGGTGAATGAGGACAAGACAAAATTAATGGTTTCAACGAACAGGGCCTCCACGCGATTAGACCAAAGCGTGAACGTTGATAACCGTTATAACTTCGAGGTAGTGGACGAATTTATATACCTCGGATCTGCCGTGAACAAAAACAACAACGTCAGCCTTGAGATCAAGCGGAGAATTGTGCTTGCGAATAGATGTTATTTTGGGCTAAGCAAGCACTTTAGAGAAAAAACCCCTCTCTCGAGTAACAAAAGTCCAGTTGTACCAGACTCTCATTCAACCTGTCTTGCTTTATGGCGCAGAATCCTGGGTCCTATCGCAAGCAGACGAAACATCTGTAGGAGTCTTCGAGAGAAAAATACTCCGAAAAATTTATGGCCCTATAGTTCACAACGGCGAGTATCGGCGACGCATGAATCATGAGCTGTATGAGCTTTATCCTGATATTGACATAGTTAAGCGGATCAAGATAACGCGATTGCGCTGGCTAGGCCATGTCAGTAGAATGGATGAAGATGAACCAGCGCGAAGGGTTTTCGAAACCGATCTCGAAGGAAAACGAAAAATAGGAAGACCAAGACTCCGCTGGAGGGATCAGGTTGACGAATCCCTGCGTACACTTGGTATTGCCAACTGGAGAGATAAAGCAAAAGATCGAACTGGTTGGCGAAATATGTTATCTTCGTTTTGTAAGGTCCCTGACCCTCCGGGGTTGTCCGAGACCGGATAAGTAAGTAAGTAAGATTCAGCACCTGTAAAGTTTCTAAAGCCAGGATTCCAAAATTTGTAGTCCACAGTGGTACTTAAGACTTTAATCTGGTGTTTCTTCTGCCACGACATTTCCCGCAACGTGCAAGATGAAGTAGTTGTTATGTCTTCGGACTAGTTTCCTGGAAAGTCTACGGATTCATCACTCGATGTCTTCCACTAGCCGTTCTGTTCTTCAGAGTTTCTGAGGTCGCCAGAAGTACTATTCGCAGTAGGCTGGCAGCGAAAATTCAACTTTGGATTTTTGCTAATGTGGAATATTGTGTCAATTGTTATAAAACGGGTATGTTTAAAATTTGAGCACAATCGGACCACTTTAAGCCGTGTCCCAAAGAGGTCAAAGGTCATATTGTTGTATATTAATAAGGTAGTTTTTTGAAATTTGCCTGTTTTATCTTGGATTCTTTGTTAAATGATTACACAATTTTTTGCTTATGTTGTTAGGTATCTTTAATTATAAATTTAAAGAAACCCCTTCTGTGCCTAGAGGGTCTAAATTAAAGATTTTTGTTTGGACGTAATTCAGAATGTTGTTCGGCTTATAAAGAAGCTAATTAGTTGTCCTTCATAATTTAAAATAACAAGAAAGGTATTATATGACACCCTGTTAATAATGGTTTGTAATGAAATTAACGGATTTTAGAGAAAACATCAAGGAGTACTAGATTCAATGCTTTTTCAAATAATAAAAACACATATTAAAATCGCCTATGGACAAATCAGTTAAAAGTATTATTTCCCAACAACACCAACAATCTTTTTAGAAGGTTTACAATTTCTACAGATTTTTTAAAAAAGGACCCAAGTTTTTGGGCTGATTTAGACAAATATTATTACTAATTTAAAAATAGTTAATGACTGCGCCGAAAGAGGAATAAAGCTAGTTCCAGAATACCATGAACAAATTACAAAAGATGAGGAGCAGAGGGAGCATGTATTCAAAGTAATGACAAGTTGAATTATAATTTATAAAAAATAAATGTTAATTTCTTTTATCTTTTTGTTTCAGTTGGTACACAATTATAGACAAGAAGAAAGAAGCTAATTTACAATATTTAAGAAGTAAATATAATTAAAGTATTCTTTATTTTAGTGTACATGCTTAATAAAAAATACATGTTTGGTAACTAATATTTAAAAAATAAAAATATATGCCTTTATATGTTGGCCCACGGGGAAGAGAAGGGTTAATTTTCCAAATTTTTTTCTGAATATTAATAACCACATATACATGAACAAGTGTAGCGTTCATAGACTAATATTTATAGTAGACCTAATAGTTATTTCACCAAATTTATTACATTTGGCCTGGTTTGATATTTACGTTCGATGTTGAAAAGAACTGCTTTACTAATACCGATGGAGGCAATGGTTCAAAACAACGAACAAAATAACAACAAGGGCATTTCGTTTTGTGTGTTAAAATTATTGTGTTAAATACAACACAAATGTATGCTAACAATAACAGTCAATAAAAAAGTTTGAAACACATTAAAATTCCACCGCTTTTCATCAAAACGACATGAAAAAGTGAAGCAAGAAGTTATTGCAATTCCACCTGATGTATGTCACTTTTCAAAGTTGTAATTTCCTTTAAGGATGTCAGAGATCTCCGGCTAGTGAAAAAAATGTAAATGCCGCGGGTGGGATTCGAACTCACATTCGCTGGACGATCATTTCGATGTTTGTGAAACACCATCTTCAGCAGCGTCTAGCCTGTTAAGCCACTGCATATCTCTATCAACATATCTCTGTCACATCGACCGCATCAAGAAGTGTGTGAAAGGAAACGTCAGATAAGCCAAATATTCTCCCTAGTATGGGATTATTAAGAGGAAAGAACAAACCTCGGTAAAATATAGAATTTACTAAAAACCTGACCTTTGACTTTTTTGGGCACGGGAAATAGTGGTCCGATTTTCCTCAAATTTTCGTTATTTATTTTTTACATCAAGAACATATTTCAATTTCCGGAAAAAAATCGTCCATTCAACTCAATGCCGCCCTAATGCGCAGTCTATAAGTAGTAGAAGATTACATATATTTGTTATGTTCTTTCGGCCTTATTCATAAAAACTTATGATAAATCGTCTCTCAAATCTCTCACAACTTTTATGAATAAGACCGTTTACGTTTAATGTTATAACCAATATTATACTTAAAATTACAAGTCCTTGAGGACTATGCCCTAGAAAAAAATTCTGCAAGCCGTTCTCTGGATTTGCAGATCCTTGATCCACCACGGCGGTTTTTGTCTTACCTCTGTAGAAAACGGCTCGGCATGCGCAATCATATATTCAATTAAACGTTGAGATGAGAGCATCGGTAAGATCGTCAACCTCAGTGATATTAACTGATTCGTAGAGAGATATGGTTTTTATAACACCATTCAAAACCAATTTGTACTGGACTTAATAGATTTAGGAACGTTTCTTGAAACGGAAAGGAAAACGAATGCTCACTCTACACCTTTCATCCTTCGATCAACTCAAAGGAATCATGTAATGCAAAGGTGATATCAAGGATCCCATGCTATAAATATAAAGGTTAGTGATCAAAACTTAATATCAACGTGTCTTTCCTCTAGAAATTATATTAAAATTCCCGCACATTGTGGGGTGCGCATTGACGCCCGCACAAAAAACGAGACCAATTTTATCCCTATCGGGCTCATCGAGTAGCTTCGTCAACAGAAGTGAATGGCGGCCTGGGATCAATATCTCAGGGCACATAGGATTATGCTAACTAGAGGTGACCATTATTCAACTTAACTGTTCTCTTATTCGACGAATCCAAATAAGCAGAATCGTCGTTGTGTAAATTTGCTGGCTTCTGCTTATTGTGATGCCATTAGTAGCGGAGCTTACAGCTAAATCAGACTTGGAAGATATGTCTTATATTTCCATTGGACTAGTTATTTCGGAAAACAATTCGTTAGCAGAGTGTTTAGTGTCTGCCTGATGGGGTCATAGTAAACAATTGGAAAGTCTTTAGGTTTGCAATTTTGTGTTGTAATATCAGTTGTGTGAAAGTACTTTAAAACCGAAAAAGGTTAATCAATTTGAAATAACCAGTTCTTCGAAAATATGAATTTTTAAAAAATCGACGAAGGGTTAATCGGTTACGGGTTTGAATACACTAATCTGTTCCATTGTGCAGTAAGTTATATAACGGGGTTTTCAATTACAGCGTTTTTTTAAATAAAACAAAACCGGTTTTAGATACCAATGAAATTCTTTATTCCTGTGAAAGTACGTTCGATGCCATTATGTATGGAACTCGATTTTTTTTGTATGGCCACCACGGGCACGCTTGCAGAAGTCCAGACGCTGAACCCAATTTTCGACGGTTTTCAAGCATAAATCGGCCGATACTGCTGCAATTTCACGTTCGGTATTCGTACGAAGTTCATCAATCGTCGCTGGCTAGTTGGCATAGACCATAGACTTGACGTAGCCCCACGACTGGGCCATTTCATGAGATAACACGTTCACCAAACTTGGTTTCCAATAAATTGATTGTGGCAATCGCTGTGTGTCTTGTGGCGCCGTCCTGTTGGAACCACATGTCCTCCAAGTCCATATTATCCAATTGGGGCCAAAAATATTCGGTTATCATTGAACGGTAGCGATTCGCATTCACAGTAATGTGCCGGTCTTGATCATCACGGAAGAAGTACGGCCCAATGACGCCGCCGGCCCATAAACCGCACCAAACCGTAATTTTTTCGGGATGCAATGATGACTCATGGATTACGTGTGGATTGCTGTCTGACCAATAATGCATATTTTGCTTATTGACGAAGCCATTCAGCCAGAAATGAAATTCAGAATTCCGAAATTGGACGTAGCGCTCTTAAAGTTGAGGCCACTGACTCCAAATTCCGGTAGTAAATTTTAATAATTTCGACTCGTTGTTGGCTGGTATATCTTTCCATGATGAAATGGCAAACCTTACTGAAGAGAACTGTCAAAAAAGCGGGAAAAAATATGGCGTCGTTTGCTGTCCCTATCGATTTACTTTTGTAGCGTCTCTGTTGAAAAACCCTTTATGTTCGTCGGAGATTGTTTATTGTTCGAAGTTGACCTACATATCCATATCTGCAGGCCGACCACCAAACAATTTCGTATCTTGTTGGATTTTCGACAAATTTGGATAATATAATCTGTCCTAGTGAGTAACTAAAGCATTTTCCAAGACTATATAGAAATGATCTCAAAAGAGCTTTGACTATAGCGCCGATTACCGATAAATGCTTAATTTTTGTATTCGTACTATGTGACACATATTCAACGCTTTATATATACATATTTATTTATTCATTTTGTATAAGTCTGAAATTCATCATTTTCTCCTTGGAATTATTTATCAAGATGCTACGATAATTGTTAAGTGTTACCACAAATATAATACAGTTCACTCGGGATCAAAAAACCATGATTTGCCCTGCAGTTCTTTATTTCTAGTATAAAACGTTTATAACTCTATTTTCAGATGGACAATAACAGCAGCTAAAGCGACATATGCCTGAAAATATTCGTTTAGCATTTTTGCAGGCCCAAAAAATATTCAACTTTATGAGGATATTTTATGTAATGGCCTACCGCAATATGATGTTCCTCTATTCGCTCAATCGCACACAAAACTACACATTTAAATGCACACATATAATCACAATTTCCAGCAGCGGCACGCGGTGACCGGTACACGCTGCCAAACTATTTCAATGAGAAGCATAACCAAATGGAATATACTAATACAGTAGAATAATAACTATTTATTTTGAATTGAATGACAATATGGTGGGGAATTTTATTGAAATTGCTCCCGGCTGTAAACTGAAGTATGTCAATGCTGTAGTTGTAATTGTACTATTCAAATTAGGATAATATGTAAAGCCCTCTTTATTATTTCTAACTTATAAATTTAATGAACAAGTTACAAACGTGTAAAATCTTAAACCAGCCATAAATTTCAGTCGGGTGAACCGACGTATTCTTATCCTCAACCTGAGTCATCACAGAGTTTGATTCTCATTCAAAAATTCTTGATCCAAATTTTAAGAAAATTTTAAAGTCAAAGACATTCGACAAATTTGTTGCTGGTCACTTACCTGCAGGCTCCCGAGTTGGGCAAATTAATGTCTAATACAAAATGTACGGTGCTGTTCCAATTATCCGCCAAACATTTATATGAGAGGCATCAAAATGAGTGGGGCACAGTTATCCACTTTTAAGTACATATGTAAGTAGTGTGGCGTTTAACAACGTATTGAGGGTTATCGCGCCGATAGATCAGACGTCCGCGCAAATTTTACATGGGTGGTACCGGAATGTTTACCCAATGTGCCATATGAATCCATTACGAATTCGAGACGGATCCGTTTCTGCGGACATTTTGTCCGAAACGGACGTCCATTATGAACTCATAACGAATTCGTTTTCGTATGAAATTCCTCTCAAAAAGCGAATCGGGCTTTGTACTTTTCGGATCCGTCTCGAACTCGTAACGAACTTCATATTGTAATCCATTTTCGATTCGTTCTTTGGAAATAAAATGAACTCATAACGGGTTGGAAATGAATTCGTGAACTCTCATTTCGATTTTTTTTATGATTATACGGACTCGTTACGATTTCGAAACGGATCCGCGTCCGATTTTGTCCACATTGGGTAATGATATATAATCAAACACTAAAATTCATTTTGATCTGTTGTCATATATGGCAGTTATTGTGTCAAACAACCAAATGTACAGGAAGGTTTGAATTACTGTATTATTGTATAACAAAAAGGGTGTGTCAACTTTGCCAAAATTATCTAACTAAATAATCATTCGCAGAATATTTACCAACACCAAACTTGCACTAAATTGCAAATATCCGTTTAAGTTTATATTATTCGATCTTTCAGTTGTTAGGTTATGTAGTTATATTCCCAACCATCCACCATAATAATCAATTTCACAAAATTCTTTTTTAATATTTCTATTAAAATGTACTTTTCACTGCGTTGATCCACTTGTTTTGAAGTGTTTGGAACAACATGAGATACTGGCAGACGTTATCTATATAATATCGCGGCCGTAGCCGAAGATGTCGCAGTGGATCCCGGTATCAATAATTAGACTTGAAACGTTCAGACAGTGCATAAGTTATTAGCTGTTGACCGCCAAATGCGTGCAAAATACAGCCAATGAATATCGGGTGACCTTTGGCCAAATTTAAAACAAATTGTATGAAATACTCGATATGTTTTCAGAATTTTGTAGAATAGTTACCAGCATTTATTTTTAGTATTGCCGGTTACATATTTTAATTTGTTCTATTATCTCATACTACTCACTCATTAACCTGAATGAATTTCAATTCATTTGTATTAGTGTAGTCAAAAAACCGGGATTTATAAAATCTGTCTGTTTGCAGTTTCTTCGAATATTCCGGTTTTGTTGGTTCCATTATAACAAAATGAAAATAATTGCGTTACACACACATGGATTACTTTAATTCGTTTCTTTGAATTTTAAGATCGATAGACTATCCTGAACCATACCATACTATTCGGAATCGATGTAAAACTGCAGGTTCCAATCAAATTTTCTAAGCCTATGCCTACATGAGGGTAATGGGGAAGTAAAGGGTGGGCCATGTAAAATTTGGAATTTAATTTCGCTTTAAAAAACACTAATACACATTTGGTCAAACTTATGATTTTAACGGTTAGGCCCATTATTGAAATTTATGAATGAAGCACAACATCGTTCAAATGCCCTCCAAGGACTTGTTTGACTGTACCTCATTCGATCTAGTCAATTTTTCAGTACATTCTCTATTATTTGGGGCTCTATTTCGTGTTTTAAGGCATCAGAGGACTCGCGATTGTTTGCGTAACACTTATATCGCACGGTTCAAATTGCAGTTGCATGCCAGTCAATAGACCTACGAGTGTTAACTGGAAAAACGTAGCGCTGTCCTGTCTTCAACTTTTGAGAACAACAAATCGCTGAGTATGGCACTATTGCTCTTACCATTGACGGTTACGGCGGCTCCTTGCTCATGTTCGAAGAAAAATTTGCCTATGATGGCACCATGCCAAAAACCACACCCAACAGTCACTCGTTATGGATGCATCGGCATCTCTTCGACGATATTTGGATTTTCCGAGCCCCAAATGCGACAATTTTGTTTGTTACCGTAGTCCCCGAGGCGAAAATAAGCTGCATCGCTAATAATTCTGTGAAAAGAAGTGCGAGAAATGTTCATTTCTGGGAACGGTGGCGAGTAGATGTTGACACACACTTTTCAGCCACACACTTTCAGCTACTGCGGCAAAATTTAGAAGTAGAGGCTTTTCTCAGACCAGAACGACAAAAGCTGGAGTGCCGCAGGGATCCATCCTAGGCCCAGTTCTATACAATCTGTACCTTGCAGACATACCGCAACCGGAAAACGGTTACATATTCGCCGACGATATTCTTATAACTACAACGCATGCCAGAGATAAAAAGGCTAATAATAAAATGCAAAGTTACCTGGGAGTACTAGAGACCTACTTCAAGAAATGGTTCCTAAAACTTAATATACCAAAGTGTACTCGCCTAATGGCCAAGGCAAAGAAGTCAAACCTGTACAAAAATGCAAGGAGATACGAGCCACGGATACAACTTGGGGGGGAAATAATAGCGAATGGAAATAAGATGGTATACATAGGAGTAAAATTCTCCGAAAATATGCAATTTAAAGACCACGTCGACATGGTTCTGGACAAAATGAGAAAGTCGTACGGAATGTACGCTAGGCTGATCGGAAGAAGAAGGGGGCTAAGCAAGTCAGACTCTTAATTTATAATACCAATACTAGCTTATGCCTTCCCAGCGTGGTATATGATATCGTCAAGCCAAATGGATAGGTTAAGAAAGGCAGAAAGACGAATTCTTAGACATTGCCTAGGTCTAAGGGCAAGGAAAGACGATAGGGGTATTTGGATTAGCCCATCTTGCAGGAGCATTTACGAAAAGGCCAAAATGACAAAAGTCAAGAGATTGGATGCATGGACGGTTGAGCTAGCCATCGGTTTCCAGGAGCGATGCTCCCAAAATTATAACAGTAACCTGCACATCGAAAGGTGCAAAAAAAGGAAATATTGCGATCGAGTGGGAATTTAACTCCCATGGGGCTCCTCGAACTCCATGAGGAAGGTAAATTATATAACGGGCCAAATGAGTTACCACAGGAGGTGTGGTTCTTACGACATGGGTGATCTCGGACATTGAATTCATTTTTATTTTTTTTTTATTTATTTTTGCGTATACATATTTTTTAGTTTTAAGTTGGTCATAAGGTGAAACAACATAAAGGTAATGGGTTTTTAATCCTTTTTCCCACAAAGTTAATTAATGAGAAAAGTATTATTAATGAGAAAAGTATTAGTAAATCTAGATCGGTCCAAGGACGCTATAAAGTCTCATATATATTTAAGTATATAAATTAAAATCATAAATCTAAAATGTAAAAGAATATGGAAAATAAATCAAATCTAATGCTAAAAAAAAATGCCACTCACACGAGTTCTTTGATGAAAAGATTTGTTGACAACCTTGCCACCTAGTACAATTCCTTGATAAAGGAGTGGTTCTACTCAACTGTCTTCAATTGGTGTTATTGGTGAGACCATGGGATTCTATGGGAAGGCTGCCTCGGCAATATATAGGGGTTAGCGGAGCGAAGGACTATATTATTATTATTTTTATTTACTCACCATGTGTGATATACTATTATCTTTTCTATTCGAAAAGCCCAACGTACCTGGACAATTTTCTTTTGTTTATTGCATTCGTACTATTGTGCGTAGTCGTTAATGTACTATTGTGCATGTCTCTTTAACATATATTTATGTGATCGGATTGTACATAGAGTAACCATATACCGGTTACTCACAAATTGATCCACAAACTAATTGCACTCTAGTTCTATCGAATATATTTCGTAGGTTTCTTACAGTTTAACATTTCCCAATTTTGTTTTCGAGCGTAAACCGACCCATTTTGTAAATTCCTAGCTTTTAATCTGTCTCTTCATGGATGTCAAATTGGTCACCTGCTTCGAATTAACGAGGGTTAAGATTTCAAATTTGTTCATGGCCCACCCCTTATTTAGCTATTTATTTTATTCAACCTGGCTGTTCTCAAATATATTTGATGAACGTAATTAGGCAAAATCAGAGTGGAGTAGATAGACATTCTTTTGGACGTTTTGTACTTCTTTTTGGAGTGTGAAAACTTCTTTTATGCATTTCTGCTAACATACTACCTGTGTTGTCATTAGTTCCGGAACTTACACCTAAATCGGAGTTGGCAGTGACTTCCAATGACATTGCACAACTTACTTCAGCAAATTATCTTCGAATTAATTCGTTGGCAAAGTCTTTTGTGTCTCTCTGATGGTGTCGGTGCCTGTTAAAAAGGGCTTAATCAACTTGAAGTAACCGGTGAAATCGGTTCTTCGAAAATGTCAATTTTGAATACACAAATATCTATGTAGAATTATGAATATCTAACTCCAATTTTAATTCAGATATATATGTAAATAGTTTAAAGTATCGCTTTTAACAACAATTAAGAATAAATAAAAAAAAAAACCTCGAAAGCTGGTAGAATGAACTTCTCATACACTAACATTCACAACTAACGATAATAGGATCATTACGAAAAATTCAAGTAAGTTAGTTGTATACCAAACGGATTCTTTTGTCTAAAACTAAAGCATGAAACACATAGACGGCGACAGGCTACATGAACACACGACTACAAATGCCGCTGACTGCAAATGGAGACGTGTGGCAGCTACTGAATTATTTTCAAGACGGCAACTGCAAAGTAAACAGCTGATCTGTAATGCTGACGTTTGTGTTATTGTGTTATTTGTGTTAGAAGAAAATAAAATGTCTGGAGAATATTTAATATATATTATTACAAACATAACAAAAATTGTGAAAACAGTTGATTATTCTGTCAGTGGTGCCACTTCAGGCATTGACAGCTCTAACCTGTTGATTGTCGCCCACACAAATAGAAATTAGTTTAATTCAACTACAGCTACATAAGTAGCATAGACAACAACCTGCAGTCGTGTCGCCTTGCCGTCGATAAAATATTCACTTGCATATAAACGCATGTATTTTATTTTTGACAGGTTGTGGCCGGTAGCCTGTCGTCGTCTATGTGTTTCATGCTTAATGTGGTAAAACTTTGAGCTCAATCAGATAACTCTAAGCCGGTCCGAGTTGATGAGAAGTATGGTGTATGGTTTTTGGAACAGGTTTCTACAACTGCGTTCCTCAAGCCAGGGTTTTGAAGCCGGTTTGTCCACATAACTTGTATTTTCAATTCATCTCCTGCAATTGTTTGAGTCCGCTGTTGTAAAACACGGTTCCAAATACTGGAATAAATACTGTTAAACCCGGGTTTTTAACCGGTTTTTTAACCCGGGTTTTTTAACCGGTTTCTAAAACCGGTTATTGTAACGAATTGTCATAGCCGATTTTTTAGAATCGGTTTGAGCACACAACTTATGTTTTAGCTCATCTTTTGAACTTATTATGATTTGGCACCCTTGTAAGGCCATCTTCCGACGTGGCCTATTTTGCCGCACCATATCATCCTGAAACCGTTGAGTGACTATATTATGTTATACCTTATTGCAAACGTATAGATCTCAAAAAGAAGGTGTTGGTATCTGAATTGAATATTTTTATCATTTAGACCCAACTTTTGGAAAACCCCTAAAACTCCAAATATAAATTTTTCAAATTAAGAGTTTGAACCCCTAGAATGGTGTGATTTTACTGAAATTGTTACCACTTTACCACTCAATGTGCAATTTTGTATTCAAATGAACTGAGAACTGAAAATTTTCTAGTGTACACGTATATACACCCTAAATGCCAAAACCCGAAAACTTTAACCACAAGTTATCCGATTGGGCTCGATTTTTCACCACGTTAGTTTTGGTCCAAATTGCATAAGAATCCGCTTGGTATTTGTTCAAATTCGAGAAAAATAATTGCTTCATATATTTCATTGCCACCCTAATGTACACACGATATTTATTAAGTCTATCGTGTCTATTATGCCATTTATATGCTGACAAACGAATGAATACACATAGCTATTATATTCTTAGAGATATGAGTGAAATGTCACAAGGCTAAAGTGAAATAGTAATATTATTATAGTTTTATTTGAAACTAAACAACAAGGCTTGATTACGGCCCTTAACATGGCATACGGAGTGAAAGTGTCAGTAATACAAACAATTAAAAAAAACAAAAATTTAAAAATCTACATAAGTGTAATTCCACAATATTTCGGCACAGTCTTGGACATGAATTTGGACAGCAGTTTCTTCTCGTATGAAATTTGGACAGAAGTTTTCTTCGTCCATACGAATTCTATGCCACCAGAATTTAATCAAAATTCAAACCTCTTTTTGTTCTATGGTTCGTAGAAGTAGGTATTGTATGGCACTTTCTGAAAAAGGACCTGACTGAAAAATTAAATATCTTTGGAATGGGTTAATGGATTTCAAAATGTAGGATAGCATTTTATAGCTACCAAAAACCGCTTTAATAATAGCCCATACAACAGTCATGTCGTTGTTGTTCAATGATATTGAAAACTCCAAAGTATCTTTTATTCTTGCATATTCTGGAATAACTTCTCTTTAATTTTTTAATTCCCCCACCAAAAATAAAGTCCATCTTTTTCTCTACATCATAGTCAAATTTCCAAATGGGATCTCCATGGGATCAATAAATACATAAGATTTGGTAAAGACTGCTCGAGTTTAGCTGTTTTTGTTTCGATTTTTCAAGTAATGACTACGTATACACAGTTATAAAAAATACTAAAGTAGAAATACCTGGGAAGTGATCGTATTTTTCTTGTAGGTATTGTCGAGTGAAACACGAATCTGCTTGTGAAATTTCCCAAATACCCCCAAAATCTTGAAAACCCTGTTAAAAATCCGGTTTTGCGTACGTTTGCACTCTCAGTTGATTAGCAACTGATTTTGAATTTCTCACCAGATTTAAAAATAAGAGACGTAGGCCTTTCAAACGATATACATATACATACGTTATTTAAGAAAATATGAGAAGTCTGTGTGATTTGTCCAGCAAACAGATATTTTTTTTCTTTTTAATTTTTTTTGCCATTTTTCAACTTCGGCGACGATTTCAAACATTATTTTATAAAGAAATCATAATACTCTTGAATTTCTTCAAAAGGGACGATTTCGAGTGAGTAAAACGCAACATTCTTTTTAAATAGCCGGTATTAATTGACCAAGTTATTGGTCAATAAAGCTAAAGCTTTATTTTACTTTACTAAAGCTTCATGAACAAACTTATAGACCCAGTTAAAGGCAGCCAATCTAAGTTGCATATGTTTTGGCCACCACTGGATGTGGCCGTTCAAAAAAAAAACAATGACAAACCCATAGAATAATGACACCTAGAGGAGCCATCTTTCTCATCTAAGGTTTCATTTCACATTCTTCATGGTGAAGTCGTTGTGATAGACTTATGTTGACTTACACCAGGTTGAGTTACAAGAACTGTTGACTTAAATATATCATGTCGTTTTGGTTGAGAACCGTGAAATTGACACGTAGTTTGGGTTTTTTGTTATCTTTTATTATTAGTGTACGCTTGTGTTGTATTCAACACAAAAATTTTAACACACGCAAAAAAAAATTCCGTTGTTATTTTATTGTTGGTTGTTTTGAACCATTGCCTCTATCTGGTACTATTAGCGCAATACTTTTCACCATTCAGCCAGCGTCCATACGTAACCACACCAAACTTCGTAAGTTTACTGAGAGAAGACTCTACTCTAGGTATATGATTACTCTATGGACAATCCGATCGCATAAACATATGTTAAAGAGACATGTACTTATACAAGTACAATAGAACATTAACGACTACCCAATGTGCACAAAAACGGATGCGGATGCGTTTCGAACTCATTACGAGTCCGTAAATCCATAAAAAAAGGGAATTGTGAGTTCGCAAATTCGATTCGAACCCTTTACGAGTTCGTAAAAACATAAAAAAGCGAATCAGTGAAATTGCGATTTGGCGGATCCGTCTCTAACCCGTTACGGGTCCGTAAAAACATAAAAGGCGAATCAGTGAAATTGTGATTTGTCGGATCCGTCGTGAAAAACGAAACGAAACAAAAAAAGTGGCCGACTATTAGTCAGACCTCTGGTCTAAGGTGTCCTTAATGGTTCGAAAAGGTTTCGGTAGGTTGTTCCAATACATTTGCAGGGAATATAAAATTCAACATAACTGACACTAGCTTGGCACTAACTCAAATTAATCTCAAAACAGGTGAATTGACACTGAGGGATTTTCAATAGATACCAATTTGCATATGCAAATTTCATATAAGGTTGGTAAATATACGCTTGATGATTTGCGCCATGTAACCAATTCGAATATGAAGTTCGTTACGAGGTCGAGACGGATCCAAAAAAGTACAAAAAATGATTCGCGGTAACGAGAGGAATTTCATACGAAAACGAATTCGTTATGAGTCCGTAATGGACTTCCGTTTGTGCACTCCCTAGTGTGAGCGGCTCTTGTACATGAGTGGGTTCGAAACCTGCTCAGACCACCTTATATTTCTTTCGACGACGGTCATCTCGCTTAGTGATGGCGATACTATCGAGTACTTAGCCATGAAAAAGCTCTCAAAATACCTTTCGGAACCGGTCTACAAACTGTAGGTCCCAATCAGTGAGTGTGAAGCTACAAAGCGCACAGTTCACTGACTGTGAGAAGCCCTTCATGGGATGTCATGGGAAACCATTTTTCTTTTTATTCTAAACCATTTTAATCAATTGTTAATTATTGTCTGACAGTATAAATGTAGTGTTTAATTACAAAGTTGTTGAAGATGATCTCTTACTTAAAAATTGGGCACAACTGTTTCACGTACATATCAGTCCCGTCTGTTGTCCCTATCATCAGTAAATCCGGTATCGGGATCATCATACAGATCGGCAGGGTTTTACGGGAGATTATCATATTGGCCAGCATCTGCAAATTCAGGCCAAAGTGAGGCATTTTCGTGCATTACCTAGGCTTGTTTTACTACCTTAGGTAGACCTATAATACCCAGGTGGAAAGGATATTTCTTCTTCTACTAGAGTGCTCTTTTTCCGCTCGCTTGCCAATAAATAAATCTCGAGCGAACGCAATTTTCAACTCGCTCACTAGTTTACTTCACATCGATTGCGATTTTATATAAAATATAACTCGGTCACGATTTTAAAAGGAAGAGTGCTCATGATACGAATCCTTCGCGAGCGATTGCGAAAAGACCGGATGGCGAGCTCAAATCTTTAAGACAGTGTGTGTGTGTACATAATCTTTAATGGCTTTGATTACTAATGTATTATAACTTTAGCCTTGTTCCCGTGCGTATTATTTTTACTGTTTTTACTACGATAGTTTTTCGAATTTGGAAGAAATTTATTATTCTATTCTATGGTAATATGACACAAATTTCTTTAGAAATTGGAAAAATAGTACGTACGGGAACAAAAGATTTATTTACGAATTTTTATTTTGAGGCACTTTAATGATGATAAAAAAATGTGATAATTAGTTTCTATGACGCATTCTTTTGAAAATTTTCGTCTAGCAAATTTTACTATTTTCGCCATAACAAACATATTTTTTATATTCAAAATTTTGGAAACCCGAATTTGTATTTAATCGTCACAATCAACATGTTAAATGAAACTGGCCACAGTCAGTTTTGCCTCAATATTTCTTCATGAGATCGAATATTTTTAACTCGGATTTCGAGTTTTAAAACGAGCGAGTTATTGAAGATTCGGCTCGCGAGGCCAGTTGTTCCGTACCGTAAATACGACAAAATGGAAAAAAAACACTTTTTTCCAAATTTTATGTACATTTACTTTGTTTCCTGGGTATTTTTTCACATATTATAACGGAATAAATGTTTAATTTAGTGGAATAAATATTATTGGAGATATACTGAAAGAATTGTGAGGCTTTTACTCCCCTAAAAATATCTTGTGAAAATTCGAGTTTTTTCACAATGTGAGGCTCTCCTGACCAAAATTATGGGTAGGATTAGGACTATTTTCAAAGGTAGTTAACAATATTTCAGACTTCAACTTTTATTTAAAAAAGGAATAAAGTACAAGAAGCAAACTTTCGAAACTTTCAAATGTTGTCCAAAAATCTCCAACTTTCAGGCACGGTTGGCTATTGGATGGAAAATGTTTAAATTGCATTTAATACCTTCGCCAAAACCTGTGCTTTAAAAAACCACTAACAAATTGCATATATTTTTTTTGTAACAAATTTAAGAAACTTCTGAAAGAATGATAGTACTTTTTCGAGCAAATTTTTTTTTATTTTCCAGGAAGTAAAAATTCTAAATTTGAGAAACGGTTTCGAATAATAAATTTTTTTTTCAACTTTCATGCAAGGTCGTCTACCTGAACACCCTGTTGCAAAACGTACGTTGGCTCAGAGTGTCTCTAAATACCATATTCTGAAAGCATGATTCTTTTCCTGCTGCAAATACATGGCACATTCTAAAGCAATCAGACCAATAGTTTAGCAGTTGTGATTGTGAATTACCTATTGTAAGTATCTTTGGTAGATAACTATTGTTGGTGGATAAAGCTAAGCCCAAGATACCATAGCTGTCAGCAGGTGGTGGATAACTGTACGGTCTACGGATATCCAGTTGTGAAAAATAAGCAGTATCCGAGGACGTACAAAACAGGTACAAATGGCCGAAAAGTTTCAGCGGCATTGCGAACGGATATAGTTAGTTATTAAACATATTGTCAGAAGTGCCACTCCGAGGAGCGGTGAGATCAGGAGAGTCTAAGTTCTACGCCTGCCTAAGTTCTCCGGAAAACTTAAATCCTGGTGCGTCTGCCCGCATTGGGCGGCTGTTTGGTCTGCGTCTTTTCCCCATGTTAGCGGGTGATGTTTATCACAGTAGTGTTTCTACTAAAACTAACACCCACTCCAAGTTCTTGCCGTCTTACAGGGGGCTATGATGTGATCGACCTCAAATCTCCCACCATCGTGGAAATCACATGGAAATAAACCATTCTGATGTCAATATGGCTGGATCCACTACTGTTGGCACAATTATTATTGGTTTTTGAGACAAAAGGAGGTACGTCTGCTAAACACGTTGTTTGAACCAGCCTCAATTTGAAGACTTTCTGGTAGACACAGATATTCTCTGAAATGAATTCACAATGCTAGTGATAATCAAGGTATTCCAGCGGCTCCACATTAGATCAAGCGGAGACATGAGATCAATCGAAGGAGACCAGTTGGAACTCTGGCCAAAAATCCTTTAGTGAGGTTGTAAAAGGCAACCAGGCAATGAAGGTTCTCGACAAGGTGGTGGAAGATGGAATCATTCCGAAATATAAATGTAAATATATCGTGGAACCATTGTCCTCCATAAACGGCCAAATTCGAAAGGAGATGGTGGGACCTCCTCCACGACGTCCAGACGCAGGGTTTTTTATAGACCAGACAAACATTGTGTCTCCCCAAAATGTGGATGAGCTGTGGCCAGTGCCAGTTCTATACGTTGATCGGAGGAAGGAGTTATCATCTAGGCCTAGGGCACATGCGTAGATCCCAGCCAACCCACCGGACGTGGATACAATTGAGTACAATATCGAGGATAGCAAGTCAGAACGTCCAACAATTGGAAAATGGTACGACTGGAAGAGGTAGATGGTGTGAGGAGATGTGCAACGTTCATTTTGAACATCGAGTCACTGCCCCTACTAAAAATATCCGATGGGGTTGCGTCTTTTATTTTTGGGCAGATAACCATGAAATGTTTTAAACGGGTTCAGGAGTAAGAGCCTCTTGATACCAAGTCAACTGTGAATGAGGAAGTACCACAAAATGCTAATGAAACAGCAATACATGTCGATGGTGCATGGGAAGCATTATCAGCTCCGGAAGTGGGTGAGCTTAAACCTGTACATGGGTTTCAACACACTGCTGATAGCGACACAGGTGAACACGAACACGCCTTTTTGGTGTCTCACGAAGTACAGGATGTGGTAGTGGTGGAGAGACCAATAAATGTTTCGGTTTCAACTTTCATCGTATTAAACTGATATCTGCCACATCACATTCCTCTTGAACTGGAGCATGACCCACCCTGATGTAGTTCACCGCAATGTGAGGAGTGACTGGTCTGAAAAGACTTGCAACTATTTTTGGGGATCAGAATCATCTGTGGAGCGTTTATGTCATAGATAATGTAGCGGACAGGCTCACGATTGCTCTCGACAAGTCGCTACAATGTATCTTGCCCAAGGACGAATCCAAGGGGGTAAGAAGCCTCCTTGGTGGAATGGAAAACTTGCAGATATAGGGATGCCACGCCGACGACTGTTTAATAAAGCCAATCGTTCAATATACAAGGATGACTGATATAATTACAAAATCGAGCTAATTCTGTATATGAAAGCGATTAAAAGGAAGATATGTGCATCCGATACATGGAAGATACATCCTAGGAATCCTGACTGAGGAGAATTCTGGCATCAGACAATACGACGAACGGTTAGTTGAATGACACTTCTCGACAGTCGACAAGCTACAGTAGTTACCCACACAATCACCTTGCGGACACCCATTTCCCTGGCAACTCGCTGAACGAGGAGACCGCTTTAAGTGAACACTCTCCTAATAGATCATTCTCCTTACAGATATATTGATCCACTGGCTGATAAATATATACATCGCATGTATAAACTGCCGATATGTACACGCTTAGCGGGTGGAGACATACAAGAGTGGTGTTTATTCCCAAAGGAGGAAAGGAATCTCACTCTTTCCAAAGACTTTAGGTCTATTAGCGTGTCATAGATCATACTAACGAGTATTGAAAGGCTGATAGGTATAAACTAGCGGCCGAGTATTGACGTACAATTGTTACTACTGATACAGCAATGCATTAACTAGTAAGATACATAGCGAAATCATTACCTGCTATGGAGTCTACGTTGGTACCCTATCTTGGCATTGACGATGCGTTCAATATCACGCCTACTGCGGTAGAACGTGCATCTTATGGGGTTTGTTTACGAAATGCTTTGTAGGAGACGTGTCACAGCCGAATCGGGCACCACGACCTCTACCAGGTTTGTCAACAGATGCACATCTCATGGTGGGGTATCGTTCCCCACTTCTATGGAAATTTGCTGTTATGGGAATACTGGTCACTCTCGAAAATGAGGATGGGAAATTTTTTAATTGTGCATAGGGTGTGGCAATAGCAAATAACAAGCGGCAAGTATCCCAGTACCCTAAAGGACACTGCACTGTAGCCTACGGTCCTCGGGCAGATGGGTGGGTTTAATTAGACTAGGGGTAAACCCGGCAAGACAGATTTAGTCCTTTTTAATCGAAGGTATAAAATAATTACTGTGGAATCTATCACGTTCAGTGGTGCTGAAATTATGCTTGCAGAGTAGGGTGATTCAAAATCGTGTGGAAAATCTAGACGTAGTTCTATATATTCTCCTTAAGGCTGGATCGTTGTGTGGTGACCACACCAACATCTTTTGCACAATGTTAGCGAAATCGAATGACGTGTTAAGGTCCCTGTTTTACACGACTTTGTGTGGAATATTACATACAAATTACTAAATAGTTTAAACGCAGACTAATAAGATTTAAAACTATATCCTTTAAGACTTCTGCATAAATTCTGAATTAGAATTTTATAACATTTAAAAAATTAGAACAAACTTTTATGAAATTTTTGACGGTTTATACAGTATTCGCTTTTTTATGATTTTGACAAATTTATTTTTTGAATTTATTATTTTGAGAGGCAGTGTTCATGAAAATAGATATATATCACAAAAATATTTAAATACTCTTACCTTTAGCTATAACTAAAAATTTACCATAAGCATTTGCATTAAGGATAACGTTATCCTGGCTATTTTTCATGAAATATGACTTATTTTACCTCTTCCTAAATATTTTGTTAAATAATACACCCATTTCTGAAAAAAGGATTCATATACATAGATAGCGGACCGGTGTAAAACTGTAGGTCCCAATCAGTGAGTGAAAAATTAAACAACGCACAGCTCGCTGATTGTAAGAAGCTGTCCCCAATCACTTCATGGGATGTAATGGGAAACCTTGTTTTTTTTTTAACTGCAAATATTTTCAAAACCAAAAACAGTAACAGTTGCATTTTTTGTTAAATTTATTAAATATTCTAAAAATCGCGGAAACCGATATTTTATGTAAAATGTCTATTTAATAACGGGTTTTTCAATAAGAGCGCTACAAAAGTTTTTAAATAAAACAAAACCGGTTTTAGATACCAATGAAATTCTTTATTCCGGTGAAAGTACGTTCGATGCCATTATTTATGGAACTCGATTTCTTTTGCATGGCCACCACGGGCACGCTTGCAGAAGTCCAGACGCTGAACCCAATTTTCGCCGGTTTTCAAGCATAAATCGGCCGATACTGCTGCAATTTCACGGTCGATATTCGTACGAAGTTCATCAATCGTCGCTGGCTTGTTGGCATAGACCATAGACTTGACGTAGCCCCACAGGAAATAATCTAACGGCGTCAAATCGCACGACCGAGGCGGCCAATCGACTGGGCCATTTCATGAGATAACAAGTTCACCAAACTTGGTTTCCAATAAATTGATTGTGGCATTCGCTGTGTGGCTTGTGGCGCCGCACAGTGTCACGTGTGTGGCCAAAAATGGTGAGCACTGATGAAAGGAATTTGGGCTTATTTTGCACAATTTAATAAAAAAACACAACAAATAGATAAAATGTAAAGTAATTGTCAAAAAATATTGAGTATTTTTTGAGTTATTGTGGCTGAAAGTGGTGGTTTGTGTGCAACATGATATTTTGCAAGAAAAACAATTAAATTTTGCATGCAGTAATAATGGGTTAAATTCAAATTTGTTGTTAACGGTTGCTACAAAATGGAATTGAATTGCAAGTCTGATGTCTTATTACAATTGCAACGCTGTTATTGTTTACAATTGTTGATCATATGCGAAGTGCCGTTAGCGAGAAGACAGGGTCTGATAGAAAAGTCACGTTTTTACAATAAACACAAACTTTCGTAGACAATTAAAAAAAAACATCAAAAATCATCGTTCCAATTTTGTGATATTTTATTGCTATAAGTATGTATTTTAACATATATAAATCTCAACTGCACAGTTCTGCACAAATTTTTTTGATGAATGTTTTTCTAGTGGCAGCAGCATTGCAAATTCGTGATATTTTTAAGCTATGGCTGGAGTTGAGGCAAAAAAAAGCCAATCCTATAGTGTTTCATATTAAAGAATTTGCACAAAATAATCTGGAAAGAGCACTGTCAGATACAGAAGAAAAGAAACTCAACCTTATTCTTCTAAAGTTTATTCATTATTGGGAAAAATACTCCCGAATGAAAGTTAGATTCGAACATGAACTGAGTGATTGGCTGGATACAGAAGTATTTACTGAAGACTTTTGTGTTGTGAGTTCTTGTTTGTATTCTGTAAGATTTTATTAATCAATATAATCTATTTTTATTAGGAACCAAGTACAAGTGGCGGTAGGGGCAGGCCCTCTAAGTCTTATGAAGAAGCGGCACAACGTACGAAAAGAAGGCGAGTCCATGAACTAATTGCATCGACTTCTGCTGAAGCTCTTTCTGAAGCGGCTAAAAAGGTTTCAGGCGCAACAAATGCTCAACAATTATCGGTGGAGAAATCATTAGCTTTGTTTATTGACTTGGATCTTTCTGTTCGGCAATACAATATGCTAAGAAAGGTGGTGAATACAGTTCACCAAGATTGTTTCCCATCATACTATTTAATAGCAGAAGCAAAGAAAAAGCTCATCCCAAACGATATTCATGCATCAGAAACTTCAGCTGAGGTTCCATTGCAAAACATTTTGGACAAAACAGCTCATAGCATTCTAAATATGAATGATTTTCAAACCAAAAATGATGTAATACTAGAATGTAAATGGGGATTTGACGGCAATAGTGGACATAGTGTATATAAGCAAAAATTTGAAAACCATGATGCTACTGATGAATTTGTTTTTGTTACATCGTTTGTTCCACTTCGCTTATTACACTGGGGAGATGAGAAGTGGTGTGGCAAAACGATAAACACTCGTCCTGGAGGTTATGCAGACCTATAAAAATAATGTTTACAAAGGAAAATCGTAATGTCATAAATACTGTTAGGGAGCAATTGCAACATGAAATTGATACATTGGACACTTATTTTTATTATTCTAAAAACAAAAGTCTTAACGTGCATTACAGAATAAAATTAACTATGATAGATGGAGCAGTTTTAAGCGTAATTAACGGAAGTAGAAGTAATGCGACTTCCGTTTTATGTGGAGCAAAGCCATCAGAAATGAACGACACATTAATATTTGAAAGAACTGTCAATGAAGAATGCTACCAATACGGATTGTCTACGTTACATGCGTGGATAAAGTGTTTTGAATGTCTTCTTCATATTGCATATAAACAATCCATTAAAAAATGGCGAATTTCAGGAAAAGAAATGGAACAGAAAGTAGAGGAAAACAAGAAGACCATACAAGAAAAATTTAAAACTGAAATGGGACTGATAGTGGACATGGTAAAAACGGGATATGGTACGTCAAATGACGGAAATACTGCGAGACGTTTCTTTTCAAATGTTGAACTGTCCGCTAGGATAACAGGGTTGGACAAAACAATTATTAAAAATTTTTCCATTATCTTAAGAACCATTTCGAGTGGCCTGCACATTAATGTGCCAAATTTTGAAAAACTTTTAAAAGAACCTGATCTTTTATACTTCAAATTGTATCCTTGGTACTACATGCCTGCAACAGTTCACAAAATATTAATACATGGTATAGATTTTATAAAATATTCTACCATTCCAATTGGAATGTTGTCGGAAGAGGCTTTAGAATCAAGCCATAAAATTATAAGAAATGCACGACTAAGGCACACGAGAAAACGAAGCAGAGTTGATTGTAATAAGGACTTAATAGTGTACCTTATTATCCAATCAGAGCCATCGATTTCAATCCACAGTCAAAAAAAAATAATAAAGAAGTGTGAGCTAGATGATTTAAAAAATTATGTAATTGAAAGCGAAAATTTAACAACAATACTTTCAAATAATGAATTACTAGTGGAATCGGAAACTGACAGTTTCAGCGATAGTGATTAGTATATATTACATTCCTATTTATTGTATGTTATTTTAAATAAATGTAACCATTTTAATTCACTTTGAATAATAATTTAGAAGTTTTATTATTTTTTCGTTCAAGGATATATGGTGGGCGGGCATATTCTTTGCTATTTTCATTCAAGGATATATGAGAGGTGGGCGTGTCCTTTGAGATAATTGCATATAATTGAACACAGTTATCAGTAATATATCAGAGACAAATCGAGCCAACTTTGGTTCAATTCCAACAAAAATTTTGGAAAATATAAGTTTTTTTCATTTCAGGATATATGGGAGGTGGGCGTGTCCTTTGAGATAATCGCATATAATTGAACACAGTTATCAGTAATATATCAAAGACAAATTGAGCCAAATTTGGTTCAATTCCAACAACAATTTTGGAAAATATAAATTTTTTTCATTTCAGGATATATGGGAGGTGGGCGAGTCCTTGGGCCGATTTTCGCTAAACGTCGTTTTTTTCCTTTCCTACTTATAATAGTAATGCGAACCAATTTTCATTCATCTACGATAACTCCTTCTATTTTTGGCCGCCGTTTATATGAAATCACGACACTGTGCGCCGTCCTGTTGGAACCACATGTCCTCCAAGTCCATATTATCCAATTGGGGCCAAAAATATTCGGTTATCATTGAACGGTAGCGATTCGCATTCGCAGTAATGTGCCGGTCTTGATCATCACGGAAGAAGTACGGCCCAATGACGCCGCCGGCCCATAAACCGCACCAAACCGTAATTTTTTCGGGATGCAATGATGACTCATGGATTACGTGTGGATTGCTGTCTAACCAATAACGCATATTTTACTTATTGACGAAGCCATTCAACCAGATATGAGCCTCATCGCTGATTGTTGAGGCCTTTTAAAGTTGGCCTCTTAAAGTTGAGGCCACTGACTCCAAATTTCGGTAGTAAATTTTAATAATTTCGACTCGTTGTTGGCTCGTATATCAAGGAGGGCAACAGCTATCTATTCCTGTGTAGAAATTGACTTTTGAGGGTGAGTTGATACATTGGTACATCGATCTTAACTAATTCGCATATGGACATTTGCATCTAATAGTTTTTATATATATGATTGATGATCTACCGGTGTTGTCATTTCTGGCAAAGATTTTGCACCTCCTTTATCCGTTTCATGCTCAATATTCAAATTTCCATAGCTATTAAATATTCCCAATTGTTTCAAACTAATTCAATTCAAATCAATTCAGTAGAATTCAATTGAATTTAATTTAATTTAATTCAGCCTAATCTAATTGATTTCAGTTAAATTCTTCATATAATTTATACGAAAAATATGAACTAATGAATTTTGTTGAAAATTAATATTATATAAACATTTGATTAATTGTTTTCTGAAGGATATTGATCCTTTTTACCGGCTAAAGGAAATAATGAAATAAAATATTGTATGTTGATTTTGTATTAATTGTCCGGCAATGAATTTTTGACTAGTGTCATCAGTTGCCTATTCTATACCGCTTCGGTCAAAAAAATAGCAGCGCCAATACATATTTCAGCTTTCCTTTGGGAACCACAAAAGTTTTTGCTTTGATTTAAAGATGGTAGTATGACATTCTTAATTTTACTTCAAATAAAAACCTAAGTTTTAGTAATGGTGAGATGAAGCCCTAAGAACAATTTATTTCAGAAATGCTATCGTCAAGAAAAAAGCAGTGCTAACCAAAACATAAAATATATTTTTTAATTCGCTGTAAACTAAGTTATTTTAAAATAATATGAAATCGTTGGATATTTCAAAAGTTTCATTTGGTGAGAGAAGATGAGATAGTATAAACTTGAAGAGAACGATTTGTAGATAACATTTTGACAGATCTGTTGGTTGCATTTTGAATAAAGCGAACAAGACCAAAGCTTTTATTTCGTCACTTTCTAAAAATGTTTAGTATTTGTTCACAGTTTTTTGATTTCTGTATTCTATTTTTGTTTTATAACTGTTGAAATTTGTTTGTCATTTTGCAGACTGATGTTTTTGCTGTCTCCAAAACCGATAGAATGATAGAACAATTTCTATCACAGAATGATAGAACAATTTCTATCACAGAATGATAGAACAATTTCTATCAAATGGATGAGAGTTTCATTCCATTTCCGTTTCCACTAATAGTCTAACGCGCCCTTTAGTTGTACTGCAGTACTTGTTTTTTACTGATTCGCAACGGCGTTTCATTGAGTCGAGTCAGCCAGTTTTTGAACCTTTTATAAGATATTTTTGTCCACCCCTCTTTAATAATACCTAAGCTCGTCATTGTCTTTTGGGTTTGCTAGTGAGAACTTCGATATTACTGCGATTAAATCGCGTTTTTGCGAGTCGGATAGTATGATTTTGATCATTGTCCTGCTGACCCATATAATGAGCATTTCATATTCTGCATATGAATGCATAATATATTTTAGTATTTCTACAGATTGGGCAACATCCATGGTAGTTGTGAGCCAATGTTTTGTTCCATCTCCATAAACCATGCCCAAGCCTTACACTTGATCCTTAACGTAAGAGTGTTTTGAACGTATGGGGGACATCCAAAACAATTTTTGATTCATCAGTCCACAAAATTATTCTCCACCTTTTATTTGGTCAGTGCAGTCCTGTGTTTACTTGTCGGGTAACATATATTTTATTTTTGAAGTGAGACTTTCTTGGACTTAGCAGACAGCATATTCAACCCTTAGGGAGGGACAAGCGTGGTATTTTTTCGGTGGCGGGCGTTAGTGGGTTGTTAAAGATAAACAATTTTATTCTGTAAATGGTTGCAGGTGATACCAGCGGTTTTCTGTCACGTGTATCTGCCTTTTTCTTATATAATATGTAATTTCTGACTGCTTTCGCAGAAAACGGAGTATTTTCTGAGTTTCCCTATATAATTTACCCTCAGATATCAACCTCTTTACATGCATTTTTACCCTATTTTCTTCACTATTACCTTTTTTTTATTGAAACTGCTAAAATGCCGCTCCAAAATGCCGACTAGCGTAACTAATTGCAACAACGATGGTGTCGCATAGCACATCTCTTAAACCATTAGAGGAATACAAACAAATAGCACACAAAAAGTATATCAAAAGATGTTTATAACAGTCGTGCGCTGCTATATGTTGACCGCGACTGCAAGTGTCCAAGTTGGTCATACATCCCTTCCATCTGTGATTAATTGCAGATAACCGTTACAACAGAAAAGCAATATCGTAGTACTTCAACTCATTTTCAATATTGTACAAAAACAGTGACAACTTGATGCAACTGTTAGAATAATTAAACTGCAATACGCTAACAATTCTTCGTTGGTTTAAGTTATGTTTTGTTATCAATCTGAATCTTACATACTTAGCTATTCCGGCAAAGATACACTGAACCTCTTGCAGTTCAAATGAGATGGCCTTGGCACTTCCGCTGCTGTGGTGTTTGCAGGGCTAGTATGGACAAATCCAAATATGTAGGATATTCAACATTCTCTCAATGTTGGATGCCCTGTTTGTTTGATATTAATACAGTTGTTGTTATCGCTGTACTGTTGTTGTCGAGATGAAGCTGCTCAGGGTAGCCAGTTTTTTTTAGGCGAAATCCCCGAATTGTTATTTTTAATCCCCGAAAATCCCCAAAAAAAAAACTAAAATCCCCGGAAAAATCCCCATAATTTCAAAGGAAGTTCGAGAAATTTTAAGTTTTAAAATTAACATTTATTTTGAATAAACTGAAACTGAACAAAACGAAAACTTAAATATTGAAAAATGTAAACATAAATTATTAGGCATATTATTATTAAATTATTAATATGTATATTATTATTAACTTATTATTTTAATAATAATTAGTTATAACAAAAAGATAATGGCAAATGAGATCAAGCTTTAATTTATGTACAGAATGGTTAAAAGTTATTAAGGCTTAGTATATCAAATGCTTCAGTCAAATAATCTTCAGATTCATCTATTTCATTATTTGTTTTGTAAATAGTTTTAGTATTTCTCGTTATTTCTTTTCCACAGTTTCTATTCTTTTCAGTAACGCCAAATATCAAAAATGTTTGTTACATAGACGAATACATACGTAGATACATTTATTCTCTTATCTGACGTTTCATTTCACACTCTTCGTCGTAGGTTTGTGGAAATGAGAGAAATTAAATTTAAAACTAACTTACACCAGGTGGAGTTACAAAATATGTTCACTTAACTTTTTCATCTCGTTTTGGTGTAGAACTGAAAAATTTAAATGTATTTTGCACTTTTTCGTTGACTTTTATCGTTGGCATACATTTTTATTGTATTTAACACAACTTACTTTTTTATTGACTATATTACAACCTCATAATGTCAGACGTCTTACACATATTAATTAAAACAAACAAATTAAACAAATTTCAACATATTCTTCCAACTGGCTCTATCCTACGCCTTTTCTCGCCAGTTGCTAACACCAAGGCTACGGAGGGATTCTTCTGCCTGGTCTTTCCAGCGAAGTCTTGGTCGGCCTCTTTTCCTGCTTCCATCGGGTACGTTATCAAAAATCTTTCGCGCTGGCTCATCTTCATCCGTTCTGATAACATAGCCTAGCCAACGCAATTGGCCCACTTTGATTCGTCTAGCTATGTCCACGTCAGAATAGAGATTATATAGCTCTGCGTTCCAACGACGTCGGTACTCGCCGTTTTCCCTAACAGGACCATATATTTTACGGAGAATTTTTCTCTCGAAAACTCCCAGGTGTTTTTCATCCGCTTGCGATATGACCCAAGTTTCGGAGCCATATGTCAAGACAGGTAAAATGAGGGTCTGATATAGCGGGACTTTTGTTCGTCGAGAGAGGGCTGTGTTCCTAAACTGCTTGCTCAGCCCAAATTAACATCTATTTGCAAACACAATTCTCCTATCTACCTCCAGGCTGACGTTGTTGTCCTTGTTAACACAACTAGCTGGCCACAAAAACACGAAATTCGGTTGATCTGGTATTATTGAACCCATGTTTTCCACCATCAAATGTTTACTTTCCACCGTACCTATCACGTTTAATTTATTGAGAGATTAAATGTATCTATGTATGTATTCGTCTATGGGTTGTTACTTGTTTTATTGTCGTCATCACGTACAGTCTTGCCAGTGATACATTTTGACATTTTCAGGAACTGGCAAGTGTATGCAGTTCTTTTTGCTGACAACATTTAGCAAATAACAATAGTATAGACTTGCCACATTAACTTTCATTAACTTTCAACAATGATACAAAAGAAGCGCTTTTAATACATCTTAAATTTGCATCCCCAAAAAATCCCCAGATCCCCGCACCAAAAAAACAATCCCCTAATTTAAAAAAAAATCCCCAATTTGGGGATAAATCCCCTAAACTGGCAACACTGAAGCTGCTGCTGTTTTGTGTAGATCTCTATACACACATGTGTGCTGGCCGTGATTGTTGCATGTAAATCCACTCCTGAAATATGTTGCCAAGGTACACTAACACAACAACAACAACAACAGCAACAACACAGCATCACATAAACAAACAGACATAAAAGGCAATTTAATATATTGGCCACAACACAATCCATTCCGCCACTCCTCCCGCTGGTTGTTCGTTGTTTTGCCTGAAATAAACATGAGAATGGCAAGAACGTGGAGCGCGAATGCGACGTTAGTGAAGAAAACCAGCTATCCCTCGTACGTACCAACATACACATGCACACTGTGTTGTATGTATGTATGTATGTACATACATATGCTCATTTTTTAGCTGAAAATGCTCGTAACTATTACGGAGAGGTGGGTAACAGTGATTGCAGTGGAAAATACTACACATTGTGATAAAAACGAAATAGCGGCACATTCAATAAAGTTGCCTGTATTTGTAGGATATTTTGTTGTTTCGCTTTTAACGTTTGCGTTTTAATCAAAAATTCTGAGTTTTCAAATACGAACGATGGTACATTGACAAAGATTAATGGAATTGTATCAAATCGGGTTTCGAGTTAAACCATTTCAATTGCACCGAGTGTAACACACACATGCATAAATGAATGTAGGTACATATGTATGTACATGACATATAATTTGATCAGTTTTGAATAACTCGCTATTTTTGAAAGTGGTATTAACTCTTTTTCTTTAGATACATTTGCAAGCATTGCAATAACGGCCAAAATACCCCCAGTTACGTGACTAACTGGAGATAATGCCAGATCAGGGACGTAATGAATCGCCATTAAACTCAGTTAATCAAACACCGTCCGATATCGCACCTGATATCACTGTATGTGTTAACACAACGTAGTACAAAAAATGGTCCAAGAAATCATATTAATTTTCGAATGATCTCAGGCATCACCATTCAAATATAATTTAAATTTGCGCATAAACCAAAACCAAATTATTTTAAAATACTTATAATAACAAGTCATATAAATACAGTAGAAACTCGATTCTTGCACGTAATGAAAACCCGGCTCGGTGCAAGTTTCGAGGTTGTCACAAGCACCGAGTATTAATTTCCCATACAAAATAAAAGGCACATACATCTGTTTATGACACCGCACCTCTCAATAGTCAGCTTAAAACTGATTCAAATTACAACAATTCATCAGCAGCATAAAACGACGGGGATTTCCCGAAATGTATTCAGTCTAAGAAAACGTAAACAAAGCAGCACGTAAGAGTAATACAAAAATGTTTCAAGTATTGAGTTCAAAATTTTCGGATGTCGCAAGTACTGAGTGCGTAATGAAAAATATTTCTATGTTGCAAGAATCCAGGTGTGCAAGTATCAAGTATGTGCAAGAATCGAGTTACTACTGTAAATACATTTTTTGTTACGTAACGTCAGCCTCGTTAATTGCTTATATTTTAGGACCAAGCAATTTGATTGCATTCTCTTCTTTCACTAAATACAAAACGTAAGTAGCTCTACATTTAGTATATATACACTGAACGGAAAAGTATCGTCACATGGGTGAAAATGTTCATCACTCCATCAACTTTTGTTATCGAAAATGAGCTAACGTACAGTTTTATTCCCGCTACGAATATGTATTCATCAACTGCAAATTGTTCGTCACTGTGATGAAAGTATGGTTGCTGTTGCAATGAATTTGATTTATTATTGCAACGAATTTGTTTCGATACTGCAATAAATAAGTATCGTTGTTGCAATCAAATTATTACATTGCTGCAATGAATTTGTTTCATTACAGCAATGAATTTGGTGCATTATAGCAATGAAGACAATTACAAATTGCAATTAAAAACAAATATAAGGAATTTATTGTTAAGATTGATATTAACGAATTATTCATATCTACTTACCATGAACATAAGCTCTACTCCCATATGAGTTTCATCACAGCAATTGATCTACATATGTATGTTCAAAACATTTTTTTAATCATTATGCCAGTGCTCGCTCTGTATACAATTTTTTCAACTGCTATATATTTATTTTAATCAAATTTGTTAAAATTTCGATTGGATTCATATCCTTGTACGTTAAATTGTTTCTTTATGTTTGTCTTACTTGAAACACTTTGTTTCGTTGACCAACCCAAGGGCACAAGCGAGACCGAATTGTGGTTAAAACCAGAGTTCGCAATAATTGGTCTCTCTGGTGTTTGTTGTCAGAAAAAAACCACTCGTCCACAGACACTACGCGAAACTGTCGCGAAAAAACCCTAAAACTTCGTTCTTCTTTGGCTTGCTCTTCGCTCAACCGACGACCGTGTTTGTTCGCTCGGCTCATGTGTTCACTCGAGACCCTTTACTTCGTAAAAACTCTGCAAACGGTCTTCTGAGTATGTATGTGTGTTGCGCGTGGGGATAGGTCATTATTAATTGTTAAACTTAATTCATAATTTTTTAGTTATAAGCAAAAATACTGTCTCAAAAAATTGTCCGTACACCGTGTTGTTTTCACGTCATTTATGTGTTAATCCTAAAATACCCACCCGATTTTGTTAAGGTATACCACTTTTAAAAAGCCCAATAAATACTCTAAACAAATCATGTATTTAGAACTAAAATTATTTCGTACATTTATTAAACGAAGAAAATGAAAACAAAAACACTTAAAGTATAGGTAAAAAAAATTGTCCGTACAGCATAGGTAACTTGAAATTTAGTTCAATAAAGTGTATTTTGAAAATAATTTTGGTACAATTTAATATCGAGTATGACATCCTTTAGCCTCTATAACATCCATTAAGCGACTTTTCATAGACAACGCCAACTTATGGGTAATTTCTGTCCCAATATTCTGCCATTCCTCTATAATGACATCTTTCAGCATTTGCTTATTGGTAGTTGTCTGTTGTCGTGTGCCTCGAATTATTGTTGTGGAGGAACCGAAAGTCATCTCCTCGGCCCAATTTCATTACGCTCGCATTTAGATTTTGTTTCAAAATATTTCAATAGTACAGTTTGTCCATTTTGGGTTCAACAAACACGAGATATCCGACACCAGCAGCTGACATAGCACCCCATACCATTGCACAGCCTCCACCGTGCTTCACCGTAGCCTTAAGATTTTTTAATTAGAGGGCAGTGTGTTCTTTTCGCCACACAAACCGTCTTCCATCTGACCCAAAAATATTAAACTTGCTCTCGTCCGTAAATATTACTTTTTCCCAGAAATCATCCGAATGGTTAATATACTTTTTTGCATATTCTAAACGTAGCTTTATATTCTTTTTGGATATAAAGGGTTTTTTGCGAGGAACACATGCCTTATATTGGTTTAGGTGCAGAAAATTTCGGATGGTTTGTGGATTGCCATAAACATATTCGGTGTTTTCAATGTTTTCTGCAAGTTGTACCGCGCTTATTTTAGGATCAAGCTTTACCACACGCTCGATTTTTGTGCCAAGTCTTGGATCTATGATTTTTGGATGTCCTCTTCCCGGCATCATATTGAATGATCCAGTTTGTTTGTGCTGTTGGATCACATATTGAACAGATGATCGTGGTCTAGAAACACATTCCGCAATTTCTCTTAAACTTTTGCCGCCAGTTTTCATTTTAACAATCAATTCTTTTATGTCAGTCGAAATCTTTAAATGATTATTATTTTTTTTACACATTTTAGTTAAAGAATAAATATTTAGTTATATCGGAAACCAAACAACTAGAATACCAAATTGTACGAATAAAAATAAAACTGTAAACAACCGTTACAATCAAGATTTATTCATTCAGGTTATAGCAGTAGCACAGCTGATTTCATTGTTTTCATTTTGTTCGTGCCTAATATGTCAAAGTTTGTTTACATTTATGTTTTTGTTAAGATTATTAGTTTGTTCAAAAAGTTTCAAAGAATTTGTAATAAAGTAGGTGGGGAGGTTTGCGAAAACAATTTGTTAAAAATTAAAGGGCTTTACAAAAATAGACTTGAATCTTTGTTATAAACACTAAATTTAATACATTTGCAATTAAATTGGAATTTTCCCTTTGTGTTTACATCAGCTGACTTTGACATATTACGCACTTTAATTTCATCAACAGCTGCTGCTATAACCTGAATAAATAAATCTTGGTTACAATTGATGTTGTTTTTTTCGTTTCTTTTGATGCTGTACGGACAATTTTTTGAGTTCATGTTTACTACATTCTTTTTGACCATTCCGTGTGTACTAAAAAGTTCAACTTGGTTACACTTTTAGTTTTACTAATCATTTACAGTACAAATTATTGTATTGCTGGTGTACGGACAATTATTTGAGACTGTGTACATAAGTTATGGAGATCATTTTAATGTTTTTATTTTATAAGCATTGAACAAAATACATGAAGATTAATTTTGTTTGGCCTGTACACATATTTGTGTTATATTTTACATTAACATTTTGTTGACATTTGTTGACAAATAGTTTGATTTAACTAAATTTTTATTGCGTGGCCCACTGGCTATTAATGCATACGGATATTCACATCAATATCGTCTTCTCCCTTCCTCTTTAATGCTTCGCCTTTGACGATATCTAAGGCAGTGATGCCCCCACACATATTATAACATATTGCGCTTGTGTGTGAAGCAGAATAAAACGAACTTCAATTTGAATATTTTTAAACAATTACGCAGCATAACCCTTCTCTCACAAATGCTGATCAGCAACTGAATTCATTTGCATCAGGGTAGCCAGTTTTTTTTAGGCGAAATCCCCGAATTGTTATTTTTAATCCCCGAAAATCCCCAAAAAAAAAACTAAAATCCCCGGAAAAATCCCCATAATTTCAAAGGAAGTTCGAGAAATTTTAAGTTTTAAAATTAACATTTATTTTGAATAAACTGAAACTGAACAAAACGAAAACTTAAATATTGAAAAATGTAAACATAAATAAATTATTAGGCATATTATTATTAAATTATTAATATGTATATTATTATTAACTTATTATTTTAATAATAATTAGTTATAACAAAAAGATAATGGCAAATGAGATCAAGCTTTAATTTATGTACAGAATGGTTAAAAGTTATTAAGGCTTAGTATATCAAATGCTTCAGTCAAATAATCTTCAGATTCATCTATTTCATTATTTGTTTTGTAAATAGTTTTAGTATTTCTCGTTATTTCTTTTCCACAGTTTCTATTCTTTTCAGTAACGCCAAATATCAAAAATGTTTGTTACATAGACGAATACATACGTAGATACATTTATTCTCTTATCTGACGTTTCATTTCACACTCTTCGTCGTAGGTTTGTGGAAATGAGAGAAATTAAATTTAAAACTAACTTACACCAGGTGGAGTTACAAAATATGTTCACTTAACTTTTTCATCTCGTTTTGGTGTAGAACTGAAAAATTTAAATGTATTTTGCACTTTTTCGTTGACTTTTATCGTTGGCATACATTTTTATTGTATTTAACACAACTTACTTTTTTATTGACTATATTACAACCTCATAATGTCAGACGTCTTACACATATTAATTAAAACAAACAAATTAAACAAATTTCAACATATTCTTCCAACTGGCTCTATCCTACGCCTTTTCTCGCCAGTTGCTAACACCAAGGCTACGGAGGGATTCTTCTGCCTGGTCTTTCCAGCGAAGTCTTGGTCGGCCTCTTTTCCTGCTTCCATCGGGTACGTTATCAAAAATCTTTCGCGCTGGCTCATCTTCATCCGTTCTGATAACATAGCCTAGCCAACGCAATTGGCCCACTTTGATTCGTCTAGCTATGTCCACGTCAGAATAGAGATTATATAGCTCTGCGTTCCAACGACGTCGGTACTCGCCGTTTTCCCTAACAGGACCATATATTTTACGGAGAATTTTTCTCTCGAAAACTCCCAGGTGTTTTTCATCCGCTTGCGATATGACCCAAGTTTCGGAGCCATATGTCAAGACAGGTAAAATGAGGGTCTGAAATAGCGGGACTTTTGTTCGTCGAGAGAGGGCTGTGTTCCTAAACTGCTTGCTCAGCCCAAATTAACATCTATTTGCAAACACAATTCTCCTATCTACCTCCAGGCTGACGTTGTTGTCCTTGTTAACACAACTAGCTGGCCACAAAAACACGAAATTCGGTTGATCTGGTATTATTGAACCCATGTTTTCCACCATCAAATGTTTACTTTCCACCGTACCTATCACGTTTAATTTATTGAGAGATTAAATGTATCTATGTATGTATTCGTCTATGGGTTGTTACTTGTTTTATTGTCGTCATCACGTACAGTCTTGCCAGTGATACATTTTGACATTTTCAGGAACTGGCAAGTGTATGCAGTTCTTTTTGCTGACAACATTTAGCAAATAACAATAGTATAGACTTGCCACATTAACTTTCATTAACTTTCAACAATGATACAAAAGAAGCGCTTTTAATACATCTTAAATTTGCATCCCCAAAAAATCCCCAGATCCCCGCACCAAAAAAACAATCCCCTAATTTAAAAAAAAATCCCCAATTTGGGGATAAATCCCCTAAACTGGCAACACTGATTTGCATTGGGAAAATGTAAACAAAGCAAGTGCCGAACGCGCACGATCGAAAACACACGAAGAAGCGTATACTACATACATATATGTGTGTCGACAGCGCTGGAACAGCATTTTGCTATCCGGCACATGTGCCGACGAATTCAAAATGTGGGCATCACTGATCTAAGCCAACAAAATAAGGCAATCGCAACAATAAAAATAAAGACCTTTTTTGCTGACTTTTTGCACGCTTTGTTCGTATCGAGACACTGAGCGATTACGTCTCATTTTTTGCGATCTTTTAAGTGAGCATATTTTGCGAGCTCTGGTTAAAACACAAAAACACGAATATTTTGTTACGATATTTCGGGGTAGTATTTCTGCTGTCGATGCGTCACTTGCTTTGCTGTCGCGTTGCAGTTATTGATACTCAACACAAACGATTCCAGTATAAAACTTTAATTCACACAATTTATTTTTCACAATAAAAATATTATTAGTAAGTACAGTCGTGTCTGGATATAGTGAACACCTCGATATAGTGAACACCAAAACTTTTTCATGGAGTACTCTAAATAGTGTCCAACCGACAGTCTCCAAATAGTGAACTATATTTTGAAAATAGCAGAAAGCAACAAACACGACACAAAATAAACACGAATTAAAGCGGGTATTCCCCTGAATTATACTTTTGCTGTTGACTACTACAAATGCTTGATGTTAGCGTTAGAGTATGTTGTTGTTTTTTTGTCGAGAGCGTGCTATTTGATGTGCTTTTAAAATTTTGTGAATGCTACTAAATTGACAATGCGATTATATCTTTGAGGAAATTCCTCTCGTTAAAGGAAAAATCTGAAATTGTGGAAAAATTCAGAAAGAGCGTTAGTGTTTCATCAAATATATGGAGTAGCTAAATCGACAATATCGGCAATAAACAAAAAAGACGCGTAATGTTATATCACACCAGACAATTGGAACATCTAAGACGAAGACTCTTAGAAAAGGCGAGTATCCGCGCATGGAGAAGGCATTATACAATTAGTTCATAGAGTAAAGAAAAAAAACAGTCTATTCAGTGGGGAAATGCTGAAAGAAAATGCAATAAAGTTGCACGCTGCCATTAAGGAAATAAACGGTAGCTTTCATGCCAGCTCCGGTTGGTTGTCTGAATTTAAATCGCGTTTCGGAATTCGTCTGTTAAAAGTAACCGGCGAAAAACTGTCAACGGATACCTAAGCAATTGAACCATTTAAGCATAGGCTTAGCAACATATTTAAGAGTTGAAGCATTGCAAGTGCCAAATTTATAACGCAGACGAGACAGATTTGTTTTGGAAGATGCTTCCCGAAAACACGTATGGCAGCCAAACTAAAAAAACAGCTCCGGGGAGAAAATCAGAAAAATCCAGAATGACCTTTCTTGGATGCACTAATACAACCGGACAGCATAAAGTCAAACCGTTAATAATATGACGTGCAAAGAAGCCGCGCTCTTTTAAGGCGTATGACGTTCCGGCTGACTACCGCAACTCTAACAGTGCATGGATGACTGCAGACATCTTCAGGGAATGGTTTCACCATTGTTTCGTCCCTCAAGTTCAATGAATCACTTTACTGCGAATTTTTTTAATTTAAATGCTGAAAGCCTTTATTAAATTGGTTCAATATAACAGAGCTGATGATGTTCCTTTGTGTTTGTTCGACAAAAAATAATCCTTTGTCTTCGTCTACCTGTTCATTAAGTTGTTACATACTTTATTTATTTTAGGAAACCTATACTGTTATCGATGTTGAAAAATGGAATGAAATCGAAGTCGACGAACCGATTCATTTTGAGAAAAATGCCGAGAATATTGTAGAATGTGATGATGGCGATCAAGCCGAAATACCGACCACAAATCCTGTCAAATCTACTGAAGCTATTGAATGTTTCGACAAGGCTATCGCTTGGACTGAGTTTAACCCTCCTGATTATGCTGGCATACTAGCATTGCGAAGTCTACGTGACAAAGAGGTTCAATAGTCAATTTTTGAACGCAAGCAGCAAATATCTATTCACGAATTCTTTCAATAAACTTACATACTTATGTACTTATACATATATTTATTTTTTCCTACAAATTTATTCTAATGAACTCTTTCAATTACATGTACAAATTTGTATTTTTAGCAAACA
The DNA here is from genome assembly GCA_963931995.1 of Phaonia tiefii. NCBI lineage: Eukaryota > Metazoa > Arthropoda > Insecta > Diptera > Muscidae > Phaonia > Phaonia tiefii. The sequence goes on along the minus strand of OZ008371.1, from coordinate 96,513,105 downwards.
AAACGAGTTTTTGAACAAAAAATGTCAACTTTGATATAGAGAACAACCTGGATACTGTGAACCGGCCTTGCACAAATTAGTTCACTATATATACCGACACGACAGTATAACTAATTAGTCCGTTTTAACAAATTTATTTAAATTATTCCGGCGGAGGAATATGTCTACGACTTCCGGTTGTTGCAAAAGAACTGATTTAAGATGTGTACGTGACCCAGCACTCACGCTCATCATATTCTCTTGCTGGCCTCTTGTTTACGCTCACTCATTTTTTTTGACTGCTTTCCTCTCTTTATCTTCATAAAAATTTGTTTCGCTGCAATAACGAAAATGTTTCGTTAACTATAAATGTTGGCAGACCTACAAAATAAATGAATAAAAAAAAACTATTTCTGTTTAAGTTTATATTATTTCATTTGTTGTTCATTTTTCTTTGAAAAAGTACATTTTAATAAAAAAAATATTAAAAAGACATATGTACGTGAAACTGATTACTACAGTGGATGGTTGGGAGTATAGCTATTTCAATGCCCACCAAGGCATATCATCAGCTCCCTTCTCTACAAGTATTTAGATATGTCATCACAAATTATAGGGATTAACAAAACTCAACACTTCTACTTGTGCGAAATAATATTTTAATATTTTCTATTAAAATTTACTTTTCAAAGAAAAAGTACTTTTTAATAGTGATTGATCTTGAACCGAACAATTATTAAACAACACTATATCAAACTAATAATGCAAATATCAATAGGTTAAATCTCTTGGACCTTATTTTTTTAAATTTTTAACCCATTTTTATACACGCTTCAAATTAAATAAAATTTTTGCAAGAACGAAATGTAAGTTCTTGCATGAAATGAAATTTTTCGAAGCAGCGAGTACCAAATTGTCGGATATACGAGACATTTCATTGCAGCAACGTAAAAACATTACCCTAAATGTTTCATCCATGCGAACAAGCGTTATTCTTTCAGTGTAGCTCTATATTTCGAAAACAATATAGTTTTCCCAACGACGCAATTTGCGGCTTGAATTTATTCGATACCCGTCGGAAACGTGGCCATCGCGCGAAGATTATCAGCAAGCATTGGAAATTATGTAGAAAATTCACGTTGTAAACGACACCACCGAAAGAGACATGAAAATGATGGGAGGACTAAAATTAAGTATTGTGCAGGAGCGAACAGGAGAAGCAATATTTGATTCAAAAAAATACGATTATTGCAAAAAAATACGAATTTTGATATAAATCATTACTAACTAAATATGATTTACATTAATAACGTCAATAAACCGATTTTAATTTATTGTAATAATGGTCCTTTTTTTGTGGCCGTCGGTAGTTGAATGGTAGTGTGCGCGGCTCTTGTGCATGAGAACGTGGGTTCGATCCGAGCTCTCCCTAACCTCTTCATGGGATGTAACGGGAAACCATTTTTTTCTATATCGGTGAATTTTCAAGAAAATGTTTTTTTTTGTTTGGGGACTAGAATGTCCAAAAATAGGCATTTTTTAGAAACTGATTTTCGGTTTGTTCGAAAAATCAATTGATCAAGAAACCTGGTTTCGGTTTATTCGAAAAATCAATTTTTCAAGAAACCGGTGATCGGTTATTAATTTTGCCTAAAATAAATTTCAATACATCTGTACCTCGTTTCTGTAGTTCTCGAATCGAAAAAGTTTTCACATGAAACCTGTGAATTGAAACAAAAATGCTACGAATCGGTACAAAACATCGCTTCTCACATGTGACTGTTTCTACAACATTTGTTTTGCGAAAACTTTCTGTGACGTACTGCTTTTTTCATGCTTATTGGGCTTATTTTGGTTGTTTATATTTTTTTATTACTTGACAGCTTTCTTGGAATATTCCAATAAAAACGTCATTGATATACAGAAACACTTTTTACTCACAAATCGAGAAACGACGGAATTTTTTGTCTCATGCTTAATGTGAATACTTTTTCGATTCGAGAACTACAGAAACGAGATACTGTTTAGCGACCATTTCATACGCTTATTCGTGTTGAAAACTCAAAATTTCACAACTGTATTTAAATAATTAAGTTTTAATTTTAAATAAAATATCTATATATTTAAAATTAAAATATTCGAGAGTTAGGTGTATTTAAAATCATTTTATTCCTCAATATTTCGCTACCCATTGCGTAGTATCGTCGGGAAGATAAACACAATTATTAATTAAAACTTAAGTGAAAAAAAAATTAAATTAAAAATTAAAATGACGTTTTTATTTAATAATTGTGCTTATATTCCTGACGATGTTACACAACGGGTAGCGAAATATTAAAGAATAAAATAATTTAAAATAGACCTAACACTCGAACATTTTTATTTGAAATATACAACGAAAGGTCGAATAAATAATCACATTTTAAAAAAATATATGTCATATTCCAATTTGGAATGCGTGTTTAATATAAAATTTTGAAGTTTTATTTAAATTCGCATTAAACTGATTTAAAATCGAAAATAATACTCAAAATTTCCATGTATGAAAATCTAATAAAGTTTAAAGCATTTAGCTAGTTATCAAATAATTTGAATTTGGAAAATAAATTTGGAAAACTCAATTAATTCTTAAATATTTTTTAGTTATTTCTAATTCAAGTTATAAAATCATTTTGAAAAAAAAAATTGTTTGGATATGGCATTTAGATGATATTTCAAATTTGAAATTATGTTTCTTAATTCCAAAATGTCCGACTGCGATCACACATTGTTTGGCGTTAAACTCCGGACCGATTTGTATGAAATTTTGTGTGCACATCGGGTAGGTCTCAGAATCGGCCAACATCTATTTTCCATACCACAGATTTGTCCGACTGCGAAACACTGACGTAGTGCCAGCGAATAGTTGTCTTGTGTGGGTGCGGAGCACTCTCCGAGCAAAGAGAAAAATGACGTGGTTATACGTATATAAAAATGCGATAGCAAGAGAGCAACGAAAATTGTGTCAACTTGTGTAGCGTATGGACGAACATAACAATGTATGTATGTCCGTTGCTTTGCATCCTCCCAATAAGCACAAAGTCGGACTCAGATCCGATTTGAGTCCGACGCGTCGGATTCCGCTTACGCTGATCCGATTCGGATCCGGTTAGAGTCCGGAATATCGGATTTCGTTTTCTCTGATCCGATTCTATATTTCATCGGCATTTCAGCGGAAATACCCAAATTATCCATTAGAAACGATGGAAGTAAGAAGTAAGAAATACTTCCAATATGCGAAAGACAGCGTTACCAAAAAAATTAAATATAATGAAAAAAAATGAGTTTCAGAAATGCATATAAAAATAAATGCTTAAAATATAATTTGATTATTTTATTCTGAAATGAGAGCGGAATCAATGTCTAAATGATGTCGGAACCCATCCTAATGATCTAAAATCCGACCACATTTCGCTATCGGGGCCGAATTCACTTTTCTATCGGTTCCGAATTCATTTCGCTATCGGATCCGAATTCATTTCGCTATCAGGTCCAAATTCATTTCGATATCGGGTTCATTTCGCTATCGGGTCCGAATCCATTTCGATATCGGGTCCGATCTCGTTTCGAGGTGTATGGGGTCTTACTTTCGGGATTCACCAGTCATCCTACGGTTTCGGTTCTTTCACTCTATCTCTGCTCCCACTGCCATTTGCCCTTCTCAGCTTCTTGTACCGGTCACTTCTTGTACCGGTTTCGTTGCCATACGTGCAGCATATTTTTCATCAGTTGCAATGCGACATTTTTCGTCGTACCATGGCTTATCCTTCTGCGGTTTTTGATAGCCAAGTTCAGTCCTTGCAGCGGTTTCCAAAGAATGGGAGATGTGTTTCCACTGCGCATCTGGGTCTTCGGGAGGGAGGTATTCTGCTCTAGCAGGAGAGAGAGTTTCTGTCGATAGGACATTGATATCCCCGGTATTTGTAGCTTGTCAATATCCAGTTTTTCCTGTGTTCGGCATCGTACGTTTTTCGCCCTGCTCAATCTCGAGCGAACTTTCGCAGCCACCAGGTAATGATCCGAGTCGATATTGGCACCTCGACTCACACGTACATCCATTACACTAGAAGAGTGCCTTCCATCTATTACCATGTGATCAATCTGGTTATTCGTCCGTTGATCAGGAGATACCCAGGTCGCCTTATGAATGTCCTTATGCTGCAATCGTGTGCTACTAACTACCATGTTCTTTGCAGCGGCGAAGTCTATCAGTCTTATTCCATTATCGGAGGTGGTAGTATGTAGACTGTGATTACCGGTTGGTCGAAAGACACTTTCCTTTCCTAATTTGACATTAAAATCGCCTAGAATAATCTTAATGTCGTGATAAGAGCAGCGTTAATACACTTCCTCCAGACGCTCATAAAATGTGTCTTTGACCTCATCATCTTTATCCTCTGTCGGTGCATGCACACAAATTAACGAGATGTTGAAATATTTCGTTTTGATACGAATTGTGGCTATGCGGTCATTCACTGCGTTGAACCTTGAAACTAGGTGTCGCAGTCTCTTGCCAACTATAAATCCACACCCAAATTCGTGGTTTCGCTCATGGCAGCTGTAGTAAATATCGAAATTTTTCTTTCTGGGGCAACCATATCCTGTCCGTCGCATTTCCTGGATCGCTGTTATGTCAGCTTTATATTTTCCGAGGACATCCGCCATCGCATTTCCTGTATCGCTGTGATGTCAGCTTTAAATTTTCCGAGGACATCCGCCAGTTGGAAAGTGGCACCAGTTCTGTATAACTTTCGCACATTCCTTAAATCATGGTCCTTATAACGTTTGCGAGGGTCGTCAACAGTTGTATTAAAAATAGTTAACTCTTACAGATAATTGAGTTTAAATGCCCGCTCTGCTCGTTGATGCAGGTGCGGGATCTTAGCAAAAAATTGCATTACTGCCCGCAAAGATGAGGCTGGAATTGCAGCTATTGTCGATCGGATTGAATGTTTTAGTTCAATCACGTTTGTCGGTTGCGATTTGAACACTTCGACCTGGGGGCCAACGGAAGATTAAGTTTCTTGAAATATTCCTGTTAGTGCATTTGCTGCGTAATTTGGCCATAACCGGCCGAGCTATGTGTGCAGTTGCACCATCTTGTTGAAACCACACAGAGTTGAAAGAAATTCTTTCAGCCTAGTTCCGGATAGAAACATTCTTTTACCATGCTCAAGTAACGGTATCCATTAATGGTAACGCTGTGCGTTTTGCTCAAAGAAGTATGCCTAGACCCTACAGCGTGAAGAAAGTGCACACCACACACACATATGAATTTTGTAGGGGAACAAGTTCAAATCCTTATGCATTATTGGCTGCAAAGTCTGCCTACAGACACCCACACGCTGAAAAATGTGGTTTTTTTTTGTTGTTTGCATCAAATATAAAGTGTGTTTGGAGCTTGTCGCAAATATAATATACTTGTGCCCAAACACATTGTGTTTGCTATTCAATATTACATGTTATAATATATGTTATAATATATGTGTTTGCGACCCACAAATATTTATGTTTTTGATGCGAATACAGCTGTGTTTGTTGCACTGTCTATGCTCTGTCGAAAGCAAGAGAGAAAACAAGGGACAACGAGAGAGTCTATCTTGTAAGTGTGCATCTGTATTTTTGCAATATTCTCTCAATCAGTGTCATAAGTATTCCTGAATGTACGTGTAAATTGCTGAAGAAGTGTTTCTTATTTTGCCTGATGTACTGCGATTTGATTTCACATATTCAGTCGTCAATGGTTCATCGGACAGATGGTTTCAAAACCGCTTGATCAGTGAATAAAGACGGCTCGGCTGGTTAAATGGTTTGTGATGTTAGTTTGGTTTTTGTGTATGTGTCTCGTATATTGAAATAAATGTAATAAAAACTCACAAGTAATTAATTCACGCTTGGCTTGCATGAACTTGATTTGTATATAAATATCTTGTATGTGTAACAACGCATAGCTGAAACCTTTTGTGGATTTATATTGTTAAAATTAATTAGAATAAATATTAAAATCGAAGAATAATTCGTTTCTAAATATTATTATATTTCGTAGGGACTTCGCATATGTTTTCACGTAAGTATATGTAGGTTTGGGGGAAACACGCGAATGTTTACACGTGGATGTTTGGGATGAAGAACGCATGTTCCTACGTAAAAGCATACATGTTTGTCAGTAAACATAATACTGTTTGCATTTAAATACAAGTAAGTTTGGAACTTGCAAATATATGAATGTTTGAAGTGTGTTCCAAACATATACATGGTTCATGCAGGATATGTTTGGGAAAATATGGTAGAGAGGCCGTTATTTTTCAGCATGCATTTGAGTAGATAATCTCCTTGTTGAAACACTGGGGTTGCTTTGTATGGCAGCAACTACGGCAGAAACAGATTCCTCTGTTCGAACGGAAAATTATTACTAGTCTCCGAATGGTCCACCTACTCGGAGGATCGCCACTAAACGTGCACCTATATTCTCTTTGAGCCAAAACTACAGACACCATTGCATGATAGCGGCGGACAATCCAGATTCCTTTTTCACTGCCCCAGTTTTCAATTTTTATTAAATCCAGGGATCAATCTACAAAAATAAAAACAACATTTCACATGACTTAGATGGAAAAAATGTTATCAAGTTTTCTTTTGGTAGCGGCTTTCGTCAGCCACCCGCATTTACATATTTTGCCCATTCACACTAACAATTTCTGCTGCGTTTATCAAACCTAAACAGTCCAAAAGCTAGAACGAGTTGGGTGATCTCTAGGATCTTAATCTATGTATTTATCTCATGGATAATTTTAATTTGCATACATCAAAGACCATTCTTCTCACATGACACTTCCTTTCACTATTCATGGTGCGGTCGATGCGATAGACTGTTTTTTGACATAAATTTGTTCGCACCAAAAAATAATTGTTGACTTAAAAGTTTAATGTCGGTTTGATGAAACACTGTGAATTTTAAACGTATTTTTTACCCAATCGACGCCGTTCAAATTATCATGGGATATCTCAGGTACCAGTAGCGCGGAGAAATGATCTCTCCGTATTCCCAACATGCTCTGCACATCTGCGATGAGATTTACGTCCTTGTCTTTACAGAAGTGGGGTCCTGAACCATGTTCATTAGTTCTGCAGTTGACTTTTTGGTAGAATTCAATAAATTTTCTCACTCTCGCGCTTTCTCCACTGCCGTTTCTTACGCCTAAAGAGACGGCTACTTCATAGAGTAATGACGTATAGATCTGTCATTCTTCTTATCTGACATTTCCTTTCACACTATTAGTGGTGCGGTCGGTGCGATAGAGACTTATTTGACGTAAATTTGCTCACAACATGGGGAATTACCAAAATTGTTGACTTAAATTTGTCATTTGGTTTTGATGAAAATCTGTGAAATCTTTTGTTATATTTTATTATTAGGATATATTTGTGGTGTATTTACACAAACACTGTAACGCACAAAACAAAATGCCGTTGCTAATTTATTGTTGGTTCGTTTGAGCAATTGCCTCTATCTGGTATTATTAAAGCAATACTTTCAAACATAGAACCTCCCATCTGCAACACATCGAATGTCATCAATTTACTGAGAGACCTGTCTACTCTATACGTCTTTACTCTATGGTTACGACTCAATTGCCATCGGATTCCACATCCACGCATTTATATTGCCTCCGCAAATGGATTGAAATTACGAACAAGTAATAATTTTGCATCTGGCCATGAGAGCGTGGGTTCGATCCCTGCTCAGACCACCTTACATTTCTTTCGACGACGGTCACCTCGCTTAGTGAGGACACCACTATCGAGTATTTGGCCATGAAACAGCTCCACAAAATACCGTTCGGACCTGGTGTAAAACTGGGGGTCCCAATCAGTGAGTGTAAAACTAGAATGCGCACATCTCACTGATTCTGAGAAGCTCTCCACAATCCCTTCATGGTTTGTTATGGGACACCATTTTGTTTTTTTTTAATAATTTTGAATTTGCATTAGATAAAGTAATGCAAATTAACCCTCTAATGCTTAAGAGTGCCTTAAGGCACTCTTCACAAAAGACATAGTAATGGCAAATGGAACGACTTTTTTAGTAAAGAAGCTTTTTTTACAGTTGCTAACAGATGTAGCAATATATTTGTAACAGCTTTTCAAGCTCTTAAACGATCCCTTTTATCAGTTTTTTTCCCGCTTTGTGCTAGGCACATGGATTTTCGATAAACTTCATTTATGCTGTTCGAATCATAAAAATGGTTAGTTTGACTATCATAACCGAAAATAAAGAATGTGTTTCTCAATTCTCACATGATCTTGTAATAAATTTCAAATGATTTCAACGAAACCCAAAATACTTTAAAAATTTAATGTATTTTTTGCCACTAAAGCCCAAGAGTGCCTCAAGGTACTTATTTATATATTATCGCATGGAAGGTAAACGATTGTTTGTACTGATTTGAAAATCATTATTTTTTAAATCAGAGGCCCAAATTTACCCAAAAAAAATATTCTCATAATTTGTACACATTATTTTAGTATCCAGCATTAGAGGGTTAAAAACCCAACACTGTGTGCCTTGCTCGTGAAAATATTTTACTTGATAGAAAGTTCCTCCACAAATTAACAAATACGTATATACAAGACATGTATAAATTTGTCAATGTTTAGGTACATTACTGGTGTTTTTATAGATGAGTTATATAACACAATGGTTTGCCGAATATTTCAGCATGTGTTGAAAGCCTTTGGGGAGAAAAAATTCTAATTTCTAGATTATTTTGAAAACAAAAAGTCAAACCGCTTTGGCTTCCTCGCGTTTTGAATATATTTCTTTCACAAGAACAAATTTCACATGAATCACAAAAATTCATCATATACATATATACCCATGTTTTAGTATAGACTAGACCTAGACTGCCTATGCAGGATGCACAATTTAACGAGCTTTAAGTCGTGTTGCCAAATAGCAGTTTCAACTTTGTACAAATATGTTTTAACCCGGTGCACTACGTGTGTATGTGTGTATGAATAATTGTATGTATGTAGGTCACCTACGGCACTTTGCTTGTTCCCCCCAAATGCATAATAATTGTTTAAGAAACAATTATGTATCTTCAACAGCTACTACAATCATAATGTCCTCTCGTGAGTGTCTGTGTCCCTGGGCATCACCTCTCACACACGCATATTAAAATGCATACATATATACTAGTACATATATGAGAACATTGAGCATACAATGTGGCATAATATATACCATCATCCAAAGGGGCCGCGATCTCACATGGGGTGCTGCCTTAATTTTGTACAAGACTGTGTAACTCACTAGTTTAAACTCTTGTGGGCTAGTGAAGAGCTGAACTGTTCAGTACAGTGATTTGGAATCAGTTTTTGTGTCGTTGTGGTACATTTTTTGGTCTTGGCTCTTATATATTGAAAAATTATGGCAGATGTCACTTGACAACAAACAAAATCTATTTTTTTTTTTAATTAGTGTAATTTTTGGCTGTACGAAATAATACCCATTGAAATAATCCCAAACAAACTGAGTTCGAAATGAAACAACACTAAATCAAATAATTGTCTTTATTGAACTTGAAGAGGCTTAGTAAGCCGGTTCCAACTAAAATAATACCCCAAGATTCTGACTATTAATTCAAGGGCGGAATGAACTGACTTTCTTTAACAATGAGCTGATGGTAACTAAAACTTAAGCAAAGGTGGCCGCAGACAGCCAACCAAAGGAGGTTCGATAAGGGAAATTCAATGTGTTTAGTCGCTTGACGGCGAGTTCAAGTCAAGAGCTTACGAAGTGTCGTATATAACACAGTGTGTAATTTTTTAAGTCATGGCAAAATAACCATATACGGACACCACTACGTGATAAAAGACCAAAAGAAAAAGACCCCTGTCTCCCAGTTTTGCCCAAAGTCCTTCAGGTTTTTTTTATGGGCTCCCAAAGAAATGGGGCCTCGGTGTCATTTTTGCAATAAAGTGAGAATTTTCTCAAGCCCATATCTTGCAAACCGTTCGGAAATTTACTCTCTGAGGCAAAGTTGTAGCTCTTGTCATAAAGAGCAATAATTGTAAACATATAAAATCAAAAAAACTTCATCTTCAAAGTCAAAATCGCAAAAAAAAAATTAAAAAATTCAATTTTTTTTACCTTTTTCCCCTGTTCAGGTCCATAGGTAGCAAACCGTTCAAAATTCAAGGAAACAATGAACTACAAGAATAATCCTAAGATCTCAGTAAACAACTTTCTAGAACATATGAACTTCCTGGGAATGATTCTTAACACCGTTTAGGTAGCCCTTAGATAGCCGCAAAAGTGAAAAATTTCCCGAATATTTTTTAATTTCATTTGTTTTTTCTTTACTTCAATATTGAGATACTATAAAGCCTTCTTCCGTAAGAGAAAAGGCACGTTGCAGGTTTCATTGTCATACTATTACTGTTTTTATTAATCTTAGTCCTTAGGTGGTATGGGTTGACATTTAGAGTTAGGGTTGTAGTTGGATATTTAGTAATAATGATTCAGTGTTGTAGGGATTAGTAGTCTCAGCAGGGATGGCACTACAATAATATGCTAGCTATTACAAAAATTATAAAAAAAATATTCGTATTATGTTTATAATGTTGATGGCCCTGGACTTGCAAATCGCACTCTCTTAAGTTGTGGATCCAAATCGTCGTCTGAATCTGACTCTGATTCAGAACTTATGGTGTCCACAGGCACGTTACTTCCAGACTGCCCTCCATCATCAGCTTTTTCTTTTTCAGATACTTCATTAACATCATACAGGGTGATCTTGTGACTCCACCAGCATACCTGAAATGAATCAGAAAAAAAACAAGCAGGGAATGCAAAACAATGCATCAATAAAATTGATATTACTTACCTCTGCAAGCAATGCGTCGAGTTTTTTGCCTTTGTACCGTTTTTCCATGGGCATTGTGGTTTGGTGAAACCGTTCTCCTTGCTTATCGGATTCGGTAGGGAGTTGTTTGATAAAATCGTCAAAATGAAAATGAAGAAAATGCAGCTTTAATTTCATCGATTTGCCCATTTTCTTAAAATAATACAGCATTTCTTTCACCCATTCTCTTGCTTCCGGTTCCGCGTCTCGATCCCCTCCCAAGACTATGGTGCATACACGCTGAAGGTAAATCCATGCCATTGAATGATTATAATCATGAAGTGATGATTCAAAGTTGCTCTTGAATAGCTTTCTAATGTCAGGGCCATTAAGTACGCCTGTTAAATGAAGACAAAAAATAAAGACAAAAATGAAAACACTAACAAAGTGAAAATAGTAAAATGAGGTGAACTAAAATACGTTTTAAATTTACTACAATACCATTTTTAATTTTGTCATCGCTACGCTTTGGGAAAACGCTTTTCAAATAGACGAATGCGTTTGGGCAATTTACAACGGCCACTTCGATGAATTTTTTGACAATTCCCAATTTTATGTGGAACGGTGGCAGCAAGATGTCTTGAGTATTGTCTATTAAAGGTGCATTCCTCAGTTTATTTTGTTTCGTTTGTTCCTCCACACTTCCTCTTGGTCTCCACGAATTACATTGGTATTGACTCAGAGGTGAGCGCGAATCCCAATTACAAAGAAAACAAAAGAATTTTGGAAAGCCGCCCGTATCGATGATCCCTTGCAAAATGTTGATGACCTTCAAATCACAGCCAATCTTCCATTTATTTTCGTAGTATTTTTTTTTATCGAACCAACACTCGTGGGATGCCCCCTATAAATGCAGTGCATTGTGTTGGCGAAGGAAAATTGAGGTAGTAGAGGGTGGAAAGAGGGAGTAGTGTCTGTTGACATTTGCCTGTCACAATTGGTGGGAAATACACTAGCCGGAAGTTTATTCCACATACGGACTGTACGGCTGAAGAACGAATTTTCCCTATAGTGTGTAGGTGGGGTCAATCGGCCACTCGATAAACAACGGACGAGAGTTCCTGGAAAGCCGCGTACTTCGGCTAAATATCCTCACGTCTGGCATAAGTTGACGGATGTCCGAGGAACACATACCGTGGAAATATCGATATAACAGCGACACGCAACCCACATTTCGACGCTGCTCAAGGGAGGCAATAGAGTTGGATACCCTACTGTCCCCTATTAATACCGTCGCTCTCCTCTGGACACGGTCGAGAAGCTCCAAAGAAGTGCTAGGAACACCTGCCCATATATGGGAGTTATACTCCATCTTTGGCCTGATGTAGGTGGTGTAGATATTGTGAAGATCAGATGGAGTGAAGTATTTCTTGCACCGCTTTAAAAATCCTAGACACTTGAATGCATCTTTCGACACTTCAAATACATGTTTTGCCCAACGGACATCACATTGTATTTTCATGCCCAGAACATCTAGAGCGTCTGATTCATCAATATCCACACCGTCCATAGACAATGACGACACACCTGGGTCAGCAATTCATTTATGCGACAACAAACAACACTGAGTCTTACCCGCATTAAAATATACTCTATTCTTTCGACCCCATTCAACAATGGACACCAGATCGCGGTCGAGTGTTTCGTTCATCGTCCGGCGTTTGACTTCAATCTCTTGAAGACTTGGCCTACGATCGAATGAATACGAATGACAGAGATTACTGTCATCGGCAAAAGAGTAGATTGGATTTTTTCCATTGTGTGAGCGTCGTGTCGCTTTTATATTGTGTGCTGCGTCCCTTGTGAATTCAATGCAGATGTTTGCTTCCAGGTAGTTTTTTGATAGAAGTTTTTTGGATTTTATATGTTTACAATTTCATCTTTATGAGAAGAGCTCCAAAGTGTTTCCAGGTATTTTTTTTTTATATTTTGGATTGTTTTTATGTGAATTCAATGCAGATGTTTGCTTCCAGGTAGTTGTTTGATAGTTTGGGCACGGGAACTCACCCACCAGCTTGAGAATTTTTATTAGAATCCACTTACTATCAGTGAAGGTACAGTGCACTCACACACTCGGCCTCCTCACTGACAATTATTTACGTTTAAAGGTTTGGAAATCAACATTTTTTTTAAGAAATCGCATATTTTCTTACACTTCAATTGTTTTTAAGCGAAATTTTGGCTCCCAGAAAGTACTTTTGTTAGAAAAACCTCACTATCACCGGTCTTAGAAGGGTTAATGCGGAGTATTGTACCGTAAAAAAAAAGCTTGAAGTGTTGTCTTTTACTTAGTCTAGGAAGAAATAAGTTTACTAGGGCTGTTTTTGAGAAAACCAGATTTTTATTAAAAAAAGTGAGGTTAAAAAATCTTTTTTTTTTAATTTGCCTCAATGAGTTAATACAAATTAACATATTTGTTTATAGCGTTTTCAAAGGTCTTCTCAATGATACCCATCTCAACCAGATCGGATAAGAAATGGATGAGATATAAGCGATTATATACTCAAGCTATAAAGGCCTATATATCAAGAAGTTGGATCGGCCTCCTTAAAAAAACTTTCGGATTTTAATCAGCGCTGAAAGTCCTACCATGCCAAAGAAAATTGGCGCATTTTTCATAAATAAAATTTGTTCGTAAAAGCGGAAAAGAAAAAAACGCTTTTTGGGCGATTTTTCGCTCATTTTTTAAAGTTTTTCGCGATTTTGACCTTGAAGATGAAGTTTTTTTTGATTTTATATTTTAACAATTTTTATTCTTTATGACAAGACCTACTACTTTGCCTCAGAGAGTAAATCAAAATTCCGAACGGTTTGCAAGATATGAGCTTGAGAAAATGATCACTTTTTTGCAAAAATGACACCGAGGCCCCACTTCTTTGGGGGCCCATAAAAAAAAACCTGGAGGACTTTGGGCAAAACTGGGAGACAGGGGTCTTTTTTTTGGTCTTTTATCACGTAGTGGTGTCCGTATGTGGTTATATTTTTTCGTGTTGCACTGTGTTATCAGTTTTATTTTTTTTCTGATTTTTAAAACATGAAATTTTAAATATTTCTTGTGGCGGTTCTTAGTTAAGATTTGTTCGCTGGCTACGAATCTGTAATTCGATCGTTAATTGGTAATTCACTTATTGGGATATGGCGATTTTAAAATCAGGTTGAGAAAATATTTAATTTTTTTTTGTGATTTTTAAAATTTGACAAGAATTTTTTTCCGTTTTATTTTTTTAGTTCCGATTATTAGCTAAGTTTAGTGCGATGATTACAAATCTGTTCTTCCCTCAATAATTGGTCGCTTAGCTTTCCAGATATGGCAATTTCAAAGTAGATTTTGATCAAAACTGTTCATTAGGGGTTTTCCGCCAATGCTCTGACACTTTGGTGTAGGGCATGAATAAATATAGTGAACTGCACTTTTACTTTTTTGAAATTGCAAAAGAACCTTTCGTAACCAAATGCCATCACTATTACTCAAACCTAATTTTTGTACTGCCCTAAAATAATGTCATGTTTTCTTCCCAACCTCCATACAGCTTAGTCATGTTTCCAAAAATATGGGTTTTTCAGCAACTTTGACTATTTAAATCTATATTTTATGTAATAAGTCATTCCTGCAAATTATTAGAATTACAGCCAGTTTTTTTAACTATCTTCAAACAGCAGGTATGCATTTGCTAGACAAGCAATCAGGTTTTCAATTGAGTTCATTGTTGCTTTTCGCTTGGGCATAAAAGCTCTTTTTCTTGGTTGTGTTCCTGTCAAAGAATAATATTACCTTCATGTTTTTATTGGCATTTCTTAAAGCATTTTCATACAAATATATGCTAAACGGGGGCAACCCTAGCCATCAGCTGTAAAATCAACAACAGCTGATTGTAGGTATTAAAAAATAAATAAACAACCGAAAATAAACACAATTGTTTGCGTTTTTTTACCAATTTAAAATGATTTCCTCCGTTGCCCTCGGTTTTCCTATTAAAACTACGGAAAATGATTATAGAGAAAGTCGTCTAAGCCGTAGGATTTTGCGTGATTCAACCAATGTGTTTGAGATTCCAGAAGACCAGTAAGTATATCAGTATAATTTGCTTTTATGAATTAGTGAAGTTATGTTTTGTTGATTTATTGCAAACTTCCGTGTTAATAAGGAAGTATTTTCGAATCTGTTAGAAGATTTGGGACCGAGTGGCTAGTTCTGGGAACTCGTCCATCGAGTCTACCAAGGCACGAAACTGGATAGAGTTGGTCTTTTTTACTCTGATAAGTACAATTGTTATTATCAATACATGCTGTTTCGTTTCAATGTTAAAAATACTTACATTTTTTTAGTCAAACAATCCATTTTTATTTATTTATTGAAATGAAAACACATCAATATAACCCACACGAACAATTTTTTACGACTGTCTATTTTGACATTTAACATTGTACGTTGTTGACTTATGTGAACCTACATTTTGACGATAACTAAAAGCTTTTATGTTTACACTCAAAAAACAGTTTACAAAAACCAAAAATGAAATTCGTTTGGCCCTAGACGTGCGATGAGAGAAAAAACAAGTTACATAAACAGGCCGTTAAGCAACTAATATATCGTTAGGGTAAATTTTTGCAAATTTCAAAATCGGCATATGTGGGAAACTGAATGGGCAATTATTGACCAAAAAAATTCATAATGAGCTTACCAAACTCAACTAAGAACCGGCAATAGAAAAGTTTAAACGAAAAAAAAATTATTAAATTCTAAAAATCAGAAAAAATTAAACTTTGGCTCAAACCAATTTTAAAGTCGCCATATCTCGAAAACTAAGTAACCAATTAGTGATCGAACAACAGATTCATAATGAGTGTACCAATCATTCGTACGCCAAATGACTAGCGAAGATAACCTTTGGTCTTTGTACGCTTTGTTTTGAGTGAAACGAAAAGGGCTTTCGTTTTGCTTAAAAAATGTGGTTCAGCGAAATCAAACACGAACGAAACAAAACGTCGGATTAGACAATCAGAAAATATCAATCGTTTAGTTTATTTACAAATGTGTTTCTTTACGCATTTACAAGAAAATTAATTAAAATTATTGTTTAATATGGATATTTCTAACAAAAAAGTCGCTACATGTCGCCCCAAATGACACGGATGCAATCATTTTAAAAACTCTTTAATTATCTCACGTAACAACTTAAATTTTTCCCACTTTTCTTCTGGCAATTTGTTGCTTGTTTGTTTTATTTTGTCTGCAATCAGCTGCTTCCAATTAAACAGCTGATAGAGCAGTGTTGCCTGCAGTTTGCTAAATTTTGGTGTTTTCCAATAGAAAGAGCTTTTAAAATCAACAAAAATAACACATTGGCAACAATGTACTTTGACATAAGGGCAGCTAGTAAAATGAGCTTTCACTCCCGGACGAAAATGGAACAAAAACTCAAATATAAACTTGATCGCCTGGGTAGCAATCGCACGTCTGCTTAAACAAAAACGGTCGTTGAACAGGCTATAAGTCCAGACACAGGAAATATTTAAAACGAGAAAATTTTTTTTATGTTTTAAAAATCACAAAACAAAAAGAAAACTGGAAGAATCTGGGCCCTAACTAACTCGTAACTCGCTTCGAAAGAAAAATTTAACGGAACCGAATCTCGAACCATGGATCTCGATATCCGAAAGCCGGATTCTAGTTTCGATTTTCGGAAAGATTGAACCATGTATCTCGATTTTCGAACAGAAATTAACTCGATTTTTGAGATTCTTATTCGGTTGCTCTTAAGATAGCTGAAAGAAATAAAATATTTGACTTTTAATAAAAAATATACAAATTTTATATTATTAATTAAGGAACTTATTTTTATGGCTAAATTTCTTTTAAAAAAATTGATTATTCAATGTTATATGGTTTTTTTCAACTTCTTGCCATGCCCATGACCAAAGTATCACTATACTTCGGAAAACAACCACTCTAAGGCATTCATGCACTAAATAAGACGACAAAAAAATCTGCTATTACTAAACCATAGTATTAGTGTCTTTATTAAAGAAAAATATTATTACTATGAACTTATTTTGACTTAATTTGTACACAGAATTTGTGCCACTGCCTCTTCCTTCGTTTATTAGAGCCTTCGTGAGATAGTCTTCATATACAGGCAATGTCCGCTTAGCGCGATTTCGTTTAGCGCGATTTCGTTATAGCGCGGTTTCAATATTTTCCAATTTAAAGCTTTGAGTTTGCATAATTTTTTACAAAAAAAGCTGCCAGCAGACACTCACGTTGATGAATTCATTGCCAGTAGTGGTTGGTTTAATAGATTTAAGCGACGCACCCAACTGCATAATGTGGCGGTAACTGGTGAGTCTGCCAGCGCAAATATTGAGGGTGCCGACGCCTTCAAGGCAACTTTTGCTAAAATTGTGGAGGAAAATGGCTACACACCTCAACAGATATTTAATGACGATGAGACTGGCCTATGTTGGAAGCGTATGCCCAAGAGAAGCTAAATATCAATTACTGAGAGACAGTTTTCTGGATACAAAGTCTCGAAAGATCGTTTTACACTATTGGTTGGTGGTAATGCCTCAGGTGATTTTAAGCTAAAACCTCTTCTCATCTACCACTCAGAAAACCCAAGAGCTCTAAGAGCAACAAGAAGCTTGGGTAACACGAATTGTTTTTGACAGCTAGTTCACCCACGATTTTTGTCCAGAAGTAAAAGATTATTGTTTGAAAAATTGTCTCGAACATAAGGTATTATTGCTTTTAGACAATGCTCCAGGTCATCCCACTACTTTAAATGGTATTGACGAGCACGTAAAAGTCATTTTTTTACCGCCCAACACAATGTCCATTCTGCAGCCTATGGACCAGGGTGTTATTGGTAATTTTAAAGCTTATTACCTCCGCCGTACCTTTGCAGAGTCTATCAAAAAAACTGATGGTGATGACGCTCAAACTCTCACACAGTTTTGGAAAGAATACAACATCCGGCATGCAGTCATGGAAAGAATACAACAGTTTTGGAAAGAATACAACATCCGGCATGCAGTCATTAATATTGGCACATCATGGGATGAAATCACAACTCGGGCCATGAATTCTGCTTGCCGTAATTTATGCCCAAACTTCCGCCCAATATCGTCAGAAATCGAAATTGTAGACCTTACTGAAGAAATAGTTCGCCTTGGCCGTAGACTAGAGTTTTCAGATTTGGAAGCAGCAGACATCAATGATTTATTAGATTCGCATCACGAAGCACTCACAAATGAAGACCTCTTAGACCTTGAACAGCAGCGAGCACTTGGAGAAGACGAATCCATCGACGATGAGCCACCTCAGCCAAAAAATTTCAAGGCTGCACATATTGCTGAAATTTTAAAACTTCAGGATGCTGTGTTTGCTTCCATAACAGAGCATGACCCACAAGTAGCTCGCAGTTCAGCAATCATAAGAACCGTAGAAGAAGCATTTAATTGCTACACAGTTCTTTTGGTTGAAAAACACAAAGCAGGTAAACAAACAATGCTTGACTATTTTTTAAAAAGCAGTAAGCAGGTAACATCATCAACTGCTACCGGACCAAAGTCTTCAACCTTAGATGAAATAGCAACTTTATCAGAAGAAAGCAGCAGTGACTGACTTGTTTCCTTTTTTTCCTTTTATCTTTTTTCTAGTTAGTAGATTTGCAGGAATTAAAATTATTTTTTTGTTATGTTTTTTTAGTTTTGCTTCTTAAATGAATGTTATTTTTTGTTGTTTTTAATAATTTTAAATAGAAATATTTTATATACGTATACATATGTATATATATTTTAATAAAAAATATTTTAATTTTTCACATGCCTTGTGCTTTGTACATATTGTTTTTGCTACTGTAGGGATGCTTTATTTTAGTTCAGATGCACTACACATAAAAATATAATTTCGATTAACGCGGTTTCACTTTACGCGGTATTCTTGAGGAACTAATTAAGCGCGTTAAACGGACATTGCCTGTACTTATAACGACAGTAATGCTCTTCACTCACTAAATGTATTGTGAATGTAGGGAATGTGGTTACGTCGTTGACTGCTGCCGAAGTTGCATTATTTTGTAAATGTTCAATGTATATGAATAGGGTGCAAAAAGGCATAGCCCAGTATGGAACTAGGGACGGGCAAAATGGTTAAAACCAGTGAATAATAAGAAATTGTAATTTTGTTCCTTACCCTTCCAATGAAATAATTAACCCCAGGACCACTAATTTACTTTATCTAGGATATTTCTAAAACTTATTTATGAACAATAAAAAAAAAAAAAAAAATTGTTTCCCATTACATCCCATGAAGGGACCGGGGAGAACTTCTCACAATCACTGAGCTGTGCGCTTTCCAGTTTTCACTCACTGATTGGGACCTACAGTTTTACACCGATTCCAAACGGTATTTTGTGAAGCTTTTTCATGGCTATATACTCGATAGTGTTGCCGTCACTATACGAGGTGACCGCCGCCCAAAAGAAATTTGAAGGTGGTCAGAGCAGGGTTCGAACCCAGGATCTCATGTACAAGAGCCGCGCACACTAACCATTGCACCACCGACGGCCACAAATGAACAATAACAAACCAAAAATAAATTTGACATGAAACGTTGCCAACCAAAAAAAATCCAATGAGTGTTCGAACTCACGGGCGATGTGTTAACACCTTTTTGCTACACGGTACCTGTTCGATTTCTATGAACACATTCGTAAATGTTACATTGGAAAATAAAAAACAGCGTTCAATCATATGATGACGTTACAGTTAAATAATATTAATACTTAAAATTATTTAAAGACCCAGTGCAAGCACATGTGTCATTATATTCTTGCTCAATACTTTTTTTTATTCCCACAAAAGTCAAAGAATGCAAAGCAACAGACACTTGTACATACATACATACATTGTTATATTCGTACGATATAACCGAAGATCAACATAAAATACTTTTTTAATATTACTCCAAATTATAACACTTCAATCTCGGCTCGCCGATATCGGATCGCCTTAATTTTGGCCTAAACTCTTCGTCGAAACCCGCACTAGCTTTTTAATCCAAAAATTAATAAAATCGGCTATGAATTTCCGGAGAAAATCGCGTAGGAAAATTATATGAAAATCGTCCAATAATCACTTTCAATACCGACTGCCAAGCAACGAACAAACAAACGATGATAAGACAAAACCGAAGATCAACAAAACACTTTTTTAATATTACTCCAAATTAATACTCCAAATTAAAACACTTCAATCTCGGCTCGCCGATATCGGATCGCCTTAATTTTTGGCCTAAACTATTCGTCGAAACCCGCACTAGCTTTTTAATCCAAAAATTAATAAAATCGGCTATGAATTTCCGGAGAAAATCGCGTGGGAAAATTATATGAAAATCGCCCAATAATCACTTTCAATACCGACTGCCAAGCAACGAACAAACAAACGATGATTTACTCTTACAAACCTAACACTTGCGTATGTATTAAATTTATAGTTTACTGCCCTAGAGGCGCGCGTATAGATGTTAACACATCAAAAAAAACATTTTCCGAAAGTATTGGTAACACTTTTTGTTCAATCCGAAAGTTGTACATGGTACCATTTCAAATACGGATTGGAAAGAACTTTCGAATAGTTTTAATTTTCGAATCGAATTACATAGTAGGGGCCCTGATTTAAGTAAAAGTAATTGCATTTGGTGTGGAAGCTTTTTCTGCAATATCAAAAAAGTAAACAATCAGGTCTTCATATTTTTGTATGCCTTTTATCAGATTGAGAGAGCATATTCGAAAAAAGTTAAAAAAAATTACTAACCCTAGTGTATATCAATGCTATAGCTTAATGCTTAAAAATTTTAAATAAAGAATCGTCCCAGTTTTCGTTCAGTTTTCCGGAGCGTTTTTAAAAACAACGTTCATATTGGTTTCCACTTGTCTAAAAATGACAAATGTGTCATATACAAAAATTATAACAACTTTAGAGACTGAGTCAATAAGAAGGTCAGAGTCAACAGAAGAATATCGAAATCACACGGGAGACAAAGGCAAATCTTAGGCAATTTTTCTGAAGAACAGAACGACACAAATTCGTCGTTTTTATGTGCAAGCATTGACCTTCGACCCCTTTTAAATAAACCTCACGGGAAAGAGCGACTTTATTCAACCCACGAAAGTATTCATACTATAACGACAGCATTTATGAAAGTGGAACAAAAAATGGTTTTTGCCTTTTGTGGGGAGAAAGTGATGGAAAACAGGGATGTAATGAAATTTCCACCATTGTCATTCAATATTTAAAACTTGTGGATGAAAGAAAACAAATTTTTCTATCAGTCTTTTCTGCGACAGCTGCGCAGGTCATAATCGCAATAAAGCTATGCTTGCGACATTATCACATTTGCTTGAGAATTCAAATTCAAATAATAATCTATCATACTGATTATGAAGAAATCTAAATGAAGCAGTTGATTGAAGATCGAGCCGGTTGCGGAAATATGTTATCCTCATTTTGTAATGCCCTTGATCCCTCTGGGCTGTTTGAGGTCACATGAGGAAGAAAGGTGGTTGTATGGGAAAGTTTATCTGTAACAATTGTTCATACGACATTAGGCCGGGTGTTCCCGAATTATAGAATTAGCGATAAGGAGTTCATATGTTTCATATTTCCCGTACGCAAACTCATTCAAATTGATAACAAAAATATTTAAATATAGCATAACTAATCGTAATTACCTTTGGGTCAAATTGACCCACTGGACAATAGATGTATATATTTTACATATTTACATGCAGAGAAACCCCAAAAATAACTAACTACATCTTTTTCTTGTCAAACCATATTTTACCACGCCGTTGAGGATATCATAAAGTTTCAGCTTGATAACTTGTAATTTAGAAAAAAAAATTGCATTTGAAATATAAAATTGGGTCATTTTGACCCAAGGAGTGCAGAAGGGTTAAACATGTTATAATTACATTGTTATGAATCATTTTTATTTCAAAGATCGGAAGCCATTCTCTCACCTCAATGAAAATATATTTTCAAAATTTACGTTGCGGTTCATTTAATAAAGCCAATCCGATCATGGAAACTAAATATGAGTACTTTGAATCTTGTGAATTAATAATCTCGATTGCACGATCTAGATGGAGTTCTGAAATTGTCGTCAATGGTCCTTATCCTTTATATGAAGGGTACTTTAGGCATTTGAAATTCAACCACGAATATTTAGATTTGAATTGTCATTAATCAATAAAAGCTTCGCTACCTGAAACAGATTAAGAATACAATATGAATATGATTTTTTATAATAATATTTAATAATTTAGTACCTGATTGGTTTACATATATTTTACGATTATGTTTTATTTTAAAAACTCTCATTAAATGAAAAGTGCAAAACTTTTATCGTTATTAATATTATACATAGTTTAACAAAAATATAGAATTTACATTGAAAAATAATAACTTTTATTTAACTGACAAATATAATTGAAAAAATAACTAAAAACATAATTGTTTTATTGAAGATAAAATTGTATCTTAACCACCTACATAACACTTATCTGAAAAAACAATGCTTTATACTCAATTTCACAGCAATAACTACTAAAATTAATAGTAAAGAGAATTTAAAAAACCTTCTCCTATAAGTTTTCTTTTTGGCGCTTAAGATATCTATGCGACTTATGTGCATTTCCAACTATTTTAGGTGAGTATCTTTAGGAGGTATTTTCCTCCTAAATTTTTTTTTTATTAATATCTGGTGCATGACTTCCTGCTACATAATTCAAATTAAACAAAAACTGGATCTGGAGATAATTGAGACCCCAGTGGTAATCGTAGTGCACTTAATCAATATTTTCCTAAGTGCACTTAAGACGTTTTTCCTTTTTGGCACAGATATATTGGCGGTTATGAGTCGATATACATATATAGAATTATATACAAGCACATATTCGCAAGTTGGTCTCGAAGAAGAATTCAGAAAAAAATGCCTATTGAAGGCCTTTCAAATTGAAGGTAAAGAGATGTGTAGTTGCTTATAAAAATTATATGTAGAGGCACTTCACAGTGCCCCTAAATATCGTTTTGGACAACATTCGATGCTGCCTGCATTTTTAACCAATTGCAGTTTAGGCTTGACAAAACTTCTAAAAGATCTTTTGTAGCAGATTTTTGAATAAGAGGTTTTTGCTCAGAAGTTATGTACAGTGCATAAATAAACTCCTACCACTGACTGTTTTAAAAAGCTAGATCTGCTAGCTTATAAGTACTAAAATCTTCTAATAATGTATACAATTCACATCGAATATGTTTGTAAGTTTTCAATTAGATCTTTCTGTATTTTACAAAATTTGTAATTTGGGTGGAGTTCGGCTGGGGAGAAAAGGCTATCACTATTGGCACATTTAGTCGAATGAGAACCGTTGTGATTCCACTCGGCGTTATGTTCCGTACCTATCGTTGAACCTGTATTGATCTTGCGTGGTTACGATGCTCTCAAACTGTATGATACTCCATTGGAGAGATACATGTGTTAGTCCCTGACGAAGCAATCTGGGCTCCACAAAAATATTCTAAGAGATTTGCTTAGAAGCATAAGCTTGCGTATACAAAGAGACATATCGACATGCTTCATATCCAGCGGAACAAAGGAGACAGTCACTAATCTCGCCACCTTATCCGCTGTGGATAGTTCCTGAGCAGTAATACAGTTTGCAAATATGATATAGCAGGCTGACTGTCGGAGCAGATGCTGATACCACTGACTATGATGACGATTTACCCAACCACTTCTTCGATGGCTTGAAAGAGACTAGCATTCTTGCAAGGTCTAGACCAATGGTCACCGTCCATAGCCCCCAGGGCAGTGTTGCCGTTTTGGTCCGATCCGACCAAATTTGGTCGGAAAAAATTTAAAATTTTTAATTTGGTCGGATGGTCGGACCAATTCAATTTTGGTCGGTTTTTGTCTCTAATCACAAATTATTTTTTTCGTTGCATAATTTATTTAAAATCGCATATACATTTATCTTAAAAATACTTTTTCCACACTGTTTACCATTTACCAATATATTATGCACACTTCGGTGACGGGTAAGTAGTTATTAACGAAGTTTATATTAGATCAGTGACAGTGAACTGTGCGATACGTTAACCGAATTCCCGCTGTTGGCCATTTAATTATAAACGACGTTTAGCTTAATTTAGTGACAACGATTTGTGTTATGCCCCTTCGCCCTATTTCTTATGAATGTCAGCATTTTGGAAAAAACACTGAATAGGAAAACAATAAAACATTCTGCATGTGCATTAGAGGATTGAACTATGGATACGTAAGTATAAATATTAATCAACAAAATCTTTTTTTTATTAATAAACATCTATTTTAGATACATAACAAAAAAGAAAAAAAAAATGGAAGCAGTAATCGAAAACAACAATGATGTTGTTTAAATTAACAAATTTTGATAAAATAATGAATCTTTTTGTTTACAGTGATGCAAATGATTTTGCTGATAATCCGCAATGTTCTAAAAGGAAATTTAGAACAGAATGGCTTACTACTTCCGAATGGCTGCAGGAAAGGGATGGTACTCCATTTTGTACTGCATGCTCCAAGCCATTTGCTGCACATTTGACACATCTGAAAAATCATGAAAAGACAACAACGCATGAAAAAAACTATGACTCCAAAAAGAGACATTTGCATATCGACAAATTTTTTAACAACGAACAACAAAGAAAGTCGCGACAGGTAAAACATGTAGAATTCACGTTGGTCATGTTTTGCATTACGCACAATTTGCCCTTCATATCTGCACAATTTGACTCTGCAATTGCAAAACTAGTGTATTGCGGAAGGACAAAGGCCGCAGAAATAGCAGACAAAATTGGAAAGCAGGCAAGGAATGATGTAATATCCACATTACAAAAAACAACATTTTCTTTAATTGTGGACGGAATTACCGACCTTTCTTCGAAGAAATGGTTTGTTTTATTCGGGCGTTATGTAAATTTAGCGTTTGATATCCCATATAAGTTTCTGACAATGTTGGAATTAACTAAGTCAGACACGCCCTCAACATTTGATAAAATTAAAGAATTTTTTGTGTTATGTGAAATTCCTTTCAAGAACCTAATAGGATTATCAACAGACGGAGAAAATGCTATGTCTGGTAATGTTAGAGGCCTTAAGGCGTTATTTGAAAAAAAAGTAGAATTATTTTACATTAAATGTTCCTGTCACGTTTTACATCACTGTTCCAGTTACGCCACAAAAAAATTTCCATCTTCTATCGAAAAATTGTGTCGGAATATATTCACCTTTTTTGTCTCGTAGTCCCAAACGCGTCAGCGAACTCAAAGAATTCCAAGAGTATTGTTCAGTTGCACCGCATAAAATGTTAGGTATATGCAGCACCCGTTGGCTTCGCTGGAAGGCGTTGTATTAAGAATCGTTGAGCAATGGGATAGCCTAAAATTGTATTTCATTTCCTGTATACATATATCAAGTTCAAGGAATTTCTGCTGGTGTTATTGCGGAGGATATGACAAGCTAAATGAAATGTTATTTTTTATTTTTGACATATTTTCTACCCATTGCCAATAATCTTAACAAAGAATTTCAAGCGAAAAGTTCACGGTTACTGTATTTATACACTAGCATAAAATCGAATTTTCTTTTAATATTAAGCAATTTTATTAAAAAAGAATTAATAAATAATATAAATAGAAATTGATTACAAAAATAAGCAGTATCAGCTTGATACTTGTAAAATATTTATTTGCACTAAGGCAGAAACATATGCGGAAACTTATTTAAATAAGACTGAAAAATATGAAATAAAATCTTCTGTTTTAGAATTTTATATAGAATTTCTTGATCAGATCAAATCAACAAGCGATTAGATTTCAAAAACGATAGTATAAAACTGTTAAATATTATAACTCCTGATAAGGTACTTTCAAACGACGACTTAGCAATTCTGGATCTTGTTTTAAAATTCCCTAAGTTAGTTGACTGTGATCCCGATTTAATAGTTACTGAGTGGAATTTGCTGCGGCTCAGCGATATAAAAACTTTGGTCAATTTGAACATTAATGGTGTTTGGCAAAAAATAGCTTCTATAAAAAACTTATTCTTATTTTATTTTTAATTTGTTATCTCTGCCTCATAGTTCCGCCGCCGCTGAACGCAAATTTTCCACACTAGCGCTAATAAAAACTAAACTAAGGAAGTAAATACTGTCAACGGCATCAAGTCGTGTAAAGAAATTATCGAAATGAATAATCCGCACTATGTTTGGTCAGCCAAAAGGGACCTACATAACCAAATATAAAATCAAGAACTTTAACTTTTTATTTTTAATGTGATATATTTAATACATGCCTGAATTATAGCATAAGTAAATGAAAACAACATATGTATGTTTAAAAGACTGAATAATTTTTTTTTACTTACAATTTACAATTTTAATGTATTTAATTATTAATTACATTACATAAATATTAATTTACATGCCTGAATTCTTTAATGCAAATATGTTATGTCTTAAATCTTTATTTTACTTAAATATTCAATAAAATGAACATCACAAAACACAATTATTAATTAAATTTTCAAATTTGGTCGGAAGCAGGCGATTTTGGTCGGATTTTCTGAAAATTTTGGTCGGGAAAAAAATTTTCAAACGGCAACACTGCCCCAGGGGCCGAACACGATCGGCTTTTTACACGTACACAACACGATCGTCAACAAAAAGCATATCAAAGAGCGAATGAGAAAAGAAAATGTTATTCAGTAGCACATTAGCACTGATGTGAATGAGAATATTATTTTATAGATTTATTATAAGGTCAATCTTTTGTAATTGAACATAAATTTAATTAATAGATATGTGGAATCCGAATTTGTATTTTCTTCGAATGAAACTGTGTGCCTTGTAAGCCACTATGTATTGAAAATAAAGACTGCACTTAGGTCATCTTTGGAAGAGGAGCTTACATTTTATAAAAATTGATTAATTTGTATTTTAAACTGTAAATAAATAAGAAAGTTTCTAATAAAAAAATCGTCACAAACTCTGATTTTTACATTGCACAGTGAACTTCAAAAGAATACAAGCACCAATTTCTTTGAGTGCAAATACACCAATACATTCACATTTGATGAGTATTCTCTTTTTGGTGACCACTGGTGCTAATCAAATGTGAATGTATTGGTGTATTTGTACTGAATCCAGAACAAAGCCACATGACTATTCTTCGTTGAAAGCTAATGTGCTACTGAATGAAATTTTCTTCTCTCATACGCTCTTTGATATGCTTTTTGTTGACGTTCGTGTTGTGTACGTGTAAAAAGCCGATCGTGTTCGGCCCCTGGGGGCTATGGACGGTGACCACTGGTCTAGACCAGCGGTCGGCAAAAATAAAAATTAGTGTGTGTTGGTGAGAGAAAATATTGTGCACTGAAAAAAATTATACAAACATACGAGTTCTTGTTTTTTGCCGCACGCAAGACAAACAAATACACAACCAGCGCACATGATGTTGTTTCATCGCTGTCTTGCCGTCGACTAAACGAAAGAAAAATTTTGTTCTGTGCACATTCAAAAAAACGAAGCAAAAGAGCGTGGTTTTCTAAAGAGCGTAAGTGTCGGTGTGAATTCAATGTCCACACAAGTGGTATGGAGTGCCGATGGCTGGTCTAGACCCACCTCTTTAGAATCATAAATGGGGCAAATTAAATATATGACAATTATAATTTTTGGTGCATTTTCAATGAAATGATAACAGGTGGAGAATAACCTATAAACCCTCCGTAAGGAGGACCTTTGTAAACATACTCGGGCGGAAACAGCTAACAAATAATAAACTATTCTCGGGGATAGACCCTATTGACCCCCGACGACGTTTTTGCACCAATATAAGGTCACTGTGGATTTACTGATCCTATCCATTTCTAAGTTTGAATCTGAGTTTTCTATCCAGAATAATAGAATAATAAAAAATATAGCATACAGTATTGGAACTATGTTTACAAACTCAAAAAGATTTATTTTATTGATTTTTCACTATTAAATTAAAAATAACAATTAAAAATATACAATCAAGTAAATAACAATTATATTTCAACACATGTTTTAAAGAAACTATCAAAATGAACTTTTTTTTTCAAGTTAGTTTTTATATAAGTTTATAAGTCTTATATAAGTGTTAAGTCTAATAATTTATTGTACCACCTTTCGATATAATTATTGCATTAATGCGCCTCGGCATTGATTCGATCAGAGAACGGAATGTGGTCAGTGGAATTTTCTTCCATTCATGCTCAATATTTTGATTTATCCTTCAGGAAAATTTCCATTCAATGTCTCAATATGTGACTTGCTCCACGAAAAGGGATCTCTGCGGCGAAATTTTTTTTTTTACTTTTTGAGCGATTCGTTCTAATTTCTAGTAGTCCAAAGATCAAATTAGAGTTGGGAATTTTAGATCTTTCAAGTGAGAGCTCTTGTTGGCTCAGCTCAACAGAATAAATTTTGCAGATTTCTAAACTGTTTTAGATACTGGGATATATATTTATATACTAAATCGCCATATTGAAGGCAATTATTGATATAAGCCTACGCGGAAATAAAAATAGAGATTTCGCTTATCGGTTGGGTATTCCGTTTCCGAAATACTGGGGTGTCTGTAATGTTTTTATATTTGGAACAAAAGTGGTCATCAACGCTGTGGTTAATGTGTAGAGGTCGGTTGCATGAATATATTCTGTTTATTGATTGTACTGTACTGCTGTACATGCTGTAGCGGCACTTTGCGAACGAAGAATGTGAACAACAAAACGAATAGCGAAGAGAGCACAACTTTTCGGACCGGTTATGGCATCGTAGCAGCATTTTTCGCAAATAGTTAGTAATGACATTTTTATAAAAATTGCACAGACAAACCCGTTGAAATAGCATTTTGGTATAAATGCATTTCGGTAACCCCTTCGACATACGCCGCTATGGCTTTGCGTACGCACGTACGCATGCTCTCGAATATGGTAGGGTCAAATAAAGATTATTATATTTTTGAATTCGATACACAAATATCCAACGATGTTCATTGCAGAATAGAAAAATTTCGAATGTATCAGTACACGTGTTCGTAATTGCACTCCAAATATCGAAAAATGCGCTATTATTTAATATTAACGAGAGGAATGGGTAACTATTAATTATTATAAAAGTTAAAACCATATCCTAAAAAGAATTTTTAGGATTCCACGAATTCAAGCGATGAAGCTTCTTCTGGCAGTGGAAGCTCTATTAAAAAACACGAGCTTAGAGGTCGATAAATTATGTATTGAACTACACAGAAAGTGTGTTTTTTACCCCGCTAAACTTATTTATAGCTTAATTTGTAGGGGACAGCGATATTAAGTGGCATTACAATTTCCCTCTTAAATTGCAACTTGAGCAATGCCAATGTTGCCACATGTTCAATTTCAAGAAATGGCAACAAAAAGTTATTTTAGATAATTTTTCTTCTCATTTCTTGCGAATGAAAATGTTATCAAGGAGAGTCTGTTCACAAAAACGTGCGGTTAATGTTATACGTATTGACCATGATAGAATTATCTATCAGATACAGTCGTTTGAACAGGTGATAACATTTTTCCAAGTAATTTTTCGTTTCACTTGTCAAAATCATATGTATTTTGTTTTTATACTTTTTTGTTTTCTTGCATTGTTGGTATATATTTTTGTAGAGTTTGACAACTGAAACGTATGAAAAATAATGTCTGTTGTTGCTGCTTATAACAAGAATAACATTTGCTGCTACCACATATTTGTTGGCACTAGCTACAAACGTGTTGCCGTATCGCATTTTTTTCAACCATTACAGCAAATACTGCTGCATTTCCTAGTATCAAGTGAGGATCGTTTTATTTGGAAAGTCGTAAGTGGCAATAGCATAATGGAATAAGTGTCAATGTGTATAAACATAAATAAAACTTGAGTGTATTGTTTTCTTATTTATTTTTCAATAGTTTGTACCTTATGAAACTGTAATTTAGTTTATTTTAACTTTTACCGTATGTATACATACAATAAGCGTGTTTTGGTTACACCGCTTGCTTCTATAATCGCTTCTTTTAGCTACGCAAATCATTTTCGGTAAGTTTAAAGAAATTTTTTTCAACATCTTTTACCGTTTTCGACCCTTTTTCATATTTTTGCCGTTTTCTATGCCACTTAGCAAGCGATAATCGCTTGCTTGTAACCAAAACACAACTAATATTAATATAAAATACATACTAAACAAAATATTGCATTTTATTTCAATTAAAGGGATTTTTTGGTGTGTTTGTGGGATTTTACCACGCTTGGGGTAGTAACGACCCATCTCTCGCTAGCACTATCCATTTTGACTATGTATTGCCCCCTATTATTCCGACTATGCTCAGGGCTTGGGGGTGTTCTTGTCTACTGAGGATATGCTATGGTCGTTTACAGAAATTTCATAGTTTTAAGGTAGCTAGCAATTTATTATAATATCGACAGATTATAAGAACTCCTATACAGGTTATTCTGATTTGGGATGTGTCAAAAGATACCAAGGTGATTTGTACCCTCTCAGCAGTCGTTAACCCTCCCAACCATGCCGACTACTGCAGTTTCTGTCAGCCCAATAAATCCTTTATATGGTCATACCTTCACTTTCGTGGAATATATAGTCAAAACCAATTTAATTTAACATGACAAACATTTATTAACACTACGTAAATTCATTGCGATATCGGCGTATGAGATAAAATAATAGCGAAATTTAAGGTAGGAAAAAAAGTGTTAAGATTAAAATATGAGAAGAGTTAGTTCTTGTAATAAAATAATATTTAGACTAAACAACGGAATATCCAGAAACTATTCAATTAATATAACGTTATGACCGATTTTCCTATATTCAACGTGTTATGAGATCACTTAGTATATATACCGACGGTAGTATATACTACCGACAAGCGCTTGTTGACGGCATTTAGTTGTAGACATTAAAAAAAATTATTGAATATATAAAATCGAAGTCATAACACCTAAGGGTGAAAGTAGAAATGTTGTCGCCACTGGCTTTTAATTAAAATTCTGCATTTCAGCTTCAGTGTGTACTTTTAGAATAATAATAGCTTAATGATGGTTGCTTAAAATGCCAGTAACTGCATTTGGTACATGGCTTCCAAATCAAGTTGCTCTGTAAGTCTGTAAAATTATGTTACACTAAATTGGTCCGATAATTGGATTTATTCCAAAAATCGTGTTGTATGGATATTGACATTATATGGTATTAGCATCATTGGGGGAAATCATGTTAACATTTAATTCTTTAATCGAGATAGATTCGTAGATATTTGAATACGCAGGATCTTTACAGGAAATTGCTGTGGATTGCTTATCCGACAGTCAAATATTATTTTTGACTCTTCGTCCCAGCCTATGAATAACATTTGCCGAGTTATATAAAATATCACACTCTTTAATGCTATAACTCACCGGGTTTCCTGTTCCTGCACTATATTTTCCAATCTGTTAATAGGAAATGGACACCGTTGGGATAATCCTGTTTTATTTCCGATTTCAATATAAAACGTAAAAATTGGAAATAATGATGGATCCGAACTCCCGAAATATTCCAATGAAATGAAGAAAAATTTTGAAGTAAATTGTCTAGTAGTAAATAAATTTTGAAATCGAACTCGATTGTTTTGAAATATATATCAGTCTCCTTCCAAATATTTAAAACAGCCAATGTAGCAAAGTACGAATGTGTTCTACCCCACTATATTTGTAAACCCTTACAGGATTGGGATCACTGCAACGTAGTCTCCTCGCATGACATGCACTGATTCTTGCTACTCGGTAGTCGCAAACCGAACATTAGTCGTGTTTTGGTTACAAGCAAGCGATTATAGCTTGCTAAGTTGCAAAGAAAACGGCTATTTAGCGAAAAGTCACATTATTCAAAAATATGGCAAACGGTGGAATATGGTAAAAAATATCAAACAAGAAAAATTATAAACTTAGCGAAAATGATTCGTGTCGCTAAGTCTTCGCTAAGTCTCCGCTAAGTGCTTCATACAAAACAAGCGATTATATAAGCAAGCGTTGTAACCAAAACCAATCGAAAACCTTCCAGCTTCTCAAACTTTCTAACCTTTCAATCGACAGATGGAAGGTAGGCGTATGACGGTTATCACTGACGAGTATCACACTTGCCAACGGCATCTAGTTTGGCGATAGTTCGGACTACTCTCACCTTAGCCATAACTTATTTGCAAACTCAGCAGGTCGAATATTTTCAAGCGTAATGAGCTTACTTGTAATAGCCTGTATGACAACAAACGGGAGATGACGAAGGAGGATCTCCACCGACTTCATAGTATACGAGGTTAAGAGGGTTCAAAACACTCATACATCTATTCCTAATGATCAATACATCTACATGCCCTCTGTCTATGACCTCTGTATTGATGCTTTCCTTGACAACATGAATAAACGCTATCGGGGTCATTTTCCCACTACCTTGGGTCGACATATTGCGGTTTATTATCTGTCAAAAAAATTCAGTTACGACCCTAGTACCAATTGTTAAGGTCATAACCGAGAGTGTCCGAATTTTCAACCCTATTACACCGGGAATACGGTGTTCGATTGGTTTGTTGGTTGAAAAGGCTGCAAGACAGCACTCTGTCTAGCACACTTAGCCCATTGTGATACCTGTAGTTTCTTCTATAGCAATTATTGACTAGTCGTCCAGCCAATTTGCCCTTTCAATGAATTTGTCTATAAGACCTACAGGAATATCCTGTAGGGCTACGGTGCTAACTAAATGTGTTCCGAATATACTACTTTTCTGTTCGCCAGATCAGGTCAATCCAAGAGAAGGTGTTTCGTCGTTTCTTCGTCCTCTTCCATGCAGCATCTACAGAGAGTGGAGTTTCTATATCCCAATCGTAGGGCATATTTTCCTACAAGACAATGTCCCGTAAGTGTTCCTATCATTGTGGATAACCTGCCTCTCGGCAAGTTAAGTAGTTGCCTAGTCCTCTTCCTGTCCACCTGTGGCCAGGGGACCCTGGCTTGTTTGCAAGTTGAAGTAAGTCTCCACTTGTCCTTGAACATATTATCGGCCCACTGCCTGCTCTGCAAACGGCAGGTAGAGATTGGCATACTAACACCTCCTTTTGCCCGAAGAACCGGTGCCGTAGTGCCTTGTCTAGCTAACGCAACCGATACGCAATTACCTGGAATATCGCTGTGTCTCGGTAGCCAGATGAGCCTGATGTCAAAATACTCTGCCATCACCCTAAGGATGAGTGGCATTCTTTCACCGTCAGGGATGTAGCAAACATGGCTTCCAGGGATTTTATGGCAGCCTGGCTTTCTGTGTAGATACATATTCTCCGGAGTGTTGTGGCACTACTTTTGAGTAGTTCAGTAGCCTCTAGTATGGCGGTAATTTCCGCCTGAAATACACTACAGTGATCAGGCAACTTGAAGGAGATACATATTTACATTTAGGTCCAGTGAATGGACTCCATAGCCTGAATAGCTGGAAGAAGGTATGGGATACAGTAGTCCGTTTTTACGCGAATAGAGTTAATCCGGTGTAGCAATAAGCGTGTTCGGAATGATCCGATATCATGACGCCACAATCTCTCATTCTCACCAGGGATGTAGCGGCTGCCGATTCGGCCATGATATCAGGAGTACAGATGTTCAGGATAGCACTAAGTGCAGTATATGACGTCGTGCCCATTGCCCCACTAGCGCTAATCAATGCTGATCTTTGAATTTTCATCAAGGAATTCAGAATATATTTCTTTTGGAGGCACCTCCACCAAACTACGATGCCATAGAGAAGTATTGGTCTGACTATTGTCGTATAAATCCACATGGTGATCTTAGGAGACAGCCCCCAGCGCTTTCCTATCGCCCCTTTACAGCAGTAAAGAGCAACAGACGCCTTTTTCACCCTCTCCTCCACATTCGGTTTCCAAGGCGGTTTTCTGTCGAGAATTATTCCCAGATACTTGACCTTTTCCGTCAACTGTAATTGCACCCCATTAACTGACGGCTGTCCAAATGCGGGTATTTTATATTTCCGAGAGAACAAGATAAGCTCGGTTTTAAGTGTATTAAGTGATAGTCGGTTGTTAGCGGTCCAGTTCGAAATCAGACTAAGTAGGCTGGTTGTAAGAATGCTAATTAAATTGAGGTTTCTACCCGTACAGATGATAGCAATATCATCGGCATAGGCTAAGACCTGGCATTTGGCCCTGTCCAATTCAAGAAGCAGTTCATTGACAGAAGTTAACCATAATAGTGGAGACAGAATTCCCCCTGCGGTGTCCCCTGTTCACGGTCCTAGCAATTGTAACACCACCCCATTCTATCCACCAGCAGCTTCCCAATTAGGCGTGTCACTAAGCTGCCGACTCCTAGATTCTGTAACGACCTGAGAATCCCCGAAGGTTGAATGTTATTGAAGGCTCGTTCGATGTCCAGGAAGGTTCCTAGAGCGAAGACCTTTACTCAAGAGAGTTTTCTATTATGCTGACGTTTCAATTGACCTGCGCTTGATATAGGCCTGCTGAGAACTTGATAGTAGATTCCGTGGAAGACTACTTCGAACGTGAATGTCCAGTGACCTTTCAAATGTCTTAAGAACAAAGGATGATAGACTGATTGGTCTAAAGCCCCTTGGTTTGACATGAAAGCATTTGTCCGCTTTCGGGACGAAACCCACTTTGGTTTGCTTCCAAATGCTAGGAATGGCTCCCAGCATGAGACAGCCCCTGAACTACAAGACATATCAGGTTCGGCTGATTTATAGGGCTTAAAGCATCTAATGGCCCATATCAGATTCTTTCTGCTCACTATTGAGCGAAATTTTTCTAAGCTAGGTGATTTTATGCCTAGCTCTTCTGGCTGATGACCAGCATACCTGTCATCGTTGGGAAAATCCAGGAGAATCCCAAGAGACTCTTCAGACGAATACGTCCATGTTCCATCGTCTTTTATTAAGAACCCCGCACACGGTGGGTTTTTGAAGTCTGTTTGGTTCCCTCAACGGATTCACAGAAGTTTCGCTAGGATTTCCGTTTGGCCTTCTTGATTTCACCTTTATATAGATTAAGACTAATCTTGTAAACGTCCCATTCCCTTTGGTCGCCGCACTTTTTGGCCTTGTTGAAAAGCCGCCTAATGGACGATCTTAGATCCTGAAGCTCAGCGTTCCACCAATGAGGCTTTTTGTTTCATTATAAACAGTCAGCATTATAACTACTGGTCTTAAAGGACTCACTGAGCGCGTTCCTGCACGCATCAGTAAATTTGCCAACTAGTTCTTCCAGCTCTTTCATATTAGTCGGAATATTTGGATGGTTACCTAAGAGTTTCCTTAGGCGCCCACGATAGTCCGTTTTCCTATAATTTTCAAAAACTTCCTTTTTCAGAGGTTCGATATTTATGTGGAACTGCAGATATCTATGATCAGAAAATGAGTGATCAGAAAGTACGCTCCAATCGGATACAGTTACAAAGTCGTAGCCAAGTAGTAAAGTTAGATCTAGTACTTCCCTCCTAACCGAAGTTATATAGGTCGGTTCCTCGCCTCTATTACATATAGTCAAGGTTTCCCTTATAATGAAATCAAAAAGAGACACACCCCGATCATTGGTGCCGGTACTCGCCCATATTATGTGGTGCGCGTTGGCATCAGCACCTATAATGACGCTACAATTCCGTCTTTTTGCCTACGATACAATATCCCTGACGCAATTCGGAGGGGGTGATTCAGTATAGTCGTGCGCCATGTACGATGAAACTAGCCAGATGTCCCGCTGGCCGTTTTCCAGCGATGGCGGTTGTATCGCTATCACTAAAATTCTGCAATAAAAGAGCATTAAATTAGTTTTTAATGAGTATGCGAGATCTTGGCCTACCTGGCGTTGATAGGTATGCTGCCTTACTGCGATGAAGATTTATCTGGAGGACTTCCATCGTTTACAGGATCTTCAACTCCAGTAACACGATCACGGTTGTCTCGTGATCACCCTCGCTAGTGATGGACAGGTAGATGATGCTGCCACTGTCGTCATCCAGTAGTGCTTCTCAGCATCTACCGTCGTTTAAGAATGCTTTCCAGCATTTACAA
Organism: Phaonia tiefii; assembly: GCA_963931995.1. Lineage (NCBI taxonomy): Eukaryota > Metazoa > Arthropoda > Insecta > Diptera > Muscidae > Phaonia > Phaonia tiefii. The sequence goes on along the minus strand of OZ008371.1, from coordinate 96,476,965 downwards.
TGGAACCTTCATCCAAGACGCCAATGATTAGGCTGTCCTTCGCGACATCACTAAAGGACCTGCCGAGCACTGGGTGGCTTTTATGCCTCTTAGAATAGAGACCAGGTTTTGTAACAGTCAGTGGAAGTTTTATCCCTACAGACTTGGGCCCCTCACAGCCGCCCTTAGCCCACTTCAAGGTGTTTACCTGTGCAGGAGTGAGTGCGGCGACTGGCCGTGCGGAGAGTTGACTAACCAATCTAGTGGCCAGTCGAAGATCAGCTCTCCGCTTTCGGGAAGGGCAAAATTTTTTTTGATTTGCCCGTAGTTGGGGAGAGTTGACCACCGCCCACATTGTTCGTACTTGCGGAATCCCCCTTGCGTGTGACCACAGAAGACTTACGAGGTTTTCCTGTGGCCGAAGAGTTTTTATTATCATTATTCATGTTGTTTGGGCCTCAACTTGTAGCCGCTATCTACGTCTGTAAAAATGCAATGTGTTCAAAAAGAGGGGCCCCGTGGTTGTCTATAAAGCAGGGAGTTCAACGCGAGGGTTGACACTCCACCTTATGGGACAGAGTGTTCAGAGATAGGCCGAACCAAAAAGGGAGTCATCTTAACCTCACCATTACGACCAACTTAACGGTGACGGATTTCGAACGTACTACAAGACTTTCCAGGTTTTAAGGAGGCGGAGACGAACGGTACCTTAGCCACGAGCCATTTCGACAGAGTGTAACCTCTTCCTACTTCCTACTCAGGTCGCAGAGTACAGGACGTCAGCTCGAGAGCAGAAAATCAAATAGTTACTAAAATCGTGAACCATGGTCGTAGCAGAGTCCGTGCCAAAGAGGAAGAAGATCATTTAGAGTTACCCAGGAAGCACCGCGAGGAGGCGATCTTCACTGCAACCTAAAAAACGGTGTTTACGAGTGTCATATTCGTGCAGGTGCGTTCAAAAGCAGGGCGAACACGAAGTGGTATGTCTGAGTCCCTGCTAACTTGCCGATCCTCTCCCGTACAGAAAACTAGGAACTGTAGCTTACAAACTTCTTGACAACTTTCGAAAATACACTAACCAATATTAATTATGTTTATACGAGTGGATATATTCATCATTTTACCATTTTGAAGCGCTTAAGACAACAAGTGGACGGGAAGCAATACCGCCCAACTCCACTTTCCCAAAATGTCCATCTTTTAGCTCTAGTTGAGAATATCATGATTTGGATATATCTAAAATCCCCATGCAATACAAAGAAGAAGCATTATTAAATGACATCGTTGTTTTTGCTTCCAAAAAAAATTATTTCCTGGAACGAACTCCACTCATGCTTCACTCTATATCGTCAGAATGTTCCATCAACGACAAATTCATTTTCATTATGATACAAATGTGCATACATTTATGATAGGCACTTGACTAATAATAACATACAAAAGCATAAAAAATGTATGTCTTGTAAATAAAAATTAATTCATTGTGTGTATTATAGCCTACTCTTGTGTAAACTTTGCTGTTTTTTAAAACTTATTTTGTTAAAATTTGACTTTTCATCGATGGTACTTTCACTATTATAAAGTCTGAAAAATTAAGAAAAGAGACAACATTTTTTTAACTCTAATTTTGTATAACTAGTGAAGAAATGAAGCCATATCTAAAAAGAAGCCATGAATAAACAGTTATCAGTCATTATACATAAGTACCACAACTTATAGTTTTGGCAGTTACGGTATTTATTTCTTTGTATAGCGTTTTTGTTTGTTTTAATAATTTTATTTATTTAAATTATCATGTAATTACACATATAAAACAAGCTAGAAGTAACTGTGGCGTAGTCCTTGTCATTTGTTGATTTTATAATCCGTTTCTCCTATTAAGAACCAACTATAATCACCCATCATTCTTTCATCCTAATATCCTTGGTAGCGCCGCTCAATAGATCTCATTTTTTGGTCAAACCTCTCGCCATGCTCGTTACTAACGTCAGCAAGGTGAGAGACATATTTACTCATCTGGGAAATTCATTTCATTTTGAATCGAATTTGGAAAAAAGTTGACGACTTTTTTATGATTCTCAGAATTAAAGAAAATTAGTGAGAAACAAAAGGTTATGTCATTTGTATGATTGTTTTAGGAAACTAATAAACTCTCATAAATTTATGCTGAATTGCTCTTCGGGTTCTTTTATGGTAGCTACTCCGTTTACATTCAATGTAAGGGGGGGAAAGGAAAGTGAATTTTTTATTGATGTGTGTTTTTCCGTTGGTTACCTGTTAGGGATGATTTTTTTTACGGAAACCACATTTATGAGCCGTCATTATTTTGAAAGTTTTGAAAAATTTACAGCGCACACGTGCTGAATCAGGTATATAGCCACCGTAAAAAAAGATGTGCCCATTCGTAAGTACCTGTCAGTAAAATATTGAAAAATAGTTTAGAAAAATAGTTAGTAGTTTAGGTTTTTAAAACTGAATAGTGAATTATAATTAAGGCCTTTAACAACGGCAAGGCCTTTTCCATTTAAGTTGTTGAGTAGAATACAACATGTCATTCAAGAAGAGCTCTTCTAACACGGAGAAGAACAAGCAAACCTGGACAAAGAACCTAGTCTAGTTTCAAGCGCCACCAAGAAGAGGCATCGTGGCAATTGTTGAAGCACCATTAAGTGAACGGAGTCCCATGCCCCAGAAAAACTACGTCATTGGATGCTTCAAATTTCTTGAGTCCACTGCCAAAGGACGGGTAGAGAGGATCGGTCTAATTGCTATAGAGTTTAAAGCCCTATGGAGCACAACATTGAACTTCCCGCATATATTTGATCAAGCCATTTGTACAAAACTAGCAAAACTTCTGGAAGACTACGAGCGCTGCAGAAAAAAACAAAACTTTGATTCATTGAAGGAACTGTTTGACATGACCAAGGTAATAGGCGAATGGATGTGCAAAGAGGATGAGAACCTCTACAAACTGCAAACATATAGCAAAAGCCGCGTTGGTTATTCCAGCGGCAAACCTGGTGGTGCCAATACCATCCACCCATCCAAGCGAAAGAGGGCAATGAAAGCGACTGCGTCCACACTTACCAGCTCAGCGATGCCTGATTGTTCCGAAAGTAGCACGGAATCATTCGACAACAGTACAGACAGTTATTAGGAGGATGACAATGCAGCATCAACGTGCAGATGGCTGCATAACGCAAAACACATTGCAAGACGCCTTGTTACAAGATCAAAGCTGTCGTCCCACGGAGCAGCAACGGTGTGCCACCACCTTTCCATTGAGGGCATTGAAATCCCAACCCCATGTCAGTCCGGAATCCGCAAGGCTATCTACAAGGAAGCTGCTTGGGTGAAGAAGTACTTGGTAAGCACGGTTTATCTGGAGAAGTGGAGCATGCACTTTGACGGCAAACACATTGAGCGCTTTGAATATCAGGCCGTGGTCCTCAAGAATGAATCTAAAGAAATTAAGTTGACTGCGCTCAAATTGGAAGATGGGAAAGCTCAAACAATCGCAGAAGGACTTCAGAATGTGTTAGATGAGTTCAACCTGTGGGGATCAATTGTGATGATTGTTGCCGATACAATAAGCGTGAATACCGGCAAAAATCGTTGTAGTTCGACTGCAGCAAATGTTCGAAGAGAAAGGTCACCCCAAATCCAAGTTCATCAGTTGCCAGCACCATGTGCTGGATCGCGTTCTTCGCGTTGTCATGGAGGATGAGCTCCATGGGTCGATTAAATCACCAAACATCTAGTATTTCTTTGTGCAGGATTTGATGAGCAATTATGATCAACTGAAACCAACCTTTAGCAATGGTAAAACTGAGATTAAGGAAACTGGCGGCTGGAGAGACGACATGAAGTTTTTCTTCCACATCGCTCGTGTATTCCATCACTTCACTGAGAGGAGTGAGATCCCTTTTGTAAAGTTTAAGCAGATACCAAACATCTGCAATGCACGCTGGAACTCTCGTGCCATTCTAGCTCTTCTTGCGTTTATTCTGATGCCTGAAACCCGGAACAGGTAGCGTAAAATCTGTTCAATCATTTCTTACTCATGGGCTGATCATTGGTTCAGTAGTCAATTTTTCCTCGCTGAAGATTTTGAAGAACTATCTGTAGCTCTGAATGACTACCCAACAGCTCTCAAATGCTTGAAGACCCACTGAAAAATAGATGAATCTCCAATCAACATTGCCCGAAGCAACCAGTGCTGTGAGCGTGCGATCAAAGTTATGCAAGACTTATACAACTCCTGCCGCAACAAAGACAACCTCCCACTGAGATTCATCCTCTCCAATGACAACGTGAATATTTAACTTCCTTGTGTGTTTGATGATCCTATGTAATGTTACATATATGTGGCTCTAACGCTTGTGTTCAAATATATATGTATGTGCTTACAGTGACTTCAAAAGAATGCGCAAAATGCTGATAAATAACAATTTTAAAATCATTTTGTGCGTGAGGTTTTTTTTTTATCGAATCACCTTATATGTACGATTTTATCTAATCTTAAATAAAAACTAAATCTAAATATGATACAGGGAAACGAGGTTGTATAAAAGTCATCACCCTAATGTATATAACTATTTTCATAAAGGTCGGAAGTATTTCAAGCGGTTTATCGGATTGACAAACCGGACCAGAATGGGCCGGAATGGTCGCGACAATCTCCATTTAAGTAGACATTTACAAATTATAAAGCAATGTGTGAGTTAAAGCTAATCACATCTACCAGAAGAAAGGTTCGGAAAAAATATGATTTTGTCCTAAATGTGTCGGTTTGTATGGGATTTGCAAGCCCAAACTGAGAGTGGTTAAATAATAGCCAATGACATAATTTCATTGTGATCGTTAAAGGTATACTGCAGTTACCGTGTTGACCTGTCAAAATGTTAAATTTTTTTTACACCACAGATACATACATACATATATACTAAAAATAAATTTTACAAAAAAGTCCAAAATACGTTCAAATTTCACAATTTTTCTTCAAAATAACATCAAAAATGTAAGTGATTGCACCTGGTCTAAGTCAATTTATGTCAAATAACTCTCTATCGCAACGAACGCACCACGAATAGTATGAAATGGAATGTCAGATGAGAAGAATGGCAGCTCTATATGACATTACTCTATGGATATACCAATTTATCCAACGTGTACTAGAAAATCGAACACATACTTAGGGTATTCACAAGCTCTCGTAATGTCGTAATGTTGTACTGGACTGTCGTGCCTAAGTACGGTAGTTGTGAACAACCATTATTGCATTTTTGTTGTGTGTCCTATGTATCCAGCTGATTGCATAAACAACTGATTGAAGAAAAGCATTAAAAGTAAAAACAAAAAACTAATTAAAAATAAACATATTTTCCACAACAAATTATTTCCAAATTAAACAAACTGAATCACAAAACATTAAAGTAATAATAAATAACAACAACAGCTGTTATGCAGTGACGTTACTTATCAAATGTATTCGGTAATAACAAACTCGGTACAAGAAGAACAGCACTAGTAAAGTACGACAATCTGTAAACATACCTTTGATGTTGTACTTGTCATAATTTAGTTTGATATGGAAGCCAACAACAAAATTCGTACAACTGTTGTGAGAAGGTACCACACTACGACATGTACGAGACTTTGTGAAATGCCTAACTATATCAAATATTTAAAATTTTCTTTGAAGTTGCATAATTTTATGGGGTATTAGTTTTCTTTCTTCGGAAATATATGTTAGAAAAAATTATAAATGAGGAAAGACTTAAAATATCGGCGAAGGTTGAAAACTGCCTATAATTAGTTGAAGTAAAAGCACCACCGTCGGTGGTGCAATGGTTAGTGTGCACGGCTCTTGTACATGAGATCCTGGGTTCGAACCCTGCTCTCACCACCTTCAAATTTCTTTTTCGGCGGCGGTCACCTCGCATAGTTCGGAATCGGTGTAAAACTGTAGGTCCCAATCAGTGAGTGAAAACTGGAAAGCGCACAGCTCAGTGATTGCGAGAAGTTCTCCCGGTCCCTTCATGGGATGTAATGGCAAACCATTTATTTATTTTTATAAAAGCACATCATCAGCCAAAATCTTCTTTGGTCTGTAAACGAAATGCACCGATCAGGAAAGGAACCGCGCAGGATTATGTGATACCACGTCCATGTACTTTCATTATACCCTCACCCATATTGATGGGGGTTTATATCATTTGATACAGGATCGTGTGAAGCATATGGGACTTTTTCAGGCATTTGAGCAAGGCCCTCTTTGTTTGTCTGGCTGGTCAACACGTAAAATGCTGTAAATCGTTACCGATTACATCAAATTTCGTCAGTGACTTTGTCTACCCAAACTTAGTTTACGATTGAAAATTGGAGTTATATCAACGGCCCTTCTGGTGCCTCCCATACAAATCGAAAAAGTTTGTTCAAGATCATGTTTTTTCTGGTATATGATATTCGATTCAATTCAGACATTGTATAGTAATCTGTAAATATTTACTTAACAGAGGAAAATTTACGAGATTGCCACGCCTATTGTGGTACCTCCTATTAAAGAGCTGTGTGGCCATCCTGCTTGCTGATACGCTAAATCATGTAAAACAGTTCATCATTAAATTAGGTATCATTTAGGCATCATTTCGTCAAACGTCAGTCATCCCCAAAACCAAGGGCAAATATTGTACCGTCAATTGGTTGGTCGGCAAGAAAACTCCCGTAAAATAAAACTTATCTTTATAAACCTTGGTATTGACAATATTTAGTCCAATGCCAATCTGATATGGAAACTTATGGCCAGTGTTTCAGTCAGTGGTGATCTTCGTTTCTTAGTTAAATTATGGTTAAACATCGAATTGTGTTTTTTAGTCATTGTTTAACTATGATTTAACCACCCAATGTTGGTTGGTTAACTTATAGTCAGAACCATATCGTCCCTTAACCGCAAAAAAGACTTATGAGGCAAAAACAAAATTGTTCATGAGAAGGTTTTTTTTAAATATCTCCGTATTGAGGCATGCTGTTGCCATGAAATTTAGTATACAACCGTTATTTAGACCGAAATACATAATATGTTAAAAAAAACTGACAAATCTATAGAATAACGGGAATGTGTGTCGCATACGTCTTTTTCGCCGTCATGCTGGTAAGGTATTAGAATAATAATATGGCTCTTAAGCCCAAAACTTAAAAATAAAAAAGTCGGTTTGCCGTTTCAAAAATCAATTTATTTATGTTTTTTTGTAAGTTTTGCGAACGATTAACGAAGTTAACGTGCCGATTACAGGTTTTGATAAAATTCATGAAAAAAATAAGCACGAAATGTTATACAATATTTTAATTTAAGTTGTAGAACAGGTAAAAAATCTTCAAATATTATCTTCTTGGTCTGTTTCAGGTAAAGAGTCTTTAATATTAATATCGGTGTTTAAACCTAAATATTCATTGTGAAATTTTTGAGGTATAGAGTTTCTCTCACAATGTGTTTTTAAATCCTTATATTTTTGAGATGATATCGGTAGTTTGTTTTTCGTATAAAGGAAGGGGTCCTTTTGATAATATTGTAGAATTGCGTCTAGAGCGTGTGATTGAGTTTAAGTTAAGATTTTTAAATGCAGAGTTGTCACAATATCCATATTTAAGACAAATAATAGGATTGTTTTTTTCAAAAAATAATGATCGTAAGTTAGGAAAATGTATTTTAACGGAGTTTGGAAACATTGCTTGAGAAAACGTTTTCCAATCTTTGAAATCTGAATGGTTTACTATTATACATTTATAGTCTTGTGGGTTTGTCCTTGCATTAGATATCATTGTGAACCATTCACTAGGAGCCCAAACAGTTCTATTTCGAATAAACGATTCAATGGTGCTGTGAATCGAGTCAACAGGCATCATAGTATGTCCGGGTAATAAGTAAGTTATTTTAATATCTTTTATGAAGTTTGCATTTTCGAGGAATGTTATTAATGTCGCAATCATTGCTTTATTTCGATTCTGACCGGCACAACTGTCGCAGTAAAGAGTGATGGAGGTGTGCGTTTTTCTTTCATCTACAAGTTTTAAATATAGGGACAAAATGGTGCAAATTTCACTACATCCCCGCTTTCCATCAGTTTCTCCCCATAAAAAACAGTAGCCATTTCTAGTGCCATTTTCATACACACTTTCATTGTAATACGCATATTTTCGCGAATAGAATAATGTGATGTTTTTACTATGGGGTGTATTTAATACTTTTTGGAGATCAAAACTTGCACATACTAGTTTCAAAGAATTCCCTTTACTTTCTTTCTGCTCCTTCAAGAAACTTTCCTTGCACTTGTCTTTCTCTTCAATGTGTTTCAGGTACTCTTCTGTCTGTATAAATAGGCTTACCATACGTCCCGATTTGACCGGGATGGTCCCGGTTTGAGACCCCTGTCCCGGCGTCCCGGCCGGTCTGCATTAGCGTCCCGGTCAAACTTGAACAACACCGACACCCCGGCCGATAAGAAAATCAATTGAGCACAAACAACGATCTGGCGTAGAGACGAGAATAATAGAGCGTATAGCTGAGAGCGTGGGTTTCATTAGAAAATGAGAGACCGTTTTGTTTTGATGGGTGTAAAGTCGATAAATGAAACAGACAATCTATAAGTTGTTATGTAAGTAGTTGTGCACATGCAAGCATGTCTACCGCACGCGTCCATAATTAAGTCGTGTTGTGTTCAGTTTACGTCGTTACGTCATCGTCGCCCGCCTTTGTTGTATTTTCTGTCTAGTGCAGTGGTCGTCATCCATAGCCCCTGGGGGTCGAACACGATCGGCTTTTCACGCGCACACAACACGACTATTAACGAAACGCAATACAAAGCGTAAGAAACTATAACTTTTAATCAGTTGTATGGTAGCTTTTACACAGGTAGGTCGTTGTCGCATTTTTGTTTTTTTTTGATAAAACATCAACAAAGCATGTAATTCTCTATCAGCAAAGCACGTAATTTTTTTTAACCACTACACACACAGTTTTACAGCCTCCCTTGTGACGACCACTGGTCTATTGTATTGTTTTTTCGCCAGATATTTATCGTACGATTTTTCCTGCCTCAGCATGCCAAAACGAAATTGCACATTCACAAAAGAACTTGAAAATGACTATCCGTTTCTCAAAAAGCTCTGCGGCCATAACGACAAAGTGAAATGTCAACACTGTTTATCAGAATTTTCAATAGCACACGGTGGAAGAGCGGACATCAAGGACCATCTAAAGTGCTCGAAACACAAGGCCAGCGTAAGTGCCATTGCAAGCTTATCTACCATAACATCGTTTTTCAAAAATGCCGAACCCGCAGAAAATTAAATTTCCATTGCTGCTAAAGAAGCTACTTTTGCATTCCATACAGCAATGCACGATATAAGTTTTAAAACATCTGATTGCTCCTCAAAATTAATATCGAAGCTGTTTGAGCCCAAATTCGGGTCTGCGCGTACCAAGTGCGAAGCGATCCTCACAGGAGTGATCGCACCGATGGCAAGATATGAATTACACAACGAGCTAAAAAAATGCAATTTTTTGAGCATTTCAACAGATACATCAAACAGACATGATGTTAAATTGGCACCGATAGTTGTTAGGTACTTTGTTCCTGAGAGAGGTATATCTGTAAAGTTACTCGATTTTCGATCTGTCGCCGGAGAAACGTCTGAAATTCTGGCAAATCACATAATGTCGATAATCAAAAAACACGAAATAGAAAACAAGGTGGCTGCATTCTGTGGTGATAACTGTAATACGAATTTCGGAGGGGTACACAGGCGAGGTACAAACAACGTCTATTCCAGGCTCAAGGAAGGTCTCGGCGTTAACATAAAAGGCATTGGTTGCAGCGCACACATCGTTCACAATACAATTCAACATGCAGTTGATGGTCTTCCTGTCGAAATAGAGGCTATCGTTGTAAAAATATACAAATATTTTTGTATATATACCGTACGCGTCACAAACTTAAAAGAGTTTTGTGAGACAGCTGGCATCGAGTACAAAAAATTAGTGAAACATGGAAATACAAGATTTCTATCTTTATTACCAGCTGTGGAAAGAATCCTGCAGCTATACGAAGGCCTGAAATCTTATTTTCTTGCTCAAGTAAACTGCCCGCTCGCATTGCGACAGTTTTTCACAACAGAAATTGGAGCACTTTACTTTTGGTTTGTGCACGGACAGTTAAATGTATTCAACAAGACCGTTGAGTCTATGGAAAAGACTAACTCAACTGCGACAGATGTAGGTATGGAATTGGCAAAGTTAAAAACTAATCTCCAAAACAGGATGGAAAACAAATTTCTTCCACAACCAGCTAAACAACTCTTAAATAAACTGAAAGATTCCATAAATGTCGAAAACTTCATGAGTAACGTTCACGCTTTTTATGAGCGCTGCATTTCGTATTTAGAATTGTGGGAACAGAGCTTCGACGGAGCTGAAGATTTTGAGTGGATCTGCTTGAAAAATGAGCTCAACTGGAGTGAAATCGAAAAAGCAGCAGAAAATATAAATAAAATGCAAAAACCTCAATCGAAAATCCAAATAATGATTGATGAGCTATTTGATGAGGTGACATTGGCAAAAGGTTTCTTCCAAAATTCTAATGAAGCTAGTTACTCCGAGAAATGCGTCCAGCTATTCACCCATTTCCACAAGCAGCATATTGAGGTGCCAAATTTAAAAAAAATTGTGGAGTTTGCTATGTGTCTACCTGGTACTTCAGCGCCAGTGGAAAGAATTTTTTCACAGATGAAAAAAATGTGGTCGGACGATCGGGGGAGGATGGAAGAATGCTTTGTGGATGCCTTGCTTACGTGCAAACTCAACTTGAACATGTCATGCAGTGAATTTTATGACAAAATTAAGCACGACAAAAAGATTCTGAAGAAAGTGCACTCTAGTGAAAAATATAAAGCAAGCGTGGGCGAATAATAAAACTGGGCAAATTTTTAGTGTTGTTTGTATTAATTGTACTCTATCTCTATTTCTTTTTAATAAAAAATATATTAATATGTTTTCAGTTCTTAATAATTTTGATTGCATTTCAAATATGAAAAACACAAATTAAGCGAAAAGCAAAACGAAAATGAGCCTCCCCTTCTGCGTCCCGGTTTGGCTCTTCGTTATTATGGTAAGCCTATGTATAAAAGTTTTGCGCTCTTCTAAGTCCAAGTTTTTAAAGTTTTCACATGTGATACATTTATCTTTTTTAGGTAAATGAAAGCCGATGTGATAATAAGTTTTAAAAATGTGTCGAAAAACTCTTATTGACACGAGCGCAGGTTCCTCATTAATTAATTTTAGATGTTGAGAATAACGTTTATACAACTCCGTTATATTCATGAAATCGTGAGGCAGATAAAGCTTATTGCTTTTATTCCGACAGTAATGTGAAGGAACTGCTGGCAAGTGCTCAATAAAGGATTTTATGAGCTCAATCTTGGTCTGATCAGTTTTATTATAGGGCACGTATCTTTTTTAATTCACACTATAAGTCCGTAAAGAATCTGTATTTTCTCTTGCGATTCTTAACATTTTTTGCGATATGTTGAGTGTTTTAAGCAAATATTGTTGGCATACCTTGGTACTAATATTATTGTAATTTATGACGTATGTGTAGCTGTTTTTCTTTTTGTTACCCTCTGTTCTACGTCTTTGCACACTCTTTTTCACAATACTTGAAACAATCCAGTCTTTTTGCCTTATTTTATTTCCAAGACCCCAGAAATGTTCACTGATTTTCAGGAGATCAGATTCTGTAAACTTATCGGTGCAAGAGTTTGGACATTGGATTCGGCACATGGATTCGGTTGAACACTAGTATTGCGTTTTTTGACATTTTGTATCCTCTTTGGCAATGGTTTTTTCTTCTTGTAGCCCCTCTTACCCACACACGTTTCATCTTCAATCTCTTTCGGTGATTCAGGCCAAGAAGAATACAATTCATCAGGAGATTGGTCACTATCACTGTAAGGAACGAGCGGGTTTGCGGCCGAATACTGAAAAAATAAATGCCATCACACCAATAGGGCAATTAGGCTTTTAGATGTAAATTCTAACAAAACTTACAATTCCGCTTGGTTTCCACAACGCCATAAGTAATAACTTAAGAAAAAATTTAAATTTTCATTAATAATTCAATGAATTTCATAAAAAGAAAAAAGACTCAAACGCCAATCTGCTGTCACCAAAAATGTAAATAAAAACTAAAAGTGTAGTTAAGTCTTTATTGTTTTTGCTGTAAATTCATAACGGAACTACTTAGAGATAAGACATTTTCAGAGATGGTCCGAATCATCAGTAATTATCGATTTTCATCAAAAAACGAAAATCGGGATTTGTGGCTCATAAGTCTTTTTTGCGGTTAAGGGACGATATTATTTTGACAATCAAATTACTGACTGTCAAAGTGAGAAAGGAAGATTGTTTAAAATACATGTTACAGATTGCATATTTGTATACATACATTGAGCCTAGATCGTTAAATTGTTGCGCCTATATAGTTTTTTACACATTTTTGTTAAAATGACTTCGATTTTATGCATCATTTCTTATTTTACATAATTCCATTTTGTTTGTTCCCCTTTGTTGTTTTGGTATTTATCCCAAAACACACGTTTTTTCCAATAAGAATACAAGGGTTGCCATACTAGTTGACAATATGGCGACTTACATTAACTCACCAGTGAAAAACAAAATGCAAAGTTAACCTCTAATTAACTTAGAATTAGGATTAAGTAATCCGATAGTTAACTACCCACTTAAAAACTGGCCATTAGTGGTTTGGCACTGCACACAAATGTTGGGCGGCTGTGAAGCTGATTGGCACGATGTGTCACGTAAACCAACCACGATCTTAACGAAATTTGGTAGTGGACAATGCGTGTCAAAACGTAGTTTCTAATTAAAAATAGACAAGTTCTCTACGCTCATTTTTTTCTCTCTCCCATACAAATGGTGCACGGACAGTTGGCTTGTAGTCGCGATAAATCTCCAAAACAGAACACTAACTTGCGAATTAGATATGAATTGCCCCGCCCATTCAGTTACCTGAAGGTTGGTCGGCTGCAAAAAATAAAAGCCCTCTTTAAGTGAACTCGGTTCCAACGGATGACTTAGGTTGAGGGTATGTTTAAGTCGATTCACCCGGCTGAAATTTCTGAAAATCCTTCCGCTTGTCGCATACAGTAATAAATAAAATCTGAAATGTAACTAACAAATCAATGTTGGAGCCCTGCGATGCTTCTAATGGTGCCAATGCGTCGGCCGATGTACGAAAGGTTTTAGAAGTGTATGCGAAATGAATGCGAATTGTTGTCGACACGCTGCAGTCGCAACGTTACACAGCCGCCAGGTTGCGAAGGCCCAACAGCAGGATTACAATGCCTGGCAATATTATTCGCACCGTAAGTTCATTTGAATAACTGAAATTATTTCATGTTAACAACAAATAAAATTCGTTTAACATTACTTCAAACTCAACAACATAGTTGTGATTCAGTTAGTCGCAAAATAAACTTAAATTATAAAGGGCCCGCCATCTAACGTTTTTTTTTTCAACTAGTGCTTATTTCGTGAATGGTAACACTTAGCTCATATCTGATTTGACAGATAATTAGTTTTATCCTTCCGCTGAACGAATATGGTTGTGTTTACGCTTGAACAACGCTGGGAAATATTGCGACATTACTTTGAAAATCATGGTAATGTTGCAGAATGTGTGCGAAAATTGCGTACGGATTTTGGAAGAAGAGAAGCACCGTCAGCTCCGTATGTTCATTATCTTGTGAAAAAAGTGAAAGAAACTGGCATCCTCATCGATAAACCAAAGCGTGAAAAGTCAAAAATAGTGCGTACACCCGAGAATATTGCTGCTGTGGCAGAAAGTGAAGAGGAGGATATTGGCAACATTTGGTTTCAACAACTACACTCGATGTTTTGCGCCCTGTTTTTGAAGATCGCATTATCAGCCGCAGAGCTGATGTCGTTTGGCCACCTCGGAGCTGCGATTTGACACCGTTGGACTATTATTTGTGCGCTGCCCTCAAAGATAAGTGTTACGCCGACAAGCCAGAGACAATTGACGCTTTAAAGGACAATAGTGCACACAATCGATAATGTGCTTAAAAATTGGACCGATCGATCGTGTAGGCATGGATTGCCGAGGCAGCCATTTGAATGAAATTATTTTCCATATTAACCGGAAGGATTGTACTTTCAAATAGAAAACGAAATTTGAGAAAATATTCAGTAGTTTTTTTTTATAGCATTTTCAAAAAAAAAAAATTATTTGGCGGACCAGTTAATATAAAAATTCAAAGGGAAAATTACCATGGCGAAATTTGTGACACGCATATCAAAATATTAACGGAAATTGTATTTTACCGCATAATTAGAATTTAGGTTAGGTTAGTTTTAGGACACGTAACAAGAAGAGGCAGTCGATAACCCCGTTATTATCACTACACTCGGAGGTCAGCCGACCCATTTTGATTGTACTGAGAGGCTGAAAGAACAGAACCAAAAGCATAATGGCCGTATCAACATATACAACACCAATGCAGTAGATATATATATACTAGAGTGCCCAAAATACCGGCACTTTTTAGAAACCGGTTTTCGGTTTGTTCGAAAAATCAATTTTTCAAGAAACCGGTTTTCGGTTTTTTATTTTGGAAAAACCCGTGGGATCCGAATTTTTTTATTTAAATTAAATAACATATGTAGAACTTACAATACATTTGTTTAACGACCATTTCATATACTTATTCGTGTTGAAAACTCAAAATTTCAAGATAAGATTTTCGAATTTTAGTGAAATTTTGGAATTAAGAAACATGATTTCCATTTTGAAATATCGACTATGTAGTACGCAAACTCATTAACTAGAAAAATTAAGTATTGAGATATAGAGCTTTTTAATATCTTTGTACAATTTAAAATCTATAGATAAAGAAATAGAAACATTTGATTCTGGGAAGTTATTAGATTGTTTTAGAAGACTTTTTGCTCTAAAAATTGTTGAAAAGTAATCTATAATTGAGGACAAAAAGGTGTGAATTGTAAATAGTTAATTATCTTTTCCTCATAAAAGTTTTTCAAAACTTGGAATTAATGAATTTAAATTTTGGATGATTTAAATAGATTTAGTTGTAGATACATAATACATAGTAAGAAAACAGAGTTTTTAAAAAAGTTAACATTAAATAATAGTGAATAATTTTTTAGGTTTTCAAATCTGAGTAGATTTTTGTGTCATATCTCCGATTCCTTTTGAAGTCGGCAGGTTCGTGTACCATTGTTTTATCTCTCTGGGTATGACGCCACAATCACATAGCTTTAAAAAAATCCTTCTTCTTAGCTGATCGGTAAAATTTCTTTGTAAGCTTTACGAAGCGTTACATTTTTGCGAGGTCTTCCATAAAGTCTAATAGTAATTTTTTCTATGGTCTCGTATGTTCGTACCTGTATGTATAAAATAACTCCAGGTTGATTTTTTTCATACCGGAAACCCTTAATGTTCAACCAGTATACTTTTTTCCCCATCCTCATCAACATTTCGGTTTTTGATTAATATCTCTAACAATGCATGAAGGTCAAAAGAATCTGAAAATTTCAATTCTCTGACTTCGTAAGGATCAATGTCTTTATTCTTGCCTTGGATATTTCGAGCCAAGCATTCTATCTATATTTCTTTTCTCGCTCTATCGCGGAATGCATAGAATCACACTCCATGTAGAAATGGCCGGATTCTAAAAATGTATGTTCAATTACTTGAATATGGGTTACTTGAAAAGCACAGAGCAAAATTGCAGCAACATGGTGGTTTCGATTTTGTCGGTCATAAGTGTCAGAGAAAAGGGATAGCTCTGTAATTTTTGATGGAAGTGATAAAATAATAGTATAGCGTATCGTTCCAAGCGTATCATAATGCTTTTTTATCGTGACCACCTCATATATCGTCCGATTGTAAACATTTATTTTACGACTGTAGTACATTGGAGAGGATACAGAGGATGGGATATGCAAAACATATTGGAGGTCAAAGGTTGCTGTTTGAAAATGTTCCATTTCTTGAGAGTTGCCCTTGTCCAATGCCTTAGCCTTATTGCAATCATCTTTTCGTTTCAAGTGTATATTGTATTCATCTCTGAGCTCTTCCCTTCTTGTTGAGTCTGCCAGATTAAATCGGGTGCACGTAGTGCACTGATCTTTCTTAGGTCTTAGGAATGATAGTTTGTAGTCAGATTGTAAATGACCGTATTTACAGGACCCTTTGGAATGCATGTTTTTTCAAAAAACTTTGCACATACTCTCCATAACTCGCGGTTACCATTGCAAAGCAACTATTTTTTGGAGAGAGACCGAGATTTAGGGCTTCCTGCGCTAGTTCTTAGCATTATGCCAGTAAATGAAACGCATTTAAAAATAGTAGTCACTCATTGCTCAATACACGCTACATATTTTTCCTCGACCTTCTTCTGGAAAATGCAAATGGCGTTTAAAGCGACATTTCCCACAATCAATGGTTTTAGGTTCTTTTGCTTTTTTTAACCCCGATGTGGTCATGTAGGGTAAACCTTTTGCTCGGTTGTTTTGTCGCGTATATTTTTCATTTGCATGGCTCAGAGCGTTCCCAGCGACACAAGCTTTTAGTGGCAATGTGAGGCTCACCAACATCAGAATCAATGCAGAAGTCACTCACACTAAAACACGATGGCGTTGGAGATCTATCGTCAAATTAATTTTCTCCCATTGGTGATTTATTTACACGTTTATAGAATTGAGAAATTTTTGTTTGCTTGAACATCTTTCAAAAGGGAGACTTTAAATTACGTTATTCCAAGAATGAGTAAAATATTTACCTTGGTATTTGAACTAAAACTATAAATACATCTTTTTAAGCCCATATCTTGCACATAATGTAGTCTGTAGGTGTAGACTGCTTACAAACAAAGGAATAATAAACGTCTCAATACTTGAAACGATAAGAAAAGCGTTATAGGATACTTTGATGAAATATAATTTTTTTTAAAAGCTTGAACAGTGTTTTAGAACAAAATAATAAAGTACTTAAAGACTTTTTCCTCAAAGAAGTTTAGTACAAATTGTATTTCGTGATTTTTTATTCCTTTTTTCTTTGTAAATAACAAAATTAGAGTAATATTGTTTTGGAGAATAGATAGATGACAAGAAGTTATAGAAGAAAATGCAAAAACCCTGATTTCCTTAAAAATGTAGTTAATGAGTTTTCGCACTACATAGGCGATATGATCTAAATGACATATCCAAATATTTTTAAATCATGATTTAAAATCGAAAATCATATTCAAATTTGTAAAAGATGTTCATGTATGAAAATTTTATTAAATTTAAAACATTTAGTTAGCAAATAATTTAAATTTTGAAATTGGATAAACAAAATGTTTGAGAAGCTTAATTAATTCTAATGCAAATCATTTTAAAAAATAATTTTTTGGATATTTCATATAGATCATATTACAAAATGGAAATCATGTTGCTTAATTCCAAATTTCAGTAAAATTCGAAAATCATACCATTTATTATCAATGTTTATAAGTATATTAACAAAAATTAAGTAAAATGCGATTAACCGGTTAACCGACATCAAATAACCGGTTGCCGGTTTGGTCGAAAATTAGGTTTTTTAAAAACCGGTACACGGTTAATAGCAAAAACCCCCGTTAACCGTTTTCGCCGGGTTTTCGGTTTCGGTCTTGGGCACTGTAATATATAGTATATAGTGTATATTTATATTATTGTATATTATATAAGTATACACACCACATTCTTTGGGAAATTTTGTTGTTGCATTGTATATTTCAGAATATTTGCATACTTTGGGGACTTTCCCTATACTATCCATACGTATTGCGTATTGATTGTGGCCATGATACGAGTAGTATGGGAAAATTGTTTGTGATTTTTGGGTTTTAACGTAAACATGTTCCAAAATCTTTTTTATGTCAATCAAACATCGATTCTGTTATATGTACGCTGTTAATTGACAATATTTTCATATAAAAATGTTTTTTATAGGTACAGCGTTGCCATATTGTTTGCCCACCTGAGGATCGAATTAACGCGTTAAGTAATATTGAACGGCCAGCATTGCTATTCAATCCTGAAGTTAGTGACATATATCTAGATTAGTTCGGCAATCATTAATGCATAGTCCTCTGTGGTAGGTCCAACATCGTGGCTTCGTAGGTTTGAATGCAGTAAAGCTTTCTCCGTGGCCATTGATCGGTCATAGGCATATGTTCCTGTGGGTGTTGTCGTACATGGCAAAGTTTTTGTGTTATAAAGATTTTCCTTTAACTTTAAATACATTTTTTTTGGCTAAAATTCACCTGGCGGGCCAAATTAACTCATATTAAATGTATTATTCCCAGGAGTTTAATTTTGCCTTTACATTTGTGGTGCGACATCTGTGGCCCACAAATAACCAAAATCCTCTTGCAAGGTCCAATGTTGTAAAATATTGGGATTTTCCTAGTTTTGAAAAAATATCCTCTATATTGGGCATTGGAAACTTATCCTCAGTAGTTACGGCATTTAGCTTCCTATAATCAACCACTATTCTCAATTTTTGTTCTCCAGAATTATCTATTTTTTTGGGAACAACCCAAATAGGTGCATTATTTGGGCTACATGATCTGGTCACAATCCCAGTATTCAACTTCTAATTTATGAATTTCCGGAAAACTGTATGTTTTCGAATAAACTAGAATATTATTTATGATCGGTATGTGATGTTTGTATTTACCTACTTCTGTTAGTTTATCACCTTCAATATAAAACGCAGATGTAAAATCATTGATCAATTTTAAAATCCCAGCAATTAAGCAAATAATGTTAGTTAAAAATTGTACTTCCGGTCCGTGAAAATTAAATGTTAAACAGGGTTGAGAAGTAATATACCAGACTTTTGCCTTTTTTAATATATAATTCTCACGGAAACATTTAAGTTCAAAGTTTTGAATACATTTGCCACTTTTTTCACCAAAATTAAAAAATTATTTCTAAAAAATCGCGCAATTTAGCATAAAAATACTATGGCAAAGCGGGTGTTGGACTCGCACCAGACGAGAAAATCCCTTAGCCACGCAGAAAGCTTTATAACACAAAAATACCATGAACTTTAATTTTGAACTTTAATATCTCCGGTCTTTGAAGGGTTATAGGTGAATATTATACCCTAAAAAATTAAAGTCTTGTCTATTATCGGAGCCTACCAAAAACGAAATATAATAGGGCTTTTTTTTTTTTTGAAAAAAAAATTTATATCAAAAAAGTGAGTTTAAAAATCGATTTTTTTTAATTTGCTCCCCAATTGGTTAATATAACTAAAAATGTCTATACACAGATTTATAGGGTTTAAAAAGGCCTTTGTAATGGTACCGATTCCAACTAGATCGGATATTAAATGGCTGACTTATGTCCGATTATATTTAGGGGTAATTGAGCAATTTTTTTAATGTTTTATGGGGGTGTATAGAATTAATTTTTTAAATGAAAAAAAAAACAAAACATTTTCTCGGAGGCCCATATTTCCCGAGTAAAATTTCCGTAACGTCGAAATGAAAAAGAAAATACATTTTTGAAATCGTTAAATTTAGTTTATATACATATATTCCACCTTGGCTCAGGTAGGGGGTACAAATTCCCTCTGTACCTTAAGTCGATGTGTGGCAAAATCAGAGAAATCGCGAGATTGTTTTAAAATTATTTCTGATATTTTGATGAAAACAGTTCCTCATATTATGTTGGAAGTTTGATAACAAAATTTTAACTTTTTTTTATCCCCGGTCTTTCAAGGGCTACTGAGCCATATTATACCTTGAAAGAAAGCCTGATATTTTCTCTATTACCGGTGTGTAGAAAAAATGTAGCAACACTACGGTCTATTTTTGAAAAATAATGATTTTAAAGAAAAAAGTGAGATTATAAAACAGTTTTTTTTTAAATTATTCCACAATGGATTAATAAAAAGTTAAATATTTTTAACCGTGTTTGTAGAGTTTAAAAAGACCATTCTAATGACATAAATTTCAACAAGATCGGAAAAGTAGTATCAGAGATATAGCTGACTATACACTCAAGTTTGCAAGCCCATATCTCAAGAAGATGGGCCGATCGTACAAAAAAAATAAATATTTTAGCTCAGTTTAAAAATTTATATTGATGATTAAATTTTGATTCCATTCCAAGAAATGCCCCTGAACTAGAGTTAAGCCAAGTAAATATGTATGTATGTGTTCCCTTATTTACTTACAAAGTTTGGGCCGGCTCAAGTGAATTCGTCGCATCGCGTAACTATCTCCTTGCAAACGTTTGTTGTTGCTTCTCCTGCTCCCGGTCGTTCTTCCGCTGCCATTCTAAAGGCTATGGTGTACATTTCCACTTATTTTGCATTTAACAACCAAAACCAAACGTCATAAAGCAAAACAGCTGACTTCGAAAATTCGTAATTCTCTCTCCCTTATGATTCTATTCCCCGTCTGTTTAGAATAGGAGGATTTTATTCCCGGGAAAAATAAATTAATTGAGCTGATTATGTCATATTAATTAAAAAATTATGCTCTTCGACATGTAATTTTTATCCTGATACGTATTTATTTAATGAGTCATACATATGTAATTTGCAATTGCTTGGTGGTAACACCTTCCACGAGAACATCTAGAAACATTTTCAAAAACAAAGAATAAATTTAAATGGGTTGTAAAGCTTTCGGGGGCGGCTCGGAACGCTGCGTACGGTCTAGCACTAATGGTAGTTGATATTGGTGGTTCTGAAAATAGGAATGAGGATACTCTCAATTGTGTTGTTTTGAGTTCCGTTCATTATTGAAGGTCTGATATATATAGACAGCTCATTATGGGATACTTTTTCGAAATTACTTCTGCAGTATTTGTCGATCCGCAGAATCAATACGCGAAACCGCGTCCATAAATATTTTTTTTATTTTGCCACTGTTGCGTTTATTACAAAACTGGGAGGATTTAAATATGCCGATTTAGGGATTTCCCGGGAATGTCGTCTATTTTCAATTCCCGCTTTCCCGGGAATCCCGGGAAATTTCCAAAAGATTGCAATAGAATATTTTAACAAAAAAGTTAAAATTTCAAATTATTGGTGTTTCGTTAAATATTAGTATCAGTTCACTGGAATTAAAACAATTATTCGTAGGGATGGGACATTTTCATTAGTCGATTTACATTGCTCTATACACCCCACGATTGTATCGTTGATGCTATATAGCATGTTTTACAAAATTTTTTGAATGAAATACAGGGTTGTGCGTGGTATTTTACATATTTGGGAATGAAATAAAAAAATTATGAACCTTAGAAAAATTTATTTTATATTTTAATTATATTGAATAGTAAGGGAATATTTAAATTACATGGTTTTAAATAGTGTATCTCGCAAATGTCGACCTTCGCTATCCACACACTGCTGCGTACGGTTTCTGAAGTTTCCATGAACTCTAACAAGCATGTCGACTGGTGATGATCTCTGGGGTTTGTTTCACTCCAGTACCGCATATTTTGTTTGTTTACACACCCACTAAGGTGAAAATGTGCCTCATCACAACATAAACGAAAAACACGCTGCACTGCAATGATCGAGTGCGCATTTGAAAAATACGCTTCAACACAAAATGACCTCTCCTCACGTGTACAATGCATGAGGGCAACTGAAAGGCAGACGAATACAAATCTCCCGTCAGCCACTATAAGCCACGCACACCCTCTTCGATCAACAGTGCCGCCACAGTCTGCAAAAAAAGCAAATTATCGCGGTCCATTATTGACAACGCGCACATTATTGACAACACATACAACATGATTGATATAAGACGTAGTGTAATAAGAACAGCTGATTTTACATTCTTTCTTTATTTTCTAAATACTGCAGAAATTTTAAATAAATTCCACATAAAAATGTCGTTAATTAAATAAAAAATAGAAAAAAATACTGACTGACAGAATTGTATAATACTACTACATACAAATACTCATGCCATCACCTGGTATAATTCCATAATGCCATCGTGAAATACAAAAATGTCAATACTAAATTGACTAAAAATACATGTAAACACCCATTTGCCATAGAATGATAATCACGACATTATCATGATAAAAGAGTGCATGTAAACGCGCTATTAAGTTTAAGGAACCATCTTAAGCGTCTGATGAATTTTGTGGAAAACAAGTCTAACTAAAGGGAACAAATTAAATTAAAGTTTTCGATAACTCGATAATTTATCGGATGTTTAGATTTTGGAAAATAATTATATATTTTGTAAAACAACATTTTAAATCACTTGTCAGACATCCAGTAGACCTTCCAGCCTTGCTTTCCAATACCTTCCCGTGTTATTTTGTAATGATGATGGAATGCGGCTGACAGGCCTATCTATATACCACAAATACAGACCTGCAAATGTGTGAAGTTTGGCATACATACATATGCCCATACATACATATGCTTATACGTATCTATTGTCATCTGACATCAAAGCATTTAAAAGCTTTTAGTGTGTGATGAATGAATTGTCTGAAATCGTTTGACATTCTCTTTATTGTGCTCTTCAATGATTTGTAAAACAATAAATATTTTTTCAAAGAACTTTCATTGATGTCATTGTTTGTGTGTCATTCGTATCTGCGACCTACATTATATCCCTATCATACGGCTGAAGCAAACAACAAAACACACTAAGCGATACACATGACATTAAGCGAATTAAATAAGGACTATAATCACTGTGATTCCTCAGTGTTATAAATTCCAGAGTTTGATTCTGGAGATAAAGATGTCATAATATACATAGGCATCCATCAGAGCTCCACAGCACGAAAAATAAGACGTTAGCATACAGTGTCTGGTTCAGCATTTTCCTTAGCAAAAGGTTTTTTTTAGAGGAACATGCTTTTAGTATCCACTAAATTGGCTAAATTTAAAAGATAATTTTATGGCATTAATGTTTGAATGCGACTTCTGCTACGTGGCTGGAGCGTATACTGGGCGCAATCTGGTGCTCAAATTTTCACGGTAACTACTCAATTATATCTGGCTTTTCGGCGTATCCATGCCACTTTACATATCCTCAGAGAAAATCATCCAATGGTGTAAAATCGCACGAACGGGGGCCAGTTAAATTAATTAATTAAGTTAATTGTTATATGATTATTTCAATAAATTAATTGTATCGCGCGATGTGTAGCATCACATTTCAGCATTGCAGATACCAACCGTTCATCGTTGACAGTATCGTACTGACCATTATCAGTTTTGAAGACATGTATGAACCAATGATTCCACCGGTCCATAAAGCACTTAATCACACAGCCATTTTTAACTGAATTGTAAGCGGGGTCGACAATGGGTCGACTGACCGAGTGTAGTGCAGACAGTGATGTCAATTTAGCTCTTATGGGACTAGATTTAGCACTTTTCGAAAAACAATGGCTCTTTTTTGGAAAAACGCGTAATATGCACGTGTTTTGAGTCTTTGTTTAGTCCTTTAGCCCGTTTTGTATACAACACCGATTTTGCTAAAGAATGTTAATTTTTTTTGAATTTTGTGCATTTCCGTTATAATATGACATTTTTGTTGCTAATGGTCTTGAACAACTGTTAATTTATATTGATGCATTACTGTGAATGACGGGCGAAGTATTTTCAAAAATATATTCATCTTCATTGACCACACATGCTAAGTTAGCTTCTATTTTTGTATTGGTTATCGCTCAAATTTTTTTTTTATGGGGAGCAGAATCCACTTTTAACCCTGTAAATGCAGGAGAAAAACAAAAATATCAGACTATGCTGGTTCCGTCAAATCTGCACTCCAAACATCGTTTTCTTCGCTTGACCATCTGAAAGGATTTTCCAAAAGGAAAAGTTACAATTTAATAAAAACAAGTTGCGTGTGAGATATCAACCAATATGGCCTCGTGTAAATGACCGGCGGGGCTTCGGTGGTTGTCGCGAAACCAAGAGTTAAAATCCTCGATAACTGGCGCATAGATCAAGCTGAATTCTGGATTATTGTCATAGATCTGCAACTTCTGGAAACCCCAAAAGAAAATTTCTAACTTGCTAAAATGCGTGATGCCTGTGGACATTTCACGTCCCCTCTGCGTGAGATAGCTCTAAAATCGGTCGCGCATCAGCTGTATATCACCTAGCGACATCCTGTTCGAACAACAAGTCGTGATCGGTAGCGCTCTCGTTTGACGTCATCATCTTCGAAGAAGTACTGAGCGACGATGCTTCCGAACCACAATCCAGACCAAACAATGGCATTCTGCGTGTGCATTGCCAATCTGTAATGACTTGTATTGTCCTCAAACCGGCAATGGTTGTTTATGTAACGGTTGATTCAAAAAAAGGTGTCTTAGGCACGAGGGAACACTCATTTTGATAATAAAGTTTTGTTATTCGCACGTATTGCTCGGCGCTGTAACTTGCCATGTTGATTTCCCTCTATTGTCTGCAAAAGAAAAGGAACTAACAATAGATAAAACAACATAACCACCATGTGCTGTCAAAATCTACTGATCCCTATTGGAAACCACCTTAATTATTAGCGCGTTTTAGCACTTTCGGGATTCATTTAGTTGTTTTCGTTATTTGACGCATTTTATCACTTTTTTGGTAGATCGACGTCGAGTTTCATTCCTGCAGAGTTGGCATCACTGAGTGCTGATAAGGCAGTTGAAAACTCTCTCATATTGTCAGGTGTCCTAAATCATAGAGTAATACTTGAAGAGTTTCCATTACTCTCTTCGATGCCTCTTTATGGCGACGAGGTAGTAGGCCATTTCATAGAGTTTTATTTGCTGCTGTATTTTACCAATTTTAGACTTTCGTTGGACATAAAACGAACAGAAATCAAAGGGAATGCGTATTTTCGTTCAATGCAAATAACATAAAACATAATTTAGCTGTCATTAGTATCAATAAACACTATTTAAAATTAGTTCCTGCCTTCTTTGGTCTCTCATTCTCTATCATTTCCCAAGTATCTTTTCGATCAGCTGTGCCATAGAATCACCCTGCCTAAATCAAACCAAACATAGCCATTTAACCAAAAATAAAATGCACGTTATGCCCGAGGAGTTTTTCGAATTGAACTATATTTTCCAAAATAAATTTCTACGTTTTTTTAGTTTGGCTTGAGGTCAGAAAATTAAAATTCCAGCGGATTTCAAGATTTATTAGATATCCCCAATATTTCGATTACTGTCGCTAATTATCCTCTGGATTCTACATACGAAAATTGTTATTGATCACTAAAACAATGGAGAATAATTACATGTATTATAAATCACAACAAAAGAAGAACGTAGTCCCACTTAGTCTGGAATTTTCCTTAAACTAAAGTTTTGGAACGAAGTCCCTTATCGCATGTTGCGGGATGGGGGCAAAATTAAAAAATTTTAAACAACTTTTTTTAACCGTACTATGCTATAACCCAGTATACAACCCAGTATTATTCTGCATACTTTTAGGATTTGGTAATTATTACTAGATTTGTACAGTCAGGGACGTATAATGCGGGTTGTGTTCTTTCATGCCGGCTTTGTGATAGTCATGCCCATATAAAGTGTGCTGGCTTCAATGGAAGGCATTATGACATAATTACGGCTAAGGAAAGCGGGCTTCGCTGAACTTGTGGGTAGTGTAAGGAATTCGATGTTTAGTTCAGTTTAGGTTATTGACTTTTGCGTTATTAGTAGTATAGTACTTATTTGAATTTTGAAGATTAATAAAATCAAATAAGTTTTCCAAGTCTGCTCGTATTGAATTTATATTGCCGGCCGGATAGTACGCACATGTAATAACTAAATAGTTGTCGCAGTCAATGGGTATATTCATGGCGCATGTCTCTAAAGCATCTAGCGAATATCTACTTTTGTTATCGTGACTGTAGTAAATAAATAAATAAATGGTTTCCCATTACATCCCATGAAGGGACATGGGAGAACTTCTCACAATCACTGAGCTGTGCGCTTTCCAGTTTTCACTCACTGATTGGGACCTACAGTTTTACACCGATTCCGAACGGTATTTTGAGAAGTTTTTTCATGGCTATATACTCATAAGTGTCGCCGTCACTATGCGACTGTAGTATTGTATATTATTCTTGATTAATATGTATAGCTCATGATTTCATAATTTTTAAATATTCCATTGTGTTTGGTTTAATTTTGTCTCCTTTATTAGGACAATATCTACTATATACCTACTCTTAAAAATTTACCTATTCTTGAAAAAAGGACCAATTCTAAAAAAATTACCATTTCTTAAAAAAAATGGTATAAAAAATACTTTTTCTTACAAAAAATTCCTTTCTTAAAAGTACCTTTTCTTAAAAATAATACAGGGTGATTGAGGAAGTTCCGGACAAATTTCTCCAGCGTATTCCTTGGCTCAGTTCATGAAGAAAAGTCCACTAGGACCATGTCCGGAAATGCAAGGGTGCGAAATTGCAGCGGGTTCAAAATTTTCGGATTTTTTTCTTAAAAAATAAACATTACCTTTTAATAAAAGAAGTACCTCTCTTTAAAAAAGGAACTATATAATACATATTCCGGAAAATATAATACATATTCTTACAAAAAGGACCTTAAATTATAATTTTTTTTTAAATACATTCCAGAAAAAAAAATTTTCTTAAATGTATTTTCTTTCTTTTCTTTTCTTAAGAAAAAAAAATTTTCTTAAAATTTTTTTTTTATTTTACAAAAAGTGCTTTTTCTTCAAGATCCATTTAAATTATCGTACTTTTAAACGGGCGCTTTATACGTGCTGGAACTAACTAGTATATATAGAAACTTTGTTCCACCCGGGTGTCCCATGACACCTCATGTGATTTTTTCATCCTGTGTTTGCTTATTGTTCGTCGAACTATTTCAGCCCATCGGTCAATATCATTCTTCTAATTGAGTCTTTTCTCTGAGGGATCGTCAATTAGTACTTAGTACAATTAGCACTTGTTCTCGTGGCACAGTTGGCTGCCAATGCGGTTTTTGTTACATAGGCGTATACGTTGCCCTTAAATCCAATTTGTTGGACGGTAGTCGAGTCTTCAGTTTCGTCATTGTAGTGCCGACGTATATAAATTTCAACAATTTGCAAACATTGCTCCGGTATGTCCCGTTACATCCCATGAAGGGATTATGGAAAGATTCTCACAAACCAGTGAGCTGTGCGCGTTCTAGTTTTACGCTCACTGATTGGAACATACAATTTTACACCGGTTCCGAACGGTATTTTGAAAAGCTATTTTGTGGCTAAATACTCGATACTGTCGCCGCCACTATGCGAGGTGACCGCCGTCGAAAGAAATTTAAGGTTGTTGAGAGCCGCACACTACCATTCCACCACCGACAGCTACGATCCGGTATGTCTATCCATGATTAATTGAAAAACCAAACTCACCCCAAATCAAATCGGTTGTCAGAAAAAACAGTGTTAGATATATGAGTACCAGGGTATGACTTTTTATTACTAACAATAAACACAAGAAGTTTGTGTTTTTGTATAAGAAAATATTGAAATATTTATTACTGTAAGATACCAATATATTTTTGTTGTGGGTGAAAGTTGCATTTCAAAATATCACTTTTTGAACATATTAAAATGACTTTCAAAGTTAGATAAATTGCATGTTAATTGGCATTATTATGTTTAATACATCTAGTTTTGTACGCATGACAAACTGATCGGTTTTAAGGAAGTTTAAATTAAACTGGATACCATAAAGTATAGGACTCCTATTAAAGGCCCAACATTTTTCGGTACCATCGTTGGCTGGAAACTATTTAGATATTTTACTACCAACGAACTCCTGAATGATCTCCGTCTCCCCGTACAAAATGTTGAGAATTTCTGTCATTCGGCTGCACTTGGTGATCATTAACAAATTACGACACGTAAGAGTACACGCTGAAAAAATCGGCCTCTGTTACATATTCTATCAAACACATTCTGCAGGAACCATGTACATTAGAGTGGGTGGAAACAAAAGTTGCGCCGGTAACCCGTAGGTTTGAAGATTAGGCAACAGCGATTCTATAACATAAGAAAAAAATTTTTATGCGCAACCCAAAAACGGCCCAATCATTTTTTCGGTCGTTTGAAGTCCGGTCAGAAAAAAATTTCAGTTGTTTTTGGTTTCTGAAAGGCATCATTTTCCTCACAGGTAATTTTTGACTCCGACGTCAAATTGGACTAGTGACTTGTTCTATCTCGATTTCTACCCCTTTTATGGAGACATTTTTCATAAAGCACGTAAAGATATTAAAAACTTTTATTCGAAAACAAGAAAGTTACAAATGTTTGAACATATAAAACAGGGCTCAAATTCGTCTTGTGACTTGGTATCACTCATTCACATCACACACAGTCATTCAAACAGCATAAATTTGAATATACTGATGTGTGAAGTAGAGTAAATTAGTTAATAATATGTTTTAAATGAAAGTCATACACAATTTCAGCGACACAATTTCATTTCGGCCAATGGTATTTTGTTCAAGTTCCATTAAGAATAGCATAACATTTTTCATGTTTTAACAAAAACATTTAAAAATCTATGGAAGTATAGTCAGAAGACTACTTGCTTCCTAATTTATTTCGTTTTCTGTGAAATAAGACCTTTTCGGAATTTTTAATATCTTACTTGTCTTTGATTTTTCTCAACTTCATAATTAAAAAAATAATTCCCATAATATCCCATGGAGCGACCGGAGCGAGCTTCTCGAAATATGACAGTTCTGCGGCCTCTGTTTTTATGCTCCCTGATTGGGATTTAATTTGTTTGAGGTACTTTTTGGGAAACATGGGAAATTACACGATAGTGTTGCCAGCACTAATCGATTCAATGAATATAATAAAATTTTAATATTTTTATTTGTATACCTTTGCTTTTGAATTTTATTATTTTTGCAGAAATGAAATTTATTAAATTCTATAGTAGCGTTCGAAATAAACGTGTATTTATTTATTTATTGAGACTTCGATGAAACATAACGTTAAAGATTTTGGTTATTGGCAATATTTTTAAGAAAACTTAAAACTATAAAGTATTATTTTAATATTTTTAACATTACAAATACAGTTTATATGAACGTAAACATAAACGTGTATTTTTGTCCTCTTCTGAAACGTCTTCCTAGAATAAATTGTTCATTTTAATTATTAATTTTCACTCGGTTTATAGCAAAGCTACGTAATTTAAACGAGTTTAAACAAAGTGATCTAAAAATGGTTTTTAATGAGAGAGATATAGACAAAACAAAATTACCAACTAACTACTTTGTGAGTTGTGGGGAAAAACAAGCAGTTACAAATACTGAAATACACCCACCGAAATAAATATAAAGGCAGGGCCAGATTTAAGACGATTCAACTATGGATATGTCTTTGAAAGGTGTTAATAATAATTTGGTTAATTCTTATACATGTCTACAAAACTGTATACATAATGAAAGGAAATACAAAAAAAAAATAAAAAAAAATTGTGCGAAATATTTATTTATGCGAAATATTTCGTTTTCTACAATATTTTAGAATATTATAACATCTTTTAAACGTCTAGGCATTGAATTAATTAATGCGTGTATATGGACAGGATCAATTCTCTGCCACCCTCCCTGTATAACCGTTTTTATGTCCTTTACGCTTTGAATCTGGCGACTATGTCGGTAAGGTTTGGTTGATAATATATACCAAAGGGTTTCTATGGAGTTGAGATCCTGCCATATTGAGTAGTGGTATCTTACAGTCCTCCAGGAACTTTAACGTCTTCTTGGAGCGATGAGTAGCAGCGTTATCCGTCTGATATATGAACCCAGGAAAGCAAATATCCTCACCAAATGTTATTAAAACTTCTTCTAACAATCGAATATAGTAATCAGAGTCCCTATTTGTCGAAACAAAACAGATTGTAGTAGGTCTTACGTAATTCATACCGATCCATACCATAAGGGAACCACTGCCACAATTTCGACGCTGACTGCCAACTCCAGGAGAGGATCAATAATAGTCCAACCCATCTGGATCATCCACATTTTTCGTCGGGAAATACAACGGATTTCCATTCTTCGTCCCAAAATCGGTATCTTTCAACGAATCGCAATCTCGCCTCTTTATGCTTTTGGTTAGGACCAGGTTTCCCATACCTTTTACCATATGTAAGCTTCAAGTCGAGTTTCATTATTTGCTGTACAGGACGCATCCCTATTCCTAAGCTCATTTCAGCATGAATTTGATTGGCTGAATAGCTTTCTTTTGCAGCAAGCCGTTTAATGTCACGTTTGACGCAGTCACTCATAAGCGGCGTCCATCCCGGTCGAATTGCGTCTGCCAACTTGGACCCCAATTTTAAAAAGCTATCAAACACGCAGCTAGACCTATTTAACCGTATTGAAATGTCCCGATTTGACAGCCCATCTTCGCCTGAATTTTTGCCTTTTTTCCTTCCGATAACTGTTTTCCTCGATGCTTCCTTTAAAAAACAGAAGAAAACGTCTTATTTGACTTCCGTTTATATTTAAGCAGTAAAAGAACAAGAAAATACTCACTTCTGTTTGAATTACCACTGACTACTCTTGAAATAATTCACATTTTACTTCATGTCTTTATATTTATTTCGCACCAAAAATAGAAAAGTATCGGAACTTTTCTCAAATCTTATTGAAAGTTTGCACATTCACTCTTTAATAAGAAACAACAAATACAGCCCGTTAAAAAGTACAACAATTTTACAACAACAACACCACACATGAAGAATAATCAGAAAAAAGACGCTGCTTATATAATTATTTCGGTGGGTGTATGTTAATGTGTCTTTTAGACAAACGGCAGCAAATAATGAAAGAACAAAAAGAAATATGTGGAGAGTGAGTGGAACATGTTATTTAAAATTTCCCAGTGCAAGTGTGGTTTTGAATTTGAAGGCAATTGTCCTGGATTTAAAAAAATTCCCCCAAATATAAAACATTTTTATGTAGATCAGAATGAACCACGGATTTTAAATTTACATCAGCTCGAAGACTTTCACAGGGGCGTAGATATTGTCGACATGAAGTCAAGTATCGCTACATCTCGTTCCTCTACGTACACGGTTGAATACGCTCCAAGTCCAAGCGAAGAGTATGATTTCGAAGGTGAAGATGCTGGCATGCCGCCAATCCAACAGCAACTAAAAACATCAGACATATCACTGCTAAATTATTCTTTAGCATTGGGTCGCACTGGTATCTTAGATCGGTATGGATCTTTACTTGTATAAAAGACTTAAAAATATCTATTGCTTCAAAATCAAAGCCAGAGTGTCAAGATGATTGTGACATAATGTTGTATTACTTAGACGGCCAAACTATTGATAATAATATAATCAATAGAGAAAGAGTTAACTTTAGAGCAGAATCCAGATCCATCAGTACTGGTGACACCATTCTAAATACAAAACTTAAAAAAAATATATAGTTGAGAACAAAGTAAATAAATAACAGAAGAACACATAACAATTCTAAAAGAGCCAGACTCATTAATCGTCGGATATGCGACACCAGTCAACGGAATTGAAAAAGAAATTCAGAAAGACAGGAAACAGGTGGGTTCAGGAATTTGTCCTGGAGAATTTTTATATCAAATTTTCACATGTGACCAATATCCGGGAAAATTATCATCTAATACTTTCACATTTATGCATCGAAACCCCATTCAGCCTGCCTTAAGATATTGGGGAGTCACAAAACAAAACGTGCCTTTTTAGTTATTTCAAAATGTTAGCAAATCCAAGATTATTTTTTTCATAAAACTATTCGATAAAATTACGATAAGATTATTTTTTTATTTTGAATTTTTTCATCCGATTATTCGATAAAATTACGATATTTTCAGGTCACAAGTGATGATTGGATCATCCGTGGATCATCATTGGATCATCTTCAAATAATTAAAACTAAAAAACATTAATCAAAGTATGTTT
The DNA here is from genome assembly GCA_963931995.1 of Phaonia tiefii. Classification (NCBI taxonomy): domain Eukaryota; kingdom Metazoa; phylum Arthropoda; class Insecta; order Diptera; family Muscidae; genus Phaonia; species Phaonia tiefii. The sequence goes on along the minus strand of OZ008371.1, from coordinate 96,444,907 downwards.
TATTTATTTTTAAATTATTAATACATTTTGTTCAAAAAATGTATGTATATGTGAAAGGGGTAATGTCATTTTGAAGGGGAATAATCTACTTTTGATGAAATCATGACATTCATTTAATTTTCTCTGGTGTAATTATAAAGATTTCGCACAATTTTATTTTCGCTGAAATGTAAAATGGAGCCTTTTAAATCTTTTAATTGTTTGTGTTAATTATTTATAAATGTGAATTTATATTAATAAAATTAATTACAATAAATAATACATAATAATACATATATATCGAAATAATTCGTTTCTAAATATTATTATGTTTGGGAGGAAATACACATATGTTTCCACGTAAGTATATGTATGTTTGGGGGAAACAGGCGAATGCTTCCACGTAAGTATATGGATGTGGGATGAAAAAAGCATGTTTCCACGTGAAAGCATATATGTTTGTCAGTAAACATGCTACTGTTTCCATTTAAATACAATTAAGTTTGGGACTTACAAATATATGAATGTTTGAAGTGAGTTCCAGACATATTCATGGTTCCTGCAGAATATGTTTGGAAAAATATGTTAGGGAGGCCGTTTATTTTTCAGCGTGTGTGTATGATGTGAATGAGTGATACCAAGTCACAAGATGAATTTGAGCCCTGATTTATATTTTCAAACATTTGGAACTTTTTTGTTTACTAATAAAAGTGGGTACTTCAAAGGAAAAAGTTTTATGAGTTTTTAATATCTTTACGTGCGTTATAAAAAATGTCTCCATAAATGGGGTAGAAATCGAGATAAAGCCAGTCACTAGTCGAACTTGCCGTCTGGGTCAAACATTACCTATGAGGAAAATGAAACCTTTCAAAAACCAAAAACAACTGTATATTTCTTTCCGATCAGACTTTAAAAAAAACAAAATGGGTCGCTTTTAGGGTGCGCGTAAAACATGTGTTTCTTATGTTCTAGAATCCTAGAATCACCTAAATTTTAATTCAAATATTAGCATGTATACTTTTGTGTGGAACCATATGCAACCATTCATATACTTACGTCGAAGCATTCATGAATTTCCTCCCTCGAACGATTGTCGACTGAGTGCATGAAACTAGAACTTAACATATCAGTTAATATAAGAAACACTCAATTCATTTACATACATACGCGTTCAGGAATATTTACAAATTACTGACTGAAAGAATAATACTACAATACAGTTGTACAATTCTAGTAACATTAACTTCAGCTGAGATCAATCTGTCTTTATCCCTCTTTTAGTATTTTGCGGAAAAAAGTAAGTAAACAGCGCACCAAACACTGCTGCATTTTTATCGCGAACAAAGCTATATTTGGCTCACAAGCACATATATTACAACATACGTATTACGTATTATTAAATACCAAACACAATGTGTTTGGACACAAGTATACTATATTTGCGACAAGCTCCAAACACGCGTTATATTTGCATCCAATCAAGAAATAAAGACAGAATTTTCAGCGTGTTTCAGTAAAAACTTACAAAAACTTGTACCACCATTTCGCACGAAAATACTTATTTTCAGAAATCCGGCGATCGGTGGATATATTCTTCGTTTAGGCGTACATATCATAGAGACCCAGTAAGAATGTTCCAAGGTACCAAAATATTTAAAGAATTAAACCACTCAATTTAACTAAAATAGTTGTGCACGAATCTGAATGGAAAATAGTAAGAAAAGCTGGAATAATCACGCAAGATCTAGAAAAGGATAATACGGACAACCTACTAATACGTGACCAAGAGGAAATGCATGATGCAATAGGAGCTTTTCTAGAATAAACAATAATAATCAAACTAGTCGGCATTCGCCGATGATATTGTTATTTATCCTAATGATAAAACAATATCTAAGATTAATGAAGGACTTCAAAACTCATTCACCATGGTCGAGGAGTATACCCTTGATTAGCATTTATCGTAAAAATAACCAGTAACAAGTGTGAGACTATTCTATTTCGGCCACCAGTAGGAAAATGTAATAGCGAAATGGGATTGAAATTGGAAATAATTCGGAATCAAAACAAACCTTACGAATTGGAGCATTGAGAACAAACACAAAATTAAATATCTAGCGGTTAAATTCTTATACATTAATGAACATATAAAGGAGATAGTCTCAAAGGCAAGGCAACCTTTTTTTTATATACAGGCGTCTTTTTCATTCTAAATATAAAAATTCCCGTGTTAAAACTATTATACATCAAACGTTAATTCGTCCTGTCATAACCTGTCTGGTTCAACGTATCGCCGGCGTTCATGGAAAAATTAAGGATATTCGAAAGGAAATGTTTAAGAGCCTCTACTTCTCGGTACAGAACAGCACAAAGTCAGTACATATCAAATAAGAAATTGTATAAGTGTAATAAGGAAAATGTAATTCGAGTTGACAATTACATCATAAATTTAATAAAAAACCATCTACTACGTTGTAGAGCAAACTATGGAAACAATTTAATAATATCTCCCTACTATACAAATGCCAATTATTCAAGTGATGCATTACGAAAAAGGTTTGTCCCACCCGATTCGTTTATATACCTGGACAAACAAATATATATCGAGGATACAAATGGGATTCCCGATGATTTTAGACACAATATAAACATATCGCATACAGATATTGCACTAACTTCAAAAACCAAAAATGTTGGTGGGTATCTTAAAAAAAATATAAGTTATTAAATTGCTATTGTTTATTATGGTACTACATTTTTTATAATTACTTGATTTTTTAATGATTTAATGTTACTCAAAATTAATCATTACCGTCGAAAAAAATCCTTAAAACTAATAATATAATCAGTAGTACCTCTATCATTTTTATAATAAAACACATAATTATGATGGTCCCTGAATTTTGTGGATGAAGGAACAACAGACGACGACTGTTTCGGAGATAAGAAAAGACTTTCCAAATTATCCAAGTTAGGAGTTACTGGTACAATTTAATTACGATCACTAGAAGCTTTTGTTCCGTCTTGGAGAGGACGAAATGTCCTCAGGCCATTAAAAAGTATCAAACATATCCTCCAACGATTTACGTTTCGAACTAATAGAGACAGAATCAGAATTTAAAGTTTGAAATCCTTTCTTGGCCTCCTTAAATAGCTTCATCGAATATCCTACACTTCCAACATGTTCACCGAAGCCCGCTTTCCTTAGCCGTAATTATGTCAAAATGGGCTCCATTGAAGCCAGCACACTTCACATGGGCATGACTATCACGAAGCCAACATGAAAGAAAACAGCCCTCATATATTTCCCTGACTGTACAAATCTAGTAATAATTACCAGTTATGTCTAAAGGTATACAATAAAATAAAATAACAAAACGGATTGGTACAACTTTCAAACACTAAACACGAAATCCTAAAAGTATGCAGAATAATACTGGGTTGTATACTGGGTTAATACGTTTAAAAAAAGTTGTTTAAAATTTTTTCATTTAGCCCCTATCCAGCAACGTGCGATAAGGAACTTTGTTTTCCAAAAAGACCCATGTCTTTCAGTTTTGGCCAAAGTCATGCACTCTTTTTATGACCCCCCAAATATTTGGGGCATCGGTGTCATTTTTGCAAAAAAGTGATGATTTTGTCAGGCTCATATCTTGCAAACCGTTGGGAATTTTCATTTACTCTCTGAGGGGAAGTTGTAGCTCTTGTCTAAGCACTATCTAAACGGTGTTAAGAATCATTCTTCATATGAGATCTTAGGTACAATTCTGTAGTTGATTGTTGATTGAATTTTGAACGGTTGGCTACCTATGGACCTGAACAGGGGAAAAAAGGTTAAAAAATCGATTTTTTTTATAGTTTTTTGCGATTTTGACCTTGAAGATGAAGTTTTTTTGATTTTATAAATTCACAATTTTTGTTTTTCATGACAAGAGCTACAACTTTCCCTCAGAGAGTTTCCGAACGATTTGCAAGATATGAGCCTGACAAAATGATCACTTTTTCGCAAGAATGACACCGAGACCCCAAATCTTTGAGGGCCCATAAAAAAACAAGTGCATGACTTTCGGCAAAACTGGGAGACACGGGTCTTTTTTTTGGTTTTTATCACGTAGTAGTTTCCGTATATGGTTATATTTCCATGACTTAAAAAATTACACACAGTGTTATCGGCGACTGCTTATAATGGAACTGTCTCGTACAATAAATTAAGCTAAAAAAGCGATTATAACCTTTTTTCTTGTTAATAACTTATGAAACGCATTCCAAACGCCTTTTTAAACAAAGAACTTTTTTCAACGGTGAACATTGCATATATAAGAGGAAAAACTACAGTATATAAGTAATCAGTGATGCCAACTTACCTCTTTTGGGGCTAGATTTAGCACTTTTCAACCAACCAAAACGCGAAAAAAATTTCATTGGCGCTTTTTTGGAAAAACTCGTAAGGTACACGCGTTTTGAGATTTTATTTAGCCCTTTAGCTCGTTTTCTAAGACACCAATTTGCTAAAGAATGTTAAATTTTTTGCTCTTACCGCTGACCGTTTGCTTATATTTTTGTATTGGTTATTAAGCTTAATACTTATAAATTTTTTGGGTGGAGAGTAGAGTGTTCAAAACCCCGTATTTTCGAATAACCTGTTCACGGTTTATTCGAAAAATCAGTTTTTCGGAATTCAGTTGAATTGTATTGAATTGAATTGAATTGATCTTAATTATTTAATCTAATTTAGATTTTATATTATTTAACTGTTAAAATATCATGTAGATTTTATTCAAGCTATAAAAATATTTTTATAAATAGGACTCCGTGCTACTGAATTCAAAAATTCATTAATATTTGATAATTGCAACGTTCTTTGTTTATTCGAAAATTAAGTTTGGTGCCGGTTTTTTGGTTCCGGATTTGAACATTCTAGTGGAGAGACACCCAAAAATAAAGTAAGGTATGAGGAGCAGAACCGTCTCTTAAGAAGTGACTAAACCCCAATGATGAGTGCAAGGCAATATGTATTTATGGCATTGATGGCTTCAAAACACTTCGATATACATACGTAACAAACTGTTCTAAATCACAAAAACAAATGAAAGACATGGAGCCTTTCAACGGAATTCAGTTGGTACAACCGTAGACAGAACAGAAAATCAAAAATGTCAGGCAATGTTGGCATTCGTCAAATCTGAACTACAAACATCGTTTACTTCGGGTGAACATCTGAAAGGATTTTCCAAGAGAGGACACCCCCGCGGCTTCGGTGTATATCTGGCTAAATTTTAACGATGGGGCGGGCTATGTTGTCTCAGCGCACATTGTATTTGTGGCGTATTGGCATAGATCTGCGACTTAAGGAAACCCCAAAAGAGAAAGTCTAAGTGGGTCAAATCGCACGGTATTTGTAGCCAGTTCACGTCGCCTCTGCGTGAGATAATTCTTAAATCGGTCGTGCAGAATGCCCATTGCGTAGCACGTAGCGACGTCCTGATGAAACCAAAGCGCTCTCCGTTGACGGTGATAGCAACGCTATCATCGTCTTCGAAGAAGTACGGACCACAATCTAGACTAAACAATGACATTCTGTACATGCATTGCCACTTGGTAATAATTGGTATCGTCCTAAATCCGACAATGGTTGTCGTCGCAAAACTAGAGCAACGCGCCCAGCGTTACCAGAAGAGAACACCCATTTTAATCATATAGTTTTAATATTCTCACGTGTTGCTCGACAAAACAACATAACCGACGTGAACTGTTAAAATATGTCTGTCTCTATTGAACATCCCCTTATTTATAAGCGCGTTGTAGCACTTTTTGGATTTTTCTGATCGTTTTCGTTATTTGGCGCGATTTAGCACTTTTTGGGTACTTAGACGGCGCGTTTCGTTCCTGCAGAGTAATGTAATAATCAATGCCAGTAATGAAACTGATAACAACTTCGGCGACACAAACAAAAACAATCTTTGTATTTAATTCTTAGAAGTGAGTAAAACTTTTAGGACCAGTAACAACGTAACCATGGCCGTCGGTGGTGCAATGGTTAGTGTGCGCGGCTCTTGTACATGAGAATGGGGGTTCGATCCCTGCTCTGGCCACCTTACATTTCCTTTGACGACGATCAACTCGTTTGTGATGGCGCCACTATCGAGTACTTAGCCATGAAAAAGCTTCTCAAAACACTGTTCAGAACCGGTGTAAAACTGTAGGTCCCAATCTGTGAGTGTTAAACTAAAAAACGCACAGCTCCACTGGTTGTTAGAAGCTCTCCCCAATCCCTTCATGCGATGTAATGGAAAACCAATTTTTTTCATAAATTTAATTTATAAATTTATAATCATAAATTCTTATATTTTCAGCTATTTGAAGTGGTTGTACTAAAACGCATCAATATCAATATTTGTCCATAGTTCTCAATACTTAATACTACAGATTTTGACCAGTCAGGCTACATTGTGCATCGTCAAGATTTCAGGTGTCGACCAAGAGACTCTCACTCACTGCCAAATAGAGATAATTTGATAATGGCGAAGGATGCCGTCATTTATTAAGTAACTTCCCACAGGAGAAGTTAAATCAGGAGAGTGACGCCTCCGTGCTTCCCTGGCCGAAATAAAATCCAGAAGCGTCGAAACAACGAAAAATTTCATACATGATTCCTTGACAATTTTTCATTTCATTTCTGCAACTTACAAATCGCTCCTGCAACAATATTATTCAATTTGAATGGTGTAGAAAATGGGTTAAAAATTAAAAAACAGCAAAGGCATGAAATTTAAATTACTGATATTTGGTTTGTCTCTTACTTTTTATAGTTTATTTTTATTATTTGTTTATTTTGGGGGTTTGTCAACATTTATAGTTGACGAAACAATTTCGTTATTGCAACGAAACAAAGTTTTATGAAGATAAAGAGCGAAAAGCAGTCGATGAGCGAGCGTAAAAAAGAGGTCAACACGAGAAAATGGTGAGCGTGAGTGGTGGGTCACGTACACATCTTAAATAAGTTCCTTTGCACCAACCGAAAGTGGTAGACATATTTCTCCACCGAAATAATTTAAATAAATTTGTTAAAAAATACTTATTAATTATACTTAGTAATAATCTTTTATTGTGAAAAATAAATTGTGTGAATGTATGTGTTTGCTGTAATCGTTTGTGTAAATTGGGTATCTATAAATCAAATAGATAACTAAACAATGTAAGGATTCACATGACAGCAAAGAAACCTACGCATCGATAGCAGAAATACTACCCCGAAATATGTAACGGAACATTTGTGTGTGTGGATGCCAGTGACGGTACAAATCGCAACACAATGTTCGTGTTTTAACCATAATTCGGTCGCGCTTGTTTAGTTGCATTGGTATTTGGATTTGAAGTCAATGAAAACGAAGAAGTCAAAGAAACAAAGTGTTTCAAGTAAGACGAACATAAAAATATAATTTTAACGTACAAAATAAATAAATATAAGCCCTATAAATCAGCCGGACCTGACGGGATAATTCCCGCGCAACTACACGAGGCACTATACCTATCTTGTAGTTGGTTGGAGACAATCTTCAGGGGCTGCCTTATAATGACTTTAGACCAATCAGTCTATCATCCTTTGTTCTTAAGACATTTGAAAGGTTACTGGACATTCACGTTCGAAGTAATCTTCGACAGAATCTACTATCGAGTTCTCAGCATGACTATATCAAGGCCCTCCACTCTAGTCAGCATAATAGAAAACTCTCTTGAGAATAAGGTCTTCGCTCTAGGGACCTTCCTGGACAACGAGGGAGCCTTCAATAATATTCCACCTTCGGCGATTCTTAGGTTGTTAGAGAATCTAGGAGTCGACAGCTTAGTGACACGCCTAATTGGGAAGCTTCTGGTGGATAGATCCGTCAAAGCTGAATGGGGTGGTGTTACAATTGCTAGGACCGTTAACAGGGGGACACCACAGGGGGGAGTTCTGTCACTACTATTATGGTTAACTTCTGTCAATGAACTCCTTCTTGAATTGGACAGGGCCGAATGCTAGGTCTTTGCCTATGCCGATGATATTGCTATCATCTGTACGTGTAGAAACCTCAATTTACTCAGCATTCTTACAACCAGCCTACTTAGGCTGATTTCGAACTGGGCCACTAACAACGGACTATCACTTAAACCGAGCTTATCTTGGTCTCTCGAAAATATAAAATACCCGCATTGAACAGCCGTCAGTTAATGGGCGCAATTACAGTTGACGGAAAAGGTCAAGTATCTGGGAATAATTCTCGACAGAAATCTGTCTTGGAAACCGAATGTGGAGGAGAGGGTGAAAAGGCGTCTGTTGCTCTTTATTGCTGTAAGGGGGCGATAGGAAAGCGCTGGGGACTGTCTCCTAAGATCACCATGTGGAATTATATGGCAATAGTCAGACCAATACTTCTCTATGGCATCGTAGTTTGGTGGAGGTTCCTCTAAAAGAAATATACACCCAGCGAAATAATTATAAAGGCAATATATTTTTTCTCGGTACTCTCAATGCACTGCGTTTTTGGTGTAGAATTTTAATGCATTTATGAGGCGTTAGGTATATTATGTCAGATAATGTAACCGTTCGATCTCTTTTACAAGTTAAATGAAATGTGTAATTGTTTTTTCTGTTTCTGGTGCGAAATATATATCAAAGCAACATGAAAAAGAACCCGAATTCAAACAGTATTAAAAAAAATTAAATTTGGATGGACCTGATGGCTCGGACACATATTGGCGTTCCAGAGAATTTTCCAAAATTATGCGAACCACTCCAATACGTTTCGTTTCCACAAAAATGGACTCCGAGTATTATATTCGACTATTGGATGTCGTTTTAGTTAATTCTGGAGAGCAAATTTGTGTCCCATTTATCATCCAGCAGGACAACGCAACAGTACATCGGTCTAAGAAAACTCCAGAGTTTCTGGAGTCCAGAAACAATACAAACTCTGGACTGGCCAGCAGTCAGTACTGATCTCTATCCGATCGAGAACCTCTGGCCTATTTTACCTATCCAAGTTTACCACCCACGACTCCAGTTCAAGAACGTCAAGGATCGAAGAGTAGCAGTACCAGAAAATTGAAGATAACTGATTCTGCGAATATTCGTTCGTTGATAAACTCAATGCCAAGATGGTTAGTAGAAGTTATTAGCGATAATGGAGATCAAATGTCTTACGAAACTTTTTAGAATATTTAATAAATGTTTTGCCTTTATAAATATTTCGCACTAGAAATTAGTTTATTTTTGTTGATTCACCTTGAAGAAGTTGTATTCAAAGTATTTGTGTTGAAAAGTATTTAGTTTTGATTGGACTAATACAATTCGCGGGGTGTATTCTGAATTCCTTGATGGACATTCAAACATCAGCACTGATTAGCGTTAGTGGGGCAATGGGCACAACGTCAGATACTGCACTTAGTGCTATCCTGAATATATGTACTCCTGATAGCATGGCTGAATCGGCAGCCGCTACATCCCTGGCGAGAATCAGAAATTGTGGAGTTTTGATATCGGGGCATACCAGACACGATGAATTGCTACACCGGATCAACTCTATTCCCGTAAAAACGGACTACTGTATCCCGTACCTTCTACCAGCTATTCAGGCTATGGGGTCCATTCACCGGACCTAAATGTAAATATCTCCTTCAAGTTGTCTGATCACTGTAGTGTATTTCAGGCGGAAATTACCGCCATACTAAAGGCTACTGAACTACTCAAAAGTAGTGTCACAACCCTCCGGAGAATATGTATCTACACAGACAACCAGGCTGCCATAAAATCCCTGGAAGCCATGTTTGCTACATCCCTGACGTTGAAAGAATGCCACTCATCACTTAGGGTGATGGCAGAGTATTTTGACATCAGGCTCATCTGGGTACCGGGACACAGCGATATTCCAGGCAATTGCGTAGCGGTTGCGTTAGCTAGACAGGGCACTACGGCACAGGTTCTTCCGGCAAAAGGAGGTGTTAGTATGCCAATCTCTACCTGCCGTTTGCAGATCAGGCAGTGGGCCGATAATATGTTCAAGGACAAGTGGAGACTTACTTCAACTTGCAAACAAGCCAGGGTCCACAGGAAGAGGACTAGGCAACTACTTAACTTGCCGAGAGGCAGGTTATCCACAATGATAGCAACACTTACGGGACATTGTATTTTAGGAAAACACGCCCTAAGATTGGGACATAGAAACTCCACTCTCTGTAGATGCTGTATGGAAGAGGACGAGGAAACGACGAAACACCTTTAATGGGATTGTAAAAGACAACCTGGTAAGAGCGGTTATCGACCAGAGGAATTTATGGAAATATCTTTCAGACGCATTTTTTACAGTATACATTCAGATCCGAAAAGAGATGCCGGGACCTCGTCATCGATGTCGCAACGCAGGCTTGTGCCAAGAGCGGGAAAAAGTTGAAGATCACCGATCAGTTGATTACTTCCGCGCAGCTTTGAAAAAATGGGTGAACTGTGAAAGCACTAGATGTTGCTCGGAGAGAGGGTCTTCCATCAAAGACCAGGACATATGCTTGGATCCCATCCATCCTACCTAACATCAAGGAAATTGAGTAGATTCTGAAGGACAGTAATCCCGAACTTCCATTACACAATTGGCAAATTTTGAAGAGGTAGGTGGTGTTCACGCCGCTCCCAAAATCTCCATGATTCTAGCAACGATCTGGCAACACTCCTAAATTTTATTAAAATTATTTTTTCTACGTGTATATATGGTATTAAATTAATATACATTTTTAACGAAACTTAAGTAAATGTCAAGTAGCGTTCCTGAGCCTTCGCCATTTTATATACTGAATTACTTGCAAGTTGGCTCAAACGTGGTGCTTAGGAGAAATATTTAATTTTGTGAAAAGTTCTAGTGGTTTCCATACCAAAAAGTAGGTGCCACTTAATATTGAATATTTTTGTAATATTTCTAATTCCTATTTTCTTTATATAGGAATTTTAATATCTACATATATAATTCTGATTTGTTGAATAAATTAATTTTTTTATGAAACAAGTGGAATTTTATTCAAAATCGCCGTGGAAGTCACTAGCGCCGGCCTACCTACCCGCCTTTTCAACATTTTAAAATTCTTTTTGCTCAAGACATCGTCTCCTCCTCGGTCACCTACAGCGTATACAACAACCTTGCCAATCTCGCAGTAAGTACAAAATGGAGTTACCAAATTCAGAGGGTCAACATCAAAATCGACAAAATGATCACGAAAGTTCACTATGTTTAAATCCCCCTGACAAAAATATAAAAACTTGCGCCGAATGCCATAAGAAATTTCACTCCGCAAAGGAAAATGTCTCTAATGACATAACCTACAAGTGCACACAGTGTTCTGCCGTAAGGTCAAACTCACCCGCACCAAGTAGCAAAAGTCGTGGTTCAGATCGATCTCACTTATCGCAGTCGCGTAGAGTTCAATTACAACTTCAACGGTTAGAAGAAGAACGAACTTTTAACCTCAACTACAACCGTCAGTATTTAAACAAAAAATATCAGCTTCTAGAAGAAGCCGAAGATCTAGATGACTTTACGTCTAATAAATCCCAGTCGGTACATAATTGGCTAAATGAATTGCCAAACCAAGCAGATTCATCAGAACCTCACCCTGACGTTAGACAACTGCCTGTTGCTAATGAGGAAAACACCAACACAAATCAGCAAGCTTCTTACTTGTCCGATGAAACTGTTTATTGTGACATGACGACACGTATAGATAACCAAAATGTTACAAATAACAACAATTCAACCAATATAAATCATAATCGCCAAAATTCTAACGCACTATTTCCGCCGAATGTCACCTCTGCTGCTACAAGTTCCAGGATAGTACCAAATTGTACTATGGCCACTGCCACTACTAGTGCCTGCAACCCGGGAATGCAGTCCATACATCATGATGTCACCCAACTTCTACCTGGTGTAACAGTCGGTCCGCCTTTAGTAAATTATGCGAATAACTGGTCGTTTCCCCAGCCTCCTATAAACAGTACTTGCCTTATAGTCATCCATATCAGCAAACATTTATTGATAATTCTGTTCCACAAACATTTATGCAAAACGCACCAATTTCATCCACTATGAATATTCAGCCAACAAATACGGAAAATCACCGTAGGCTGCTACCACGTCACATAAATGCTAGGCAATCCATGCCGAAAGAATTACCATAATTTTCGGGTAATCCAGAAGAATGGCCCACATTCATTTCCACCCTGGAATGGTCCACGGCTTCACAAATGCGGAAAACTTAGTCCGCATTCAAAAGTCTCTTAAGGGAGAGGCCCATCAAAACGTCCAGCAGATGTTGGTTCATCCCTCTAACGTCCCCGGAGTCATTCAGGTTCTTCGCCTATTGTACGGCCAACCTGAAAAAATTGTGAATTCGATTAAAAATAAAATTAAAACATCACCAGTAGTTGATGAAAATAATTTAAAAACACTTACCTCTTTTGTCATAAAAGTCCGAAACCTAACATCCACCATCACCGCAGGTAACCTCTGTGATGAAATAAACAATTCGTCATTACTTTTTGATTTGATACAAAAACTTCCTCCTTTGTATCAAATGCAATGGGCAACATACAAAATGCAGTTGATAAACCAAAACAAAAATCCAAATTTGTCCGACTTTGACAACTGGATTTTCAGCATTGGTATCACTGCAAGTAGTATAACAGTTGACCATCACTGTACAAAAACATCAACAAACCACAAAGATAAAACATCGACCAATAACAAAGATAAAACAACAACAACGTACAAAAGAGACTACGTTCATACTCATAGCGATGAACGTAAGTGTGTTGTATGCAGCACCAACTGCAAAGCAATAGCCAGTTGCCAAACATATCTCTCACTCGATCGTGGTGAGAAATGGAATGTGGTAAGAAAACACAAACTATGCAAGTTTTGTTTGTGTAAACACAACGATGATTGCCGTAGAAAGAAGAAGTGTGGTAGAGAGGGATGCGAATTCTTTCATCACCCTTCATTACATCGAAATTCACAACCTGTGAATGAAGACAATGAAATGTCAAAACAAATGTAAACAACATTCACATTAAAGAAGTTGTTAATAACGCTCACAATACTAAAACAAATAGTATTTTGTTTAAAATAATTCCCGTAAAGATATACGGAAAGCACAAATCTGTAGATTCGTATGCATTTATTGACGAAGGATCGTCAATAAGCCTGATGGACGAGTCTTTATTGGATCAATTAGATGTGAAGGGTGTATCTAACCCCCTGTGTCTGCGATGGACTGGAGGTATGGAAAGAACTGAAAAAAGTTCACAAAAATTAACAATCGGTATTTCAGGTGGAAGTGAAAGGCGGTTGGCTATGAACGTATTTACAGTCAAATCATTAAATTTGCCAACACAATCACTGGATTACAAAATAATGTCGCAGAGTTATCGTCACCTGCGAAATTTACCTGTAAAAAGCTACACGAACGCTTTGCCGAAAATATTAATAGGATTAAATCATTTCGATTTGGGAATTTCTAATAAGATCCATGAGGGATCTCCGCATGAGCCTGTAGCTGTACGTACAAAACTCGGATGGCTTATTTACGGTACCGTTGCAGAATATAATTCCACAAGTAAGCACTTTAATTATCATATATGTGATTGTTCTGCAAAAGATGATGAAATATACAAGTTAATTAGGAGCTTTTATACGCTTGATAGTGTGGGGATTAGTTTGAAAGACCCTCTTATTGCTGAAAATGAGCAGCGCGCGTTACAGTTATTGAAAAATCATACCAGACAAAATGTCAATGGTCACTACGAAGTGCCATTGTTATGGAAGTATGATTACGTAGAACTGCCTGACAGTTATGACATGGCCCTAAAACGTCTTGTTTGCTTAGAGCGTAAATTAAATAATAACTTCGAGCTATCTAACACATTTAAAGATATAATCACGAAGTACCTATCCAAAGGCTACATACGGAAACTCAAAAGTGACGAAATTTATCGAGCAGATGGAAAAGTTTGGTATTTGCCAATTTTCGCTGTTTTTAACAGAAACAAACCCGGTAAAGCTCGAGTAGTCTGGGACGCAGCAGCGAAGTCAAATGGATTCTCCTTAAATTCATTTTTGTTAAAAGGCCCTGACTACTTGGCCTCATTGCCATCAATCGTTTTTAAATTTCGCCAGAAATCTGTGGCTATATGTGGAGACATCGAGGAGATATTCCACCAAGTTTATATTAGGCCCGAAGATCGCGACGTACAGCGATTTCTTTGGCGTGATTGCATACAAGATAAAGTTCCTGATATTTACGTAATGGACGTAATGATATTCGGCGCCACATGCGCTCCTAGTATTTCCCAGTACATAAAAAATCTTAATGCCGTTCAATTTGAAAAGAAGTATCCTACTGCTTCTAAGTCAATAGTGGAAAATCATTATGGGGATGATCTTCTTGATTCCGTCGATACTGAGCAGGAGGCTATTCAATTAATTTCCGACGTGTCATATATTCATCGGCAAGCTGGTTTTAATATTCGTAATTCGATTTCTAATAACGAGGTTGTAATGGAGTCTCTTCCGGCATCCGATTCGCAAGGTGGTAAATGCCTACCTTTAAAAGAACACCAGCAAATTGAAAAAGTTTTGGGAGTTTTTTGGGAACATAAGGATGATGTTATAACTTTCAACATTTCAAAATGGCTTATGGAAGCGATATTTTTTCACACAAATCTTCTCCAACTCAAAGGCAAATGTTAAGATTGGTTATGTCAATTTATGACCCACTTGGTATTTTCGGGCATATTATAATGTATGTGAAAGTGCTTATGCAAGAAGTTTGGCGTTCTAAAATAGACTGGGACGAAACCATTCCCCTTGAATTAACAGCAAAATGGATCCAATGGGTCAAAGTGTTACCCGATATACAAAAAATAAAGATTCCCCGTTGCTATTTGCAATCTTTTAATAACTACGCTTTGAAGAAAAACGACACCATCGTTTGCTCTATCGTTGGGTCAAAAACCAGGGTAGCACCTATGAAGATTACATCTGTTCCACGTCTTGAGCTGATGGCTGCCCTAATAGGGGCACGTTTCGCAAAATTTGTAACCGAGAATCATGACATTGAAATATCTAACAAATTTTACTGGTCAGATTCGAAAACAGTGTTAAGTTGGATAAATTCCGACCACCGGAAATACAAGCAATTTGTGGCGTATCGGATCACAGAAATTTTGGAACTATCCTCAATCAATGACTGGAGATGGATCTCAAGCAAGCAAAATGTAGCCGATGATGCAACAAAATGGTCAAAGCTTCCTACTATTTCGCCGTCCAGCAGATGGTTAAACGATCCAAAATTTTTTTATTCACCTGAAGAAGACTGGGTTAAAGAGGTAGTTCATCCTGAACCAACAGAAGAGGAACGGGTGCACCATTCGTTAAAGATTACAAAATTAGAAGCGATTTTTAATGTATTTCGATTTTCGAAATGGACACGCCTTTTAAGAACGGCGGCATATGTTCTACGTTTTATTAATAACTGCCATAAAGCTGCTAAACAAAACGGCGAATTGACTCAAGAGGAGCTGATAAAAGCTGAACTCATTTTATATATGCAAGCTCAATGTGGAAAGTATGGTAACGATATTGTTCAACTTCAATCAAACTCGACTATACCCAAACATAGCGATATTTATCGTAAATCACCATATTTGGAAGATGGTATTTTAAGAGTAGATGGAAGAATCGACGAAGCAGATGTTCCTAGGGAACAAAAACGCCCCATTATTTTACCAAAAGAATGCTATATAACAAAATTAGTATTATTACATTACCACGAGAAGTTTCACCATATGAATCATGAAACCGTCATAAACGAAATCCGACAAAAGTTTTCGATTTCGAAACTTCGCGTCACCTTTAAAGCAATTACTCGATCCTGCCAAATGTGTAAAATTAGAAAAGCTGTTCCTCAAAATCCTCAAATGGCTAAATTGCCTCGTACACGTCTCGCGGCATTCAGGGCACCATTTTCATTCACGGGAATAGACTTCTTTGGACCAATCTTGGTCACCGTCAACCGTCATAAGGAGAAACGCTACGGATGTATATTTACTTGTTTGATCATTAGGGCAGTTCACATCGAGGTTACACATTCTCTGACAACAAGTTCCTGTATTCTAGCCATTCGCAATTTTATGGCCCGTAGAGGAATCCCACTTGAATTCTACAGTGATAATGGGACAAACTTCGTAGGCGCAGAGAGAGAGCTACGTGAAGCGGTGACTGATGTGGATAAAGACAAGCTAGTGCAAACTTTTACTACTACCACTACCAAATGGAAGTTCAATCCTCCTGCCTCACCCCACATGGGAGGTGCTTGGGAGCGACTTGTACGCTCAATTAAGACAATTTTGTACAGAATTATGCCATCAAGGTCTCCTAGTGATGAGCTCCTATTAAGTATGTTAATAGAAGTTGAAAATATCATTAACTCGAGACCACTTTCCTATGTTCCTATAGATGATGAAACATCAGAGGCTTTGACTCCAAACCACTTCCTGGTGGGAAGTTCTAGCGGCCTAAAACCAATATCAGTTTGCAGCGACAGCGGCATATTACTAAAGCAAAGTTGGCTTCTTTCACAACAGTATGCTAATATATTTTGGAAGAGGTGGCTGGCTGAATATCTACCGTCGTTAACTTGTAGGTCGAAATGGTACGAAAAATCTAAACCATTATGTCAGGGGGATTTTGTGATCATTGTCGACCCTTCTCTTCCCCGAAATGTCTGGCTGCGTGGAAAAGTACTTGAAACGAGATTGGCAAGTGACGGACAGGTTCGCAGTGCACAAGTCATTACACAACGTGGCATTCTGGAGCGGCCTGTAACGAAGCTGGCGATTTTGGATGTATCTCCGCAACGAGAGTCTGGCAGCGAAGAAGTTTCTTGTCATACTGCGGGGGGAATGTTCACGCCGCTCCCAAAATCTCCATGATTCTAGCAACGATCTGGCAACACTCCTAAATTTTATTAAAATTATTTTTTCTACGTGTATATATGGTATTAAATTAATATACATTTTTAACGAAACTTAAGTAAATGTCAAGTAGCGTTCCTGAGCCTTCGCCATTTTATATACTGAATTACTTGCAAGTTGGCTCAAACGTGGTGCTTAGGAGAAATATTTAATTTTGTGAAAAGTTCTAGTGGTTTCCATACCAAAAATTAGGTGCCACTTAATGTTGAATATTTTTGTAATATTTCTAATTCCTATTTTCTTTATATAGGAATTTTAATATCTACATATACATATAATTCTGATTTGTTGAATAAATTAATTTTTTTATGAAACAAGTGGAATTTTATTCAAAATCCCCGTGGAAGTCACTAGCGCCGGCCTACCTACCCGCCTTTTCAACAGGTGGTGTTCCTAGAAACCCGACGTTTTGGACAACGATTCACTGTCACTTCCGAAAAAAATCCGGTGGCGGGGTCAGGAGCGGTAGAAGGAATATGAGGCTGTTGATAGCATGTCGACTGTAAACGAGGAAGTATTACAAAATAAAAATGATGACTCGCGGAAACGGGAACAGAACACGAGGCTGTGGATAATATGCCAATGGTGAGTGGGAACGCACATACTCGTGGAAACTTGTTCAAGACCTTAGGAAATCCGGAAAAAGGGTAACCTGTATCTGACACCATTCTGGCGAAGCTTATAGATGCGCTCAACACAGTGGTGACTCTTTTAGTGCCACAAGCCGGACAGGATGTGATGGTGGTAGAGAGGCCAACCAATGGTGAGGGTTTTTTCAGGGGTGGATGTGTCCTAATGCAAGCAGTGGGTTGCTAACGGTAGGGTTTCTGGGTTGACGTCGCATCCTTTAGGTCAATACCAGATATATAATGAGTGTTCTGTAACCGACTTAATAGGCCGTTAATGTGTGGAAGAGGGTACGCGTCCTTCTTTGTTAAAAAAAAATAGATGGTTTCCCATGAAGGGACTGGGGAGAACTTCTCACAATCACTGAGCTGTGCGCTTTCCAGTTTTCACTCACTGATTGGGACCTACAGTTTTACACCGATTCCGAATGGTAATTTGAGAAGCTTTTTCATGGCTAGATACTCGATAGTGTCGCCGTCACTATGCGAGGTGACCACCGCCGAAAGAAAATTTGAAGGTGGTCAGAGCCGGGTTCGAACCCAGGATCTCATGTACAAGAGCCGCGCACACTAACCATTGCACCACCGACGGCCACTTTGTTAACTCATTTAATTTTCGCGAATCAAGCAAATTCGATTCTTTCCAGTTTTCGAACCAACACAATGGGACTACAGTAGGGACTATTACTTTCCTCGATTTACCCCCAATGAAACCATGCGATCGAGTTCAGCATAAGTTTCCTGCTGGCGTGGGGGTGACATTGGATAATGTTTCATTTTTAGAGGTCGATAATATGCAGTGTCTATGGTATGTGTCTCAAGTGTGGTTTTACCCAATCCAAGTTTAGCATACGATGGAAAAATATCAACAACACTTCGCAATTGCCCTCTCTGCAAATCTGACAAGTTTAGACTCACATTTTCGAAATCTGTCGTAAGTTGATCTACAGGAGATATTTCGGAAAAAAATATTTGTGGAGCAATATCAAAAATCTTCCAAAAGTTTATTCCTTAATATACCTTTTGTTTCAAGGATGGAGCAATATAAAATAGAACGTTTCTAGTTAAACCCTTATAAGTAACAGGTACCTCTGTATACCCCACAATGGTTTGGCGTCTGCCGTCAGCGGTTTTCAACGAACTATTAAAAAGGTAGAATTTTCAGTTGGAGTTGTGCTAAAATGTCATCGCTTCCTCTGCCTAATACACTAATGGATTCTCTAGAGTCTAGGAGACCATAGGTCTCAGTATATCCTAAAAGAATTTTAGCATATGGTCTCTCATCATTTTCGTCATTCAAAACTGTTGATTCCAAAACTTTTCTGAAACTTCTTCGCTTTCTGTACCCAATTTTGGATTTTTTTTATATTTCTTTTCTTCTCGCCTCCAAATATTCTTCGTCTAATTTCATCATTCCTACCTTTCCTTTCATGTAGTGATAATCTTTGGCAAGCATTAATTGTATTATTGTCATCTTTGTTTGCGTATTTCCATTTTCCAAAACTCTTAAATTTTTGACTAGAATTACATCCTGTTCCTTATTAAAAACCTGCATAGGATCTGAGCCATGAAAAATTGAGGGGTTTTTGTACGTGAACGAGTCACCCTCTACAATTTCTCATTCGTTAATTTGTTTTCCCAGTGCTTTGTACATGCAGGTGACCCCTTTCTCCTAACACCGGTAACAAAACTTTGTACGATCCTTATTACAGTCATAATAGGAGTGACCGAGTGTATCGCAATACCAACATTTAAATTTGGTGGTATCTCTCGACTTTCTATCCGAGTAATTCTTATAAATGAAAGCTGATAAATCGCCTTCATTTTCCTCTTTAATATCTCCTAATCCAGTTGGGTCAATTTCTGCTACAAACCGCCTGTGTTGCCTTATCTGAGTCTGACGTAGCAGCTACATTTCTGCTTTTCGTCCAGCATCTCTTAGATGATCAAGAGTATCATGATCATTAGGTAGCAATAGTTTCCCTATTGGCTCTTTAGCATTACCTTTTATTAGTTCTATTATCTTCTGATCTGTCTAGGGGTGACTTAATCTTGAATTCATATTTATAATATCAGTGTAATAATCATCAAAAGTATCTTTTGGTAACTGTAGTCTCTCTACCATCCGACACATTTTATTACAATCATTATCTACTACTTCGTACTCTTTTATTATGGCTTGTGGAAGTTCTGCATACGTTGAATTCGGCTTAACTCTTTAGATACAGCCAAAACCATCTCTCTGCTTTCGCCTTTAAAAATAGATGAAAGCTAGCAACAATTTGCTCAGCAGAATATTTATTTCTCTTACTTAGTGTATCTATTTTAAACAGACACTCATTAACATCTTGATTGCCGTCAAAAAAGATGTTCCATTTATCTATTCTAACATTGTTCGTACTTGACGTACTTCTCATTGATTCAGTTAGAGCTACTGGAGGATTTTGTATGGTAGTGGTGCTTTCATTACCAGTTGTGGCTGGAAGAGGATATCCATGTGAAATACGAGATATATTTTCATTACGGTTTACTGCCTCTATTAAATTTCTTTGCAAATTTTCAACTTCGGTCATAAATAAATGCATTATGGTTCAGTGTTAAAACACGTTCAAGCATAGCTCCTACACTGAAAGAAAAACGCTTCGTCGCATGGATGATACATTTTTGTTAATTTTTTTACGTTGTTATAGTGAAGAGTGTCGTAAATCCAACAATTTGGTAGTCGCTGGAACGAAAAATGTTATGCTTGAGTTCCTTGACAATTTTTCATTTCGTTGCTGCAACAACTTACTTATTATTTAATTTTAATTTTGTAGACAAATGGGTTGAAAGTTAAAAAAAAGTAAAGGCATGAATTTTAAACTACTGATATTTGCTTTATCTCTTACTTTTTATAGTTCATATTTATTATTTATTTATTTTGGAGGTTTGCCAACATTTTTAGTTGACGAAACAATTTCGTTATTTTGACGAAACTAATTATTATGATGGTATAGAACAGTCGTAACCAGTCCATAGCCTCGCGAGGCAGACAATAATCGTATTTTTCGCACACACACGATTAGCAAATCACATGTCTATGCGTGTACGTTTGTGACCGCACACAAGCACATAATATGTTTTTTTGCGTGCGTTCAGTTTTGTCTACCACTGGTATACAGAGAGAAGCAGTCGACAAAATGAGCGAGCGTAAAAAAGAGGTCAGCAAGAGAAAATGGTGAGCATGAGTGGTGGGCAGTGTTGCCGTCCAAAATTTCCCCTAAAAAGTGCCCAAAATCAACAATTTATGCCCAAAAATTCAAGATTTGAAAAAGTATACCCTGACGTTATATATTAAAAGTGAGGACCTTTTTTTCTTTTTTACTCCTCACTTTTCCAAATGCTGAAAAGTATACTCTTTTGGAGCATGAAGATGTTGGAAAAATAAAAAACTTTCTTTTTTTTTAAATTTGTATTTTTTTAAAACAAATTTTCTTTGTTTTAAAAATTTGTATTTTTTTGTAAAATTTGTACTTATTATAAAAATTTGTGTTTTTTTTTTTTAAATTTGTTACATTACATACATTTAAACAAAAATCAATAATTCAGTCTTTTTTTTTTGTTTTTTATAAAATTAGTTAAAGTTGTGCTTTGGTTATATAACTTTATATAAAATAAAATTAAAAAACAATTCAAATAAATATTAAGGAATTCATTATTTGTATTAAATACATTAAAAAAAATCAAAAATTCAGTCTTTTTTTGTTTTTTATAAAATTAGTTAAAGTTATACTTTGGTTACGGAATTCATTGTATGTATTAATTACATTAAAAAAGGCAAATCAGTAATTTTCCAGTATTGCAGCGTTCTATTGTTTTTATGGGTCTATTTCTAGCATTCAGAATAATTTCCTGGCCATATTGGAGATCACTAAAGCAGATGCAGTTTCCATTTATAATTTAATTAAAGACGTTTTTCTTCTTGCAATATTCGCGTAACAAATTTTATTGGTTTGGCAACAGCTAGTGCGAATGTTATGGCTGGCGATATTGGCGGACTTAAGGCTTTGCTATGCAATGACGTATATTTATTTGATATGAAGTGCACATGCCAGTCATTACACCCGTGTTCGAGTTACGCTTGCAAATATTTACCAAAAACTATTGAAATACTTTTCAACATTTATAGCTTTTTCTCACATATTGGCATAAATGAACAAAAATAATTACAGGATTCCTGCTCAGTGAAACCTCAGAAAATATTATGTATATGCCAAACTATATGGCTTTCACTGGAGGGAGTAATATTAAAGAATTATTAAACAATGGGATAGTTTACAATTATTTTTTATTTCCTGCTTTTATGAAGTACGAGGCATTCCACCTGCACATCTTGCGGAAAGAATGATCAATCAAGTAAAATGTTATTTTCTGTTTTTATCATACCTATATATACTGTCGGACAGTTCACATTTGCCGTATTTATATTCCAGCTTAAAAAAAATTTCTTCTGATTTTAAGCAATTTCATCAAAAAGGCATTGATTAATAACAGTACTGATATCGATTATAAAAATAAAGATAATCAAATTTCTGTTGCAACCATATATATTGGTACAAAAGCAGAAACTTTTATAAAAAGCAACTTAACTCAGAAGGAAGTGAAAATTAATATTTTAGAATTTTATGTTGAGTTATTACATCAAATTAACTTTAAATTTGACTTTAAACGTGATCACTGATGGTGTAAAAACTATATGTTTACATGCTCTACTTAAAAAATTCAAAATCAATAAGTTTGAATAAGTTTGGTGAACATCAAAATGTAAAAACGGCAAAATGTAAAAAGCAAAAAAAAAAAACTCAATATCTCCAAACGGCAATATGTAAAAACAAAAATAGAAATAAAAATTATCAATATGCCGCAAACAAAAAAATGCCCAAAATCCGCCCAACTCATAAATTTTACATTTTTTATGCCCACTTTTGGGCATAAATGCCCACTTTCGGCAACACTGGTGGTGGGTCACGTACACATCTTAAATCAGTTCCATTGCAACAATCGAAAGTGGTAGACATATTTCTCTACCGGAATAATTTCAATAAATTTATTAAAACCGAGTAATTAGTTATATGTAACTACTTAGTAATAGTCTTTTATTGTGAAACTAAATTGAGTGAATTTATGTGTTTGCTGTGATCTTTGTGTAACTTGAGAATCTATGAATCAAATAGATAAAAAAAAAACAGAATGCAATGAGCAACACGACATCAAAGAAAGTAACGCATCGATTACAGAAAAATACCCCGAAATATGCAACTGAACTTTGGTGTCTTTGTATGCGCGTGACGGTACAGTCGTAACAAAATGTTCGTGTTTTTGTGTTTTAATCATAATTTGGTCGCGCCTGTTTCGTTGTGTTGGTATTTGGATTCAGAAAAAAACGAAAGACATACATACGATACATTTGTGCGGGCGGTCGAAGTCAATGAAAAATGGAATAGAAATTTTAAAAAATTTGGTTGAAATAAATAAAAGAATAAATAACAAAACAATGAGGTGGTTCTATGTTAAAGGAGTAGAGCATAGGGGAGTAGAGCTTATGTTCATGATAAGTACAGACATAGATATATACATCTTAAATATAAATCTTAACAATAAATTCCTCGTACATGTTTTTAATTGCAGAACCTGAATATGACGGCCACAATAACACTCAACCTCTCGACTACCACAATCTTCTCTAGACGAGTGTTTCAACATGGAATGAATTTAATCTATTTAGCAAATAGATTTTCGAAACCAAAAATTAAAAAATTGTAAAAGTAATACTCACGGTGTATTTATGTACAATTGTCAATAAATAATTTCGAATACACTTCAAAACATTCATTGCAGCAATGAAACAAAATCATTGTAGTATTGAAACATATTCATTACAACAATGACTCAAATTCGTTGCACCCATGAAACAAATTCTTAGCAGCAATGAACAAATTCATTGCAGCAATGAAGCAAATTCCTTGCAAGAACGACACCTATTCACTGCAACAATGAAACAAATTCATTGCATCAACGAAATAAATTCGTTGTAATTATGAAGCAAATTCATTGCAGCAACAACCATACTTTCACCACAGTAACGAACAATTTGCAGTTGATGAATACATTTTCATAGCGGGAATAAAACGTTACGTTAGCTCACTTTCGATGACAGAAGTTGTTGGGGTGATGAACATTTTCATCCGTGTGACGATGCTTTTCCGTTCAGTGTAAGCTGCTTATGTTATTCGGAATATTCGAAACAGAAGGGGCAGAAGTGCCTGAGGCCTCTGGTTGTTGATTAGGATTGGTCATAATGTCCACGTTTGGAACCGTACTTTCAATTTCTATTGCAATGTGTGATTTACTTCTTGTCCTAGAAGAAATTCGACTTGTTAATAAACGAGGTCTAGATGCAGTGGGGGTTTGAAAGTCCTCATCAAATGCGTAATTGATTTGTGAATCACTTAAAGACTGTTCAAAATTATTATTTTGTCTTCCAGTTGTTCGTTTCCTGAGCATAACACAATAGTATAAAGAATTTTTCCTAAGCTTGACATTTTATGATATATTTTTGGGGAATGTTGATTTGCATTTTGTGATAATATTCGTAATGTAATAAATAAATATATATAGGAGATATAATTTTCAGACATTAAACTTCCTCCACACTGTAAAAATAAGAACCAATTTTACTTTGTGTTTAATTAAGACTAGTCACTTGCCGCCGACAACATTACTCCTGGGTCATAGTTGATCATGACTTGCAAATGACTAGGAAAAATAAAAAAATACTATTGAATCTACTCTATTTTGAAATTAGTATGCATCCAGTAGTAGACAATTACATCAAAATAACAACTTCATTATATGAGTACACTTTGCAAACCCTGAAACGGAACTTGTGTATTCTTATTCAAATCTCACAAGGTGTATGTTATAAAATGGAAAGTAAATTGCTTCCCAAACAAGCTCACTATTATACATAAATATTCTGGGGACTAAGTTACTTAAAAAAAGTTTAAAAAAATTACGACATCGAATAAGCGACACCGTTGGGCGCCATCTCTTTTGTTTTTTTTTTTTTTTTTTTTTTAAATCGAGCGAACCCATCGCCGCCACTCTTACCCGCCCCTACCGACCGAGAGGGCCACGTCCCCATAACGTGAGGACAGCGTACACATTATAGACCGGTCTATAACGGGAGAGCAAGGATTATAAGTTCACACGTTACAACCAACTACAGAAATTCTTCACCAGTTGGTATTACACTAACATAAATAAGTATAAAAGCACATCACGAGATATTAACATAAGATACTCCAATATATAATAATTACGAGCAAAACGAAAACCAAATCATAAATCAGACCAGATAGTAAGGATAAAGTAAATTAAATTTACATATGTACGTTAACGAATATACAGCACTAATGCAATCGGTTCAAATGACAAATTATGCTAGACTTTGTCGTTTCCCAACTACCTGTGAAATCAATAAACTGATATAGCTCATTAAAGTCACGACACATTCTCCTAACTGGATCAAAGGACGCATAATTCGAACGCTGAAACTCGATGTTTACGAGTTTATAGTACCTCGTGGGTCTCAATGGGACATTTATGAAAATCTTAGATAACAGAAATTTACTTGTTCGAACATCTATTCCTTACATTCTTGAGACTATTCAGAGCCCTTGAGGACCATGGGGGACCAGTATTACCCCTTATTGGCCTCTTGGGTACAGACTTAGAAATATAGCCATTAATAATATTATAGAAATCATCCAGGGCGATTTCAAATTCAAAAGAATTATCACACTGACATATACTATGCCAGTCGGTATCAAAGATAAGATTATTCAAAAGTATAAAGTTCGCACGCGAAAAGCATAGGCCAACATAGGACGAAGAGTAATTGCAACCAACCTGCATGGTATCATATGTATAATTAATTCCCAGCGTTGGATGGTAACTATCCTCAGGAGAAATTAACGGATCAATTCGAGAAATATCAAAGTTGTTAGAATCATCCACTAAAACTAGATCAAGGACTCGATTCATAGAATTGGGAATGTCGTTCAATTGAATCAACCCAAGTTCGGAAATATGCGTAACAAAATCAGATGACCAATCATATGGTGTCAATGGAGTCAGAGAATTAGTATCGGGTAAAGACACCCATGTCACAGACGGCAAGTTAAAGTCACCCAATACTAAAATACGGTCCTTTCTACTGGCTAACGCAATAACTTTTGCAATAGCGTCAATATGCACTTGATATACCTCAAAGCATGATGATGGCGGAATATAGGAACACGTGACAAACAATTTCAAATCGCCTAAATTAATGGACACCACAAGAAACTCAAGATCGCCAATGTCATCAACTGTAACCAACTCAGAAGATAAAGAATTCTCAATTGAGATTAAAACACCACCTCCAATTTTACCAACACGATCTTTTCTATAAACTACGTACTTATCACAGAACAACTCAGAATTAAAAACATTAGGTTTAAGCCATGTCTCAGAAAATGCAATGACATCAAACTCAAAACCAAAGCTATCAACAAATAATCTGGACAATTTAGTATTCAAACCGCGAACATTCTGATACGCCAAATTCAAACTCCCAATTAGTTTTTTGGAGCTGGCTTATCTCCAGACGGTAATCTAGCAAAATTATCACGCCTACCATTATCCCGATACTCAAATTCCCTTACGAATGTTCTGTGAGGCCAAAATTCCGAATCCACCAGTTTGACAAATAGATCATCCGGTGCAATAATTTTGAAAGACGACCTACGTTCCGAAAATTGTGACTTCAGCTTGAAGCACTGTATGGAATCGTTAGAATTATTCCCGACTAATTTAGACGATATGTAAAGTCGTATATCCTCTTCGGTCGTGTCGGGGGAAAGTCTAGACACAAAAACTGTCTTCCTTGCCGGTACGACAGTCAACGTTCTTGGTCCCGGTCCTGGCACTGGGGCGGGATTACCACCCGGAGGAGACGACTTATCGCTGTCCGTGGAAGCTATAGTAACTACAGAAATGACTTCAGCAAAAGTAGGAGGGGCAGAAGATTTCATTGGACTTGAAACTGTAACTGGAGAATTAACATCCATTAAATTCGGCGAGGAAGGAATTACCAACAATGGAGGGGCCTTCTTAGCCGTCTTCTTCCTTTTCGGCGAGGAAGCTTTCGGTGAACCCGCTCTCTTTTCCAATCCCGGATATTTATTAAACATCCCAATAAACTTGGAAAATCGACCAGATAAAGCCGAAAGCTCCTTTTCCATCTCAGAAAACTCGGACTTCATGCTCCTGAAAAATTTGTAGAACTCCACATCCAATTTTCTACAATCCACGCAACACCAACGCAGACCCTTGTCATCACTAAGATTGTCCGCCACTCTTGCATAAAGGCCAACACATTTGACATGTATCAAGCCATCACACAACCAACACGAAATAAGAGTATCGGTATCCGATCTAACCTTACAGTCTTTGTTCATGCAAGTCATCATTATAATTAATTCAGAGTAAAAAATAAATAAATAAATAAGAAACAAATACTAAAAACAGAATTCCAAAATCGACAAAATTCCCAAAAACGTATGAACTTATTATCCCTTTGATATTAATTCCCAAAACCAGATGGCAACTCTGCACACAAATAACGAAACAAAGAGAATGAAAGAAAAACAAAAATCAAACAACTACAACGTTAGACGTTCTCAACAATGACAAACAAATATTATTGTTGTTGTTTGTGTTTTACACGATCAACAGAATTTCCAATTGCACACAATAATACAAAAACAGTATAAACAAGCACTGCACTGAACACACAATTATATCAAGCAATGTAATTTAACTTATCTTCGCACTATTAACACAACAAGCACTATTTAAACTTTTAAAATACGAAAATAAAGTAAATTCACGGAGCACAACTAAAAAACGAACTAAACGAGAGTAGAGTTGCCAAGTGAATTCAGTCAGATCTGATAATTTAATATAAATGTTTTTTCCTTTTTATTGTTTCACCTTAGTAGTGCTTGGAATGCATGAAAATATAATAAATAATAGATATAAAATATAATAATTTCCCCAGGAAATATATAATTAAAAAATTACTTATATAATTCAAAAAAAAATTTATTTTTTGATGTGTTATTTTTGTTTTAAATCGAAAGCATGTTAAAACTTTCATTATGGGGACTACGATGATCTGTGAAATTTAATCAACTTCAAATGACAATAGTAACTTAAAGGTTGACTATGTTGAGAACGGATCCAGAACAAATCCACTGATGATGTATTGAGCTCAATTCATCCACTCTTTCTATAAGATTAAATGAAATTATTTTAATAAAGGTAAATAGATAAAAATAATATAGTAGAATCGTCATTTGAACTGTATTGTAAATCAGTCTTGAGAAATTCCTTACATTGAGGTTTTCATTTTTATATACATAATTTTCTGTATTTACCTAATTATTGAAACCCTTGCAAAGTAAAGAATTTACCAAATAAATTCCAACATGCAAAATCCAATTTAAATATTGAAAATATAAAATAAATAACTTACAAATTTTAATAATCATTTATAATGACAAATAATATTTATCCTCTATCTTTATATATATAATTCTACTGCACGTGTGTTTGTGACTTAACTCCTCCTAAACTTCTAGACCGATTTGAATAAATTGTTTTGTATGCGTTTGGGTGGCGCCCTAGGTGGTTTAGATTTACTATTCGGTCCAATTGGACAAAGGGGTACCTCCCCTACAAATCGCTTGATATTATGCAGGACAACGTCTGCCGGGTCAGCTAGTAATTATAAAATTTTTAAATAAAGTAGTAGCAATTACGTAAGTATATTTATATTACAATTAATATCAGTTTTGTACTGTAGTGTTTCATAAAAACACTCTCCACTTATTGGGAGAGGTATAGATCCACGTGGAAGTTACATTGATGTTATACTAGCAATGCAGAAGTATAGTTTTTTTTATATAAGAGTCTAACACTTTCATGACGGCACTGTTTATTTCTCTACTGCCCACGATGGAACGCTGCTTGAATTATTTACTCACAGAAAAGATGTACTAATTATTAATATATGTTACAACAGAGAAGACATCAGTTCACATGCAAGACTCCGTGACGATCATGCTTCATAGCTACGCGATGACTCTTTTCTTTTTAATTTCGTTTCAACTCTATCACACCCAGGATGCCATAAATAAAGGTATTCCGAGATATCATCACTTGTGGAGTGCTGTTGAACATTTAAGTAAAGTCCGGATTTATTAGTGTCCCAATACAAATGTCGTATGTAATATCCAGGTCAAATTAAATGATTTCGATTGTGGAACTCTTTTACCGCTTTTCAAAGAAAGTGGGTTTACTTTTTGTGTTGTCGCTGAAGGAGACGTCTTTCGTATTGAAAATGGTACTCTGGAACAATTGAGGAAGATATCCACGTGCGATAATTTACAATATGATATTATATCTGCCGAACTTGACCATTCTATTCGCCATCAGAATCAGAAGAAAAAAGACATTTTCTTCCGGAAATGTTCTTTAGAATCTTTTTTCTCTTTTTGACCAGTGTTACCATGTTGGCATAATTTGTGCCGTTTTGGCATAATTTTTTGGGTTTTGGCACTTGTATTTTGAAAAATTATGCCAAGTGCCGTTTAGCACAATTTCGCCGGAGTTTTTTCATTTTCTTTAAATTTTAGTTCAATTTTTTAGCACAATTTTTTTGCAAACGGCATTATGTTTCGTATTTATCGGTATCATGTAGGTATCATTAAGAGAGAAAAGTCCGACAAATAGAATTTCAAAGTAGAGACTATTCGATCACTCTTCTCTAGGACAAGTGGAAGGGATTCCAAGCGAAATTATCCTAAACTTTGGAAATTATACTCAAAAAGGATTGAAAGAATTTGATAAAAACAATAAAATTATAAATAAATTTTTTTAAATTTTGAAAATTTGGTGATTTATCCGACCTTTCGTATTATATTCAAAATTAAAAATTCGAGCGTTAATAATTGTGTTTATTTTCCTGACTACGCTACCCAAAGGGTAGGGAAATATTGGAGAGTAAAATTATTTAAAAAAAGACCAAACGCTTTTAATTTTGAATTTTTCAAATTTTGTTTAAAAAATATGCCTTATTGAAGCTGGAAGTAAAAATAGTTTGGCTTTTGTTGTAGAAATTCGAAAAATATTATAACTTACTTTTAAGTCGGTCTCTGGCAACACCGTTTTTGACACTTGCTGATTTAAAGTCTCTCTTTACCGAACACAGTGGTGTATTCTAAACTC
Organism: Phaonia tiefii; assembly: GCA_963931995.1. Lineage (NCBI taxonomy): Eukaryota > Metazoa > Arthropoda > Insecta > Diptera > Muscidae > Phaonia > Phaonia tiefii. The sequence goes on along the minus strand of OZ008371.1, from coordinate 96,414,871 downwards.
AGCTCTAATTATACGCATTCACAATGATCACCACCATGAGTATTCATCCTATTGAGGACTTGTCGAGTCTTTGACAAATTAAAACGAAATTGGACAATTGTTCCATATTAGGTCAGACAAGGTCATAATTGCAGCATTGAGAAATGTATTTAGATACTATACATTTACTCAAAGACGATTTCGAGAACGGATCCGTTCTCGGTTCGTGATCGGATCAGCGAGCGGGAGAAATTCCTCTTTCGTTCTCGAAACGAGAATTGCGTCCGATCTCGAAACGATATCGGATCCGATAGCGGAATGAATTCGGACCCGATATCGAAATGGATTCGGACCCGATAGCGAAATGAATTCGGACCCGATATCAAAATGAATTCGGACCCGATAGCGAAATGAATTCGGACCCGACAGCGAAATGAATTCGGATCCGATAGCGAAATGAATTCGGCCCCGACAACGAAAAGCGGTCGGATTTTAAATCATTACGATGGGTTCCGAAATCATTTCGATATTGATTCCGCTCTCATTTCAGAATAAAATAATCAAATTACATTTTAAGCATTTATTTTTATATGCATTTCTGAGACTCATTTTTTTTCATTATATTTTATTTTTTTGGTAACGCGGTCTTTCGCATATTGGAAGTATTTCTTACTTCCATAGTTTCTAACGGATCATTTGGGTATTTCCGCTGAAATATAGAATCGGATCAGAGAAAACGAAATCAGATGTTCCGGACTCAAACCGGATCCGAATCGGATCAGCGTAAGCGGAATCCGTCGCGACTTTGTGCTTATTGGGATGATATAAAAATAAACTAAGAAATGTCACGGACGTCGAAGCTGACGCAACTTTGCTCTCATACATCAGATACAGATGTGCAAAAACTGCAATGTTAAGAGAGGAATGCTACAAAATCTGCAACAGTATGCTTATACGTAGAAAAATGCGTGCTTCATCCCAAACATACATTTCCATTCGCGTATTTCCTCCCAAACATAATAGAAACAAATAATTGTTGATGGGTTAACATCTATAGGCACGGGTAGGGCAATCCATCAAAGTGAACACTTGCAAACAACACACAGCATTAGCATCACATACGTGATTGTTGTACAACAATAGTTTCTCTCCGAAAATTGGTTTGATTGTATTATGTAGCGCCAGCGAACAAACAAGCAGGTCGTCGTCGCCAAAGAGTATTGAATAGTATAGAGCAGATAATATCAAAACTACTACCAATATACATAGAAATATTGATGACCAACGAATACAAGTATGAAATGTTAAACATCAAACCATACGCGACGCATTCGTACCTAATAATACGTAAGTATCTGCGAGTATAAGTATACGTAGTAGCGAGTACCAGTTGAGTTTTGTGTCAACTGTAATTCTTCTTCTTTACTTTACTTAGAAGTAAATACGAAGTAAATACGAAATTTACTTTACTAAATATACGTACGTACATACTTGAAACGGAGCGACGTCACCGACATTTCGTTTGGAGGAATCTTTGTATTGCGGCCGTTGTACTGCAAGCTGAAGCGAGTTTAATAGCTCAAAATTTTCACGCTGATGAGACAAAATTTTAATTGCCTGATATTTTTGACCGAAAAAATAAAAGGTAAAAAGTAACTGGTATTTTTGTCCGATATAGTAAAAGTCAAAAAGGACTGTTATTTTTGTCCGAAAAAATAAAAGGCAAAAAATAACAGATATTTTTGTCGAAAAAAAATAAAAGTTTAAAGAAACTGTTAGTTTTATCCGAAAAAATAAAAGGCATAAAATAACTAATATTTTTGTCGGAAAAAATTTAAGTTGAAATAAAACTGTTAATATCTGCCTTTTCGGATAAAAACCATAACCGGTACGGTCCCTGATACAAATGGTATAAAATTGAATAGTCTACGAACTAGAATAGATACTAGTGTAAACAACTAGTATGAACACAGTACTGAAAAAACTAGTCTCCAACTAGTTTAATAAAAGATATAACTATTGAAAGCAACTAGTATTTTAACTGGTATATAACTATGTATAAAGAAACTAGTAACACGCCTATGACATCTCCATGTAAAAATCGACAGTTCATCTTATTAAGAATTGCCAGATGTGTAACTAGTGTGGTGCTTGGAGCAACTAGTATGTTTCTGTCAACAAGCTAGTTACTTTGCTTGCAGGGTATGTGTTATAACACAAGCGCGTACGAGTAAGCATTCTTCCGTCACAAATATAACTGTACGTACGTATAAAAATTATAAGTAAATACTTAAGTATACTCATGGAACGAATTATATGACTCAAAAGCACTGGCTACATCTGACGAAGGAATCAAAATGTATTACTCTCTTTTTGTCATAACTTGGTCCATTCATAATGTTGCTATGAAACATTGATGCTTTTTGAAACATTTATGCCTTTTGTATTGTTTTATATAATAACATTGTCAAAATGGTGCATTTATATTGAAATATTTTAAAAAGAATATTTCTCTTTTACTCAGACTTTCTACATGAGAACGGAAAAGAGTGCAATAAGTTCTCTATACTATTACATACTTTTTGTAGTTGCTCTGTTTATGACAAAATAAAAACAATTATTTCAGCAAGCTAAGTATTGTCTTTTATTCAGTTGTATGCCAGCATTCAAACAAGCAGGTCGCCGTGAATCTGTTTATGACAAAACAGAAAAAATTATTTTAGATCTAATGTTAAAGCAGATGTAAGAAAAAAGAAAGTGCAATAGCAAAAGAGCCTTCAGCACAAAAACTATTCTTTTTTTATTTTACAATGTAACATTTACTAATGTGTTCACAGAAAACGAACAGGTACCGTGTAACAAAAAGGTGTTAACACATCGCCCGTGAGTTCGAAAACTCATTGATTTATTGTTATTTCAATATATAGAGTATATTTTTTATATTAAATAATTTTACCAATATAAATCTGCCCTTTTTTACATTTTTTTTTATGAAATTAAAATCTGCTGCTTCTCAGTTCCTTCTTGTCCCACAGGTTTGTTTTTCAGAAGGTTTCAACTTCGCAAACGCTACGACATTTTAAATCTCGATCATCATTATGCGTTGGTACACAAACAATATACATACCTATGTGTATAAAAAGCTCGTTCTTGCAAGCCAAGTGCGGTTTAAATACTGTGTATTTTTCATTAAATTTCACAATTGGCACTGTGCTCTGATTTTCGCGGTAAGGGCTCGGGCAGAAAAATACGCCTTCACGTTGTCGCACGAATTAAATTTCCTCAAAATCGTTTATCACTCCGTCCGGGCCCATATTTATTCCTTATTACTGATCACAAATATTTTATACTAGGCGCCGACTAGGCGCATTTGATATCCTTTGTCTGATGAACCATTGGCAACTGAATGCAATAAACTAAAACGCAATACATGAGCCAAAATAAGAAACACTCACATTATCTGCAATTTACATACACATTCAGGAATATTTATGAATTACTAACTGAAAGATTAATAGATAAATACAGTTACACACTTACAAGTAAGACTGTGAGTAATCTGACTTTGTCTCTTTTTTATTATGTTGTTCTCTCGAGAGCGGACACAGCAAACACAGATGTGTTTGTATCATAAACATAGATATATTTTGATCACAGACACATATAGTATAACATTTTAATCATTGTGTCTCCAAAATGAAATATTGATTAGCAAACACCGAAACACAAAAACCCAACAAGAAAATAGACAGCTTTTTACCGAGTAATATACACTTTTTGCATTCTCACTTAATCAACCAAGCGCATTTGCTCTCCTCTGTCCGATTAACGTCTAAATGCATGACACTAAAATGCAACAGATGTAAGAAATACTCACTCTTCAACTTACATGCGCATTTAGGAATTTGTATGTGTCACGGAATGAAAAGTAATGCAAAAATACTGCTACTCACATACAACTTTGTCTGTGAATAATATCTCCTTGTACCTCTTATTCTCATGCTCTATAGAGAGTAAATAGTCCAACAAATACGGTTGTATTTGTATCCCAAACACAGCTATACTTGGGTCACAAACACATATGTATATATTTGCGTATTAATAATTGTGTCTTCAAATTGTAATATTGAATATAAAGAACGTTGTGTTTGAACACAAGTATACTATACTTGCTACACGTAATATTTGAATCCAAACAACAACATACAGATTTTTCAGCATGTGGGACAATTATCTCAGATAGGTGCAGACAAGATGCGAAGCTTCTTGGAGCGAACTCAATGGTTCTCCATTGAGGTTACGGCTTAATCTCGTTAGCCTGTGGTATCGCAATCCAACCACGCCTAACCTGGCCAAAATATGATAAGCTATATACATCCACAAAATCCCTACTGGAAAATATGTTAGGACACAGATAAAATGATCAAAAAATACAGCGACATCAAATTTATTTGTTTTCAGCAGCACTTCTTGTTAGGCACTATTTTGTTGGAAATATAACACTTGACACTACTAGTTACGGGCGACTAAAAGCGCTTATATAGTAGCAGCTTGGATGTTGCGAATTCATGCCTATTTCAGGATAATTGAAAGCCATACCTTCTGTGCAGTCGTGAAGCTATGAAATCATGAGTTATAGTTAATGCTCCACATTGAGCATTTAACATATTAATTCTTTATACTGCGTCTAAGTTCAGTGCCTTCATTTTATTGTTTATTTTAATTTTATCATGTAACAATAAGCCCGCACAGCAGCAACTCTATTTTGTGCAGTTAAAGTTTTCTATCTGCCGACTATTCAAAAAAATTCCACAGGATAGTGCAAACGAGCCAAACATTCGGATTCCTCGAAGATTTCCCTTTAAAGAACTCCAAACTTGAATATGCTATCTCTGTTGGCGCGCAGTTTTCCCCAACATTCATTGATTTATTCTTATTTAAATTTATTGTTATCGCTTTTCGAAATTAAACTCAAATTAAAATTCAAAATCAAACTTATTCCACTTTGAAACCAACTAAATATTGTATTATATTGCCTCGTGAATTAATACCACTCTCGTTTTTACCTTTACTGCGTGAAGTGATTTAATTCATTAAAATTACTTTAGAAATCAATGAGGACATTTGCTACAAACAAAAACCCGGTTTGGAAGATTTCGGTTTTGCATTCTCTGTCTATGACCAATCCAGTTGCCCACAATGTTCATAAATCATGCAAACCCATCGAGATACATTTTGGAGTATGCAATTTTTTATTTAATTAAGATGACTTTGCAGATTTTTCCATTTTTGACTAGAGTCAAATGGAAATTCGGACCAAAATCCAACATCCATCACATCCTTTTTCAGTCGAGCAAAAAATACCATATCGAGCAAAAAAACATCGAGACATTTTGCAATGTAATCCATTCCAAGTGCATATGTATATGTATGTATGTATCATTGGCCGCCTATTACTCGTGTCTAAGCATTTGGTGTTAATGCATTTGTGGCCAGCGATTGTGGTGAAAAGATTTGTAGCTATGAATGTGTGTATATTGGTTACATTTCAGTTGCGGGAAGTGGTCAATGGGAAGAGGAGGCCTCTATCTACTACTGTTTCTGCTTCTTTTAAGTGGAGACATTGTTGATGCCGCAAGGTTTTTTTTTATTCCGACGATTTTTAATTAAAAACAGTTTTTTGTTCTATCAAAGGAATATGAATCGAATGTTGCCCTTTTGCCAATAAAACCAGTACAGCCCGGTGAACCGACTTAAACATACCCTCAGCCAAAGCCATCCATTGGGATTTTGGGATAATTTAAAAGACGAAGGCATATTTCGACAGCTAAGCTGCATTGGGTAAAATATTTTCTAACACCAAATTCAATTATGACCTATTGCATTTTCCGGGGTTTATCGTGGTCAGTAGCTAAATTTATTAACAGGACTAGTAAAGGACGATATTGACAGAATTATTATATAAGTAAAAAAAGACTACTATGAAGATAAGAATGATATGAATGGAATTGGAATGCTAAAAACAGTAACAAATAAAGTTGCAACAGAGGCAGCAGGATAGAAAGAGTAGGAACTGGTGAAGTATGTTGAGCCTGAACAAATGAAGTAAAAACATATGACACAGGAACAGATAAAGCAGGAACAGATGGAGCTGGAACTGTTGTAGCAGGACTGAGGAAGCAAGAACGGATGAGGCAGGAGCGATGAAGCAGGAACAGATGACACGGAAACAGATTAAGCAGGAACAGATGAAGCAGGAACAGATGAAGGTGGAATAGATAGAGTAAGAACATATGAAGCAGGAATATGATGCAGGAGAAACAGGAACAGGTGAAGCAAGAACAGATGACACATGAACAGATAAAGCAGGAGCAGATGGAACAGGGACAGATGTAGCAGGACAGATGAAGTAGGAACTGATGAAGCAGAAACAAATGAAGCGGGAACAGATGACACAGAAACAGAATTAGCAGCGTGAAGCAGGAAGAGATAAAGCCAGAACAATATCACAGGAACAGATGAAGCAGGAACAGAAATGTTCGCCCAAAATTTTCAATTGTACATTGGCGCTTGACATATATTCGTCTCCATATATCGATGGGGCAAACATGGAAGGTAGACACAGATAAATTAAACTTGGAGTCAAAGTGTCACATTTAAGGAAAATTTTAATTTTGGACCCAATCAGACCACGCCTTCTTGTTCCGCCCATACAAATGATTGCGGCGCCACAAAAGTTCATCACTCTATAACACCAAGTAATACGTAGATAGTTGCAACTTCTGTACGATATTAGGGTGGAATTGGACTCATCACACCATTACACCCTATTGGATTGTTGAATGTTGACTAAAACTAAACTTTTAGTACTCTCCATACAATAGGTCCAATGGGGTTTGGAAATTCATCACCCTATAACACTAGACCGACACACATTGTATGGGGGAAAAAATTGCTTTTTGTTCAGCCCCTAAATTTACGTTTTCTGCTGATTTCCAAACTAGTTCGCGTCTGGCACTAAAAATTTTAAAAAAATATTTATTTTTAGTTTTTCAAGGAATTTTGTGATTAAACTAAATACAATATTAGTATCATACGAAAAGTTTTTCAGGCGCGTCGAACGGTATATAAAACATGTCCAGACACATCCTTTTTCATGGTTATTCTGCAAAAATCTCGCAATTTTAATTTTTTATTACTTGGCATATTTAAAATTTTAGTCGACTTAAGTTACTACGTCATTCAGCTGTTTTTGAAATTCGCAATTGTTCTAAACAGGGAAAAATGGCTATCAAATCTTTTCCTCTGACAAGGAGATCATAGTTGTATATATGTATATATACTTTCTATTTTATAATATAATACATTTTCCATGGTGCTCTGGGCCTAATTTTGAAAATTCAGAATTACTCCAATCTGTAAGCGGAATTATTTTCTAGAAGCTAAAAATGCTTAAAATCCTTTTTTTGCAGAATAACCCTGGCAAAAGAATATGTCAGGACATGCTTTGGCATGTCTATTTACCGTTAGACGCGCCTTAAACAATCCTTTCATATGCTACTAATATTGTATACATTGTATTTCGTTACAGTACAAATCTGTTCGAAAACCTAAAAAACCGGTTTTTTAAACGGAGCAGTATTTTGGGTATCGTCATAAATCACACCAAGATACATTTTGAGATGTTAAAGTTTGTGTAATAGCCTTTTCACACTAGGCCACATCTTACATCTTGAATCAATTTGCCAAAGATGTTAACATTTCCCCATACAAATTTGACACTTTGTGTTGGCGAAATTATCCTTCTCCAACGACTCACCAACTATGCTTAACATTATAATTATTTAATTTAAATTTGTATGTATACTTTTTATCAAGAGTGTATTGAAGTCGTCTAAATTCATCATAATAGTGGTCTTCATGAAAGCTCGAAAGAACCTCGTAAACTCGAAAACATCGTAAACTTGCACAGCAAACGTCAAAGCAAACAAATTTCCCATACACAGCGACTTGCTCAAAAGTGGAAAGTTTTCGAGGCAAATTTGCTGCGCAAACGTGGCATGGAGAAACGTGTAAACTTTTGACATTTCGTTGTCATCTGACTAGGATTGATAAATAAGGTGATAGCACTAGAACAGTAGAAAAAGTACACATACATAATACATGCAATTGCTACTGCTACCACCTTATGTATCCATCTTGGTCAGCTGATATGGTTTTGAGCACAACTACGCGAGGGAAACTTGCGATGAGCAAAAGTTCTCGGCTTTCACGTTTGCATGAATGCCGCTAATATTCGTATGAATGCCGCTAATATGCGTTTACTGAGTTGAGATTGTACTCAATAACCAGTTCTTGCTATCGGTTGATTGGTGTTGGCAGATTGCAGACTACATACACCTACACCTCAACCAACGTTGAACTGTTTACATATTTTATGTTATGTTATGTTTGGAAATGTTAAGTATTTTTGTACTTAAACAGAGTAAAGACATCGAGGTATAGGTGTATTCGGAAATAAGGAAGTTGTACTTATTTTATGATATTTTTGAAATGTAACTCGATTTTGACTCAACTGAAATTACAGCTTGCTCGACTCGTAATAATTGTTAGAAGCTCAAAAGTGTTACGGTGGTGTTTTACTGAGAAAGGAAAATAAAGTTCAATGCAAGTTGAACTTTGGTTTTGAGAATTACACATATAAACACAACATAAATATTTGGTGCCGAAACCCAGGAAACGAACCGGGACGTTGAGATCTTATTTTCGTTTTTTCTAACAAATTTTCTTTAATTTCTATAAAATTGTTGCAAATTTCTGTGGTGAACCGTTTGGCAAAGTGTTTAACAAGGCAAAGTGTTTGATTTCATAACCGGACATGAGTGATTTTGATCAAGCAATTCAAATGCAACGCAATGCACTTCAATTGCTGAGAAAATATGAAAATCGGTTTGATTCTAAGGAAAGTTCCGAAAAAACTTCTGGTTATTTGCGAAGAGTGCTTGACAGTTCTTTAAAAGCGGAAGATGTTCCATATTTGGAAGACGACTTTTATTTTGAATTTTCTGAGCAATATTTTACTTTCAAAGGAAAGATAATTGACTCTTCATCTCATCATTCAACAACACATTCCCCTTTTGCTAGCACATTTGCTGTGTACCACAGCCGTGCAGATACGACTATTGGAGTTGATGCTAACCTCCCGAAAATATCAATGACAAAATTTTCTGGAGAAACTACGAAATGGATTCCGTTCCGTGACATATATTTAAATAATGATTCACTCACAAAAATACAAAAACTTTAAAGGGCGAAGCTGCCAATTTAATTAAGACCATTTCTGCCACAGATGCAAATTATGATTCCGCGTGGAATATTTTAGAATCACGATACCACAATAAGAGAATGATTGTAGGTAATATGATATCAAAACTTTTTAACATTCCAAACTCTGACGGCGGGGTTCAATCAATAAAATCTTTGCTTGACTCAACTCAAGAGTCTCGTTCGTCGTTAGGGAATTTGGCAATAAACACCCAATCCTGAGACCCAATTTTGATCCATCTGATTGCTCAAAAATTGGACATGCAAACCCGCAAAGAGTGGGAACAATCCTTAAAATCTTCCACGGAACTACCTTCACGGTACGAAATGTTTTCTTTCCTCGAAAGAACTTTCCGAACTTAGGAATCCATAAATGACGAATACCCAACTATCTCTGGGCAAAAATTTGAGAAAGTTAATAAATCCTTTTCACATAATAAGAAAACTTCTTGCCACTCTGGTAAGTTTTCAAAAAATAGTACTTTTCATGCATCTATTGAGAAAAACCCCCATTCACTTTCGAAGTGTTTCAAATTTTTAGCTCTGCCATCGCACTCTAAAAATGAATTTTTACTGCTCAAAAAGATTTGTCGAAACTGCCTTACATTGGGTCACAACCATGAAAATTGTGCCTCGTCTTTTCGTTGTATAGTGTGCAGAGGACTACCCCATACGGTTCTTCACACGGAAGAGCGTGCAGATAATCCGAAAACTTTAAATACTTTTCCATCTTCATCGAATTCTAACAAAAACTCGAATCATGTCACTTCGCATAGTGCACAATCATTTCATTCGGTGTTGCTTTATACAATTCGATTAATTGTTGATACTAAACGTGGCCAATTTTCCTTAAGAGCTTTACTAGACCCTGGCTCACAGGGAAGCCTCATTTCAGAATCAGCCGTTCAACTAATGGGCATTGATAAAATGAGATCACACTGCAGGGTAGTTGGAATTGGTGAAGGCAATGCAAATTTGTCGAAATATTCCGTGGATTTGGATCTTTTTTCGCTAAAAAACAAGTTTGTTCTTACATGTACAGCGTTGGTGCTATCAAAGCTTTCTTCATATGTTGCAGATCCTTTTTCAGAGAATATTTGTATGCCAAATCTGGACATTGAATGCTTGGCTGATCCCTTCTTCTATAATTCAGATCCAGTGGATATCATTCTTGGATCAGATGTATGTTCTAAAGTTAAAATTCCAACTGAATCATTCGTGCATGATAACCTCTTCTTCCAGAATACTTACTTCGGGTGGGTATTCTCTGGTTATAGTACTTCTTTACCTACGAATAAAGTTCATATTCACAACACTAATCTCGAGAACATTTTTAAATCATTTTGGGAGCAAGAGGAGATAACTCAGAGTAGAGATTTTTCTATTGAGGAAATTGCATGTGAAAATCTCTTCAAATCCACAACAAAACATACGAAGTCTGGTCATTTTATGGTAAATTCTTATGGGAAATTCTTGTCCAATTGTTGATAATAATGCCAGCCTTTGCAACGACATACAAAACATTCATGAAGGAATATGAGTCTTTGCAACACATGATAAAAATTGGAATATATCCTAATGACACCCGCAGAAATTCATATTTCTTACCACATCATGGGGTCTTTAAAAACGATAGTTCCACGACAAAATTGCGCATTGTTTTCAACGGCAGTAGTCATATTAGAGAATTCAAGTCCCTTAATGAGGAACTCTCGCCAGGGCATGCCCTTCAAAATGATCTTACGGAGAGTATGACGAAGTGGAGGAGGCACAAAATTGCATTTAGTGCAGACATCGAAAAAATGTTTCGCCAAATTGATGTCTGCCCTGAACATTGTCAATTTCATCAAATTTTGTGGCGATTTGATACCTATGACGATATCTCAATATACGAATTGAACACGGTTACATATGGTACCACTTCGGCACCATATTTGGACATAAGAGTCCTTAAGCAATTGGCAGAAGACTTTAAAAATAAAAGTTACTTAAGGCTGTGAATATTTTATTGTCCGACTCGTATGTTGACGATATATTGTCGGATGCCGATTCCTTAGAGGATGCTATGTTTTTGCATAAATCGTTATGCGCTCTTTTGAGAAAAGGAGGATGTAATCTAAGAAAATGGACCACAAACTCTAAAGATCTTCTAGAATTCATTCCCGAGCATTACAGGAAATCTTCTCAGACGATTTCATTCGATCAAGACAATGTTGTGAAGACATTAGGTATTCAATGGAATACAAATTGCGATACATTTTCCTTCAAAGTTAATATTGACTTGGCTCTTTCTGCCACTAAACGTTCTATACTTTCTGATACTGCACGTTTGTATGATCCATTGGGATGGTTAACACCCTCTACAGTTATTGCTAAGTCGCTATTTAAAGCTCTTTGTCAAGTCAAATCCCACATGACGTTGAGAACCAGTGGCTCAGATTTAGAGCTGATCTCGCCAGGATATCGGATTTAAAAATACCTCGCTGGATTCAATGGACAACTGGTTCGAAAATTGAATTACACGGTTTTTGCGATGCATCCACCGTGGCCTATGCAGCTGTTGTATATTCACGAGTAATCTCTCCTAATGGCACTTTCGTAAATATTTTACAAGCCAAATCTCCATTCCAAGATTGGAACTATGCGCTGCAGCACTTTTGGCAAGATTGGCCAATAGAGTTAAACATTCGTTACGAGACTTGCCCGTTGAAAATATTTATTATTGGAGTGACAGTTCAACGGTTCTCAGTTGGATTCGTAAATCACCCTCTAACTGGACTGTATATGTTGCCAACAGAGTGGCAGAAATTCAACGTTTGAGCCGCCCTGCAGAATGGTCATATGTTCCTACTGGAATAAATGCGGCAGACTGTGCTTCACGGGGTATTTTCCCACAAGATTTACTTGAAAATCACAATTGGTGGTATGGGCCAGAATTTCTCTATAAATCCTCTGTCTCATGGCCTAGAAATTTGACTAATTTATATACCACAGAGGAGGAAAAGAAAACTAAAATCTCCACGAATGTCATCGGCAAAATGCTTACCCAAAACTTCTCTCAAGATTCTCTAAATTACAAACTCTTTTGAGAGTCACAGCTTTATGCCTTCGGTTTGGAAATAATTGTAGAAATCCGAGAAATAAAATAACGCAGCCATTAACGTTGTCCGAAATCGAAAAGTCGGTGGCACTTCTTGCTAAACTTACCCAAAGTATCGAATTTAGTGATGAAATTAAAATGCTATCGACCAGTCGTGAAATTAAGCATTCATCTATTCTTAAGCTGATGCCCTTTCTTGACAATAATGGTATCATTCGTGGTGGAGGACGTCTGCAAAATTCTGAACTACCTTACAATGTAAAACACCCTATACTGCTGTCAAAATCTAACCCACTGTCAAACCTAAAAAACCCTTCATGGCGGTTTAACCTTAACCATGGAATTCGTTAACAAAAGGTTTTGGATTTTATCTGGCACCCAGCTAGCCAAAACACTAATACACAAATGCATGAAGTGCTTCAAGTATTCTGTCAAGGCTTCCCAACAAATTATGGGCAACTTGCCGTCAGTGAGACTCAATGCCACAAGACCTTTCAAACATAGTTGTGTGGACTACGCCGGCCCTATATCCATCAACGTTTCGTACCACTCTAATATCAAAAGGCTACATATGCTTATTTGTACGTATGGTAATAAAGGCCATACATCTAGAAGTTGTTTCTGACCTCACGACAAATGGATTTCTTGCTGCTTTTAAACGTTTTGTGTCCAGACGAGGCCACTGCACTGATATGTATTCAGATTGTGGCACAAATTTTGTTGGCGCTTCAAAAGAACTTCAGGTTCTCTACCAAAGAATCAGGAAATCATGTCCTGAAAACTTGTTACATTCCTTAAGCATTAGCGGTACTCAGTGGTACTTCAATCCCCCTGCCTCACCAAACTTCGTAGGACTATGGGAGGCAGGAGTAAAGTCTGTAAAATTCCATTTAAAGCGGATACTAAATGATCGTGTTTTGAGTTTTGAGGAATTTTCCACACTACTGTGCCAAATAGAGAATTGTTTGAACTCAACTCGTAAATTCTTCGTGGTTGCTAGATAACTTAATCAGCTTGAAAGCCTCGAATAAAGCTGGTCCTGATGGTATCCCGGACTCTATGTTGAAATACTGCTCGAATTCTCTCAGCTTACCGTTGACTCTCTTATTTAACGCTTCGTTGAAGTTCGGCCATTTTCCTGCAAAGTGGAAGAGCTCTTATATAATCCCTCTCCACAAATCTGGTAGTTTAGTAAATGTTGCAAATTATAGGGGAATTGCAAAATTGAGTGCCATTCCTAAACTTTTTGAGAAGTTAGTCACAGAGGTAATTTCTCATCAGGTTTCCTCTATTTTAGATCCATGTCAACATGGCTTTCGGAAGGGTCGTTCCACCGTGACTAATTTGCTTCAGTTTTCCTCTTCTATTATTGACGGCTTTATTAATGGAGATCAAACTGATGTGATTTTTACCGATTTTAGTAAGGCTTTTGATAAAGTTAACCACAATTTGTTATTATATAAATTAGGGGCAATGGGTTTTAATTGTAAAATGCTGAATTGGATTAGTTCTTATTTAATGAACAGAGAACAGATGGTATCATTTGGTCGATCATTCTCAAGATCTATTTTTGTGTCATCTGGGGTGCCTCAGGGTAGTCATCTTGGGCCGGTTCTATTTTTGTTATTCATTAACGACTTACCCGCCTCCATAATGCACTCTAAATTGTTAATGTACGCTGATGACGTGAAGATCTATTTTTCTTACAAGGATCCTTGTCAATATACTTTACTTCAGAGGGATTTGTCTACTTTCCAGACGTGGTGCGAGACCAATTTGATGGAGCTTAATTTTACGAAATGTAAGCATATGCTGTTCTCTAGGTCATCATTATTTTCGGCAAAATACATTTTAGGTGGCAATGTTCTTGAATCGGTGGATTCATTTGTTGATCTTGGTGTTCTCTTGGACAGAAAATTGAATTTCAACTCCCACATAATTACGATGGTGAACAAGGCTTATGGCGTTCTGAACTTTATTAAACGTTGGGCAAAGGAATTTTCAGATCCCTACGTTACGAAAAATCTTTTTACTTCACTAGTCCGCCCTATTCTCGAATATGGATCAGTTTTTTGGGACCCCCAGTACAATTTGTATGTTAATATGATTGAATCGGTCCAGAAACAGTTTCTCATTTTTTGTCTGAGAAATCTTCAATGGAACCCGAACCATTATCTTCCTTCGTATAGCAGTAGACTAGCATTGATCAGATTGCCGACTCTTAGTAGTAGACGTACCATGATAAACTCTATTACAGTTTTGAAGATAATTGATGGATGTATATGTTCTGAATTTCTGTTATCTAAGATTTTCATAAATGTCCCATTGAGACCCACGAGGTACTATAAACTCGTAAACATCGAGTTTCAGCGTTCGAATTATGCGTCCTTTGATCCAGTTAGGAGAATGTGTCGTGACTTTAATGAGCTATATCAGTTTATTGATTTCACAGGTAGTTGGGAAACGACAAAGTCTAGCATAATTTGTCATTTGAACCGATTGCATTAGTGCTGTATATTCGTTGACGTACATATGTAAATTTAATTTACTTTATCCTTACTATCTGGTCTGATTTATGATTTGGTTTTCGTTTTGTTCGTAATTATTATATATTGAAGTATCTTATGTTAATATCTCGTGATGTGCTTTTATACTTATTTATGTTAGTGTAATACCAACTGGTGAAGAATTTCTGTAGTTGGTTGTAACATGTGAACTTATAATCCTTGCTCTCCCGTTATAGACCGGTCTATAATGTGTACGCTGTCCTCACGTTATGGGGACGTGGCCCTCTCGGTCGGTAGGGGCGGGTAAGAGTGGCGGCGATGGGTTCGCTCGATTTAAAAAAAAAAAAAAAAAAAAAAAAAAAAAAAAAAAAAAAGACCACTTTGCCCGTTGTCTCCGGATCCGACAGATTTTAACGCGCTTACTCCTGCACACTTTCTGATGGGAGAGCCGACAAATTGTATTCAAGAAGAAAAAGAAAGCCTGTTAGATACAAATGCGAATCGACGCTCTCGATGGAAAATAATTGAACACATAAAACAGCATTTTTGGAAGAGGTGGCAAAACGAGTACCTTAGCCGCCTTCAAGCTCGCCCTAATTGGTTAAAGAGTAAACCTAATATTAACATAGGTGATTTGGTCCTTATAGCTGACGAAAGGTGTGGCCCAGGACAATGGCAACTTGGACGTATCAAGGACACTCATCCAGGACATGGTGGATTTACAAGGGTGGTATCTGTTTTAGTTAAAGATAAACTTATAAAACGGCCAATTTCAAAAATTTGTCTATTTCCAGTTAGCACTTCTGAACCAACTGATACTACAGCCAATAACGATGACTAACCAGTAAATGCAAATGGAAGGATGGAGCCTTGTCCACTACGCTGTGAGTCGGAGCATAGCGGAGTTTCATACTCAAATAAAATACTCCCAACGAAAGGCCGTCCTTCTATTAACATCATACACCGCCCACTTTAAGAACATTCGTCCATAAGGGGGCAGAATGTTGGCGAAATTATCCTTTCTCCAACGACTCATCCACTATGCTTAACATTATAATTATTTAATTTAAATTTGTATGTATAATTTTTATCAAGAGTGTATTGAAGTCGTCTAAATTCATCATAATATTCGTATGATTCTACGCACATTATTGAGTGCATACTATTGAGTGCAGGCAGCTACAACCAGTCGATGCGTTTACTGAGTTGAGATTGTACTCAATAACCAGTTCTTGCCATCGGTCGATTGGTGTTGGCAAATTGCAGACTACATACACCTACACCTCAACCAACGTTGAACTGTTTACATATTTTATGTTATGTTATGTTTGGAAATGTTAAGTATTTTTGTACTTAAACAGAGTAAAGACATCGAGGTATAGGTGTATTCGGAAATAAGGAAGTTGTACTTATTTTATGATATTTTTGAAATGTAACTCGATTTTGACTCAACTGAAATTACAGCTTGCTCGACTCGTAATAATTGTTAGAAGCTCTCTTCTTTTTGGACTGCTGAACAATCAACAACTGATAAGTATACCCAAAAGTGTTACGGTGGTGTTTTACTGAGAAAGGAAAATAAAGTTCAATGCCAATGCACATTAGAAATCGGTGTATTTTCTTAGCTTGAGCTTTGGTTTTGAGAATTACACATATAACTACAACACTTTGTGAGCTCAACATCTTTGAAAAACGTTTCCTATCTCACTACATTTCACCCCACATTATTCGATAATTTTGAGTCCATCACTAGAAAAAATTGAGTTTCTAGAAAAACTGACAGAAATTCAAACAACAAAACAAAAGATGTATTTATATCAGGTGGTAGCGCTTGAACAGCTGATTTAAATGTTTTCAAATCGTTGCCTTAACTGACTGATAAATTCATATGTTCTTGTATTACAATTGTTACCAAATTTGCTTTGAATTTGGCAGTGGTATGACACCAAACAAATATAAAACAGCTATTGTCGTCGTCGAAATTACACCACCTAATATAAATACATCTTGAACAAATAAATGAAGAAAAAAGAAATTGTTATAAATATGAAATGTTAAAATATAAACGTTGATGAATGTCATCCTCCATTCTTTCGAGTCCTGGGCCTCAATAGACAATACAATATATTATATGACCTGGACTACGAAAACGGTGCGTACGTGCGAAAACCAGTTTTCCGAGAAAACGCAATCAAAGATTATGCCTTAACATTCACAGTTCTGCTACACAACTACCAAATATTTTTAGGGACCTCTGAGTGAGATAATACTTTCCTGTTTGCGCCATTTGAAAGAGTGGTTCATCCTCTATCCGAACCGAAAAAAAAGTAAAAAATTATTTTTTGACAAGTAAGCACCCTTTTTGTAGTCCAGCAGGTCACATATAGACAATTAGGTATTTCACAAGATCTCGTACTTGTCGTACTGTCGTAGCTTCTCACAACAGGTGTACGAATTTTGTTGTTGCCTTCCATATAAAACTAACTTACGACAAACAAGTACAACATCGAAGGTATGTTTACTGATTGCCGTACTTTATTAGTGCTGTTCTTCTTGTACCGAGTTTGGTATTACCGAATACATTTGATGAGTAACATCACTACCATAAGAGCTGTTGTTATTATTTATTACTTATTTTGTGATATTATAATTATTGTTATATTATTATGTTACGTTGTTGATGTTATTATTTTATCCTTTTCGTTTAGTTTCGTCATTTTAGTTTCAAAAAATGTTTTTCTTCAATCAGTTGCTTACGCAATCAGCTGGATACATACGACATACAACAAAAAATGCAATAATGATTGTTTACTACTATCGTACTTAGGCACGACAATCCAGTACAACATTACGACATTACGAGAGCTCGTGAAAACCCTAAATATATCCTAAACCATTTTAGTTTCGCTTATTTTTGATAACAAAGATTTCGCTAGAGCGATGTGGCATATTAATAAAAGAATATTGGAAGATGACAGATGGAAGGTGTAAGATGTTGCAAGTGTGAACGCATGTTTAATTTTTTCAGCATCTTCCATGTGAAAAGGCTATTAAAGTTAACTAATATATTGGTCTAATATAAATTGGGGAAAAAATATATTAATTTTAACACATTTTTTTTTTAACATTTAAATATTGAGGATTTTTCAGAAGACGCTTAAAATTTTTACGATTATAGGGTACACTTGCAATCCCTATTTCGACTTACATATATGTATATTTGATAGTGAAAGGCATATTTATTATTATTAACTACTACGATTGAAACAAACACTGAATAAAAAATCTGACATTTTGAAATAAAATTAAATTTTTGACATTTTTCTCATCGTAATATACATACTTATAGTTTTGCCAAAATTGGGACATTTGTTTCGCAAAAATTGATATCTAATCTAATGCAAAATTACATATTTATTTCCCCCTTATTTAAAGTTCTCACTCCGAGTTAAAAAAAATTAAAATCTCGAGCGAATTTAATTTTTAAAATTGTTTTTTATTTGAATTGCTCCCGAGCGAATCAAATACAATAAATAAAAATTAGAGTCGGAGTTTAATTTTTATTTTACTACGAGGGAGAGCTTTATAGCGAAGAGGGGCCGATTTTTTCGACTCGCGAGTGGAAGTTTTTTGAATTTGGGTATACTTATACATAAGAAGCAACTGCAACAAAAATCGATTAGAATGGTGTGGAAGATGCAGAAAATAAAAAAACGTCTATCAGAAAGGGCAGAATTATAAAAAAACTAAAAAATCGAATGGAGAATGTACCTGTATTAAGTAAATGTATATGTGGTGAAAAACTACAAATAACGACATCATTACTATAGGATGATTGGGTCTAGAGCTCGACTAATAATTGGAATATAAGTTTAAATAAAGCTAATAAAGACAGACCAAAATTTGTTTTGGACAATGACTGGGGATATATTAGTTATATTGTACGTGGTTAAAACGGGGTAAAAATTGTCGAAAAAGAGTTCGACTTCAAAATGCAATCAAAGTCGTTTGGAATGATTTGGAATTTGTTAAATATAGTGTACGTGGGCACAAAACGTAACAAGGGGTAAAAAGAGAAAACAGACAAAACTTGAAAGTGCAACAAAATTAGCATATTGGGACTATACTAAATATACTATATGTGTGACAGGGTCAGGAAAGGGTAAAATTTGAAAGGGGGGGGGGGGTTGAACCAACGAGAAATTAGTTTGAAATCATTGGAAATTTATTCAGAATACTTATACATGAAATCCTGGGTTCGATCCCTGCTCAGACCACCTTAAAATTTCTTTCGAGTATTAGCCATCGAGTATTCTATCGAGTATTTAGCCATGAAAAAGCTTCTCAAACTACAGTTCGGAATCGGTGTAAAACTGTAGGTCCCAATCAGTGAGTGAAAACTGGAAAGCGCACAGCTCAGTGATTGTGAGAAGCTCTCCCCTGTCCCTACATGGGATGTAATGGGAAACCATTTATTTACTTATAGCGTAGTGTCTAAAAAATGGTTGAACTTCAAAAGAGTCAATTTAAGTGAAACTTTAAAAATCAAAAAAAAAAATACACGACAGGATTTGAGTTTGTAAACAATTGTGTTTGTATGTTGATTGCGTAGGGTTGTGGATGTTTTGGATCTAACACCGAGAATGTTGTTCGTAGTTTGAAATATTTCTAAAAAAACACCTGTGTTGTTAATGCCAATATGTATAATATGCAACTATTAATTTTGTATTGAACAAAATCAGTTAAAACTATTTTAATTGTTGTACCCAAACGCATTTTACGTGATTATAAGTTGACGTGCTTTTTATTATCTGAAATGGGTCGTGCATGAAATATAGGTTTTGTACGACGTAGACAATAACATATCACTCATCATACACTTTTTCATTCACAATTTTCCAAACGCTTTGGTGGCATTTTCAAGTTTTATCCCTTCTGCCACCTTTTGCTCTTTTTAACCACATTCACAATTTTATCCACATTCCTAACCTTTCCAAACGCTTTTGCTCGTATTTTCTAGTTTTACCACTTTCGCCCCCTTTTTATACACAAACACAATTTTTACTTCATTCCAGTTTTATCCTCTTCGCCCCCCATTTTACCACCATTCAATATTTTTGCACATTCCTAACCTTTCCAAACAATTCTTCTCGCATTTTGAAGTTTTACCCATTTTGCCCCCTTTTTCCCTTCTTATGCACTTTCACAGTTTTTGCACATTCCTATCCTTTCCAAAAGATTTTTCTCGCATTTTAAAGTTTTACCCTTTTTGCACAAACCCCCTCCCCCCCCCCTTCACGATATTATCCACATTCACAATTTTTGGCACATTTACCCTTTCGCCCACTTTTTTACTGCTTTTGAAGATTTGCGTTCGTAATCATTCGATACGAGTTTTGTCGCAGTTTTAAAGACCTTCCCACCCTTTCAAACAATTTCACAATTTGTTGGCCGCTTTTCTATTTTTTCACCCATATGTAAATTTTTCCTACACATTTAATAATTAAAAAATATTATGAAATTTGACTCGCGAATCATTCATTCATCATTCAATTAAATCGGGAGCGAGCAATATTTTAAAATCTTTAAAAATAAATTAAAAATAAAACTCGGGAGTTTAAAAGCTTGATGCGAGCTAGTGGCCCCTGAAGGAAAAGAGGTTGGCGACTACGGCAACGGAAGGTCACCGTATGCACGGGGGAAAAGAACGAATAAGAAGCACTACATGGAACTGTGTTTTGTATCTAGCTTCTTCCTATGGACATTTGCGGCAGAATCCTTAGTGGGCATCCCCACATTCGGAGGGAAGCATTTTAATAAATTTCAAATGAAAAATTCGACTGTGGGGTGCCACTAACCATAAACGTTGTAAGTTAATTCTGCAAGCGGAAAAAATAATGTATTGTGTCGAATGTCTTTAATAGAATTTGACATTTTTGGTGGACAAGGCTACCATACAGGCAAATTGTTGCTGCCTTGTCTCGGGGGAGATAATGCCGTGCAATCGAAAGAGTAACCCCCAAACCGGGTTTTTGACTGGTGAAGAGAGCGCGAAAACTTAAGTGTTCGTTTATTATGAATATACTTTGCAATTGTTTATGGGAAAATAGAACGGTAGACAATCTTGGTCCAAAACAATTAGGCGCGGGAAGATGGAAGATAATGGCGCTCGGAGAGTTTTTGAAATGGAGACGTCAGATATAAACAAGTCTCAAAGAACATTTAGAACTTAGAGACTTTGAATTCAAGTCAAGGAAAATATTTAAAAATTCAAAAAGGATTGTCTAAAGTGATTTTCAAGGTTTGTGTAGAATCCGGAAGTGTATCTACAATTAATTTGAACATTGTGTGATGTTTTCTATGCGGTGAAATATAGCATATTGCGACCAATGACGGACAATATATTCAACAGAAAATAAAACAAAAATAGCGTTATAAGTAAAGTAAGTTAAAAGAGCGGCAAATTTGATGATTAATTTCTAATTGATTTCTAAAAAAATCTTAACATCGCCTGGAAATAAATCCACGGAGAATAAATTCATAGAGTGGAAATAATAAACGGAAGGCCGAAAAATAATTGCACACCTAAAATTTGAGGTTAGTCACTACACCTATTGGTCATATTTTGGCCGTGTCGGTAATCGGGTAACTCAGTGATGAGCAGTAGCTACATCTAGTGGGTATAAAAAGCACTGAGACAGCCTAAAACGAGGCAACTGAATATGATAAATTCAACTGCATCCGGCCACCGTCGAAAATTCCAAAAGATAAAGATAACTAAGGATAAATATAATTGTTGATAGAGTTTAAAAAAAAAAACAAAAAAAAAACAAATATTAAATCCAAATCTGAATAATACTAGAATTAAGGTTAGGTGGTAGATGGTGTAGTGTAATTTTTCTTTAGTATGTGTTTTTTAATGTTTTATTTGTAAGTATTTGAAATTGTAAAGGTTTGACAAAGTAACATAGGTTTCTGTAGAGTACGTAGGCAAAAAAATATTAACTGGGAGCAAGTGATTCATTCTTTGTTTTGATTCATTGTTTGATTCATTCGCATTTTTTAAATACCGCAACAGTTTTTCTCTAACAGCTTTCGTTTTTGAGTTATAGCTGTTCATCCGTTGCTTCACAATGGGTTAATGTACATATATAAATATTTCGTTTTATTTGTTTGATATCTCATTTGTTTTTCACAAAACAGTTATTTTAACCTTCAAGGCCAAATATCACTTATCGTCAATAGCAAACCATCCTACACACACAACACAACAATCAACCATCGTCGCTCACTTAAACAAGCCTCACAAAACAATCACCAAAGCAATAAGTCCTCGCCGCAGTCATCATCGCTCTATTGTTGATTTTGTTGTAACAACTCACTCCATCATCGTAGCCTACTACACACCAAGAAGTTTTTCTTCGCTATTTTATTTTGTCATCGCTTGTTGCACTCTCATAAGGAATGCAATTACTACCGAATTATTCTTAAGTTATTAGAAAATTGTCATTCGAATTGGTTAAATCACGTGTCGCAGTAATTGGAATAAAATTGTTAGTTTTAATTAAAGTAAAGAAAACTGTATTTTATTTTCTTGTTGTTTTAGATATGGCTTCGTCAAGAATATGTATGCTTAATCCAGATTTTTTTTGCTACATTTGTGGTGAATATATATTTGAAAAATATCGAAAACCTATATCGGACTTTGTGAAAACTGTGTATCATCAATATTTTAAATTAAAATTGTGTAATCAGGACCAGCCATGGGTTCCTCATAGCGTATGCCAGAAATGTGTGGTATATCTACGGTTATGGTCCAGTGGAGAAAGAGATCCAATAAGATTCATAAAACCAATGATTTGGCGAGAACCTCAAAACCATTTCGACGACTTCTACTTCTGCGTTGTAAAAATAAACGAAATTAACCCTGGAAATCGAAGTAAATGGTCATATCCCAACTTATCTTCTGCTCAACGACCTCAATTAAAATCGCGAGAGGGACAACCCAGCACATCTAAATCGTCTGATGATCCAAATCTCGGTGAACCCGAACAAAATACATCAAGTGAAGACTCTGTCTCAGACTACAAATTGAGCCGTTAGGAAACTCAACAATTTAACCAGAAAGAACTAAATGACTTAGAAAGAGATCTAAACTTATCGAAAGAAGCTTCTGAAATTTTAGCATCTCGTTTAAAATAAAAAAACTCGCTTACTCCGGAAACCAATATCACATTTTATCGTACCCGAGAAAAAAACTGTTACCACATTTTTGTCAAGAGGAGGATTTGGTTTTTGTAACGACGTTGGTGGTATTTTGCAACAGATGGGTTTAAAAAAGTACCAAGCCACTGATTGGTGTCTTTTCATAGACAGCAGCAAAATAAGTTTAAAGTGTGTTTTGCTTCATAACGGTCGTCGGCACATTCAACGACTTTAAAAGAAGAATACGCAAATGCTTCTATGGTTATGGAAAAAATTAAGTATCAGGACCACAACTGGGTCATTTGTGTTGATCTGAAACTGGTTAACTTTCTTTTAGGTCAACAAGGAGGCTACACAAAGTTCCCTTGTTTCATGTGTCTCTGGAACAGTCGTGGCAAACAACACCATTGGTCACAAATAGTGTGGCCAGTGCGGGAAGAGCTGGAAGTTGGAATAAAAAATGTTATAAACGTGCCTCTAGTTAGCCGAGACTGCATCATACTTCCACCACTACATATTAAAATCGGCATAATGAAACAGTTTGTGAAGGCGCTTGACAAAAGTGGCGAATGTTTCAATTTTCTTTCAAGCAAGTTTCCAGGATTAAGTACAGAAAAATTTAAAGCTGCTATTTTTGATGGGCCACAGGTTAGGCAACTCGTGAAGGATCCGAATTTTGTCAAATCAATGACTGGAGTCGAATCCAAAGCTTGGTATTCATTTGTTTTAGTTATGAGTAATTTCCTAAGCGAAAAGAAATCTGACGACCATGTCGAGCTTACTGAGTACATGCGATCGAACTTGCAAGAGCTAGGGTGCAACATAAACATAAAAATCCACTTCCTGCACTCGCATTTAGACCGATTTCCACAAAATCTGCGTGATTTTAGTGAGGAGCAGGGTGAACGATTTCATCAGGATCTTCGGACAATGGAAGAGCGTTATCAGGGAAGGTGGGACTCACATATGATGGCAGACTACTGCTGGAGTTTGCAACGAGATCTACCTAAAGCCATTCATTCAAGGAAATCTTGTAAAAGATCATTTGATAGTGTTCGATAGGAATTTAGGAACATATTTATTAATTTTTTGCATTTTTTTTTTTTGCCAAAATAATAAAACTCTATATTTCAAAAACTAAAGCTGTTAGCAATCTCCCAGAATGTTTTTCATTGTCAGGGCGACAGAAACACCCAATAACACAAAAAAAATTAAAGGAAACAAAAATGGTGTTGACCAGTGTTATTGAAAAAAGCAACTGATGCATTAAATCGTCTATATGGTGGACAGTGTCTTAAGGGAATGAGATAAGAGTTTGAAGAGTAAGTGTGTGGAAAACGGGATCCAAAATCAGGATAAAAGGGAATCATGGATCATGGAAGGGTGGGCAAGTGTGGAGCCGGTTCACCAAGTCATTGGTACGAATACAAAATCTTTCGCGTTAGTATCTGTGTCGTTGTTAGTATGAATCATAGAGTAATCTCAGACTAGAGAGAATATTTGGCTCATCTGACGTTTCCTTTCACACTCTTCGTGATGCGGTCGGTGTGATAGAGAGATGTTTGACGAAAAGTGACATACACCAGGTGGAATTACAATAACTTCTTGCTTTAATTTTTCATGTTGTTTTGGTGAAAAACTGTGAAATTTAAATGTGTTTTACACTTTTCTATTGACTGTTATTGTTAGCATACATTTGTGTTGTATTTAACACAATAATTTTAACACACAAAACGAAATGCCGTTGTTGTTATTTTGTTCGTTGTTTTGAACCATTGCCTCTATCTGGTATTAGTAAAGCAATTCTTTTCAACATCAAACGTAAATATCACACCAGGCCAAATGTCATAAATTTGGTGGGAGAGCAAGTAGATCTACTATAAGTATTAATCTATGGTATGAATAAATTTCAATTTTCATGTTGTGTCTCTGTGCTAAGTGTTTTGGTTTGCCATACCTAGCACTTCCCCCGAAAAGAGAACATAACAAGCTTTAAATCTTCAAAGAATTAAAAATTAACCTACTTTGCCGATTTAAATTTTTCGAGCGAATCGAAAATGAATGACTCTCTTTACTCTGGAGAAAAGACACATTTTTTCTTGATGTTAAAAATAATCATATTGTTGTAAAAGACATTGAAAAAAATTTCAATTTATTTGTATACATTTTTTTTAAATTAACATTAAAAATTGCGAATTTTTGGACGAGACTCAAAATTTATACGATTACAGGGTAAATTTGGAGTAGGAGTTAGGAGTATATTTTATAATAAATATGTACTAATTTTTTTTCTTGTTTATTAAAAAGTAGCTGATAAAAAGACCTGGCTTTTTTAAATATAAGTACATTTTTGAAATTTAAATTAGCATTTTCGTTTGTAAAAAATGCACAGTAATATGATGAATTTTGACGTTTAATTTTTTGTATTTTATATTTTAGGAGAAAAAGGCCCAATTTTATGGTTTGATTGTATAAAATACAAGTCAAACTACCAGTAATGTTATACAGAGCAGACATCTTTCCCATCTGACGTTTCGTTTCACACTCTTCGTGGAGCGGTCGGTGCGACAGAGAGTTATTTGACGTAAATTGACTTACACCAGGTGGAATTACAATAATGTTTGACTTATATATTTTTCATGTCGTTTTGATGAAAAACTGTGCAATTAAAAACATATTTATCTTTTTTTGTTAGTATATGTTTGTGGTGTATTTACTAGGGTACCCATTTAATCGGGTTTTTTGATTAATCGGTTAATCGTTAATCGTAAATTTCAATCTGTCAATTAACCGAACAAAACGCAATCAAGTTATTCGATTATTCGAATACAATAATACAAAAAAAAGTGTTCAAACATTGTACTAGGGACATTTATTAAAACAAAACAAAACGTAACAAACGCAACTTCATTATAAAGTATATCGTCATCTAAAATGCAAAAAGACGTAACAAAATGTTCATCACTTTACAGGAGAGGCAAAAAATAGTTAGATATAGAATCAGAATTTTGTGAATAAATTACCATTTTGGGCCGTAGATGTCTAAAAGTTCGTGAGGATATGTAGTTTAGTCAATTGTAAGTACAAGGCCATGGAAATTTTATATAAAAATACAGTTCAAAGAAAAAACGTGGATTTATCAAAAACTTCATCTATATAATATTATCTATAATAAAATCGTTCAGTTTGAACTTAGGTGTTTACAACTTTGTCAAATCGTGTATTTTAGTCAAACATATCGTAATCAATCAGAAAAAAAATTGGAATTTTGTTGTTACGTCATTTTGGATTTTAGGTGACGGTATGTACATAGGTACAAGTCACAAATCGTAGTTGCAACAGCAACATGAAAATATAGTGACTTTTGGTACCAAGCCAAAATTTAAAAAAAAATCTCAAAGTTTGGACCCAAAAGTGCCACGCTTTTCCGGTACCTCCCTCCCATACAAAGGGTAGTGTCGCTCTGAAACTATGTCACACTATAACACCCTATTGGATTGATTAATATTTACAACAATTTTGCAAAACCTAATTTTCTGACTATTATCCTTATTGTATATAGTTTGAGCAGAATGCGACCAGGTATTTTGATACCTCCATACACAGTGACCAATGGGTCTTGAAATTTCATCAGACTATTACACCCAATTTAATTAACCAATTTGAAACAATATGTTTTTATTATATCTATGAGCCAAAGCACTGTGCGACGCTTCCTCTCAACTATCAAATCTGTTCGAAATGTGTGTAAAGTTATGAAATTTGTTCGCAATCGTTGTCATTGAGTTGCCACATTGTAGGACTGCTTGCCATAAACACGTACTTATATTTTATTAATCGATTAATCAATCGCACTGATTTGTTCGAGTTAATCGTTAATCGAAAAATTTTATTATTAAAATGTTCGGTTAATTTTATAGCACGATTAATCGATTAACCGAATAATGATTAATTGAGTGGTTACCCTAGTATTTACCTACGCAACAATTTTAACGCACACAACGAAATGCCTTTACTGTTTTCTTGTCGGTTGGTTCTGGTATTATTAAAGCAATACTTTCCATCATGCAACGTTCCATATGCAACACACCAATCTTCGTAAATTTACTGAGTCCAATCGTTTCTCTATACGTCATTTCCCTGTGACCAGGAAATGATCAAAAACTGATTTAAATTAACATTTTTTTTTTAAATTGCATGAAACAAATGCTAAATTTGTAATTTGGTGACAAATTTAACAAGTTTTGTAATCACAGTATTATTACACCGTGTTACACACATTCTGTCCTATGAACCAAATTTACTTTTTCGGAAAGGGGATAAAAAATAAAAATACACGTGTATCGGCGATTTTCATGTACACGTCAGAATTTTGAAGTTTGAAGTATAAAGCTCGTAGTGGCCTGTGTGAAAGCCTTTGGACCGATTTTTAACCCTTTGTCAGTGATCCAATCGAGCTGATTTTTTGCAGGCAGACTCGTGGAAATGTCTGTATCACGTCAAATTTTTTAAAAAATTGATTTTTATCAATTCTCAGATTTTCCTAAATTTTTTTTTTTTTACTTTTGTTTTATAAAAATAAAGAATTGTTACATTAAAAATTTTAATGTTTTTAAAGAAATTTAGACCTTTTATTTTTGCGGTTGTAAGCATTTGCTTCAGTATCGCGACAAATAGACCAACAGTATTCGCCAAGCATATGCGTAATGTCTTTTCCTTTAAAGCGCTTTTCAATAGCCGCAATGTCCTGATGGAACCTTTCGCCATGCTCATCGCTACAAGCTCCTAAATCATCAGGGAAAAAATCTAAATGATTGTGATTGTGAAAAGTGCTCAATAACGGCAACTGTACTTTCCATGCACGTTGTTCGATAGCATTTAATTTTGATGAAAATTCAGAACTTGCAATTATTTTTTTTATCTGCGGACCATTGAAAACACCTTAAATCAAAAAAATCATTAAAAAACATAAAGTTACTGAATGACTTCTTAAAAAAAATACCTGCATGAATCTGTGCGCCGCTCAATTTCGGAAAAATTTTGCGCAAAGTTGCAATGGCCTCGCCATCACGATCCAGTTTTTTAACAACATTTGATACGAGACCGAGCTTAATGTGTAGTGGAGGCAAAATGATTTGAGACGGCTGCACCAATGGTATATTCTCTATACTTTCTACGCCTACTTTGTAGCATGTTCGCGGCTTCCACTTAAATTCAGTGTAATGCTCATCTCTTTTTCGACCTTCCCTTGTACACAAAAAGCACTGGTGGGTTGGAAATCCACGCTTAACACCCATGAGTAAACCGACCACTTTCAGATCGCAGCATATTTTCCAATTATGCTCTTTGTACTTTATCAGCTGTAATATTAATTCCATGCCTTCGTATGTTTCCTTGAGGTTTGTGGCATATGCGATCGGGACAGATGGATGTATGTCACCGATATGAAGCAGCACGACTTTAAGGCTGTTGACCGATGCATCGATGAAAAGTCGCCACTCCTCTGAAATATGAGGGTAACCAATTTTTGCAAACATCAAATCAATATCATAACAATAAGCTAGGTTTTTTTTCCCGATCTTCGTGCAATTTAAAAAATTTGTCATATGGAATAGTGGTACCTCGACCACGAGCGGCTTTTATTATCTGATTTATAGTTTCGGAGTTATCAAAAAAATTCTATTTTTTGCCAAAATATTATTTTTTCTTACTTTAAAAAGCATGAAAAATCGAAAAGGGATAAATATTAAATTTTATTACTTTATCGTACAGCCACAAATCTTGTGAATCAAATTAGACATGGATTACGAATATGGACTGATACTTTTCCATTTTCTTCACAATTAAGTGAAGGTGTCTTATTTTGACAAGAATTTTGATGTTTTGTTTGGGTTATAAATAGTGAGTAATTAATTAATTGTATTATTTGTTATTTGTTATTAAACATTTCATATTCAGGAACTGTTTACGAAATGGGAAAAACATTTAATTAGTCGGTAAATATTGAAAGTGAAGTCGATTGTCTTAGGATTTTCATTGTTAGTTCATATCTATGGACTGAACCTGCGTCATCACCAAAGGTGGATAAAATATTCAAGGGAATATCTCTATCCGTGTGTTCTTCATATCTATACTCCATTTCTTCGATCAAAGGTTCATATAAGTATAACAGTTTTAACTATTTTTCGTTTTCATTTGTTCTTTTATCCAGTGTTTACAATGATAGTTGTCGGTTTTCTTCGCGAATCCCAGTGGCAAAGGAAGAAAAAGTATTTTGGAAAACCTCCCTTAGTAATACGGCATTGCAATATGGTCACAACTTTTAAGTCACAGCCATACATGGAGCTTATTAATTATCTGACAATTATAATTTGAATTACCTCTACAACTGCGAATTACTTGCTTTCAAAGCATTTTCTATATATCTGGCAGAAACACCAATCGAAGCCACAAACCTCTACATATCAAATTCAAAATAATAACAATCGTTCTGACATAATTATGTATTTCGCCATCTAGTAGACTTGAAAAATCAGTGAGTGAGTGAAAACTGGAAAGCGCACAGGTCAGTGATTGTGAGAATTTCTCCCCAGTCCCTTCATGGGATGTAATGGGAAACCAGTTATTTATTTTTTTAGTAGACTTAATAAACCAATAAAACTAATTTCCTTGCCGTCTGAGGATTATTTAAGCGTAATATATCAAACCGTCAGAGGGTTAAATTCTAAATTGTTCGCGCTGTTTGTTGATAGCTTCAATTTAAATTACCAAATTATCGGTTTTACTTAATCCTGGCTTTAAGATAATATCCGTAATCAGGCAATCTTATGTGCAAACTATCACACCTTTAGGTGTGATCGGGTCAATAGCATTAAGAAAACTGTTGGTGGTGTCTGATTTGCAATTTCTACAAAATTTCCTTCTGTACCAATAATTATTACGCCCTTTATATAGATAACATTGAGTTTGTTGCAGTTAAAGTACGTTTGAAGAATAAATCGGGTTTCGTTGCATGCTCTTACATTATTCCGTGCTCTGCTAACGAAATTTATTTAAAACATGTTTCCGCTACTAAATCAGCTTTCACTTCTTCTAAGCTGTCAGATTTACTGTTTGCTTTTGGTGATTTTAATTTGCCTTCAATGACATGGAATCAATCTACTTATTCTAACTATCTGATGCCTGCTATGGATGTGTAAATGAATTTATTGAATCGATGTTCAGTTTTGCCCTTTTTCAAATCAACCATATTTTTAATTCATACTAGAAACTTTTCGATTTAATATTTGCCAATCAATCGTCTGAGGTTTCGTTGTTACTATCCCGGAGGATCGCTGTCATCCTACAATTTAGTTGCAAATAATAATTCATTCTGATGACAATTCCAAAGTATCCCAAAGTTGTTCCGCGGAAACTGATTATCAGAAACTTAATTCGATTTTATCATCTACAACGTAAAAAAATATCGGCTTCTCTAACATATTCTCCCAAACGTATTCTGCAGGAACCATGTATATATTTGGAACACACTTTAAACATTCATATGCTTGCAACTCCCAAACTCACTTATATTTATATACATATATACATGTTTGCTTTTACGTGGAAAAATATGCGTGTTTGCCCCAAACCTGCACATAAATACGTGGAAATTTATGCGTATTTCCCCCCAAACATAATAATATTTAGAATGATTTGATTTCAATATATATGTATGATTTATTATTCTTTTGCTTCTCCTTTCTTTGTTGTTTCTCAAGTTTTTGTTTTCAGATGGTTTCAGCTATGCGTTGGTTATCACTATGCGTTGGTACACAAACATTATTTTTACATATACATATATACAAATCTAGTTCTCAGTAAAGGCTCGGACAGACAAAGGGCTTCACGCTGTTGCCCTTACCAGATTGTTCCCTCAAAGTCATTTCTCACTTTGGTAGCACACATACATATATACGGAACACATACACAAAAACTAAAGCAACATCACAAACCATTTTAACGTCCGAGCCTTCGTTTATTCTTTTTCACTGAATAAGCGCTTTTGATATCCTCTGTCCGATGAACCATTGGCGAGTAGATACATGAAACTAAAGCGCAATAGTAAATCAGCCAATATAAAAACACTGACTTCATCTGCAATTTACACGCACATTCAGGAATATTGATGAATCAGTGACTGAGAGAATAATGAAAAATACAGATACACATTTACTAGATAGACGCTCTCGTTGTACGTCTTTTATTCTCTTGCCCTCGAGATAGCATTAACTCCACCAAACACAGCTGTATTTGTATCACAAACACAGATATATTTGGGTCGCAAACACATATATTATAACATATTAATCATTGTGTGTCTCAAACATGTAATATTGAATAGCCAACACAATGTGTTTGGGCACAAGTATATTATATTTGCGACCAGCTCCAAACACATTTTATATTTGCATCCAAACAACATAAAAAGGCGAATTTTTCAATGTGTATTAATTGGAATAATATTCTTTTATCTTGCGATCTTAAGGAAATTATAAGAAAATTTTACTCATCAGTGGAAGCTTGTATATCCGAATCGCAATGATACTGGCCCACCTTGGAACAATAATCGTTATGGGAATAGAAAAGCTTATGACTGCTATATATTCCGCATGAAAAATAATCTAAGTATAGCCCGAAATATTTTATAATTTTTTAAATTACAAACGTCGTTCCTGTGGCTTCTCATTGTCTTTGAAATTCGGTGAAATTATTGCAGACGATGATATGTCTATTAGTAATCTGCTTGCAGACTTTTTTGCCACAACTTACGCAAGAAAACCTCATGATGCAGCAGTTCCTTATCCTTACAATATTTTATAGTTATCTGCTAGAACTGTTTCAGTTATAGACAACAGCACTGTCTTGGGAAATTTAAAAACATTAAAGAATTCGTACAGCCGTAGTCCTGACGGAATCCCGAATAATACACTCAAATTCTGTGCAGAATCTTTAGCACACCCTCATACTGAAATCTGTAATGAAACTTTGCGACAAGGTTATTTGCCATCTCTGTGGAAGGAATCAATTATTAAACCGTTGTTTAAATCTATGAGTATGATCGAAGTGTCTAACTACAGGGGTGTCTAAATGTCTAACTTGTAGAAAATCATTACTGACATCAAATCTCTTCTATACTAAGTTCAAATCAGCATGGTTTCCGTAAATCTCGTTTCACAATTACAAACGCGTTGGAATTTACAAGTATAATAAATGAAGGCTTTAGAAACCGTTTGCAAACCTATTCTATTTACGCAGATTTCAGCCAAGCTTTTGACAAGGTTAATTTAATCATTGTCTATTATTATGCAACTGAAATTTTTTGGGTTTTAGCAATTACTTGTTGGTGTGGTCAACAAGTTAAAATTAGAAATGTCGTTTCTAAAAAGAATGAGGTGGCTTCTGATATTCAACAAGGTAGACATCTTGGTCCTATTCTTTTCACTTTGTATATAAAGGATTTTCCTTCTGTTTTTCGATATTCTAATGTAATTATGTTAGCAGATGGTGTAAAAGTTTTACGATCATTTAATGATTCAGATAAACAATTTATGCTCCAATCTGACCTGGTTTGTTTTTCCAAACAGTGCAAAATTAATGTAATGGAACAAAGTGTTCTTAAATGTATACACATGTCCTTCTCAAGAGCTACTCGCTTTCACGCCACTTATTTTCTGAATGATCTTAACCTGGAGCCAAAAGAATCATATATAGCGGTTGGTATCTTATTAGACCGCCAATTAAATTTTCGATCACATATTTCTGTGACCATAAACAAAGCTTATGGTACTCTTGGATATAGTAAGCGTTGGAGCAAAATATGTATTTATTTATTTATTTTTATTTATTGTAAATATCAGGTTATAATTAATTATAAAATGATTCTAGGGGATGAAGCTACGACCACGATGGTCTTAAGCTTGCAGTGTTTATGGTATTGAATACAAATTAAATAATTTACAAACTTTCAGGTATTTCAGAATTAGCTCACTGTTTTCAGGTGTTAGATTATTTAAAATTTCCAATATATTATTATTTGGGAAGATATCCCATTTTTGGTTGTGATCAAAATTACAGTTGATAAGAATGAGTTATAAAGTGTTGTTACTACTAAAGAGTTTTCCAATTTAAGTGATATGATTTCTTAAAAAAAAAAACTAATTGTTAAGGAAATTCAAATGCTTTTTATTTAGTATGGGGTAATTCCAAAATTTTTCGATAGAGACCTTGACCCGACCCCCTTCGATTTCGATGGAATTTCAAACACATATTCTACTCATTTCTTTCATTACACTGTTTCGTAGCTGCCTAAAGTTCGCCATCTGCAGTGGTTTTGTGAAGAGATAGCTGTGTTCATGTTGGAATAACTTTCGAATGCGACATCAGATTGTAACGATCTTGGTATCACCTGATAGATTTCGACCTCCTTTTTAGGAATAAAAAAAATAAATGGTAGGTTCTTGTGGGCCAAGGACATCAAAATTTAGAAAATGACCTTTGCCCTTGAATATCCTGGAAACGTATTTTTTAATTTTCTTAATTTTAGTTTTAAAATATTGCGCATACTTTTTGCTCAAAGATGTACAAATTTCAGGATGCGTTCATTTGGGGTTTAGAAACTGTTTGCGTTTTTGTAATGCAATTATCATACTAGACTGACAAAAAAGAATATTTTTGTAAACAACGTATTATATGTATTGTATTATATACTATAGATTACAAATTATTTAATCATTTCTTATGTATAAAAAGTATCGCATTGTGAAAAATATATTTCTCCTAGAATAAAATTTTATTACTTTATAATTAGGATGTATCCAGATAAATAATCCAATTGTTCCTCAAGGGCGCTTATTCCTCAATGGCACTGTGGACTTATTTCTCAAAGGCACTGTAGACTGTTTATTACCATCATCTGTTTAAAACCTATTCCGTATGTGTCTCTGTTATTCACCAAAATGCGAAGCTAATGTGCGTGTGTGAAGGTGTGTTTAAAAAGGACTACGATAAATTAAAATATTTTGAGCATTTGAGAGGCTCAGGCCTATTATACAAAGATACTTCGATAGGCACGAAATAGAGACTGGCCAGTACAATTTGTGGATTCATACTGACAGATAAAATTTAGAAACAAAAATGGAAAACGTTGATGACTTTATTGACAATTTTTTGGATCGCCTGCCTCAATTGCTTAAACACTCATATATTGTAAAACAACAAAATGAGTATTTCAATAACATAAAAGACAACTTGAAATCTGAAGAAATGTTGGTTGTTCTCGATTTTTCGGAAAATTATACATTTCTCATTCAAGACGAGGTACAATCCTACCACTGGACAAACGAACAAGCATCTGTATATCCATTCGGATTTTTCTATAATATTGAAAACGAAATACAGTTTTCAAACTCAATACTAGGGCCATTACTGTTTTCTTGCTACGTAAATGACCTACCAGAATATTTAGAAAACTGTAATATTCACATGTATGCGGATGACGTTCAAATTTATATGGGGACGAATTCATTGTCCATTCAAGATGCAGTGTGTAAGGTTAACTGTGACCTACAGAATGTTCACGATTGGGCTGAGGCAAACGGCCGTTGTTTGAACCCCCAAAAGTCAAAATGCCTAATTATTCATGGTAGGACTAGAAACCAACAGTTTAATGTGAACATAACTCTTAATGGTCAGAAAATTGAAATTGTTGATAGTGTGAAAAATCTAGGTATAATATTTAATAGAACTTTAACCTGGTCTAATCATGTGAGTACCATTGTAGGAGCTGCGTACAGCAAACTAAGGGCCTTTCGGTCTACACAATCATTTACGCCACAGCGAATAAGGTTATTGCTTGCGAAAACCTGCATAATGCCTTCCTTGCTTCATGGTTGTGAAGTATTTTCGAATTGCGACCCATTAAGCAAAAGAAGGCTGAATGTAATATTTAATAACATATGCCGATATGTTTATGGCATAGGAAGATATGACCACATATCCAACTATAATCTCAAGTTATATGGTGTATAACTTGAAAATCTGTTCAAGATTCGTGTTTTGATACTCTTGCATAAGATAATTTATGAAAAATCCCCACAATATCTTTACGATCGTTTGAATTTCACAAGATCAAACAGAGGGAAAATATTAGTCCCTCTAAGACATAGAACATTGGTCTCTGAGTGGCAGTTCTATATACATGCAATACGTCTCTGGAACACCTTACCACATTAGTTGCAAACTACCAGCAACGCTACTTGTTTCAAACGTTTAATACAGGGTGGACCAAAAGTCACGCCTGCGTGTAAAAATTGAATAACTTTTTTGTTTATTAATATTTTTTATTTTTTTTTTTCAGATTTTATTCATCGATTCATGTTACAACACCATGCAAAATTTAACGACTGAGCAACGAACGAAAGTGGTAGAATTTTACTTTTCCAATTTTTGACGACCGAATTATCTCAAAAAATTCAGAATTTAATTGGCCAGCACGTTCACCGGATTTAACTGCCCCTGATTATTTTCTATGGGGGTGTGTATGTAAACAAGCCTCAAACTATAGAGCAGCTAAAGAACAACATAGAAGCTGAGATCAGGGCAATAGAGCCTGAAAACTTGCGTGCAGTTATGCAAGACGCCTGTTTAAGAGCCCAATTGTGCATCGATGAAAATGGTGGTCATCTCTCTGACATTATTTTTCATAATTACAATTTAGGTCATACAAAGATAATATTATATTTTAAAAAAAAATCAATAAAAAATAATAATAAACAAAAAAGTTATTCAATTTTTACACGCAGGCGCGACTTTTGGTCCACCCTGTATATAATTACTTTTTATATTAAATTTTTCTTTTTTTGTTGTGTCGACACTACATTTAGAACAAACTTTTATTGTTATCTATTTATTTTTAATGTTCTTTCTTTTTGTACTTAATTTATTAAATCTTGTCTCTATGAACTTTGTCAATCTATCCTTCTGCCTTATTGTGATTTTTATACTTTTTGATTGTACTTTCATATTTTCATATTTTTGTTTTTTTTATTTAAAATTGCATTTTTCAAACTGTTATGCTAATTTGGTTGTTTTCTTATTACTATGTTATTCTATTACTATTATTACTAGTATTATAAGTTTTTGCTTTTCATTAACACATGTTTCATTAAATTCAATTGAACGTATAAAATCCTGTACTATAACTATAAGATGCATATCTTGTTGTACTGGACCCCAGAAATAAATAAATAAATAATCATTAGTGAAATTATGGAACATAATGTGGTATTGGTTGACTTGTTCATAAATAAATTCATAAAATTTATAAAAGGGCATATAGAAACATCCACCAAAATATATTACTTCTCGGATGAAGCTGCTAGCCAGAATAAAAATAAAACCAATATTTGGAACCTCACAAAGCATAGAATCAGCGCTGAATGTAATTTTTTTGGTACATCGCATGGGAAAAATGTTTCCGATAGACTTGGTGGTACACTCCTATGACTAGTTTCACGAGCTAGTATCCTAAGCACAGAGAGTGTAATAAATTCACCAAATGCCATGTATAACTGAGCAGTAGAAAATAAAAAAAATATGTACTTTGTGTACGCTATGAACGAAGAATATACAGAAGCTGAAGAATTATTCTTCAAATTATGTCCAAAATTAAAACCGATTCCAAAAACAAAGTCCGTCTACCATGTGCAGCCATTAAGTGACGGAAAAGTAAAAACTAAGTTTTTCTCACTATCATCAGAGTTCAACATTTACTCAGTAATGAAATAAGTGTTATCCAATTGATTAATTAAATACATAATTAATAAAACATAAATTTATATAATTTACTGAACTTTTAAACAGATTAGGTAATAAACAGTCCGCAGTGCGCATGAGGAATAAGGAATAATTGGATTATTTATCTGGATACATCCTAATTATAGAGTAATACAATTTTATTCTAGGAGAATATACCAAAGCTGAACCTATACCATATTTTTCACAATCCGATAATCTATAATATATAATATAATACATTTACTACGTTGTTTACAAAATACACAAATACTTGTAAAATATATAAAAACCCCATAAAAATTATTCTTTTTTGTCAGTCTAGTATGATAATTGCATTACAAAAACGCAAACAGTTTCTAAACCCAAATTTGACCCATCCTGAAATTTGTACATCTTTAAGAAAAAAGTATGCGCAATTCTTTAAAAATAAAATTAAAAAATACGTTTCCAGGGTATTCAAGGGTAAAGGACATTTTCTAAATTTTAATATCCTTGGCCCACAAGGACCTGCCATTTATTTTTTTTATTCCTAAAAAGGAGGTCGAAATCTATCAGGTGATCCCAAGATCGTTAAAATCTGATGTCGCATTCGAAAGCTATTCTAACATGAACACAGCTATCTCTTCACAAAAACACTGCAGATAGCGAACTTTAGGCAGCTATAAAACATAAACCCTGTGGAGTTTCGACCTAACCTAAATGCCATTGTAACGACAGGAACGTTTAGAATATGTGATTGAAATTTCATCGAAATCGAAGGGGGCCAGGTTTCAAAAGTACTGTTTTTGTGTCGATTTTTTTTGGAATTACCCTATGAAGTACAATCGATGCAATTAAGTTCTGAATAAAACGTCTTTGTAATGGCCTCCTCGTCTTCTTTTGCAGGAACGACTTCGAAGAACTCAATGATCGAACACTTTTCCCACTAAATCAAGTCTTATGTCATGAATATCACGTTCAATATTGACTTGTAAAGCTTGAAGAGAGTCTGGTTTATTGCTAAAAAAAACCAATGACATAAAACAGCCCCACAAGAACTAGTCTAATTGTATTAAATCAAAACTTCTTGGAGGCCACCCAATTTCACAATTTCTTGAAATTATCGATCCTCCAACCTTTTCTCGCAAAATGTGGCACGTAGCCCCGTTCTGTTGGAACCAGATGTTGTCAAGATCAGTTTCTTCCAATTTCGGCCATAAAAAGTTGGTTATCATCGATCTATACCGCTCTCAATTAAGAGTAACGGTATTACCAGCTACATTTCGAAAGAAGTACGATTCCACCAGACCAAAAACCATATTACTTCGAGCAGTTCTTTGTCTTATTGACACTTGAACACTAGAGACCTGCAACGGCACACATTTTCGTATGTAGTATACACACACTACTTCACTTCAGTTGTGTGTGCGAAGAGAGGTATACCCCCGTACCGACGCTTTGCAGTATGAATAGGTACGAGAAGATAAAAACGAAAGTACACTGACGTATTCGTATTCGTAAGCGCCGGGTAAACCGAAGTAAAAGTTGCCGGTAACTTGTGTACATGAAGCGAATATACGAGTAATATTTGGTTATTACCGAGGTGAATATGGGGAAACGTCATATTTAGAATTTGGAATGTTAAGATAGATCATAAGTAAAATAATTAAAATTAAATACTTTTTGTAGATTTTTATTATTTTGTATGGATCTGAAAATATGTGGTTCAGTTGTATATTTGTTTAAAAGAGGTTTTTTACTGTTTAATTTAACAAATATAGTTTTCCATAACCAAACGATTTAACTAACCATTCTACTAACATTCTTCACTAAAACACACTGAGCATTGCAAAGAAAATAAAGTAAACAAACTTACGGTATATTCTACGTATTCGGTGTAGTTTGCTCTGTCTCGTAGTATTTTATCACATTCTCGCTTACAGAATACGAACAAAGCTCTCTTCTCTATTACCGAATACCAAGAACCAGTGTATGTCAATCGGGGCGAGTACGATGATCTGACCGTACCGGTATGCTGTGCTTCTCTTTGTTATTCGTTTTGTTGTTTACATTTCTTCGTTCGCAAGGTGCCGGTACAGCATGTACAGCAGTAAAATAACAAACAGAAAATCTTCATGCACGGCTCTATTGAACACTATGTAAAGAAAATGCACGACCGTAATTTGCATCAATTCGACGAATAGCGAGTACAGGTGGACGATTATTACGACCACAAAATGGCAAAAGCGCACGAAAAGTTGCAATTGGAGAACGATTATTTTGAAAAAAAATGAATAATTTGTAAACGTTGTTCTTGCGTATATCTCTAAATGATGAAATTGTAAATGTTACTGAATATAATGAAAAACAAAATGACAGATCATGACATGCCCGAAAGGTCACTCAGAAAACATATCACTCAAATTGGAAAACCCTTTATTACAAAATGTGTATTGATTAATTATATTTTTGTCAATAAGATGATTATGTGTTATTCTCGGATGGCCTAGTCTTACGCCCAATTTATACGATGATTTTTACGACGTTGCTTCTGCGACGTCTTTTTTTACATATAGGCGAACGGTGTAGAGAAGGGCATTATGGAAAAAACAGAAATCGTGTCTTTTTGTTTACCGCTCTTGCTTCTCTACACCCTTCGACTATATGTTAAAAAAAGACGTCGCAAAAGCAACGTCGTAAAAATCATCGTATAAATTGGGTGTTAATCTAGTTATCACTATCTGATCTCTCCTGGATAGATTATTACTCCGATTGTACTTCAAGATTTCAATTATATTCGTTCGTTCTTTATTAATTTGTTGATGTTTCTGTGAAAATCGATGTAAAACGATGAGACTTGAACTGTGGTAGTTTTCACGCTCTGAGTCGATACACTTTCGAGGTTGGGGTTATCGTTCTCAATAATTTGAGGATTGGAAGAGTTCCCAAGCGGCGTAAATGGAAAGAGAACAAACGAATTTCTTAGAATTGGGAATAATTCTTTATTTAAAGAAATATGTTGGAGGATGATCTTACCAGCTAGGCTGTTGAATTGACAAGAATGAAAAGTTTTTTCTCTTCTTGGCGGAAATAAGTATCAGCGACGTTTCTAACTATTTGACATTTTCACGGGGCATTTATATCGAGGGAATTTTAGGATGTATTGTTGGAATTAATCCAAGCGGATTTTGGCATTAACAGTTGATACCATATAGAAGTTTCGTTCCATGAGGTTTTGACCTAAATTGGGATTTAACGTATTTTCCTATTTCGTTAGCATTGAAATTGTCCATCATTATAAGTGGGGATTTGGTAGCGTTCTTTGCCACTTTATCAGTAAATTCGTTTCCTAGTATTTGGACGTGACCAGGTATCCAAACTATCTCTAATGATGCTGGAATAATGTTCACATTTGCTATAGCTTCAGTAGATGCCATAGAGTCGGTATAAATGGCAAATATTACTCTCCAATTTTGGATGAGGTTCATCGCATCGTGAATTTAGCAGTATATCAAAAAAGTGATTTCTCCAATTTAAACATATATGTACCAAATTATAGTATTGATTTGGGGAATGATCATTAGGGTGGCCATCAATTATCTGATATGTGAATTATAGTGTGTCCTTCTCGTCGTTGATTTTTCAACTGATTACGAAGTTATTACTGTAATTTGTTTAATATCTGAAGAAGTTTTTTACAATAAACTGGGTTAGTAGCCTTTCATTTCAGATGAGTGATTCATTAGTACACTGACAGAAAACAATTTTTTAAAATAATAACTGGTGAAGGTAGAATTACGGACTCTTTCATTTAATATGACACAAAAACGGGTAAAGCTTTGGGCTAAAAATTTCGATTTCTGGTTTGGATCCTTAAAATCTTAAATATTACCAAGGCGCTTAGCAATACAATGTCTCGTTTGGAAAAAAACATTGATAACTCTTCAAGAAAAACGAAAAAAATCCAAAATTTTTAGTTTATTTTACCTTCCTCAACTCATAACTCCCAAGCTAAGCCTTGATAAAATTTTAGATACAGAAGTTTTTTCCTAGCCATTTAAAAACAATGGAACCTCCTTCAGCAATTGAACCTCTTCTATCTTAATTATGAAAGTACTCGTTTATTATACCCGCAGCTGTAATAAATTGTCAATAGAATATTTATGTTTACCGCCGAAACTGGTTTATTTTGTAATTATTAACATTTATTTATTTTG
This sequence comes from Phaonia tiefii, assembly GCA_963931995.1. Lineage (NCBI taxonomy): Eukaryota > Metazoa > Arthropoda > Insecta > Diptera > Muscidae > Phaonia > Phaonia tiefii. The sequence continues at coordinate 96,373,724 of OZ008371.1, read as the reverse complement.
AATTTATTCATTGTTAATTTCAATTGGTTCTACTATTTTGCACATTTACTGTACATTTTCCAACTCTTTTCCAAAACTAACTTGTTTATGTAGTCATTACTATCTTGGTTCGATCATAGTTAATTTTCTATTCCTTCGTTGCACTTTTTGTTTGTTCAATCGATCGTATATACATACATACATACATGTGTGTATGTTCGTACGTAGACGTTTGCTATATATATGTATATACAGTATAACCACTCTAATCCGGACAGATATAGATTCGACCTTTGTCCGGAGTATTGAATTGTCCGGACTACAGTACAAAATTTCTTAAACTCGAAAGTTGGTTATGTTTATTTATTTTATTATGAATTAAGTTATTTGAAAAGCGAAATATGAAAAATAAATAAAATAAAAAATTGATTTACATTTGCAAAAAAGGTTCAACAGAACAGAAATTAAAAAATTTTATTGCCTGAAATATGAATTAATTTTGGATTGAATGTAAGTATGTACACTTTTCATTACGCAGTTTTTGACTTCTCGTTTTAAGTTCTTTTAAAAATAAGATTCACATATTCTATCGTTTGCGTTGTTGTTGTTGGGCTAAGGTACAAAAACTGCGAAACAAACAAAAAAACTAATGTCCGGACTACAGACGTACAATTTATAAACTGTCCGAAACATTGTGCTGTCCGGACTACTGGATAGTCCGGACTAGCGAGTGTCCGGACTAGAGAGGTTACACTGTACTTATTGTCTACTTTTAAACACCCGATTTTTATCACTGATACTTCTGTGGACGGCTTTTGAGCTTAGCTTGTTTTATGTTTCAAAAATTGTTGCCGCAAGATGGCGCTATGCATAAGTTTGTTAAAAAATTATAAAAATGGACCGTTATTTGAGATTTTTCAAAGTTCATACATTCAACAAAAATTATGATCTAATACTTTTAGACAAAATTGCAGAACATTGACAGATGAAATTTTCAGATTTTAAGGGTCAAATAAGCGATTATAGTGAGTAGTAACATAACAATGACGGTACATTTTCAGAAAAGCGAAATTTGAAAAACTCGTGGAATAAATAAGTCCCGAAAGAATTCTATTCAACAATAAAAAAGGTATTGTTCGCAAAAAGTCGATTTTGACATATGTATTGCTACGTAAATTGCAATTATCATAGCTGTGAAATTAGAGCTATATTTGGGTACGATCGAAAAAATTTGGCCATGTTAGACTATGCTGTATGCAGTTCTGTCTCCCAAAGTGGAGCCATCCGTGGCAGGCATATGTATATATGTACATGGAAGTGAATTTGCGTAACCGATCTTGGATTTCCAATAATTTCATCAGGTATATTTCCGTGGGAGTATCATTTTTCCTATACTTACAAAGGTTTGAATTTACAGATGTCGATCGAGAATAATCGGAATAGCAAAGTTCCGACGATATCTAAAAATGTTGTTGAGAGTGGAAGGCATATTATTTAGTCTAGATGACTTGATTATGGATTTTGTTGTTTCATATAAAGGTGATTTATTAGAATATATTTTTGAAGAGTTTACATGTAAGGCATTCTTTGTAATTGGAAATGGACATAAAGTTGCTTTCAAATCATAGTGCCGTTCTAATGGCAGAGTTAAAGATGGTGTTAATTTTGTTCAAAACTGATTGGGAGGCATTTCCATATAGTACCGTACCACAGTCGATTTTGGATTTTATCAGTGCGTGGACGACCGTTAATAGGGATATCGTGTTGCAGTTAAATTTGATATTTGGCAGGCATTTTATTAGTTTTTGTCTGTTCTTCAGACCTGGAACGATATTCTCAATATGAGTATTCCAAAGATATCTTTTATTGATATAGTATAGTCCTAGAACTTTAAGTGCATCTATGTATCTTGGAGAATAATGTGTTATCACCTATCCTAATTGAGGGTTACAGTTGTGTTTCCTACATACGCGTAGGTGCTTACATTTATTCATGGAAAGACTCGATCCAGAGTACTCGCACCATGATAGAATATCATATGGGAGTGGGTTGATAGCAATGTCCTGATTTTTCCTGATTGAAATGAAACTTATCTCCCTATGTAGCGCAATTAAACCGCATAATTTATTGTATGCAATTAGAATAAGAATTAGTGAAATCGGAGATCCCTGAGGAATTCCGTTCTTTAGTGGATATGTATTAGAGTATGATGAGTTGGTCCGTAGTTTAAGTTCCTAATGTAATTAAGTATGTTTGGCCCAATTTTCAGAAAAACATTATCGGGCCCTATTGACACCAAACAATTATATACATCATTGGTTCGTCCTATTCTGGAATATGGCTTAGTAATATGGAATTCATGTTACATGATATATATTAATATCATATAATCCGTTCAAAAGCAATTCCTTGTTTTTTTGTCTTCGTATACGGGGATGGAATTTGCAGGTCTTGCCATCTTATAAATTCAGATTCAGTCTCATAAGGTTACCAACATTGGAAAGCCGTCGAACTATGCTAAATATTTCTTTCATGTTGAGCATTATCCGGGGTGAACTTGATTCTCATTTCTTGTTAAGCAGAATTCAGATAAACATTCCACCTTGACCCACCAGAAACTTTCAACTCGCACATTTAGAATACTTCCGTACAAACTATGCCAAAAATTATCCTTTTCGTCGCATATGTGCCCAATTTAATAAATATTGTTACGAATTTCCTTATTCGTCCTTTTTGCGTTGTTTTATTCCCAATAATAAAACAAGGGTCGTTTTCAATTACGGTAATTACAACGGTATAACTTCCTTTTATTTTACTTATATAGTAAAACAGTTTACTTTATTTATGACACTTTAACAAGTCTTATATTTTACTATCAAATCGCGTGGCTTACTTTACGGGGTTTAATCACAAACTGAACCTCTCCATTCCAAAGGCCTCCGCTATTTATACCAACTCACCATACTCAAATGAAATTATATCTAGCGAATTCAAGAACCTTCTAGTTGTTGTTGTTGTTGCTTATCTTTGTAGAATCATTTCGAATGGTGGAGAATTATCTCAACTGAGGCGAATTCATGGTACTGGTTTAGCGAGCTGGTACGTTGTTACAATGCATACTTTCAGGCGCAGCACTAACCGCCTGTTATTTACATACTGTTAGTAGAGTCATTAAAACAGCAAGCAAAAGTTTTTACTTATTCGTAACAATGTGAAGAAGCTATTATACACGTAATATCACGTGGAAACCCTAATGTTTTTAAGTGAATCTCTTAAAAAGCATATGAAAGCCACCTAAACAGAATGTGGTGCCAGCTCTAGAGCGATTTTGGAAATAATATGTGGATATCTTATTAAAACAAAACTTTGTATGGATGTCACATAGTTTGAGTTCATTATAGAATTTTAATTAGGTTCCCATGGTGTTTAATACAAATAATATTATTTTCTATCTAAAACCTATAAGGGTACCTATTAAAACGTTTCAGTAAGACATTCTCAGTGAATTCAAAGATATTTCTCTATGGAAATGAAATGAAAATTGATATTGTTTGACTATTTTAAGGTGAATTCCTAATATGATCGTTCAGTGAAACGATCTTATTGATTTTACCGGACCATATTTGTCTCTGCGCATTAATTGGCAAAGTTGCAAATTAATCATCCAGTTTCTTACCACTGTACCCATATTCTAAGGGAGGTGTAACTTGATGAAATCGTTCTCCGAGCTCATCCTATTCATCGTATGGCGTAATAGAGAAAAACATTAAACACCATTGGATTTAGTTTATCAAAGTGATGCGGGATCACTTAGTTTCATTCAACATTGGTTTTTGGTCACACCCAGTGGTATTACTAACGTTTTCTTTCTTCAGTAAATCTCTGTAAACCAATTATCCCATATATGTAGGTTGTAGAGATGGGCATGCTTCATGGCAATCACGTGAATCATGAGTGAGCGTGAGTAGGATCAAAATTTGACCACGTGAATGTGCGTGAATGTGAGTAGGGAATATATTCTTGCGTGAGTCCAATCTTTGCGTCAGTGAGTGTGCGTGAGAATTTGTATCCCTGTTACAACTTCACTTATCATCTTCTGTATTCAAAGGAGTTGAGCTACAATCGAAGGAGTGTTTTCTTCATCTGGAGGAATAATTGTGAAAATAAGAAGGCGACTTCTTTCATATGAAAGTGATAAAATGTTGTTTTATATGAGAAGGCTTAGTTTATTTGCTAAATTTAATAAAAAAAAAATACACTCAATTTAAGCGAAGTGTAGTCGTACAAGTAAGTGAATTTGTTCCTATTTAAAGTACAACATACTTTTTACGATCATTGTTTAGGATACATTTTTTATAATATGGATACATTACACTTTGGAACACAAAAAAAATAAAAAAGTTCGGGCAACGGTTTCTTGTGGGGGGGTAAGAAACTATGCATGTATCGGAGTTTTGAAAGTTAACGTCCGAATTTTTTTTAAGGCGGGGTAAAATGTTCCCCTTTCGCGCATTCTTATGATGAATCGGCATAGGAATCCATCCTTACATCTTAATCATACGATGTGTTTAACAAATTTTATGTACAAATTTACAAGAAACATTTGTATGGAATACTTTAACCCTCTACCGTTTTTTGTTATGTTTGTGGAGAAGGGTAAAAAATACTTAAAATTTACTACCAAATATTCCTCATAAAATTATTCTACTATAAGTTTCTAAACACACCATAGCTCTAAACTCAACTTGAATACCAAAAATAATTCAAAACTGAAAATCCATTTAAAGGTTCGTGCTTATTCCGAGTTGGGGCTAACATGTTCCACAAAACTTAATTTTATGGGGTTGATATCCATTGCAAAAAATTCTACGTAAAATTTCACTATAAGTTACCGAACAAAGGGAAGCTGTAGATTAATATCTATGTATTAAAATTCAGAGAACATTTTGTAATTCATCAGGGATGATTTTTTATTTATACGGCCTTTTTATTGGTTCTCCTTTATTTTATTATTCATGCTCAAGGCCATTCAAAAAAGTTTTCCTTTTTGAGAACTATATCTCTATTAATAGAGATATAGCATGGCCTTGAGCTTGAATAATTAAATGAAAGAATGAAAATGTTGTAATTTATTCACATTGCACTAATTAGGCGCGCCATACCTTGTAAGCGGCACTTTGGCTGATAAGATTCGTCGGCCTGCAACAAAAACTATGAAGAAGCAAAATTAAAACAAAACTCAAAATCAGCGAGCCAACTACTGACTCAATTACCTGTTCGAATTGTATTACATATGGGGGAGGCATTTCATGTAAAACGGTCACCCAAAAAATGTTTTTCTCAAATTTTTCCATATTTGGCTTAACTGTACTTGTAGTAGGTACAAAAATTCTACACATCGAATCAATCCATTCACAAAAACTGTTCCGTTATGCAAGTACTACGAAACGGGGCAATAAAAATTAAAAGCCAGTTTCAATACCACCTGTTACCACTATTGTTTTCAAAACTGCCCATAAAGTACTTGCATGTAAATTAAACGCTTTTGTGACGCACAATCTGTTTTACTTTACTTTTACTTTTATTGACTATTTTACAACCTCATGAGGTCCAATGTCGTACACATATTCTTTAAACAAACAAATTAAACAAATTTCAACACATTCCTCCAAATGGTTCTATCGTTCGCCTTTTCTCGCCAGTTGGTAATACGGAGGGATTCTTCAGCCTGGTCCTTCCAGCGGAGTAATGGTCGTCCTCTTTCATCTTCAACGATTCTGATAACATGGCCTAACTATGTCCACGTCAGAATGCAGACGATATAGCTCTTGATTCCAACGACGTCGGCACTCACTGTTTTCTTTACCAGGAACGCATATTTTACGGAGAATTTTTCTCTCGAATACTCTCAGGTGTTTTTCATCCGCTTGCGATATGAATCACGTTTCGGAGCCATATTTTTAAGACAGGTAAAATGAGAGTGCGATTTAGTTGGACTTTTGTCCGTCGAGAGAGGGCTTTGTTCCTAAACTAATAACCACAGCCAAAAATAGCATCTATTTACAAGCACAATTCTCCTATCTATCTCCAGGCTGACGTTGTTGTCCTTGTTCACGGCGGATCCAAGGTAGACAAATTCATCTACCACTTCAAAATTAAATCTTTTGTCAACGTTCAAGTGCGGACCAAGTCGAGAGGTTTCTCTAGTCATTGACACCATCAATTTTGTCTTGCCCTCATTAACAGCAAGACCCACCTTCGCTGATTCCTTTTCGATTCTTGAAAATACTGCAGTAACCTCTCGCAAATTTTGCCTAATGATGTCTTTGTCGTCAGCATACGCCAGCAATATATGGCTTTTCGTGTTAATGGTCTTGTTCGTATTTTCTGCAGCCTTTCTCATTATTATCTCCATTAAGATGTTGAAGAGATTGCACGAAAGTGTGTCGCCTTGTCTAAGCCCTCGCTTGGTACAGAATGGTTCAGTGAGGTCTTTCCCCACTTTCACTGCTGATTTGGTGTTGGTCAGCGTCATTCTACAGAGGCGAATCAGTTTTGCCGGAATACCAACTTCAGACATGCTTCGTACAGTTTTCCCCGTAAGGGGCTATCGAAAGCAGCTTTGCAATCGACAAAAAGGTGGTATGTATCGATTTGCTTTTCGTGGGTCTTTTCCAGGATTTGGCGTAGAGTGAATATTTGGTCAGTCCTGGACTTGCCTATCCTAAAACCACAATGATAAGGTCCAATCAGGTTTTCAACAATTGGCTTTAGTCTTTCACATAATACGCTCGATAAGATCTTATATGCGATATATGTATATAAGACTGATACTGTGATAGTCGGAACATACACACGGATCACCCGTTTTGAATACAGAACATAATACAGTGAAACTCCAATCGTCAGTCCTAGAATTTTCGGGGTTCATTGTACATCCTGCATATTTCGGTCTTTCCACTCTCTCTCTGCTCCCACTGTCAGTTTTTCTCCTAAATATATGGTTTTCCTCCCTTCTCAGCCACTTGTACCGCTCCTTCCCAGCACGCGTTGTAACTGACTGTTTTGTTGCCATACGTGCAGCGTCGTTTTCATCAGTTGCAATGCGACATTCTTCGTTTTACCATGGCTTAAATTTCTGCGGTGTTTGATATCCCAGTTTAGTTCTTGCAGCGGTTTCCAAAGAATGCGAGATGTGCTTCCACTGCGCATCTGGGTCCTTAGGAGGGGGAGTATTCTGCTCTAGCAGGAGAGAGAGCTTCTGTCGATAGGACATTGATATCTCCGGTATTTGTAGCTTGTCAATATCCAGCTTTTCCTGTGTTCGGATTCGTACGTTTTTCGCCCTGCTCAGTCTTGTGCGAACTTGCCCAGCCACCAGGTAATGAACCGAGTCGATATTGGCACCTCGATTCACACGTACATCCATTAAACTAGAAGAGTGCCCTCCATCTATTACTAAGTGATCAATCTGGTTCTTCGTTCTCTGATCAGGAAATAACCAGGTCCCCTTATGTATTTTCTTATGTTGGAATCGTGTGCTGCTAACTACCAAGTTCTTCGCAGCGGCGAAGTCTATCAGTCTTATTCCATTATCGGAAGTGCTGTCATGTATACTGTGATTACCGATGGTTGATCGAAAGACACTTTCCTTTCCTAATTTGACATTAAAATCGCGTAGAATAATGTTAATGTCATGGTCAGGGCAGCATTCCTATACTTCCTCCAGATGCTTATAAAACGATTATTTGACCTCATCGTCTTTACCCTCGGTCGGCGTGTGCATACAGATTAACAAGATGTTGAAATATTTCGCTTTGATGCGAATTGTGGCTATGCGTCCACTCACTGGGTTGAACCTTCAAACTAGGTGTCGCAGTCTCTTTCCAACTATAAACCTGCACCCTAATTCGTGCTTTCTCTCATGGCAGCTGTAGTAAATATCTCAGTTTTTCTTTGTAGAGCAACCATATCCTGTTCATCGCATTTCTTGTATAGCTGTGACGTCAGCTTTATATTTTTTGAGGACATCCGCAAGTTGGAAAGTGGCACCCGTCCTGTATAGTGTTCTCACATTCCAGGTACATACCCTTAAATCGTGGTCCTTATAACGTCAACAGTTCGGGGGATCATTCGTTGACTTTTCATGTGTATTTTTATTTCCTATATAACGGCGGCGGAAGGCAAACCCGGCCCACCGTAGTTTGCATTTTACCTACTGGCAGGATGATCATATTTCAGCCGCCGTTGACCAAAATGCCGTGGGTCGAAAATGGATTTTTGTTTCTTCTATTTTTATCGGCCGTTGGCCACGGTTGTTGGCTCATCTGCCTTCAAAGGACAGAACAATATATCCACTAGTTCGAAAAGCTTCCGTGACAGGGTCATCTAATAGTCCTGAGACGCATCAATGATCCCATAACAACTCAGGCTGCTCATTCGTTTCGCCTTCTCACTTTAGCTAGCTAACGGAGGTTTCCGATAAAGCTATTGCCCAGGACATACTGCTGCTTGGACCGCCTATTGACGGAATCATTCCTTGCCACTCCCAAGTGAATGGCTATCAGAAGCTTTCCACCTCCAAGGACAGTCCCATGTCCCTGCGACATAAAGCACGACAGGTTGTATGAGTGTCTGGTATAGCTGGGCTTTTGCTACTCGAGAGAGGGTTGTATCCCTAAAGTGCTTGCTTAGCTCAAAATAACATATATTCCTAAGCACAATTCTCTGCTTTATCTCAAGACTGACGTTGTTGTTTTTGTTTACGGCAGATCCGAGGTATATAAATTCGTCCACCACCTCGAAATTATGACGGTTATCAACGTCCACGCTTTTGTTTAATCGCGCGGAGGCCTTGCTCGTTGAAACCATTACAGACCCACTTTTGCTGACTCCTTCTGAATTCTCGAAAATACTGCAGTAACTACTCTCATTGTGCGCCCAATGATATCTATATCATCAGCATACGCGAGCAACATTTGACTTTTGCTGCTGATGGTTTCATTCACGTTGACTGTAGTTTTTCTCACATTAATCTCTATTAAGATGTTAACGAGATCGCACGATAGGGTGTCGTCTTGTAAGAGGCTTCACTTAGTTTCAAAAGGTTCGGTAAGATCCTTAGCAACATTCACTGCGAATTTGTTGTTCATAATTGTCAGCCTAAAAAGGCGTATGAGTTTCTTCCGTGTCGGGCTATCGATAACCGCCTTATAATCGACAAATAGATGATTGGTGTCGATTTTTTTTTCGTGGGTCTTCTCCAGGATTTGGCGCAACGTGAAATTATGGTCAGTTGTCGATTTTTCAGTCCAATCAGGTCAGCGATAATTGGTTCAATCAGGTCAGCGATAATTGGTTTAATCTTTCGCACTTTATACTTGATAGAATATTTTATGCTAGGCATAGTAGTTGGCACAGAGACTCGGGTTACCTGTTTTTAAATATGGAGCATAGTACACTGAGTCCCCAATTGCCGGGCATGTATTCACTAACCACATTTTGCTAATAAGCTGATGCATGTACCTTATCAGCTCATCGCCGCCAGCCTTAAACAGCTCCGCCAGCAATCCGTCGGCTCCTGCGGCTTTGTCGTTCTTAAGCCGGGCAATAGCTGTTCTGGTCTCGTCTTGGTTAGGATGTCTCAGGTACCAGTAGCGGGAAGAAATGATCTCTCCATATTCCCAACATACTCTGCACATTTGCGATAAGATTTACGTCCTTGTCTTTAAAGAAGTGTGATCCTGAACCATGTTCATTAGTGCCGCTGTTGACTTTTTGGCAGAATTTTCGGGCTTCGTTCTTCTTTCTGTATGTCTCAATTTTCTCACTCTCGCGCTTTCTCCACTGCCGTTTCTTACGCCTACAGAGACGGCTTAACTCATAGAGTAATGATGAATAGCGCTGCCATTCTCCTCATCTGACATTTCCTTTCCCACTATTAGTGGTGCGGTCGGTGCGATAGTGAGTATTTGACCTAAATTAAGTTACACCAGGTGGAATTACAAAAATTGTTGATTTAAATTGTTCATGTCGTTTTGATTAAAAACTGAAATTTAAACGTATTTTGGACTTTTTTTTGATAAATTTTATTGTTAGTATATATTTGTTGGGTGTATTTACCCAAAAATTTTAACGTTTAAATCGAAACGCCGTTGCTGATTTCTTGTTGGATGATTTGAACCATTGCCTCTATCTGGTATTATTAAAGCAATACTTTCCAACATGCAACCGTCCATTTGCAACACACCAAATGTCATCAATTTACTGAGAGAGTTTGCATCTCTATACGTCATTACTTTGTGGCTTACCTCCTTTCTCTTTACCTATACCTCTCAGTCACAGCTAGCGTTGCATGACTGAAGCATTGCCATACGTGCACCGTTCTTTTCACAATTTTCTATGCGACACTCTTCATCGTACCATGGTTTGTTGTGAATCGGTTTTTCAAAAACGAGTACGGTTGTTGCGGCAGCTTTTATAGAATCGGAATTGGGATTCCACTGCACTTCAGGATCGTCATCGGGAGGGGGTGGGTTATGTGCCAAAAGTTGTTAGGACGAGAGATGCGAGGAAGCTCTCAAAATAAATTACTCCCTTAAAATCCCACCAAATAGACAACATAACCTTTTTTTGCTCAGTTTTGAAGTTTGAGCGCGTGCGAACTATGAGCAATAAATCGCAAGTGCGTATCATCTCTGTTAAGTGGATTTTTTTAAGCTAATTCGGAAGCCCAATATGAAGCTTTTTGGCAAGTCAGTTGCTTTTCAATGGTCATGTGGGACACCTTCAGCTACTCTGCAACTTCTCAAACAGAAACGAGTCAGTGAGATTCGATTACTAACTTTGTCACTGTATAACTACGAATTTAGTCAGCTGATGAAAATAAATTCAAAAATTACAAAAGCACCATATATATGCGAAACCCGAAATTACTTTCTTGCCAACCCAATATTAAAACAAAAATGAAAAATTTCGAGTTCGTATTGCTTTGTGAATTCATGCATCAATTATTGAATAACATCAATTTCGCATACAAAATCTTAGAAAAACGCGAGCAAAGTAAGTGAAACATTAAAAATAAAATATGACATAGATCCCGGATTTCGCGAGAAACGGCAAACGAAAGTCAAAAAACATGTTGATGAACTAGCTTCTGACCCCAGATTCCAAAACAGGGAAGAAATATTCAAAATTACTGATTATAGTATCAATTTTACGGGCAGGACTGCAGTCTATCAAATATTTATTGTCCTAACACCATCATTTTTAATCAGATGAAACAACTTGTTACAAAAATGTGAACAATTCCAAAGGAAATATTGTGATATTTAAGTCCTAGTTTTTCACCTCAGTTTATTATTAATTATCACCTTGTTCTAGACCGCGACATTAAGGAAATCTTTACCGCAATTGTATTATTGTACACAATACCTGTTACTTTTGCAACAGCCGAAAAATAATTCAGAAAATTAAAAATAATCAAGAATTATTTGGGGAATATAATGGGTCAAGTTCGACTCCGACATCAATTCTAGATTTAGTGGAAGTTATTGATGGGTTTGCACAAACTAAAGCCAAAAAAAGGTTGTAATATAGATTGTTAAAATAAAATTAGGAACTGCTTTTCATTCTCTACCTATATTATTAACGTAGTTTCGGGAAATTAAAATATATAGTTTAATTTAAATAGAGCCCCAATTAAATTTTTGCCCCGGGGTCCTTGGTTACGTCGCTACGCCGCACAGTGTCGTGATTTTATATAAGCGTTCCCCAAGAATAGAAGGAGTTATCGCAGGTGAATAAAAATTGGTATTTAGTTTTGGAAAAATCGGTAAAAGGACACGCCCACCTCCCATATAAACTTAAGGAAATAACTCGTATATTTTCAAAAGATTTTATCCAAATGAAATCAAATTTTGTACGGATCGTCCCTGATACATTTGAACTCACTAAGTTGAATTTGATAAAATTACATCAAAGGACACGCCCACTGCCCATATATCCTGAAGTAAAAAAATCGAATATTTTCGAAAGTTTCAATCCGAATCGAACCAAATTTTGTAGGCATCGTCTTTAATACATTTTAACTCACTATGTTGAATTTGATAAAATTAAATCAAAGGACACACCCACTGCCCATATATCCTGAAGTAAAAAAATCGAATAATTTCATGTAATTAGCTTAAACATAAACTTTATTTTGAGTTTCAGACGTGCAAAGCACATTCCTTATTTACTATTATCATCGCCAATATCTTCAATGTTATCGCAGAAATCATCCTCAGATATAATGCTTTCGTTTTCCACAAAAACAAAATCCCTTATTTCATTTAGATCATATCTTCTTAAAATTAGTTTTTGACTGTTCATCCAAATATCTGGCTCTGACTGCAGAATTAGGTAATGTATTAGATCCCTATTGGAGTCAACTCTACTCGTCTTTCTTGTATGGTTCAGTCTATTATTTCGAATTACTTTGAGACAGGACTCTATGGCCTCCTCCGATAACATTCCAATTGGTACATTTAAATACTTGATGTAATTAATACCGTGAACTAAAACTTTGTGCACAGTAACATGCATGTAGTACCAGGGATATGGCTTATTATATAAAATAAATGTTTCTTTTCATAGCTTTTCAAAGTTTGTTACATTTATGTGCAGTCCGCTGGAAAATGTTCTTAAAATAACAGAAAAGTTGTTTATTAAAGTTTTATCAACACCTGTTACCTGAGCCGCTTGTTCAATATTTGAAAAGAAGCGTCTGGCCGTGTTCCCATTATTCAATGTGCCATATCCTGTTTTAACCATATCTATAATAAGCCTTATTTGATCGTGAATCCTCTTTTAATTTTCCATCACTACCTGCTTATTTTGTTCATCCACTATACGCCAAGACTTAATATGTAGTTATGCAATGTAAATACTGCATTCAAAAAATTTTATCCATGAATGTAAGGTCGACATACCATATTCGTAGCAATTTTCGTTGACTTTTCATTCAAGAACTAATTCGGTATTCATTTGTGTAGGTTTGGCTCCACACAGAACACAAGTCGCACAACTCATATGCCCATGTATAGCATTTAACACAGCCCCGTCGATGATGGTTAATTTTAAGCGATACTGAACGTTATTTTTCTTTTTATAATTATTATAGACGTATTTAGTTAAATTTCCCATTTCAAGCTGTATGTTGTCTTTTACTTCCATTGTATGTGTTTGCTGTTTTGCCACACAATTTTTTCATTTTTGTCCTCCATGATACGCAGTGGTACGAAAGATGTAACAAACAAAAACTCGTCAGTAGCGTCTTGGCTTTCAAATTTTTGTCTATATACGCTATGACCGCTACTGCCATCAAATCCCCACATGCGCTCTAAAATAACATTACTTTCAGCACCAAATTCTAACCTCTTCAAAATGCTGTTTGAGGCTTTATCCAAAATTGCCTGTAATGGAACATGTGCTGACGTTTCTGAAACTTCAATTCCATCTGGAATACGTTTTTGTTTAGCTTCTACAATAGAATAATAGGATGGAAAACAATTTGTATGTACAACATTAATAACGTTTCTCATCAAGTTGTATTGCCTAAAAGACAGATTCATATCCATATACAATGTTAACGCTTTTTCCACTGAAATAGTTACTTGTTTCTGAAATTTTGTAAGAGCTGCAGCAGTGGTTGACACAACAAGTTCATCAACACGTCTTCGCTTAGTTCGATGTGATGCTTCTTCGAAAGGCAGACGTGGCCGACCTCTAACAAAGCTTGAACTTGGTTCCTAAAAAAAATATAAAAACCTGTTTTATCTCTGATTGACGCCAAGAACTAATTTACTTACAACACAAATAGAATCCCCATGGAATGTATCACTATCCAGCAAGTTATTCAAGTCTTTTTCAAATAAGTCTTTTTTCCGTCCATACTTTTCCCAATTAGTGCTAAATTTCAAAAGCGTAAACTTGATTTTTGTTTCCTCTGTGCAGTATAATGATCTACGCAAACGATTTTGATTGATATTTTGATTGATAAGGCTCTTTTTACATTGCTTCGTTTCTAACCGTTTGTTACAAATATCGCGTATCTTCAGAGTAGACACTGAAAAATCGCAGTTGAGATTTATATATATTTAAATACACATTTTTTGTCGGACTTAATATCAATTAACTAGAGAAGTGTTTTGATGTGTTTTCTTTATTGTCTTCTAAACATGCGGTTCGCTTCAACAGGTCACTTTGCTTTAGACATATCTTTCAGCTAACAGTTCTTTCCATATGATCAATATTTGTCAACAAAACCAGTGTTGCCATATTAATTGGTACTTAAATTTGACAATCTATTACAATTTTTACCGACACTTACATTAAGTTTTTGTAATAACAGCGTTTAAAAATATGTAAAATTCCAGATTTTTCAATGACGATACTATATGGTTAACAACTCTCACAATTGAGCTACTATAAAAAAAAACTAGTTCACATATCCAGGAAAAATTTTAGATTTCATCTAATTTAAGTGTTTATTTGTTACTAAAGAAAAAACCATTTGGAAATTTGAATGTTCACTTATACCATTTTTGATCACTGCCGTGACACTGTGCGCCGCTGGTGTGAGATATCAAATTGATTCTGGCTTTATTTTGAAGCTACATTTATTTCAATATGTATGGAATAGCACATCATACAAATGCTCTCCTCGACATCGCTAGCAGTGCTTCAAGCGATTGGTCCAATTTGTGATCACTCGGTACAATATGTGCGGCGTTATTCTGGCAATAGCGTCTCACGTGTAGGCATCATCTGGTTGACCTGTTAGCGTAGACTAAGAAATAAGGTCCAATGATGTCGCTATGCTATAAACTGTACCGAACAATTGTGTTAATGTATGAGAAGTTCATACTACATGTATATGACGACCGACCTCACGACGAAATTCACGTTCAGTCTCTATAGAATGTCATCTGATACATAGCTGCTGTTCTCGGATCATTCCCGCTGAAATTTTTTTGCAAAGTCTTGCACAAAAACTGACGGTTGGACCTTTCGGAACACTAAAACCAAGTCTCGTAAACAATAAACTTCAAACATTCAGGTAATTGTATTGTCTTTTTCGTCGTTATTTATGTAATATTTGCTGTAATAAGAGTCAAAGTATTAAGAGCTAAAATGGCAACACTGAAGATGGCATATGGACGATAGTGTTTCTGATGTCTAGGGCAAGTTTTTTTTAAAACAGGTATGCCAGAGTAATTCAATTACAACAATGTTTTAGTCATTTTTAAATGGTTTGTTACATGTGTTAGAGCCATTTTTTGCCAAATATGCAATAAATGCTAATATTTGCAAATTCTGGTCATTAATGGTAATTTCTGCCAATCTTATTAATAATTGCTACTAGTAGTGAGCGCTTAATAATGAACGACCCTGCAAGGGTTTTATCTCAAATTGCTTCATCTGACTTGTTTGACGCATGACTTTCACAGAGTGTGCGAAAAAATTAGGGAAGTAATCCAAAAATAGGTGGGTTAATAGCTAACGTTAAGAAGGGCTTCATTAAGGCTCCATCGCGTGCTGTAAAGAGATTGTGCGCCAGATATAATATTCCCGCCACAACCAATAATCACCCGACGGGGAACGTGGCTGGAAGCCGTTGGCTGCTAAGCTAATCAATTTGAAAATATCTAATAAGTTTTCGCGGCATTGGATTCAGAAGAATCACAATTTGTGAAATGTGGAAAAGAATTATTAAATGATGCTGAAATTCGCCAAAAAATACTGCTTGTCGACGTCTTGTCTTCTTTATACAACGCAAATCCAATTGGTCAAAGAAGCAATTGAAAAAGGGCAATGTACGGAGATTAAGCTGAAGCTTATATCCGTTTAATTAAACAACAAAGTTTTCATTGAAATTAAAAAAATTGTAGACCAAATTTCGTGGAAATAAAGGTTAATTATCCTTGATACAATGCCACAGCCACTATTTCGAATCGCAGTCTTTTATTTATGCGGCTATTGCGTCTGTAGAAACAGACACAGTTTTCTGTTCAATAATTTGGCGGAAATATTTGTTGTGTACTGCAGCAACAACCTTAATTAATTTTTTAATTCAAGTTTGAAATTTTTACTATTGAAGTAATATTTTTGATGTGTTAACATCTATAGCCACCGATAGGGCAATCTATCAAAGTGAATACATGAAAACAACACACAGCGCTAGGGTCATGTCGTTGCTGTACAACAATAGTTTCTACCTGAAAATAAGCATGATGGTATTGATGTAGCGGAAGCGAACAAAGAAGCAGGTCGTTGTCGCTAAAGAGTATTGAATAGTATAGAGAACTCATGGAACGAATTGTATGACTCAAAAGCACTGGCGAAATCTGGCGAATGATTCAAAACGTATTAGTTCCTTTTTATCATAACTTGGTCCATTCATAAGTTTTTTGTGAAACAATTATACTTTTTGTTTTGTTTTATGTAATAATATTGTCGAAATGGTGCATTTATATTGAAATATTCCATAAAGAGAATAAGACTCATTTATGCTCTTTTACTCAGACTGTCTTCATGAGAGCGGAAAACGAGTGCAATAAGTTCTCTATACTCTTCAATACTTTTTGTTGTGACAAAACAAAAACAATTATTTCAGTGAGCTAAATATTGCTTTATTTATTTTAAAAATATTTACATCTAATGTTAAAGCAGATGTAGGAAAAAAGAAAGTGCAATAGCAAAAGAGCCCTTAGCACAAAAAATATTTTTTTTATTTTCAAATGTAACATTTACTAATGTGTTCATAAAACGGAACAGTTAACAAAAAGGTGTTAACACATCGCCTGTGATCAGTGTGTATATTTTTTTTTAGCAATACACCAGTTTTTTGTGATTTTTGATTTAATATTTTCTGCACTGAGTAATATGCGAGTAAAAGTGAATTTATTGTACCTCTCTTTTAATTTTATGTTTAAAAAAATAAAAGAATATGAAACTTTTAACTAAAAACTTTTTATTTTACAGAAAATTGTAAGTGCAAATTTTAGTTGCCCGTTTTTTAAGATTTTTGCCAAGTGTTGAGCGCTTAAAAACAATTTTTTAGTTCAATTTTTTTGGTTTCAGTACTTATGTCACACAGATTTCTCTTGCAGTTTGATTTGTTGTACGTATACGCAACATAACTTTATTACATTCAAAAATTACTTATACGACATGTGTGCAATTTGATTGTAGTATTGATTGTATTTGTAGTATTTGATTGTAGTATTTTTAAATAGAATATTTATTCTGCTACCTCAATTCATTCAAAACTATTGGCAGATTATTATCAATGTTACATTCATCCACACACTATGCTAAACTGCCTGAAAATTTCCCACATACTTCAAGTGTTAAAAAATTCGATTGTTGCCTAGTAAATTCATTTCAAGTGTTGTACTTGAGGCCTGCAAATATTAATACATAATTGAATACATAATACATAATACATAATTGAAGCAAATACACAGAAAAAATAAGCATTGGTAATATTGTCCAGTTGGCGTTTGGTGAAATTTTATATCAAGACAAGAAAATGTGGCATTATTGCATAAAGCAAAGTCCAAATCTCATTACCAACAACAATGATGAATTTGCATTTGATTTTTGCAAATTCTCTGTTTTTTGAATGTCAAGAACTGTGACGAGCTAGACTATACACTTCTAAGAATTGTTACAACTACTGTGTCTCTGGGTATGTATGCAACAATAAATTTGTGAAAAAAAATCAAAAAAGGAATTTTGCAATATTTTCTTAGAGTAACTTTTGGAACGAAGTTCCTTATCGCACGTTGCGGGATGGGGGCTAAATGAAAGAAAATTAAACAACTTTTTTTTACCAGTATTATGCTACAACCCAGTATTATCAACTATATTGGGTACTTATGCTTTGGTTTGTGTCTAGACTAACACATGCAGGGAAATTTCTTGTTTAATGGGAAGTTTTCTAGGTGGAGCCTGTAACCAATATTTAGTATATATTGTAGGTTCGAACTCAATAAAAAGTAAATTTAGAAAAGCCAAAGTGGAAGAAGTTTAAAAAAAGAAAATTTTCCTAAATAAGGTAGTTTCTTAAAAAAAGTAAATTTTCTCAAAAAATACCTATTCATATTCTTAAACAAAGTACCTTATCTTAAAAAAATACCTTATCATAAAGAAGTACGTTTTCTTAAAAAACGTAAATTTTCTTACAAAAAGTACCTTTTCTTAAAAAATTTATTTTATAAAATAAGTACATTTTCTTAAAAAAGTAAATTTTCTTACAAAAATTCCCTTTTCTTGAACAACTACCTTTTCTTTAAAGAGTACCAAAATTACTTTTCTTGAGATAAGTACCTACTCTTAAAAATTTACTTATTCTTGAAAAAATTACCAATTCTAAAAAAAAATTCCCATTTCTTAAAACAACTTTTTGATCCAAAAAAATACCTTCTCTTAAAAACAATACATTTTCTTAGAAAAATCCCTTTTTTTAAAGTACTTTTACCTAATACCTTTCTTTTCTTCAGATAAGTAGACTTTCTGAAAATAAGTACATTTTCTTAAAAAATAACCTTTTCCTAGAAAAAGTACCACTTCTTTAAAAAGTATATGTTCTTATAAAATTACTTCTTTGTTAAAAAGAGTCATACTCTTATGGCCTTTTCTTACAGAAAGTACTTCTTTTTAAAAATAGTACCTTTTCTTAAAAATACATTAGCTTTTAATAAAAGAAGTACCATTCTTTAAAAAATTACCTTTTCGAGAAAATATAATACATATTCTTACAAAACGGACCTAAAAATATACTTTCTTTTTTAAATACAAATACAAGCAAACGATCTAAATCAGTCGATTCCGCGGCGTTCTCAAGAACTGGGCCGATGGACCATTTGACGCGACGTATGTACGTTCTCCGATTGGGCTCTGGAGAAGATGCGCCCGGATGATGAATTTGATCGCAAAATCATCTTCAGTGACGAAGCTCATTTTTGGCTTAATTAGCTCTATTAGCAAAATATGCACTATAATCCACATATTCTTCATGAATCACCACTTCATCCACAAAAAGTAACTGTTTGGTGCGATTTGCATGCCGGCGGCGTCATTGGGCCATATTTTTTAGTCAACAATAACGATCGTCACGTTACTGTGAATGGCAATCGTTATCGCGCCATGATTACCGATTATTTTTGGCCCGAATTTGAAAACATGGACTTGAACGACATGTGGTTTCACGTTACAATCGATTTATTGAAGAATAAGTTTGGTGAGCGTTTTATCTCAAGAAATGGACCAGTCAATTGGCCGCCTCGTTCGTGCGATTTAACGCCTCTAGACTTTTTTCTTTGGGACTACGTCAAATCATTGGTCTATGACAACAAGCCGACGACGTGGGAAGAACTCAGAGACAACATTTAATGCGAAACAGCGGCCATTACGACCGAAATGTGTGACAGAGTCATCGAAAATTGATTCCAACGAATCGACCGCTACCTACGTGCCCGCGGTGGCCATATGAACGAAGTCGAGTTCCATTCATAAATATTTTGATTGTATTTCAAGTCGATCATAAAGTTTTGGAAATATCTCAAATGGTTTAAAAATAATAGTTGTTTGTCAAGTCCTTATTGAAATCCCCTTTATAAAAACAACATTTTTTAAAATAAGTGTACCATTTTACAAAAAGTGTGTTTTCTTAAAGATCCATTTAAATTATCGTATGTTACAATGGGCGCCTTAGGCGGTTTAGAACTAACTAGTACAGAATATATAGCGAAAGGAACTTCGTTCCAACCGGGTGTCCCTTGACACCTCATGTGCTTTTATTCAATTTGAATTTATAATTTCAGTAAAAGTAAAAATGTGTTCTGCAAGTGTTTCTAACAAAGAATACATATCAATTGGCCAAAAGTCTATATTGTAGAAAATTTTTTGAATGGCAAAGTATGTTGTGTTGCTCGTGTCTTCTTATATATTGATCAATGGGAGTCTTTTAATATCGTAAGTGACAGGAAAATGTACATCTCTTAGCTACTTGAAGAATAAAAGTGAATGTCCTTTGTAGAAATTAACAAATTTGATACCAAAATGGTTGATACTTTTATCCAATGATTAATAAATGTCTTTAGTGGGAACGTGACTGGAGTTTTCGGCAGTGACAAACGAGAGGTGCTACTACATTATTCGTTACTACAATATTATCATTTAATTAACAACAACTGAGTATGCAATAAACAATTCTTTAATTGAAAAAATATGCCAAAAATGGGGTAAGCATTTGGTAAGATTGCACATTAAAATTAATCTAATTCACCTACAATAAATTCTGTACATTGCCCTTTTTTATTGGGTAAATCTACAGATATGCAAGTCAAATTTTCGTATTCTTGATGAACGCAAAGTAGCCTACGTCTATTAGTGATATTGGAACATTAAATAGCTGACCCTACGTTGCCCAGTGCATTGGCCGATATCAGACCATTAATGTGGGTAATACGACATTAGGTTTTTTCTGTGTACGTACATTCAAGAATGTGTAACTCAACAGTGATTTGCTTTGTGTGCAAGGACAAAAGCTTCATTGACATCCTTTTACTCTTCGGATGAAAAACCAACCCAATTTGCTCACACTCTAATGTTTTTCTCTTTAGTTTCTTCTTGCGATTAAAATGATTTTCTAAACATGATTTATGCAAATGCATGCTGACCTTAGACCACTGCCAAGAACAACTAGAACAGCAACAAGAACATAACCACCATTTATGTATGGTCGAAAAGTTGCAGCAGCTGCAACAAATTCCACCACACATAACACATCCATAGATACGTCTTATTACATACACTCATTTACACACACACGCGCCGACAACATTGGTGAGGTAAACACTGCTGGTGAGAGTTTGTCACCATATGTACATGCATCCACACTAACATAAAACGACGTATACATGGGATATACATACATTGATATACATACATGCTAGCATGTATGTGGTCTGTTCGATAAGCCTTGCGAATAATTGTAGCTACAGATATGTTTGATGTTTTACACTACCACCAAATCCGTACTGGAAGTTGGTAAAGATATAACCGAACCTTTCGAAGGCATCAGATTCCTCGGTCAAGGTAGTAATGATGATCTGATGGCACAGTAGAGTCGGTCCATACATAGACTGGGCAACTGGGCTCTGGTAATTCCAAGATGTTTAATTAATACTGGAACGACGATATCGTATCAACGTCTGACTATTGGTTTTGTCTAAGGTATTCTCTTGATTTAATGCGAACTTTCTCAGGTATCTTCTATACGTGTCATTATAGATGACATTTTATCCGATGAGAATACAATGAATGAGGGGCTACCTCAATGCTGTGTCCTCTCTCCCGCTCTATTTCTCATTTGCAACACCGACGTACTTGGTCGGATTGTCAATTCTATGTACTCTTTATGGAGAAAAAATATGGCATCGTCATCCTAGAGTTTGTGAAATGAAAGAAAGTGATATACACATAAAGAACGTCAGGTTAGGTAAAAGTGCACTAAGGCCAATGAGGACCATTAAGATAGCAAGATATGGCAGATATGGGAGATAATGAATATGGGAGATAAATTGAATATGGGAGATAATGTCTGAAGTGATTAGACGTCATATTTTACACGGATCGTACTCGGGATAGAAACAAAGAGAAAATAAAATAGTTAACTTACGCAAATACAGAAAAGTGTTTTTGTATATCGAACAGTAAATATAAATCTCTAACCATTCCATCCATTCAAATATACGGAACAAAACAAGAAAAAGCATAAATAGTAAAAAGAACGAAGAAATGTGCAAGACTGTAGTGTTGGAAAGCGATGAAGCTATTGGGTGTGACTCTTGTAACAAAACAATTCACTCGTTGTGTACATACAGCTGAATAAGGTTCAGATTGAAAAATTAGTGAGCGACCCTTCTCTCTAATTTAAATGCCAAATCTGTCAGCCTGGCGATGAGATTAACTCTGATATAAATACAATTTTAAATTAAATGAGATTGACTATGAATTGTATGGTATCACCCAAAAAGAGCGAATTAATAAGAGCGACAAAATAACAACGAAAGAAAAAAAGGAGATAATAAAAAGAGCGAAAGATAAAAAAGTGCGAAAGTTCCATAAATTTGATAATATATTAAATACACAACAAATTAGACAAATTATCAAAAGTATAATAATTTTCTAATTAACAAACGATAAATTTAATTTTCGCATTTTAAATAAACCACAATATTAACTACTTGAATAAAACTATAATACTCGAATTAAATTTGGAGATTAAAGTTGTGTGCAATACCCCGTAAAAGATCAATTAAGTCCCGGTTTTCGTAATCATTAACCAAGTCTTTTAAATATTCAAAATAAAATTAGCGAAATCCGACTTATGAAATTAAAAAAATTGCACGATTTTCTTAATTTCATAAGTTGGATTTCGCTAATTTTATTCGCTCATTTTACCTTTCGCTCATTTTACCTTTCGCTCATTTTTTATTCGCTCTTATTTTTTCGCTGTTTTGGATTCGCTGTTTTTGTTTTCGCACTTATTGGGTGGAACCGAATTGTATGTCATCTCAATATGACATTATTTTAAATGGGGTTAAGAAAAATATAGCAGCTGTGAAGAAGTTACAGAAAGAGAATGAAATTCTGGAAGAGGTTGCCAAAAAGTTGAAGTCGACTGTGGCGTTTCTGAATCATGTTCGCGTCCAAAATAACTGCATCAGGAGTTGTAGCTGAACCTGAAGCTAAAGCTGTAGATTTAGTGCTTAACCCTAGAACGTCATACTTATTTTTTGTGCACTAACTTCATCCTTCGTCATTATGACTACGACCTATTTCATGACGCTATAAATTATAAATGAGCAAATATGGCAACCATAATTAATACTGTTTTGTTATTTAGTTAATTTTTAATTAATATTCAACAAAAAAAATCGGTTTACAAACGACTGCCGCTATTCAAAAAATGAGGTAAAAGTAAACGGAAAACACGTAGTTCAGCTCGAAAATAAAATCGCGAGTCGTCGTTTTGACGAACGATGGCGGTGCAGGGTTAATATAGCGAAGAAATATGGTGCTGATGTACTTTTTGGGCCTCAGTTAAATTTGTAAAGAGCAAAAGCAAAAAAGTATTTATGAAGGAGGAAAAAAATTTAAATACTTTGAAAGATATTAAATCCGTCTTTGTGAATGACTTTTTGTCGAAAGAAGTCTAAACGTTTATAAACATGCTAATTCGTTGAAAACTATTGGCTTTATGTCCGTTTATATGAGAGGTGGGAGGATTTTTGCATAGAAAAATGCTAATTCAGGCCAAATTCTTGTCAGAAATATGGATGATGTTGATCAATTGCTGTTGAAGTCAACTAACAACTAACACGGCGTCACTTTTAATGAAACTGATTATGATGACGACGATGATAATGATGAATTTGATGATGCTGATTCTTAATCATTTTATTCTTTCATTTTGTTAATAAAAAAAAGTATTACACATACATTTTTATTACTCTTCCAATGAACTCAAGTTATTTCAAAAATATAAATTTATATAAAGATTTAGTTGGCCAGAGAAAGATAATTTGTTAAATGTTATATCAGTAAATGTTACTAGTGCTTCTTCATTAAGTAAATTCAATCGATTAAAGTATGAAATAAGACAATTTCCAAGACTTCCGGAAATCATTGCTTTGCAGGAGACGTGGTTCAGTAGCCAACATTTAAATATGTATTATATGTAACCGATTGAATGGATATGGCGGGGACATCATTGTTTATCAACACAGACATAAGATACAACATAATTTTTAACAAAAGTATGGATAATTTTGATACAATTGCTATTCAGTTGGAAGATATGTATAAAAATTGATAACCGTAGACTGTATATAATGTCTATTTATAGATCACAGCGATGCAAATTAAACTCATTCAAGTGCAAAATGTAGCAGTTTCTTCAGGATTTTGGTAATATTCCGGTTATGATTGTTGGTGAGTTTAATGTTGATCTATTTGGAACAAGTAAGAACTCTAGAATGGTCAAAGATCTTTTTAATGATTTGAATATGAATGTCTGCCACAATCACGTTACGAGGCCCATCAGCAAAACATCAATTGATTGCTGATGTTGCAATGCTCCTGAGAAGGTTTTTGTCCACAGCATAGAAACAAAACTATCAGATCACAACTTTTTAAGTTGCGGAATTTACTTAAATCAGGGGGTCAATATACAAACTTTTACTCAAAGGAAAGTTCTGCAATATAAAAAATTTAGCCAAATACTGGAGCGTAAACTGCCAACATTAGAAAATGTAATAAACTCTTCGGAATTATATCAGGAATCTATTGACATTATTACTGCAGCTGCATTGGAGAGTACGGTTACGATTTCAGCTGATGTTGATATGAGACAAAATATTGCTCCGTGGATAAATGAAAATGTAGCAGCATTGAACAACTTCAAAAACAAATTACTTAAATCTAGACCGACGTCCAGGAATAACAATAATGTAGAAGAGCGTCTAAAAAGAATCAGTAAAGTTATTAAAATATCCAGTAATATTTCAAGGGAGGACTACTAAATGAATAATCTTAGCTCGTGCAAAGGTGATAATAGAAATATATGGAATTTCCTTAATCGAGAATTAAGAAGGAAACGAGATTCTATCAGAAAAGTTATAGCTGAGGATGGCAGCACTATCAACTCTGACGAAGAAAAAACTTCGACTTTACACACATATTTTCTCGAATGTATTAGTAATATTAAGAACAATATAGAAAAAAAAAATTGTTTCCCATTACATCCCATGAAGGGACCGGGGAGAACTTCTCACAATCACTGAGTTGTGCGCTTTCCAGTTTTCACACACTGATTGGGACCTACTGTTTTACACCGATTCCGAACGGCATTTTGAGAAGTTTTTCATGGCTATATACTCGATAGTGTCGCCGTCACTATGCGAACAATATAGAACAATACCCTAATGACGATGTTAACGTTTTCCGAACATTAAGATCAGAGGGTAATTATTTTACATTTCGACTGGTAAAAAAACGAGAAGTAGAGACTATTCTAGACAGCTTAAAATCAGGCAAAAGTCCGGGAAGGGATAATATCACAACGAAGATGTTGCTGTCGAAAAAAAATATTGGTGAATATTTTCAATTATATGCTTATTGACGAATCATACCCGTCCATTCATAAAAGCACAAGATCGTACGTTTTGTCTGTCATTGATAAAATATTGGAAAAACTCATGTTTGAACAACTGTCGAACTATATTCATATGAATAGAATTTTGATGAAGGAGTATTTGGAAAATCGAAGGCTGTATGTGCAAGTTAGTTCATCGTAGAGTGCGGTCTTGCCAGTTACTTATGGTGTTCCTCACGGCAGTGTCCTCGGTCCACTTCTGTTTAAAGTTTACATCAATGATTTAGTAACCATAGAGTTCAATGGTACGCTGTTACTATTTGCTGATGATGTATGTATGTTCTACAAATACAACCATGAAAATATTCTCCAGTGCCAAATAGAATATGATGCTGCAATATTAGCGGAATTCGCCCGAGTAAATAAATTATTACTTAATTCATCAAAAACAAAATTAATTCGGTTTAGAACCCCAGGTAGCAGGAATGCAGAGTTAATGACAGTTCACATTGATGGATCACCAATTGAAGAGTCATCAAGTATTAAATATCTTGGCGTCAAGTTAAATCAAAATTTGAATTGGGATTCACATATTGCCGGAGTGAAGGCGAACATTTCATCTGCAACTGGAATGTTACATAAGTTTAGAAAGAAATTGAACACTGAGACCAAAATGCTTATATATCAAGCACTTATTAATTCTCACTTAACTTATCTCCCACTAATTTATCCGACAACTGGCTCAGAAGTTAGCAACTTTACCCTACTACCCTCCGACCACCAATCCGAAAATTTATCTGACAAATCCGACAACTGGCTCAGAAGTTAGCAACTTTACCCTACTACCCTCGGACCGCCAATCCGAAAATTTTGAACCCGCTGCCATTTCCTACCCTTGCATTTTCGGACTTTTCTTCATCAAATGAGCCAAGGAATACGCTGGAGAAATTTGTCCGGAACTTCCTGAATCACCCTGTATAAGTATGTATATTCAAGAGTATCAGAATACATGATTCAGACATATCTTTTAGACGTAATGTTTCACGGACGTGTAGAAACACCAGACAGGCTGAACACATACAAGTTGCAAGATGCCGAACCGATCTAACCAAGCATCGAATCCGATATTCAGGACGTACTGAGTATAATAGTTTACCGGATGCAATTAAAACCATAACAGTTATTTCCACGTTAAAAAATCAATTATAGAATATTTACGAGATAATCTAGAAACATTTCTTACATAATTAGAGATATGTTTGTATGTCGTATACTTAGAACATGAATTATCTATATATTAACTTTGTTTAAAAGCAAATAAATAGTATTTTATGGTAGTTGCCAATTAGCCTCTATAATGCCTATAAGGCGCTGAGGCATTTAATTGTTTGAATTGTTATAAATTAAATTTGAATTTTTACCAACATAATAACAAAAAAAAGAAGTAAGATCTCGAACAAAAGATCTTTATTAAGAGACGGAGGAAAGAATTGAATGATCCGTACCTTATTAAACGTCTGTTTTTCTGTATTGTTAGACCTAGTTTAGAATATGGGTGTGTCGTTTGGTCCACACAGGGAAAGGATTAGTTGGAAATCAATGCAAGCATTGGAAATTCCATGATAAAGTCTATATTGTGATTAGAATTCACAATAATCATACATCAGAATCAATTATCGATGTTATTGATAAATTAAAAATAGATCTTACAACATAGAAGTTGTTACTACAGAAATTAAGTTGTATTAACCAATATGAATATTTCTACAACCTCATTAATCTGAAATGAAAGATACAACTCATCAAAAGTACAATATTAGAATTCGTGTTCAAATACTAGTCACTGTAATCATAATTTAGTTTCAGTTACAAAAACACTCCTTCTTATGTATACAATACAAGAGCTTTGCTGTTAAAGAGAAACTACATATCGACGGCTTAATATAAAAAGGGCCTAACTCGATTTTTAGTTTCTTGACAGGATAACTTAATAAAATCCGCAAAAATTTAGATAGAACAAATAGTTTTTATGTAAATCCCAAAAATAGGTTGCCTCTTTTTATTAAAAATTGCATTAAAACTTATTTTGTATCTAAAATTTTACGGATTTTATTAAGTTTTTTTCTTTCTCCTGTCATGAAACAAAAAATCGTGTTAGGCCCCTTTTATATTAAGCCATCGACATATTTCAATTTTACACAAGGACTTTACAGAAAACATATTATTTTAAACAGAAAGAAAGTGATAAACAAAGTTGTTAAAAACGATAAAGTACGATAAATAGGTATCATCCACCGAAGAATATGGTCGATATACATTTTCGCATTTTACGTCGTATAGACCCAGGATTTGTTATGCGAAACGAAACAACGGTTGACGAAAACAACGGTTGACATATATTTTTCTATATGAAATCAGAAAAAGGACATTGAAATTCGCGTCCATTTTACTGTTATCGACAAGACGAATATGCCCCGTTGATATACATATCTCACCACACTAGTTTCTGAATCGCATGTATTTTTTAATCTCAGTAGTATTACCGCAAATTGAGGTGAAGAGAGACTTTTAAACACAACCGTTGAATCTCATGCCACTATTGACGCCTTCATAAACATATGCAAAAAATTGTGGACACTTGTCTGGAGGAACTGTTATTGTGGATGACACAAATTAACTTAAACACATATATAAAATAAATAAATAACTGGTTTCCCGTCACATCCCAAGTAGGGATTAGGGAGAGCTTCTCACAATCAGTGAGCTGTGCGCGTTCTAGTTTTACACTCACTCACTCACTTAAATACAGTTTTACACCGGTTCCGAACGGTATTTTGAGAAACTTTTCCATGACTAAATATACGATAGTGTCGCCGTCATGATGCGAGGTGACAGCCGCCGAAAGAAATTTAAGGTAGTCAGAGCAGGCATCGAACCCATGTTCTCATTACTTATTTTCCATATTATTATTATTATTTCCATTAGTATTCTTCCAGACGGACAATGGGACCAATTGCAAAATAAAGTGGTAACAATGTCAGAATTTCTAAATTATTGGTCAGATTATGTTAGAATGAAGTAGGTATTTATAGGGAAGAAGTCAGGCCTTCAGAATATTGTTTCTAAATGCGTCCTGTTCCAACGCACGGTTTGCTACGGAGTGTGAAACTTGTAACCAGATTTTTTGTTTTTGAGATTCTACTAAGCAGCAGAAACAAAAACCACTCTGAGTCTGACCGTTACAATGATAGTTGAAATCAACAGTTTAACATGTCAATTTTTGCTCTGACATTGTTTAGTCTTTTGGCAATAACTTGGTAATTTTGAGTCAAAATGCTACATTGACTAAACTTCAAACAGTAGTAGGTTGAACAAATTGTTAAAGTCTTTCAAATCGGTCGGTAACGACAATCTCTCAAAGTTAATATTTTTTTAAATCTGAAAAAAAGGAATGTGTTAGAAAGGGTACCAACACCAAAGATGAAATATTAAACCTAAATAAGTTTGGGTTTTATTTGAAAACCGAAGTAAATCAAATAAATAGTTTCTACCCGAACAAATATTTATAGGTGGAAATTCTAAACTTGGTGTCAGAGCCGTGCAAATTTTTACGACACAAATTCTCACTCCATGCACATATCCCCGACTCCGAGCACTCCACAGCACTGCATTGAAAATTAAAAGATATTTTTTTTAATTTTGTGCAAATTCGATTTGAAGTATATAACCACGTAATACCGCAATTTTGTATTACAGCCTAGTATATGTTTAATATAATGAAATTAATATTAATAGAGAAATAGGGACAAAAGTGTGGGATTTTTACTCCCAAAAAAGTCTTATGAATAATCAAGTTTTTTTTAAAAATTTAGCTTTGCTGATCAAGATAATGGGTATGATCAAAAATTTTTTCTGCCTTGTAGTTAACCTCATTTCAGTCTAGAATTTGGTGTAAAAATTATGGAAATCAACAAGCAAGACTTTTCCCAAACTCAAAAATTTTAACGTTTGTTCAAAAATCATTAATTTTCTGCCAAGGCTAGCTGTAGGGTGAATACCTAAAATATTTTAAATTACATTTAACACATTGGCAAGGCCCTTGCTTAAATAAAATACAACATTTTGTGTCTTTCTTACAAAAAATTTGAGAAACTATTGAAAGAATGATGGCACCTTTCCTAACAAATTTCATTTTTTTTCAGTTTGAAAACATTTTAAATTTGAGATATTGGCATTACCAACAGGTTTTAATTAATTTAAAAAGGTTTTTAATTTACGTTTGGTTGCAGTCTTGCCAATGTAGCTGGCTTTTAGAACTACACTTTAGCTCAAAATTACCAAAAAAAAACTAAAGAAAGTCAGTGCTAATGTTTACATTTTAAACTTACAATTCCAAATATTTTTGTAAAGGTTAGAGAGACGACACACGACTCCAAATGTTTTTGGTTTGTGCGGCTCAGTAGAATCTCAAAAACAAAGATCATTTTAAATCAAACCACAAGTTAGGAACTTACTTGCCATGAAAGTTTTGTCTGCCTGTAGCGAAACGCACGATGAAACAAGGTGCCTCGTAATACCAGACTCTCAAACCCTTAGTGCATTCTCAAACAATCGGACCTATAGTTTAGAAGTTCTGATATTATTACCACTTTTTTGCAAACGGTACCACTGTAAAATTTATAAAAACTCCTTCGCTTGTAGCAGAGTTCCTTGAAATACTGAAGATGATTAACGACGCTTTGTTGGAGAGAAATGCCTTCCAAAAATACTTTGTATAACAAAGTAATAAGAAAATCGAATTTAAATGATATCAACCATTCGGAAATATTCATGACTCACGCGAAAATAGTGCTCACGTACTCTCATTCACGTAAAGATTGGACTCACGCACGCTCACGCACGAAGATTTTTTCACTATTCACGTTCACGCATGCTCGCGTGAGCAAAATTTGGCCCGCTCACGTCCACGCGTGATTCACGTGAATCACGCCAATCACGTGACTCGTGCCCATCTCTAGTAGCTACTCGTACTCACGACGATGGATTTTCCAAAACACATTGGGAATGGGTAGGCGGCGATGTGTAATGGGTTACCCAGGGTAACCCATCCTTATTTTTGGCCGGAAATGTAAGAATAACAAAAGGGTAACCATTACCCACGATATATCAATTCTGATAATTGTTTGTGAAAGTAGCCCCAAAAAGAAGAACTTCTGCGTCATTTGTTTGGTCAAGTTACCTCAAATAATAATTTAATAATTAATTTGAAGTTAGTAAGTATCGTATAGGGAAATTTGTCACGTTTTAGGCTCTTTTGTTTGTCATAACTCCAGAACCACTAGTCCGATTTAGCTGAAACAAATTTAGAAAAATTAAGAATTACAATTGCACTAATATTTTCTTATACCGTTTTCCTATGTGTGCAACACTTTCGAAGTTAAAAATTACTGTATTGTTACGAATAAAGTAAAAGCTTTTGCTTGCTGTTAATGACTCTACTTACAGGATGTAAATAACAGGCGATTAGTGCTGCGCCTGAAAGTATGCATTGTAACAACGTATTTATTATAACTTTATAACTACATTTATTTATAACTTCGAAACTGTTGTATGAATTGTATGAAGTTGTATGAACAGATTAAAGGAATTGTAATTCTTAATTTTCTTAAATTTGTTTCAGCTTATTCGGACTAGTGGTTCTCGAGTTATAACAAACTAAAGAACTTAAAACGTGACAAATTCCCCTATACGATACTTACTAACTTCAAATTAATTATTAAATTATTATTTGAGGTAACTTGACCAAACGAATGATGCAGAAGTTCTTCTTTTTGGGGCTACTTTCACAAACAATTATCAGAATTGAGTCCCGAATCAATCACCTGAAAAATGTTGCACTGTGTAATGATTGAAATTTAAGACGAGTGTTTTTTTAGACCAATTCATCCGATCCTAGTGCTGGGGCTGCCAACAACCTCTAGGCGGCAAGTATACATCCTGTATTAGGGAGGTATTTTCATAGACTTA
This sequence comes from Phaonia tiefii, assembly GCA_963931995.1. Lineage (NCBI taxonomy): Eukaryota > Metazoa > Arthropoda > Insecta > Diptera > Muscidae > Phaonia > Phaonia tiefii. The sequence continues at coordinate 96,342,508 of OZ008371.1, read as the reverse complement.
CCAGTGTACATCCGTAGTGTTTAGCAAACACCACGGACACCTCGAGCAGGATGTGTCTCGTCACCACGCGCTACGGTCTTGGCAGGAACTTTTCCTGACCCTGTGCACTACCAACTTTGCACTCGCCCCCATCATATTAGTAGATATTCTTGTATAATTAACCCGACCACAGAAAACGTCGGTGCATTATCAAACTCGAATTATGAGATTAGAGAATTAGGAAGATTAGAAATGTCAGATTCGATAACAAAAACCAACATTGGTCCCGATAATACGATAATATAATTGTATACAAATTCCATTTTATCACAATGAAATATCAGATAATTGATTATGAACTGAAAAATTTACCAAGGTGTACAACAGTACAATCATTGTTACTTGTTAAGTGGAATATAAGGTGTGTGATCTTCAGGTAAAGCCATAGTTGCTACTTCCAGATAATTATCCGAGACTGGAACAATTTCAACTTTTTGGATAACCACATTTTTGTGCAATGTTTGTGTAATTTGTATGTAATTGCAGGTGTCACAACATGTCATGTGTTGAATCGTTAAAATTGCATGTCCATAACCGTTTCTGATATCTCCTTAATAATATCTCAGCTTGCAAGAAAACATTGATCCAGAAATCCGTTTTTGGTACTTAATTCACCTGCAACATGTATATTTTGACAACTATATACAGGGTGATTCAGGAAGTTCCGAACAAATTTCTCCAGCGTATTCCTTGGCTCATTTCATGAAGAAAAGTCCACTAGGACCATGTCCGAAAATGCAAGGGTGCGAAATGGCAGCGGGTTCAAAATTTTCGGATTGGCGGTCGGAGGGTAGTACGGTAAAGTTGCTAACTTCTGAGCCTTTTGGTGGTAAATAGTACAATAATTCAAAAATATGACCAACGAAAAGATACGAATAAGATTATATCCAAAACTTTAAGCTTTGTTGTGACCAGCCAACATTTCAAAGCCTGGAGACGTAACAAAAAATTTTCTATCGATGGTAGTCAATAAACAGGCCCGGACCTAATTTTTTTCTGAATTAAATGCAAAAAAATTTCATCGTTGAACGAAAATTAACAAAATTGTGTAATTTGCAGTGTTTTTTAATGATTTTTGAACGTAAAAAATCCTTTCCCATTACCTTCCCTTCTCACAACCAGTGAGCTGTGAGCGTTTAGTTTTCCACTCACCGATTGGTACCTACATTTACACCGGTTCCGAACGGTATTTTTAAGAAGTTTCTTTTCATGACTAATTACTCGATAATGTCTCTGTCGAAAGATATGTTGGGTGGTCTGGGCAGCGATGTACAAGAGCCGCGCACACTACCATAAGACCACGACGACCACGATTTTTGAAAATACTTTGTGTAATTTTGGCCTACACTGGTGGCAACACTGGGCAAAGCCTATTTGAACATATCGCTACCGTTCAATGATAACCGAATATTTTTGGCCCCAATGGGATAATATGGACTTGGACGACATGTGGTTCCAACAGGACGGCGCCACAAGCCACACAGCGAATGCCACAATCAATTTATTGGAAACCAAGTTTGGTGAACGTGTTATCTCACGAAATGGCCCAGTCGATTGGCCGCCTCGGTCGTGCGATTTGACGCCGTTAGATAATTTCCTGTGGGGCTACGTCAAGTCTATGGTCTATGCCAACAAGCGAGCGAAATTCGTACGAATATCGAACGTGAAATTGCAGCAGTATCGGCCGATTTATACTTTAAAACCGTCGAAAATTGGGTTCAGCGTCTGGACTTCTGCAAGCGTGACCGTGTTGGCCATGCAAAAGAAATCGAGTTCCATACATAATGGCACCGAACGTACTTTCACAGGAATAAAGCATTTCATTGGTATCTAAAACCGGTTTTGTTTTATTTAAAAAAAAACTTTTGTAGCGCTCTTATTGAAAAACCCGTTTAGTATATTCAAGAAAAAGGGAATTTGTAAATTTTTGTAATAATTTTGGACTTGTAATTGCGAACGGCAGGAAACCTAACTAATATTAGCCGAGTTGTCGTAACAGTAAATGATAGTTGCGCTGTCACACATGAGTTACTTCAATATATTCATCGTTTTGCTATTGAATCTCAGCCCTGGCCAGATGATCTCCGAATACGCCTATCAATGACTATAGATAAAAATAAATAAATGGTTTCCCATTACATACCATGAAGGGACTAAGGAGAACTTTTCACAATCACTAAGCTGTGCGCTTTCCAGTTTTCACTCACTGATTGGGACCTACAGTTTTACACCGATTCCGAACGGTAATTTTGAGAAGCTTTTTCATGGCTAGATACTCGATAGTGTCGCCGTCACTATGCGAGGTGACCGCCGCCGAAAGAAAATTTGAAGGTGGTCAGAGCCGGGTTCGAACCCAGGATCTCATGTACAAGAGCCGCACACACTAACCATTGCACCACCGACGGCCACTATAGATGCGGAAGTAAAAATCCGTTCGAATGCAAAACTGTTGCCAAAACTGCCCAGTTGGAAATTTCCTAAAGTCATCATCAGTGACTAAGATGTGACTTGTCAGAGTCTCTGCTGACTTATTATTAAAAAAAAATTTGTTTTATTTCGTTTTAGTTACTTAATTAAGAAAAAAATTGCTTTATTTCGTTTTAGTTACTTAATTACATAAATACAGCTTTTGAGATATTACTTAGAGTACTTCAGCAAATATTATCTGTATTATATATATGTATATTACTAAGCATTTAATATCACAGGTTAAGGAAAAATATATTTAAAAAAACCTTTTCAAAAAATAACAATTACTAAGGAATTTATAACCAAATAACATCGAAAAAACTTTAAATTAAAAAAGATTTGTGAGTTAGTTTTGTATTAAATTTCTTATAGTCTCGGATGTAGAGTTTCTGCATCTTTCGTTAAATGAGAAAGTCAAATCTCTCATAACTGTGCCGATAAGTTTATATCCATTGTTTGTATGAAGCCGTTCTGTTGAAAAACGAGGTGGTAAATTGTGAATTATTATTTTTAAGTTCTTGTTTTGGATGATTTGAAGCTTTCTAATGTGGGTCTTCGCAGCTTTCCCAAACCAAACCTGGCATCCGTACGTTAATATTGGGCGAATACACATTTTGTATAGCAGTATTTTGTTTTTGATATTCAGCTTTGAATTCCTGTTCAGCATTGGAAATAGAGCTCTGCCGCATTTAATTGCTTTATCTCGAGCCGCAGCTATGTGGTGTTTGAATGTTAATTTTTTATCTAGGATAATGCCTAAATATTTTATTTCATCCCTTATATCTATAATGTTTCCTTGGTCAGAAAGACGACGTGTAGGGACTCTTTTCGGAGACTTGTTAAACGGAAAAGTATGGCGTTGGTTTTTTCTTGATTTAACTTAATTTTCCATTTATTGAAGAATTTATTAACGGAGTTGAGCGAATCTTTCATCTTTCTAATGATAACATCCGAGCTTTTACCTGAAGAGATAATGGCTGTATCATCAGCATAAAATGCATAATCATAATTTCTCTTGACTGGGACATCCGATGTGAATATGGAATACAATATTGGAGATAAAATTGAGCCTTGTGGTAGGCCTGCTGGCATAATTCTCTCAGTTGAATAGTCGGATTCCACTTGAACTAAAAAGGATCTGTTATTCAAAAAACTCTGTATTATTTTCTGTAAATACAAGGGATAATCATAATAATTAAGCTTGTAAATAAGAGCGTCATGCCAGACCAAGTCAAAAGCCTTTTCAATGTCGATAAGAATAATACCCGTACTTCGGCGACTGCTTTTGTTAGCATTGATAATCTTACACACTCTTTTGATCTGGTGAATGGTTGAGTGCTCTTTTCGGAATCCGAATTGGTTTTTATTGTGTATATTATTTTCGCTCGTAAACGTCAGAAAGCGGTCAAAGATGAGATTTTCCCGAACTTTGTTTAAAGAACTTAAAAGGCTTATCGGGCGATAACTTTTTGGTGATTTAGGGTCTTTTCCTTTCTTAGGAATTGGAATCACCTTTGCCTGTTTAAAAATATTTGGAAAATATCCGTTAGTTAGGCAGCAGTTGAATATATTTGCTAAAAGCTTAAATACTATTTCTGGCATTTTTTTGAGGATTTTTTACATATGCCATCTATTCCTGGGGCTTTGTTATTTTTTAATGTAAAAATATAGAATTTTACTTCAGCTGCATATGTAAGAACATTGGGACTACAATGAACATCCGTGGCATTCAATGTATGGATGAATTGTGTGACTTTATTCTCCATATTAGATGGAACATCACTGGTTATAGAATGTGATGTTTCAAACATATCCGCTATCGCATTTGCTTTGCCCTCAAATTTTTTAATAATTTCGCCGTTCTTTTTTAAGTCAGGTAGTGTAGTTTTTCGACCTTTTAGAGCTTTTGATATTTTCCAAAACTTTTTTGATCCTGTACCCATATTTTTCAAAAACCTTGACCAGTTTTCGTTTCTGTCGATCTTAATATTTTGATCAATTATTGAGTTTAAAAGTTTTATGATTGCTTTTAGAGTAATTTTTCTTGACGGAATAAAGCATCTTTGTTCCTTTCGTGTAAACTTGTTTCTTTGACGGATTAAGTACTTGCTCAAAGTCGATATTCTATTTTGGATATGATCCACTTCAGTCATGGGTATTTTTGCGAAATTTTTTCAATATGGATTCAATATTATTGATTGATACATCATCAGTAGTGAGATTTTCAGCCATAACTTTATTGACTATCCATGACTGAAAAGCTGCCCAGTCTGTCAAATGATATAATGGAATAAGGTTTTTAGAATTCCAAATCGGCCGTGTATTACGCATGATATTGGAACATGATCTGACATTAATTCATTTGGATGTGTTGTTAAAGAGGTAACTTGTAAGTTTGAATTACTTAGTAAGATATCTACAGTTGAAGGTTGAATAAATGAAAGATTCTGGCCAAATCTGGTATGAGTCGGTGTATTGTAAATGTAGTAATTTGATTGTATGCTATGGTTATGTAAGATATTACCCGCTGTATTGTTTGATGTGCAATTCCAGCTGGTGTGATGAGCATTAAAATCTCCAAAGATAAAGAAGTCTGAATTGTGGTTCGTTAAGACATTGAGATCATCTATAAATTTCGATGAATAGTGGGGAACATATGCAGATGTGAATATAACTGAACGGCCATTTACTTTTACAGAAATTGAAATATTTTCAGTGCAGTGTGTTTTATATATATTTAAAAGTTTATGTTCCAGTGAGCTCCGTATGGCTATTAGGACTCCCCCACCATGTGATCGGCGATTCTCTCTATAAATTTTGAAATTATGTAGTTTAAATTTATGTTTCGGTTTTAAAAACGTTTCATTCAAGAGTAGTATATCGACTCCAGTTTTTTGAATATAACGGTCAAGCTGTACAACATCTGATTGTGTAGTTACGCCCTGAGCATTCCTATGCATAACATGAATTCTACTAGTGACAGCTGATTTATATGGCATGACTTAACATCTTTCCTAGTACTCTCAGCTTTTCAAACTTGTTTCTACATTTTTCGAGAGCATCGGCTGCTTCGAAGAAAATCTGTAGCAATTTATCGTTTGATATGTCATCACTCTCTCTGCCAGTGTCTCTCTCTGTGTTGACGTTGCTTTTGAGTACATCCGAAAATAGCCTGCCTTGTGTTGAGAAATCATGTGGTTTGGGAGTTTGAAGTATGTTTTCAATATTTATATCTTGTGAAGGATTGAGGTTTTGGTGAACATTCGTGAGTTTTGGACGGTTTTGTGTACCTTTGAAGCGTGATGTTACTCGATGGCGTATTTCCAGATAGTCTTGTCGACAAGGGCATTTTTCGTCATCGGCTCTGTGATTAACATCTTACAAGTTTTTCTTGCTGCAATTATAACATTTATAAATTACAGGGCCTTTGTGGGGAGTTTTGATCAGTATACATGTGGAGTAATCGTGATTACCGGCACAAGCTGGACATACATTTAATCTGTGACAATTTCTAGCACCATGTCCGTAAATAGAGCACTTGGAACATTGCGTGGGGCCTCTACTACCTCTCAGAGGATTTCTCCAGTGGACCGATATGCCATGAAAAAATCTTATTTTTATTATTTCTTTTTTGTTACCTGTGTTTTATCAAATTCGGCCATAAATAAAGCGTCGTCCATGTTGGACCTTTTCGTTTTTATTTCCTTAACGCTGGTAGGTTGAATATTGTGGGTGTTTTTAAATTCCTCTATAATAGTTTTGCAGTCAAGCTGGGGTAAACCAAATAGTATCAGTTTAAAGCATTTAGAGTCCTTCGTTTGATGTGTGTAGAATTGCAGTTGGTGTTGCTGAAGTTTTTTGATAGCATCTTCGTAGAGAGAGATTGTGTCGCTGGAGATTTTTGTACCGATGGACATCCTCTTATATTTATATTGGGAGCCAATTAGATTGTAGACTGTTGTGAATCCATGGGTAGCGTCGACGATGATAGGAGACACTTTAATCTTATCATTTTCAGGGATTTCTTCCTCGTCGGCAGAGGAATCTTCCATTTCGGAGAAGTATTGAAATCAGTTCTGTATAAACGTTTCGTTCGTGGGTCTTTTCTTATATTTGGGATTGTTTCCCCAAAAATTTTTTTCTTTTAAAGGTCGCCATAAGGAAATATGGCAAAGAAATTAAGATGGTTATTTAACTTTATATTTTTGGAACAAAAAAATCAAAATTCGTTCTCGAGCAGAAAAATACACAAGTTGTCGCGTCAGCTGATCAACGATAACTGTCTCTGCTGACTTGCCGATCCGCTCCCATATAAAAAACTTCATGACACCCCCTGACATTTTCATATATTTGTGGCGATTACCTTATGACATGTATACAAGTTGTCCTTAAGTCACAATTCTTCAGAGAGTCAGTTGGTCACGACGTCTCCAAATGTGTCATTTGTGTCATTTCCTGTACCTATGTATATACAATTATTATATTAGAGTCTTTGAGATAGATGATCTCTAATTTTAAAAACGCTGAAATAAATATATACATATGTACATATAATTCCCTGAAAATGTGCATATTCTTGAATAAATTTTCAAATATTTAGGAAATTATTTCTGAAAAATTATGACATATAATTCGTCAGCTAATATATTCATCATTGGCATTAGATAGAGTCAGTCATGACATAATGCTGACGAGTCAATAGGACGGTCTTACATAAAATGTCAGCTCGTTCACAATTTATGTCACCAAAGGCAAAACTAGTGACATGCCATGAACATGTCTTCCAGAAAGTGTCAGCACCTGCTGACATTGTCCTAAGGAAATTCTACTGCCAATGTCTTCAAGACAAATTTTCCAACTGGGTGCAATTAAGAAGCGAATACGAAACTGCGTATACATAAGAATAGAATCCTAGAAAATAGAAACATAAAAAAGTGGAGAAGGAGAATTTTAGTTTTGGAGACATAATGCTTATCGGAAAATTATGGTACACAGCAAAATGTCTTACTGCCAGAAACAATTCTTTTAACAGACTCCAGATTCACATAGAGGGTAATAGTTACGAAAACAGAGAAAACTATATAAACGCAAATAAAATAACAAAAGAGGTATGCCAAGTAGCAAGGGAAAACAATCAATATATCAAATAACAAATAGTAAAGGTTGGTAGAACGTGGCGAGAGAGATACGAGGAACATACGGGCCGAATGCTACATCTACTCCGGCAGTGGAACTGAAACACTATCTTGTTCAACTCTTAAACCCCGCCCAAATCCACAATGTATATGAACTAGATAGACCTATAACATCGGCAAAAAAAAAAGGCAAAAACTACTAGATGACCGTATTCCCTCAGAATTTTTTATTAAAAATTCACCAGAACCACTAATCGCAAATGCTTGCTCTGTGATGTACGACTTGGGTAAAGTCGATGAAAGCTTGGTCTTAAGTATCATATATCAATACAATAGAAGTAGATCGTAATCTGCCAAGTAATTACCGTGGTGTATTTTTTTTACGGATAGTCTGCAAAAAATTATGATGGGAATACTAACAGACAGACTATGTCAATGGGTAGAACGGAAGGAAATATTAAACGAGTTTCAAGCTGGATTTCGTAGAAATTACTCCCCAGTCGACAACATTTACAATCTATCGTCAATAGTACATCTAAGTTTAGCAAAAATAAGAAAACGTATGCATTTTTTGTAGACTTCAAAGCGGCATTTGATAAATTATCCTGAAAGTCATTAATATACAAACTTCATGTAATCGGCGTATCAACGAAGTTGGTTCTATTTATAGAGAATTTTTTTAGCAACACAAAATCTGCAATATGGGCAGGCACAGAACTTTCGAATTCTTGCGAAACAAGTACTGTAGTGAAGCAGGGGTGCCTGATGTCTTCCTTACTTACTGCTTGATATTTGAGCGATCCTCATGACGAGTTGGGCAAAGGATTATGCTTGGAAAACATGAACATACGGATGTTATCATACGCAGATGATATTGTCATCTTGTCCGATGAAATTGACACCCTTCAACAAATGATAAGAAATCTGAGCATTTGCAAATGTTGAATATGGAAGTCAACATATCCAAGTCCAAAATCAAGAGTTTTAGAAAAGTTGACAGGATATCAAAAAAGGAGAAATGGGACTTCCCATTTCAGCAGCAGAAAAACGAGCAGCAGAAAAACGGCCATTAACCAAACTTTGAACAACTTTCTGAAGAAGTCAAATATTTGACTTACATGAACTTCACACAGAATACTTTCAAGCAATACGCCGAAGGCTAGTCAAACAAATCGAATTTATAGACATCCAGATTATTCGGCTGGGCAAAGGTATTCCACAAACAACTTAAACCAAGAAGAAATGTCACTGATTACAAGGGCAAGAAAAAATCTAATAAAACTCAACGCCAATCGGTTCCAACAACATACATCTGAAATATGCCCACTTTTTTACCTAAACGGAAAAGAACACATTGAACATTTTATAGGTCGTTCTCAGATTTTAAAAGAAAAAAGAAACATATATTTTTGTAAAAATGCATTAAATTATGAGAAAGTGATAGACACATTAAATGGCTCAATTATATATTTTAAGGCACTAGAGAGAGACTAGAGTTATGATAAAATTGTACAAGTATATTTTATAGGAATTTGGTCATAGAGGAGAATTTGGAATAGACGGACGGCTTTCCGCCATCGTCTTTAAGATATTAAGAGGACATCGTAATAATTATTCTATATTGTAATCTATAATTAATTATATTATATCCATTTCTAAATGAAATTTTGAAATAGAGAATTCAATAGTCTACTACTATAACTCTACACGGAAAAATGTCGTTGCAGAGAGTTACCTCCAATCTCTGTCTTATCCTGCAAATATTTCTTGAATATTTCCTCTTCGTACTCCAGGTTTGTTTCTACGCGTGTGATGTTACTTTTGTTTCTCAAAATAATCAATATGTCAAAATTTCTGTATCCCATAATTGTTTTCGTACGAAATTACTTTGACAAATCAACCCTGTAATTGATTTTGCTCACGAAATTTTCAGAAATTTGTGTTTTTTTTTATACACGTACTTCTTACGGCAACGAAAATTTATTAAGAGATTCGAAGTATACACGAATGGCAATACATGTTTGGGGGAATGTCACAAATCATACAGAGTTCCCTTCGTATATTGCACATTTTGTCTGCATGTAACCGGATTTATATAACTCGTATGCAAACACACACTCAAATATAAAGATTCAAATTGTATTGTACTTAGAAAACATGTTATTATCACGTTTAACACCCCACTTTCCTACCACAAAACTTAAATTATTCCATATGGTCAATATAACTTTCGGTTATATTTTAAACTGAAAACGATGCCAAATTGGCACATGCAGGGCCAACATGAATGGATATACATGATTGTACAAGCAAAAACCTACCACAAAACATAAAATATACATAGATACGCATATGTACATATATACGTACTACATAGATATGTGTATTTGTGAATACAACGATGTAATGAACATGTATATTTACGTATATACTTACTATAAACCTATTTCCGTGGTTTAAATAAAGTCACCCCAAGAAGAATTTGAACTTAATAAAAAATTAACTGTTACACTAGGCATCAGTCATCTGTGGCAGAAACTTTGAGATTATCTTTAAAGTATTTGATAAAATTATTTGGTTAAACTGCTCCTTAATAATTTATTACTCTATGTTTATCCTATCAAGCAAAGCAGTATTATAGTAAAATTTACTCAAAAGCTATGCTTCCAAGCAATAAAATAAAATAAATAAATGGTTTCCCATTACATCCCATGAAGGGACTGGGGAGAACTTCTCACAATCACTGAGCTGTGCGCTTTCCAGTTTTCACTCACTGATTGGGACCTACAGTTTTACACCGATTCCGAACGGTAATTTGAGAAGCTTTTTCATGGCTAGATACTCGATAGTGTCGCCGTCACTATGCGAGGTGACCGCCGCCGAAAGAAAATTTGAAGGTGGTCAGAGCCGGGTTCGAACCCAGGATCTCATGTACAAGAGCCGCGCACACTAACCATTGCACCACCGACGGCCACTCTTCCAAGCAATACGAATATAAAACTTTTAGAAGACAAATAGATGAACCAATATGGGACGTGGTATCGCAATCCGCAACACCTGGAGTCTAAGAACAAACCTATTTCAACTTTCGTGGAGTAAACAAAAAAGCCGGCAATTACAGCTATCACACAAAACTATAAATTCGGGAGAATAGGCGAAGGTCCCCCATTACCCTCATGGTAAGTTAGTTAGTATTACATTGCAGGTGTTTTGATAACAATTTTTTGAATTTTTGTTTTCGAAAATCAATTTGCTAAATAGAGTATATACATTCCATGTTTAAACACTCGTCTGGAGAAGATTGTGGTTGTCCTGCAATTAAGATATGTATATATTTATGGCTGTACTTACCATAAATCATGGAAATGTAGTTATGTTGAGGATTTTGTAGTGCCAAATCTACCCATCATTAAGCCAGTGATCGCTCTGTATGCCATTTCTTCAACTGTTCTTCTATTTATTTTAATCACATTTGCTAAAATTTCGATTGGATTCATTTGATTGTACGTTGAATTGCTATTTGTTATGTTCGTTGTACTTTTAAACACTATGTTTCTTTGACTTCTTCGTTTTCATTGACTTCGACTGCCCGCACAAATGTATGTTCATATGTCTTTCGTTTTTTCCTGAATCCAAATACCAACCCAACGAAACAGGCGCGACCGAATTATGAAAAAAAAATCGCATACACACAGACAAATGTTCAGTTACATTTCGGGGTAGTTTTTCTGCAAACGATGCGTCACTTTCTTTGCTGTCGTGTTGCTCCTTGCATTCTGTTTATTTATCTATTTGATTTATAGATTCGCAAGTTGCACTAACGATCACAGCAAACACATAAATTCACACAATTTAGTTTTCACAATTAATCTTTTTTAACAAATTTATTTAAATTATTTCGGCGGAGAAATATGTCTACCACTTTCGGTTGTTGCATTGGAACTGATTTAAGATGTGTCCGTGACCCACCACTCACGCCCATAATTTGTCTTGCTGGCCTCTTTTTTACATTCGGTCATTTTTTCGACTGCTTCTCTTTCTATACCATCATAAAAATTTGTTTCGTTACAATAACGAAATTGTTTCGTCAACTAAAAATGTTGACAAACCTCCACAATAAATAAATAATAAATATAAACTATAAAAAGATGCCTTTACTTTTTTTCAATTTTCAACCCACATTTCTACAAAATGCAAATTAAATAAAATTGTTGCAGGAACGACAAGTAAGTTGTTGCAGCAACGAAATGAAAAATTATCAAAGAAGTCAAGTATGAAATTTGTCGTTGCAGCGACTACCAAATTGTCTGATATACGACACTTTTTACTATAACAACGTAAAAACATTAACGAAAATGTTTCATCCATGCTACGAAGCGTTTTTCTTTCAGTGTAGTAAGGTAACTAACAACAACGACTAGAAGGTTCCTGAATTCGCTAGAGATAACTATATTTGAGTATGGTGAGTTCGTGTAAATACCTGAGGTCTTTGGAACGGAGAGTCAGTTTGTGATTAACTGCCGGAAAGTAAACAACGTGATTTGATAGTAATATATAAGACTTATGGTAAAGTGGTGTAAATAAAGTAAACAGTTGTACTAAATAAGTAAAATAAAAGAAAGTTAATCTGTTGTAATTTTCGTGATTTAAAACGAACATAGTTTTATTATAAAACAGCGATAAAGGACGAATAAGGAAATTCATAACAATTTATAATTTGTAGAAGATATGTGGATATACTTATGTATATATGTAGTTACCATGAACATAACCTCGACTATCATTAAGATTTTCGTCACTTTGAATGTAACCGAATATAACATCTCGGTTCAGTACTTCCTTTAACATAAAACCACACCATATGTATGTAGTCTTCAAATCATAATTGTTTGTCGTGTTGAAGGTTCATTCATTCAATTCCAGCGCCAATTCACCTCGTCACTCAGTCAGCGATCGCTATGTAAGCATTTTCTTCAACTGATAAACTTGGTTTATATATTAATTCAATTCATTAATAATAATATTATATATTTAATATTAATTAAATTGTGAAGGTTTCATTTTAGTTTGTTCAAACTTGAAACATTTTGTTTCCTCTTAATCTCTGACTTCGACTGTCCGCACACCTGTTTTTTGTTTTTCATCTTTCGCTTTTTTATCGAATTATCATCAAAAACACAAAAACTCGATAGATGTTTATTGTGATCTGTACTGCCGCGCTCTGACACCCACAAATGCTCAGTTACAACTGCCTACGGTTTTGCACATTCTGTTGCACTCTTCGTGGTTGTTTTTCGCTATCGGCGCGTCACTTTCTTTCTCCCCATTTAGATTATGCTTGTCAGGCACACTTTTCACTTTGACATTTGAATTAATATGAAACAAAATGGCAGAAATTCGAATGTGAAGAGAGAGAAAGGTCAAAACTCCCCACTCCTCCAACAACAACACCCTTGTTGCCAGGTTAGCACTTTAAGTGCAATTCTAGCTCTATTTTTTTTTTGGCTTCTGCACTTTTTTTGAAAAACCATGCTAAATGCTTATTAGCACTTTTTTGGCAATTTTTGCAAACTTTTGACTTTTCTCGCTTAATTTTTTGGATTTTTTGTCGATAAATGAATTTTTTCTATAATGTGTGGCAGTTTTTCGGAACTGAACTCAACCAGGAATTACAACATATGTATATATACTTATCACGGTCGTGGATGTTACGCAAAAGTGTGCAGGTACAGACTTTTTATTAGCAATTTCATTAATTTTGATGTACGGAGAACATCACTCTAAAAAGCAAAAATTAATTTGTCGATTTGCGAATTTGCCACTAAGTTTATTACTGGTCAACAGCGAAGAGACGGGATCCACCGTCTAATTACTTTAACAAGGTGAAAAACGGAAAAAGCTTTTTTAAAGAGGTTTCTTGGGTAACCCCATTTGAGTTTATATGATTTAAATATGGCTTTTTAATTTTAGTCTCGAAATGATATACATTTTATAATTGTACATATTGTTACGAATAAGTAAAAGCTTTTGCTTGCTGTTAATGACTCTACTAACAGCATGTAAATAACAGGCGGTTAGTGCTGCGCCTGAAAGTATGCATTGTAACAACGTACGAGCTCGCTAAACCAGTAGCATGAATTCACATCAGTAAAGATAGTTCTCCACCATTCGCGATTGTTCTACAAAGATAAACAACAACAAACAATGTCAAGAAGGTTCTTGAATTCGCTAGATCTACCTTCATTTGAGTATGGTGAGTTGGTATAAATAGCGGAGGTCTTTGGAATGGTTAGTTCAGTTTGTGATTAACCGCCGTAAAGTAAGCAACGCGATTTGATAGTAAAATATAAGACTTATTAAAGTGATGTAAATAAAGTAAACTGTTGTACTATATAAGTAAAATAAGAGGAAGTGATACCGTTGTAATTATCGTAATTGAAAACGAACCTTGTTTTATTATTGGGAATAAGACAACGCAAAAAGGACGAATAAGGAAATTCGTAACATTGGTGTCAGAAGTGGGATTTCGAATTAAGGACAACGATGAAGTTTGAAGAACTCAAAGTTGAACAACTAAAAAAGGAGTTGAGTAAATTGGATCAAGCTACAGCTGGTAATAAGGTAGAGCTGCAGAGGCGATTAATAGAAGAATTCAAGCGCCGAAACATTGACATTGACAAATACCAGTTTGAGTGTAAAGAAGAAATGGAGGTATCTGCAAAGGAAGCAACTGGTAATATGGATGTTTCGGCAATGTTTGCAACCATGATGGACAAATTTAACGAAAACTCTAGAATTATTAACGCGCAGCTGGACGAGAAATTTGGTGAAAATTCTAGAATTATGAATGAGAAATTTGGCGAGAATTCTAGAATTATGGACGAAAAACTTGAAAAGAAATTTGGTGAGAATTCTAGAATTATGGACGATGAATTAAGCGAGATTCTAGAACGATAAATTAAGCGAAAATTCTAGAATTATTCAGGAAACATCAAACGCCACAAATGAGAAACTGCAAGAAATCTCTGAAGTTGTGGGCAATATGGAGATTCAAGTGAACGATAAATTCGAAAAGGTTGAAGAAAAATTCGAGGAAATGTGGCAGATGACTGATGAAGTCGAACATAAGTTCGAGGAAGTCGAACGGGAACTAAAAAATTATGTAAGCGAATTGCAAAGGAAAATGAGTGAACTTCAGTTGCAAGAGGGTCCAGTGCGAGTATTTTCTGAAGGCTCTAGTAGATTGAAAGCTCCCAGTTTCGATGGCTCTACACCATTCGACGTTCTCAAATTCCAATTCGAAATGGTCGCAATTAAGAACTTGTGGAACAGCAACGACAAAGCAGTAGAGCTAATTTTAGCACTGAAAGGCAACGCAGCAGAAGTCCTTCAGAGCATTCCCGTCAGTGCCAGAAACAACTACGAGGATATACTGGCTGCGTTACAACGCAAATATGGTGGCGATCGCAAGAAGGATTTATATCGTATGGAACTAAGAGGCCGAGTGCAAAAGCATAATGAATCACTTCAGGACTTCGCAACCGATGTGGAACGCTTGGTGTTGATGGCATATCCTAGAGAACCCCAAACTTTCTTAGAGCAATTTAAGATAGAGGCATTTGTTAGGGGCATTAATGATCCTGACGTTAGATATGCGGTGTGTGCCTCACAAAAAGCTACATTTGTGGAAACAGTTTCATTTGCTTTGGCGAATGAGACGGCGAGGGTTGTTTCCAGTCAAAAGACACATCATGTGCGAAGGGTAGAAACGGAAGGCAAATCAAAAGATTTGAAAGGCGCCGTTAGCGAACTGAAGGAAGTGATTCGGATTCTCAAGAAAGCGCTATGGCAAGCAACAAAATTGAAAAGTGACAATCGTGGCGAACGTGGCCATATAGGGCGGGACTGTAGAGACCCGCGAAAACGCTCAAGATCTCCAGCGATAACGGCCGATACCGGACGAGTAAATGACCGTCTACATGTAATCGAGCGTACGCAGGATTCTAAGGCTGAGATAAAAGAGCAAATTATTGACGTCCGATCCCTGCGAATTGAATCGGACGACGAGTGGTTCACGGCACAGAGAAGTGATCCTGTATTGGCAAAAATTATTTTGGCAAAGGAAGAGGATAGACAATTAACGCGGAATGAAATCGCTTCAGAAAGCCCCGTTTTAAAATCATATTGGGCCCAGTGGAATAGCCTGAGATTGCTAGATGGCTGTCTATACCGTGTATGGGAAAGTGAAGATGGAAAAACAGAGAAAAATCTAATTGTGGTACCTCTTATAATGGTCCGAGTGGTTGGCACCTCGGAAAAGGCAAAACTATGGAGAAACTAAGGGAACGTTTCTATTGGGTTGGTCGTCAAACAGCTGCATCCGAGTGGATTGCAGGCTGCACCCAGTGCTTGACAACTAAAGGACCAACGCGGAGGAGTTGCGAACAGAGACATCAGGAGAGCCCAAGTGCTCCCTTTGAGCGAATATCCATGAGTGTGGCTGGTCCATATCCAACAAGTAGCTCTGGGAACCAATATGCCCTAGTCGTTATGGACTACTTCAGTAAATGGCGCGAGGTGTACGCTATTCCGAATAAAGAAGCGAAAACAATAAGCAAAGCTATCGCGAATAACTGGATAAGTCGTTTTGGTGTCCCTTTAGAACTGCATTCGGAGCAGGGTAGGAATTTTGAATCTGCCACCTTGAAAGAAATATGCGAGAGGAATGGAATTCGTGGTATGAGAACGACATCATTGCGCCCTCTGACTGACGGCACGGTAGAGAGATTTAATCAGGCTCTTGAAGAAAATTTGAGCAAGGTCGTCAGTAAGGATAGAAAATTCTGGGACGAACGTATACCAAACTTCCTTCTAGCATACCGGTCGGCCACCCAGGATACTACTGCCCGAACACCAGCTAGTGCCGTCTTCGGGACAGAGTTAAAACTCCCTAGAAATTTGGAGTTTGGTAACTGCCTTACATCCGACAGTGGGGAGAATGATGGTATCCCAAGCGGCAAATTCAGAAGGATTCCATGAAGGCCAGCTAGTTTTACTGTTCAACCCACAGTGCAAGAAAGGTTTATCTCCAAAACTTCAGACTCACTGGGAAGGCCCTTACAAGGTTGTAAAATGAATAAATGAATCCAGAAAAGCCAAAGTCCAAGAGCTAAAATGAAAGTCGTGCATTTGGAAAGACTAGCTCTGTATGGAAAACGGAGGGTTGAGCCTGCTCGAGACGAACAGGCTTAAGTGGGGGGCAGTGTTACGAATAAGTAAAAGCTTTTGCTTGCTGTTAATGACTCTACTAACAGCATGTAAATAACAGGCGGTTAGTGCTGCGTATGCATTGTAACAACGTACGAGCTCGCTAAACCAGTAGCATGAATTCACCTCAGTAAAGATAGTTCTCCGCCATTCGCGATTGTTCTACAAAGATAAACAACAACAATGTCTAGAAGGTTCTTGAATTCGCTAGATCTACCTTCATTTGAGTATGGTGAGTTGGTATAAATAGCGGAGGTCTTTGGAATGGTTAGTTCAGTTTGTGACTAACCGCCGTAAAGTAAGCATCTCGATTTATATAGTAAAATATAAGACTTATTAAAGTGATGTAAATAAAGTAAACTGTTGTACTATATAAGTAAAATAAGAGGAAGTGATACCGTTGTAATTATCGTAATTGAAAACGAACCTTGTTTTATTATTGGGAATAAGACAACGCAAAAAGGACGAATAAGGAAATTCGTAACAATATTATGGTTTTCGGATATACAATTTTATATAAAAATTTGTCACTTAATCTAAATTATCTATAAATTTTACGTTGTATGTTTCAAAATTTGATAATACAATTAATTTAAAAAAATACAATTTTAAAATAAAGATAAAATTTGTATACGAGTTTAACATTTGTACGGGAGGTTCGACAATGTTTGCCACAAATCAATTACACAATAGCTTTTGAAAAATATTACGAACCACAGACTTGTTTGTCATTATTGAGCATGAACATCAGCTATCGTTGATGTTTATTGTCGGTTTACAGCCCCGTTTGATACCAAATAAGATTGTAATCAAAGCTGTTCGCATCACTATCATGTTCACAAAATTTATAGGTAATATTTTTTCAAATTCATCAGGCAGATAAAAAGTTATCGATCAAACTCATGCTCATGAATGACAAGTCTGTGGTTCGCTTAAGATCGATTTTGATTTACAGGAAATATCTTGTATAATTAACTAAGATTGGAAGTATTTTACACGAGTTAGCATATCGATAAGCCGGACAGCCACCCTGCTTATGTATGGTAGGGCGTAGTGACTTCGGCAATTTTCTCCAGTTAAGTATAAATTTATAGATTAATAAGCAATATCTGAGTAGAAGCTAATTACCAGAGAGGACAAATTTGCTACTTTTGCTCTTTTACTATTTTTTTTTTGCTATTTTTGTAATTTGTTCACCTTTTTGCTATTTTTTTAGCTTTCTTCAGTTCTTTTTTCTTCAAATTGAGAACAAATCCATTTTCCGTTTAAGATTACAGTTAACTGTCAGACATATAAATCTACAATAATATAAAAATATAAGTGTACACCCCGCGAAATAAATATAAAGGCAACACAATTTTTTTTTCCAACTGTTGAGAGGAATTTTCAAGTTTTTATTTTATATTGTATTAGTCCTTTTAAAATCAAATAATTTTCAGATTAAAATACTTTGACTAAGATTTCTTCCAGATGAATCCACAAAAATAAACTAATTACTACTGCGAAATATTTATAAAGGCAAAAGTTTTTTTTTCAATATTTTCACAATTTTAGTAAGCCGAAACATCTCCATTATCGCTAATAACTTCTTGAGAGCATTTTGTCATTGAGTTTATTAGCGAATGACTACGCGCAGGATTAGTTATCGTCCACTTTTCTTGAATTGATACATTTTGATCCTTGACATTCATTAACTGGTGCCCATGTAGGTAAACTTGGATGGGTAAAATATACCAGAGGTTCTCGATTCGATTAAGATCAGGATTAATTGCAGGCCAGGCGGGAGTTGGTATTATTTCTGGACTCCAAAAACTTTGGAGTTTTCTTTTCCCGATGTATTGTTGTGTTGCCTTGCTGGAAGATGACTTCTGGGACACAAATTTCCTGTCCAGAATTAACTAAGACGACATCCAACAGTCGACTATAATACTCGGAGTCCATTTTTGTGGAAACGAAACATATAGGAGTGGTTCCTCTATAACTCATACCTGCCCAAACCATAAGGGAGCCACCGCCAAAATGTCGCCACTGACGCATATCGTTGGAAAATTCTTTGGAACACCAATATTTGTCCGAGCCATCACGTCTTTTCAATTGAATATATTTTAATCGGAAAATATCAATCCTCATTCAAAAATATGTATATTCATCGAGACCAAGTTTTGTTTACTTTTTCCAATATGACAGTTTCAAGTCGCGTTTCATTGTTTGTTGAACACGAGGCAACCCTACTCCCAAGCTCAATTCATAAATAATTTCCTTATCGCTAAAGATTTCTTTAACAGTAATCCTTTTGATCTCTCTTTTGGAGCGGTCACAGCTCAACGGTGTCCTTCCTGGTCGTATTGTGTTTCCATATGGACCACCCTATTTTATAAAATTGTCAATGACACAGCTAGATCTTTCCCGCTTCGAAAGCTCTTCATCATGAAAATCTTCAATTTCAGCTACTAAATTCAATTTTAGCTAATAAATAGCTACTTTCCACTAGTCATTTTATATAAATCAATTTATATTTAATTTGACCTACGTTAATTTTAAAACAATAAAATAAAAAACAAAGAAAACTCGCTTCTGTTTGATTTGATATTCCATGCTGCCTTTATATATATTTCGCACACGAAATAGAAAAACCAACGTCTCTTTTCATTTAACTTGTGCAAGAGATCGAATGATTACATTCTTTGACTTAATATACATAATGACTCATATTTGCATTAAGATTCTACATCAACAACGCAGTACATTGAAAGTAACGAGAAAAAATACAACTGTCAAATATTTATATGTGCAATATATCATTTCGATTTGGAGCTTTGAAAACTAAAACTTTTTTTATTTTTATTTTATATATTAGTTTATATTTAAGTGTTCTTTATAATTATAAGAAAACATAATTTTTCATTTCTGTTTTAGAACAAAAAAACGTGTTTGATATATTCTTCATAGAAAATATTTATATATGCAAAAATGAAACTTCAATTTAATTCTTATTCTTATCCAATTAAAATATGTAATTAATATGATATTGAGTTGCCCTTGAACTTGTTGTAGCCTGCGTGGCATAGAACTCACTAAGTTGCCTAAAGTGGACATGTCAATTTTCTCCCATTCCGCAATATGGCTAGTTTTAGTTCTTTAAGAGTCGTATACTGCTTCCTCTTTGAAAACACCTTGGCGGAAAGTATCCCCCAGAGATCTTCAATTGGGTTGAGGTCGGGACTTATGGCTGGCTACTCCAGTAATGGAATATTTCGGGACTTAAAAACATCCCTTGTGAGCCGAGCAATATGGATCGGGGCGTTGTCTTGTTGAAAAGTCTAGTTATCTCCATATAATTCGACAGCAAAGTCAATTAAATTGCTGTCCAACAGATAAACGTATGCCTCTGAATTCATTTTAGTTGGGACAAAGCTTATTACTGACTTCCCTCGTGCTGAAAATGTAGCCCATATCATAAGAGATCCACCACCGTGGTTTCGCTTGTAGCACCTTTGCCGAGAATCTCTCCAATATTTATGGTGACCATCAGGTCCGTCCAAATTAAACTTTTCTCATCACTAAATATAACGGTTTCAAATTCGTCCTCCAAAAGCTTGTACTTTTCTGCAAAAGCAATACGCGCATTTTTATGTCGCTGGTTTAAGCGTGGTTTGCCCATTTTGGTTTGGTACCGAAGACCTATATCGTTCATTAGCAGTTGCTGGACACGCTGTCTCGTTACATTTAGACCCAATTCCACCTTTATTTCCCTACAAGACATATTCTCATTAGCTGCTAAATGTCAAATGCGCCGCTTAGTCCTCTGGTCTACAGTTGGGATGCGTCCACTGCGCTTAATACAACCATAGTTTTCGGGGTCTTTGAGGAAATTCGAAACCGTATTGCGATGCCGATCTAACGCAGCTGCAATCTAGCCAATTCCTTTACCTGCAAGTCTCATTCCAACAATTTTTCCGCGCTCCTCATCCGTAAGTTCACTTCCACGAGGTATGTTCAACTAGAAACAAAACTGTGAATAAAACGTTTCTTAGAATATATTCATAACGACCACTTTACTCACGTACAGAGAGATATTTTATACTGAACACCCGAGAAAAATAGAGTTGTTCACTTTAAAGTGTCAGGAACGCGACTGCACATATAATTATTTTCTATTGAATTGCAAACTTACACCGATAATCATAGATAATGAGATTACAAATAAAGTCCAAAAGAGAAAAAAGTATATGATAAAGAGACAGGGATATTATCGAAAAAATTGTATATGGTCGACATTAAATTACAGCGAGTTTACAAAAGGAAAGAAAAAACAAGTAAAAGTGTTAAATTCGGCTGTGCCGAATCTTTGATAGCCTCCACCTTAGTGTTAACCAGCAAAATATTAAATTTTAAAAAGGACCTTTTTTAAGAAAATGTACTTTTTTAAAAAAAATAAAAATAAGCTTAAAAATAAAAAAGCATTTTTTGAAGAACTGTTAAAAAAAAAAACAAGCTGGGACGAGAGTTGAACCAACAACCCTCAGACTCCAACGCGCAACCCTTTACCCATCAGGCCACAGCAACCTTAGATGAAGTGTGACAAAATTCATATAAATGTATGAACACATGAAAGAACATCTAAACTTTCTAAAGTACTTACCTATTATAAAGAACAACAAAGATTTTCAACATGGAAATTCACCACACGGCAAAAGGAGTAGTTTAGTATAAAACTACAAAAATTAATGTGAATATTTTATGAGTTTTTTGACGTTTCCAATCATAAAATTTTTTCCAATGGACCAATTTCGCTGATTTTCAATACCAAACTGCTCAGGAATACGTGGAACATTCTGGCCAAAAACCAAACCGCGTTATCGCCGATTGAAATCGTGAGAATGTTTTCAACAGACGGACATGGCTATATCGACTCCGGTTGTTATAAGGATCAAGAATATATTTACTTTATGGGGTCGCAAAGCCTTATTTCTATATGTTACAATCAGAATGACAAACTGATATATACCCTCTATCACTTACAGTGGAGGGTATAAAAATAATTTTGCACATATAAATATTTGACAAAGGTACACTGCCTTTATAGTTATTTCGCTGGCTGTATTTGACAAATCTGAGAGAAACACACAAAAACATAATGGCCGTTGTTGTTGGCTACAATAACAGAAATTTCTAACGAGTTTAGCTTCACTATATATTTACTTTTATCTTGGTTATCTGCAACTCGTTTCATCTCTGCAGTTATCAAATTGTGTTTGAAAACCAACCAGGTTTTGTTAAACGCCGAAAATGCCGAAGGAACTTCAAATATGTTATATTTATTAAAACTGACTCAGTTGTATCCAGGAGTTTTTAAAATTGAAGGAGATTTATGTTGTATTTATTAAAACTGACTCAGTTGTATCCAAGACTTTTTAAAATTGAAGGAGATTTTCCTTTGTTTAAGTCCACAGAAACTGATCACAGATTTTCCTGTCAGCAACACATTTAATCAAGATCTTTGTAACCTAGTTTTAAAGGCTTCATACAAAAATATTCCAACCTTTTAGTCCCCAGTGAAACTACTGTCCCAAGCAAATACATTCCACAATTGTATAAAGAATCTTTAGAAAAACAGCGGGAATGTGTTAAAGATAAATACATATATGTATATGGATTTCTGTAGATGCAACGACTGAAAGCAAACAAAGATATGTGGCCAATTTCATATTTGGAATTTTGAATGATATTGCTGGAATTAATTCTTATTTATTAAATATGGGCGTAGTTGAAAATACTAATGGTACTTCAATTGCGGCAGTCTGTAACGATTCCTTACAAATTTTATGGCTAGATGGATGATATGTTTAACTATAAACTTTATGCATTTTTATGGTTTCTTTAATATTTGTCTACGTATTTTAGGCATTCAATACGACAAAGAGCTTCTTATTGTAACAGATGCAGCCTCGTATATGTTAATTCGAATTTCTTCCCTCAGGATTATGTATCCCAAAATTATACATTTGACATGCCTTGCTCATGGGCTTCATCGAGTTGCAAATACACACGTTTAAATTACATTAATAATCCCCCAACACAAATTTAAAAATATAGTTATACTCAAAGAGCCATATTTATAGGTACCCCGGAGGAAGCAGCTTTTTTACAATTGTGTTCCAATTTTAACCTTCCACCAAGGATGTTGGCTCAAAGTTAAATAGTGAAGATGCGATGTTGATTGTTTTAGCCAAGCAAATATTTGATGTGCCTGGGCTAAATAAACAACTCGTGTTTATAATGAATAATTTTTCAGTCAGAAGATAATATTTCTTTGAAAAAGCTATAAAACGTTGGTTTAACAATACTATATTGTGTCCAACTCAAAACAAAATCTTAAGAACCTTAAAGAAAGGCACTATTTTGATAAATTTTCTGCTGTATTTCTACGAAATCCAGGATAAAAACAATTTTTGAAAACTAGTAGCATTTTTGAGTTTGGTACGAAGCCAGTTGTTTCATATGTTAAAAGCCTTTCTGCAAATGAAATATTAAAATTTAAGTTTGCTCCATCAACATCCGTCGACGTCGAGAGAAGTTTCTCCATGTATGGAAATCTTTTGACAGCAAAATGGAGGATGGAAGTATGAAAACATAAAACCTCATATGATAGTGTACTGTAACAACTTTCGTAATACTGTTGATTTAAAATGAGATTTTTTAATAAAAAACTTAAAATTTTTTTTAAAAATATAAAATATATTGTTTTGCTATTATTTTACGTTTTTGTCCCTTTTTCCGAAATTTTTTTGCTATAAATACATTTTATTTAGCTTTTTTTGGTCTTGTCTGCTAATTACATACACTAAATACCAAATATATCGATTTGTATGGAATGTACCAGAAGGAGTGTGGTCACAACACCCATTTTCAACCTCAACTTAAGTTTGGTTAAATAATAGCCAATGGCAAAATTTCATTGTGACCGTTAAAAATTTACGGCAATTACCATGTTGACCTCAAAGGTTGAAAAATAGCACTAAATTCAAAAATGACCCTGGGGCTCGGGGTTCCTGAGGCTGCGTACGTGCCTGCCACCATCCCTATAGGTGGTGGTGTGAGAATATGTATTGTTTATTAAATTTTTGTTTTATCGAATATAAAGCGTAATCAGCAATTTTTATTGTTTCCGTTTTAGCACTTGTAGTTTGAAATTTTCACTTTTTTGGCATGTTTTTTGTGCTTCTGGCAACACTGAACACCACACCTCTCATCTACAAAACGCGTTAGGCGTTTGATGCTTTTTGATATTAAATTGTTCCTTGCATTCTGTTTGTCGATTTTCTTTTACTCGATACCCATATTTAGAAACGATCACAACACACATTAATTCATACAATTTATTTTCCCCAACGTAGATGATTTTTAAAATTGCAACAAATTATTTTCGGAACTTTATTATTAACTTAAACAATTGCTAGCTAACATATTCAAAATTGTAATTGTTACAGCAACGAAACGAGAATTTGTCAAAGAAATCATGTATAAATATTTTTGTTCCAGCTACAACGAAATTGTCGGATGCACGACAATTTCAATTACAGAAACTTAAAACATTACCGAATATGTTTCATCCATGAGACGAAGCGTATTTCTTTCAGTGTACCATTCTCACGTACTTTGTCGCCATTTCTAACAATCACTAATACATGAAAGACACATTAATTTTCAGTTCAACTTCCTCTATTAAACATTTATTCAACGCACTTCCTATACTACGGTGGTAAAATTCTTTGCATAATTTATGTTTTAATCGATTTGATTTACTAAATTGAGATGTATTGATAAGATGAACAACATTTAGCTAAAAAATTTTTCAGATTCTTTACGCCTTTGGAGAGATCAAACAAACAAAACAAAATCAAATATTTAAGACGCCCAGAAATAAATCTTGTAACATACAATTAAATTACAGAAAAAGGTTTAAAATTGTGCGAGTGTACTATCTCAAGCTTTTGAAACGTATCCTAAGTAATGATCTATAATTGAAACTAAACAAAAGGATCAAAATTTTGAGATAATTATTATAACCCTATCTAATTAAAATATTTCATACTCAAAGTAGACTAATAGAGTCCTGGCGCGGAGTATCTATCAAAACATCAAAAGTTATCAATAATCTAGATCTATACTTATGTATCTATATCTATACTAATATTATAAAGAGGAAGTGTTTGTGAGATCGTTTGTTTGTTAGTTTGTATGTATGGTAGGGCGTACTCATCCGATTTTAAAATTCTTTCACCAGTAGAATGCTACGTTATCACTAAGTGCTAGGCTATTTGTTTTTGTTTCCCCCCTACTAAAATTCAGGACGAAGTCTGCCGAGTTTACTAGTATTCTGTAATTTCTCCGATATTTTTCTCGAAAGAGCTCTCTGAAATTACACTGAGCGAATTACACTGAATAACACAAAATTGCATCTGCAAATCTTGACGTACAAAATTAATAAAGTAACGTAGCTACCGAATGATTATATTTCCTCGTCTTTCACGGAAACGGAAACTATTTCTCCGAAAAGCCACAAGCCAACGTAGACAATTCCAGAGCTTGCATTGTGGCCAAAAACGATTTGAATATGTTCCTGTTAACGACATATAGCGGCAGACATACTTACTTACTTACTTATCCGGTCACGAACAACCCCGAACAACTTATCCGGTCACGAACAACCCCTTACAAAATGAAGATAACATATTTCGACAACCAGTTCGATCTTTTGCCTTATCTCTCCAGTTGGCAATACCAAGTGTACGCAGGGATTCGTCAACCTGATCCCTCCAGCGGAGTCTTGGTCTTCCTATTTTTCGTCTTCCTTCGAGTTCGGTTGCGAAAACCCTTCGTGCTGGTTCCTCTTCATTCATTCTACTGACATGGCTTAGCCAGCGCAATCGCGTTATTTTGATCCGCTTAACTATGTCAATGTCGGGATATAGCTCATACAGCTCATGGTTCATGCGCCGCCGATACTCGCCGTTGTGCACTATACGGCCATACATTTTTCGGAGTATTTTTCTCTAGAAGACTCCTACTGATGTTTCGTCTGCTTGCGATAAGACCCAGGATTCTGCGCCATAAAGCAAGACAGGTTGTATGAGAGTCTGGTACACCCAGAGAACTAATTGTTTGGAAAGAGGTTGTAGCAACCGCAAATTCGGCTGTTACCATCGAATTGAGGTTGCCACAACCGTATTGAGGTTGTTACGACCGAATTTAGTCCCCACAACCGAAATTCGGTTGCAGCAACTTCGTTCCATAATTGATTAGGTTGTGACAACTGAATCTTCAATTATATTCGATCAGTCAACTACATGTTCTAAAATTTCGGTTGGAACAACCGAATTTGAAATTAGTTCAGATGCAACAACCGTAATTGGTACCAAATTCGGTTGGAGTAACCGAATGTGGCATCAATTCGGTTGTAGTAACCGAATTTAATATCAATTCGGTTTTAACTGTGGAATTTGGTATAAATTCGGTCACAATAACCGAATCTAGCCTTAAATCGGTTGCAGAGACCAAATTTGACGTCAATTCGGTTGCTATAACCGAATTTGTCATGAATTCTGTAGGTACAGCCGAATTCATTTTCAATTCGGTTACCACAACATAATTCTATGTATTTCAAATCTAACGTCTCTGAAAAGAAGAAAAGAATGTCAAGATTTTTTTGTGGTTATTAACAAAGGTAAGTAAACTATGCTTTGTATTAAAACATCTTTTTTTGCAGAAAATATTAAGGCCGATATCAACAGTTTTGAAGTTTTTCAAGGTCGGTCATGTGATATATGCTGCAAAATGATCATGTGAGTCTGTATACAAAATGCTTTAAGACCTAAGCCAATTGATGCAACAAGTCTGAATTAGTGCGGTGTCCCATGATGGGCGGGACTTCCAAATGGCCGGAAGAGGCATGAAACCCAAATGAATTACTTTATAGATTACCCTATGTATGTGACGTTATTTTCTCGCTTTTAATTTTTTTATAAGAATTCAGGAAAATATATCATTACTTTACTATAAAAAAGCTTTTAATAATTAATTTGTGACACAATCTAAATTCGGTTGTAACAACCTCTAATTCGGCTGTCACAATCTCTAATGAGGTTGTGCCAACCTCTAATGAGGTTGTGTCAACCACTAATGAGGTTGTGTCAACCACCAACGAGGTTGTGTCAACCACCAACGAGGTTGTGTCAACCACCAACGAGGTTGTGCCAACCTCTAATGAGGTTGTGTCAACCTCTAATGAGGTTGTGATAACCTCAAATTCGGTTGAGACAACCTCTAATTCGGTTGAGACAACCTCTTAATTCGGTTACGGCTAATTCGGCTGTCTCTACCGAATTTTTCTGTGAGTGTATAGTTGGACTTTTATTACTCGAGAGAGTGATTTATCTCTAAAGTGCTTGCTTAGCCCAAAGTAACATCTATTCACAATCCGAGGTATATAAATTCGTTTACCAACTTGAAATTATAACGGTTATCAACGTTCACGCTTTGGTCTAATCGCGTGAAGGCCCTGCTCGTTGATACCATTAATTTTTTCCTGTCCTGATTTACCGTCAGACCCACTTTTGCTGATTCCTTCTCAATTCTCGAAAACACCGCAGTAATTTCCCCAATTGTGCGCCCAATGATATCGATATCATCAGCATACGCGAGCAGCAAGTAACTTTTCTTGCTGATGGTTTTATTCATGTTGACAGCAGCTTTTCTTATAATGATCTCTATTAACATGTTAAAGAGATCGCACGATGGGGTGTCGCCTTGCCTTAGTTTCACAAGGTTCGGTAAGATCCTCGCCAACTTTTACTGCGGATTTGGTGTTCGTTAGGGTCATCCTGCAAAGGCGTATGAGTTTTGCAGGAATACCAAGCTCAGACATTGCTTCGTAGAGTTTCCCCCGTATCGGGCTATCGATTTGCTTTTCGTGGGTCTTCTCCGAGATTTGGCGTGGCGTAAAAATCTGGTCGGTTGTCGATTTTCCAGGCTTAAAGCCACACTGGTATCGTCCAATCAGGTCAGCAATAATCGGTTTTAGTCTTTCGCACATTATACTTGATAGAACCTTATATGCTATGGATAAAAGGCTTATTCCACGGTAGTTGGCACAGAGACTCGGGTCACCTTTTTTAAATATGGGACATAGTACCCTGAGACTCCAATGAGCTGATGCATACACCTTATCAGCTCATCGCCGCCAGCCTTAAACAGCTCCGCCGGTAATCCATCGGCTCCTGCGGTTTTATTGTTCTTAAGCCGGGCAATAGCTGTTCTGACCTCGTCTTGGTTTGGAGGGGGGCAATCGACGTCGTCGTCCAAATTTAGATCGATTGTCTCGTCATTGGATATCTCAGGTACCAATAGCGCAGAGAAATGATCTCTCCATATTCCCAACATACTCTGCACATCTGCGATGAGATTTCCGTCCTTGTCTTTACAGAACGGGGGCCTTGAACCATGTCTATTAGTTCCGTTTTACACTTTTTTAGAATTTTCGGGCTTCGTTCTTCCTTCTGTATGACTTAATTTTCTCACTCTCGCGCTTTCTCCACTTCCGTTTCTTACGCCTAAAGAGACGGTTTACCTCCTTTCTTTTCTCCCTATACCGCTCAGTCGCAGCTCGCGTTGCAATTGACTGAAGCATTGCCATGCATGAAGCGTTTTTTTCATCATTTGCAATGCGACAATCTTCATCGTACCATGGTTTGTTGCAAAGCGGTTTTTCAAAACCAAGTATGGTTGTTGCGGCAATTTTTATAGAGTCAGAAATGGGTTTCCACTGCGCTTCAGGATCGTCATCGGGAGGGTGCGGGTTCTGTGCCACTGCTTCCTTGAGTCCGATGCCCAGCTTTCTCTGCGCCCGGTTTCGTACGATTTTCGCTCTACTTAATCTTGTGCGAACCTTTGCTGCTACCAGGTAGTGATCAGAATCAATGTTAGCTCCTCTGATCACTCGTACGTCCATTACACTGGATGAGTGCCTTCCATCAATTACCACATGATCAATTTGGTTCTTCGTTCTTTGATCAGGGGATACCCAAGTCCTTGTGCATGTCTTTATGCTGGAATCTCGTACCACTAATGACCATGTTTTTTGCCGCGGCAAAGTCAATCAGTCTCATACCGTTTTCGGAACTGCCAGCATGTAGACTGAAATTGCCAATAGTTGGATGAAACAGTCTTTATGACATGGTCAGGGCAGCGATCATACATTTCCTCTAGGAGCTCATATAATATGCCCTTGGCATCATCATCTTTCTCTTCTGTTGGGGCATGCACACAAATTAGGGAAATATTAAAATATTTCGCTTTTATGCGGATTGTGGCTATTCGTTCACTCACAGGATTGAACCTAGAGACTAGATGTCGCAGTCTTTTGCCAACTACAAATCCACAACCAAATTCATGTTTTTTCTCATGGCAACTATAGTATATATCGCAGTTCTCTTTTTTTTTTTCAAATGTTTATTTATAAATTCAACTTAAATTTATATACTATAAACAAACAAACAGTAATCATATTATATCAGAGTACACTGCCCTATAATAGGATCTCAAGTACTGATTACAATAAACAAAATGCTTTAATAAGTTATAATATATACAAATATAATTATAATGTGTGTAAATATTGTTATTGTAAAGAAAAATTTATAAAAAAAACTTCATTTATATATACATAGAGTTAGGGATAAGAAGCAGTCTACAGTCAAGAATTAAAAAAGAAAAAATAGCAAAGCCAAATTTAAAGTTTAATGATTAGTGATTAAGCCACCAATACTTTTGAATATTTAAATTTGTGATTATATTGCTGTCATCCATATAGAAATTCGTATCAAATCTTATATTATCGATTGTTATATGTTTTGTAACAATTCTTTTATCGTTAGCTCTTCTATAAATGTGATACAGTACAGGAATTCCCTCATTATTTTGTATGAATCTATTTCTGTCTAAATATAGAAATGCCTCAGGTGGTACAAATCCATTTATCAATGTTTTTTCTATGTATCCTTCGCTGGAGTAGTAAGGAGCTTGAATAAGATTATTTTCGCAACAGTCAAATGTTCTTAATATATGATCTCGTATCAGATGAATAATGAAATTGTCGATCCTGCTAATCTTTGCCGCATTGTAGAGTTTTTTATTTGACGTATAATGTAGGAAGTTACTTCTGCTTGATCTATGAATAGAAGTGCATGATCGAAGGCATTTTCTTTCAAACACTCGAATTTTTTCCATATAAGATGGGGAAATGTTGAACCAAATTTGGCAGCCATCAGTTAAAATAGGACGAATAAGGGTCTTATATAAAGTAATTTTAACATCTTGTGATATGAATTTTGAGAAAAAAAAATATCCATACTTGAAAAAGGCCTTCTTTGCCTTTAAAATTTGAATATCTATATGTTTGTTAAAATATAAGAAATTATCTAGGTTTACACCAAGATATTTAACAACATTTTTATTCGGTATAACAACATTATCTTCAGATGTGAGACCAAATTCTTTCCAATGTTTTCTAATATTATAGTTGCATTTCCCAACTGGAGGACGAAACAATATAGTCTCACATTTATCGAAATTTATTTTCATTTTCCAATCAATTGCATATGACTCTATTGTCTGCAAATAATCTTTAAGCTTGTTATTAATTTTAGATATTTTGTCATCACCATGGTAAATTATAATGTCATCAGCAAAACCTATAATATTATCTACTTTCAACAGCAAATCATAGATAAATATATTAAAGAATTGGAGAGTTTACCGTGCCCTGCTGAAGCCCATTAACAATAACAAACTTTGACGAGCTTTGGTGATTTCCATTACATACAACAAATGATTTAAGATTTAACATATTATGCAACAAAAAAATTACATGTATAGGAAATTCGTATTTTAATAATTTACAGAATAAGCCCGGTATCCAAACGCTATCGAAAGCTTTCTCGAAATCTACAAGACATGCACCAGTGTAAAGTCGTCTATTTAAATTCCAGTCAATGTTTGAAACCAGTTGATGAATTGCATGAATTGTTGAGTGTTTATATTTGAATCCGTATTGGTTCTCATTAATTAAATTAGATTTCTTACACATTCTCGTAATGCTGTTGTTGACACATATTTCGAATACCTTACTTATATTTGGCAATAAACTTATTGGGCGTAAATTATTAACATTAGACGGGTCTTTATCTTTTTTAGGTAGCAACACCACTTTTGCAACTTTCCAAGATCGTGGAAAGTAAGAATTATTTAGCATGTTATTGAAAAGTGTACAGTATTCTAAAACAAGGGTTTCTGGAATATTTGCGAATACAATATTGGGAATGGTGTCTAAACCTGATGACAATTTCTTTTTTAGTTTACTGAAAATATAAACTATTGACTTCTTATCTAAAAAATACTCATTCGTCATAGATTCGACTAACTCATTGGCCCTTTTCATGTCGTTAAATATTGTTATAGTTGTATGATTATTTTCATATTCTGATTTTATTCTCAAAAACCTGGTGAAATTAGAATCAACATCAACATGATTTCTATTTTCAAGATCAATCTCCTTAAAAGAGTGAACTGATTCTAGGTGAGCCCCAATTGCAATTGTATTTAAAATTTGATTTTGATTTGTAACTAAAAAGTTATTATCATTATTATCAAACTCCAATTCGTCTGGATTAATTTCTGCATTTCTTAATAAGTGTTCATGTGCTCGTGGGATTTTAAGCAGGTTTATGTTTCGAGTTTCGGATTTTCTGAAGTGTTTTTTCGTCTCAGTAAACATTTTGGAGATGTTTCTATTATTAATATTCATTAGCTTCATTTGTAGATGTTTGTTTAAAGCTTGCACGAAATTGTCATCGATTAGTTTTCTGATTAATTTTAATTTGGTCTTTTGGATGTTCAATTCAGTAGCAGAAATAACGTGTTTAAATCTATTATGCTGTTTAATTATAGTTAAAGTTTTGCTTTTCTCTTTTTGTAATTTATTAATAATTCTATTAGAGAACTTTTCGATAGAATCATTATTATCAAACATTGGAACCGATTTTTCAATACAATGGACTATTACAGTATTATGCCTTAGTAAGTGAAAGTCTATTTCCGAATTAGAAAGGTTACGGTCGTTAGGAATACTATCAACTTTTTGAAGTTCTTTTAACATGGTTTTCACGAACTTATTCCAGTTAGTTTTTTTAAAATTAAATTTTGAAGGTGGATTTTCTCTAAAAATGTGGAGTGGGTTATCATTTTCCTCGTTCAAGACTTTGATTTGCACAGCATTGTGATCACTATCGTAATCAAGTGTTTTAAGGCAATTTAGGGTGTGGTTTTCTCTTTGCACTTTCAGACGTGAATCAGCTAAACATATATCTATAAAAGAGTTGCAACGTGGGTAGGATGGATGTGTTGATGCGTATAAAGCACACCTATACTGAATTTCGTTGGACGAGAGCCATTCAAATAGCAAGTTACCTTTAGAATTATTTGATATGTTGCCCCATTCTGTACGTTTGCTATTCAAATCACCTGCTATTATATAAAAATTATAAGTATTTTGTAAGTTAAGTGTTTTAAATAGTTCATCTAACTCAATTTTAAAATATGTATTGTTGTTCCCTGATGGAAAATAGGCAGATACGATGTACATGATTTTATTTGTTGAAAAAGGAATCCTCACAATACAAGTTTCAAAACATTTGAATGAAGTTAATGTAGAATTTGTAAATTCGTTATATTTGATGTTATTTTTAATCAGAATGGCCGTTCCACCTCCTTGTGTAGAATTGCTTCTATCTTTACGTATTAGGGTATACCCATTAAAGCTTAACCTATGTCTATGATTAAGTTTTGTTTCATTGAGCAAAAGAATATCGGGATTATATTTGTTGATAAATTGCGTTAGCTCAAATCTTCTGTTCAAGTTAATTAAAGAGTTTACATTTATTTCGATTAAGTTTAGGTTATTAAGATTAGAATTACTCATTATCAGCATTAATTAAAGAAAATAGTGTATTTATTCTAGATGCTTGAATCTGCAACTGTTTTTGAAGATTTAAGATTTGATTTGAAAGGTTGCACATAGTATTATTAAGTTCTTTTAAAGTTAAATTTATTGGATTAGAACTATCCAAATTTTGTGTTGAGTTATTTTGTAACACGTTAGAAAAACTTAAATTAGGGTTAACAAGATTATAGGATCTATTGTTCTTGTTATTTGCCAATACATGGCGTTTGGCACGGATTTTTTCTTGAAGTTCTTTATAAATTTTGCACCCCCTGTATGAGGCCGGGTGTCCATAGGTGTTGCAAAGCACGCAATATAGCTTTTCTCTTTCAGTTGCAGAAACATTAGCCAGTGAACATTTTCCAACATCATGGGATTTATCGCATTTGACGCATCTTGGTGGTAAAAAGCAATTGGATGCACAATGGAAAAAGCTTTGGCATCTTCTGCATTGCGGAATCTCGGGTTTCCTTAGTGGTTCCCATTGGATACAACGGTGCATAATTCCCGTAATGGCTCTAAGTTCGCTGAAGTCACTTTCTCCACTAACTTGGACCAAGAATAAATTTAGCGAATAGCCACTATTAATTGATTTTTTTTGTTGTGAATTTACTAACTTTTATAAACTTTAGGCTATTGTTTTCATATTCGCGTAGTTTTAACAAAATTTCATTAGTGTCAATGTCGGCGCTAACACCCTTTAGTAGGTACGTTTTTGTTTTTAAATTTTTTGGGGTGTAAGTATAAAATTTGGTATTTGCCTTTTCTAGATAAGCCTTCGCTTTTGTGTAGTCATTTATTTCATCCAAGAAAAGTGAAATTTTTCTATTACTAAACTCTTTGAGTTTAATGCTGCCCACACACGATGCAACATTGTTTGCAACATGTGTTTGAAACCTGGTTTCATTTTTTACCACAGACGATGCAACCAAAATTGAAACCATAAATGAAACATCAGTCGGTGAGTTTTTCTGCTAAACAAACGTACGCGGAAGGACAAAAATACTAATATACTGCTGTTTTTTTAGTTCTATTTTTATAACTATCACATTTTACGTTCCGTAATTCTGGTAAATTCTTTTATAAAATTTCTTCAGTTTTCATTATTTCCAATTGTCGTCATTTTTGTCTCTCTTCGCTTTCCTTTACTCCGCGAATTATTAAAAAGAACCTCACAGCACAACTGCTCGCAACGAATGATAGAGCAAAAACAGTAAACATCGCCACACACGATGCAACATTGTGTTTGAAACACAGAAAATATCAAAAATTTTTGATATTTTTGCAACCAAAAATGAAACACGATTGTAAACATGAAACATTCCTACACACGATTCTGACCAGGATGCAATATGTCTAACCTGGATTTTCTTGTTTTGGTTTTCTTTATCCGCCGTTGGCCCATATGTTTAGCTCATCCGCCTTCTAAAGGGCAAAAAAATATACCCGATAGCTTGATGAGTTTCAGTGACATCAGTCACCTACTAAGCCTGAGCCACATCAGTGACCGCATATCCAAATCAGGCTGCTCATTTATTTTCGCCTTCTCACTCTAGCTAGCTAACGGAGGTTTCCGGTAAAGCCATTGCCCAGAACATACTACGTGGAAGTAGAAGCAGACATAACTTTGCGGTTAGGCACCAGTACCCAATAAGAGTAGGTGCCTCAGTGATTGTGGTACACTCATCGTGTACCCAATAGGTACTAACCTTGCTATATGTAACAGAGTCAATTGACCGAATTTCATCACCAGCTACAGGCAAGAAGCTAGAAGTCAGCTTTGCAACGTATTACTTGTATGAGATGATCAAGGAATGCAATGTCCATGAAGGCAATTCATTCTCTGATCATAAATACATTGGATTCCTGTTGGAGTGGAACATGACACAGCCTGAAGTAGTTCTTCGCAATGTGAGGAAGACTGACTGAAAAGATTTGCAAAAGTTGTTGGGGGCCTGAAACACCTGTGGAGATAAGCTGAGTAAATGGCAGAGATAATGTAGCGGACAGGACCACTGGAGCTTTCAATAAATGGCTACAGATATCGTGCCCAAGCAAAAAGACAAGGAAAAACAACAGGCCTCCCTGGTGGAATGGAGAGCTGTAAGGAAGTCATGACGACATCTGTTTAGCAGGGCCAAAGAGTCGATAGATAAGAAAGACTAGGATAATTACAAACTTGAGCTAAGGCGAGATAAGGATGTAATCAGACGGACCAAAAAGACTCGTGGATGGTCTTCTCAACTTCAATATACAGCCGAAGCGTCGAGTCTAAGAACTCTTCTGGGCATCGACAAGTTAGTCGACAAGACCTCTCATAGATCAGAAGAAATTAGGTACATTCCTAGTGGATGGAGGGATACAAAAGTTGTGTTAAGTCGCAAAGCGGAAAACGCCTCTCACACTGCTCCTTATGACTTTAGCTCATCTTTCCTACTGAAGACTGTGGAACGGCTGAAACACATATACTTAGGGGAAATGAATGTGAGAATGTCATCTGCTGCACAGCATGCGTACAGCCAAAGCAGGTCTACGTATGAACTGGTAGGATACATAGACAAATCGTTAGCTGCTAAGGAGTATACGTTGGTAGCCTTTCTTGACATTGAGGGTGCGTTCAATAATACCACTTCTAATGCGATAGAATTGGCGCTGTCGGCCAATAAGGTGAACGTGGATGTTATGGGGCTTGCTTACCAAATGCTCACGAAGCGACGTGTCACAGCCGAATTGGACACCTCGACCTTTACGAGGTATGTTAACAGAGGAACGCATCAACGCGGGATCTTGTCTTCTATGCAACCGAGCTCTCGAAAATGCGGGTGCGATAATTGTTGCTTATGCGGACAATGCCAGTAAGCCAGTACCCTAAGGGACGTTCTCTACGATAGCTTACGGAACCTACCTTCCGTGGAACCTATCACTCTGAATGGTTCACAAATTTAGCTTGCGGTGTGTGCCATATATCTGGGTGTTATTTTAGACAGCTAGCTTAATCTCAAACACAACATAGTGGAAAGGGCGAAAAGGCTACGATTGTCCTATACACCTGCAAGAGGACTATTAGTTGTAAATATGGTATTTCTCAGATTATTGTTCACTGGATCTGTATAGTGGTGGTGAGAGCGATAACGCAGGTGCTTAAGAAACCCACCTATCGTGCACTACTTACTAAGGTTCAGAGAATGGCGACGATGTACATCACGGCTGCTCTACGCACCACTCCCACTGATGCACTAATTGTAATGTAGACATTATACCTATAGGTAGGCAAATAGCTTCCATGTCTGCCATCAGGCTAAGGCAACTCTCACAATGAGGCATAGTTAGAGTCGGTCATAGCACAGTGCTGGAAGGTACTCCAACATTCGTGCATTTGTCAACTACTTGAAAGCGGAACCACTATTCTAAATACCTATTGAAAGTGTTTTTCAATCATATAATCTACGCCTATTTTGTTTTATAATATTTGATATGTTTGTGAAATTTGGGTAGTCGATTACAAACACCCACGACAATCAAGTCAATATTCTTCATTATTAAAATAAACCTCTTTCCTATTTTTAAACTTATATTCATCGAATTTAATTTATTACAAGCGGTTATGGGCGATAAGGAAGTTAGTGGTATACCACAGTTTAACGGCTGCAACTAC
Source organism: Phaonia tiefii (assembly GCA_963931995.1). Lineage (NCBI taxonomy): Eukaryota > Metazoa > Arthropoda > Insecta > Diptera > Muscidae > Phaonia > Phaonia tiefii. The sequence goes on along the minus strand of OZ008371.1, from coordinate 96,305,886 downwards.
GATAAGTGGCTGATTCGTGTGAAAATTGATATCGAAGGACTGAATTTGGTCGAGGTTTTATCGGGCCGCAGAACAGCTGAAGGAAGCGCTCGAGAGGAATTTCTAAAAAAGGATCGAAAAGTAGAGCAAAAGATTGGTGGCGTCTGTTTCAACTGAATATTTAGGGTACAACCAGGACAAGTCAACGGCTAAAGACATTTGAGAAAAAATCCATGGTGAATCAGATACTGGTAAGGAAGGAATTGATGAAAATGAAGATGAGCGAAGGACAATTTCTGGCGAATTACCTTCTACTATTTAAGATGTTGGTAAGAAAATTGAAAATATCTGCGGCAGAAGTCTGCGAAAGGGATAAGTTCACACATTTGTTTATGACTCTGGCGGAGAAATATGATCCTTTAATAACGGCTCTTCAAACTCTAGACGAGCAGGGTCTGGTATACACCATGGTAAAAGAATGTTTGTTGTTAGAGGAAGTAAAGATTTCAAGCCGCCAGGTAGAAGAAGAATCTCAAGGGAAAACTGTATTTGTCGGCAAGAGAGCATTTTAAATGCAACAAAGTTGGCCACCGAGCAAACGACTGTCACAGTGAGTTTTATCAAAGTGTTTAAAAGAGTGCTGGGGTAGCTGAACAAGAGGTTAAGTCTCTAAATACATCAAAATCTATATGTTTTATAGTAAAGTCAAACAAAAATTAAGAAGACAAAAGCTATGTCACGTTCAAGCTCGACTCTGGATCAAATGATCATTTGGTAAAGGAAAGGTTGTATTTAGAACAGCTTGATACATTGCAAGCCCCTATTGAGATCAAAGTAGCAAAAGACAGCCAATCAATTTATCGAAGCATTCTGGTAAAATGCAGGGTAAGAGTAACTGTAACGTGGATTTTACTTTGATGGATGTATTGTATGTACCAGTTTTGAGATATAACTTATTGTCTGTGAAGAAAATGACTTCTGCTTGTATTGATGTGCAATTTTCGAAAAACGAAGCATTATTTTTTAAAGATAAACGCCTGATTGCAAATCGATACCTATGTGGAAGTTTGTATGAAGTCAATTCTGAGGTTCAGCAATACATCTATACATCAATCTTATCAATTCCGAGGAAGTTAAATTATGTCATAAACGACTGAGACATGTTGGGTAGTCATCACTAAATGACATTAGATATGTCAAAAAATATGGTACTGGGTATAAACGCTAAACCAGAGAATATTGCTTTTTACGACTTATGTGTTGAAGCTAAGCACTAGTGATGCACAGAACCGAGGAACCGAACGGACCGGTACTTACTAGAGGGAGTGCCACATAATCCCCAAAATCAAAATCCCGAAACCAAAAATCCCCAGACGAAAAAAATCCCCAAATCAAAATCCCCAAATACAAAATCCCCAAACACACAATCCCCAAACATAAAATCCCCACACTTTTCTGGAGGTAGTGTCACAAAATCCCCAAACACGAAATTTTTATCATATTACCGATCGTATCACAAGAGCGCAAGGAATGCTGTAAGAATGTGAAACAACTATGGAAATCCCCATATTTTAATACATCTTTTCTGTATTTCTCATTGCTAACCATTTATGTATTTGTTATTACATTTATAGTAGCGGAAAAACAAAGTCGGGCGCTCCTAAATCTTATGTATATTTTCGGATTCTTTTAAGGAAAATTTTCCACGCACTCAAAACTCTATTGAGGCTTGGCACCGTAGGTTTAAAGTTATTGTAGGGGAACAAATGTTCGTTCATGAAACTATTAAGGAGTTACGGAATTTATAGAAATTAACACAAACATAGTGAAGATACAGTCAGCCATAGGTATACAAAACTGAAAGAAATGATGAGAAAGAAAAATAAAAATTAAAAAGTTGTTGATTTGTATACAATAACTTACATGTCTTCTATATCTCGTAATACTTCACTTTGCAATTAAAAGTTTTATAAGATGTTATAATTTTCATTTTATGTGTAAACTCTTTTGACAAAGAAAAATTATTGATTTTTTTTTCATTATTAAATATTTGTGAATTCATCATATAATTTCTTTAAAATTTTAATTTCAAACTGAACTATTTTTATAACGAAATCTTGTTGTTTTCCCTTATTGTTATATATTTTAGTTTGCTACTATTCATGACATACCTAATAAATATTTGTGAATTCATCATAAAATTTTATATAAAATTTTAATTTCACAAATAATGCCAAACACAAAATCACCATTTTCTGTGTGAAATGCATTAAAATTAGGTTAAAAATCGCACGATTTTAGGCCCTCGTGTCAGACCTTGTCAAATGCTTGATCAACATCCACACATATCGCACAGCTATACAGTCTTTTTCCCAAAGTTTTCCTAATCCCGTTGGTCAGAGAGTTTACCAGTTGTAGTATACTATTCCCCTCCCTAAAGCCAAATTGATGATCAGGGATGAAATTATGGGACGAGGTAAAAACTTTAAGATTCAATAGAAAGGCTCTCTCAAAGAGTTTTGATAAGCAAGAAAATAAGCGTATAGGTCTATAAGACGATGAGAGCGTTCTATATTTTCCAGGCTTCAATATCACTTTCACTACGGAAATTCCCCACACACATTTACGAGATCGTAGATCAATTTCTGTGATTTACGTTTATTGACTATTTTACAACCTCATGAGATCAGACGTCTTACACATATTAATTAAGCAAACAAATTAAACAAATTTCAACATATTCTTCCAACTGGCTCTATCCTTCGCCTTTTCTCGCCAGTTGGTAACACCAAGGATACGGAGGGATTCTTCTGCCTGGCCCTTCCAGCGGAGTCTTGGTCGTCCTCTTTTCCTGCTTCCACCTTTCGCGCTGGCTCATCTTCATTCATTCTGATAACATGGCCTAGCCAACGCATTTGCCCCACTTTGATTCGTCTAGCTATATCCATGTCAAAATAGAGATTATATAGCTCTGCGTTCCAGCGACGTCGGTACCCGACTTTTTCCCTAACAGGACGATATATTTTACGGCAGGTGTTTTTCATCCGCTTGCGATATGACACAAGTTTCGGAGCCATATGTCAAGACAGGTAAAATGAGAGTCTGATATAGCTGGACTTTTGTCCGTCGAGAGAGGGCTTTGTTTCTAAGCTGCTTGCTGAGCCCAAAATAACATCTATTTGCAAGCACAATTCTCCTATCTATCTCCAGGCTGACGTTGTTGTCCTTGTTCACGGCGGATCCAAGGTAGACAAATTCATCTACCAATTCAAATTAAATATGTTGTCAACGTTCAAGTGCGGACCAAGTCGAGAGGTTTCTCTAGTCATTGACACCATCAATTTTGTCTTGCCCTCATTAACGGCAAGACCCACCTTCGCTGATTCCTTTTCGATTCTTGAAAATACTGCAGTAACCTCTCGCAAATTTCGCCCAATGATGTCTATGTCATCAGCATACGCCAGCAACATATGGCTTTTCATATTAATGGTCTTGTTCGTATTTACTGTAGCCTTTCTCATTATTATCTCCATTAAGATGTTGAAGCGATTTCACGAAATTGTGTCGCGTTGTCTAAGCCCTCGCTTGGTACAGAATGGTTCAGTGAGGTCTTTCCCCACTTTCACTGCTGATTTGGGGTTTGTCAGCGTCATTCTACAGAGGCGAATCAGTTTTGCCGGAATGCCAACTTCAGACATGCTTCGTACAGTTTTCCCCGTAAGGGGCTATCGAAAGCAGCTTTGCAATCGACAAAAGGTGGTATGTCTCGATTTGCTTTTCGTTGGTCTTTTCCAGGATTTGGCGTAGCGTGAATATTTGGTCAGTCGTGGACTTGCCTGGTCTAAAACCACACTGATAAGGTCCAATCAGGTTTTCAATAATTCACTTTAGTCTTTCACATAATATGCTCGACAAGACCTTATACGCGATGGATCAAAGACTCATACCGCGATAGTTGGAACAGAGACACGGCTCACCCTTTTTGAATACAGGACATAATATACTGAGACTCCTTCGCCACCTGCCTTAAAAAGTTCAGCGGGTAGGCCATCCGCACCAGCGGCTTTATTATTCTTCAGGCGGGAGATCGCCGTTATGATCTCGTCTTGGTTGGGGGGGTACAATCATTACCTCCAGATCTTCAGTGGAAGAATCTGAGTGGAGTAGTGCTGAAAAGTGGTCTCTCCACATTTTGAGCACACACTGCTTCTCAGCCACCAGATTCCCATTTTCGTCCTTGCAGTAGGGCAGCCCATTATTCGATCTTCTAACCCTCTGGAAAAACTTTCAGGTTTCACCATTCGTCCTGCACATTTCGGTTCTTTCACTCTCTATCTGCTCCCACTGCCATTTTTTCTCCTAAATATATGGTTTTCCTCCCTTCTCAGTCTCTTGTACCGCTCCTTCGCAGCACGCGTTGCAACTGACTGTTTCGTTGTCATACGTGCAGCGTCTTTTTCATCAGTTGCAATGCGACATTCTTTGTTTTACCACGGCTTATCCTTCTGCGGTTTTTGATAGCCAAGTTCAGTCCTTGCAGCGGTTTCCAAAGAATGGGAGATGTGCTTCCACTGCGCATCTGGGTCTTCGGGAGGGAGGGTATTCTGCTCTAGCAGGAGAGAGAGCTTCTGTCGATAGGACATTGATATCTCCGATATTTGTAGCTAATATATATATCCAGCTTTTCCTGTGTTCGGCTTCGTACGTTTTTAGCCCTACTCAGTCTTGTGCGCACTTTCGCAGCCACCAGGTAATGATCCGAGTCGATATTGGTACCTCGAATCACACGAACATCCATTACACTAGAAGAGTGCCTGTCATCTAGTTCATCTGGTTCTTCGTCCGCTGATCAGGAGATATCCAGGTCGCCTTATGAAGGTCCTTATGCTGGAATCGTGTGCTTACTAACTACCATGTTCTTTGCAGCGGCGAAGTCTATCAGTGTTATTCCATAGCGAAGTCTATCGGTCTTATTCCATTATCATGTAGACTGTGATTACCGATGGTTGGTCGAAAGACACTTTCCTTTCCTAATTTGGCATTAAAATTGCCTAGAATAACCTTAATTTCGTGATCGGGGCAGCGTTAATATACTTCCTTCAGACGCTCATAAAATGTTTCTTTGACCTCATCATCTTTATCCTCTGTCGGTGCGTGCACACAAATTAACGAGATGTTGAAATACTTCGTTTTGATACGAATTGGGGCTATGCGGTCATTCACTGCGTTGAACCTTGAAACTAGGTGTCGCAGTCTCTTGCCAACTATAAATCCGCACCCAAATTCGTGCTTACGCTCATGGCAGCTGTAGTAAATATCGCAGTTTTTCTTTCTGGTGAAACCATATCCTGTCCATCGCATTTCGCTGTGATGTCAGCTTATATTTTCCGAGGACATCCGCCAGTTGGAAATTGGCACCAGTCCATTTATTGTCGGTATACATACATGCAGAGTTTGACACAACGTTGGTACGAAATAAAAACCAAATGCCTGTTGTTTTTGCCTATAATTACAACAACACCTACTGCTTCCACATGATATAAATACACTTTTCTCTAGTTGGATTGTGTATATGCCTTTACGACAGGGTGCTCACATATGTGCTATTGGTCTCATATTTTCGTACAACCTACAACCTTAGTACACCTTGTGAATTTCCCAATTGTATCCACTTCTATCAAATCTACCAAAAATAAGAGTGTTTCCAGCATATGGTGAAGTTGCTTCCAAGAAAATAAATTTCCATAGCACCGATATTATTGGCAAACTACATATCGCACCCGTTCAACAATACTGTATTAACCATAGAATAATACTTAACATAGAAGCTTTTATTCGCTCAATAAATTAAACGTCATAGGTACGATGGAAAGTAAACATTGGATGGTGGAAAGTATGGGTTCAATAATACCAGATAGTGGCTATAGTATACAGCGATCAACATAGGAACAACAACCGAATTTCGTGTTTTTGTGGCAAACTAGTTGTGTTAAATACAATACAAATGTATACCAACGATAAAAGTCAACAAAAAAGTGCAAAATATATTTAAATTTTTCAGTTCTACACCAAAACGACAGGAAAAAGTTAAGTGAACATATTTTGTAACTCCACCTGGTGTAAGATAATTTTAAATTTAATTGCTCTCATTTCCACAAACCTACGATGAAGAGTGTGAAATGAAACGTCAGATGAGAGAATAAGTTTATCTACGTATGTGTTATTCTATGGTATTAACTCAAAAACTTCAAAGTGTTCAGGGGAGACAAAAAACAAAAAAGGAATTTTCCATTAACAAAAGTTAGGCAATATTTAGAAACCCCATTAATTATTGTATTGCACCACATAACCTTTTTATTTGTTTATTGTTTGCAGATAGTGTTATGTATTGTTTTTTGCCAACAAGATAAAATAAAAAAATTTTGAGTTAATACAGTATTGTTGAACAGGTGCGATATGTTGTTTTAAAAGAAACCTTAACTATTGAAAGATTGATTTCAATTTTACTTTATACCAGCGTTATCAGTAATGGATCTATTTTATTTTGTATTAAGCTTTCAATAAAAAAATTTTATAATATCGATTGAAATTAATGTTTTTATTTACTTATTAACAAGCACAGCCTGTGCAGAACTTATCAGTTGGGGGAACCGACTTGTTCATACCATCACCCTAAATCGTGTAGTGGGTACGATGTTCATTAAAAATGGTTTATCTAAATTTTAAGTAGAACGAAGTCTTTTTTTTTAAAAAACCACCCTTAAAAAACATAGTTTTTGACTATAAATTCTTTATATATGACCACGCCCCTTTGTCCAATCCCGCCCATATTTGCAGCAGATCTTAGAATATGTATGCACGGAACGGAAAACATCGTCACACGGATGAAACTGTTTATCACCCCAACAACTTTTGTCATCGAAAGTGAGCTAACGTAACGTTTCATTCCCGCTATGAAAATGTGTTCATCAACTGCAAATTGTTCGTTACTGTGGTGAAAGTATGATTGTTGCTGCGTTGCATTTGCTTCATTATTGCAACGAATTGGTTTCGTTGCAGCAATGAACTTATTTCATTGTTGCAATGAATAAGTATCGTTCTTGCAAGGAATTTGCTTCATTGCTGCAATGAATTTGCTCATTGTTACTATGAATTTGTTTGTTTCATTGATGCAACAAATTCCAGTCAGTGTTGCAATGAAATTGTTTCGTTACTCCAATGATTTTTATTGCTGCAGTGAATGTTTTGAAGTGTGTTTGAAATTATTTATTGGCAATTGTACATAAATATACTATTAGTAATACATTGCAGGAGTTTTGATAACAATTTTCACAATTTAAAAATGTTGTTTTCGAAAATATATTTGCTAAATAGATTATATTCATTCCATGTTGAAACACTCATCTGGAGAAGATTGTGGTAGTCGAGGGGTTGAGTTTTATTGTAGCCGTCGTATTCAGGTCCTACAATTAAAAACATATACGAGGAATTTATTGTTAAGATTTGTATTTAAGATATGTACATATGTATCTTACCATGAGCATAAGCTCTACTCCCCTTTGCTCTACTCGTTTTGTAGCGACAAATATCCCTGTCATTACGACAGCGATCGCGCTCTGTATGCAATTTCTTCAACTGCTCTTTTATTTATGTTAACCAAATTTTTTAAAATTTCGATTAAATTCATTTGATTGTACGTTGAATTGGTATTTTTTACGTTCGTCGTACTTGAAACACTTTGTTTCTTTGACTTCTTCGTTTCCATTGACTTCGACTGCATATTTCGAGGTAGTTTTTCTGCCATCGATGCGTCACTTTCTTTGCTGTGGTGTTGCTCCTCGCATTCTGTTTATTTATCTATTTGATTTCAAGATTCGCAAGTTACACAAACGATCACAGCAAACACATAAATTAGCACCATTGAGTTTTCACAATAAAAGATTATTAATTACTCAGTATGTATAACTAATTAATCTGTGTTAACAAATTTATTTAAATTATTCCGGCGGAGAAATATGTCTACCACTTTCGGTTGTTGCAATGGAACTGATTTAAGATGTGTACGTGACCCACCACTCACCCTCACCATTTTCTCTTGCTGGTTAGTTTCGTTACAATAACGAATTCGTTTCGTCAACTAAAAATGTCGACAACCCCCAAAATAAATAAATAATATATATAAACTATAATCAGTAAGAAATAAACCAAATATCAGCAGGTTAAAACTCATGCCTTTACTTTTTTTTAATTTTCAATCCATTTTTCTACAAAATGCAAATTAAATAAAATTGTTGCAGGAACGACAAGTAAGTTGTTGCAGCAACGAAATGAAAAATTGTCAATGAAGTCAAGTATGAAGCAGCGACTACCAAATAGTCGGATATACGAAACTTTTCACTATAACAACGTTAAAACATTAACGAAAATGTTTCATCCATGCGACGAAGCGCTGTTCTTTCAGTGTACCTAACCAACATACCCTATTATGTTCCAATACCGTTAACAGGTGCAGAAATAATGGATTTTTAATTTGTGATTTGTATGGGAGGTACCACGCACCTTTATCCAATCCCGCCCATATTTTGATAGTTTATTTTTGTCGTCGCCATTAGTTTGCCTGCGAAGTTTCAGTTCGATTGGATCACGGTAAAATCAATCCAAAGTTTTTTCGGCATACATACATGCATACAGACAGGTCAAGTTAATATCGACACGTTTCCGGCAGAATGTTTTAAGCGACAAAATGGAAATTGTTCAGGAAACGCAAAAAACTTTCTGTCAAGTAGCTGATTTGTATTATTTTTTCGATTATTACCATTTCATTTGCATAATAACTCATGACGTGTTTATGCAAGGGACATTCTCTGTATATCGAAATGTGGAGCTTGGCATAAATTTTGAGAATATGGAAAAAAGGCATTGTCGCCAAATACGTCGCTTAATACATTCTGCAAGGAACGTGTCGATATAAAGAATTTGGTGCAGACCAATTTTCAAATTCCAGAATGGGCGTGGAAAATCTGAAAATATTCAATACCGGATCGGCATTGGGAAAAATATCGTCCAACACCAACTTTCATTAGCAACGTTTTTATTTTACGGGAGCTATAGCGTATACTGGCACGAGTTTCGCATTTAAGTACCCCAATGAATAAAATCGCCCACTTTTAATAGCAACGTCCAGTTAGACGAAATGTATGTAGGTTAATACCACATTTTATTTATATCGATAGTCCTGAAATGGATTTGTGTACCTTCCATTTTAGATTTGTATGGGAGGTACAAGAAACAATTCAATAATAATACTTACTACCACAATTTCATAATAAACTTTGGAGATATAGGGCTGTTACGGTGTTAAAATGTTCTAAAAAGAATTTCGTCCAAAGATACGAGTACCTGGGCCGAATATGACTCCTTCAAAGTGTTATACTTTGGGGAGAATAAGAATGTGTGTAAATTTATAAAATTTTATATTCTAATAATAAGATACTTCACTTAAGTCACTTTGGGATAATTTTCTGAGAACCGGAACCGGTCCAAATAGCCGGTTCTTCGAGAAACCCGACTCGACAGAACCGGTTCTTCAAATACCCGGAACCGCACATCACTACTAAGCACACTAGAGATCCTTTTACAGGTAATCGCAATAAAGCATCCCGGCCACTAGAGAGGATACATTTGAATGTATGTGGCCCTATTGATATTGGAATGTTGCTTGGAAAGATTCCAGATATTTTGTGTATTTTATTGGCGATTTTACGCACTTTTCAATTATCTTTAAAACGAAGAAAAAGTCTGCTGTTTTTGAAAAGTTTTTAGAATATTTAAAAAATGACAGTTGACCAAGGAACAGAATACGGATCAAAAGAGCAGAAGAGCAGAAGAAGTGGTACGTCACGAAAGGGATTCAAGTTGAGGAAACAATAGCGTGTACTCCGCAGCAAAACGGTGTTGTTGAGAGGTTCAACAGGACACTAGTGGAAAAGGTCAGATGCATGTTACTTGAATCCAAAGTTCCAACGAATTTGTGGAACGAAGCTTCAATGACTGCGGTTTTCTTAATAAATCAAAGTCCAACGAGTTGTTTGGAAAACAAAGCCACACCGGCTGAAATGTGATACAGATACAAACCTAATGTGCGATCTCTTAGGGTGTTTGGATGTAAAGCGTTCTGCTGGATACCAAAACTGAGACGAAAATAAACTGGACTCCAAAAGCAAACAAATTGTCTTGATTGGTTGCGTTCCAAAACGGCTACAATCTTTGGGATATGGATTAGAAAAGAATTTTAACTTCGTGAGATGAAAAGTTCGAAGAAAATATTTTTCTATACAAGGACATTTGCGAGGACAAATGTGACGTAATACATACACGAAGTGACGATCAATAAGTGGATTAGGAAGATATTCTCGTCACAAATCTATTTCAAGAACAGAATGGAGAAATGAGTGGTCCCGAAGCAGAAATGTTTGATGCTGAAAATATTCCTGAACATGATGGTGATCATGACGATGAATCTAATAACATAACTGGCGATGAAGATAAAATTCCAAATGAAGATCTGGTGACCCCAAGAAGAAGCAACAGAGACCGAATAATGTCATTAAGGTTTCTTGACTATTTCACGAGCAACGCTGCTGTCAACGATTATTTTGATACTGCCATACCTGAAAAGTATTCCGACATTCAGGGACGTTCTGATTTAGCAAAGCGGTACAACGCCGTTTAAGAAGAGTTAACAACGATGACTGAAAATAAGGTATGGGTTATGGTATCGAAGTGGGTATTCCAGATCAAGAGCGATGAGAATTGAAATCCTGTCAGGTATAAGGCAAAATTGGCCGTGAAGGGATTTCTACAAAAGTATTGCTCAGATTACAATGAAACATACACCCCAGTCGCTAAATTAACACCATTGAGAGCTGTACTAGCAGAGGCAGTGAAAAATAAACTTTGTATGCACCAGCTTGACATCAAACCCGCATTTTTACACGGGCAACCTCTTCCATATATGAACATTCCAGAAAAAAACGGTCAGATATGCAAGCTTGTGAAATCGCTTTATGGTTTGAAACAAGCTCCGAAATGCTGGAACAACAAACTAAATAAATTTTTAATATCAGTTGAATTTAAAGGATCGCAGCATGACTACTGCCTATAAACCAAATTTGGAAGTGAAAATTATATTATGTATATAGTTGTTAATGTACGTTGATGACATACTGATTGTTGGTTCCGAGGTGCAAACTATTGATAGCTCCAAAATTCAGCCATCCGAAAAAGTCGACTGTCTTATCAGATTACGGAACATTAATATATTTCCTGAGTATGAAGTTTGAGATTACTACTAATGTTTTCAGCATATCACAGGAGGCCAATATAACGAATTGTTTTAAATAAGTTTTCAATGGGAGAATGTAACCCTGTTAAGACTCCCATGGAGAAAGGGTTGCAATTGAAATATTCAACACAAAAGACAACTGATAAGAATAAGGAACTTCTTGGCAGCCTTAAGTACATAATGCTCTGTGTGCGACCTGATATATGCTACCACGTTTCGTATTTGGGAAGATTTCAACAAAACCCAGGAGAAGAACATTGGACAGCTCTGTACAGGATTTTGAGATTCTTGAAGGGGACTTTAATATACAGGGTGATTCAGGAAATTCCGGACAAATTTCTCCAGCGTATTCCTTGGCTCATTTCATGAAGAAAAGGCCACTAGGACCATGTCCAAAAATGCAAGGGTGCGAAATGGCAGCGGGTTCAAAATTTTCGGATTGGTGGTCGGAGGGTAGTAGGGTAAAGTTGCTAACTTCTGAGCCAGTGGTCAGATTTTGGGCTTGTTGGAAAGGTCTTTAAGAGGCCTTTCAGAATCAATAAACAAAAAAGTAGACAAAAGTCAAATCGCCGAGATACAGAGCTTTCGGAAAAAATGGGGAAAAAATCACATAACCTCAATTTGCTCAGCCAGATGGCAGGTAACTTATGTTTTTTTTGTTGAAAGATAGCCATACCTCTTACCTTTCCAAAATAACCGAAGCGAAGCCCAGAGGTAGATCTTACCGTTCCAAAGTTATGACCATTTTACTGAAATGCAAATATGTTTGTTTTTATTTTTGGAAGCGAAATAACAGCACACATTTATCGGTTTTTGTAAATTAACACGTTTAAGATTTTATTTTATTGAAATTTTTATCTAAAGAATCAAACACATAAGGAAAAAACATTTGATGTTAAAGGAAGTTTTCAATGTGGTTCCCATTTTCTACTAAACACAATTGCAGCCGTTTGCGAACCACATCCGCCACGTTTAGTTCACTCATCTTTTCACGAACTTTCACCACAGCTTCCTCAATGCGTGCAAGTAACTGCTCACGATTGTGGATCTGCACAGAATACACACAATCTTTCATGTAGCCCCACAAAAAAAATCAAGTGGTGTGAGATCTGGAGATCGTGGCGGCCAGGCGATTGGCCCAGCTCGTCCAATCCAACGTCGACGGAAATTGGTGTTAAGCCAATCCCGCACAATAAGCCTGTAATGCGCTGGAGCACCATCTTGTTGGTAGAAAACATGATTTCGTACCGCAAGAGGTATTTCCTCTAGGATTTCTGGCATGACTTCTTGCAAAAAAGCCAAATAATTTTGCGAATTTAACCTGGGCGGAAGTACTTTTGGCCCAATCAAGGTGTTGTCGATGATGCCAGCCCAAACGTTGACGACAACTCGGTGTTGAAATGCTGTTTCTTTCTTGTTGTGGGGATTGTCATGTTGTGGGGATTGTCATGGGAATTAGGAAATTAGTTATGCCGTCTCTCGTGAATTTCGCTTCGTCGGTCCACACTATCGATCGTAAAAACCTAAATGCGTGTACATCACGTTGCAACATCTCACGGCAAGAGTTGACGCGTAGTGGCAAAACGGCCGCCAAGAGTTCTTGTACTGGTGTGAAATGGAATGGATGTTTTTTTTTCTTTGTGAAGGACGCGCCATACTTTTGATTGTGCCACACCAACTTGGACCGCGAATCGTCTTGTGCTTGTCGTTGGGTTCTCGTCTATGGCATCCAAAATTAACTCTTCACTGCAACGTCGTGTTGTTCATTTCCGGGACGCTCGATTTGTGTAAACAACGTACCTTCACGAAATCGGCGGTGCGTCTCACTGAATGTTGTTCGGTTTGGTGGTCGTCGATTAGGAAAACGGAATGCATATTCACGCGCAGCAGCTCTTGCATTACCATCGCAGAATCCATACATGTAATTCTTCGTTTGAATAAGTTGCCATTTTTACTAATTCAAAACACAACGTACTCGAAACTGTTGCTGCAGCAGAGATTGGCGTAAACAAATAAATGCGTGCTGTTATTTCGCTTCCAAAAACAAAAACAAATATTTTTGCATTTCAGTAAAATGGTCATAACTTTGGAACGGTAAGACCTCTGGGCTTCGTTTAGGTCATTTTGGAAAGGTAAGAGGTATGGCTATTTCAACAGAAGAAACAACATAAGTGTACCTTGGCGATTTGACTTATTTCTACTTCTTTTTTAATTAATTTTGAAAGGCCTCTTAAAGACCTTTCCAACAAGCCCAAAAATCCGACCACTGGCTCAGAAGTTATCAACTTTACCCTACTACCCTCCGACGGCCAATCCGCAAAGTTTGAACCCGCTGCCATTTCGCACCCTTGTATTTTCGGACATGGTCCTAGTGGAATTTTCTTCATGAAATGAGCCAAGGAATACGCTGGAGAAATTTGTCCGTAACTTCCTGAACCACCCTGTATGAAGCACAGTGATGCCAACTTAGCTCTTTTGGGGCTAGATTTAGCACTTTTCGACCTAGCAAAACGCGGAAAAAAGTCATTGGCGCTCTTTTGGAAAACGCGTAATGTGGACGCGTTTTGAGTTTTTATTTAGCCCCTTGGCCCGTTTTTTATACAACACCAATTTACTAAAGAATGTTACATTTTTGCCTCTACCGTGTAACACCGTTGACCGTTGACTTCAATTTTTGTATTGGTCATTACGCTTAATACTTATAAATTTGTAGGTGGAGAGACACCCAGAAATATCGAAAGGTATGGGAGCTAAGGTATTGTCGGTGGTGGAATTGATAGTGTTCGCATCTCTTGCACAAGAGAACGTGCGTTCGATCACTGCTCTGACCACCTTACATTTCCTTCGACGACGGCTACCTCGCTTAGTAATGGCGACACTATCGAGTACTTAGCCATGAAACAGTTTTACACCGGTTCCGAACGGTATTTTGAGAAGCTCCTCATGTAATGGGTAACGGTTTTTTTTATGGGAAATAGAACCCTCAAATCCGCACTACAAACATCGTTTTCTTCGGGTGATCATCTTAAAGGATTTTCCAAGAGAGCATGTTAAAATTTAATGAAACAAGTTGCATGTGAGATATAACCGAATTATTTGTTTTATTTTAATTTTTGTTTTATCAAGAACACTATGTGGGGTATACGCGTTTTAGCACTTTTGGGATTTTTCTGGTTGGTTACGTTATTTGGCGCGTTTTAGCACCTTTTGGGTACTTCGACGGCGCGTTTCGTTCCAGCAGAGTTGGCATCACTGATGAATCAAATGATTGTGATATTTTAGTTGGACATGCGGATGCTGATTGAGCAAGTGATGTTAATGAGTGGATAAATTTGTAAGATTTTTAGATGCATTGTATCGTGGTGTAGCAAAAATCAGCAGACAGTGGCAACATCTTCCAGTGCGGCAGAGTACATAGCTCTTAGTTCTACCGTTTAAGAGGATGTATGGCTTGGGAGAATTCTTCAAGACTTACGAATTTTAAAATACGAACCTGTTAAGATATTTGAAGATGGCTTCTAATATGGAAATGAAACGTGCAAACACACATAGATATAAAACATCATTTCAGACGAGATTGTGTTGAAAACCCAATTATTGAAATCAAGCCCATATCGTCATGAAATCAATTGGGGGATATGTGCACCATATCGCTGAACAATTCTACGTTCATAAAACTTTGTTCCAGGCTTGGATTACATGATTGAGAAGAGGTATTGAAAGTGTTTTTCGATCATATTTTGGTTGAAAATATTTGATATTTTTGTAAATTTGGGTAGTCCATTACAAACATTACACCACAATCAAGTCAATATTTTTCATTATTAAAATACACCTTTTTCCTATTTAGAAACTTATATTTATCGATTTTAATTTATTACAATAACATCACAACTCTCACACCGACAAAGGATTCTGGAACAAAGAAGTTCCTGGTAAAAAGGGATATGTTAATGACTACTCATATGTTTTGAAACCTGATCCTGACCATTGTAACGTGTATCAGGTGTATCAGTCACCGACTGGCTGCAGGATAATAGTCCAGCAATCTTTGGGGTTAATGCCGTCTCTGTCAGTCAGGCAGTCATCAAGTCCCTGGAATCAGTATTCCTGTATTCAACATCTGCCTAGGACTGCCGCAGATCTCTTAACAGGATGCCCCTGCAGTACGATATTTACCTCATGTGGGTACCAGGACAGTGATATTCCGGGAAACAGCAGAGAGGATGAGTTGACCAAACTAGGGAGTACCTTACAGGTTCCACAGGAATAGGAGCGTGTTGGCATGCCGCTAGCGACGAGTAATCATAACCGGCAAGAACGCTCGTATGTGATGATGTAGGAGATATGGGCGAGGAGCACAGACTGTGCCCGCTCAAGATAAATCTGGCCCATAGTAGATAACAGGAGATCCATTAAACTTCTGTCTTTAGCCAGGCCCAATGTATCAGTTCAACTGGACACTGTCTGATAGGTAGACTTGCAGCAAGACTAAGGTCGGATTAAATGACTTCTGTAGAAGCTATAACGATGAGAAAAAGGAAGAATCCACTGAACGTCTTCTTTTCATGTGTCCAGCACTAGCCGCCAAGAGGATGTAAGAGGTTATTTCCCATCTTTTTGGAAGACGAGCTATATCATTCCGTTATATAAGAACGGTAATAGACGATGTGTTGATAATTACAGGGGAATAGCTAAATTAAGTGTAATTCCAAAGTTGTTTGAATATTTAGTAACTCAGAAGATTATTCGATCGGTTTGCGCTGTCATTTCACCCTACCAACATGGTTTTATTAAGAATAGGTCGACTAGTATAAATTTATTGGAATTAACGTCTCATGTGTTTAAGGCTTTTTCCAATCGTTGTCAGACTTATGCCATTTTATTAGTAAAGCGTTTGACACTGTTGTTCATGATCTCATATTTAAAATAGATAAGTTAGGATTTCCTCCAAGTCTATTGAAGTGGATATCTTCGTATCTTACAGATCGTCCACAGCGAGTTATGTTTAGAGGTTGTTTGTCTAAAAACAAATTTGGTACATCTGGTGTTCCCTAGGGAAGTCATTTTGTTGGTCTAGTTAGGCCCTCCCTTGAGTATTCATGCGTAGTTTGGAGCCCATACTATAACGTGTATATAGATAGAATTGAGTCCAGCCAGAAAAAAATTCTCTTGTAAGTCTAAGTAAGTCGTTCATCGACTACCACTAAAACCTAACCTAACTACAAAGAGGGAAAAGATTAGTTGGAATCAGTTAAGGCATTTGAAATTCCATGACAAAGTCTATATTTTGATTAGAATTCATAATTATCATACATGAGAATTATTTGGCGATGTTATTGATAAACTACAACATAGAAGTTGTTACTACAGAAATTAAGTTGTATTAACCAATTTGAATATTTCTAAAACCTCATTCATCTGAAATGGAAGATACAACTAATAAAAAGTACAATATTAGAATTCGTGTTCAAATATTAATCACTGTAATATTAAACAAGGAAATGCGATGCACAGGTTGTACCAGAAAGAAAAACTTCGATATTTAATACAGCTGCCATGAGCGTAAGCACGAATTTGGGTGCGGATTTATAGTAGGCAAGAGACTGCGACACCTAGTTTCAAGGTTCAACCCAGTGAGTGACCGCATAGCCACAATTCGCATCAAAGGGAAATATTTCAAACTTCTCGTTAATTTGTGTGCACGCACCGACAGAGTATAAAGATGATGAGGTCAAAGAAACATTTTATGAGCGCCTGGAGGAAGTATATGAACGCTACCCTGACCACGACATTAAGATTATTCTAGGCGATTTTAATGCCAAATTAGGAAAGGAAAGTGTCTTTCGACCAACCATCGGTAATCACAGTCTCCATGATAATGGAATAAGACTGATAGACTTCGCTATGGAATAAGACTGATAAACTTCGCCGCTGCAAAGAACATGGTAGTTAGTAGCACACGATTCCAGCATAAGGACATTCATAAAGCGACCTGGATATCTCCTGATCAACGGACGAAGAACCAGATTGATCACTTGGTAAGAGATGACAGGCACGCTTCTAGTGTAATGGATGTACGTGTGATTCGAGGTGCCAATATCGACTCGGATCATTACCTGGTGGCTGCGAAAGCTCGCACAAGACTGAGCAGGGCGAAATACGTACGGAGCCGAACACAGGAAAAGCTGGATATTGACAAGCTGCAAATACCGGAGATATCAATGTCCTATCGACAGAAACTCTCTCTCCTGCTGGAGCAGAATACCCCCCCTCCCGAAGACCCAGATGCGCAGTGGAAGCACATCTCCCATTCTTTGGAAATCGCTGCAATGACTGAACTTGGCTATCAAAAACCGCAGAAGGATAAGCCATGGTACGACGAAGAATGTCGCATTGCAACTGATGAAAAAGACGCTGCACGTATGGCAACGAAACAGTCAGTTACAACGCGTGCTGCAAGTGAGCGGTACAAGAGGCTGAGAAGGGAGGAAAACCAACTATTTAGGCGAAAAAAATGGCAGTGGGAGCAGAGAGAGCGTGAAAGAACCGAAATGTGCAGGATGAATGGATGAGTCATATTCTTCCACTGAAGATCAGGAGGTAATGATAGTGGAAGATAGTATAGATTGTACCCTGATTGGAGTGATAGCCCACATGCATCAACTGATATGCGGTATATGGCTGGGGGAATCTATGCCCGACGACTGGAGTCTCAGTGTATTATGTCCTGTATTCAAAAAGGGTGATCCGTGTGTCTGTTCCAACTATCGCGGTATCAGTCTTTTATCCATCGCGTATAAGGTCTTTTCGATCGTATTATGTGAAAGACTAAAGCCAATTATTGAAAACCTGATTGGACCTTATCAGTGTGGTTTTAGACCAGGCAAGTCCACAACTGACCAAATATTCACTCTACGCCAAATCCTGGAAAAGACCCACGAAAAGCAAAGCGATACATACCACCTTTTTGTCGATTACAAAGCTGCTATCGATAGCAAATACGGGTAAAACTGTTTGAAGCTATGTCTGAACTTGGTATTCCGGCAAAACTGATTCGCCTCTGTAGAATGACCCTGACCAACACCAAATCAGCAGTGAAAGTGGGGAAAGACCTCACTGAACCATTCTGTACCAAGCGAGGACTTAGACAAGGCGACACACTTTCGTGCAATCTCTTCAACATCTTAATGGAGATAATAATGAGAAAGGCTGCAGTAAATAGGAACAAGGCCATTAACACGAAAAGCCATATGTTGCTGGCGACATAGATATCATTGGGCGAAATTTGCGAGAGGTTACTGCAAGAATCGAAAAGGAATCAGCGAAGGTGGGTCTTGCTGTTAATGAGGGCAAGAAAAATTGATGGTGTCAACGACTAGAGAAACCTCTGGACTTGGTCCGCACTTGAACGTTGACAACCGATTTAATTTGTCTTCCCTGGCTCCGCCGTGAACAAGGACAACAACGTCAGCCTGGAGATGGATAGGAGAATTGTTCTTGCAAATATATGCTATTTTGGGCTCAGCAAGCAGTTTAGGAACAAAGCACTCTCTCGACGGACAAAAGTTCAGCTATATCAGACCCTCATTTTACCTTGGGTCATATCGCAAGCGGATGAGAAACACCTGGGAGATTTCGAGAGAAAAATTCTCCGTGAAATATATATTGCCCTGGTAGAGAAAACGGCGAGTACCGACGTCGCTGGAACGCAGGGCTATATAATCTATATTCTAACGTGGGCATAGCTAGGCGGTTCAAATTGAGCCAATTGCGTTGGCTAGGCCATGTTGTCAGAATGGATGAAGATGGACCAGCGCGAAAGGTTTTCTATAACTACTATGTGTAAGACGTCTGACCTCATGAGGTTGTAAAATTGTCAATAAAAGTAAAGTAAGTCTTGTCAAAATCATATGGATTATGATTTTATACTTCTTTGTATTCATGTATGGTTGGTATATATGTATGTACATATTTTGTAGAGTTTGATAACTGAAACGAATGAACGAAACTAAAATGTCTATTGATGCTGCTTGCAACTACAACAACAACTGTTGCCGTTCCCACAACAATCGGATCTATGCTCCGGAACGACCCGAGTTTCACTCGGCCAAGGATTGTCAACTCAGCAACAGCTGTATCACCCACCCGTTTTTTACCCAGGTGAGCAAATCATGTCAGCAGGTTTGCTCAAAATGTTATTAATTATTGCTGGCATAGAACAGAACCCAGGCCCTCCCGAGGTCTCGATCTGTTCTGTGTGTCACACCAGGATCCATCGGAACCTTACCCAGGTCCAATGCAATAGATGCCAGAACTGGTGTCATCTTAGAAGGTGCTCTGGCATCGCTAGTCATAGAGACTGGTCGAGAAATTTTGTGGCGAGTTGTTGTGGTAACCTACAGCAGTCGGGAAACACTACTCCTGTAATAACACCCCCAACCAGTGATCGATTGACACCTTCAGATCACAATGCATATGAGGCGTTGCACTAGTCTTCGCTCGCACAGGAACTGGAACGGGGACTTTGTCGCTGCTTGTTGCACGGCTAATGCCGGGACTGTGGGGAATGCGACTATTACTCATACACCAGCCCCCAGATTAGTGCAATTTTCCTCAATCACGCCTCGGCCACTACAACAATCCCATCAGGCAACCAACCCATCTCAGTTGCCCCCGTCAAGTTTTCAATTGCGTCCTGCAATTTCAAATGAGCTTCACGCTCAAACTCAGCTGCGCCCTTCAGCTACTCAGTTGTCATCGACAACTCCCTTGCTGCCCCCGTCAGCTACTCAATTACGTCCTGTAACTCTCAGGCACGCACCACTTCAGCCGCAACCCGCGGCCACTCAGTTGCACGTTGCAACCCCTCAGCTGCCCATGTCAGCCATACAGTCTACTCAGACGTCAACTCAGCTGCGCCCGACAGCTCCCGAATCTTCACGGCTGCACTCGACAGCCAATCAGTTGCACCCGGCAACCCCACAGCTGCCTTTGACAGCCTCTATATTGCCCCCGGCAATACCCCAGCTGCGCCAGACAGCTCCCAACTCAACGCCACGGCACCTCCCTCGACGGCAACCGCATACAGTTGCTGATCAGCAATCGTTCAGGATCATGCAATTTAATTGTAATGGCCTTAAGAACAAAATTGCTGAGATCACCAATTATATGCATGCTCACAAGATCCTTATAGCCGCCGTTCAGGAGACTAAGCTCACCAGCGAGTGTAGACTTTCATCTCATGGGAACTATGTCATTATTCGGAGGGACAGGGAGAGAAATCACGGTGGAGGGCTCGCTTTCATCATCGAGCGAAGCGTGAGCTTCAGACTCACAGACCCACCCCCTCCCTCCCAGCCCGATCAGTTCCTTGAGGCGATGAGCATAGCGATAGAGACTGGAGAAATCGCTATTGAAATCGTCAATGTATATATTCCGCCAGTTAATAGCATCGGTGCGGGCTATCATCCCACAATCGAACACCTACTCCGGGGTGATAGTACAATCATACATGGCGACTTCAATGCTCATCATGAGATGTGGTTTTCCCAGCTGCTTGCAGACCAGCGTGGCATTAATATTGCAGACCAGATAGACGACTCGGAATTCGCAGCTATAAATGAGGACTTCTCTACAAGATTAACGGCTAATTGCTCACTGTAGAGAAGCCTAGAGACTTTGTGGAGTCAGATAAACGGACGTTCGTCAACTACAACAAAGCCAACTGGCCTGGCTTTACGAACGCTATTGACGAATCCCTTCGTCATTTGCAGCTACCCTCTTGCGCCAGACAGGGTGAGATGATCCTCGGGACACCATACTCAAAGCTGCAAAACGCTTTATCCCAGCTGGTAGAATTCCCAATTGTAGACCCAACTTCCCATCTGAGGCTGCGCGTCTTGCGGATCAGCGGGATCTCATACGCGCCAGCAACCCAGCCGATGAACGAATATTGCCCTTGACGGATGAGATTAACGTACTCATCAACCAGCACCGTCGTGACAGATGGCTTGAACATCTGGAAAATTGTAATATTGGCTCTAAAAGGCTTTGGTCTACTATCAGAGGTCTATCTGGCAATGGAAACAATAAGGGTCACATTGATATCGCGTTTGATAATACGCATTACACGGATGCCAGGAAATGCGCTACCAAATTCTGCCAGCAATTTATTGCACACCCAACCCAGCAGAATAGGACCAAGAGAGCTGTAGTTCGGAGAACTAAGAATCTCAAACGAGATCTTGTACCCTGCTCCTTCACACCCAACGAAGTTGGAGCCATTATCTCCAAATCTAAACCCTCTAAAGCTCTCGGTCCGGATGGCATCTCGATGATAATGCTGAAGAAACTCGGACCTATAGGGATTCGATTTCTCGCGCACACACTCACTCTTTCGGTGTGCCAACTGGTCATACCAGATGTGTGGAAAACTGCTCGAGTTATCCCGCTCCTAAAACCTGATAAACCCGCTAACCAGGGAGAATCTTACCGCCCGATTTCCCTCTTATCACCCGTAGCAAAGGTTTTGGAGTCCCTACTCTTGCCGATCCTGAAAGGGCATTTTCAGCTCGCCTATCACCAACATGGCTTCAGGCAAGCGCATAGCACTTCGACGGCGTTAAACGAGATAACTACCCATATCACCAATGGCCTCAATCAGAGCAGACCCGCTGAACGTACAGTAGTCGCAGCTTTAGACCTGTCTAAAGCTTTCGACACTGTCGATCACTCGATCCTGCTACAGGACATCTTGAACTCGTCTCTCCCAAATACTACCAAGCGCTGGCTTGGCAGCTATCTCAATGGGAGGCAGGCATTTGTAGAGTTCAGGGGCCAGAATTCCCGTTATCACAAGATAAAAATGGGTGTGCCGCAAGGAGGAGTATTGTCACCTATATTCTTCAACATTTATCTAGCGAATCTTCCTGCACCTCCCCAAGGAGTTAGTATTGTGTCGTACGCCGATGATTGTACCATCATCTCCTCAGGCGTAAATGTAGACGATATATGTGCTAGGATTAACAGCTATCTAGCCACCCTTACTAGCTTTCTGCAGGAACGGAATTTGCAGTTATCTCCGTCGAAGTCTTCTGTGACCCTTTTCACTTCTTGGACCAAAGAAGTAAGGAGAGAGCTCGACATATCTGTCAATGGGGGGTATATACCCACGGTCCGTAACCCCAAAATACTCGGAGTTATTTTCGATAATCTCCTTACTTTCTCTAAACACGCGGATTACATCAGGGAAAAAGTCCACACCCGCAACAAGGTCCTAAAGGCCCTTGCAGGGACAACTTGGGGCAAGGAGAAGGAGACAATTGTAGTGACCTATAAAGCTATAAGTCGCTCGGTCTTCAACTATGCCGCCCCGGTGTGGTCATCTTTCTTGAGCGATACCCAGTGGAAAGGTCTACAGAGGATCCAAAATAGTGCACTTCGAATCGCAACCGGATGCACACAAATGACGAACGTGGATCATATACATGAGGAGACCAAGTTACTGTCACCCGCTTGTTCGGCAAGTATCAATTGTCTCTTTGTAAATAGTTTTATAACTCATCACTAACCGCGGTAGTTATTTTAGTATCACTAAATAATGCATAAGAGCGATAATTGTCCACGCTGTGCATTACCAGTAGATAGTAAAATGGATTAACGAATTTAAAATTTGATATTTAATAAAAAACTTGTTGCCCAGGGAAAACAAATCGAACAAAGTCCCGTTATCCTCACGCTTTTTGTTCTTTTGTTTGTCAGTCGTTTACTGAAACTCGTACGTAAAAGACTGGCAAGTGTCATAAGGTGCATTTAAGTGTTTTTAAATTAAAAATGTGTGTAATATGTTTATTTTTTTTATCAAATAAAATGTAAAACAAAAAATTTTCAGAGAACACATATGTATGTATGTTTTTAATCTAATAAATGGGCTACTAGTAATTATGTTTAACACTGGCTAAATATATCAATCGAAAGTACTAGTGAGTTGGGGCTAGTTACATAGGGGGGATTTTCAATGCCGAATAAATGTTCTATCCAGTTTCACCAGCTATTGAGTGGGTTAAAAAGGACCTGTGAATTTGAGTGCCGGTTTGGACTAGTGAAATAACGTGAAATTGGTAATGCAGAAGGTAGTCGATTGTACCCCTCCTATGACATCGCCATGTTAAAGTATACAGTCAAACACATGGGAAGTAGATTGGACGGTAACTAGTACTGGATACTAATGCCTAGGTAAATTGATAGTGCGGCACTAGTAACGCGAACAAGCGGGCAGTGCAACAACACAATGTGTTGTTGACAAGACAGTTTCTTTTGGCTTGTCATCTGCCCAGTCACCCCAACCATCATATTCTGATGCAGGAAAATATGTTCGTGGGATGAAGCCGTCACATCAGTGAACCCACGGCCATTCATCTTGACCCGGTCAACCATGGGAGGCACTGCATGAAACTCAGTAGTATGCTGACGCTCCTTGAGGAGAGAGACTCCAGGTCCCCTATAAAGTCTTGCCCCAAGTGGATTAGCCTACTACGCGCCGAAGCGAGACACCTATAAAGAAGAGAACTTCTCGTCGTCGCACAAGCGACAGTAGTCCGGTACCGAACTATCCCATTTTCCCGTCAGGTGGTCAGAATTCCACAGGCCAGTCTCAGATCTCTGCACAGTCCAACCATGTATCCTGATCGGGATCTGCTATGTTAGGACCACAATGATCTAGCAGTTATACAGTCGGGTCTGGAGACCTAACGTCTGCTAGATGTTTTCCACATCCAGTCATCCACTAAGCCAAAAAGATAACAGATATGCGGATGAACATTCAACAGTGAGTCGTTATCAGGCAACGTACAGCCTCATCTAGCCATTAAGTCCGCAGTGTCCTGTAACCCAGCAGAGGTTGATATCCAGTGGCCTCAGCCTGTCAGACTTCTTACAATTTCCCACCAACTTCGATGTACACCTGGTAGAATTGATCGTCTTTATAGCAGTCTGGCTATCCACACAGATGGTTATCCGTCTGCTAGTATCGATTCCACATCCCATGATGGCCTTCTGAATGGCCAGTACCTCAGCCTGAAAGACACTGCATTCGCTACATAGCCTAAAGGAAAGGCCCTATAGTTATTTAATACGAAATATTTCTGTAAGCTCACTCAGGGAAAAGCTGCAACTTAAAAATAAGAAAGCTAATATTTCTGATTTATTTTTAGACAGCGTCAGCTTCTGTGCCAATGCACTTCAATGATCTTGCGACATTAATATTGGGCTTGGGGCTGCTTCATTTGCTGAGTAAAGTGCCAATGGCTTCTGTTCCAACGCATGTACTGACATCAAAACGTTGACTAGGACTTCCAGGGTGTAGCTCAGGTGGTGGAAGTTCATCAGAATGTTGTACTGCGAGCATGGCTGATGGTACTGATTTATACACAAAACGCTTTCGCCTATACATATTCAAATGTAACATCATCGTTCCGAAGTAATCTTCACGTATCTCGAAAAAAAATTAAATTTTGCCAAATGTATTGAAGTATCAACAATTTGTTTAAAAAAAGTGATGTGAAAAATATGTTTCAATATTTTTGTCAGTAGGATAAAATTTTCCAAGTTATCGCCATCTTTATTTCCAAAAAATGTTCACATTTTCTTGTAAACGACACTTGTTAGTAAATATTTTTTTATTTTGTGGTATAAATTGAAATGAAAAATTAAATTACCTGGACCACAGCATTAAACCGTTGTTACATGTGCGACAGCAATGTTTTCGCGTCCCCAGGTCATCAGGAAAACATCCAGTTGAAAATTCGTCTTACATATGTCTTCTACTTTGTTGTTAAAAAACATAACTCTTTTTTCAGAAATAGAATGCTTGCATAGCAAAATAAAAAAATTCCTACTTAGATGTTTCAAAATGTCTTGCTATTCTATTGGTGTATGTTGGGTTTCTATAGGTCTTTCGCCTTCTGTATAGCGTGTATTCGGAATTGACCGAACTTTCACTTTGTGTTGCACTTGATGTCACTTTTATGATTTTTGTTTAAATTCTAAATTAGCACTTAAGATTTCGAGTTCTTCATACTTCGACTTCTGCCCTTTCATTCTTATTGTCCAGTGTCGTAGTACTTGAAAAACCCAAGAGTTTTTGTGAATGGATTGATTCGATGTGAATATCTTACATGCCTACTGCAAAATATGAACAAATTTGAGAAAAAAGATTTTTTTGTGTGGCCGATTAATTGTGAAATGCCGCAAATGTAGTGCAATTCGAACAGCTAATTAAGTCAATAGTCGACTGGCTGATTTTGAGTTTTGTTTTGATTTTGCTTCTTCATAGTTTTTTGTTGCAGCCCGACGGATCTTATCAGCCAAAGTGCAGCTGACAAGGTATGGCGCGCCTAATTAGTGCAATGTGAGTAAATTCAATTTTCTCTTATTTTTATTTATAGATATTATTCGGTTATTCGGTGACTTGTAGTGAAATTTTACGCAGAATAATTGTTCAATACACAGAAGCATCCTCAAATGCAGTTTTGTGGAACATTTTAGCGCCAACTCGGAATAAGTACGAAATTAACCATTAAATGGATTTTCAGTTTTGACTTATTTTTGGCATTTGAGTTGACTTTTCAGCTTTGGTGTGTTACAAAACTTATAGTAGAATTTTATGAGGAATATTTTTGTAGTACATTTTACCCCATTCCACACCTGGTTTAAGGAAGTTTTTACCCTTCACCACAAAAATAACAAAAAAGACCCATATATCTATTGAGGCGGTAAAGGGTTAAAGTATTCCACAAAAATGATTCTCGAAAATTTGTACATAAAATTGCTGCCTATGTACAAATATACAAATATATCTAAAATGTAAGGAAATCACGGTTTCCTATGCCAATTCATCATAAGAATGTTCAAAAAGGGGAAATCTCACCTCCTTAAAAAAAACAGACGTAAACTTTCAAAACGCCGATACGCATGTATTTTGTTACCCCCTCTACCAGAATTCGTTGTCAGAAATTTGATATTTTCGAAATAGTTTCATTTTGTTCCACATTGTTATAAACAATAAAATGTTTTGCTGCAAATATCGAAAAGACGCAACAATAAATTCTGAAAATTGCGCTTTTTGCATTAGGTAAGTCAATAAATATGCAAGTAAATTTTCCTACGATTTGTCAACGTAAAATTGCCTACGATTATTGGTAATATTTGTAACATACACCTTGGTTTGAAATGAGGATCGGCACAAGAGAGTGGCTACGGCTCAGCTTGCCGGATATAAGGGGCTACATCCACAGGGTAGTACAAATGAAAATTGTTTGTGCCGAAGTAGTGTATTCAAAAAACCGGTCTTCCAAAAATTTCGGTTTTTGGTTTTTTCGAATATTCCGATTTTGGTGAAACCGGTTTTCGGTTAAACCGAGATTAATACCCGGTTTCGTTTTTCAAATACTATGCGTTTTGTAAACATCGGTTATTTTTAATAGTCTTTTTGGATTTTGAGATCGACTATCGAGTACATAGCCATGAAAAAGCTTGTCAAAATACCATTCGAAACAGGTGTAAAACTGCAGGACCAAATCAGAGTGTGTAAGCCTATACCTACATGTGATGTAATGGGAAATTATGATTTTATTGGCCCATAATTGATATATGTGACCTGCTCCACGAGTGTGATTTTTGAGTGATTCCTATAGGACGCTCTTTCAAATGCCGCAGTCTTTTAGTTTTTTTACAAATCACCTGTAAAGAATGAACATAATTAATGAAAAAAGTGAAAAATGTGATATAAACAGATAATATAAATAATATTTGAAATTTAAAAAAAGTTCAATATCAAAGGTACAAAATTACAAAAATATCAAAATTTTACTCATAACCATGCATAACCACGCATAACCATGCGCAAAACACGGAAAAACGAAGCGCTTTTTTTAAACGCGTTTTTCTCAATAACTTCTTTTCGGCGCAGAGGACCCTTTTCGTGGAGCAAGTCACATATGTACATGAAAAAACACAACATCGCTCGAATGGCTCCATGACTTGCTTTACAGTACCTCAGTATATCAACCTAGTTTACAATACATTGTTGGGAGCTCTATCTCGAGTTGTAAGGCCTCAATGGACTGTTTGCGTAACACCTATCATTCACGGCGCCCGAGAGATATTATTATAACGGGTTCAAATCGCACCTGCGGGGCTGTCAATAGTCTGCCGAGTTTCGGCCGCCATGTCAAAAACCGCACTACATAGTCACTCGTTGTGGATGCATCGGCTTCTCCTCGACGGCTTGTGGGGTTTCCAAGCCCCAAATTCAACAATTTTGTTTGTTAACGTAGCTCCCGAAGTGAAAAAGAGCTTCATCGGAAAATATAATTTTTGGGTAAAAAAAAATCTCATCTTAAGCCAAGCGATCTTCAGCGAATCGAAAACGCATCGGATGGTCAGATCCTGGACTAATTGGACTTTGTAAGCCTTCAGCAAAAGCGGCAATATTTTCCACAGAACGCATTGAACATGCACGTACACGATTTCTTTTGTCCAATACGGACCCTGATTCACGAACCAGCTTCAAAAATTGATCCAAACGCTATTTGATGACCCTCTATTTCTTTCGTTTTTTTAGAAGAATTCTTACAGTATGAGTTGAAGACTCAGAACTTTGGAAGAAAGTTTCTAAAATTTCACAACTTTCTTCAACCGAAAGCGACCCATTTCATAAATTTCTAATAATCTGTCACTACCTATGTTGTCACTTGTTCCGGAACTTACGTCTAAATCGAAGTTGGCAGATATGACTTATACTTCCTAGGACAACTTATTTCAGCAAATTACCGGCTAAATAATTCGTTGGCGAAGTCTTTTGTATCTGTCTGATGGGGTCAGTAACCATAGTGAGTAAAACCGGTTCTTCGAAAATATAAATTAGCACTGTTTTTAAGCAAAATTCGCACTTTTTGGCTTTTTTTGATTTATGGTTTAGGTGCACTTAATTCTATATTTTTTCAGTTTTGCATTTAATCTTCAAGATTTTGGGCTTTTTTATGATTTTGATATTTCTTTAGAACAATTTTTCTTTAGAATTATATTTAATGTGTATATAAATAAACCTTATTTTAATATAATTTTAGGTTATCATATTTTTTGTAGCTTTCAATAATCAATATATTTTGTATATCGTATGTTTAACTTGTTTACTATTTTTATATTTTGCGGGTACTTATTTCATTCACGGACACATGTTAAACAAACAGATTGAGGTTATGTAAGGTATTTTGAACCTATTTCTACTTATTGCAGGCCCATTTTCAATGTTCTTCAATTTAGGTGGGCCTACCGAAAACAGTCATTTCCTCAACGTTTTTCTAAAATTTATGGCAATTCTTATGATATTGGTATTTGGATATTGTTTTACGCTGCACCCACACGTTGCAGTTTCTTTCAAGTTTTTTACACATACTGCTTGTCAAAATGCATGTGAATTGATAGCTGTGCCGTAGGCTGCACGCAACTTGAAAGCAATTTTATTATTCAAGAGGTAATCGTCATGTCGTAAAAATCATTTTGTCTGTATGATGAAATATTAATGTTCCATAAAACTTCATGGCTTTTGTATAGCTCTATGAATCGCAACACATGATTATATTTATTACTTCTTCCCACGAATATTTTTAATTATTTATAATATTTGTAAGAATAGAAATCAAAAAATTTCAGAACAAATGCAATCAGCTGAGTTCTTGAAAGAAAATTGAAACACGTGACGTGAAATAGAAATTGAATGCATGTTCGTTTCAGCGTTTAAAAGTGTGAGTGTTTAATAAAAAGGTGTGAGTGTATTGAAACTTGAAAGGAAATTATTGAACGTGTTACCTCAAACAAGAGCAATGTAATTACGCTAGTTGACGGTAGATGTCGATATCGTCTGTTGGTATTGATGAGTTTATGAATTCACCAAATATGATACAAACCATAGATGGCGAAATATAAGTGGTGGATTTGAAAGCCAAGGATAGATGGCGCATGCATGAAGGATATTGGAAAATTTTACTGGAAACCGAAAACCATGTGTTTTTGCCTTTTGTATTGCCAAAAAATAACAAAAGCAATATGCCTTTCTATATCTATATTTGATTTGTAAATTCAAAAAAACAGAATCGAAATAAAAATGAATTTTGAGTGCTTTTTCGTCATATCCAATTAAAAATGGTCACACGGAAACAGCCTTTGCCATCCGATGAAAATGGTGAATAATCGACACCATCTATAGTATTTCTATCATCTTTGCCTGGATGTTGTGTTATAAGAACAAACTAAATTATTTATTTTGTATTGTTTTATTTTTTGTTTATTTGTTTATTACATGAAAAATCAAATTCAAATGTATGTGTTTTTTTACTTTTTGGCTTACTTTTATTGTTGAAATTGATTTGAGTTGAATTGGTTTTTTCTTCTAAAGATGGGTACATACTATGTTTTCACGAGGAAAAATTAAGCCCAACCGTTTTTTCCTCGTGAAAACACTACTAGTGTTGTGAAGTTGAAAAGACAGTTGACTACGTGTTTTTGACTGTTTCCAACACAGAAACGACGTGTTTTTTTGCCCCTTTTCAACACATAATTCGACACAACGTTTTTTCTTAGACGTTTTGACATTTGATTTGTTTACGTGCTCCACCAAGGTTTTTTAATATGTGTTCCACCTGTGGTGCCCATTATCATGGCAAATCTGTTGATTTCGCCAACTTTCCAGGTAAGCACACTCACGAACAGTCTATTGTACTCTCGCTGAAACCCCTTTTACTTCTACACAGATTCCCGATCTGGTTGAAATTGCCACCAATGCTGCGGATGTCCAATATGCTGGCAAGCGGACTGGCGATACTTTGTCTACAATATGCAAAGGCTGTGACCAAAAAAAGACGCAGCTCGCCTCATACTCGGTGGCGAATGTGATATATCGTATCATCTATGAGTATGAGTCCTTCATTGGAAGCGGTACCCAACGGCAATTGGAAATGCATATTGTGTGCAGTGTCGAAAGAGCGGCCCTTTCTCCAGTCAATCGAAACTTTTGTGCCGAGTCTTACAACGATAGTGAATTAGTAATGTAGTACAACAGTTGCAGAAGATGGGTACATTGCTCCTGTGACAACATAAAAAGCTAAGACTAATAGCCTGTTTCTTTATCTCGAACGAAAAGCTAAGCGAAAGAAAAGAAAAATTGGGTTTATGCAAGTCGAAATTTTCGTTCGCCTGACTCCATGTTTGTTCGCGACAGCACATTCGAAATAGAGTAACCAACATTTTTACTGAATAGTTTTATGTTTTCATTCGACTTGAAATGAAAAGATTGTGAAACCCAAATCTACTTTCTTTCGTCTAGAACACGAACGAAAGCTTTCGTTCGAGATAGAGAAACAGGCTGTAATCTTAACTATTCAACGAAGTGGAATATCGATGCAAAATGTGGTATAGACATTAAGCATTTAACAGAAGCTACTACTTGGTGGATTCAATAAACAAAGGCGGAAAAGAGAAAATATATATTTATAACTACTTTATTAAAAAGCATAATCTACAATCTAAAGGTATTCATTCAGTATATTTCATGCAAGGATCGGAAAGCGATACTTTTTTGTTTTCAACAAAAATAAATATCAAGTTGAAAATAAATTGTAAACTCAAAAGTTAAAAAACTTTCTCAACAATGTTCGTTTGAATACACAGTGCAACACGAAAAAAAATAACCATATACGGACACCACTACGTGATAAAAGACTAAAAAAAAAGACCCGTGTCTCCCAATTTTTCCCAAAGTCATACACTTTTTTTTTATGGGCCGCCAAAGATTTGGGGCCTCGGTATCATTTTCGTAAAAATGTGATCATTTTCTCAGGCTCATATCTTGCAAACCGTTCAGAATTTCGATTTACTCTCTGAGGCAAAGTTGTAGCTCTTGTCATAAAGAACAAAATTGCGAACAAAAAAACTTCACCTTCCAGATCAAAATCGCAAAAAATTTACCTAAAATCTCAATAAACAAATTTCTAGAACATATAAACTTCCTGGGAATTATTCTTAACACCGTTTTTTAATTTCATTTGTTTTTTATTTACTTCAACATTGAGATACTATGCTATCTATTACATATTGGTATTTGGATATTGTTTTACACTGCACCCACACGTTGCAGTTTCTTTCAAGTTTTTTACACATACTGCTTGTCAAAATGCATGTGAATTGATAGCTGTGCCGTAGGCTGCACGCAACTTGAAAGCAATTTTATTATTCAAGAGGTAATCGTCATGTCGTAAAAATCATTTTGTCTGTATGATGAAATATTAATGTTCCATAAAACTTCATGGCTTTTGTATAGCTCTATGAATCGCAACACATGATTATATTTATTACTTCTTCCCACGAATATTTTTAATTATTTATAATATTTGTAAGAATAGAAATCAAAAAATTTCACAACAAATGCAATCAGCTGAGTTCTTGAAAGAAAATTGAAACACGTGACGTGAAATAGAAATTGAATGCATGTTCGTTTCAGCGTTTAAAAGTGTGAGTGTTTAATAAAAAGGTGTGAGTGTATTGAAACTTGAAAGGAAATTATTGAACGTGTTACCTCAAACAAGAGCAATGTAATTACGCTAGTTGACGGTAGATGTCGATATCGTCTGTTGGTATTGATGAGTTTATGAATTCACCAAATATGATACAAACCATAGATGGCGAAATATAAGTGGTGGATTTGAAAGCCAAGGATAGATGGCGCATGCATGAAGGATATTGGAAAATTTTACTGGAAACCGAAAACCATGTGTTTTTGCCTTTTGTATTGCCAAAAAATAACAAAAGCAATATGCCTTTCTATATCTATATTTGATTTGTAAATTCAAAAAAACAGAATCGAAATAAAAATGAATTTTGAGTGCTTTTTCGTCATATCCAATTAAAAATGGTCACACGGAAACAGCCTTTGCCATCCGATGAAAATGGTGAATAATCGACACCATCTATAGTATTTCTATCATCTTTGCCTGGATGTTGTGTTATAAGAACAAACTAAATTATTTATTTTGTATTGTTTTATTTTTTGTTTATTTGTTTATTACATGAAAAATCAAATTCAAATGTATGTGTTTTTTTACTTTTTGGCTTACTTTTATTGTTGAAATTGATTTGAGTTGAATTGGTTTTTTCTTCTAAAGATGGGTACATACTATGTTTTCACGAGGAAAAATTAAGCCCAACCGTTTTTTCCTCGTGAAAACACTACTAGTGTTGTGAAGTTGAAAAGACAGTTGACTACGTGTTTTTGACTGTTTCCAACACAGAAACGACGTGTTTTTTTGCCCCTTTTCAACACATAATTCGACACAACGTTTTTTCTTAGACGTTTTGACATTTGATTTGTTTACGTGCTCCACCAAGGTTTTTTAATATGTGTTCCACCTGTGGTGCCCATTATCATGGCAAATCTGTTGATTTCGCCAACTTTCCAGGTAAGCACACTCACGAACAGTCTATTGTACTCTCGCTGAAACCCCTTTTACTTCTACACAGATTCCCGATCTGGTTGAAATTGCCACCAATGCTGCGGATGTCCAATATGCTGGCAAGCGGACTGGCGATACTTTGTCTACAATATGCAAAGGCTGTGACCAAAAAAAGACGCAGCTCGCCTCATACTCGGTGGCGAATGTGATATATCGTATCATCTATGAGTATGAGTCCTTCATTGGAAGCGGTACCCAACGGCAATTGGAAATGCATATTGTGTGCAGTGTCGAAAGAGCGGCCCTTTCTCCAGTCAATCGAAACTTTTGTGCCGAGTCTTACAACGATAGTGAATTAGTAATGTAGTACAACAGTTGCAGAAGATGGGTACATTGCTCCTGTGACAACATAAAAAGCTAAGACTAATAGCCTGTTTCTTTATCTCGAACGAAAAGCTAAGCGAAAGAAAAGAAAAATTGGGTTTATGCAAGTCGAAATTTTCGTTCGCCTGACTCCATGTTTGTTCGCGACAGCACATTCGAAATAGAGTAACCAACATTTTTACTGAATAGTTTTATGTTTTCATTCGACTTGAAATGAAAAGATTGTGAAACCCAAATCTACTTTCTTTCGTCTAGAACACGAACGAAAGCTTTCGTTCGAGATAGAGAAACAGGCTGTAATCTTAACTATTCAACGAAGTGGAATATCGATGCAAAATGTGGTATAGACATTAAGCATTTAACAGAAGCTACTACTTGGTGGATTCAATAAACAAAGGCGGAAAAGAGAAAATATATATTTATAACTACTTTATTAAAAAGCATAATCTACAATCTAAAGGTATTCATTCAGTATATTTCATGCAAGGATCGGAAAGCGATACTTTTTTGTTTTCAACAAAAATAAATATCAAGTTGAAAATAAATTGTAAACTCAAAAGTTAAAAAACTTTCTCAACAATGTTCGTTTGAATACACAGTGCAACACGAAAAAAAATAACCATATACGGACACCACTACGTGATAAAAGACTAAAAAAAAAGACCCGTGTCTCCCAATTTTTCCCAAAGTCATACACTTTTTTTTTATGGGCCGCCAAAGATTTGGGGCCTCGGTATCATTTTCGTAAAAATGTGATCATTTTCTCAGGCTCATATCTTGCAAACCGTTCAGAATTTCGATTTACTCTCTGAGGCAAAGTTGTAGCTCTTGTCATAAAGAACAAAATTGCGAACAAAAAAACTTCACCTTCCAGATCAAAATCGCAAAAAACTTAAAGAAATTCGATTTTTTTACCTTTTTTCCGTGTTCAGGTCCATAGGTAGCAAACCGTTCAAAATTCAAGGAAACAATCAACTACAAAAATTTACCTAAGATCTCAATAAACAAATTTCTAGAACATATAAACTTCCTACAGATGATTCTTAATACTGTTTAGGTAGCACGCAAAAGTGAAAAATTTGCCGAAAATTTTTTAATTTCATTTTTTTTACCTTTTTCTCCTGTTCAGGTCCATAGGTAGCAAAAAATGAAATATACCTGGCCAGAACCATGTGTTTGTCCAAGGGTTAACACCGTTTAGGTAGCGCTTAGGTATCACGCGATCATGCACCGACAGCAGCAGCACAGGCAATGCAGTATAAACATAATACGAATACTTTTTTTAATATTTTTGTAATAGATAGCATAGTATCTCAATGTTGAAGTAAATAAAAAACAAATGAAATTAAAAAACGGTGTTAAGAATAATTCCCAGGAAGTTTATATGTTCTAGAAATTTGTTTATTGAGATTTTAGGTAAATTTTTTGCGATTTTGATCTGGAAGGTGAAGTTTTTTTGATTTTATTTGTTCTTTATGACAAGAGCTACAACTTTGCCTCAGAGAGTAAATCGAAATTCTGAACGGTTTGCAAGATATGAGCCTGAGAAAATGATCACATTTTTACGAAAATGATACCGAGGCCCCAAATCTTTGGCGGCCCATAAAAAAAAAGTGCATGACTTTGGGAAAAATTGGGAAACACGGGTCTTTTTTTTTTAGTCTTTTATCACGTAGTGGTGTCCGTATATGGTTATTTTGCCATGACTTAAAAAATTACACACAGTGATATCTATATCGAACCATAGACCTGCCATCGCTTACGCGACAACTTTTTATGTGGCTGATGAATTTGAAAAAATATTGTAAACATTATAGTGCTACGACCTTCGATTACATTCGTATTTGGTATCAAGAAGGACGGTATACCGAAGAACATCAACAATAGTTGATGTTCATGCTCATGAATGTCAAGTCTGTGGTTCGCTTGCGTTCAAAATAATAAATTACTTTTCATCAATGCTGTAAAACCATAACATTTATTTTGGTTTTGAACTTGTACTTAAACGAATAAAAACGTTTTCAAGTTTTGAAAGAAAAATATTTATGTTTGCGGTACTTGAAAATGTTTTTGTTCAATAAAAATAATTTCATTCAAAATTTGGAAACGTTTTTATTCATTTAAGTACAATTTGAAAACCAAAATAAAGTTTAAGTTTTTTTCAATATTGATGAAAGTAAAGTACTTTTTATTTTGAATTTATTTCAACTTGTGTGATATTTATTTTTTTGTTTATCGTTTTCCGGTCCTTGCACTAATCAAGTCATAGAATAACACATACGTAGAAGGTTTTATTCGCTCAATAAATTAAACGTCATAGGTACGATGGAAAGTAAACATTGGATGGTAGAAATATGGGTTCAATAATACCAGATAGTGGCAATAGTATACAGCGATCAACATAGGAACAACAACCGAATTTCGTGTTTTTGTGGCAAACTAGTTGTGTTAAATACAATACAAATGTATACCAACGATAAAAGTCAACAAAAAAGTGCAAAATATATTTAAATTTTTCAGTTCTACACCAAAACGACATGAAAAAGTTAAGTGAACACATTTTGGAACTCCACCTGGTGTAAGGTAATTTTAAATTTAATTGCTCTCATTTCCACAAACCTACGATGAGAGTGTGAAATGAAACGTCAGATGAGAGAATAAGAGTATCTAGGTATGTGTTATTCTATGAATCAAGTATTCTACAATCAACATAGAACAACAATAATTTGGTAAATTATGCATAACTTCGGGTATTTTGAAACATAATTTTCTATTCGGTCGCTCTGCGAAGTAATTTTAATGTTGATCAATTGTTAAAGTGAATGTATTACAAACAATTGGCAAAGTGAATGTATTACAAACAATAAATACGTTTGGTTAATATTAAAAAAAATGTATTTGAAAAATATGAGGTAGAGTAACTTCGAGAATTGTAGAATATGCAGGAATTGTATAATTATAATTACAAAAAACCCTGTAAAGATACCTATATACTTCGTACATTCAATAAAATAAAAGTTCAAAACAGAAAATATTTATTTGTAACTTTCTATATTTCACGCAAGGATCGGCAAACGATGCTCTTTTTGTATTCAACAAAAATAAGTATCACAAAGGTTGAAAATAAATGTTAAAGTTAAAACTTAAATGACTTTTTCAACTATGTTCGTTTGAACATCTATACCGAACCACAGACGTCATTCGTGAGCATGAGCTTAGTCGATAGCTTTTTATCTGGCCGATGCTCATGATGATTAAAAAGTCTGTGGTTCGCTTATCGATCATGTTAAAAATATTAAAGTATTTCTCAAAATACTTTACATCAATGTTGAAAACCCTTAAATTTATTTTGGTTTTTAACTTGTACTTAAATTAACAAAAACATTTTCAAGTTAAAGAAAAACTCAAGTAAAAGAACACTTGAAAACGTTTTC
Organism: Phaonia tiefii; assembly: GCA_963931995.1. Classification (NCBI taxonomy): domain Eukaryota; kingdom Metazoa; phylum Arthropoda; class Insecta; order Diptera; family Muscidae; genus Phaonia; species Phaonia tiefii. Next base: position 96,269,239 of record OZ008371.1, on the reverse strand, counting down.
GTCCAACAAAAATAATGTCTTTCAAAACTGGAAAACGGTTTTATTTATATACCTTTATTTCATTATTTTGAACATGGGCGATAGATTCAAATGAATTTACATTAGCTAAAAATTTTTGAGAAAGTTATTTAACTTTTGAGTTTAAAATATATTTTCAACTTGTGTGATATTTATTTTTGTTGACAACAAAACACATAGCTTACGAGGAAATATGTATTAACATAAAGCACCCAGCTATCAATATTATAGCCCTTAGATTTCAGTTTGCATGAAAGTGAAATCAAAAGCACTCGTCTTTTTTTGTGTGCATTCGAAGTGTTACATTGTTCATCATATTTAGGATTTTTCTAAAATTTCAATAAAATATTGCAGAGTGAACTAAGTAACAATTGTCTTCAGTAAATACGTTGATTTAATATGTCTTATAATTTTTATAACTTTCGTTGTGGATTATTTGCTTATCGACTAATGCGAAATACCAGAAGTTGGTGGTTGTGGCACTCTATTCCACCTTACTCGCTCACTAATTTTGTGTTTTTTTACTTTTATTTATTTATTTGCAAAAAATTGTATTTACATGATTTCTTAAATTATTATTTTTTATTAAAAAGTAGAGTTGGGAATTTTAGTTCATTCAACTGAGCGCTCTTTTTAGTTCAGCTCAACAGAATGAACTAGTTCATTCATTTAGTTAACTAGTTCATTGTATCATTTCAGCTTAACAGCTCATATGAGCTGGAAACTAAAGAGCTCATTTCAGTTTAATTTGTAGTTTTAGTTCAATCGGAGCGAATAATCGTGCAAATGATCTGATTTTTGCAGACTTTTAAAGTGTTTGGGGTACTGTGATATTTGTTTATACCAAATCGCCCTGTTGAAGATCGATTTAACGATTGGGTTATTCCGTTTCTGAAATATTTGGGAATATAAATGGTGATTAGCGCTGTAGTTATTGTGTGGAAGCCGGCAATATGTCCATTCCACAAAGATTGTAACATTAGGCACCTTTGTGCAAATTGAGTGAGACAAAGAGAGCATGAACTAGAAAATGGTGGAGATAACTGCACAATTGAAATACAAAATACTACTGAAACAATTGAACTACTGAAACAAAAGAGCGGAACAGTGTGAACTAGTTCATCTAGTTGACAAGAGTGAATCGTTCACTTGAACTAGTTCGTTCATGAACTACACAACTCTATTAAAAAGTGATGGTTTAGTAAAACCTTACATCTAGAGCATCAAATTATTGCCAATATTGAAATATTGAATATTGAAAACTACTGTGCAATCAGTTAAAATATGTGTTAAATTAAATATAATGCAGCATATAAATCCACAATACACGCCTAGGAGGTTCCACATTGCCCTCCAATTTTCATAATTATGGTTTTTGAGGTAACTCAGATTTTTCGAATATAATTTTCGATAAATAAATTATTTGAAAATCAAAAAAATTAATTTTGTCCTTGCCGTTCGTTACGAGGTGTGAGCATTGTGCTACAGCAAAAATGTATGGCTCGTGAGGAACGTAGACGACATAAATATTTAGCAGCTTCTAGTAACATTTTCAATAATATTTCCGGATTTTCATCCATGGCGATATTACTGTTACCGGTGTTACAACGATTTGTTTGAGCCTGTTGTTGTTCACGTGTATTGCGCGTTCCTTGGGACCCAACTGTTGGTTCCTCTTGATTTTCACTGGAGCTGCCATTGTCATTAAATCAACGTACCTATTTACTAAATGAAATGGAACAGACCTAGTATAGATCGGCTTATTTCTTTTGGGTGTAGGGAACGTTATTTTAAGTAAAACAAGTAAAATAAAAAAAATCGGGGGGAAACCCCTATTTTGTGTGTTACGTGCCCCCAAAGTTCGGGCATACAAGATGGTATTACGAGTGTGGTGCCGTCTTGTGGGACCGATTTGACCACTTCTTTGTGTAAAAGGAGTAATTTTTATTTTTTTTTGTTGCGATCTCGATAACTAAGATAGTTATCGAAAACATTTATTTAATTTTTTCGGTTTATTTTTTGATTACTATTAAGACTTAAATTTTTTTCTGTGAAATGTGGTAATTGAAAAAAAAACGATATTTTTAAAAATTAATCATCCGATATCTCGGTAACTAAAACAGTTATCGAAACAATTTTTTTAATTTTTTTTGTTTATTTCGACTCCTTTTAAAATCGGTCCCATAACACGGCACCACACTCGTGGCATCATCCTGTATGTCCGAACTCCGAAAAAGGGCGTTGTCTCCGATGTTTTTATTTAATTTTGTTTACTTAAAATGAAAAGTTCTATCCAGTGGTGATAGTTTGGAGCCGAAGTCGAGTTGCCGACCTATTCTAGGTTTAAGCCAATGAAATTATTAGTAGTTCACTGTTTACAATATCTTATTGACAATTGTAGTAAAATAAAAATGTTGAATTATATACTTACATACCACTTCGAATGCAAACAGAAAAAACGTCGAGTACATGTGTTTTCACTTTCAGGCCAACTGCAATATATTGTTGGCTGAGACCCTTATGCTAATATTTCCTAGTAAGCTATGTATGTATAGGCAACGGCCAAGACGTCAAATAATATTTAGCTTCGAAATATCAAAAAGGATGTACAGGTAGAGAAGAAAAAACCCCGCAATTTGGCAACCCTAGTAGAAGAGAACCAAAAAAGTCGACGCGATTCACTCAAACGCATTTCTTTCCCGCGTAATAACTTGATTATTTCATACTTTTTACATACTTAATGTAATTTTATTTATATATGGTTGAAATTTCTATAGTTAGATAGAATAACATCATCAGAAAACTGCTCGTGTATTGAAATATTCAACGAAGAGAGTAAGAGGGCGAGCAGAGAAACGACACACTTCAGTCATTTTCTTTGTTGGCATTCCACTCCATGAGTAAATTTTCTTCTCTATACAATAGTTGCTTTATGGAAATATTTAGTAAGGCAGCTTGTTGCTGAAGATGGTGGTTGTGATGCATGGAAGGTGGCGGTGGTGGCATCTGCTATTATTGTTGCTGAATTGTAGTATTTGTCGCCTCCTGGGATTGAGACAAAACCAATAATTGTCGTTGCTGCTGTAGTTGTGCGGATTAACTATAGTTGATGTGGTCGATGAGACCGGTCCAATGCCCACCAATGTTTGAGACTTTGAATTCCTGCAGTGGTCCATGTTTAACTCCACATATTGAATCTTCAAGGTATCGATCGATTTGCACTTTGTGGGTAAATTTGGGTGTACGTATTTCAATGAATGCAGCGAAGATCGTCTTCATGTAAAAGCGGTTGCTGTTAAAGGTGACACATCCCGAACTAAAGGGATATTTACCCATATCGATACTCGCATATAAAACAACATCGAATATGTCATCCGTAATCTTAGTCAAAACTCCGGCAGTCAATTTTCCTGAAACAAATACAGTTTTGTAGAATTTAATTTCTGTGATTTAATATTTTCTATCTTTTTTAAATGCAAATAATTAAATTTTACTTTTGCCACTGAAATTTTTTCTAAGAAAGCTTATTTGCAAACCAGTGTTGTAAAAAACAAAAACATAGTACCGTCTTACGGGGGCTAACCCCCTTTTACATATGCAAGAAAATTGAGAAAAGTTATCATCGAAAATACGAACTATCATAGAAAATTTTAGTAGTGTTGTGTACACGGTCAACTGTATGTTTATTTCAGAAATGTCGTCAAAGGCAAAAGGTACTGCCCCATTAGCTGGATCCAGTATTGTCACGTATTTATCACCTGGAAAAAAGTCGGTGTTAATATGTTGTTTCTTCTGAAACTTATGAAATTAAATATTTTTTTAAACAAATGTACAAAAATTAGTTATAATAAATAATTATTATTCCACCACATACCAATAAATTGGTGCAATCGTAGTTGTAAGTAGGTAATTTTGACATTCCACTTGCTGCAAGTGCCAAATATTAGGACTGTCTGCATACTTTTCTAACAACTTTTGTATGTAAACAGCTAATTTGCAATGTAAACATTGGACATGTAAACATTTATGTATATTATTTCCATTTCCTAATTTTGTTTGTTTACACAAAACATATGTTTTAACATGCAAATTATTACTGGCAAAAATTTCTCCAGTAAAAACTTGTAATTTATCTATCATCGAACTGTCAAACTAATCTCTCTCTTGCGCTCTCGTTACCAGATTTTTAATAAACAACATCCAGTAGCAATTTGTACAAATTGTTGTAAATTATCAGTACGCAGACATACCTATTTACAGTCTTCCAAATTTTGAACGCAGTTGAGCTACAAGTTGATGAAGTGTGATTGTTTAGTGGAAAAGTGTGAGTGAACTGCACTTATAGCGCGTTTACATGCACGATAATGTCGTGATAATCATTCTACGGCAAAAAAAAAACATTTTTATTTAGTTTAGACATTTTTATATTTCATGATACTTTTAAGGGTTTTCAGAATATTGTGCGAATGGCTGTGCAACGAAACAATTGCAAAATGTCTGAGCTCCTAAAACAAAATGTAGACGATTGCAATTGCTCAAGTTTTGCTTTTTGCACTGGAAACTCCATAGCTTTATTTTTCTCTCTGTGCTTTTGCTTATTAAACAGGTGACGTTTCCACACAGCTGATACTTTCACACAGTGCAAGCAGTGATGGAAAAATATATTACACTGGTCCGCTCTCGGACTTTTATTCTCTCATCTGACGTTTCATTTCACACTCTTCGCCGTAGGTTTGTGGAAATGAGAGAAATTAAATTTAAAATTAACTTACACCAGGTGGAGTTACAAAATATGTTCACTTAACTTTTTCACGTCGTTTTGGTGTAGAACTGAAAAATTTAAATGTATTTTGCACTTTTTTGTTGACTGACAAAAACACGAAATTCGGTTGTTGTTCCTTTGTTGAACGTTGTTTACTATTGCCTATGTCGTTAGTAGTGTGAGATCATAACGCAATTATTGTATAGAGAAGAAAATTTACTCATGGAGTGGAATGCCAACAAAGAAATCGAGTGAAGCGGGTCGTTTCTTTGCTCGCTCTCTTCGTTGAATATTTCAATACACGAGCAGTTTTCTGATGATATTATTATATCTAACTATAGAAATTCCAACCATATTTAAATAAAAGTACATAAAGTATGTAAAAAGTATGAAATAATCAAGTTATTACGCGGGAAAGAAATGCGTTTGAGTGAATCGCGTCGACTTTTTTGGTTCTCTCCTACTATGGTTACCAAATTGCTGGGTTTTTTCTTCTCTACTTGTACATCCTTTTTGGTGAGATAAAACAGCGTTGCATAAAGCAAATGAAGCGTTTTTTTCCTGATTCCTAGAAAAATAAGAAAAAACAACATAGGATCAGCAATTTCATTTGGCAATATTACCAATAATTGTAGGCAATTTCACGTTGACAAACCATACAGGAATTTGCCTTGCATATTTGTAGATTTACCTAAGGCAAAAAGGCAATGAACAAAATTTACTGTGGGTGATTTGAAACGTGAATTTGTGCAATACGATCAGTACATTTTCGAGTATATTGATAGAAATAAAAATTTGTTTTATTATTTTATTTACTTATTTATACATACATAAAGTGTGTGTTTTTAACCCCGCTAAAATTAATTATGGTTTAATTTGTACGGGACACCTAAGCGATATTAAGTGGCATTTCAATTTCCCATTGAGCAATGACAATGTTGCCACATGTTCAACGCCAAGATATGGGAACAAAAAGTTATCTTATAACGCATTTACACCGCCGTTTATCGCGTCCAGGTTATCGAAAAGCTTGTTCTCTAATCTTTGCCGTTTACATTAAATTTACATTTCAGGTGGCAACTCTATGCTTGGACAACTTCAGCGCCGAGACCAAATTATCGAACACGGCTTCACACAGAAAAATTAAGTTGGTTTTGTCAGTTTTGTACAAATTTGGGATGTTTTGAAATAACTGTAACTTTAAAATTGTATCAGTGGGTCAAATCGGGCCAGTCGATAAAATCAGCTCACATTTTAAACCAATAATAATCATTTATATAGGCGGCGGCGTAAGCTACAAAAAAGTTTTCGTGGTGGCGTCGCGTAAAAAAATGTTCGATCAGCTTCTGTCTCAAAGACGATTTACAATTAGACGACCAGAAGATGTGCGCAACTTGGCAACCCTGGTAAAAGAGAACCAAAAAGTACTAGGAGTTCACTCAAACGCATTTCTCTCTCGCGTCATATCTTGCTTATTTCATACTTTTTGCATAGTTTATGTAATTTTACTTCAACTTGGTTGGAATAACACTATCAAAAAGCTGCTCGTGTATTGAAATATTCAATGAAGAGAGTAAGAGAGAGAGTAGAGAAGTACTAGGGTTTCACTCGTTTTGTTTGTTGGCATTTGAGTGAAGAGAAATTTTGACTGTCTACTTGTACATCGTTTTTGTCTGTCTGTCAAACAGTTGAGTTTTTGTGTATGTTTTTATTATGATTGCATTTTTTAGTAACAACAATGTTGCATCAAAATTTACATCAGTTTAAACTGAGGTTAACAATTAAACTTCAGTTTCTATAGATTAAAAATGTATGAGTAATCTTCTAGGTTAGTCCGGGTTAACAGAGTTAACCTTCGAAATGCGTAAATCTTGTTTGGTGTAAATGCCGTATTAGATAAATTTTGTTATCATTTCTTGCGAATGAAACAGTTATTAAGGAGAGACTCAAAAGCTGAATTTAATGGAAGGCTGCGTATACTTTTATATCTCTAAATTTGAAGAGTACAAGTTTGACAACTGTGTTATAAATTGTTCTCCATTTTTTTCGTAGTGATGGTATTCTTCCCAACTAGCTACAGCCTGGGCGTGAATTCTTAACCCTTTAACCACCTCGAGAACAAACAACAATAAAAAAACTGACTCTAAATTGACTGAACTTTCCACACTCAAAAACACATCAAGCACAAGTAAATATTTTATTTCTGGGACCGATTTTATTCCCAGATGCGTTACCCTTCCCTACCTTTGTCATTTGATTCCTTTATAATGATCCCATAAATTTAACACTCATCACAACTCACCTTTTTCACTTCCTTCATCAGACCTTTATCCCACCTGAAATCCTTTCAAAAACTTAACAACACATTATTTCTTCAAAACACTTAATACATATTTATTAAATAATCACTACTAATACTAACAATTAACAGAAACAATAAACTCAAAATGCAAAACTGAAATTTATTCCGTCTATAATTTTGTTTGAGAATAGGATGACCAGAGTTTCATTAAAAAAAATTTATAGAGAACAAAATACTAAAGAACTTATTACAAAAAAAAAACTAACACAACTAGTAGGATCCACTAAATGATCGAATAAAATAGTCTTTCATTTAGACATACGCGTTGATTGGCTTGCTAAATTTTGTTATTTCACCTAAAGAGCTCTCTCGACGAAATTATCAACTCGCAATGTTTTAAAAATAAAATGGTTAACACAAAATTTCTCACTAAAACTTATTCTAACCTAACTCTAATTTTCAAATTTCCCTTAATCCGATCTTTATTTTCTCAAATTTTATGGTTTTTATTATTTTTCTTGCACCTTTGTTTAAAAACCGAAAAATTATTCTAGTGGAGATAGGAACCCGCAAATTTGGGTATTATTCTCAAAAACTTCCGTTTACCAGAGCCCACTCTATTCACAGGGTTTGGGAGCGCGCTGACTTATGGCCCACAGAGTGGATTCTATTTAAGTTCGAGTGGCCACTGTATCAGGATTTTCCTTGTTTAATTCCACAATTAAAATCGGCCACAAATAACAAAAAAGTACTTTTTATTACCTTGAGTCCCGGAGTTATTGTCTGGTTGGGTGAATGGTGTTTATGCTCAATTATAGGAACTATTTTCCGCCTAACACACACAACTACTCACTTTATTTAAAGGAATGGTTTTTCACAATTAAAAAAATAAAGAATATCCCGTTCAAACCTCCAGATTTCAGCTAAACGACTAAATAATTAACACAAATATTCCCGGCACTCAAAGTAATTGAACTGCGTTCTGGACTCCAGACTTCAATTCGCGCTTGCTTTAAAATTTTGCGTCCGTTCGACCGATTAGTCACTTTGCCTTTAAATGTTCTCTAACTTTTCCCTTATGCACAAAGATACTGTTTCGAACATATCCTTATGCTCTGCCAATCTAACTGCTGCTATATAACAGAAACCGAAAAACATCAACAAAACGGTTCACGGACTACATATATTGGGTTAACGACTACATATTTTTGTCCTCGAGCAATTTCAATGTATTTTGTTTTTGTATCTTCAATTCCCTCAGTTCCTCCACTGTACACTGAAATACAACCCTGTACTTGGTTCATTCTGACATCAGGGGGGTTACTCTCTATTGCGATGCGAAAGCAATTGCGATGCGTAAGCTAAATGCGACTAGTGCACAAATTGGTACTCTGTAACGCTTTCGCAAACGCTTGCGCAAAATTATTTGAAAAAGTAGCAACACTGGCGCAGTAAAATAAACAAATACGAAGAAGAAAAGAAGGAATGTCAAAAAATTTAATTTGAAAAAATATTAAAAGTGATGGATTCCGTAGCTCTGTGGTTTGATGAAGAAAATGAACGTGTTGAGAGAATTACAAGGAGAATTTTAAGAGACAGCTCAGATGTAGTCACCTTAAATAGCAACTGGTAAGAAATAAAAATTTTATGTAAAAAATATTTGTTTAATTTGTGTTAATTTAGCTTTGCACAAAATTTTCGCCTCAATAAAGAAGCGTTTATGTATGTATTAAACTGCATTAAAGATGAATTTAATGCTCCAAAGAGATCCACAGCAATTCCAGTAGTAATAAAACTAGCTGCTGCTTTAAAACTACTTGGACAAGGTGGATATCAACACCAAATTGGCCAAGACCATCTTTTAGGTCTTTCGCAACAGAGTATGTCTCGTTGCTTACAAGAAGTCTGCAAGGTGATTGAAAAAACACTTTGTCCTACGCACATACAATTTGATACAACTGCAGAAGATGAAAATGAAATAAAAAGAGGATTTTTCCACGCATGTGGTATTCCTGGGGTGATTGGAGCTGTGGATGGCACTCATATACAATTGATTCGACCGGCTATAAACGAGCATTTGTATTTCAACAGGAAATTAAAGCACAGTATGAACGCTATGGTGGTAAGATTTTATATATGTACATATGTATGTAAACCTAACGTTGTATATATGTATTTAGATATGTGATCACAAAATGAAAATTACATTTGTTGATTGCCGGTATGGTGGTGCAAGCCATGATTTGCGAGCCTTTCTCATGCGAAACAAAAATTAAAAGAACGGTTTGAAAGAGGAGAAAAAGGTTTTTGGCTGATTGGTAATTCAATTGTAAAAATTGTAATATAATTTTTTTCACTTATTTTTTTATAATATCTTTGTAGGCGATTCGGGCTACCCACTGGAACCCTGGCTGCTAACTCCATATAGGAATGCAACGGAAAACTCATCCGAATCGTTTTATAACAAACAGTTTTCCAAAGGAAGGTCCATAATTGAGAGTGTTTGGTGTTTTAAAAGGCAGATTTCGTTGCCTGTTAGCAGCCAGAGAACTGCATTATACTCCAGAAAGAGTAGTTCAAATAATGAATGTTTGCTGTGCTTTGCACAACATTTGCATGAATTATAATGTAGAATCACCTCAACGAGAAATTGATGAAACAGAAGGTACGAGTGAAAATGAGTTTGCTGTTTATAGCAATACAAGTAACAGGGACCAAATAAATATTGCTAAACAAGTCAGAAATGAAATAAAAAACAATTTAGTTTTAAGAACATAAATTTTATTAAAACAAATGCAATAAAACAAAAAGGAATTCATTGTAAAACATAAATAAAAAATAACCTTACAATGTAAAGTTTCACAGCTTCTTCAGAGTGATTTTGAGATCATAAAACAATTGATGAAAAACATTTTGGTTGTGGCGTATTCACTAAAAATATTTTGAGCTTATTGAGGGTTCATTTGACAAATTATCTATGAATACTTGTCAAATAAGCCTTCAATATACCTAAAAAATTTGGCCGTTAATCTTTAAAAGATTTTTTTGATGTTAAAATTCATCTATTAAATATTTTAATATTAAAAATGCATCACACAATATAGTTATCACATTGTCGATTTTTCTATTTCTAGTTCTAACATTTTCTTTTTTAGTTGTAGCTTTTCTATACCTAATTTTTGTTTTTGGAGCTTATACTCCTTTTTAAATTTAAATTTTTCTTTAGAAAACGCTAGTTTCTTTTCCTTTAACTCAAATGTTTTCCTGTTAAATCTTACCAAATCCTTTAAAGAATTTCTTACCTCTCCCAGCAATTTGGTGGATTCACTTTGATAAACTCCTTGATTTTCTACTTGTGTTTTTAATAGATTATCTCGTTCAGTTTGATTTGAGACTCGCGAACGTTTGCTTGCCTGAAGATTCTCATCTAAACAACTACGTTTGGCTGCATGCACTGTTTCTTTTGGTACGACGTCTTCATTTTGCGCAGACTCCAACAATTCTCCGATAAGCTCTTCACTTACAGTACTATTATTACTGCTTGTACCAAAGCATGCTGATTTTGGTAGACCATTGACAGCTCTTCCATATGCAGCAGATTAATTAGTTGTTCTTCCATAGAGGACAGCGGACAGTACTGTGAAACACCACCGCCTGTGCTGGAAATGCTTAATTTGTTTCTTCGCATTTTTACTTTGGTGTGAGTTTTTAAGTCAGACCAAACCTACATGCATATGTACATAGACATTAATACTTTGTTAGTACATATTATAGTTTATATTAAAAAATCATAAAACATTACCTTTTTCCAACCAGGTATATCCCTTACAGGAGGCCCATTGCTGTTAAGGTCATCCGCCAGTTTGGTCCACAAATTATTTGAACGAACTCTTGCATTTACTGACTGTAACTGCCCTTTCGCCAAATCGCTGTGTTGCACCATAAAATCTATAATAATTTCAAATTGACGTTGTTGTGTTTGCAACTTTTTTGATTTTTCCCTAAAAAAATAATAATTTGGATAAAAATACAACGATTTATTATGCTTACTTACATGCTGCTTCCTTTGCGTTTGATATTTTGTTGACGCAAGATTAATGCGCTTAACGAACGATTTTGACAGGCGCTTTTGCATTACAGAGTGCGGTGATGCCACATTTGCGAAAGAAGAGAAATTGAATGCGAAGGGAAAATACGAAAACGCATTAAAGAGTACCAAATGTTCAATTTGTTAACTTTTTTCTTACGCATCGCAATAGAGAGTAACCCCCCAGGCAACTCTGAGTGGAACGTATTGCCGCCACAACTACACAAATGTTTGTTGCAGCTGGCCAATTCTCAACAATTTCCAATTAATATCCGGAAACATTCATGGTGAGTTGTGTAGAATATTGTTGTCCCCGCCGCTATCAAATATAATCCTTATTTCAGGTACAAACAGTAATGACGTCATGAGAGCACACATACACACACGGCCATAAACAAAACAAGGGACAGTGGTTCGCATGCACAACATCATGTGGCATTTTTTTCTCACCACAGGTAAGTACATCACAGATTGTCCCATAAATTAAACATTAAGCTTTTATCCTTCTATCTAGCCCACGAAATTGTACACCCGACGACCCACACCCTCAACAAAACTGTGGTTTCAATGATCTCCGCCGAAACAACAGTGTGATGGGTGTAATTTCTATCAGTCTACCTTCCCTCCGTATAGATTCGAGTCTATAAAGGGGAGTTAACGAACCCTCCTCAAGCGCCCAACGTAGGCTACACCCGCTTATCTATGGAGCATTCGGCTGAATTAGCCGGGCAATACAACTGTATTAAAAGAGTATGGGAAACTAATGTAACCTATGTACCGGATGACCAAATCCGTAAGACAAATTATCCTGATACCCAGAGTGTTAGCGCAGAATATTTTAATCGGGTTTCAGTACTATTTAAATTAACGGATAGAATATCAATTTTTTTTTAAATTCTCCTCTTCAATATATTTTTTTCCTGTCTTAATTCTTATTCCAAATCGACATCTAAATTTATTCATCAAATTCAGATTTTTTTTTTCTTTAACTTTTTGGAAACGACAATGTCGTATCTCAAAATGAATATATATATAATTTTCCCATCTTTTTCTCAGGTATGCAACCGAAACGTTAAAGCGAAGCCAGGTAAAAGGGGATTTTTATCTCCGGATTTGGTGTACACATGGGCGACTAGTAGAAAAGTGGCGGTGTTCCATTTTATTTCCCAAATAACCTACGAAATGGATTATATTAGGGAAGTAATTGTAATCCTAATATTACCTATGAGGTTGTTACTTTGTGTATTTTCCCTATTCATTTTCAGGTACTACAACATAAAACATCAAACGAAAAACATGGAATGATTGGTAGTATTTGTAAACTAAATAATTATGTGCAGGTACAAAATTACTTACAACTATTCTTGTACTAAGGGTGTTATACTGCACATATAAGTTAATATTATCATCTATGGTTTCCTTCCCCAACTTATTTACTACCTTTATTGCATATTCCCCCTTTCGTCTCATTGTTTTATATCCTTAGCGTGATATATGCCCAACGGAGTACCCTGTAAGGTCTCTACCTCGTACATATTGTTACCTATGGCACGAGAAATTCGACATTTTGAAAACTTTTTGCAAAATTTTGCGTTTTTATTGTTCTTGAAATCACTAAGAACAAAATTTCTCTTATATACTTCTTGCCCAGGTACAAATCGTACAATTCTTGCCCCTTTGTTGTACCTTAACGCACTTATTTCATAGGCCTTATGCAAATTTTTCTTTATCATGCTCCTAATATCTTGAAGCCTATCGCTGTCACTCATAATTAGGAGTTCTCCATCATCAAGAGACTTGAGCTTCCGAGCTAACTTGTAGTCAGCACCACAAGTATACATATTTTGGCCAAATAGGGAAAAAATGGACTCACTCCTGTTGCCGTGTGAACTGCCGTTCTCAATGACGACTCTATTGCCGATAAATTTACATCCCAGTCCCTATGGTCTTCTTCCATGTATGCCCTTATTGCCGCCTGGACACTTTGATTGACTCTATCGGAGGCGTTTGATTGTGGAGCGTGTACTCCCGTTCTCATATGCACTATTTTGTAATTTTCCATAAGTTTCTTAAAATCTTTTGAAGCAAATTGCTGACCATTGTCAGAGTGAATTATTTCCGGTATTCCAAAGTTGTGAAATACATGTTCAAGTAGGAATTTTACTACATTTGTCGAAGTGGCTTCCTTCATTGCCTTTAAAAAAACAAATTTGGTCAGATGGTCGACCACTATGAAAATATATGCGTTGCCTTTTTTTGAACGCGGATATTTCCCTAAGAAATCAATATATAATTTCTGAAAAGGTCGATCCGTCGTAACTTCTTTCCCTATCTCGGGCATTAAATTTTTATTCGATGATTTAGATTCTTTACGAATGTCGCACTGATTTACAAAATTTTTTACCTGTGTTGCCATATTTGGCCAATAATATTTCATGCGGATCCGCTGTAGAGTTTTATTTATACCCCCGTGCGATTTGTCTTCAGGTACATGAGCCTCTATTATAAGGGAATGTGTTAGGGTGTTTGGCACCCACAACTTCCAAACGAATTCTTCGTTCACCTGCATTTCAGAAGTCAGATTATTTCTCTTAAAGGCAAGACCATTTGCCACCTTAATATCTGGTAGTTTTTCTGAGTTCTTCTTTATCGTATCGATTAAATCCAAATACTCTTCAGACTCGAATTCGGTGGTCTCGAATTCCAGAATATCTGTCCCCAATAAGTCCTCTCCAGCATTTAACTCCTCAATTGCCCTTGACAATGTGTCAGCAACAATATTATCCGTGCCCTTTCGATGTTCTATCTGAAAATCGAATGTTTGTAACTGCAGTGCCCATCTGGCTAACCGACCATTCAAATCCTTTCAACCACTTCAGGCTTGCATGGTCGGTGATCAACGTGAATGGCATCAATTCCACATAAGGCCGAAATTTTTTGACAGCCAAACACTCCTTTTCAGTTACACTGTAATTTCTTTGGGCCATATTTAATTTTTGGGAGAAAAATGTTATTGGTCTCTCATATTTTTCATTATCGATCTGAAATAAAACGGATCCTATTCCATAGCTAGATGCATCGCATTGTATAAAAAATCTTTTTCCAAAATCTGGATGAGCCAGTACCGGTGCCGTAGTCAATGCATGTTTCAATTGTTTGAAACTTTCCATAGCCTCTTCTGTAACTTTAAACTTAGTTCCCTTTTTGATTAAATCAGTTAGAGGAGCAGTCATCTTGGAGAAATTTCGAATAAATCGACGGTACCAGCCTGCAGTTCCTAGGAAACTGCGAACCTCTCTGACGGAGTTTGGTATTGGTATTCGATTTATCGATTCCACTTTTTCAGGATCAGTCCTCATACTTCCTCCACCCACAATAAACTTGACTTATTCAATCCTATTGTAAGATTGGCTTTAGACAAACAGTCTGCTACTTTCCGGAGAAGCTTTAAGTGCCCCTCTAGATCAGCTGAAATGATCAAGAGGTCATCTAAATATACGAAGACATTTGACTTCAATTCTTCTGGAATCACTCGATCCATTAGCCTACACAGCCTTTGTGCCGCATTACATAATCCAAATGGGATTACTACATACTGGTATAATGGGCGTCCAGGAATAGTAAAGGCTGTGTATGATCGAGATCTTTCATCCAAAGGTATCTGCCAAAACGCGAATTTTAGGTCCACACTGCTAATAAAGTGCGTCTCATCTAATCGGCTCAAGATACCCTCAATGTTTTGGATCGGATAGGCGTCCTTTATGGTTCTTTCGTTAATTTTGCGGGCATCTAGGCATAACCTGTTCTTCCCTGGCTTTCGAACTAGGGTGCACCTGCTACTCCATGCACTTTCACTTTCTTCGATAACCCCTAATTTTAGCATTTGGTCTATTTCGCTATAAATTAGTTCCTGGACCGCCGGGGAAACAGGATAATGTCGGTCCTTTACAGCAGTGGCTCCCTCGATCAGATCTATTTTATGCATCTGCAGCGTGGTCTTCCCTAAACCATGTTCCTCAAAGCAACGAAAAGATTTAATTGCCTCGTTCAATTGATTTCTCTGTTGTTTGGATAGTTGGTGTTGTTTGACATCGTTTATTTCTAACGGATAGGCAATGGCCGGCCTCTCCGCATCAATTTCTTCCATTGGGAATATTCGTGGCGCCAGCTGGAACTGTTTCCAAAAATCCACCCCAAGATATGCCTCTTGGACCAAGTCGGCACATATATAAAATTGAATTTCCCTTTTTTCCTTATTATATTCTATTGGAATATTAACTATTCCAATTACAGCGTATTTATTGCCGCCGGCTGTTCGAACATTAGAATAAAATTGGGTCATTTGTAGATCTAGGTCATTCATCAGATTTTGGCTGTTCTTTCCTAAGATGCTTATGGAAGCTCCTGTATCCAAAAGGCCCCTAATTTGTACGTCACCTATTTTTATATCGGCAAAGGCTCTTGGATCTGTTGATATTTTATCCACTATAGACTCACATTTGTCGACCGTATTTCTTACCTCTTTGTGGGTTAGTCTCTTTTCCTTGAATCTTTTTCTTGTTTTCCTTATTTTCTCCAATTTTATTTCTTCATTAAAAATGCGATCTCTAATTCTGCTATAATTCTCTAATCTTTCGTTATACGATTTCCTTAAATTTTCTCCCGTTTCCTGTTTATGTTGTTTGGTTGTTTTCCTTGCCATTGATTTTTTTTAATAAAGCATACTGATCTCCCGGGTTTTCCTTATTTTCCGATTTATTCTCCACAGGTTGTTCGTTACCGGGGACCGATTTCATCAATGACGGTTCTACTTCGGAGTCTCGATGTCTTCGGGAGTTTGAGTGGAGTGTAACTCCTCCGTCCTTGTCACACTCCTTCCCCTGTTTCCCGAGCACTCGGGACACTCGGGGACAACTACGTCTGTCAAGCCACATTTATAGCAGAACGTATGTGTCCTCTTAGAATCACAATCCCACCACACGTGATCAGGTTTGTGACAATTCCAGCATATTAACTCCAATGAAGTTCCCTTGCCGTTGTAAGGTCGGTTGGATTTAGCAGGATACCGGATTGCCTCAACGGTAATGTCCTCTTCATGTTCTGGATCTTCATACACTTCACTTACTTGACGTCGATTCGGAATAAAACGAGGTGGAGGCTGCACGGAACTGGACTCGCCGATCTTTCGGAGAAAAGTTCGTTCTACATCTTTACATTCGTCTCGTAGATGTTCCACCGAGTTCACCTGTATCGGATATACTATTTGAGCGAGGTTTTGGCGAAGGTTCCGCTTCAGAATCCGAACCATCTCCCAGTCCGGTAATTGCACTTGTAATTTGGCTCCTAGCTTTTTTTTATCGCTGTGAAGAATGAGTCGATTGACTCCCCTGGTCTCTGTAGTCGCTCCTCTAAATCCCTCATTATTTCGTAATCGCTCCGTCGGGACCGATATTGTTGCAGCAGGGAGTATTTTAATTCTGCCCAACTTTTAAACTTCCCAGATCTTTTTAGTGCGAGCCAATACCAACCATCTGCGTCGCCCTTAAGTAAGCGTTGAAAATCTCCAACGACATCGGACCATGGAACTCTATAATACTCTTGGGGGTATTCAACTCGGAAAATAAAATCTTCTACATCCATGTGGTCAGGATTTCCATCGAAGATTACCTCCCACTTTACGATAGGGCTTCGAACGACATGCCTAGGTGTAGTATGATTTTCGACTTCCCATCTATTCGATTTCGGTCTCTCATTATCCGTGTATTCGCCCCGATTTTCTGTTAAAATATTTTGAAAATTTAGGTGTCTCGAGAATGAGGGTCTATTTTGTTCTCTATTTTCAGCACCCTGTATTGGTTCATTGCTCGGAATACGGTTCGTGAATGTCATTTTTTTCATCTCCATCAGCATCCATTGAAAACCATTTTGCAGTTTGCGGTCAATGCTCTCTTCCAAACGGGCCTTATTTTCATTATTCGTCTCTGCTATCAAATCCTTAATCAAGGACGCATACCGCCGAGGACTATCATTTCCTATGTCTTGATTTCGAATCTGGGGATTTCCTTGTTGAGCATTACTGGCTACACTTGGACGGTTTTGAGCAGTGATGAATGAACGTGGAAATGATAAGTCTGGTACTGGTGGTTTGGTTTTCGGAATTGTTCCAGTGGGCCAACCTATAGCCACTTTAGGAGAATTCCTTACCACATTAGTGTTTCGGTTCGTAGGGTTATTACTTATTGTCTCAGACAAATCAAAAATATTGTCCTCCGCAGGTTTTTCCGGCGCTTTACTACCGGATCTTTGAATGACCATTTCTTCAGCTTCCTCTGTCATCTATTGCAAGTTAATAAAAATAGTTCCCTAGTTTAAGAAATTGGGAAATTTTGATTGACTGAAGCTAAATCTCAATGATCTGTTGATGTTTATATGTTCTATAAATATTTGTCCTAAATAATATCAAACAACACACAAAACATTTACTAAAATACAACAATTTCAATTTACATATACATTTGGATTTCAGGTGTGATAGGACATTCGGTTTTTTTGGACTTCTTTCTGATGGTGTTGTGACGAGTGTTTTGACTTACGCATTCTTCTCCAAAATTCGCTTTCTTCATGTCTATACTAATTCTCTACTAGACAACTATGCCTCATTTTCGCTTAGGATCTATTAACGGGGTTTGCAAACTAGACTTTTTCCTTCTAGGACATCACCAAATATGGTTTCATCACGCAAACTAAACAATGACATGATCTAGGACGTGATGATTTATCAAACAAAATAATGGTTACATTCTGAACCTTAATTTCCAATAATACGTTAAATGCTATTAGTTTTACACTTTCACTAAGTCATTTAAAGTTTATTGATTCACACTACTCATCTTCTTGTAAAACAAATGAAAAACATTTGAACTTTCATTACCAGTCAAGATTTTCCAAATTTGCTTTACATTTCAATATGTATGTGCTACTGGGCTATTTCATATTGGATCTTCCGGATTTTTTAAGATTGGGCGCCATATTGTTATAAATTGTTCTTCATTTTTATCCTAGTGATGGTATTCTTCCCAACTAGCTACAGCCTGGACGTGAATTCTTAACCCTTTAACCACCTCGAGAACAAACAACAATAAAAAAAACTGACTCTAAATTGACTGAACTTTCCACACTCAAAAACACATCAAGCACAAGTGAATATTTTATTTCTGGGACCGATTTTATTCCCAGATGCGTTACCCTTCCCTACCTTTGTCATTTGATTCCTTTATAATGACCCCATAAATTTAACACTCATCACAACTCACCTTTTTCACTTCCTTCATCAGACCTTCTCCTTCACCCATTTATCCCACCTGAAATCCTTTCAAAAACTTAACAACACATTATTTCTTCAAAACACTTAATACATATTTATTAAATAATCACTACTAATACTAACAATTAACAGAAACAATAAACTCAAAATGCAAAACTGAAATTTATTCTGTCTATAATTTTGTTTGAGAATAGGATGACCAGAGTTTCATTAAAAAAAAAATTTGTAGAGAACAAAATACTAAAGAACTTATTACAAAAAAAAAACTAACACAACTAGTAGGATCCACTAAATGATCGAATAAAATAGTCTTTCATTTAGACATACGCGTTGATTGGCTTGCTAAATTTTGTTATTTCACCTAAAGAGCTCTCTCGACGAAATTATCAACTCGCAATGTTTTACAAATAAAATGGTTAACACAAAATTTCTCACTAAAACTTATTCTAACCTAACTCTAATTTTCAAATTTCCCTTAATCCGATGTCAGCTAAATGATTAGTCTTTATTTTCTCAAATTTTATGGTTTTATTATTTTTCTTGCACCTTTGTTTAAAAACCGAAAAATTATTCTAGTGGAGATAGGAACCCGCAAATTTGGGTATTATTCTCAAAAACTTCCGTTTACCAGAGCCCACTCTATTCACAGGGTTTGGGAGCGCGCTGACTTATGGCCCACAGAGTGGATTCTATTTAAGTTCGAGTGGCCACTGTATCAGGATTTTCCTTGTTTAATTCCACAATTAAAATCGGCCACAAATAACAAAAAAGTACTTTTTATTACCTTGAGTCCCGGAGTTACTGTCTGGTTGGGTCAATGGTGTTTATGCTCAATTATAGGAACTATTTTCCGCCTAACACACACAACTACTCACTTTATTTAAAGGAATGGTTTTTCACAATTAAAAAAATTAAGAATATCCCGTTCAAATCTCCAGATTTCAGCTAAACGACTAAATAATTAACACAAATATTCCCGGCACTCAAAGTAATTGAACTGCGTTCGTGACTCCAGACTTCAATTCGCGCTTGCTTTAAAATTTTGCGTCCGTTCGACCGATTAGTCACTTTGCCTTTAAATGTTCTCTAACTTTTCGCTTATGCACAAAGATACTGTTTCGAACATATCCATATGCTCTGCCAATCTAACTGCTGCTATATAACAGAAACCGAAAAACATCAACAAAACGGTTCACGGACTACATATGTTGGGGTAACGACTACATATTTTTGTCCTCGAGCAATTTCAACGTATTTTGTTTTTGTATCTTCAATTCCCTCAGTTCCTCCACTGTACACTGAAATACAACCCTGTACTTGGTTCATTCTGACATCAGGCAACCCTGAGTGGCACGTATTGCCTTCAGCCAAACGTCATAAACAAATCACATAAACAAAACAATCAAAACGCTCGGCCACTTTGTGAATAAAAAATAAATTAATATTCACAAAAGTGGTATCTGCTGCTCAACACATAAGAAGAGGAGAGATTGCCGACAGAGTAACGAGGGACCATTTCAGGTACGTCGCGCATCTCACCCAACAACATGTTAAAAGTTCAGTTCCATTGCGGCCGTAGGTACAGGACCATTCTTGCCGCCACAACTACACAAATGTTTGTTGCAGCTGGCCAATTCTCAACAATTTCCAATTAATATTCGGAAACATTCATGGTGAGTTGTGTAGAATATTGTTGTCCCCGCCGCTATCAAATATAATCCTTATTTCAGGTACAAACAGTAATGACGTCATGAGAGCACACATACACACACGGCCATAAACAAAACAAGGGACAGTGGTTCGCATGCACAACATCATGTGGCATTTTTTTCACCACAGGTAAGTACATCACAGATTGTCCCATAAATTAAACATTAAGCTTTTATCCTTCTATCTAGCCCACGAAATTGTACACCCGGCGACCCACACCCTCAACAACTGAAACGAATGAACGAAAATAAAATGTCTGTTGTTGCTGCTTGCAACTACAACAACATAACGACTTATAACGGTGTTCCCGCCAGAGTAACAAGCCGAGCGAATTTGAGCCGACTAGCCGCCGCCGCCGGTAATTTTTTTATACTCCGAGCCGCCGCCGATTTAATCGGCTAAAATCGGCTTAAAATATGAGTCGATTAACTCGAAGCCGCCGATTTTTTCGTTAGGTGTACTTAAAAGCTTAAGTGCTTTAATGTAACCAATAACGAATAGCGAATACCGAGATACTCGGTACTTGTACTCGTTATGATGATTTGTACAACACTGTCTAACATGACCCCAAGTTCCGTTATAAAACGAGAATGACAAATATATAAAAATAGTGAAAATGGCACAAAACTAAAACATAACCTGGCGTTTTATCAGAAATTGGTAAAACAGAAATAATATGCGAAAGAACACCCAAAAATTTTTCCATGCTACGGCGCCTGCTCCGAATGCTGGAATCATATTGAAACCTTCATCATTGGAAGCAGAACCATTTTAAAGGGTTATAGATTTTGTTTTCACTGCTTCGAAGAAAATATCCTTCTTAAAGCGCAATTTTAAGTTAACTTTTTTATTTTGCATGTGAAACGTGTAAAACAAAGCAAATTTTGTTTTCGAGATTTGGTCGTTCCACTTTTAAAATAAAATATATGTACATACTTCGCTGTTTATTATCGGATCGGCTTGTCATTGGGAAGATTATGTAAACTCCTTTGAAACAACGTCTAATTTTCCCGATTTCATTAACCCACTGTGGGGCGGTTTCAGGTTTTGGTTCAAACTTTTTGGGAGAATACTTATGTCAAAATATGAACCATGGTACAATATGTCTCATTAACCCTGGAAACCCATATTATGCAATATACTTCATCAAATCCGCGCGATTATTTTAAAATAATTTTTCAAAGTGGGTGTTTTTCGTCGTTCCTCATATTATTTACTTTTAAACCAGGTCCCACCGGCTGCAGTTTTCCTAATAGTTTTGGAACAAAAAATATATCATTATCATCTGGTGTTTAAAAGGTTAAAGAGACAATCAATACCTCAAATTAAAGCTTGAAATCTTACCTTCAGAATATATTATACTTAGTATGGACATAAATACTGTTACTTATATTTTGGGCTATAAAACAAAAACTAATGTTTTTGTTTCACGCACGCCTTAAGTCGCATTGGACAATCATCAATAGCTACACGCACCTTAAGAGAATCAATGTTGGGGTTTCTTTTGTGACAGACCATGTCCTCGAAAACGGTGCACAATTTGTAATCCAGAGGGTCTTCAGAGTATATAAAAGCGGGTAAATTGTTTCGAAGTCAGGTTTGTGTCGTTTTAGCCTTAAGAGCTGGTGCTAAATCTTGCTGGAAAGTCCACGGCTGGTTTTGTAACAGGGAATTGTTAAGCGGCTTCACAACTGCTTCCAAAACGGATTCTTCGTAAACTTTAGCCTATGTTTTGACCCATTGTTCACAGGAATGCAAGTCAGTTACCCTATCAAATGAGGCACCCCACCAAACCATGACTTCAGCTGAATGATGACTCTTTTCAACCCGTGGGATGAGCTCAGATACTTCTTTAGATAAGCGTGCATAAACCCTATCATTTTGTTTGTTAAATTTTTCCTGTACGGTAAAAATTTTTTCATCTGTAAACAAGATTTTTCTATGCAAGTTATCAGCGTACTTCACCAAAAGACGTTCGGATTTTCCTATCCAATTTTTGTTAAAGTTGCAGCCAACAAATGTCATGTACGCCGTTTTTAAGCTGCAAGTCTCAAGTCTTTTTTAATCACTCGACTCATATCTGCGATACGGTTTTCCTTATCTGACCACTCCATGGTGAAAATGTACACAATTTCAAACTCCCGCAACTGACTAACACTATAGACGTTAACTTTCAAAAAACATATGATAATAAAAGGGGTGTGTAAAATTTTACTATTCTAATGGGGTATGTTCAATTTAGTAACAATATTTATGTCCCTACTAAGTAAAATTATACACCTCACATGGATTATATTTTGACATAATGAACATTTTTCGTAAAAACTTAGGACTAAAAAACATAAAACTTTAAACCTCTCCTCAGTGGGTTAACAGAGCGTTTACAGCGGTACCAATTTCGACCCGATCCTTTAGATATAGACCTAAATACTTCAAATTGTATGTCCAATACTTGAAAGGTCATATCTTGAAAACTATGCGTTTCCTGAAATTTTTAACTGTTTTCACACACCACGAGCAAACCTATAACTCTAAAAAAAACAAAAAATTGGGCTTATGTGGTTAAAGTGCATTTGTTCTCAAAATTTGTACTGATTTACAAAAACTTTTATATTGTTAAACATTTAAAATCTTCTCTCACATTTTCTGATAAAGATTTTTGTTTCGAATTTTATATATTTCCAAATAAAAATTAAGAAATACAAAATGAAACAACAACTATATATTTTAATATTAATTGGCATCGAACTTACTTTCTTATAAAAAAAACAATCAAAATAAAATGAAAAGTTAAAAGAAAGCGTAAACATAAAATATCATTCGAAACAAAAAATTAACGGTATTTTTCATAAAAAGTTGGGAGAGGTTTGAGAGACAGATTATCATACAAAAAACGTCTCTCAAACCTCTCACAACTTTTTATGCTTAAGGCGGTTAGTATGTATAAGTATACAAAGTACAGGACATAGAGGACTTTTGGATAGAGTAATTTATTCTCTCAATATTTTTAAAGTCATAGGTATAGTTCCAAGTGAACATTAGATGGTGGAAAGGATGTGTTCAATAATACCAGATAGAGGCATTGGAACACAACGTCCGACAAAGCAACAACAACCGCATTTCGAGTTTTTGTGGCAAAATAGTTGTGTTAAATACAATACAAATGTATACCAATGATAAAAATCAACAAAAAAATCAACATCGAAATAAAACAATTAAATCAACCGTTGTTGTACCTCTACCTGCTGTAAGTTAATTTTCGTCGAATATCCCTCATTTGCACAAACCGACGACGAAGAGTTTGAAATGAATCGGCAGATGAGAGAATAAATTACTCTGCCCTAAATTCCTCTATGATGGCTGTAGCTTCGAATTAGACGCTGAAGATCGCCTGAAACTTAAAAAGGGAATGAACTTTAAATTTAACTTTTCAATCAGTGTGTAATTATTTTTGCCTTTTTGCAATTGTCATTCTTTTGTTATTTAACAATTAACACCCGCACTATCACTGTTTTTATACAACCAAAAAATTGTTGACTACACGCCGAAAATTGAGCCGCCGCCGGCAAAAATTCACAACGGCCGCCGCCGACCGGCTAAAAATCTCAGAGCCGCCGCCGCCGACAATTTGGCCTCGGCTTGTTTCTCTGGTTCCCGCACCACTCAATTAGTACAATTGTAAGTACAATTTGTAAGAAAATTGATGGTTAGCAAGGAACAGAAAAATAATTTTCTGCCACACGCATTTGGGCAGCCGCCGAAAGTTGTCAAAATACATTTGGGTGGGATGTAATACGCCGTTTTTTCAGAATCGTATCAATGGGAAAAGACGTAATTTTGTACAGACAGATGTTTAGGCAAAATTACGATCTATAGGACCAACAATCACTAAAAAAGGGAGAATAAAGAAGGAGGAAAATAACAATTTCATTTTATTAAAATTTTTTTAAAATGTCAAAATTTGTGAAGACCCATAATCAGGGAAAAAAAATTGCCTGCTGAGCAATTCGCATCACAAATTACAAACTTCATCAAAATTAAGCAAATTTTTAAATTAAAAATTTTACTTTTTAAAATAAAAAATAGCGAATCTTTTCCCTTTATGAAGACCCGTAATCAGGGAAATTTTCATTATATTTTATTTCTTATTTGGAGTATTTATTTTGTTAATTTCACCAGACCCGGTATAATATCTTAAAATAGGGTTATCTCGGTCCACAGACGCCGCACAGCCGAAATATATATACGGCCAAATTCGGGAGAATACCTTTAATTTGAGTACCCACATTTGCTTGTTCATGCATTTCAACTAGAGTGTCCAAAACCGGTTAACCGTTTTTTTTGGTATTAACCGTGTGCCGGGTTTTTCAAAAACGTAATTTTCGAATAAACCGGAAACCGATTTTTTTTACGTCGGTTAACCGGTTATCGGATTTTTTTTTTAATTTGTGTTAATATCCTGAAAATATTAATAAATGATATTATTTTCGAATTTTAGTGAAATTTTGGAATTAAGAAACATGATTTCCATTTTGAAATATGATCTAAATGACATATCCAAACAATTTTTTTTTTTAAATGATTTGATGATTGGAATTAGAATTAATTAAAAATTAACTAAGAATTAATTAAACATTTTTTTTTACCAAATTTTAAAATTAAAATTATTTGATGACTAAATGATTTGAACTTAATAAGATTTTCATACATGAAAATCCTTTTCAAATTTTTGTTCGAGCCTTAGGTCTATTTAATAAGTATATGAAATGGTCGTTAAACAAATGTATTGTAAGTTCTACATGTGTAATTTAATTTAAAGGAAAAACCCGGTTCCACCGGTTTTTGCCAAAATTAAAAACCGATACCCGGTTTCTTGAAAAATTGATTTTTCGAACAAACCAAAACCCGGTTTCTAAAAAATGCCGGTTTTTGGACACTCTAATTTTAACCCAATCAGCCAAACGTAATTTTTTTCTCAATTTTTAAAATAAAATATTTTTTATTTCGTTATTTTTTCTTTTAAATTTCTTTATTTTTATTTTCTTCATTTTCTTTTTTATTTTCTTTAAATCGAGGGATTTTTTTAAAGTAATATTTTGCAATAAACAAATAAAAAATATTTTGTTTACAAAAAACAAATTACGATTGTAGGCCCCCCAAACGGTTGAGAAAATTTCTCATCAGGCAAGGCCGATTCCAAAAAAATATTTTTACTCAAATTGAGTAACTACTGAACACAGCCTGTACAGCGGTAGAAATACAGGGTAGTGGCGTTAGAGCTGCCGATTTCCTTTGTTTACATTTGATCGTACGCAGCAAACTTCAAAGTTGTATGTTTGAGTTTTTTTTTATTTCATCTATCTATGTTCAGAATAGTACAGGATTGTGTGACGTTTTTATCAACAGTTTTTGACAAAAGTAGACGACCAGAATGTGAGCACAATTTGGCGACCCTCGTAAAAGAGAACCAAAAACAAAAAGGATGTACAAGTAGAGAAGAAAAAACCACTGCAATTTGGCAACCCTAGTAGAAGAGAACCAATAAAGTCGACGCGATTCACTCAAACGCATTTCTTTCCCGCGTCATAACTTGATTATTTCATACTTTTTTTTTATTTCATCTATCTATGTTCAGAATAGTACAGGATTGTGTGACGTTTTCAAAAACGATGTACAAGTAGACAGTCAAAATTTCTCTTCACTCAAATGCCAACAAACAAAACGAGTGAAACCCTAGTACTTCTCTACCCTCTCTCTTACTCTCTTCAATGAATATTTCAATCCACGAGCAGCTTTTTGATAGTGTTACTGTATATAACTGCACAAATTCCAACCAAGTTGAAATAAAATTACATAAACTATGCAAAAAGTATGAAATAAGCACGATATGACGCGAGAGAGAAATGCGTTTGAGTGAACTCCTAGTACTTTTTGGTTCTCTTTTACCAGGGTTGCCAAGTTGCGCACATCTTCTGGTCGTCTAATTGTAAATCGTCTTTGACGTTTTTACCAGCAGTTTTTGACAAAAGTAGACGACCAGAATGTGAGCACAATTTGGCGACCCTCGTAAAAGAGAACCAAAAACAAAAAGGATGTACAAGTAGAGAAGAAAAAACCACTGCAATTTGGCAACCCTAGTAGAAGAGAACCAATAAAGTCGACGCGATTCACTCAAACGCATTTCTTTCCCGCGTCATAACTTGATTAGAGCAGAGAAACGAGGCGTTTCACTCACGGTTGCCACAGTTGGTAATATCCAACCAAAATTGGTAACATTTAAACGGCTTGATATCATGGTAACATATTATTGATTTTGGTAACCTTTTCAAATGAAATAATTAGTATAAGAAACAACAGTTGATTTCATACTTCTATTAGAAAATTTGACGAAATGTGATCTAAAATGTTACTTACTAACAGAAGAAAATCTGAAGCAGTGGCAACACTATTTTATAAGAATTGAATGGTTATGCAAAGAAAGTAAAGTTTGTGGTTTTTGGTTTATGTTTTGTTATTCCATATTTTATATTTTGTTGTTGATTTCTGTTTAATCTTTATATTGATGTACATATGTATGTAATATGATTTTCTATAATGAATTATTTTAAATAAACATTTAATGTTCTAAATAAAAAAATTTAAAAATTTGGTAATTTTTGGTAACTTTTTTGGAAAATTCTGGTAATTAAAAAATTATCCATGTGGCAACCGTGGTTTCACTTGTTGTTTGTTCTCTTCTACGAGGGTTGCCACATTGCTGTGGTTTTTGCCCTGTACTAAGATCAATATATCACGTAATAATTTAAGAAGTCCCCAAACCAAGCAGGATATTCCATTTAAAAATTTTTAGTTTAAGTCGAAAATAAATAAGAAACATTGTGGGAATATAAACGAAATAAATACGATGTAAACAGTTATTTAAAAATATTTACAAAATATAACGTTTATACAATATCCATTGAAGAAATTGTACATGTTAGAATTATTCATAGTTTTTAAATTTTATTCTTGCTTTCAATTTTGTTTAACCATTTTCATGCAAAATAAAACAACATCGCATTTGCATTCCTTTATTTTAAATCAGCTCAATATTGACAAAAGTAATTAATAAAACTTACCTAATGTTATAACGAATTAATATTTCCACTCAAGTTTTTGAGCCACAATTTTTATCCGCAGTGGAAATTTTTCTGGTCTTTTACGCCATCAGTGTGTTGATATCCACGTTACTTTTATCCAGAGCATTTATATTTCTCTACTTTGCCCATTACAGCAAATGTTTCGTAGTATTAAGTGTGGATCGTTTTATTTGGAAAGTCGTAAGTGGCGATAGCTTAATGGAATAAAAAACAGACTTATAACATATAAGCTCATAATCACAATGTAACAGACAATCACATGTAAAATTTTTGGAATCAAATAATCATCGACTTGTCGGAAACTATATCGACATTTGACGACTTCTATAGTTTGAGGTCCACAATTTTAATGCGGCTAAAACACTTTCGTTGATGTTTTTGTTTGCAACTCGGAGAAAGGTCTGGTAGCACTTTGTTTTCTTCCATCTTCGGTAAAACAGACAACTTCTGTCTGACTGTGTGGGTCTTCTGTTTCTGCTGGCTCCTCAAGTATGATCTTCTGCGGTTGATCCCCTGGGTTTGGCATGATTTTCAATTTAATACTCTTGTTGCTATTCTATATATTGCTATATATTGTCTATATATTATTGAACGTGGCCGTCGGTGGTGCAATGGTTAGTGTTCGCGGCTCTTGTACATGAGATCATGGGTTCGAACCCTGCTCTGGCCACCTAACATTTCTTTCGGCAGCGGTCACCTCGCATAGTGACGGCGACACTACCGAGTATATAGCCATGAAAAAGCTTCTCAAAATACCTTTCGGAATCGGTGTAAAACTGTAGGTCCCAATCAGTGAGTGAAAACTGGAAAGCGCACAGCTCAGTAATTGTGAGAAGTTCTCCCCGGTCCCTTCATGGGATGGATGGAAATGGAAAACCATTTATTTTATGTTTTTTTATTGTCTAAGAACTTCTAAGATAATCTTACCATATCAGCTAGGAGTTTGAACTGCCCTTCACCACAAGGGGTTTATCAGGGCCATCGTCATTTACTATGATGGTGGTGGTACTGACTGCTGTTGGGTCATGGATGTTTGATCGGCAGGTGTAGAGCTTGAGGACGCGGAGGTATTGTCGTCCGTAACGCCTGCACCATAGCATCCATCAACCCCAAATTCGGCGACAATTGTTTACTGCTCAGCAAACTATTTAATATTTTTCGTTGTTGTTACTGTATTCCTTTCTATATTGTTCACAAGGGTATGTAACGATGTGGTACTGTTGTGGAATATTGTCACCTACCACAATACGTCTTTGTTGCTGCGGCTTTATTAAAGAACGACCTGCTCCACTAACAGCAGCGTCGACTTGTAGCCTACAGAAAACAGTTTAAAAAATTAAACGTTTTATTCTAAGGTATTCAAAGTATAGATAATTAACAAAAATAGTACATTAAATGGTATGAACGTGTCCATTTGCATTCTAAACCTGAACTAATTTGCTTGTAGTAGTCCATCCTTAAAAATATGAAGTTTCCAGTAATATTTATGAAGGAATGAATTCTTTAACAATGATAATGATAATACTAATTGTTTTGACGTAACAGATAGGAAGATACTCATCTATTACTAAAGACATGAAAATCCTTCTATTTAAATTATATGAATAAGGCAAACCAATTCATGAAGCTGCTGCAATTACCTCCATCGAAGTAATACAGCTAAAACATTGCTATCGCGGTACAAAAGGAATGGTGAGATTCTAGTAGAAGGAAAACGTGGTGGAAACAGAAGAAAATTGTTAACGGCCGGAATTCTTGAATGGATTGAACAGACTGTAGAAAAGGAATAACATTAAAAAATATAAAGATAAATCTGTATGAAGAAAGGAATATGTGCCTCTCAAAGTCTTCTATTGATAATGGCCTTCGAAAACTTAAGCTTACCTTAAAGTCGGCGTCAGTGGTGGAAAGAATGAACAGTCCCCGCACCTTGGAGTTACGGGGAAAATATGCCAGGAAATTCACTCGTTGGGTGCCGCAGCAAAGAGAAAAATTAATTTTTATCGATGAGTGTGGATTTATCCTTCACCTTCGGTGATCTCAATCACGTTCCAAAGTAGGTTCCAGAGCACCCACTACGAGGGGACCAAATGTAACATTAAATGCCGCAAAAAAATAATGGAGGTGCTGTGCACCAAATGGTAGTCGCCAATTCAACAGTGAACGCAGACCGATTCGAAATATTTTTGTAGGAGCTTCTTGAAAAACTTTCTCCGCAGTTACAAAATTTTTTTCTAATTTTGGATAATGCTCGAGTTCACAAAAGGCAAGATATTCAAGATATCGTTTAAGATAAGGGATGTTTCCTAAAATTGTTACCATAGAAAAGGCGTTTTCAATTAAATTAATTAGATTTTTTAACTTTTTGTAGTCTGTTATAGTGTTTTATTTAATTGTAAAATTGATTTCTGTAACCTAAAAGAAGGTTTCACATCAATTGGAAAGGTTTCATTCCAATTGGAAAAGGTTTAATTTCAATTGGAAAAGGGTTCATTGCAATTGGAAAGAGTTTCATTTCATTTGGAAAAGGTTTCATTTTATTTGGATAAGGTTTCCTTTAATTTGGAAAGTTTCATTTCATTTGGAAATGGTTTGATTTCATTTGGAAAAGGTTTCATTTAATTTGGAAAAGGTTTCATTTAATCTGGAAATGCTATAAATCTCCTCAATTACATTACTTACCATTACAATTTTCGGTGGAGGTGTTTCCATTAGTGTGGCCCTTATTTGTATGGAGATTTTTTGCGATGAAGGCAGCTAGACATAATGGTTCACTGTTTACTACCTCACATTTCTGTTTAAAATCACTAAAATAATCGGTTGAGGTACTTAACACCAAACGATGTACTTATAATCGCGAATTATCTCGGATTTTAAGAGTTAAATCGCAATAGTCCGTTATGTTGAAGATGTTCTGTAGCTTCTGAAGAAGAAAAAATTAGCAGTTATGGTATTTATCTCACCCCAAATCTGTTTGTGGTTAGTCTAATAACAAAACCTCTATCAACATGCATGTGTAAATTCAATATTGTCGTTAGTAATATGTTTTACACTTTCGATTTTTGCAAAATCTACGCTGTTTCTTGTCCTCATACAAAAAAAACACCAAACCCAAATTAGGTAATATTACCTATGGTTATTGTTTTTCTGTATATATACATATATATTAGTATTATACAATTTTGTCAGTCAGTCATTTTTTCTATTTATTTGTATAAATACATTTTTCATGTATTGAACGATATTTTCATGAGGAAGTTATTTGGAATTTTGTTAGTGTTTAGAAAATAGAAAATCAAAGCAATATCAGCTATGCTTATAGTCTCTTATAGTCATTAATGTACATGTTTAGTGAAGTACATTTCCTTTACGTTTCCATTTCCGTCGAGAATCCCGAAATTGCGATAAACTTGGTAGGTGTAAATGCCGCTTTAACCCATAACATATAATTTTAAACTGTAAAAACGGATGTTTAATTTGTAACCTCATTTTAAACTTGTAAAACGATGTACAAATAGACA
The DNA here is from genome assembly GCA_963931995.1 of Phaonia tiefii. Lineage (NCBI taxonomy): Eukaryota > Metazoa > Arthropoda > Insecta > Diptera > Muscidae > Phaonia > Phaonia tiefii. Next base: position 96,238,376 of record OZ008371.1, on the reverse strand, counting down.
GTTAAAATTTCTCTTCACTCAAATGCCAACAAACAAAACGAGTGAAACCCTAGCACTTCTCTGCCCTCTCTCTTATTCTCTTCATTGAATATTTCAATATACAAGGTGCTTTTTGATAGTGTTATTGTATATAACTACAAATTCCAACCGTGTTGAAATAAAACAAAAACGATGCACAAATAGACAGTCAAAATTTCTCTTCACTCAAATGCCAACAAACAAAACGAGTGAAACCCTAGCACTTCTCTGCCCTCTCTCTTACTCTCTTCATTGAATATTTGAATCCACAAGCGGCTTTTTGATAGTGTTATTGTATATAACTATACAAATTCCAACCGTGTTGAAATAAAATTTCATAAACTATGCAAAAAGTATGAAATAATAAAGATACGACACGAGAGAGAAATACGTTTGAGTGAATATCTGGCGCTTTTTGGTTCTCTTTTACCAGGGTTGCCAAATTGCGCTCATCTTCTGGTTGTCTAATTCTAAATCGTCTTTGAATAAAATTACATAAACTATGCAAAAAGTATGAAATAATCAAGATATGACACGAGAGAGATATGCGTTTGAGTGAATATATGGCACTTTTTGGTTCTCTTTTACCAGGGTTGCCAAATTCCTCTCATATTCTGGTTGTCTAATTCTTGATCGTCTTTGTAAAAACATACAAAAAAACAACTCTTTGACAGACGTACAAAGACGATTTACAATTAGACGACCAGAAGATATGCGCAACTTGGCAACCCTGGTAAAAGAGAACCAAAAAGTGCTAGGAGTTCACTCAAACGCATTTCTCTTTCGCGTCATATCTTGATTATTTCATACTTTTTGCATAGTTTATGTAATTTTATTCAAAGACGATTTAGAATTAGACAACCAGAAGATGAGCGCAATTTGGCAACCCTGGTAAAAGAGAACCAAAAAGCGCCAGATATTCACTCAAACGTATTTCTCTCTCGCTTATTTCATACTTTTTCCATAGTTTATGTAATTTTACTCAAAAACGATGTACAAATAGACAGTCAAAATTTCTCTTCACTCAAATGCCAACAAACAAAACGAGTGAAACCCTAGCACTTCTCTCTTCATTCAATATTTCAATACACAAGCGGCTTTTTGATAGTGTTATTGTATATAACTATACAAATTCCAATCGTGTTGGAAACACGTTGATTTAAGCAAAAAAAAACACGTTGTTTTAAGCAAAAAATTTAAAATAAAAAATTTGGGGGAAAGCCCTATTTTCGGAGTTATGGGCCCCAAACCTTTGGCAGGCCAAAATAGTTTAAAAAAAACAAAATTAAAGAAAAAGTAAAGAATGTGAGAAAATGGAAAACTATCCCTCGCAGGGACCTACATATGTACGTTGCTCGTACCGTGTGGTATACCTTTTTGAAAATCGTTAAATTTATATTCGACTTAGGCTCAGGCAGGGGGGATAAAATTCCTTCTGTACTTTAAGTCGATGTGTGGCAAAATCAGGAAAATAGCTCGATTTAAAAAAAAAATATTTTTCTGGATGGTTACTGGATGAGGTGAAAATATGTATGTTGTGTACTATAATACTAGATAATAGGGTTTTTCATCAAAAAGTGGGGTTATAAAAGTCGAATATTGGATATAGGCTCGCAATGGGTTAATAAATCCGAAAATTTGTGTAAATTCTATATTGAGCCTGTTTTTTATTTTCTGCTACTAATTTTTCGACCACTTTGTATGGGGAGCTAAGCTATTTTAAGCGGCACCCAGGAGGAAGGAATTATAAAATCAGGAATTAAAAAAACAAGCTTATTGTCGTTAGTTTTGAAGGTATTTTCATAAGCTTTCCAATTATACCTATATTGTCGCAGTCCGTCAATATATGTGGAATAAATGGGGCAATATATGTTCAAACTTTGGAGGCCCGAAATTCGGGAAGTATGGGTTTCCCCAGAAAAAAAAATACGGTTTTACTCTTGATGATAAGGTCTATGGAGTGATGATAATTTGGACGCGATACGAGAGTGGCCCTTAAACTTGACTTAAGCCCAAAGTCTTTACCGTTGGTGAAATTTTGGAGCAGATCTGATTTTGCTGCTAAAATAGTTTTATGCCCTTAAATTGATCTAAGTACAAATGTCAATGTCAATGTAAACGGCAAAGATTAAAGAAAAAGGTTATCGCTAACCTGGCCGCGATAAACTGCTGTCTAAATGCGGCATTACAGCCATTTGGCAGTTTTTCGGATAGGGTTCTGGCAACGCTGTCCTTTCTTTTGACATCATTGTATTTTAGTTAGCTGATTGAATAGGTTCATGCGTGTGGAGGTGCATGAAAACAAGCAAAGTTGTAATTATGTTTTGATAACAGAATTGATTCATAAAGAAAACTACGAGATTCAGCAATAACAACAAATCGACGAACAGAGTGCCAAAATCAAAACATCTCGGAGTGGTTAGAAAATGTTACGTCTGATTTTGAACAATTGTGGCCGCAGCGATAACAGGTGAGTGCGAGACAGCTAGCAAATGGCAGGGGATTGTTGTCGAAGTGGCCACAACTCAAGTTCCCAGTGTTATGTCACCTGAACCCTTTTACAGATTTGCTTCTTACAGTCAATTATTGCAACATTTTCCGAAGTTTCATATCAACTCGTCCCTAACGGGTAAATCTCTGAAGGATGCATGCCATTGGAAGAGCACACACAGTAGTATACGCCATAGCGGGCTTAAAACGGGTCAAACCACAACATCACAATCATCCAAGAATGCTTCAAAGTTTCGAGCTTTGCTGTTCGGAAGTGGTGGAGTAGTGTTGGGCCTGGGCGTTCGTAGTATGCTGCAGCAAAGTCGTAGACAGGTACATTGCGATGGTAATCGACTGGCCGGCGTTCTACAGAGAACACTACAGCAGGAAGACAGTAAATTTGATTGGAAGCGGTTTTGGTCTTATCTTGAGCCACACTTATGGGAATTCCTAGGGGCAATTGCAGTGAGTTACTTTTAGATTTTCATACTTATTAAAGCACCATGGTCAAACCAGCACATTGCGCTGGCAATAGAAGTAGACTCGGTTTAAGCAAGCAGATCGCGATTGTTTATGAGCAGTACTGATTTGTCTATATTTGAAAACGATGATTTCAATACAATTACACTGGCAAAATTGCTGAAGTTGAAGCAGATCTCCAAAAAATACAAGAACACCGAAACAAACAATCCATGTGCCAACAGGGTAAAAACAACTGTTTCACATAGGACAAGGCAAATGCGGGTACTCAAATGAAAGTTGTTCTTCTCACGAATTCAACGATGACTACTTTTTTCCTGTGACATATGTTGCATATTGTATAGTTTGTATATTTTCTCCTCTGGTGTAAGGTTTCTAAGGAAAGGTTTCAAAACGGTCTTTGCGGCTTTGTCCGTTTTTTCATGTTGGAAAACTTTCTGTGTGGCTTAGGGATTTTCTTCTCTGAGAAGAGTTCAACACGGGCTTCGCGGCTTCGGCAGTTTGTATGGCACAAAGATGACCGCGTGGCCGGTCTTAGGGGTTTTATTCTGTGGGGTGGGTCCAACACCGGCTTCGCTGCTTCAGAAAAGTTTTTTATGTAATGCGATTTTTTTGATTAATCAATTTCTATTTTTCTTCAAAGTGTACAAAATGCTAGCAGTGAAATTCATATCATTCCCTTAATTTGATTTCCCATACTAAAGTGTTTTGCAGGTAGACCTGTTTTGTCAATCTCTTGACCACCATATTCCATGCTAAAATGGAGTTACCAAGGCTCACAGACCACGCAAAAAAGTAACAATGAAGTCGTGATAATACTAACTTTCAATTGAATGACAAACTTATTTATTCGTCTGTGTCTCTAGGTGAGCCGAAGTTTTTTGGACCCATGTTGGAAAAACTAATAATCGGTGTTCTTGTATTTTTTCTCTAATTTCGGGTTTGTTTTTTGGTTTAGAATCTCCGCCCCAATTCCGGCCATTCAGTTATTACTCTCGATGGGGTGGTAGGGTGAAGCTCTATAGGAAAACATGTGTACGCTGTCAGTATGGAAGAAGGGCAACACTGTAATTGAATTCTATTGCAAAAATTATATTCTTACTGAACATGTTAAATTAAATGTGGTATTAGACCTGTTCGCAAATACATCATTGGCCTGCATCTGGCATCACTGATGCCAATCAGTTGAGGCAGAAGCGCATTCTGTTAGCAATAAGAACGCTAAAATGGAAAGTTGCATGTTAAACTTAAAGCATTACAAATCTGTAATGCGGAATAAAAGAAGAAGGGTTTATTGTTGAAGACTTTTTTTGAAGACCAAAACGGAGTATTCCTAACGGCTCGGATTATATCTAACGTATACATAAATACTTATCCAGATGATATATTCTTCAACCATTTTCGTACGAGCCATACAACATTTAAAGGACAGAAATATAGATTTCTATAAGTGATGGATGGAACAGATGTTATGTATTTAGGCTTTGCATTTCGCTGTAAAACAATTCTGGGCAACAAAGTCAAAGGGTTAGCTGCCACATACCTTTGCAAGGAACGTTCACATACATATATAACTCAATGGATCTTCCTATTTATTTTTTCGTTGTTTAGCTCCAAATTTGGTCAGGATCTTTAATTTTTTTAATTACTCTTACCCAGGAAACAGAGTTCTCCTCCCGGACTCAAATTTCTCCCCCGTATCCAAATAAGTTCCCAACAAAATCTTTAAAAATGCGTCATTTGTCAGTTGTCTGAAGCAAATATATTAAACAATTAATTAAACTGTAAAATAAATAACAAATCAAAAAAACAAAAATAAGAAACTTGCGCATTTTGTGCATCAGACATTTTTACGATGCAAAGTGATGCAGAAAGTTTGTGCATAAAATGATGCAGTGCTGCATTTACAAACGTTGACGAACTACGAATGTTGCTGAAGTTTTCATTTACGAATGTGCTGCGCATCACATGCAGAGCAATAATGCATCTACATATGTATGTTCAGGTTTATTTTACTTTATTCGTTACAAAAAAAACTTGTATTTTTTCCTCCACCATTACACCACGGTGCTAGTAGCAATTTGTTATCGTTAACTCATATTTTGTTCGATTAGAAACTTATCAATGTTCGTTTTCATTGCAGGCAGCCCTGGTTGTGGCCTATATCAATATACGCATACCAAACTTATTGGGTGACTTAATAAATATATTGGCTCGCTATGCCAACACATACGTCAAGGATCCGCTGAACAATTCCTTCTTCAAGGACATCAGCAAACCAGCATCTAATTTGCTAAGTCTGTATGTCATGCAATCGGGTTTCACGTTCCTTTACATCTACCTCTTGAGTCGCATTGGCGAGCAGATGGCAGCAAAGTTGCGGCAGGACCTCTTTCGACAGATAATAATTCAGGACATCGAATTTTTCGACAAGAATCGGACCGGCGAATTAGTCAATCGCTTGACGGCTGATGTTCAGGACTTCAAAGCGTGTTTTAAACAATTTGTTTCTCAAGGCTTGAGGAGCGCTGCCCAACTGATTGGTGGCGGAATATCGTTGTTCCTTATTTCGCCACATATGGCAGCTATTGCCCTAGCGTCTGTGCCCGCTGTAGTCACGTTTATGACATATCTTGGCAAAAAACTGCGCTACTTAAGTAAAAACTCGCAGGCACAGTCGGAGCGTGCGACGTCGGTGTGTGAAGAGGCTTTATCGAATGTACGTACAGTGCGCTCCAGTGCCTGTGAATACCGCGAAATGGAGCTATTTCAGCATGAAACCAACGAGGCTGCACGTTTGTCTCAAGAGCTTGGTTATGGCATAGCAGTATTCCAAGGTCTAACGAACTTCTTCCTAAACGGCTTAGTATTGTCTACACTGTTTATGGGTGGTCATCTGATGTCAACGGAAAGTTTAACCCCGGGATCGTTAATGGCGTTTTTAGTAGCAGCACAGGGTGTGCAGCGATCGTTGGCCCAAGGGTCTGTGCTGCTGGGAACAATGATACGGGGAATGACTGCCGGATCACGTGTATTTGAGGTACAGCCGTCACAACATACATTCATTGAAAAATATATAATCAATTTTATTGCAGTTCTTGCAACTTCAACCTAAAGTTGAGCTGTTAAGAGGCTATGAAATACCATCAGGACGACTTTTTGGCGAAATACGTTTCGAAAATGTTTCATTTGCATATCCCACAAGGCCAGACCATGTAAATTTACACACTTTACCGAGTATTCACATAAACCTTAATAATTTTTAACTTTTCAGGTTGTATTAAAAGATTTTAATCTTACATTAAGGCCTGGGGAAACAGTGGCTTTAGTTGGTGCCAGCGGATCGGGCAAGTCAACAATAGCATCATTAGTCGAACGCTTCTATGAGCCTACTTTGGGTACCATCAAGATCGATGGTTATAAATTAGAAGATATCTCACCCCATTGGTTGAGAGGAAATGTTCTGGGTTTCATTGAACAGCAACCCGTTCTTTTCGCCACCAGTATATTGGAAAATATACGTTATGGCCGTCCTGACGCGAAGGAAGAGGACATCTACGCGTCAGCCAAATTGTCCCAGTCCCACGAATTCGTTTCTGCGCTGCCAGATGGTTACAATACCAATGTGGGAGAACGCGGTACACAGTTAAGTGGTGGCCAGAGACAGCGCATTGCAATAGCTAGGGCTCTTCTAAAAAATCCTAAGGTATTAATACTGGATGAGGCTACAAGTGCTTTAGACGCCACAAGTGAGGCCGAAGTTCAACGGGCTCTGGATACGGCAGTATTAAATCGTACCACATTGGTAATTGCCCATCGGTTGTCTACTATTCGCAACGCCGATTTGATTGTAGTATTAGACAAAGGACGAATTGTTGAGGTAAGTAAAGCATATTGCGATCATTAAATTCTTTCTTTGAATTTCCTTGTATTTTTTAGTCCGGCAAGCATAATGAACTTATGGCTAAACGTGGCCTTTATTATGATCTAGTTCGCCAGCAAGAAAGGCATGGTGCTACCGAACTTCCAACGGCTGTTATTCAACCAAACACTGCCCAAACTCAGGATGACGCCAATAGTAGCAAAAACTTTGCCAGCAGCAGTAGTGATAGTGACCATAAACGTTCAAATATGTCACAAGGTTAGCAATATTGTCCACGACTCCGCCTAGACAATATACAATATTTGTATTCAGACGCATACGCTTTTAATTTTTTTTACATCAATTAACTGTATTTTTGTTGTTTTTATAATTTATTATAATTTTTAAGTTAAAGGAACAACTGTTATTCTAGGAAAGGAACAACTGTAATAAAAGTAGGTTAATTATACAGAATTAATTCCGGAAATTTGTTATCCTAGTCGCAGAGTATTATTATAACTAATCTGGAAAATGAGACTTCGAAATTGCGAGTGGTTCAGTTAATATAATTCGTGAAAGACAAAAATCCAGTATTGAATGTTTGTTTACTGAATTTTGCCACCTTGGGCAACGCGCTAAACGGAGAAATTGCCCCTGGGGCCTTAAAAGTCGAAAAAGCGAACCCATGTAGGAACAGGTACAAAAAGCAGTAATGGCTAAATTTTGCCACCTTGGGTCAACGCGGTACACAAATGTCATTCTACTCAGATTGGTTTGGGTGCTTTGGAAATACAATCAAAATTTTTACTCGTATGATTGCAGCGGTGTTATTGGCAAAATTGCCGACATCCAAGCGATGATGATAAAAAGAAAAACCAAAATAAGAGTAAAATATGAATGCCTCACAAGTCAAGTCGATTAACTCCATCAAAAAATACCTGTAGAAGCTTAAATTTTCGCTGGGTTTTCAAATTCCACGTTCATTATAAATGCAAACTGACATTATATATTACTTCACTACAGCTGTATCTATTATATAGTTAAATTCAAAATGAACTGGGTACATTAGTTTAACCCACAGACACTAACATACCAAAATTTTGGGAAAGTGGAGTTAATCGATTTGGCAACTGACACATTCATATATAGGAAGCCGAAAAGTCCGTGCTATTTTTTAATGAATTCAGATTTTATGAAATTTTCGTTGCCATAAGAAGTACGTGTATAGAAAATAACGGAAATATCATGGACAGAAAATTTCGCTAACTATTTGCTTGGTACTCAGTAAAATCAATTACAGGGGTGTTACGCCCAAGTTATTTCGTATTAAGAAACGATTGTTTGATAATTGTTTGGGACTGGAATTTTGACCTTTCGATAATTTTAACAACCAAAAGCAACACCACATGCATTAAAAATAAAAGGGAGTGCGTAAAGGAGTAAATGAAATATTTGCAAGGTAAATCGAAGGTAGATGGTAACGCTCCACAACAACATTTTCCTTTTAGAGATAAAAGACAAAAATGTTTACGAAAATTTCTCAAGATCTGAGAACGGGGCTTAATAAGGCCGTAGGGAAATAAGTTGTGTCAAGTGTGGTTAAGAAAGTCGAATATCATGGATTGGCTCATAGTGGGTTAACGGATCTTGTTTCTTTCAGTGTTGCCAGAAGCCGTCAAAAAATTATGCTAATGGTGTGCAAAAACGATGTACAAGTAGACAATCAAAATTTCTCTTCACTGAAATGCCAACAAACACAACGAGTGAAACCCAGTCATTCCCTGTTCTCTCTCTTACTCTCTTCATTGAATATTTCAATACACAAACAGCTTTTTTTTTTTTTTTTTTTAGCTTAAATTCATTTATTTCTCCAACTTTTCTTCAAATTTTTACAGATAATTAATATACATACGTACATTTTTTCCTAACATCTACTGATAAAACTAGGATCATTTCATTTTGAATAAATTATATCGGCCTATGGCCAGCCCATTCCAACCATGTTGAAGTAAAATTACATAAACTATGCAAAAAGTATGAAATAAGCAAGATATGACGCGAGAGAGAAATGCGTTTGAGTGAACTCCTAGCACTTTTTGGTTCTCTTTTACCAGGGTTGCCGAGTTGCGCACATCTTCTGGTCGTCTAATTCTAAATGGTCTTTGAGTAAAATTACATAAACTATGCAAAAAGTAAGAAATAATCAAGATATGACGTGTGAGAGAATTGCTTTTGAGTGAATTTCTAGCACTTTTTGGTTATCTTTTTATTTCGCACATCTTCTGGTCGTCTAATTTGTACTCATGAATTGGAATGCCAACAAAGAAAACGAGTGAAGCGCGTCGTTTCTCTGCTCTCTCTCTTACTCTCTTCGTTGAATATTTTAATACAGGAGCAGTTCTCTGCTGATGTTGTTTTTGTATCTAACTATAGAAATTCCAACCATATTTAAATAAAATTACAAAAGTTTGTAAAAAGTATGAAAGAAATAATCAAGTTATGACGCGGAAAAGAAATGCGTTTGAGTGAATCACGTCGACTTTTTTGGTTCTCTTCTACTAGGGTTGCCAAATTGCGGGTTTTTTTCTTCTCTATCTGAGCATCCTTTTTGTTCTCTACTTGTACATCCTTTTTGGGAGGAAGACGTATGTTAAATGGTGTGATAATCAGCGTTATTATATTAACAGATTTATCTGTTGTTCACAGATTTTTTAGGCGTTAAACAGATTTCCAGTTTTCTTCTGGTTAAAACTGATTTAGTAAAATGTTATCGCAATGCGGTTTGTGATAATTTGTATATAACGTAAAAATAATTAAACAATTAAGAAATGATGTGAAAGAGAAAAGTTTGAGTGAAACGTATCCTATCGTTACAACTGTTACTGTCTGTGGGACCCAAGTATGCATTGCCAAATAAAATGACAACATTCCCTTTATTCAAATGCATCGCCGGAGGGGAAGAGTGCATACATACAATTTGTAACAAAGAAGATCAGGAGAATTCAAGAACGAAGTTCGTTGGTTTGATCGATGATCAGCTCTACAAACCAAAATTGTACATGAGGGATAAGATTATTTTAGGCACAGTGGGTTGCACGAGACACTTCTTGGGGGGAAATAGTGACATTCTCATCATGATGGGAAATATTCTGGGCGATATATGCACGTATAGAGAGATCCGACGTTAAGTCTACAGGAGAAAAATAACAAAATATTGGATAATTTATTCAGCGAAAAGTTAATTTACGCGCCCACGAGGACGAAATTAAGCACGAGAACATCTACAACCCCAGAATCTATGGTTTGCCGAAAATTCATAAAGGACCTATTTCCTTTAAGACCTATTTGCTCATCAATAAATGCTCCTGGTTATGCAGTTTGCAAATTTTTGGTTGAAATACTCAACGATGTGACGGGAACCAAGTATACCCATAAATGTTGCATTAAGGTCCATAGAGAAAAATGGAGTAACATTGCGGATTATACGAATTACTGTCGCTTTGTATCAAGGATACACGTTATTTTAAATATGAGGACAGATTTTATGTATAGAAAAAGGGCATGCCTATGGGTTCTCCAGTGTCACCGATAATGGCGGACATTATAATGGAAGGATTACTTGACACGACGCTCAATATATTAACGAGTAGACCGAAAATTATAACTAAATATGTGGACGATATATACCATTGGGAAATCTGAGGCGGAGGACACGATGAAGGCGCTCAATTCTTTCAATCGACAACTTCAATTTACAGCTGAAGAGGAAAGGGGCCAACAATTACCATACCGTGATTGCATAGTTATAAGACAAAATGGAAGTTTAAGAGTTGACTGGTATCAAAAGCCTACAGTGTGAGGACGACTGATGAATTGTTATTCAAAGCATTCTAGAGGGACAATAATTAACACGGCCAAGAATTTTGTTAACAGAGTAGTGAAAATAAGCGACGTGGAATTTCATGGGGAAAATAAGGAGAAGGTACTAACGATTTTACAAATGAACAGTTTTCCCCTCCACACGATTGACGACTTGCTTATGCGAACAGATTTTAAACCACAATCATCAAAGGATAACACCAGACCGGAGAGATATATAAATACATAACGTGTGTGCCACGACTCTCGAAAAGAATCAAACTTTAAAAAATGTATGAGAGGTAGAAATACCATTTAGCTCCAAAGTCTAACTTTGCTCTAAATCGCCTTTTTAGTAGGACTAAATGGAGAATCGATACGGATGACAAGCCAAATGTGGTGTACGAAATCAAGTGATACGGAGACAAAGACGAGAATTTCATCACATAAATCGGGCCGAAAAGGCACATTATAAGCCTTTAGAACAAAAAACAGTAATCGCAGCCCACTGTACGTTAACTGGACACATGCCAAACTTTGACGAAGTGAAAATTCAAACTAAAGAGAAGATTTACTCACGACGTCTCTTTCAGGAAATGCTACATACCAATTGTGCACAAAAACGGATGCGGATCCATTACGGACCCGTTCAGGATCCGTAATAGACTTAAAACAAGGAATCAGTGCAATCACGAATTTACGGATCCGTTGCGGACCCGTTTCGGATCCGTAAAAAATGTAAAAAAGGAATCAGTGCAATCACGAATTTACGGATCCGTTGCGGACCCGTTTCGGATCCGTAAAAAATGTAAAAAAGAAATCAGTGTAAAAATTTAACAAAGGAATCAGTGTATAGTATAGTAATATATATTATTGACGATCCATCTGAGAAACAAATTGACAAATTTAGGCGGAAAAATCAAATTAGTTGACAAAAACTTGCAGCAAAAACTAGTCGTATACTTTTTGTTACCTCACGATGTAATTATATGCATAAATATTATTGTGATTCCTACTCAATAATCTCTAACAGACAATATTGTACTTGAAAGAAAAATTTTGTGCTTACTGTTTTCACCAATGTTTTACAAAATCTTTGTGTTTTTCTTATATTAGATCCTTGAAAATGATCAACGAAGTTGATCGAAATATGGGAAACTAAATAAATTGTGATAAAAGGAAATTTATACAACTTCGTTTTCTTTTGTCCATAGCTATGACCACAAGCCGATACTAAAATTGAAAATCATAACAATAGGAAAGGTCAACTATAAATACAACTTATTTTAATATTGCGTAAAAACAGATATTTTTTCCGAAAAAAACATTTGTTTCCTAAAATGTACAGATTTTTTTGAAAAAAATATAATAACCATAGAGTAATCTCAGACTAGAGAGAATATTTGCCTCGTCTGACGTTTCCTTTCACACTCTTCGTGATGCGGTCGGTATGATAGAGAGATGTTTGACGAAAAGTGGAATTACAATAACTTCTTGCTTTAATTTTTCATGCCATTTTGGTGAAAAACTGTGAAATTTAAATGTGTTTTAAACTTTTTTATTGACTGTTATTGTTAGCATGCATTTGTGTTGTATTTAACACAATAATTTTAACACACAAAACGAAATGCAGTTGTTGTTATTTTGTTCGTTGTTCTGAACCATTGCCTCTATTTGGTATTAGTAAAGCAATTCTTTTCAACATCAAACGTAAATATCACACCAGGCCAAATGTCATAAATTTGGTGGGAGAACTAGTAGATCTACTATAAGTATTAATCTATGATAATAACACTGGTGATAATACACACATTGTGTGAATGGAGCAATACCCACGTTGCAGAAGGACTGACGATGCTTAGTCTACAGTATGCAAAGGCTGTGGCCAAACAAAAACGCAGCTCGCCTCATACTCTGTGACGAATGTGATATATCGGCTGGCAAATTTAAAAAATGTGTGAAAATGGAAAACTAACCCTCGCAGGCACCTATGGGGCCCACAGGGTCCAAAAAACCAGCACACCCAGGGACATTTGGGTATGGATTAGTGTGGGTACTTCGACGAAAGGTATTCGTGTCACGAATTCCACGGTGGTATTCTTTGTTTCGTGGGAAGTCTGTAAGCCCATAGAACTTCACTTTTGTACGTGCAGTGACCATGAGATTGGTTATGGTAACCATCCACAAAAAAATGGTGAAAAGAATTTATTAAAAATTTTGCTAATTCAGTGCGTGAATGATTCGCGAATTGTTTCAAAAAAGAATGATTTGTTTACAGCGCTGGCATTTGGCATCAAGAAGGACGGTATACCGACATACATACATCATCAATAGCTCATGAATGGCAAGTCTGTGGTTCGCTCGCGTTCAAAATAATAAAATACTTTTCATCAATGTTGTAAAAACATAACATTTATTTTCAACTGGTACCTAACTGAATAAACCGTTTTCAGGTTTTGAAAGAAAAGTATAACAAAGGCATATTTTGTATTCTGTCACTCTACGAAGAAATATTAAGGTTTGTTGACCAAATGGTAAAGTGAATGTATTACAAACAATTGGTAAAGTGAATATATTGCAAACAATAAATACGTTTGGTTAATATTAAAAAAAGTAATATTCGAAAAATATGAGGTAGAGTAACTTCGAAAATTGTACAATATGCGGGAAATGTGGAACCCCCCGTTATTTCGGAAACTAAATACATATTATTTTACAACTCCCTGAAAGGAAAAACACATGTATTTGTATTTGTTTGTGTGTAAATTAATTCTTAGTTGTGTTTTTACTCAACAATTAATTTAATATAATTACAATATTCTCTTCAGTAATCATTTCAAGACTGAAAAACTATTATTTTTAAAATAACAATCAGGCAAACAAATTCAAAAATAAGTCAAAGACATACAACTCTAGGTAAATACAATGAATCTAAATAAACAAGTAAGCACAAAAAATATGTTAAACAAGTAATTATTATAATAATTATGGTAAATACAACGGCAAGCCGTGAACAATATCTGGCGTTGCTAACTTGTATTCGAAGTGTTATACAGGGTGATTCAGGAAGTTCCGGACAAATTTCTCCAGCGTATTCCTTGGCTCATTTGTTAAGTACCACCTTTTTGACACGACACTAAGCTTGGTCCTCCGGTTGCCAGCGGTCTCTCAGTGGATTCCAACCCGTTCCAAACCTAGTGCTACGGGGACGAACAAGAAACTGAACTAGAAAAAAAAACAGTACATATGACTCAATACAAAACTACAAACAAACTCTACATCTACCCTATGAAACGAGAGAGCTTGATCTCTGGCTCCCGCATTGCCCGCCCTTCCACGGTCCTGATAAGTCCAAAGATCTATATTTTTATTCAGGACCCCATATTCCACACACACTACATTCGGCTCGCTATAATCAGATCCCCCACTCTATTCAAAAACTTAGCACATCATTATTTTTGAATTACACATTAAACATTACATACATATATTATTATTACCATAGTTTTTTGTTAAATAATTTCGACTTATACTCTTATTAACAATTCTTAAACATAAACCTATTAAATCATTAACACCAGAAAACACAAAAAAATGGAGTCAGACTCGTACCCTGTAAGAACACAGAAGATTTTTGTTTTTATTGGCCCTCGGTTATGGCCCGCAACTACTTAGAAATTTTAAGCTTGATCTAGTTAAAAGAGCTCTCTGAACCATATCATAACAGCAAACCTGTGCACATATAAAACGTTTAACTAAAATAAATCTCCTACGCCCATAGACAGGCTACACTCCCGATTAAAACGCTGGCGTTAATAATCCTCACAATCAATAATTTAGAACACTTAAAACTATAGTTTAGACTTCACAAAACATTCCTTAGACTAATTGTATTCCTTTAGTTATGTTTTTTTTGGTATGCGTTTTTTTAGTTATGTGTTTTTCTTTTATTTCAGTTATTACTTTATTTCTTGATTCTTATATTTGACTGTTTAATCTTTTGTTAAATTTTGATTGTACTAATTATAACTAATTATTTATATTTCTTTTCAGGCCCATTGGACCCTACTTCTTTACCATACTATATTTTCGTGCTCCATATCACATAAGTTGGTGGGGTTCTTTTTATTGGTAAATATATATATATAGTTCTGGATTACCTTAGCCTCCACGTATCAAGACAAATTTATTATTGTTTACTTTTAGTGATGTGTCGGCCACTTGGTGTTGAAGGATGGTGACGTCACTTTGACTTCCGGATATGTCCGATCGTTACACATATAGTAGGATGCTGGCCCCGAATATCCTGTGGCTTCCCCGGGGTCCAGCGTTATCGATGTTTCTTCTACGCTACACTTGCTACAACAAAACAAAACACACCAAGCACAAACATCACACATACATTAATTAGTTACGTTAAACGGAAACACTTTAGTTCTAGTAACTCACTTCGGATTCTGTCAAGCACCGCAACTGCTGATTTCAATAAATATACAGTTTTAAATGTGCTAATGGCTTTACTTTCCGGTTACTTATAGTTCACTGGAACTTTTTTTTCACTTATAACGCTATTCACACACTGCCAATGTTTATTCTCGTTAATATCCGTTTCAGTGTTCACCACGATTTAAGCTTTCCAAATTATCAGACTGCAATGACCGCTACCATCCCCCCGTTTGGTTTATATAGCCCGTAAATTACTCCCGCTTCACGCTAGCTTTCCCTATTTTTTCCGCGGTTTTTCCCTCCTTTGCCAACCTTATTTACTTTACATAAAAAAAATAAAAACAACATTTCTGGCGGTTGGGTTTTTTTCCCATCTCCCAGTGTTGTCACATATAGTATTACTTATTTTAAATCATCTGGTAACCACATAGGGTCTGGCATCACCAGATTCGGAGTACCCATTTTCCTTATTCATATGGCAACACCCTCCTCATTTGGAATCAGACATATGATTTTTCATTTCCTCTATAACATATTAAGCCGCAAACATGGTCTTCCAGAAAAATTTATTTCTTTACCCGGAAAACCACATTTATACGGCAATGCTAAACGAGAAAAACCTATCGGATTAGCTACATCATAGTAGGGACATAGTAGCAATGGAGATTCTAACCGACCTTACGTTAGTGGGTCACCCCACTGATGCAATTGTGTGCTACACTCTTGAGTTGCTTAATGGTCACCTAAAACTCTGACGGAGTGCCACCTGCACGCCACCATGCGGGTATGGTGAAGGGTGATTGCGTTTGTCTGCCCACTTAGAGCATACACGCAACAAAACTCCTTGGCTGACCATCAATGAAGGCAGCAACGGTGTGCGTGGTTATCATCCGAGTGGGCTGTGTTCACATGTGTCGTGTATCAAATGTACAACGTGGGGAATTTTCACACCCTGACGAGTTTCATGCTTTAGCCGATATCTAATGTTCCAGCCGGGCTCAATTTTTTGTGGAAGTTACGGATAGAAGTAAGTACTTTATAATCAGCATATACCCCTTTGGTACCGAATAAAACCATTCATTTATTATATTCATTAGATTCATATGCCCGTTATATAGCCTGGTCTTGCCCACTTATCTTTTCTCTGAAATGATTTTCAAGGCAGACGGTCACATCCGCATCGACTTCCTGGTATCTCCTATGAAGCACTAACGCTGTTGAAAGTCCCAGAGGGAACGTGACTATTCTACCCGATACGTCGGTAAGTGGCTGTCCTCGTCGAGGGCTTCCATTTTCACGATTTTATAGTTACCATTACCTGTGAATCTAAATGCACCTGCACCCTTTCGTAGACATGCGACATTCGGATTCTTTTTGGTCCCGCAAATATATTGTCCCCTGACCCTACTCAACCTCGGTCCGAGGTCAGTTAGAAAACGTCCCCTCATTCGGTTCTCGAGCTATCTTTATACGTATTTGTATGTAGACCTAAACATCTACATATATTCATATACATATATCGGCCACTATATGTTTGAGTGGAACGATGGAATAATAGAAATGGGCAGAAACGTGAAGGGAATTGAAAGTTTTGCATTATAGCCTATTTATATGGTTGTACGTTTAAGGGGAATGAGTTACAACTGTTTAAACCCTGAAACAGGAATTCACACTTGCAATATCTCGCGTCTTCAGTCTTTCAATTTAATGATCGGCAAGTCAAAATATCGTAAGCGAAAGTGTTGTAGCAGTTAGAAATTTAAAAATAACACAATGCAAATTTTACCATCTATTTGTACTCGTATTGGATGTATGTACGTCACATTCTTGATTTATTTCCTTCGCTCTGTCACATTCTACTCAAAATCAGAATTCTTATGAATTTGATAAGTCACGTGAGGCAAGAAAAATAAAAGGAATTAAGTTAGCTGTTGCAGCGCGACCACCTAGTATAGAAAATTGTGTCCTTTTCTGCTTGTCTATGTATATATTTGCCCAACTATTGAAATGCACTTTTCCCATTGATGGAGTTCACAAATGTTGAGCTCAAATTGGCTCGGGGTAATGTTAACGTTTTTTTTTTTTTTTTGTTAGTGTGAAAAAGCTACTCAAATTGTAATATGGACTTTACATACACTTGGTCCGCGACTGAATCGATATTTGGAAATTCAATCATAAAATGTTACATTCCAATACACTTTTCAATTTCATTGAAATTGATTTTGTGTATTAGATTGTCGTTTTGACATTGAACTTAAATATATTTATTTATGACTTGGATTTCGCATTTAGTTGGTCGTTTTGGAATTTGACTATTTTCCTTTTAATTTTAATTTTAATTTTAATTTTAATTTTAATTTTAATTTTAATTTTAATTTTAATTTTAATTTTAATTTTAATTTTAATTTTAATTTTAATTTTAATTTTAATTTTAATTTTAATTTTAATTTTAATTTTAATTTTAATTTTAATTTTAATTTTAATTTTAATTTTAATTGTAATTTTAATTTTAATTTTAATTTTAATTTTAATTTTAATTTTAATTTTAATTTTAATTTTAATTTTAATTTTAATTTTAATTTTAATTTTAATTTTAATTTTAATTTTAATTTTAATTTTAATTTTAATTTTAATTTTAATTTTAATTTTAATTTTAATTTTAATTTTAATTTCAATTTTAATTTTAATTTTAATTTTAATTTTAATTTTATTTTTAATTTTAATTTGAATTTTTTTGATTTTAATTAGGATTTTGGTCCCCCATCTCGATCCTGAGAATGAGATTGTAAATATGGAAATGGTGGATTCAAAAATAACAGACCGTTGGAACTTTGGTATGGAAACCAAACATTACCCATAAGAGGTGTAACGGCTTGTCTCTTATTTTCCTGTCCTCAATCCACTGATTACCTGTACTCTTAGTATATTGGATTCAGTTACCTATACTTTGCTATATCTACGGTTTTAAGTCCTTTACGTGACATGTCCCTAAGGGCCGCCCTTGAAGATCCTCTACCTCAAACATGTTATTTCCCACCGGTCTTATTATTCTGCATCTTAGGAATTTTCTGGCAAATTTGGCATTGTAGTTTTTACCAAAATCGCTGAGAACGTGGTTCCTCCTATATACCTCTTGTCCCGGAATAAACTTCACTACACGTGCTCTCTTATTGTAGTATTTGGCGCTCCTTTCATAAGCCTCGTGCATGTTCTGACTTATTCTTTCACGAATTATCTCCAGGCGGTCCTTTCTATTTATGTTTTCAATATCATGCTCAGTTAAGGACAGAAGTTTTCGGGCTAATTTGTAATCTGATCCATTTGTGTACATATCGAACCCGAATAGGGCAAAGAACGGCGTAACTCCCGTAGCCGAGTGCACCGAAGATCTTAGAGCACACTCTATCTCGGTTAGGTATAGGTCCCATTCTCTGTGATCATTTTCCAAATATGCTCGAATCGCAGCCAATACCGACCTGTTTACCCTTTCAGCCGCGTTCGATTGGGGTGAATATGGTGCAGTTTGTAGATGATCAATTTTATATAGACTGATCATTTCTTTAAAATTCTTAGCTGTGAACTGAGCTCCATTGTCGCTATGAATGGTTTCTGGTACGCCGAATTTGTGAAAAATTTCTTCCACCAAAAATTTAACGACGTTACTGGTTGTAGCCTCTTTCATAGCCTTTAGAAAAACAAATTTTGTAAAGTGATCCATCACGATGAAAATGTAAGCGTTTCCCGTTTTCGATCTTGGATACTTTCCCAAGAAATCTATATATAGTTTCTGAAAGGGACGTTCGGTTACAACTTCATTTCCTAACGAGGGTTGCATGGTTCTATTTACCGCTTTCGTTTCTTTGCACGTGTAGCAATTGGCTATATACTGTCGGACTTGAGTAGTCATTTTCGGCCAATAATAGAGACGCCTCAGTCGATGCAAGGTTTTCACTATCCCCCCATGGGCGGATGTCGTTTCATTATGGGCTTTTTCAATGAGAACGTGTGTTATGGAATCTGGAACCCATAATTTCCAGCTCACTTCCCCCAGGCTCTCACTTCTGTCCAACTTGTCTCTCTTAAATACCAATCCATTTTCGACCGTAATATCAGGTAATTTCTCCTTGTTCTTCTCAACGTTTTCCAACAAGGCTTTATATTCTTCACTCTCGAATTCTACTGTTTCAAAATCAAAAATTTTATCATCAATACTGACTTCGTCTACTATGGAAAGCCTAGAAAGCATATCCGCGACCACATTATCCTTTCCCTTGCGATGCTCAATATCAAAATTGAATGCCTGTAGTTGTAACGACCACCTCGCTAAACGCCCACTCAAGTCCTTTAAACTCATCAACCATTTCAAACTGGCGTGGTCGGTAATGACAGTGAATTTCATTAATTCAACATATGGACGAAAGCGCTTAATTGCCATCACCGCTGCCAGACATTCCTTTTCTGTCACACTGTAGTTTTTTTGACAGCCATTTAACTTTTGCGAATAGAACGCTATAGGGTTTTCCACTTCTTCCTCTGTTTTCTGGAACAATACGGCTCCTATTCCTACATCAGAGGCGTCGCTTGGATGTAGAACGGTTTTGAAAAGTCCGGGTGTTTCAATACTGGAGCTGTTGTCAGCGCCTGCTTCAAATTTTCAAACGCCTCTGTAGCTGCAGGTTTCATGACAAACTTTTCATTCTTTTTCAGAGTATCCGTGAGAGCTGCGGACACGGTAGCGAAATTTTTTATAAATCTTCGGTACCATCCGGCGGTGCCCAAGAAACTTCTAACTTCTCTTGGATTTTTCGGCAATCTTATTTTCTGTATCGCCGACACCTTATCAGGGTCTGTCTTAAGCATTCCGCCTCCAATGATAAATCCTAGGTATTTGAGCTCCTTAAAACAAAACATGCTTTTACTTAACCCTATTGTCAAATTCGCTCTCTGCAAACACTCTGCCACTTGCTCGAGAAGCCACATATGCCTCTCAAAATTGTCAGCGATAATCAGCAAGTCATCTAAATACACAAACACGTTTGATTTCAGTCGAGCTGGTATCACCTTATCCATGAGGCGACAAAGCCGTTGTGCAGCGTTACACAGTCCAAACGGCATAACGCGAAACTGATATAAAGGTCGCCCTGGGACTGTGAACGCTGTGTATGGCTTCGATTCCTCATCCAGCTCGATCTGCCAAAATGCGTATTTCAAGTCAACACTGCTGATGTATATTGTCTGATCAATTCTGCTTAGTATGCCGTCAATATTTTGGAGAGGATATGCGTCTTTTATGCTCACTGCATTCAACTTCCTTGCATCCAAGCAGAACCTGTTTTTTCCTGGTTTTCTTACGATAGTTGTTCGGTTGCTCCATGCACTTTCACTTTCCTCAATTACATTGAGCCTAAGCATGTTATCGATCTCGTTATACACAATTTCTTGCATGGCTGGGGAAATTGGATAGTGTTTATCCTTAATGGGGTTAGTACCTTCTACAAGCTTAATCGTATGTTTTTCCAGAGTTGTCTGTCCCAATCCTTTCTCCTCGAAAGTTGGAAATTTTTTTATTATACTGTGTAACAGGGTTTTCTGCTCTTCTGCAAGTTCATGCATATGCTTTTTATGTTGATCATTTCCTTCCGAAAAATGGTTCTGTATTTGTTCCATGTTCAGTGCACTTACTCTTAATATATTTGGTGCTAAGTCAAACGTTTTCCAGAAGTCTATACCCAAATATAGCTCTTGTTCCAAATCAGGGCATAGGTAAAAACATATTTCCGACTTTTTCCGTTCATATTCTACAGACATTCGCACTCTTCCCAGTACTCGATGCGGTTGACCAGATGCAGTTTTCACATTTGAATAGTATTTTTCAACGGTCAGACCCAATTCCTCTATAAGCTCACGACAATTTCTTCCCAATACACTTATAGATGCTCCGGAATCTAACAAACCAGTGACTTTCCTACCGGACAAACTCACCTTTGCATAAGGTCTGGGATCTTGACTGCCGCTAAATTTTTGCACTGATTCTACTAGAGAGCGGTTAAGTCGTCGATTCACCAGATGTCGTTCTCTTAATTTGCGAATCTTCTCACTTAAGGGACGAGAATTCTTTTCTTCGGTGCTCAGAATACTTTCGGGATTATTAGGGTCCTCCGCCATTAATTCCGTATTTTCACTGGGTTGGTGGTTTTCAAATATTTTACTTCTGATTATGTCATAATTTTGCTTTCTGATTTCTCTTGGCAAATAATGTCGAATGGCTGGATAAGCAATTTGTACTAGGTGACTTATTGAGTTTGAGTTTGTTGCGTTGCTGTTGCGTTTTTTTTCCATCGAACGACGATTTCCCGCTCCAATCGTGTTCTTTTTGCCGTTTCCCGATCGACAATTCGGGCACTTAGGGGTAATGGTATTGGCGCGACCGCAGCGGTAGCAGAATAATGACCGTGCTGTCGCAGGACAATCCATAAAAAAGTGTCCAGGCTTTCTACAGTTCCAACACACTACTGAGTTGTTCAATGCGGCAACTTCGTCGATCTCTATGTTGTCCTCTTCTTGCTCGGCGTCATCGATTTCTATAGAGGCTTCATTTACCCTCAATGCCCTATTCGTTATGGGCGCAGTTGAGAGGGCTTTTCCAAGGCGTGAACTAAGGCCTTGGAAAAGCCCTCTCAACTTCGAGACATTCTGCTCTCAGATGTTCCATGGACGAGATTTGCATGGGATATATGATTTTCGCTATGTTTTCCCTTAGATTTCTCTTCACTATTCGCACAAGTTCGTACTCCGCAATGGGCTGCTGCAATCGGGAACGCAAAACGTTCAATTCATAAAAAAACTTATCGGTATTTTCGCCCGGTAATTGTTTTCGCTCCACTATATCTCTCATCACTTCAAAGTTAGTGCGCGTGGTTTTGAACCTATTTAATAGGGCGTGTTTCAAAGACGGCCAGTCAGTGACCATTTTGTTTTGGATTTGTAGCCAGTACCAATTTCTGGCAGTATATGCCACTAAAAGGTGAAAATCACTGTAGATTTCATCCCACGTTATTTGATATTGAGCTTGTAAATGTTCCAAGCGAAACACAAAGTCTTCCACGGCAAGCCCAGAGGGATTTCCATCGAATTTAAATCCAAATTTTTCGACCCTTATACCTCTAAACATCGAACTTTGCCACGACTCCGGCGTTGGATTATTGCGAGTGACACTTCTTCTCAACCGACCTCCATCATACGTGGGCACTGGGGTCGCATTAGAGGGAATAGAATTATCATTAACTACGTTATTTGACACATTGTTCGACCCCCCAGCCACTCCAGTAATGAGGCTAGTCAATTGACGTATGCTCTCATTTACCTTATTCATTTCCTCGCTAATAGTCTCTTTCACTAAAGGCCGCAGATTTACTCCGGTTTCATTTATGCTATCATTTACTATGGCCGCCAAAGAATCAAATTCAGCGGAAACGAAACAGGGTTAGAGTGGTACGCGGATGCACTTGGCATATTATTTGTACCCTCCCTAGGATTCATGATGGTGCCAGATATATCTGTCACCGAAGGTGGTATCGCTTGATCAGGGTTCGACATTCTATAGTCGTTTGCTTTTCTTATTTTTGGCACAGTTTGATATGATATTCGACTAGAATCAAACGCTGATGTACGATTTCTTTTGCTCCTTCTCTTCGGACCGTTCCTATCAGTCATTAGCGACGATTACTTGGCACAAGTCTTATTTCAATGAAGACAGTAGGTTTAATTTGAATAAACGAGACCTGATTAAATCGTAAATAGATCGACTTGACAACAAATCACGAACACTTAATCAGAAATACTTTCCCCTAATCCCAAAACAATCAGCACAACCTACTTCCTAATTTACTTAACATTTAACATACAAAATTTTTGAAGTAAAACTTCTATACGGAGGGGTAAACATTTTTTAATGCAACGGAACCGGAAGTTTGTAATGTAGCGGAAGCTGTTACGAAGTTCCCCAAAAGTATGCAACGTAAATCATGACAAGGGAGGTGAAGAGTAGAGTTTGACGATTAAAACAAAAAAACAAAAAATTGTACGTAAAACTTAGACGAAAAGCTGCCGGATACGTTGCCACACATAGTATTGATAAGCATGCCGTCCCAATAGAACGCAGAACATCTGCCATTGCCATGAATAATAATAAAACAATTATTGCAAAACGAAATCATTTTCCTTTAGTATCAGGATGTGCCATGACAATTCACAAATCTCAAGGTGGAACCTTCAATGAAGTGGTTTATGAATACCAAAGGACTCATTCTCTGCCACTACTATATGTTGCTCTATCAAGAGTAACCAGCATTGAAGGATTGTACATAGTGCCAAAAGATAATGATAATAGATTTTATCATGGTCGAAAAAATGATACATCGGTCATATCTTTACAAGATGAATTTCGCCGATTATCGTTGAATACATTGTCAACATTAGGAAGAACGATTCTTGATTTCATGCATGACAGGAAAAAGTTGTCCATGGTTACTTTCAATTGCCAAAGTCTCAGAAAACACGTGGCGGACTTGAGCGATCCCGTAATTGGTTCAAGCAATATTTTGTTTCTATCAGAAACTTGGTCAAATGACGATGATAATGTTGACATCCCGAATTTTGATTGTATTGCAAAATTTAAACGTAAAAATGTTAGATCAGCAGGAGTGGCAATTTATCAGAAATCAAATGATACTTCAAACATTGTAACTTCGAACATGGACATTTTATTAAGACATATTACTGAACTCGATATTGGCCAGTCATCAATTGGTGATATATCTGCTGCTCACTGTGATTTGGACGATGGAACAAACATCATAATGGTAGTTGTTTACATTTCGCCCAATAACACAGTCAATAACATTATAAAGTTTATATATAAAAGACTTATGATTTACGGTCGAGTAGGCTCTGAAGAATTAGGAGAAAATTATCATACGTTGCCACTCATTTTAGCAGGAGATTTCAATGTTAATTTCGCATCCGAAGATGGACAACTCTTCATAAACTTTCTTCGAGATAAATTAGAACTTGAAATCAATAATAACCGAAATGAGCCTACCACACGACATGGAACAACAATCGATGCAGTTTTCTCTAGATTTCTTTCTAATTTTCATTCGAAAACATATGTATCATATTTTTCATACCATAAGCCTATTGTCTCAGTCTTACAATCAACCACAGTAACTACTCATGTATCCGATAATGAAAATAATATAAATAATGATTAAAAATAATAAAACAAATAATAAATAAAAATTCAACTCAAATATGTTTATTTATCAATGGAAACGGAATTTAAATTTAAACATTTGTAGAAAATTATTATATGTCTGTATACATTATACATATAGACATATACAAACATATATATAAACATGTAGATGGAGCTAAAGAAGTTTTACTTCAGTTGTGTGGTCTTAAAGCACACTCTCTTTTTTTTTTATATATATAACTTTTTTTTTTTTTATTAAACAAAAACTATAGTTAAAAAATATTTATTAAAGCACTTAATCCTTTCTCATATTAGACAATTTTGACATTGACATACACTATCGAGACACAAATAATCCCGAGACACAAAAAACTGGCTTCACAAACTACATAAAACGATGAGTGGGTTCCTGATTATATTTTCAGCCGCCTAATAATGACGTGTGTGGACTTTTATTTTTTTTATTTTTTTTTTTATACAATTTTGTTCTTCTTAATAGTGCCCCAAAGGGTTGTTCATAGGTATATTGAATGACTGATACTAACAAAAAATGCACAAAACATATACATCTACATTTTAGGCCCACGGCAGTTTGTTCAGGGTTACACCCCCGACAATAAGATCTCGCAGTAATTAAAGGTTTAGCAGTACAACGGACATGGTTTATATGCATACCGGCTACTACTTTCCCTTCATTCCTAAAATCTAGACACTATTTACGTTACCTCTAATAAACTTGACATTCAACGTAAACAGGTACTCGACAATACAAACATTGTTACACACCACACAACAAGTTATTGCACCGACCCTTAGATAAATGGAAAGATATACTCCTGACTTTCTCATCCTTGCCTATACTAATATTGCACTTAAAACATGATTTAAAACAAATAATCATGGCTGCAATACCAGCTAGGTCATTATAAAAAATGCAGTATTCTCTTAGGTATATTATACTCCTATATACTATTGGACTGTGCGTAGATATTCTTGCACTACATCTCTACTGCCGCGTCATTATCGTCGCCATTGGTGTCGAACCATGGCTTTGCGCTGTAAATTACTTATCTTGTTGACGCTGAGACTATCTGTTATACTTCGCGCCATTTACGATAATCTGGCGCGTTTATATGTTTTAGCTTGGGCGCCATTCTGTTACGTACCACCTTTTTGACACGACACTAAGCTTGGTCCTCCGGCTGCCAGCGGTCTCTCAGTGGATTCCAACCCGTTCCAAACCTAGTGCTACGGGGACGAACAAGAAACTGAACTAGAAAAAAAAACAATACATATGACTCAATACAAAACTACAAACAAACTCTACATATACCCTATGAAACGAGAGAGCTTGATCTCTGGCTCCCGCACTGCCCGCCCTTCCACGGTCCTGATAAGTCCAAAGATCTATATTTTTATTCAGGACCCCATATTCCACACACACTACATTCGGCTCGCTATAATTAGATCCCCCACTCTATTCAAAAACTTAGCACATCATTATTTTTGAATTACACATTAAACATTACATATATTATTATTACCATAGTTTTTTGTTAAATAATTTCGACTTATACTCTTATTAACAATTCTTAAACAGAAACCTATTAAATCATTAACACCAGAAAACACAAAAAAATGGAGTCAGACTCGTACCCTGTAAGAACACAGAAGATTTTTGTTTTTATTGGCCCTCGGTTATGGCCCGCAACTACTTAGAAATTTTAAGCTTGATCTAGTTAAAAGAGCTCTCTGAACCATATCATAACGGCAAACCTGTGCACATATAAAACGTTTAACTAAAATAAATCTCCTACGCCCATAGACAGGCTACACTCCCGATTAAAACGCTGGCGTTAATAATCCTCACAATCAATAATTTAGAACACTTAAAACTATAGTTTAGACTTCACAAAACATTCCTTAGACTAATTGTATTCCTTTAGTTATGTTTTTTTTGGTATGCGTTTTTTTAGTTATGTGTTTTTCTTTTATTTCAGTTATTACTTTATTTCTTGATTCTTATATTTGACTGTTTAATCTTTTGTTAAATTTTGATTGTACTAATTATAACTAATTATTTATATTTCTTTTCAGGCCCATTGGACCCTACTTCTTTACCATACTATATTTTCGTGCTCCATATCACATAAGTTGGTGGGGTTCTTTTTATTGGTAAATATATATATATAGTTCTGGATTACCTTAGCCTCCACGTATCAAGACAAATTTATTATTGTTTACTTTTAGTGATGTGTCGGCCACTTGGTGTTGAAGGATGGTGACGTCACTTTGACTTCCGGATATGTCCGATCGTTACACATATAGTAGGATGCTGGCCCCGAATATCCTGTGGCTTCCCCGGGGTCCAGCGTTATCGATGTTTCTTCTACGCTACACTTGCTACAACAAAACAAAACACACCAAGCACAAACATCACACATACATTAATTAGTTACGTTAAACGGAAACACTTTAGTTCTAGTAACTCACTTCGGATTCTGTCAAGCACCGCAACTGCTGATTTCAATAAATATACAGTTTTAAATGTGCTAATGGCTTTACTTTCCGGTTACTTATAGTTCACTGGAACTTTTTTTTCACTTATAACGCTATTCACACACTGCCAATGTTTATTCTCGTTAATATCCGTTTCAGTGTTCACCACGATTTAAGCTTTCCAAATTATCAGACTGCAATGACCGCTACCATCCCCCCGTTTGGTTTAAAAAGTCAAATCGCCGAGATACAGATCTTTCAGAAAAAAATGGAAAAAAGAAATTCACATAACCTCAATTTGCACATATGGCAGGTAACTTATATGTTTTCTTTCTGTTGAAAGATAGCCATACCTCTTACCTTTCCGAAATGACCTAAACGAAGCCCAGAGGTCTTACCGTTCCAAAGTTATGACCATTTTACTGAAATGCAAAAATGTTTGTTTTTGTTTTGACGTAGAATACGGCTTACCTTACGGTATGAGGAGTCATGTCAGGTTTTTATTGTTGTAATCTTTATTTCATTGAATTTGAGGAAACGGCTAGATGAATTTTTTTTAAATTTTTTTTTGTAGGTAAATGAAGATATTATCTTTCGTTTGATATACATTTCATATTGGTTGATATATTTCTAGTATTTTAATTTCTCAAATGAAAATTGTTTAAACACATACACTCAAACATATGTGTGGTGTTTTGTTGAGTGTTTTTGGTTGCTCAACATTGCTTAGGAACATGTATCTAGTAAAAAGTGAAACGAACAGCAAGCTAATGTTGCTTGGCAACATGTATCTAGTAAAAAGTGAAACAAACAGTAAGCTAACGTAATAAAGCTTTTTTGCGAAAGCTTCAATAAAGCTGTTGTAACATTAATTTTGAATTGTAAAGCGTAAAGCTTTCACACAACGCTCGAATGCTAATGCGAAGACTCGATAAGGTAAACCTTTTTTAATATTAGGGCGGCCCTCTCAACATTAAATTAAGTTTAAAAAAATTTAACATAATATTTTTTTTTAAACGGACTTGAATCAAATGCCGTTGGTAAATATAAAAATTACAGCAGACAGTTGTCCGAGGCCTTCGGCCACGGACTGTCCCTGCAGACTGTGTCAGAGACACGGCCATTAAGTTTAACGTAGAATACGCCATCCGATAAGACAGAAAACATATATAACAATAAATGATAAATAATATAAGCAAATGAATTTATTGTTATATATGTTTTCTGTCTTATCGGATGGCGTATTCTACGTTAAACTTAATGGCCGTGTCTCTGACACAGCCTGCAGGGACAGTCCGTGGCCGAAGGCCTCGGACAACTGTCTGCTGTAATTTTTGGAAGCGAAATAACAGCACACTTTCATGTGGTTTTGTAAATTAACACGTTTAAGATTTTATTTTCCAGTCAGTGCCTACAAAAGTAAGTAGTATTTATAGGTATTCATTGATAGAATTTTGTCATTCCTCTTAAAGACCTTTCCAACAAGCCCAAAAACAAAAAAATTCGACCACTGGCTCAGAAGTTAGCAACTTTACCCTACTACCGTCCGACCGCCAATTCGAAAATTTTGAACCCGCTGCCATTTCGCACCCTTTCATTTTCGGACATGGTCCTAGTGGACTTTTCTTCATGAAATGAGCCAAGGAATACGATGGAGAAATTTGTCCCGAACTTCCTGAATCACCCTGTATTGTTCAACATATTTAGAATTTTGCTAAAATTTCCAATAAGATATTGCATAGGGTGAACGTGGTCTCAATTTCATTCAGTAAATACGTTGATTTAATATGTATGGCTTATAATTTCTATAAGATTTGTTGTTTATTATTTGTTAAAATGAAATACCTGAAGTTGGTGGTTGTGGCACTACTCCACCTTATCCGCTCACTAAATTTGCATTACTAAGGTGGAATAGAGTGCGACAACCACCAACTTCGTGTTTGGCAGATTAGCAAATAATTCACAAGAATACTTAATATAATTATAAGGTATATTAAATCAACATATGTACTGAATGAAGTTATTACTTAGTTCACCCTTTACAATATCTTATTCAAAGTAGTAGGAAAATCCTAAATACATATGTTGAATTGTACACCACTTCAAATGCACACAGAAACAAAGTCAAGTACATGCGTCTTTTTACTTTCAGGCCAACTAGAATCTAAAAGTATTACCATTATATATTGTTTGGTAAGCTAATATTTAGGGTTGGGTACAAAATTCTGTTCGACGAAAATTCTGCTTTACAAAATTCTGTTTTTCAAAATTCTGGTTTCCAAAATTCTGTTTTTCAAAATTCTGTTTCACAAAATTCTGTTTGTAATTGCATTTTCAGTTAAATAAAAAATTATTTGAAAAAAATCGCGCGATTTGTTACAAATAATTTTTTATTTAACTGAAAATGCAATTACAAACACATACATAAAAATAAAACAATTAAGAAATCACTTTGCCCTAACTTTCCCTTACATTTTAAAAAAAATACTGTTTAAAAAACACTTTGCAAATTTAAATAAAATGTATCACATACATTTTGGTCAAAAATTATGTTCCAGCATTTTATTTAAAATTAGTCGCAATTGTGTTGTTTAATGTGTCGTGTTTAAAAAAATAAAAATGAATAAAGTGCAATTAATAAAAACCAATAAAAATAAAGAAATGTTGTGTCTCAACGGATATTTTCATTATTTGGAAATGAGAAGACAAAAAGGAACCTTTTATTGGACGTGCTCGAGAAGAATTCCAGATAAGTGTTCCTCTCGAATAATAACAGCAGTGGAAAATAACGAGCATGTTTTAATAAGATATCCAAAAAAGCATACCCACGAACCTATTGCTAGTGCAGTGGAAATATGCAGAACAAATACTTTTGTAAAATATGCCGCTATAAACAAACCCCTTAATCCAAGTCAAATAGTGCAACAATCGGTGGTAATACAAACCAAAAATGTCGCGATTACCTTCCCTCGAAGTACGCGCAAAAGCGAAAAATAGGATACACTCGGAATGAAATGGGAGTTTTCAGAGAGCCGCAAGCAATAGATGAAATAGATTACCCTCTAAATCTATACGTTTTGGATAACGAATTATTTATATTGGCAGAAGAGAAAGTGGGAGATGAATATATGGTTATATTCGGCACAAAATCATCAATTCAACTTCTACAAAAAAGCGATTGTTGGCTCGTTGACGGCACTTTTGATGTTGTGCCCACAATAATGCGCCAACTCTTTTCCGTTCATGGAAGGATTGAACGAGAGGTCGTCCCACTCCTATTCTGCCTAATGTCCAAAAAATCTGCAGTACTCTATGTACGCATTTTTTAAACGCGTAATTCAAATTGCTTTGGAATATGGAGTTTTTTTAAGCCTAATCGTATTATATCTGACTTCGAATTTGGTTTCGTGTCAGCAGCTAGAAAATGCTTTCCAGATTCGCAGATACGAGGGTGCTTTTTCCATTTTTCCCAGATATTGTGGCGCCGTATTCAAAAAGAACGGTAAGAAATTTTTAATAACTTTTATAATTTATAGTAATGAACTTGTAATATGTACAACATTATCATTTCAGATTGGTTACTAAGTACGGAAATGACGAAAATTTCTCACTGCAAGTAAGATGTTTAAAAGCGCTTGCGTATGTTCGTCGAGAAAAGGTAGCCAAATATTATTCGAAGCTCCGAAGAACATTTGAAGACGAAGATATTATTAAATTGGCCACCTGGTTCGAGGCCAATTATGTCTATAACGCTCGTAAATACCCACCTGAATTTTGGACGATACTTGATTACGAGTATTCTGAAAAATACCCGAAAACTACAAACAACTCGACATGGCACCGACGTTTGAGTGTTGTAGTTGGACGAAAAAAAAGCGGACTCTACAAAATTGTAGAACATTTAAAAGGAGAATTAATCTATTCTTAAAATATTGTCTCAAAGATTGAGAATGGAGAAAAATTAAAAAAAAATAAAAGAAATGTAAAAAAAAAAAATATTTCACGTATTGTAAAAAAATTTAATCGTTTAAGAAACTACAATATTTAAAAAGAATAGCAAAAAACTTAGTTTATAATTAATTAAATATTGTTATCAGTTAAATTGAATTGCTATGATTTTTTTATTATTTTTAACTTTGTCTTAATTTAATTGATTTTTAACTAATTTATGTTTTTATTTAATGTTTGTTATTTTGTTTTTTCTTTTAAATTAATATGTTTTTGAATGATATGAATTTTTTTAGATCGATTTTGAAAATCCATTAATCTGTTTAATTATTTATTACATATTTCATAATTTGTTTCCAACGAATAAATATCTAACCATACACATACGTTATTATATGTAACATTTCTTATTCATAATAAACTGGCTTTAATTCTTAATAAATAATTTAACGGCATTTTTTTTCTCATAATGAAAGGGGAATAACATATTTCAAAAACCAGAATTTTAATAAACAGAATTTTATTAAAAACAGAATTTTGTAAAACAGAATTTTGTAGAACAGAATTTTGTAAAACAGAATTTTAGTCAGACAGAATTTTTTTTTGAAAAAAACAGAATTTTTGTAAGACAGAATTTTGGAAAACAGAATTTTGTGGCTATCCCTAATATTTAGTTTCCGAAATAAAGCGGGGTTCCATATTACTCAAACTAGTTCATGCACTTGAGCAGGTCGAAGTGGTTATTGTTCCCTTAGTTCAGATCTAGGTGGAACTAAAAATTATATTTTTAACATTAATTATTAATTATGTTTTATGTGAAAATAGTGCACATTTTTCTATATATGTATATAAAGTGGTGGCTTAAGTGCTAGAAGTCGGACCTAACCAAAATAAAATTATGGCAAAGTAATAGAAAACAGAACATTTAATTTTTTTCTTTGACTGACATTCCTTGGGTCATTTGAACTTCAACAGGTTCTCCTAGATTGTCTTTGAAAAAGACTTAACGTGGGTACAAATCGTTATGCAGAAATTTCATGAATTTTCCTATTTTGTACCTGGGGCGTGCGGTGGAGTTTTTAGCAGGGTGTTCTCCACATTTAAAAAAAATTGACTATTCTCAGTTTATTCCAGGACCACGACGAGGATACGATAGATAAGATCCCATTTGCAAGTTTTTTTTTATATTTTTTTAAATTTTTTTTTAATTTTTTTATGTTTTTTTATATATATTTTTTTTTGTATTTTTTAATTATTACTTATTGAAAATAAATTATATTTTTCATTTGAATTTGAATTTTGTTGACCGATTTTTGTTATATTTTTTTCTATTTTACTTTTTTCAGGAAGGGATCACATTTTTATTTTTTTTGTAATAATTTCTTGTTTTTTCATTTTATTTAAATTTAAATTTTTTATTTATAAACCAGTTCAAAACGTCGTGTTTTTTGAATGAAAACTTCAATCACATTATCGTAGAAATTTTTTGTATTTTTGAAAAATTTGAAAAGACTTTTCTTTAGAAATTAATGCTAACTCTGATAACCTTTCCTCTAACATTTGGTTTCTGGAATAAGTCTTAATTCTCTTAAGTGCTGAAAAAGGTCGCTAAACAGAACTTGTTGATACTGGAATTGTTAAAATTAACATGTTTAATTTAAATACTTCAGAAAAAGTATTCGACAAATCAAAATTAATTAAATTACTTGGTATGTCAAAAACAGCAATGTCATAGAAATACGAATGGGCACAAAACACAACTAATAAGCTTTTTTATTTAATGAAATCAAAAAAATTTCCATAATAATTTTTTAAGCTTTCAAATGCTTCAGTCGGAAACATTTTTTGGTAACTTGCATATTTTTTTAAATTTAGGAATTCGACAAATTTTAAATTTTGTAAAGATTTAAATCTAGTTTCCATTTGTTCAAACAGTGTTTCAATTATTTGATTGTGTTTTTTATACCTCAAATCGAAATTTTCAATGTTTTCTCCACGCTTTAAACTTACTCGAGCAGTATCTTTCGTCATAATTAGTATATTATCAAACTTTGATTTGTTAGCAAATATTGCTTCTCAGTTATTTCAGTGTGTTCGCAGGAATATTGAATATCAAAAGAGTTTTTTTTGAAGAATATCAAGCAATACATCAGTGTATTAAAAATTGTAGTTAAAGGTATTTAGCATGATAACTGTATTAAATGAATCTAAAAACTGCATAAATCCTTCAATCCAATCCTTCTCCTTCTATCATTTCTTCAAAGACTATTATTAGATCTGAACGATAAGTGTGGACTATATTTACAAGTCTAGAGGAATAGTTCCATCAAAGTGTTAAATTCGGCTGTGCCGAATCTTTGATACCCTCCACCTTAGTGTTAACCAGCAAAATAATAAATTTTAAAAAGGACCTTTTTTAAGAAAATGTACTTTTTTTAAAAAAATAAAACTAAGTTACTTGTTCACAAATGCAATTACTTGTTCATAAATGCTCACAAATGCAGGATGCTCACAAATGCTCACAATGCTCACAAATGCATTGCTCACAATGCTCAAATGCTCACATTGAAAATGTACTTTGAAATGTACTTTAAAATGTACTTTGAAATGTACTTAATGTACTTAAGAAATGTGCATTTTTTAAGTACTTAAGAAGAAATGTACTTAAGAAATGTACTTAAGAAGAAATGTACTTAAGAAATGTACTTAAGAAAGAAATGTACTTAAGAAATGTACTTAAGAAATGTACTTTGAAATGTACTTAATCTACTTTGAAATGTGCTTAAGAAATGTACTTTTTTTTAAGAAAATTTACTTTTTTAAAAAAAATAAAAATAAGTTACTTGTTCACAAGTAAAATAAAAAAGCATTTTTTAAAAATAAAAAAGCATTTTTGAAAAACTGTTAAAAAAAAAACAAGCTGGGACGAGAGTTGAACCAACAACCCTTTACCCATCAGGCCACAGCGACCTTAGATGAAGTGTGACAAAATTCATATAAATGTATGAACATTATAAAGCACAACAAAGATTTTCAACATGGAAATTCACCACACGGCAAAAGGAGTAGTTTAGTATAAAACTACAAAAATTAATGTGAAAATTTTATGAGTTTTTTTACGTTTCCAATCATAAAATTTTTTCCAATGGACCAATTTCGCTGATTTTCAATACCAAACTGCTCAGGAATACGTGGAACATTCTGGCCAAAAACCAAACCGCGTTATCGCCGATTGAAGTCGTGAGAATGTTTTCAACAAACGGACAGACGGACATGGCTATATCGACTCCGGTTGTTATAAGGATCAAGAATATATTTACTTTATGGGGTCGCAAAGCCTTATTTCTATATGTTACAATCAGAATGACAAACTGATATATACCCTCTATCACTTACAGTGGAGGGTATAAAAAGCAAACAGCCCTGATAATGTTAAAAAAAATATTTTGGTTTCTGTATAAAATTTACAGATTCCGATAAAATTAAATTTAACACATGAGCATTACAATGGATAAAAATAGTATTAGAAAACTGCTCTCTTACTTTAGCCTGTGTGCCATTCAATGCACTGGACATGACAGACGCGCCATCATAGGTTTGAGCTACCAGCTTTCCTCCCCAATTTGTAAGCTAATTAAATCAATCAATTTTGTGGAAATAGCGTCTGCAGTACGATCATCACTTACGTCCACAAATTTGTAGATTCGCTCCCTAGCAACACCTTTTTTGTCAACAAACCGAAAAATTATTGATAATTAAGACTTTTTTTATATCGGTTGTTTCATCCAGTATCACTGCGATAAATCTGTGGTCACGAACAATAACAGCCTAACTCGAGTTAGGACAAAATTTAAAAAAAAAAATTTGAGAAGTCACCATACTCAAATAAGCAACTCTTTTTTGTTAAGAAGTAAGTAAAAGAATTCGTTTCCTTGTTATCTGTAACAAAGTTATCACAAAAACTCCGACTCCTGATTTCCAGTAAGGATATTAAACTTTAAACTGCTCTCCCTGAAAAATTTTAGAATCGACTTCGGCTGTTATTGTTTGTGACCATAGAAATAAGGTTTCGTTTAACTCTTTTTCGATATTATTTAATATAACTGTACCAATAGAGTTAATTATATCGATTTGAATGCGGTTGGAAGTGCCTTTAAAAATCGTGGATGTCGATAAATGACGATCCAATTTACTATCATATTTAGCAATTAAGTGTAAAATTTCCACATAATTTCCTCTATTGTCGGAATTTTCTTTTTCATCGTTACCTCTAAACGCAAGTTCCTGTGCACCAAGAAAACATACCGAATCGACTAAACGTTCGAATACATGTGGCGGCGCCCTAACGGCGTCAAATTACAACAACCACCTTTGTAGACACACCCCATACGGTTTTACCAATTACAACAACCACCTTTGCGGCCATACCTATATGGTTACACCTATTACAACAACCACCCTGAGAAACGTACCTGTTAGAATTGCATCAATGTCATATTTTTGCAGTCTGTCATCGTAGTGGTCATTGTAAAATAATTAACCAACACAAACATTCGGCCAAAAATAGTGATACGCGTCCGACTTCTAGCACTTAAGCCTCCATTTTTATTGACAGTTAAAACCACGCGCCAATTTGAAGCAGAGAAAAACGGTAAGCCGCATCATTAGTGTGTTTTTTTTGTGCATCTGGTGAGCGCCATTTCTTTTACCGAGGTTAGACGGCGACTCAAAACCAGCAGCGTAGCATTCTAAAAGTGACCTGTCGGCAAATTACATCATACAAGGAGACCAGGAAGTAATCCCGGAAGCCCATCGCAACCAGCAAGGAAATAAAGTGATTAGTGCCAGCGATCGAGAGCAATTTGTGTCCCCAGTGCAGCATTTCTTGGTCGAGACACCATCGACCCGGCGACTAAACACAGTCGTGTCGGCTGGTGACAGCCAGGTAAGTGAAACCCCCGGAAAGTTTATGGAGTCGATTTTGACGACTTTTTGTGCATCCACAGCCCGCAGTGTACCATCATCAACAGCAGAATTCCACCGGCATCCAACATCATCAGCCATATTTCAGCCACCAGCCATATAACCAGCAGTTTATTCATCCATAGCCACATTTGCATCGTCATCAGCATCCACAACCATAGTTCCAGCACCATCAGTAGCATCTTCATCATCACCATCAATCATCCAGCATAATCTCCACCAGCACATCAACATCCAGATAACGTAAGACCTAAAGAGGCCCAGGGTAAGTCCGTTTTTCTGTTTTTCGTACGGACCGACACATAACCTCACTAGAGGCCAACCTAAACGTGCTAAAATTAGATGAAATAGTTAGGGACCTTAGGTTGTAGTAATATAAGTGTTAAATAATCATAAGTACTTGGCATTAAAGCCATATGGATAAATCGAACTAGTCCTAAACATGTGTGTTAACGATCGAAGAAAGTAGAAGGGAAGAAGAAGCATTTCTTTTGTCAAGGAGCATGATCTCCAGCATAAATAAGTAAAAGATCTCATCTTCCAAAGTAAATTAAGAAGCTGAAAAGAATGTATTTATACCACTAAAAGCCAAAAAGAAAGAGTACACACGATTTAGAAGTGTAGTCGTGTAAAGATTGTGCTCGTATTATATCAAAATTCGCATACAAGAATTGAAGAGAACTGAATTAAAGTATGTTTGAAGTCTG
Organism: Phaonia tiefii; assembly: GCA_963931995.1. Lineage (NCBI taxonomy): Eukaryota > Metazoa > Arthropoda > Insecta > Diptera > Muscidae > Phaonia > Phaonia tiefii. The sequence goes on along the minus strand of OZ008371.1, from coordinate 96,201,829 downwards.
AACGAATTATTGAACGTCAGACAAAATCCAATTAGTCTAAGTTTTGTTTTAAGTAAATGAATTCTGTAAGCCATACACATGGGCTTGAAATAACCATCCCCGTAACGCGGAGAAAACGTCCCTAGACTGATTGACTACTTGCAAACTACTTTTTATATGATATTCATTATTTCATTATATTTATACCTTACTAACTCTCATGCGAATTGCCTCTGAGAATCCTAACCCTGTCGTGTGCAACTAGATCGTCGCTAGTTCGTCAAATCCGTTGGAATCGAGTTCGGTCGTTAGTTAAGGTTTTCGTGCGTGGTATAAATTACGGGAGAATCGAGTAAATGGCCTATTTAGTCTGTCGTGTAAGGTGATTTTGTTTAATTTTGAGAAGTTAATTTTAAAGTAATTTGTAAGGTTTAATTAAGATTGTCGTTTTAAGATTCAAAATCATTGAAGAATTTTTACACCCATGGGTGCAAGTTTTGTTGTACGGGAGCTGTGTCTCCGCATTATTTGTAGCGCTTCGCCCATGGGGCTTTAAAGTTAAATTGTTTGTTTTAAGCCTTTGAGAATAAAGTTTATAATGTATTATAAAAATCTTGTGGTCGAATTCAGTATGATTGAGTGAGCAATCATAATGGTTAGGTAGAGTGATAGGGTAAGTATCCTCGGCAACCGCCGTTTAAGGAATATAGAAGCAGGAACGATATCATGGTGAAGCGTGAAGGGCTTCTTAAGTTAGGGCATCAGTCGTCCCATCTGACGCAAGATGAATTCGTTCATCATCTCAGTCTTTTCCCAGGCAATAATCTCATGTTTCAGTGTGGTTTCTTTTTGCATTACTTGATAAGTTTTATTCGGGTTCCGTTCTTTTTTTTTGTTTACGTCGAAAGTCTTTGTGAATCCAAGCTGTATGTACAAATGTTCATCGTCCGATCTTTGTTGTGCCTAGCGAGTGGGAAGATCTCCCCGTCCGGCGAGTTCAAGCCCGGCTAACGCATGGCATACGAGGCCGTCCGCTCAATAGGTACACGAACACATGCATCACTGTATAATATCATATGGCGATCGGGTGGTATGACATACATTTCAGTTTTTAGAAACTTGTTCATTACGTCTCGATAATGAAATGCGTTTTTGTTCGTCAAGTAAAACGTCAATTCGAACTTTTCCAAAAATTTTTAATGTCAAGGTGCTACTAATGTGAACTTGAGACGTTTGATGTTTTATCATAGAAGCAGAAAACTGGTTTAAATCATTATAACCTTTTTTCATTTTTAGAAGCGAAAAGCAAACAAGGCCAACATAATAATTTGTTAATAAGGTGACAACCACATAACCAAGCCTTTTCCTTATAATTAGAAGTCTTGAAATGTCTAATAAAAGTTTTATTCTTTGTTGTTAAATTTGGAAGTTCTGGCGTTGACCTTCCATTTTTAATTATTTGAGTTTTTTCTTCTACTTTTAATCGTGAAAAAGGACTATCTAAACAAATTCATTCACAGTCAGATGTAAAATGAATATCCTGCAATTAACTATGGCTCACAATTTCTGTAGCACACAATTTTGTTTGGATGCGAGTGTGTTTTTCTGTTCTTGTACAAGCTGTACTACTTAACATTTCGGAACAATCGGATCCGAGTCCGACTTTGTGCTTATTGGGGTTCGCTAGAAATTCAAACTGGAATGTATGCAAAATGTTCAATAGCAGTCAGCGAACAAAATAATTGTATATATTAAATGTATATATTAACATTAGCAAAAAAAATTATATTAAAATTGTTCTCTTAAAAAAAAGAACCAAATGTTAAAGTTTTACAGCAATAAAAAAAATAAACAAGAACAACACAAAATGTTAAGTAGAAGAACAAGAAAAGAAAAAAACCCCACCAACACAAAAAAAATATGTGCTACAAAAACACACACAATTGTATTATAAATTAAAATAATGAATAAATGTTGGATATATATATGTCGCTGAAATATTTTTGGATTTTAGGTTATAATTATAAAAAATATAACATGATTATCAAAATATTAGGGTGTTCAGAGAACACCTCCGCACCTTAGACGGAGCGTCACTGTTTTGTACCTTATCCAATGTTTGACTGACAACAAATTTGTCTTCTTTGTTTTGCTTAATTTTTTTTTTGATTCAATCCATAGTTCTAGTACTATCTCCATAGCTCTAGTTAAGTACTAACTTTTAATGACTTCTACTTAACTATATTTATTTTCTATGGTACAGAACTAGTTTAAAACCGATCATCTAGAACCATACAATGACTCTGAACTAGTACTGTTAAATTGGTGCACCACTAGTTCAAAAGCAACACTCGAGAGATAATTCTCCCAATCCTAGGACATAGAAATGTTAATTTCTACTGTTGTTTATATGGGCGAGTACTAGTTCTATGTGTTAAAAATGGACGTTCCAGTCCTAGACAAATAAAACGCGTGTGTTCAATTCAGCGACTTACAACAGAAGAAAAAAAGAAAGAGAATTTTATTTTATTGTACTTCGTTTTGTATGTACACATAGCGGTGATGCCATATATACGAAATGTCATAATAATTCATTTCAACACTTTCCCTGAATTGTTATTACATATCATTAAGTTATTCCAAACAAAAAAAATTAATTTCGACTTTTAAATAATACAAAAAATTAAATTACTTCAACCCAAATTTGCTCGTAAGAAATGATAACTTATTCGCAGTTACTCCTTTAGTGAGAATATCAGCTAACATTTGATCAGTAGGAACATACAAAAGTTTTAAATTACCATCAACAAGTTTCTCACGAATAAATTTGACTTTCACATCAATGTGCTTAGTGCGTGGAGAGTAAGGACTGTTAGTAGCAATATGAATTGCGCTTTTATTATCACAATACAGTACCATCGAATGAGATGATTCTGCAACCAATTCTCGCTCCATGCGCTTGATCCAAATTAGCTCTTGGACGGCATTCACAATTGGCATGAACTCGGCCTCCGTGGATGATAGAGCATCCGTCTGTTGTCGCTTCGAACACCATGAGATCGGTGCTGCTTGAAAGGTGAACATATAACCCGACGTTGATCGTCTCTGATCCATATCGCTAGCCCAATCTGCGTCACAATATCCAGTGATATCTGGTGCTGATTTACAAAAAACAAGACCTTTAGTCAGTGTTCCTTTTAAGTACCTCATTATACGTTTAATGGCTGTCCAATGTGGTTTGCCGGGATTTGTACTATATCGGCTCAGCATGTTTACGGCAAAACATATATCAGGACGGATGATCTGAGCGGCAAACAACAGACACCCAACAGCCTGCATGTAAGGAACCTTAGACATCTCGATTCTCTCTGCCTCCGTAGATGGTGACATCGCTGCAGTCAGTTTTTGGTTGACGTCGAGTGGTGTTTTCACAGGCTTGCTGTCATCCATACCGAATTGATTTAGCATTTCCTCAACGTACTGTTGCTGATCAATCTTAATGATGCCTTCCTTCAAATTTCGAGTAATGCAGATACCCAATATGGAGGTTGATTCTCCCATATTTTTCATTTCGAAGTTTCTTGAAAGCTCATGTTTCAGCGCTTCAATCACGTTCATATTATCACCAAAGATGAGGACGTCGTCCACGTAAATTGCCACATATAGACGACTCTGCGTTCCCATGATAATACACGCATTGGTCTGCCTTGCTGCGTTTTAAACCATACTTCATCAAAACTTCATTGAGTTGTGCATTCCACACGCGACTTGATTGTTTTAACCCATAGAGAGACTTTTTAAGCGCGCACACTCTTCCCGATCCATCGTCAAATCCTTCTGGTTGACTCATAAATATTTCTTCTTGGAGTTCGCCATTTAAAAACGCGGTCACAGCATCGAGTTGGTGAATTTTCAAGTCATATTTTGTCGCCAGAGCCAATAAGAAACGAATAGAGCTGTATCGCACAACTGGCGCGAAAGTTTCATTGTAGTCCACACCCTCTTTCTGGCTGAAGCCTCTGACAACCAGCCTGGCTTTTTGGCGGACCAAATCACCATTAGCGTCGAACTTGGTTTTATAAACCCATTTAGAACTAATTGGCTTCTTTCCCGATGGCAATTGCGTTAAAACCCAAGTTTTGTTTACAGCTAATGATTACATTTCGTCGTTCATGGCACGCTTCCACTTATCTGCATGATTCGATGCCAGGGATTGTTCGACTGTTCCTGGGTCCTCGCGCACAAAATTAATTGCGCAAAAATTATAATTCGGCTTAGGCATATTGTGGATACGCTTAGACCGACGAACAGCCTCATCTTCCTCCAGATTTTCAACATCAGCACCATCGTCATCTGCATTGGAAACAGCATCGTCGAAAACGTCATCAAAACTATTGCCTTCTTCGTCATTACCGGTTTTGATGCAATCAGTTGGCGATTCGATCTTCTGTACAACTTCCCCGGAATCGTCGACTGATAAGCTATCTTCAATGTCAACTATGGAAGATGCAAGACGATTAGTGGTATTTGTTTCACTATAAATACCTGTCTGATGTTCTATGACAACCACGTCACGGCTTGTTATAATTTTCCTCGTTGCAGGGTTGTACAGTCGGTAAGCTTTCGACTCGTTGCTATATGCAAGTAAGAAACACTCTATGGATTTGGCACTTAGTTTTCTGCGTATTTCTTTTGGCACATGAACCATGGCTTTGCTGCCAAAAACACGGAGATGCTTCAAACTAGGTTTGTGATTAGTCCATAGCTCCTCCGGACTTTTCTGATTCCCACTACATGGCACACGGTTCATCAGGTACGCTGCGGTGACGGCTGCTTCTGCCCAGAACCTTTCGTCGAGACCGGAATCCAACATGCAACGAACGCGTTCTATTATTGTTCGGTTGCTGCGCTAAGCAACGCCGTTCTGCTGAGGAGTGTATGAGGTTGTTTTTTGATGCAAAATTCCGGCGCTTTCAGTAAACTTGCTAAACTTCGAATTTATATATTCAGTCCCGTTATCTGTACGCAAATTTAATTTTTCTTGACGATTGGTTCTCCACGAGTGTCTTAAATTTCCTAAACTCGTCAAACACTTGATGCTTAATTTTAATAGGATAAACGAAGACTTTACGGGTGTAATCGTCAATAAACGTTAAGAGGTATTTTACACCCGAAAACGATTTCACATTCAGCGGTCCCAACACATCTGAGTGTATAAGATCAAGTTTATCTTCTGCACGGGTACCAATATCATAAAACGGAGATCGCGTTTGTTTGCCTTTGGTGCAGATTGTGCATTTGTCACCACGATTTTTCGAAAAATGTATTCCAACCGACGCTTCTTTAACGTTTTTCAAACATTCGTCACAGATGTGACCTAGCCTTCTATGACATAGCTCAAAATTTTCCGTGACTGCCATAGCCTTATCTAACGCAATCGAACTTTTTACGTATTTACAATTTAAACGATAAAGACCATTGTGATCATTCGCGGTTGCAATTAAATTGTTTTTGTTGTCGAATACTGTCAACCGAAACTGTTTCATTATTCGCAACAACAATTTCGTTGCTTCGCACAGTCTTTATGTTTTCTAAAAACGGTTTGTCTTTTGTCATGTGCGTCGAAGCGCCCGAATCGACATACCAATTGTTCGCGTTATCGGCACCGGCGACGAGATAGGCGAAGAGAACTGCGTTTTTCTGTTTATCAGTTTTCTCCTTGTGTTTATCAGTTTTCTCCTTGAGTTTATTTGAACAGTTTTTGCTGAAATGCCCTTTTTGCTTGCAAGTGTGACACCTGAAGTGTGTACGTTTGCCCTTGGATTTTGAGTAAAGGGCATTCTCGCTATGATCATGATCAAATTTTGCATCTTGTAATAAAAGGTTTTTTACTACGTCAACGGTCAACTTCGATTTCGAATTTTCTACGGCCATCACTAACGAACGAAATTCATCCGGTAAACCGGCTAACATTAAAGACGCGGTTATTTCTTCATCGATATTAAGACCAGCGTATTGCACTTTTACTAATGCTACGTGTCAGCAAAAGCCAATTTTACTAACGTAGTCGCTCATAGATTCACAATCGTCAAGTCTTAGCCGTACTAGTTGCTTCAGCAATTCAGCTTTGCGAGTTAAGCCAGTATCTTCATATGCTGCTATCAATGAATTCCATGCTTCCTTTGCACGTTCCGTTGTCGCTATATGAGCAAAATTTGCAGGTTCGATCATCAAAGTGATTTCTGCCAATACACGCTCGTTGAGTTCCGTTTCTTTAGTCGTTGGAGGCGAAGATAATCCCTGTGTGATGACGCTCCAACAGCCTTTAATGACTAGGTACGATTTCGCGTGGCGCCTCCAAATATCGACATTTTCACGACCACGAAGTTTTTCAAAAGGAAAAGCAATTGTATTCGAAGCCATTTTTTTTTGCGACGACTTTTTATTTAGGAAAAAAACAACGATTTCAACACGGCAAATTTACAACACACGATCGAATTTTATAAGAACAATTCATTCACGTGACATGCGGCCCATAACCTGTAAAAAATGGACGTTCCAGTCCTAGACAAATAAAACGCGAGTGTTCAATTCAGCGACTTACAACAGAAGAAAAAAGAAAGAGAATTTTATTTTATTGTACTTCGTTTTGTATGTAAACATAGCGGAGATGCCATATATACGAAATGTCATAATAATTCATTTCAACACTATGGTTCAAAAATACTACATAGTTCTGAACTAGTTTTTTTTTTTGCTGCTGAGTATGACACAACTTAACGAATACTTTTGTAGACTTTATTCGCCATTATTCTATTTACAAAGTGAAAGGTATTTTTAAGTGCCTGCATTTGCTGCTGATGCCATGGTGATGGTTGTGGTCTTGAGGCAGCTTGTTGTTGCTGACGCATGGAAGGCAGCGATGGCGGCATCTGCTGTTGTGGCTGTATTGTAGTATTTGCCGCCTCCTGGGATTTATTAAAAGGGGCACGTCCCGAAACATTGAGGTGTTTATACCCGATACCCGATAAAACCCCATCGAATATATCATCCATAATCTTAGCAAATCCTTTGGCAGACAATTTTCTCTGAAACAAATACAGTTATTGGAAGATCCAATTTCCAATTATAAGTTGCTATGTTGTCGGTGGTGCAATGGTTAGTGTGCGCGGCTCTTGTACATGAGATCCTGGGTTCGAACCCGGCTCTGACCACCTTCAAATTTTCTTTCGGCAGCGGTCACCTCGCATAGTGACGGCGACACTATCGAGTATCTAGCCATGAAAAAGCTTCTCAAAATACCGTTCGGAATCGGTGTAAAACTGTAGGTCCCAATCAGTGAGTGAAAACTGGAAAGCGCACAGCTCAGTGATTGTGAGAAGTTCTCCCCAGTCCCTTTATGGGATGTAATGGGAAACTATTTATTTATTTTTTTTTATGTTTTTTAATGTATGTTTATGTGGCCGTCGGTGGTGCAATGGTTAGTGTGCGCGGCTCTTGTACATGAGATCCTGGGTTCGAACCCGGCTCTGACCACCTTAAAATTTCTTTCGGCGGCGGTCACCTCGCATAGTGACGGCGACACTATCGAGTATCTAGCCATGAAAAAGCTTCTCAAATTACCGTTCGGAATCGGAGTAAAACTGTAGGTCCCAATCACTGAGTGAAAACTGGAAAGCGCACAGCTCAGTGATTGTGAGAAGTTCTCCCCAGTCCCTTCATGGGATGTAATGGGAAACCATTTATTTTTTTTTTATGTTTTTTAAACACGCGTATGTTTTAAATATTACTGATTTTTGTTTCAAACAGTTGCCGCTTTAATTTTTTCTAAGAAATCTGCTTGCAAACCAGTGTTGTAAAAAACAACAACTTTTCCACGTGAAAAGAACATATAGGTTGTTCACGCAGGGCTGCTTATCAGCTTATGTGCTGAAAAGATGAAAAATAAGCTCTGGGCTACGTGAACACCCTTCCATGTTGGTTATCTGCTTATCTGCTTATTTTTTCAATCAGCTGTTCGATAAATGAAATCAAAACCATCAATGTACAATTGAAATTGTTTATAAAATGCCTAAGCAGAGCATTAAACAACAAATTATGGACTTCAGAGTCAATATGGGTACTTTGGAAATTGAATTCATTAAAGGTAAGTAGTCAGCAATTTATACGATGCAAATATTTATGGTTTTGCGTTTGTAGACATAGCTTTTCCCGACCATTGCCAGGATGCCATTGATGAGGAAATTGATGAACTAATGGAAGATTTAACAACAATCAGCTCTTGTCGACGAGGAGATGAGCTACATGTTCCAAAATCTATTCATTGGCGAGATAATGTACTCTGTTGTTTCGACGATGGACGTTTTTTACAAATGCTACGTGTCAGCAAAAGCCAATTCGCTCGTCTCATAAGTATATTTTCAGACGATATAGCCTTTCGGTGTACAAATATGAATTTGCAACTTCCCGTGGATCTGCAACTCGCAATCGTGTTGTACCGTTTAGGCTCATCGGGAGAAAGTGCTGCAGTTTGGAGTTGGAGATGGTGGTACTCTGGCTAAAATTACCGAAAGAGTGTTTTCAGCAATTTTAAAAAAAATGCCAGATTACGTTCATTGGCCTAATCCGGCAGAGCGTCGTGAAATTGTTGCTCAGACATCCGATGAGTTACCATATTGCATTGGTTACATAGACGGAAGCGAGATAAAGCTGGCTGAAAAACCCAACAGAAACCATGAGGTATATTTCTCTCGCAATAAAGCTGCAAGTTGTGTGTGACCATAAACTGCGAATAATGCACGCAGAAGTAGGTAGTCCAGGAAGCTACCACGATTCGAAAGTATTTAAGAAATCGCTTATTGGAACTAAAACCGCTGGCTTATTTTGTGGAGAACAATGGATTGCAGGAGATTCCGCATATAAGTTGGCAAAACACTTGATAACACCATATCGAAGTAATTCAACTTTAGTGGATACTCATCAACAAGCTGAATTCAACAAAAGGCACAGCCAATACCGTGTTAGGGTAGAAAATTGTTTTGGAATCCTCAAGGAAAAATTTTCTAGCTTGAAAGAAATGCGTATTAAAATTAAAAATAAAAAGAGTCAAGCATTTTTTAATAAATGGGTACTCGTCTGCTGTGTGCTCCATAATATTTTGTTGGAAGACCGGAATTTTTCACAATTTGAAAACGCAGCTGTCGAAACGAGCGAAGTTCAACACGATATCGGTGCTATTATAGCACCTACACCAGAGCTCAAAAGACAAGCACTTTATAACTTAATTTTCCATTAAAAATACTTTTTCAAATAAATATTATAATAAAAAACCAACCCGTAAAAAACATAGTTTTTGACTATAAATTCTTTATATATGACACATGGGACGTATGGGAGATACCACGACCCTTTGTCCAATCCCGCCCATATTTCCAGCAGATCTTACAATATGTACACCTAACCAACATACCCAATTTTCTTCAAATACCGTTAACAGGAGCAGCAATAATGGATTTTTGATTTGTATGGGAGGTATCACGCCCCTTTGTCCAATCCCGCCCATATTTTAATAATTAATTTTTATCGCCATTAGTTTGCCTACGAAGTTTCAGCTCAATTGGATCACGGGAAAAGGGTTAAAAATCGATCCAAAGTTTTGTTGACAAACAGTACAAGTTAATATAAAGAATTTAAAAATGTTTATTTATTATTTTTTGTATTTTAAATTTAATTTATACATTTCCAATTCTTTGTTTTGCTCCAATTCTAATTTTCTTATTATAAAATCGTTTTCAATTTTTTGCTTTTCTATTTTCTGCTTTTCAATTTCCATTTTGTTCTTCTCTATTTCTTTCGTCCACTCGAACTTTTCTGTTTCCAGTTTCAGCTGTTTTGCCCTGAAGTTAGTCCGTACAGCTTCCATGGATGCCATTTTGTCGAAACAAGTGTTCTGTGATGTACGCTTGACTTTGTTAGCAAACGATACATCTGCCGAAGAGGTTTGGGGTTCATCATCAACCTGCAAACTGTCACTATCGTCTATATACTCGTAGTCGGTGAAATTGCTGGACGTATCCATTGTGACCACCGTATCAATTTCCATCACCTTTGCCCTTGAAAAAATGTCGGAGAGCTCCTCATAATGTGGACACATTTTAACCATCTTATCTGCACATACATAGACCAAAAAGTGTATACATAATTATTACATGGCACAAACTAAAACTGAGAAATAGTTTACCTTTCACAGTAGTTGCACCATCACCCTCTTCCACTCCAGCACCTGTGGAATTGCTCCACGCATCAGCCTTTTGCCAAGAGTTTTTCAGATGTCGAACTTTACATTTAAGGGAGTGCCATGTCGAATCTAGTTGCGTTGCTTCCAACAATTTTCTGTAGTAAAGCTGGGCGGTTGGTTTCTGCAATTTAATATTCAAAAATGGAAAATTTATCATGAATAAATGTAATATCTTCGCTACCATGTCAAACTATCTAACGAACTATGGAATTACTACCAAGTCCAAGGAACTGTTTGACGTGGTAGAGCTATTAAAAAAAAACTCACCTCGACATTTCTGTGCACCAGCATGTAGTTCAGCACCTTCTTTACTTCGTCCTCTGTCCACTTCTTTACCTCCGTTTGCCGTTTCCTTTTAAGATTTACATTTGACACTAAAAAAGGAATATAAATGAATTATTAATTGAATTTTTTGTTTCAAAAAAATTCGTTTTACTCACCAGCGCTCATTTTGATTGTTTGCTTTATAAACAAAAACCAGATGTAAATACCAGTGCTACCAATACTTAAATATAAAATTTGAGATGCCATTTGCTAAAACTTCGTGTTTTTAGTGTTGTCAGCAAGTTAAATTTTTGGTATTTTCCAACACTAAAAATAAGCTGATAAGCTTTTGCCAAAGGCACAGGTTGCTCAAAGTTGCTTATTTTATTTCAATGTATTTTGTTGTTGGCGAGATAAGCACATGAGCTGATAAGCAGTCCTTCGTGAACACCCTAATAGTACTGTCTGGTGGAAAAATTTAGCTTGAATTTCAGCATTTTTTAGCATAGTACCCACCTTTATGTGGAACGTAAATAGATTTTGAAAACATTCAAATCAACCAAATAGAAAAGCATGAGGAGGATATCCACATTGATGTCATTTCGGCATTTCTTTTGTGGCCGCCTTTGACCTGTGTCCCACATTGGTTCCCAGCGAAGTTTTTGATTTGTTATACTGACCTGAAGGTGTGAACTACATAAATAAAGTCTGTAAAATTCAATATTTATTGTCAATATAGTCATACAAAATATAAAACAATAAGAGCATACCTCACGCCTTCTTCTCTCCATTTGATACATCACATATGTACATCCTATGGCGTAATCGCAATTTATTAAATTTGTTTATAATTTGAATAAAAATAACGAAATATTTTTTAAAAATTATGTTAATTTCAAAAAGTGGAAGCAAAATATAGATTTTTCATTTCACACAGCAAAATCGAAATTGTATCTTCACCACACAAAAGTAAATTCAACACAATTTACCACGACCGAAATATTTTCGATAAACACACAGCATAAAAATCAAAAAAAATCGCAAAATTAAAAAAATATCCTAAAATTAAAGAATTATTTTCCTATATATTTGCGTTTGTGTATATTCTACATATATAAAGTAATAATAGGACGGTTACATGCACTCGGCCTTTCAGATCGGCACGATAATTGACAAATCACACTATTATCATGTGTTGTGTCATATATTTTTTTACCCAAGATCGAGTAAATTAACCGATTTAGTTCTACAATGTTATTATCATGTCACCAATTATTTCAAAAACGATGTACAAGTAGACAATCAAAATTTCTCTTCACTGAAATGCCAACAAACACAACGAGTGAAACCCAGTCATTCCCTGTTCTCTCTCTTACTCTCTTCATTGAATATTTCAATACACGAACAGCTTTTTCATAGTGTTATTGTATATAACTATACAAATTCCAACCATGTTGAAGTAAAATTACATAAACTAGGCAACAAGTATGAAATAATCAAGATATGACGCGAAAGAGAAATGCGTCTGAGTGAATCGCGTCGACTTCTTGGTTCTCTTCTACAGGGGTTACCAAATTGCGCACATCTTTTTGCTTCTCTACAGATCGGCTCGATACTCGACGAATCACTCCATTATCATGATTCTTCATACACTTTTACCCAAGATCGAGATTTACCTCGATAATGTTATTGTCATGTCACAAATCATTTCAATCGCAGAGTTGTATATGCACTTTCAGTATGAGACTGTGTAGGCCATTTCATAGTTTTATTTGCTGCTGTATTTTACCAATTTTACACTTTCGATGAACATAAAACGGACAGAAATCAAAGGGAATTTCCTGTCTTCTTTGCTCTCTCATTCTCCATCATCGGCCTAGTACCTTTTCAATGAGCTGTGCCATAGAATCCCAATGGTGAAACATAGACGAATATAGGTATATAAACATTTATTGTCTCAATAAATTAAACGTCATAGGAACGGTGGAAAAAACATTTGATGGTGGAAAACATGGTGTAAGACACTTGTTGTCTCTTTGAGTTTCATTTATTAACTGTTTCTCATTGTACAACGATCATAGAATAAACCTTATTCTCACTAACTCTTATATCTATGTTATTTATATTAATCTCTTATACATATCTATGACTTACATATCTAAGTACATATGCAACATCTTCCTCCTAAATTAGTGCATTGCTAATTTAATACATTTCATTTAAGCAATTCAAATCATTACCAAAATAAATAAAAGCATGTACATCATATTTTTTTGAAAAAACAAATCGAAATATTTCAGATAATTCTTATATATACATTAGGGCGGGCCAATTTGTATGGAGCAGAAAAATGCGATTAGAGCCGCCCCCTAGGATGCTTTTATGGACAATTCTAAGCAACTTTGGTGAAGGAACCATAGGTCTATCTCGATTTTCGAGTCTCCCACTTTTCAAAAATTGATTTTTTCCCTATAACATAATTTTGATTCAAAATTCGATTTTTTATCCATCGTTATATTATCTTTTTTATGTGTATATGGGGGATTTTTGGGGTCGAGAAATTCATTTCTGATCTTTATTATGACCACCGCCAGAGGGCGTTTCATGGATATTTTAATTTCAACTGCAATTGTTTCTGCTGCTTTGCGGACTTTTTATCTCTGATATTTATTGTTGTTAATTTTAAGTAAGTCAATTAAAAACAGCTTTTTTCGTTTTTCGTTTCAAATCAAAATTTGATATTTGAATATAAATAAAATCCTCACCATTTTTACCACTGTGTATTTACCAATTTGTAGGTGGAAAAAATATATTCGAACCAAATGTTTTAAAATATACTAATTTCAGATATTTTTGAATTCTTTTAGTGAAAGTATACAATGGATCCAAATGCATTGCCGTCTACATCGCAAACCGCAACAACATCAACGAGTACCGAAAATCATTTGAAGCATTTGCCTTCGCACGATGTTGCTGTTTTTGGTGCATCTTGTGATTTGAGTGGACTCAATCTGCCAACGAAACAGGATATTTTAAGATGTTTTTTTTCTTGGGCGAACGTGCTAAACTCCAAAACAAAATGTTTTCGTATAAAACATTCGTACCGCACGTAACAGACAAATTGATTCAAATTTGGAGTCAACTTAATGCTGAAATTCTAACAAAAAAAAGTGTTGTTAGAAAATTGGGTACATTGATTGACAAGTATCAAATCGAAACTAAACATCCAAAAATCGCCACATTCAGAACGTTCGTGCAATCTACAAAAGAATTATTTTACATCGGCAAATGTCAATGTGACTTGAAGGCAGCATTATGCTCATGTGGATTGATTCCAGATGATTTTAAAGATTTTATGAGAGATCAAAATAATGTCAGAAGATTGACGACACCGGAATTCGTGCCAGAAGTTGAAGAGCCAGCACCAACGTCAACAATAATACTAACAAGTGTTGAAGAGACCCATTTAGCATATGAACCAAGTACTGATACAGATGAGTCAAGTTCAAATCCACAAGATATTCCGCCAATGATACGAGGACCGTATACTCCCAGGTACGATGCTTCGAACTTCGCTGCGATGGGTGATCGATTCGGTGTGTCTGATAGAATAGCAGCAGCACTCGCAACATATCTTATGCAAGACATTGACATAAATGATGCACATGGCAATCCTATCATCATGGATAAAAATAAAGTGCGTCGAGAAAAACCAAATGCAGAGAAGAATTGCTTCGTAAGCAGTATGATGCATCCAATTTTATAGCATTTTCATTCGACGGTCGAAAAAATGATGCTTTAACAATGGAAAAAATCGATGAGAAGTTGCATCCAAGGATGGTGAAAGAACCACATCTAGTTGTTTTGAAGGAACCAAATTCTCAATTGATAGGCTACACAAAAGTCGAAAATGAAGATGCTGAACACAAATTGATGACATTGAATGCATTCTTCGTCGAAAAAGAAATTGAATTGCATTTGAATAGACAGACCGCTGCATTGGTTTGTGTGCCATCTGCACTTCAACGAGCTGCCATTTCGTCATTTGTTTAACACTTTGGACCACGAACAACAACCGGAACGTTGGGCAAACAAATTGAAACGTGTGAAAATCTTCCGGTATGTATCATTTGTCATTTTTCTCATCGATTATTTCCATTATTAAATGGTAAAATTGCATTTAATTCATCTAATTTCTTTTTTTTCAGCTTGTAGATGAATTCGAGATAATCGTGCTAGAGAACATGCCACCTGATTTAGATCCATTTGAATTATTCACCGATTCAAAGTACCTATACAAAATGGCCAATGCAATTTCGAATGGTGTTGTTCCTGCGGATTTGTCTCACATTAAACCAGGACCAATAGCACATTCACGTTGGCTCACCAAGGCGAATAGATTGTTGCAGTTGTATTTGTCAACTGAAAATCCATCAAGGAATTTGAAAATTCTGGCAACATACATAATGAAAGTGTATGTGCCGATGCACTTCAACATCAAGTACTACAATTCGGTGGTCTACGGTAGTGTATTATTTTACAAATTCATTCGTTGGACACAATATTTGGATACAAATCTACGCGGAGTTGTGAATAATGGACACAATATTTGGATACAAATCTACGCGGAGTTGTGAATAATGTCATTAAATACAATTCATATTACGCACATTCCGAAAATATTTTGTTAGCGATGTTATTTGATGATAAAAAAGAGACACGAAACATCGCAATCAAGAAAATTTTACACTACCGAAGAAATCTGTACGACCCGGCACATCTTAGAGTTTATCAAAAACCTTTGATAAACTTCAATTATACAGATTATACGAATATGATTGATTTAAATAAAGATGATGTCTTATTCGAACCACCGTTTACGCATGCCATTCCGTATGATCATTTGGAACAATATTTAGAATACGATGATCCACCATTGCCTGATCCAAGAATTCCGGTACATATACAAGCAACGGAAAGACATGTTCAATTGCTGGCTAGCGTTTCTAAACGTGTTTTTGAAAAAAGTCGACACAGTGTTATGGCAGTTACATCAGAAAGCCGTGCAAAATACCCCAGACTTGAAAGCAAGAAAGACTTTCAAAAATAACTTATTTCGCTTTTCTTCCACTAAATAAATTTTTTTTTTACACACGTTCTCATTTTTTAGGTTGAATTTCTGTTGAAAAAAATAAAATAAAGATAAATTTTACCGAAAAACTTGTAATATTTCTCGGAAAATAGTTAAAATATGCATGAAACGCCCTCTGGCGATGGTCATAGGTAAAAATAAAGATCAGAAATGAATTTCTCGACCCCAAAAACCCCCCATATACACCTAAAAATAAAAAAGATAATATAACGATGAACAAAAAATCGAATTTTGAATCAAAATGATGTTATAGGGAAAAAATCATTTTTTGAAAAGGGGGAGACTCAAAAATCGAGATAGACCTATGGCTCCTTCACCAAAGTTGCTTAGATATATACAAAATTATAATACACGTTTCATATTTGGTTAGTGTTCTCGTTGTACACTCGACCACTTCTGGTTTTTGAAGGGCTTAATGTACTTTGACCGCTTGACCCAGGTCTTAACAGTTTTACTTCATTAAATTCATTTTTCACATGTCCGTCTTCCTTTTTTTTTAAAAAAACCAAATAATTCTTCGATATAAATTGCCTGTGGTGTCAGTAACTATTATGTATGACCTTGGAGTATTTGTTTTTTTACCATCTTTCCTTCTCCCCATTCTTTTCCTTTCTTAATCATTATTTCATCACTATTTTGAAATTCTACTCTTATAATATTTTTTCATGTTATTCTCTTTTTTAATAAGTTGTTTCTCCACGTTTTCATTCAATTTGGGATTTAACAAAGTCTCCGCTATTGGAAGTTTAGTTTTTAGTAATCAGTTAAAAACTAATTGAGATGGGGCCATATCTAAATCTTTTGTATTTGTATTCTAACAACTGTATTAAAAGTTCTTCATTTTTTGACGTGAGTAGCATAGTTTTAGCAATTTGCACTGGTCTTTCCGCTAGCCCATTTGATTTTGGGTATAGGGGAGAGCTAGTAATTATATCCACTCCCCAACTGTTTGCAAATTTTTTATACTCAAACGAACTGAATAGTACGTTGTCCGCTATTATCCACATTTTTACTACCTCAGCCGCCGTTTTATTTTTAATAATATAATTTCAATTCATTTAGAAAAGTAGTCAATAATAATTAAATAATTTTTTCCTCCAAATTTGGCTATATCAAATCCTAACTTAGTAAATGGTATCTTCGGAATTTCATGAGGGAGTAATGGTTCTTTCAGATTTGAGTTTTGGTATTTAATAGTTTCTTTTTCTTTTCTATGTCATCATTCATCGATTGCCAATAAACTATTTTTCTAGCTCTGCTTTTTGTTTTGTTTATACCCATATGTGATTCATGAAGCAAATCTACTATTTCATTTTGCATTGATTTGGGTATCATCATTCTTTCCTCATAAAAAAGGATTCGATTTTCCTCATAAATATTATTTGTTTTGTTAAAATAGCACCTTATGTTTTCCTGAACTTTATTTTTGTGGCTCGGCCACCCACTTTTAAAATTTTGTATTAATTGGTTCAATATTGGATCTTTCTCTGTTTCTACTTTTATTTTCTCTTCTTTTTCAGTGCTTGCATTTATTGATAGTAATGCTCTGTCAAAAATTTCACTGACTCATCTCATTTTCTTTATTACTACTTCTGGACAAATAATCTGCTATATACATATATTTTCCAGGCAAATATTATATCTTTATGTCATAGTTCAATAATTTAATTCTCATTCTTTGGAGTTTACCTGATGGAATTTTATGAATATCTTTTTCTAATATTGATACCAAGGGCTGATGGTCACTTTTGACTGTGATTTCCCTTCCATAAATAAAATAATTAAACTTTTTGCAGATGTAAATAATTGCTAATAACTCCTTTTCTATTTGCGCATACAATTGTTCAGTGTCTGTCATCCTTCTTGCTGCATATGCTACTGGAAGGTTATTTTGCATTAAACAACATGCTATGCCATTTTTTGATGCATCGGTTTGTATGACTATTTCCGCTTTTTCATTAAATGCTTGTAAGACCTGCGAACTTACTAGCACACTTTTTATTTTGTCAACAGATTCAGAGTGAACTTTATCCCACTTAAATATAATATCATGTTTTAATAACTCTCTCAAGTGAGCCGTCATATCAGCCATGTTCGGCACAAAAGATCTTACATAGTTAATGAATCCCAAAAAACCCTGTAACTCTTTTTTGTTCTCTGGATAACTTAGGTTCTTTATTGCTTCTATTCTTTCGCTACTCGGTAAGATTCCCTTATCTGAAATTGTGTGCCCTAAATAATCAACTGCTTTCATATTATATTGTATTTTTTTCGGATTAAATTTTATATTAAGTTCTTTAGCCCGTTTAATTACTTCTTCCAACGCTTGATCATGTTGTATTTGTGTCTTTCCGTAAATTAGAATATCATCAATATAGATTTTTACGTTTTTTAGATTCCCAAAATTTTTCCAATTCCTTAACCATATTATCCAACGTTTCTCTTAATTTGTCTTTTATTTTTATTGCTACTGGAATGGCTCCCTCCTTGAATATAATTTTATATTTTCCAGTAAACTTGCCAATACCTTCAAATACCTCTTTATTGTCTCTTATAAACTTTTCTTTTTCACTTTACGATTTATCTTTAGTTTAAATTTTCATAATTTTTTGTTTTGAATTCGAGGCGCGTACCTCTCGTTCATTTAGAATTGCATGTACTCTTTTCACTAATCCTAACGATTCTGAGTCCAAAATTGGTTGCAAACACTCACTGATTATTATAAAATTTTCTTCACTGACGTTATTTGCATATATACAAGTTCACTTCACTTCTCCTATAGGCACTAGTTTTTGACCACCATATGCTTTTAATTTAATCAAAGTTGGTTTAATTTTTTCTTTTTCTAATATTTTTTAATTGCATCTATCG
The DNA here is from genome assembly GCA_963931995.1 of Phaonia tiefii. NCBI lineage: Eukaryota > Metazoa > Arthropoda > Insecta > Diptera > Muscidae > Phaonia > Phaonia tiefii. The sequence continues at coordinate 96,183,266 of OZ008371.1, read as the reverse complement.
GCAAAATATTAACTTTACTACCTGTGTCAAGTCGCATTTTTATCAAAGTGTTATTTATTCTTACTCTTTCAAACCATTTGTTTTCACTCTTCCCATTTGCCGAGTTTTTGTGGTCGAGTGTACAAACATATAAATCATTGTCATCATTGTTCTCTTTCTTATCTTGCTCTATCCAAGTGACCGCTTTGACTTTACAAGCTATGGCAAAATGATTTAATTTCTTGCACACGTTGCATTTTTTACCGTATGCTGGACATTCTCTTCTCTTATGCTCACGGTTACACCGAGTGCAAGAAATAAACTCATTTTCACATATGTATCTCGTTTCTTTTTCTACAATAATCGCTACATCTCTTCGTACCTATTTTTGAATTCTTGCTACTTATCGCATTTATTGTGCCCTCTGCTGCTTGCATGTTTCTCGCCTGTTCTTCCAATAATTCTGCTGTTCTGCACATCTCAGCTGCTTTCTTTAAGTCCACATCCATTTCCAGCATTTTCTTTTGCACACGTTTGTTGTTGGTGCCTATTACTATACGATCCCGTAATAGTTGATCTTTTTTACTTCCCGAATTCACACGTTCCAGCCAATTTCTTTAGTTCCACCAAAAAAATATCAAACGGTTCACCTTCGGCTTGGCACCCTGAAAAGAACACAAAACTCTCGTAAACGACTCGCTTTTTCGGCGAACAAAATTCTTCAAAGGCCTATTGTTCATTCGTCATTGTGAACGTATTGTAGAGCTCTATGCCATCCTCACCAATGCAGTTCAACAAAATTGCTATTTTTACAGCTTCACTTTTCTTCGTCATCTCTGATGCAATTGCAAATATTTCAAAGTACATATGCAACACGTGGGTTCAATAATACCAAATAGAGGCAATAGTAAACAACGTCCAACAAAGGAACAACATCCGAATTTCGTGTTTTTGTGTCAAACTAGTTGTGTCAAATACAATACAAATGTATACCAACGATAAAAATCAACAAAAAAGTGCAAAATACATTTAAATTTTTCAGTTCTACACCAAAACGACATGCAACAGTTAAGTGAACATATATTGTAACGCCACCTGGTGTAAGTTAATTTTAAATTTAATTTCTCTCATTTCCACAAACCTTCGACGAAGAGTGTGAAATGAAATGTCAGATGAGGGAGTAAATGTATCTATACCTATATTCGTCTATGGTGTGAAATTTAAACGGAAATGGGAATGTAAATGCAAATGCCAACAACCAAAACGAGTAAAACCATAGAGTAATCTCAGACTATAGAGAATATTTGGCTCATTCAATAAAAAAAGTTTAAAACACATTGTATAATCTTATAAAGATTATACTTATATCATTACTTTAAAATTATATTTGAGCTAAAATATGAATTTATATTGTTAAAAAAGCTACTAATCAACTAAAATTAATCTACTTATACAATTGTACAATTGATTGTACAATTTAAAACCGTAATTGAATTGTACAATTTAAAACCCTAAGTGAATTCTTAATACTATTTAAAATCTAGAAATACTTTAAATAGTACATTGTACATTATACATTATATATGTATATTGTGAATGGTCACCATATGGATAAAAGGAGATAGATTTTGTAAAGATAAACAAAGAAACTTCTTGTTAAGTTCGCTGAGAAAACTCTGTCACTTCTTCATACATTTCTCATTGGTGAGCATCAATCTTTGCCCAAATAAAAAAAAAACGTCTTGAATTTTACTAATTCATTTGGTTTTCTTTCACTCCCTGCTTTTAATAACGAACAACCAACAAATTTGTATAAATTCTCGATTTATGAGAAATTATACAAATCAATAACTAAACCCTAAATCTCCAAAATCTCTAGCCATTTAGCAACCCAAGCTCACTCAAGAGTTCATATACAAAGCAATACTGTCCACTAAAAACCAACTGACGTCCGTTGCACTAGTCTAGCTACCACATCTAGAGAGGCTAAACCCTATTAACCTCTCTTATAAAATTATTACATGGTGCTTCGAGCCGGATTTTAGTGCATCCCGTTTAAAAGTCTGCACTGTTTTGTTGTTGTGTGTTTTCATCACTTTTGATGGTGATTAGACGATACCGGCTTAGATTAGATGTACCGTCAAATTCTCATTCACCCTGCTGACAGACCTTATCAAAAGATTTTGCATCAAAAGGATAAATTCAGACCAATCCAGGACTTTCAGCTCAAAACTGTAACATTCGGTATTAATTGCGCTCCCTTTCTCAAGCAGCTTGCCACGGATTCAGAATATCAATATCCCCTTGGTGCTGCGATTATACGCAGCGAAACATATGTTGACGACATTCTCTCAGGAGGATTTTCGATTGAAGAAGTTATTAAAAAACAGGATGAATTAATAGCAATCCTCAGCTCCGCCGGTTTTCCTTTAAAAAAGATTACGGGAATGATCCACAACTGTTATCTCACCTACCACTTGAGGACTTATACGACGAAAATTTCTTACGCTTCCACGAAAGTAGTTCGGTAAAAACACTTGGTTTAAAGTGGAATGCTATTACCGATACGTTTTCATACTCTTTCCCTGATATACACAAATTTTTGACAGTATCTCGGAGAAATGTTCTTTCCCGTCTCTATGATCCAATGGGTTGGATTGCAACAAATTTGCAATTTATTGCAACAAATTTGGCTTGAAGGCTTAGGCTGGGACGATGAAGTCAGCTCAGAATCGGCTTCAAAGTTCAACATATTTATCTCCGACCTTGCCTGTATTAAGGATATCAGTATTCCGCGTTGGATTCAATATATGCCGTCTGATCTTATACAAATTCACGGATTTTGTGACGCTTCAAAGGGAGCCTTTTGTGCCTGTGTCTATATACGGTGTCAAACTCCCCAGTCAATTGTTTTCACTAATTTGGTAACTGCTAAGACAAAAGTTGCCCCCCTGCAACCTGTTTGTCTGCCTAGATTGGAACTCAGCGGTGCTGTTTTGCTCGCAAAGTTAGTCAAATATGTAAAATCAACATTTACGATGGAGATTGGCGAAACAATTCTTTGGACAGACGCTTCCATTGTGCTCGGATGGATATCGTAACCACCATGGTCTTGGGAAACCTATGTGGCAAATCAAACAGCACAGATACACGAAATGGTACCAGATGCAACCTGGCGTCACGTGCCAACTCATGACAACCCAGCTGATCTGGGAACACGAGGGTCAAGACCACTAGATCTCTCACATAACACTTTTGGTGGAACGGGCCATCCTGGATAAATAATCCGTCATCAACATGGCCAAAGAGAAACCCATTATCACCCCTGAAAAATATAATATCGTGCAAGCCTTACAAGTTACCATAGATCAACCTGATATTCTGTTAAATTTTTCATCTTACACTAGAGCCCTAAGAGTATTGTCCTATATACTTCGCTTTTTTCACAAGACCCATATATCGTACCGGACTGAGTATAGGTTTGAGTTCGTTAATCTCCGTTATAAGGAAATATTATTCGTTAAACATCGACTGATATCATTAGCTCAAGCTCGACACTATACAGACGACTATATAATACTCTTTTAGCCTCGAAAACAATTCCCGATAAAAGTTCACTCAAAACTCTAAACCCATTTATTTGTTCTGAAAGTATGATGCGCGTTAATGGTCGATTATCGGAATCGACACTTCCATACAATGAACGGTATCCCATAATATTACCGGGCAATTCTAGAATCTGCCAATTATATTTAACTCACTTGCATTATTTATTTTCTAGCTCATGCAGAGTGCAATCTCATGTGTCGAATGGTGCAAACCGAGTTTTATATTTCTCGTCTAAAACGCAAGGTTAAAGGTATTATACGCGGATGCAAAACATGCGTAATTTTTAAACAAAGGCAATGTGCTCAAATGATGGCACTTTTACTCCGCCATTCCAAGTTACTGGTATAGATTTTGCCGGTCCCTTTGAACTAAAAAGTTCCAGTATACGCCAATCCCCAATTTTAAAAGGTTATGTAAGTGTATTTGTATGTTTTTCTACAAGGGCAATACATTTAGAAGCTTGCTCAGAATTATCATCGGCGGCATTTGAAGCCGCATTCGCTCGATTCGTTGGGAGGCGAGGGCTACCCCATAGGGTAGTTACTGATAATGGACGAAATTTTATTGGAACTAGTAGAGTACTCCTCAGAGAGTTTGGAAACTTTCTGGAAACATCATCAAGCGATATTTCTCAAAAATATTCCACGCATGGCTTTGAATGGAGTTTCATTCCACCTCACGCGCCTCACATGGGCGGCCTTTGGGAGGCTGCAGTAAAAAGTTTCAAGTTCCACTTTAAACGAATCGCTGGCACCCACAAATTCACATTTGAACAATTCTCTACCATACTCGCACGCATTGAAGGCGTGTTAAACTCCAGACCAATCTCCGCTATGTCGGAAGATCCCAATGACCTGACGGCGTTAACACCCGGTCATTTTCTCAGAGGTGCACCCATGCTTTCATTTCCCGAGTCAACAACTCAGAACTTATCTCTAATTAACCGATGGTTAAAACTTAAAGCGCTCCATCATGAATTTGCTATTCGATGGAAAGAGGATTACCTAAAATCTCTTCACAAGCGCTATAAATGGAAAAATTCCATTCCCAACCTCAAAATTGGCGATTTAGTAGTCGTAATGGATGACTTACTGCCACCCAGTGAATGGCGTCTGGGAAGAATTGAGAAAGCCCATCTAGGACCAGATTGTAAGGTACGCGTAGCAGACGTACGAACCGCAACAGGAATTATCACTCGTCCTATCGTTAAACTTTGTCTTTTGCCTTACAATGAGCACGAAAATGGTTTGGCAAATTAGAAAACCTAACAATTTTCTAAACATTTCTATACCCATTATATGCATTTTACCACTCGAACTCCACACCGGTGGAGAACACTAATTTTACTAACCTTGTCCATATTTTACGTTATTACAGAACAAATGCAAATAGACGCCAGATTCAGTCGGACGTGTACAAATGTGTGTTGTGTAAATCGTACCACGCATTACGATTCTGCCACAAATTCCTAGCAATGGGTTCTCAGGAAAGGAACAGAGTTGTCCGAAAATGTGAAGACTGCATAAACTGTTTAGCGAAAAGTCACACCCTCCGGAGATGTCGGTCAGTAAACACATGCCAAAGATGTCAGCACTATCACCACACGCTTTTGCATCCAGTGACTCGACCACGAGTCACACCACCTAACCGCCAACACCAGAACGCTAAGCCACGCCAAAGATTGTCAAAACCTTCAAAGAACACAACTCTAAACATAGAACCTGAGCGGCCAACACCTGACCAATACATATTGTCGGAAGCCATCAAATCACTGGCAACGGTTTTGTGTGCATGTATAATCTTATAAAGATTATACTTATATCATTACTTTAAAATTATATTTGAGCTAAAATATGAATTTATATTGTTAAAAAGGCTACTAATCAACTAAAATTAATCTACTTATACAATTGTACAATTGATTGTACAATTTAAAACCGTAATTGAATTGTACAATTTAAAACCCTAAGTGAATTCTTAATACTATTTAAAATCTAGAAATACTTTAAATAGTACATTGTACATTATACATTATATATATTGTGAATGGTCACCATATGGATAAAAGGAGATAGATTTTGTAAAGATAAACAAAGAAACTTCTTGTTAAGTTCGCTGAGAAAACTCTGTCACTTCTTCATACATTTCTCATTGGTGAGCATCAATCTTTGCCCAAATAAAAAAAAAACATCTTGAATTTTACTAATTCATTTGGTTTTCTTTCACTCCCTCCTTTTAATAACGAACAACGAACAAATTTGTAAAAATTCTCGATTTATGAGAAATTATACAAATCAATAACTAAACCCTAAATCTCCAAAATCTCTAGCCATTTAGCAACCCAAGCTCACTCAAGAGTTCATATAACAAAGCAATACAGTCCACTAAAAACCAACTGACGTCCGTTGCACTAGTCTAGCCATAGAATAACACATACCATAGAAGGTTTTATTCGCTCAATAAATTAAACGTCATAGGTACGATGGAAAGTAAACATTGGATGGTAGAAATATGGGTTCAATAATACCAGATAGTGGCAATAGTATACAGCGATCAACATAGGAACAACAACCGAATTTCGTGTTTTTGTGGCAAACTAGTTGTGTTAAATACAATACAAATGTATACCAACGATAAAAGTCAATAAAAAAGTGCAAAATATATTTAAATTTTTCAGTTCTACACCAAAACGACAGGAAAAAGTTAAGTGAACATATTTTGTAACTCCACCTGGTGTAAGATAATTTTAAATTTAATTGCTCTCATTTCCACAAACCTACGATGAGAGTGTGAAATGAATCGTCAGATGAGAGAATAAATTTATCTAGGTATGTATTAGTCTATGAGTCTAGCTACCACATCTAGAGAGGCTAAACCCTATTAACCTCTCTTATAAAATTATTACACACATTTAAATTTCACAGTTTTTCACCAAAATGGCATGAAAAATTAAAGCAAGAAGTTATTGTAATTCCACCTGGTGTATATCACTTTTCGTCAAACATCTCTCTATCACACCGACCGCATCACGAAGAGTGTGAAAGGAAACGTCAGACGAGCCAAATATTCTCTCTAGTCTGAGATTACTCTATGGTTATTGTTAGCATACATTTGTGTTGTATTTAACACAATAATTTTAACACACAAAACGAAATGCCGTTGTTGTTATTTTGTTCGTTGTTTTGAACTTGTACATGGCGGTAAAGCAACAGTAAGCAAAGTGCCGAACAATTGTTTTGAAGTACTTATTAAATGAAATAAATGTTTTCGGTGAATTGGAGAAAATAAAAAATTGTGGAGTTTGTGTTTTACACTTTACATTTTCCACTACGAATAAACAACAAAAGATGTTTGATCGACAAAACGTCAAAAAAAATAACGCATGGTTGTATTTAGGGAGTCATCGTCTGAACCCACGTAGATTTACGAAGGGTTACCAAAACAGAATGAACACAAAAAGCGCGCGTAGAAAGTCATCGTGTGGAACATGAATTACCGGCACTTTTTGGTTCTTTTACCAGGGTTGCCAAATTACGCTCATCTTCTGGTTGTCTAATTCTAGCTGATAGTGCTTTCTTTCTTTATTTTCTAAACACTTACAAAATTTCAAGGAATTCCAAATTAATTCCACATAAAAATTTCGATAATTAAATAAAAGTTTTTTTTTACAAAGGAAGAAATAAAACAAATGACTAACTGTGACAGAATTGTATGATGCTAATATATACAAATCTTTCTGCTATCATCTGATATAATCCCATGATGGCATCATGAAATACAAAACTGTCAAAACTAAATCGAGTAAAAATGGTTGTGAACACCTTTTTGCCGTAAAATGATAAGCACAACTTGTCCTGATAAAAGAGTGCATGTAAACGCGCTATAAAGGACGAAAGTTTAAATACATCCTTCAAATTTTGAGTTTAAAGAAATCTAAACTATGCGTCCGTCGGTGGTGCAATGGTAGTATGCGCGGCTCTTGTGCATGAGGACGTGGGTTCGATCCCTACTCTGACCACCTTAAATTTCTTTCGACGGCGGTAAAAATTCCGTTCGGAATCGGTGTAAAATTGTAGGTCCCAATCGCTAGAACGCGCACAGCTAACTAGTTGTGAGAAGCTCTCCCTAATCCCCTCATGGGATGTAACCGGAAGCCATTTATTTTATTTATTTAAACTTTCCACTAAAATTTTAAGTATGATGTTTAATTACTACATTAAACATTACATCTCCATCTTGGCTTGCTTACTTATTAATCTCGAACGACATAGTTACTAAGGTGGACCTTGAAATGACATTTTTGCTATATTTTGGTAGATGAGGGCTCTATTCCGTGCCTTTTTGAAAAAAAATGACAATGCCGAAAAAAAAATTAAAAAAAATAAACATTAGGGGTTGCGCACGAGCCGAGAAAAAGGTCCACTTTGCCAAAATTAGGGGGGAAATTGCCATAGGTCATCAGGGCTCACCCGTAGGGGGGAAGAATGTATGGCCGACCCCCATTAACTTTTTACCGCCAACATTTTCCCCCAAGACACCCACCCCCTATCTCCTCCCCTTAGGGGGGTCACCATACAAAAATGGAGGTTGCTCAGTATTTTCGAAAAACACCATAGGTCATCAGGGGTCACCCCTAGGGGGGCAAAATATATGACCGACCCCCATTAACTTTTCATCCCCAACATCTTTTCCGAACAAACTTACCCTCTATCTCCACTCCTTGAGGGACTCCCCATACAAAAATACTGAAAATCTATGTATTTACAGTTGCACAATATCGAGATTTTTTTGATTTTTTTTGATTTTTTTACAGAAATTCCACCAATATTCAAGAGTGGTCATTGTTTGGAAAGTCTTGAAAAATTTGAAACGCACACGTGCTGAATCAGGTACATAGGCACCCTTAGCAGATGCCCCCATTCATCAGTACCTGGCAGTAAAATATTGCAAAATACGTAGTAGTTATAAATAGCAGTTCATTCATCGATTGTTGTCATTCAACAAGTGCCGACGACCGCGAAAAGTAAATTGATTTTTCTCCCGTTTTTTAAAAGTTAAGATGACAACACGACTTAGATCGCGCGACGATATTTTTTTGATTGGTTATCCAAGCATGAATATTACGGGGAACAAATTACCGTCGAAGAAGCAAGTGCTAAGAATGCATTTCTTCAACATTCGCAAACGAAACATGTCGAAGAAAAATAGTGCGGTTAATTCAGAAGTAAGATCGCATAGATTTATTTGCTCTCATTCAGAATTCTTATTCTTCAACGCGTTTCATTCATCTCCAGCTTGTCGCAGCTAAATCCTTCGTAGTCCATTGGGATGGCAAAATGCTTTTGGATTTTGTGGGTACAAAGAAGGTGGACCGTCTACCGGTAATTGTCTCGTACGGAGAAAAAGAACAACTTCTTGGAGTTCCCAAAGTAGAAGATGGGAAAGGAAAAGGCCGGAGAATAGCACATGCCGTTTATCAACTGTTGGCATCTTGGCATATGACACATCGAATACAAGGACTTTCTTTCGACACGACATCAACGAACAGTGGCCCATTCTCCGGAGCCTCAGTTGCTCTTGAGCGGCTGTTGGAGAGAGAAATCTTATATTTACCTTGCAGACACCACGTATACGAACTGGTGCTAAGGGAAGTTTTTGAGACAAAAATGGGAAAGACCAGTGCACCAGGCGTTCCTTGCTTTGACCGTTTCAAACAGGAATGGGACGCTGTAAAGGTTAAACCATTCCATTCTGGCTTGATAGACGATCAAGTCGTCAGAAAAATTCCTGTGGCAATGCAAGTCGGCATAAAGAAGTTTTGCTTAGATCAATTGAAGGAGAAACACCCTCGCGATGACTACAAAGAAATGCTACAATTAATTCTTTTGTTTCTGGGTGAAAAACTTGAGAATTACCATTTCCGACCTCCAGGACCCGTTTCCCATGCTCGATGGATGGCAAAAGCCATTTACAGCCTCAAGATGTTTTTGTTTCGGAGAACTTTTCACTTATCTGTATGTGAATTGAATGGTATTCGACACGTTTGTATTTTTGTGGTGCGACTTTACGTCAGGGCATGGTTTGGTTCTTCTCGAGCAGCTGAGGCGCCGAATCAAGATTGGAAGTTTTTGAAGGACATCGTCGAGTACAAGTCCGTTGACCAGGATTTATCTCGGGTAATGATAAAGAAATTTATCGGTCACCTATGGTATCTCGCCGATGAGCACATAGCCCTTGCCTTTTTCGATGACAAGGTTTCAAATGAGTTGAAGGCCAAAATGGCCCAAGCATTGCTAGAAAATGAGAATGACGAAGGTGAAGAAGATGAAGAAGACGAAAAAGGTGAAGAAGATGAAGAAGACGAAGAAGGTGAAGAAGATGAAGAAGACGACCCGGTTCCCCCAGCTCCTCGCGTCGTAATCAAAAGCACTAGCGTTAAAAAAATCGAGGTGAAATTCAAAGATGTGAATGAGGAATTCTTGGCTAAAGACTTGAGCAACTTCGTCTCTCATAATACCAAAAATTTATTTGTACGATTTGGAATATCGCAAGATTTCATTCTTGCAAATCCAGCAACCTGGAAATCTCGCGCAGACTATCAAGAAGGTCGTAGAATTGTAAATAACTTGCGCGTTGTGAACGACACTGCCGAAAGAGGAGTAAAAATGATACAAGATTATAATAGAATACTGTGTCAAGGCGAAGAAGAGAAACAGTATTTACTACATGTTATCGATTCTTACCGCAAGAAATACCCATCAGCGAACAAAAATATGTTAATTTGACTATATTATATTAAGAGTGCTTAGTAGTACTACTCAATTACAGCTTCTTTTATTTTTGTATGGGGAGTCCCTCAAGGAGTGGAGATAGAGGGTAAGTTTGTTCGGAAAAGATGTTGGGGATGAAAAGTTAATGGGGGTCGGTCATATATTTTGCCCCCCTAGGGGTGACCCCTGATGACCTATGGTGTTTTTCGAAAATACTGAGCAACCTCCATTTTTGTATGGTGACCCCCCTAAGGGGAGGAGATAGGGGGTGGGTGTCTTGGGGGAAAATGTTGGCGGTAAAAAGTTAATGGGGGTCGGCCATACATTCTTCCCCCCTACGGGTGACCCCTGATGACCTATGGCAATTTCCCCCCTAATTTTGGCAAAGTGGACCTTTTTCTCGGCTCGTGCGCAACCCCTAATGTTTTTTTTTTTTAATTTTTTTTTTCGGCATTGTCATTTTTTTTCAAAAAGGCACGGAATAGAGCCCTCATCTACCAAAATATCGACACAAGGTCCACCCTATTAGTTACGTATCCCTACCTTGGATTATTCGATAATCTTTTACGAATCACTTTTTATAATCACTTTTTTACGAAAAGAAGGTAATTTTGTGCTTTCTTCAATAAAGCATTATTTCAAGTTCAAGTTCACTTTTTTTGTGAAATGAACTTAGTGATGTAAAAGTGTCCCAAAAGCCATAGTCCATACCTGAAAAAAAAATCCCACGTCTATTGAAAGTAGTTTTGTAGTTATTCTATCAAAACAATTCATTTTAGGTCCAAAACACCCAAATGTGTGGAGCAAAAAAGACCCAAATAGACTTCGGGTTTTTTTTACACAAATCTTTTTTCTCTAGTTTATCTATTTTTGCTGCAAAAAACTCAAGTCCTCAAATTCAAAGAAAATACACCCAGCAGAAAAACAAACTATATCCGTGTTCGAGTACTTTTCCAGTAAAAATTATCAAGTAACTAGTTTTCGGAGAGTAAGAATGATTGTGCTCTCTGAGTAAAAAATATCACAAAAAGTACGTGAACGACATCCAGTAAAAACTTGCAAGAAATATGAACTTTTGTACGTAAACAGCTGATTTGCAATGTAAACATTGTGAGAACCAACAAACGTAGTTCGAATAATAATACTACAAATCACCAAAACTGCATTCTTTTTTAAAAGAAATAGCTAAAGGTTAATTACAGAGCATTGAACAATCACCTTTTATCTTAAAATGTAAGATTCCAAAGATTAATTTGTTGTTTTATACTCTTTATATTTTCTAATTTTGTTTGTTTACACAAATCATATGTTTCAAAACATATGTTATTACTTGCAAATTCTTACTGGCAACAATTTCTCCAGTAAAAACTTGCAAGTTCTCTATCATCGAACTGTCAAAATAATCTCTCTCTTGCTCTCTCGTTACTGGGTTTTTGGTGTAAACGAACACTATCAAGTAAGAAATAGTAATAATTTCTACAAATTATCCAGTACGCGAACAGACTTTATTTCATAGCCTAATTAAAAATTTGTTATAAGCTGATTTCCTATTACATTTGCTATGAAATGCATTTAGGGCAATGAACATTATTGAAAGTTGTTAATGTGAAAAGGTTGAGCTTTCAATTTTGCTTAAAAAAAATAAATTCCAATAAAAACTGTGATATAAATTTGCGCAATCCCAGTTCTTCAATAGCTTCAAAAGCAAATTCCAAGGAATCAAATGGTACTTCCTGACTTTTACAAATAAGTTGATGTAGACCTTTAATTTGACTTTGTATTTTATGTTTAGATATTCAAGAATCAATTGCTGTATGCAGTAAACAAAATATTGAAAAAGAAGGTGATGAATCAAGCGTTCACCAAGATTTTTCCTGAAAATCAAACGATACTGATGACGAAGAATGGTTTTGGAAGCACCACTAAAATCTACCGCAGAAACAATCACATCAAAGAAAATATAAAGCATGCCGATATTGTAAGAGGTAAGAATCCCAAGCACTCAAATTGTGAAAAATTGCATTTCAAATGCAAGGGCAAATTTACTGAAGAACAGAGTTTAAAAATGTACAAGGACTTTTAGAAGTTGTCATATCAACGCCAATAAGATTTTGTTTCATAGGCGGTAATGGATACAAAATACAAAGCTCCCAAGACAAATTTTTAAGCACAAAAGTCAGCCGTAACGCAGCGAGGTCATACTTGTTTGAAAATTAAAACTCCAATGTGGCATAAAAGACCGACTGGAGTTTTTTCTAAAGATGTCCCGTTCCACAACAGTAGGCGTCAACGTGGGATTGAACGTTGTGCGCCATTAAAAACTTAGATTTTCACCAGATTGTGCATTGTGCGAGATTTTACGATATAAAAATAAAATAGAACAGAGCCCGAACAGATATTTCGTTAGTCGGAACAAAAGAAAACATGACAAACGTAACTGAATCGAAAATGTATTGTATGTATTAAAGAAAGGAAAAATATTGCGACCGTAGGGAAAACTTTATTTGCCCTTATATGTTCACTGACGGGTGTTATTGTCAGTGGAGTATGCTCTCACGAAGCCCCTACAGCTTCACCATGACTCTGCTTCATACCCAGAGATCCAATTGAAAATATTGCCAAGCGAAGCCTACTTTTGCATTACCTTCTTTCCATCTGTGTTGGCTTAAGCCACCATATTAATACGCACGAACAGTTCAATAAACATTGTGTTCGAACTCACGGGCGATATGTTAACACCTTTTTGTTACACGGTACCTGTTCAATTTCTATGAACACATTAGTAAATGTTACATTGGAAAATAAAAAACAGCGTTCAATCATATGATGACGTTACAGTAGAAACTCGATTCTTGTACGTAATGAAAACCCGGCTCGGTGCAAGTTTCGAGGTTGTCACAAGCACAGAGTATTAATTTCCTATACATAATAAAAGGCACATACATCTGTTTATGACACCGCACCTCTCAATAGTCAGCTTAAAACTGATTCAAATTACAACATTTCATCAGCAGCATAAAACGACGGGGATTTCCCGAAATGTATTCAGTCTAAGAAAACTTAAACAAAGCAGCACGTAAGAGTAATACAAAAATGTTGCAAGTATCGAGTTAAAAATTTTCGGATGTCGCAAGTACTGAGTGCGTAATGAAAAATATTTCTATGTTGCAAGAATCGAGGTGTGCAAATATCAACAAGTATGTGCAAGAATCGAGTTACTACTGTATATTTAAATAGTATTAATACTTAAAATTATTTAAAGACCAGTGCAAGCACATGTGTCATTATTTTCTTGCTTAATACTTTTTGTTTTATTCTCACAAAAAAAACAAAGAGACATACATTGTTATGTTCGTACATACGCTACACAAGTTCACACAATTTTCGTTGCTCTCTTGATATCTCATTTTTATATTGTACGTATGACTTCGTCATTATTCTCTTTGCTCTGAGAGTGCTCCGCACCCACATTTTATTTGACTTACCTTTCACAATAATAAAAAAGGCGTTCAATCATATGATGACGTTTCATTTAAATAATATTAATACTTAATAACACTTAAAAATATTTAAAGACATTATTATAATTTTTAATATTTTCTTGCATAATACTTTTTATTTTTTACCCACAAAAACAAAGAGAACGCGAAGCAACAGACCCATGAACATACATACATTGTTATGTTCGTACATACGCTACACAAGTTCACACAATTTTCGTTGCTCTCTTGCTATCTTATTTTTATATACGTATATACGTCAACAAAAAATTGCCTCCAGCGGAATTCGAACCCGCGACCTCCTGTTTACTAGGCGAACACTCTACCACCGCGACACTCATCCCTAAGGCATCGCAATGTCTGTACTGCGAGACTATTCACAAGGCAACTGATTGTTTTCGTATGACAACCCAATGTTAAAATCGTCACTTGAAAGCATTAACGGGGAAATGAAGTGAGAGTAGTCCTAATCGCTTTGCGAGTACTGCAAGACTACTGCTGCGCTACTCATTTCTTCTGAAGGGTTTATATGCGTATAACCCAGTGTTGCCAGAAGCTGTCAAAAAAACATGCCAAAAAAAGTGCAATTTGCAAAAAAATGCTAAAACTGAAACAATCAAAAATTGTAGTACTGCGGCACTTTACGGCCTATATTCGATAAAAAAAAAACACAATTTCGTAAACCATCCATATTCGAACACCCTTACCCATAGGGATAGGAGTATATATCATTTGATACGGAAAAATTTTAACGCATAGAAGAAGTCAGAAGTTGAGCCATGCCCGTCTGTCTGTATACAATGCTGGCTGGTCTACATGGTAACTGCGGTAAACCTTTAACGACTACAATGAAATTTTGTCATTGCCTTTTATTTAACCAGTCTCAGTTTGAGATTGAAAATGGGTGTTCTGATCAGGGTTTAAAATTGCTGGCTGGTTTTTATTTGCTAAACTGATTTACTAACTGTGACTGCGAAAATGATCCGAACAAACTGACATGAAACCGAACACACAAATTGTCTCATCGTCATTGGATATCTCCGGTACCAGTATCGCGGAGAAATTATATCTCCATATCCCCAACATGCTGTGCACATTTGCAATGAGATTTCCGTCCTTGTCGTTACAGAAACGAGATTTTGGCTTTTTGGTAGAATTTTCGGTCTTCGTTTTTTTTCAGTATGTCTCAATTTTCTCACTCTCGCGCTTTCTCCACTTCCCTTTCTTACGCCTAACGGTTTACCTCCTTTCTTTTTTCGCTATACCACTCAGTGGCAGCTCGCGTTACAATTGACTGAAGCATTACCATACGTGCAGCGTTCTTTTCATCATTTGCTATGCGACAGTCTTCATCGTACCAAGGTTTGTTGCGATTGGGTTTTTCAAAACCAAGAACGGTTGTTGCGTCAGTTTTTGTAGAGTCGGAAATGGGTTTCCACTGCGCTTCAGAACAGGGTTGAGAATGGCACCAAAACACTCGACACCGTACATTCTACGTGGGCATACAGTGTTGCTTCTGAACACACAACACAAGTGTTTCAAAAACGAAAACACTTGCAATCAGATAACAGAAAAACAAAACACACATCTCGGTGCAGCACACATAATAGAACTCTCATCAGCGTGCAACTCTAATTTCAAACACCAAACCGTGCACAAGTTTGTGACACACACGGTCGCTTGTGTTCGGTCGACGGTTCAGACACACTGATGTAGCGGCAGCGAATAGTGGGTGCGGAGCTCTCTCAGAGCAAAGAGAATATATAAAAATGAGAAAGCAAGAGAGAAACTTGTGTAGCGTATGTACGAACATAACAATGTATGTATGTAAATACATATGTCTGTTGCTTTGCATTCTCTTTGTTTTTTGTGGGTATAAAATAAAAAGTATTAAGCAAGAAAATAATGATAGATGTGCTTGCACTGGTCTTTAAATAATTTTAAGTATTAATATTATTTAAATGTAACTTCGTCATATGATTGAAGGGTGTTTTTTTTTTTGTTTCCAATGTAACATTTACTAATGTGTTCATAGAAATCGAATAGGTACCGTGTAACAAAAAGGTGTTAACACATCGCCCGTGAGTTCGAACACTCATTGAATTTTTTGTTTATGATAACACTTTTCGATTGGTTGCATATTTTTGAGAAATTAAGTAAATATTAATTGGGCAGCAGCTTATAATCTCACAATTAATTCTATTGAATATAGAGGGAAATCGCCTAAACTGGCAACAATTATGGTAACGGATGTTTTATTATTCGCGAGATTTCTGTAAATGTCTTGCTTATGATTACATATTTCATTGTTTACAACAGCATTCGGACGAAACACAAGAAACTAAAATATATGTAATAAAATATGATAAATATTAATAATTAAAATAATATTAAAAAAAAAAAAAGAGAGTGTGCTTTAAGACCACACAACTGAAGTAAAACTTCTTTAGCTCCATCTACATGTTTATATATATGTTTGTATATGTCTATATGTATAATGTATACAGACATATAATAATTTTCTACAAATGTTTAAATTTAAATTCCGTTTCCATTGATAAATAAACATATTTGAGTTGAATTTTTATTTATTATTTGTTTTATTATTTTTAATCATTATTTATATTATTTTCATTATCGGATACATGAGTAGTTACTGTGGTTGATTGTAAGACTGAGACAATAGGCTTATGGTATGAAAAATATGATACATATGTTTTCGAATGAAAATTAGAAAGAAATCTAGAGAAAACTGCATCGATTGT
Source organism: Phaonia tiefii (assembly GCA_963931995.1). Lineage (NCBI taxonomy): Eukaryota > Metazoa > Arthropoda > Insecta > Diptera > Muscidae > Phaonia > Phaonia tiefii. Next base: position 96,166,643 of record OZ008371.1, on the reverse strand, counting down.
TGTTCCATGTCGTGTGGTAGGCTCATTTCGGTTATTATTGATTTCAAGTTCTAATTTATCTCGAAGAAAGTTTATGAAGAGTTGTCCATCTTCGGATGCGAAATTAACATTGAAATCTCCTGCTAAAATGAGTGGCAACGTATGATAATTTTCTCCTAATTCTTCAGAGCCTACTCGACCGTAAATCATAAGTCTTTTATATATAAACTTTATAATGTTATTGACTGTGTTATTGGGCGAAATGTAAACAACTACCATTATGATGTTTGTTCCATCGTCCAAATCACAGTGAGCAGCAGATATATCACCAATTGATGACTGGCCAATATCGAGTTCAGTAATATGTCTTAATAAAATGTCCATGTTCGAAGTTACAATGTTTGAAGTATCATTTGATTTCTGATAAATTGCCACTCCTGCTGATCTAACATTTTTACGTTTAAATTTTGCAATACAATCAAAATTCGGGATGTCAACATTATCATCGTCATTTGACCAAGTTTCTGATAGAAACAAAATATTGCTTGAACCAATTACGGGATCGCTCAAGTCCGCCACGTGTTTTCTGAGACTTTGGCAATTGAAAGTAACCATGGACAACTTTTTCCTGTCATGCATGAAATCAAGAATCGTTCTTCCTAATGTTGACAATGTATTCAACGATAATCGGCGAAATTCATCTTGTAAAGATATGACCGATGTATCATTTTTTCGACCATGATAAAATCTATTATCATTATCTTTTGGCACTATGTACAATCCTTCAATGCTGGTTACTCTTGATAGAGCAACATATAGTAGTGGCAGAGAATGAGTCCTTTGGTATTCATAAACCACTTCATTGAAGGTTCCACCTTGAGATTTGTGAATTGTCATGGCACATCCTGATACTAAAGGAAAATGATTTCGTTTTGCAATAATTGTTTTATTATTATTCATGGCAATGGCAGATGTTCTGCGTTCTATTGGGACGGCATGCTTATCAATACTATGTGTGGCAACGTATCCGGCAGCTTTTCGTCTAAGTTTTACGTACAATTTTTTGTTTTTTTGTTTTAATCGTCAAACTCTACTCTTCACCTCCCTTGTCATGATTTACGTTGCATACTTTTGGGGAACTTCGTAACAGCTTCCGCTACATTACAAACTTCCGGTTCCGTTGCATTAAAAAATGTTTACCCCTCCGTATAGAAGTTTTACTTCAAAAAATAGATAAATATAACAACATAACATATGACACTGAGAGTATTGTAACAGAACCATACGATTTAACGACACCCATGATCACACACAGGATAACACGATGTCCACACAACACACTAGCTCAACATAAAACTCTGTGCAAACATGTTTCGCACAATTAGGTGTTTGGTTTGGTATCAGCTCAACACTGAGAGAGCAAGACAACGGTGCGACACGGCTTAGAGACACCCAACAGAGAGTGTTGGCGTGCAGACACGCGCCATCGCAGAGTGTTCGTGTAGCAAGAAAGCACAAACACTTCACACAACAGTGTTTTTCATACTTTTTGTGCACGATTTTGTGTTTCGTCCGAACGCTGCTTCAGAATGTCATCGGGAGAGGTGCGCTCTATGCCAAAAGTTGCAGCTTTCCGATGTATAGCTTTCTCTGCGTCCGGTTTCGCACGATTTTCACGATACTTAATCTTGTGCGAACCTTTGCTGCTACCAGGTAGTGATCAGAATCGATGTCACCTCCTCTGATCACTGGTACGTTCATTGCACTGGATGAGTGGCTACCTTCAATTACCACGGGATCAATTTGGTTCTTCGTTCTTTGATCATGGGATACCCAAGTAGCCTTGTGAATGGCTTTATGCTGGAATCTTGTGCCACTAGCGACCATTTCTTTGCCGTGGCAAAGTCAATCAGTCTCATACCGTTGTCGGAACTGTCAACATGTAGACTGAAATTGATTAATCAGTAACTTTGTACTTAACTAGACAAAATCACTACGCTCTCTCATAAAAAAGCTGGGCGATTAACCAAGTTAACCACTTTAATGAAAGCTGTTTCCCTTTTTTAAACTTATTAAAGTAATTAGACGGTTGAACCGTCTATTCGATTTTGACCAGTAATATACTTAGGGGCAAATTAAAATTTATTTTTGTTTTTTAGTCATGTTCTCGGTACATCAAATTTAAAGAAATTGCTAATAAAAAGTCTAGACCAACATACTTTTGCAGTAGAGGATTTTTTAAATGTCAACTTACGTCCATATTGAACATCCACACCCGTGATAATTCTACATATATATACATATATGTAATAATTCCTGGTTGAAAGTAAGCAGTTTTGTAAAAGATTAAAGATAACACGCCAACTTTGTCTTTAATCTTTTACAAAACAGTCGTAGTCGAAATACGAGAACGACATTCGTCACTGATTAAAGAAAAAATACAATTTATCGACAAAAAATGCTAAAAATTAAGCAAGAAAAGTCAAAAGTTAGCAAAAATTTTCCAAAAACGTGCTAAAAAGCGTTTAGCATGTTTTCCCAGAAAAAAAGTGCAGAAGCCAAAAAAAGAAGCTAGAATTGCACTTAAAGTGCTAAACTGGCAACACTGGTATAACCACGTCATTATTAGTGGTCTTCATGAAAGCTCGAAAGAACCTCGTAAACTCGAAAACATCGTAAACTTGCACAGCAAACGTCAAAACAAACAAATTTCCCATACAAAGCGACTTGCTCAAAAGTGGAAAGTTTTCGAGGCAAATTTGCTGCGCAAACGTGGGATGGAGAAACTTGTAAACTTTTGACATTTCGTTGTCATCTGACTAGGATGGATAAATAAGGTGATAGCACTAGAACAGTAGAAAAAGTACACATACATAATACATGCATTGCTACTGCTACCACCTTATGTATCCATCTTGGTCAGCTGATATGGTTTTGAGCACAACTACGCTGAGCAACTTTACCTGGCGCCTCATGCAACGGTGCGAGGGAACTTGCGCTGAGCAAAAGTTCTCGGCTTCACGTTTGCATGAATGTCGCTAATCTCTTTGCTCTCAGCATGGTACAATAATATCTTCATGGTAATAGCAGCGCGTGTTGTTGTTGTTGTAGGCGGCAACAACAGGCATTTTGTTGTTGTTCTATTCGCTTCAGCTGTCAAACTCTACACAAATACATACCACCAACACAAGAATGCAAAAGAGTACAAAAACAAAATACATGTGAGTGTGACTGCCGAAGCGAAGAACCTCATGAAAAAAATGAAAACAGCAGTTCTTACGACTTTACCATGAACATATTATTGTACCATGGCTCTCAGAGTGCTCGCATCCACACAAGACAACTATTCGCTACCGCTACGTCAGTGTGTGTTTTTCGCAGTCTGACAATAAGGGTGGGTCATTTATGGCCAGTTTTTAAGTGGGTAGTTAACTATCGGATTACTTACAGCCTAGCTCCGTATTTCGAAAGGGAAGCGAAGCGAATCAAAGCACTCACTTTTTCGTTTATTTTGCGCTCCATATCTACGATTTCTTCTTTCTCTTCGCTTATGTATCGAAGCGAAAGTCATTCAACAATTGTCAAACAAAAATGGTGCCAGATCTACAATTCTAAAAAAAGTGCAAAATTTACAAGAAAAAATCGCTATATTCGAATAAAAATCGCTTGAATGCACCAAAAAAATACAGCTCTATGCGACTTCAAATTGTCAGCTGGAAATAATTGACAACATATGTAAATGTAAATAAACAAACACGAATAAAATTAGTAAATACATTTACGGGTTGTTTTGTGTGTGTTTTTTTTATATGTGAAAATGATGTTTCCATACACAATCGCTGTGCATTTTTTGGAGGAGAGCAGTGTGGAATCACAGCAAGTACCCCGGAGACTTTTTGTTGCTGAAATACATACATATATGTTAATAAAATATAGATAATTTTTTATAAAATACTTACCATTTATCCATTTTATGTCTTCGTTCCCTTTACAAAAATAAACAATGCGAAAGCTAAAACACATGTGACTGTTTTTGACATTTGTGTTTACGCAAATGACAAAAAAGAGTTACGGAGCGCAACTTTGTACTGAAATGCTCACTTCGTTTTCATTCTTTTTTCATTTTCTTTTGATTTGTCATTCTCATACTTTTACAGAGCGCAACAGGAAATATTTTCGCTTATACGACGAAAGACCGTAAGTATTCGACATACGTAGCTAGGCTGTTAATCTTAATTCTGAGTTAATTAGAGGTTAACTTTGCATTTAGTTTTTCAGTGGGGAGTTAATGTAAGTAGCCATATTGTCAACTAATTTGGCAACCCTTGTATTCTTATTGGAAAAAACGTGTGTTTTGGATAAATACCAAAACAACAAAGGGGAACAAACAAAATGGAATTATGTAAAATAAGAAATAGATGCATAAAATCGAAGTCATTTTAACAAAAAAGCGTAAAAAACTATATAGGCGCAGCAATTTAACGATCTAGACTCAACGTATGTGTACAAATACGCAACTCTGAAACATGTATTTTATACAATCTTCATTTCTCACTTTGACAGTCGGTAATTTGATTGTCAAAATAATATGGTTCTGACTAGAAGTTAACCAACCAACATTGGGTGGTTAAATCATAGTTAAACAATGACTAAAAAACACAATTCAATGTTTAACCAGAATTTAACTAAGAAACGAAGATCACCACTGACTGAAAAACTGGCCATTAGGGGTATGAAAAATAGATGTCCAGCCATTTCGGAGGAGTTTAACGCCAAACAATCTGTGTGATCGCAGTCGGACAAACTGTGTTTGGATGTTTTCACTTTATGAGTTTAGCCCCTACCCGCGCCTATAGATGCTACCACTTCATAAACTTTATTACAATAATTTCGGTATCTTAAATATTTAACTAACTCTTCATAAATTATTCGCGGAAATCACAATCAAAAGTGCCTCCGAGGGCGAAGCGATACCCAACGGATTCGGACTGTCGCTTGGACCAAAGTCAGAATATGTGGAAGGAATAACATATAATATATTTACAAAATTTCATGATTTCACTTTCGTTATCTTAGTTTTTATCGTAAAAATAAACGATTTTCTTAAATATTACATGTAATTTAATTTATATTATCATTAAGGCAAAAGCGCATTATTTTTGAAGTTGCCTAAGGTGAACCAGAGTACGAAAACTAACACCCCTTTAGAGCTCCGAATTAAAATATACGAAAAAACTAAAGGGCTCGTGCCTTTATTGCCCGATGGCTCATGAATTAAGGACCGTGACCTGGATTAGCTTTACGACAAGCTTCACTATAAAACTTCCCTATGCCGTTGGCTAGGTTCGACCTAGATTAACGCGCGCGGGTTTATGTGCTCAGAGGCAGTTTGCATGAGCGGTTATATGGGTATAAATTAATAAAAATATAAATTCGAAAATTTTTTCAATAAGTGTCACTGTCCGAAAGTCATTTGAATTCGATACGAGTCGAATCTGGATTATAGTGGGCGCTTAGTTATGACCCGTTATCACCAGCGGAGACCTCGAAATTCACCACTATTGCTTTGTATACATTCGTATTCTTAGCGTTGAAACTTAAATTCTAATAATTTCGAAGTTATTCCAAATTGTAACACTTTTCTTTATATTTTAATGCATCATTTTGAAATCTTTAAGCACTTGCCATCACAATATTAACCTTGGCTTTGTTCAAAGGGCCCAAGAAGATCTTGAATTGAGGATATTGATATCTCTTCACTAAGAGTAGTTCATGTTATTGTTTCTTTATTACAGATTAATGATATTGAATTCTTGTCAACTTATTAAATTATCTGGTTCTCAATTCCAGTTCGTGAACCATATTGCTAATTTCTACTTTTTACAGATTAATTACGACGAAATCTTGTTAAATTATTGAATCATCCGGTCTACATAAATAATAAATTAAATATTTATTGTCAAAGTCATTTTTTTTAAGTTAGTTAAATTCTTTATTAGTATTTCAAATACTTTCCGTATATAACAATTTACATCAACGACATAACATCATCATTATTATTATTCTTTGTTTTGCTCATTCTCTATATTATATAAACTGTAGGTAATTATCTCGGATAAATAATACACAGTTTCTCTTAAATGTATACAGGTTTGTGTCTATTTTAACAATATTTGGCAAATTATTAAAAAGTTTAAGACCTTTAAAAAATAAAGTCCGTTGCATTGTTGTAGTTGTTGCTCTCTGGATCCTAAAGTCTGCGACATTTCTCAGTCCATATGGCTGTGATTCTCCCACATATTTAATTTCGTTGCATAGGTATTCCGGGGCTTTCCCTTGTTTCAGTTTAAATATGAATTGTAATGTATTAAGTGCCAGGCGTTGTTTAACGTTCAACCATTTTAGAGTATCTAACATAAATTGGATTGGTGTATAACGGTTGCATTTTAAAATTGTTCGTATTGCTTTATTTTGCAGTTTTTGTAGTCTCTCTAGTTGAGATTTATTGCAGCAGGTGTATATTATTGTCGAACCATATTCGAAGTGTGGTTGTAGCATTGTATTGTATATGTGTATCACGGGTATAGTCGAAATGTTCTTTCTTATTCTTTTAAAAAATCCGATTTTTTTCCCAATTTTTTTACATATGTAATCGATATGTTCTTTAATTTTAATTTTGTTATCAATTATAAAGCCAAGATATTTTAAATTTGTTACTTTCTCTATATTATTTCCGTTTATTTCAAAATTTTCGTCGCTTGTCATATTTATCTCCATTATCTTTGTTTTGCTTTCATTTAGTTGAAGCTTGTTTATTTTTAACCAAGTGTTTAGTATTTGTATATCGTGATTCATATTACTTCTGCACTGTTCATCATTATCGCATTCCGTAAATATTAAGGTATCATCTGCACATAGTACAATTTCACTTTTTTCAATGATATCTGGCATATACGGACAATATTTCACCACGTGGAAAAGCATCTCATCTTCCATCCGAATCAACCAAAAATTGAAAATTGATTTTTTGACACCTAAGCCCCCTTTCCGTAGACCAGGTCACATATAATAAACAATAGTGCTCCCAGTATTGATCCTTGTGGAACGCCGAAGTCATTGTCGATTTTCTCGGATTTTATGCCATTAATGCTTGTGAATTGCTTTCTATTTGTCAAATATGATTTAAACCACTCCAGTTCATTTCCTCGGATTCCGTAAGTATACAGTTTTTTAATTAATATTTCCCGATCAATCGTTTCAAATGCACGTTTAAAGTCTAAAAACATTGCCATTAAATTTTTATTTTTGTCAACTTTTTTCCAACGATTTAAAACATAATTTACTGTTGTTTCACATGAAAAGTTTTTCCGGAACCCCGGTTGATATTTCGACAATATATCATTATTTTCAATATATTTTTCCAATTGTTCTTTTACCACTTTTTCTAGAATTTTCTCAAAAGTGTTTAGCGTGTTCATTGGACGATAATCTTCACATTTTTTCGCTTTTGCTATTTTTTCTATAGGAGTGACCATTGCTTCCTTCCAAGTTTCTGGGAATTCGCCATTTTGCAGAGACATGTTCACAATATTTAGAATAATTTGTCCAACTTCGTTCCAGTTGTCAAGGATCATAATGTTTGATATTTTATTAAAATCAGATTTGTTTTCAATTCTTTTACGATTCTCTTAAGTTCTAAAATATTTATTGCACGACATTTGAATACCGTTTCCTTTATTGGTATATTATTTACATATTGCACTTCATCAATCGAGTCTCTGATTTCCTTAATACTATCCACGAAATAATTACTAAATTTATTAGCTATTTTTTTCTTTATATTCTACTTGGTTAAATATCACAGTTTTAATCACAGTTTTTGTTTTTCTCATCACAAGGCTTTTAATTTCTTTCCACATTTGTTTTTGATCTGTGGCATTATTTATTCTGTCATTTACATATTTGAACTTTTCGCTTTCTGTGTCTACTTTATACTGGTTACGAGCTTCTTTGTATTCTGACCACGCTTCATCAGTATATATATACTTTGCCCGCTTATATAAGTTATTTTTAACTTTCTTCATATTTTCCAATTTTTTATTGAACCAATAATTCACGTTGTTATGCCCCTTTATATTTTTAGTCTTCGTGAGTTTTTTACTGTTTCGGCAAAACTTAAGTCTATATTTATTGCACTTTGGTTGATATCTTCATTTGTGTCAGGTTTTAAATTATTGCACAGTTCTCTGCTAAATATTGCTTTATTATATTTAAAAAGGTCCACAGCCTTACTGGTATTTACTTTCTGATTTAGTTTTGTATTCTCTCTTTTAGTCTCAATTTCTATATTTATAATTTCATGATCTGATATTTTATCGTGGTTATTATTTTGCACTACAACATTATAGCTGTTCGATATTACATAATCAATTATCGTACTTGATGTTTTTGTCACTCTTGTATATTTTGTTACGAGTTGTTTAAGTCCGTTATCATTGAATGACATTTCTATTTTATTTTTATAGAAGCTATTTTTATTCCAGTCTATATTAAAGTCTCCCGTTATAATAATATCACAGTTTTCTTCAGATAACTCCTCTAGTGTATCGTTAAATATTGCACAAAACTCAGATTCCAAGCTACTTGGTGATCTATATACCGCTACTATTATCAACTTATTTTCCCCGTATTCTGCTACGCAGGTGAGAATCCAATATTTCGAGTCACAAACTTTTTCCATTTTTTTATTTATATTCCAATGCGTTTTAAAATACATAATGACACCTCCGGTTCTTGTTGAATTAGAGTATGACACTATTTGATTATAATTTTGCAGGTTTATTTCATCTTCTTCAACATCATTTGTCAGATGTGTCTCAGAAAAATTTAAAAATTCACTTTGTTCTGTTGCCGCAAGTATTTCTACTTGATTGAAATTATTTATTAAGCCTTGTATGTTTGTATATATTGCACGTATGTTTTTTCGTTGTTAATCCACTAATCCTAGGCGTTTCTTTTTAGGTTTAATTTGTTTAGGTACACCGGACATTTTTTATCGCTCGTTAAATGATTTTCATCTAGGCCCAAATTAAGTTTTTTATTTTCCCGTACACAGTTTATGCATTTATTAATTATTTCTTTATCGCACTCTTTAGTCTTATGGTATCCATTTAAGACATGTCTCTTGATTTCTACACTCATTTGCCAAGTGGTTATAGCCTTTACACTTAAAGCATTGCCTGACGTCAGTTCCACCAAAGACCCTACACCTTTCCCAACCAATATTTAATTTCTACAAGTCCATTACTTTCACATACGCTTCATGTTCCAGTTTTAATTTTATATTATATATTGTTTTGGCAAATCGTTTGGTCTCATATATTCTTAATATTTTCCACTCACTATTACTCATTACTGGATTTTGCTTCATCAATTTATCAATTATTTCCGTTTCTGTATATTCAAATGATATGTCTGTTATTACAATGCTATATTCAATTGGCTTGCGAACCCTTATTTCATAACCATAATTTAGTTCTTTTTCAATTTCAAATACAAAATAAAAAACAATAGAAGCATACCTCACGCCTTCTTCTCTCTATTTCATCCTTTGGCGTAATCGCAATTTATTCATTTTGTTTATAATTTGAATAAAAGTAGCGAAATATTTTTAAAAAATTATGTTAATTTCAGCTGTCAAAATTTTGATTTCCCATTTCACACAGCAAAATCGGAATTGTATCTTCACCACACAAAAATAAATTCAACACAATTTACCACGACCGAAATATTTTCGGTGAACACACAGCCTAAAACCCTGATTTTCTTTTGGTTTCACCACTAGAGGCACTTGCTTTAATTTCTGGAAACTCTGCTTTTGACAGTTTTTGCATACGACATCTTTGGTGCTTTATTATTTGTTTCTTTTAATGTTTCCTTTGTTTCATCACACATTTTTTTGTATTTGTTTTCAACATCACCAATATTCTTATACTCTTCTATATTTTTCTCACATCATTTTTGAACATTTTCCATTTTCTTTAACCTTTCTTCATATCTTTTTTCTATAGCTTCAAGTAGTTTTATTTCATTTTCCGACTGCGAGGGATAATTCTAACATTATTTTTAAATATGAAAATATATTTTTTTAAATATATTGTAGAAATTCTAAAAATATAAAGGGTGAAGGTACAACAGCTGCTTAAACCGAGATGAACAACTCTAGGTGATTTGGACTCAAAATTACAAAAAGTGGTTTTGTAAACGTCACAATTTTTGAAGTCATTTGGTCATAATGATATAATAGAGCTCTAGCAACACTGGTTCGGGTACATAGTTGTATTTGCAGTTAGCTGAAATTCACCAACCACTTACAACCCACACACACTCAGTTCCAATCTCACCACTTATTTGCTCTGAATTTGTTGTTGGTGTCGTTGCGTCTTGTCTCGTTTGTTACACAAATTTCTGCACAGAAATGGCAAAGTTTTTTCGAAGAATGAACGGGAAATGAAGAAAATAGTTAATTTATTGAAAGAAAGCTAAATTGTTTTGTTTTTATTTAGTTCACGTGCGGTATTTTACAAGATAAAAATGAAACAAATTATTTTCAATTAAGTGTGAGTGCTCTCGGCCATTGAATCCAGCAGTGAGGTGGAGCAGTATCTAAATGGCACACAGAAAGAAAAAGGAGAACAGAAGCGATTAACTACGTAAAAGTACCATAAAAGAGAAAAAACACGATAAATTAATGAAAATCCCCCTCGTTATGTTTAGTGTGTGTCGTTGTTCGTGTGTGTGTGTCACTTAATTTGAAGAAAGTGAAAAACTTTATTTAAGTTTTACTAGTAAATTACAAAAATTATCTGCTGACAAATTTCTGAGCGGGAGTATAAAGTGTCAAGTGTACAACAGCTAAATCCGTATAACAAATATGATTATAAGTATAGGCGAACACAAATGAAATTTCACTTGTGTTAGCCTTCTGTCTGCTTCTTCCCATTTTCTGCGCCAACAACAGCAGCAGATCATAGAATAACACATACGTAGAAGGTTTTATTCGCTCAATAAATTAAACGTCATAGGTACGATGGAAATTACACAGTGGAGGGTGGAAAATATGGGTTCAATAATACCAGATGGTGGCAATAGTATACAGCGATCCACAAAGGAACTACACCCGAATTTCGTGTTTTTGTGGCAAACTAGTTGTGTTAAATACAATACAAATGAATACCAACGTTAAAAGTCAACAAAAAAGTGCAAAATACATTTAAATTTTTCAGTTCTACACCAAAACGACAGGAAATAGTTAAGTGAACATATTTTGTAACTCCACCTGGTGTATGTAAACATTTCCACAGACCTACCGAGAGAGTGTGAAATGAAACGTCAGATGAGAGAATAAGTTCTTCTATAGTATGTGTTATTCTATGCAGCAGATACTGATGTATCATCGAGTTTATTAAGAATTATGGAAAAAATAACATGATTGATACAACAACAACGACAATTGAAGTCGACGACGAAATATGCATCAAACGAAACATAAATAATGTGAAAGGAAAAAGTGTCAATTTATACTATGCGTGTTTATTGTGAATGCTTACGTTGGTTGTTGTTTCTTCTTTACTGTTGTGTTTTGTTTCTTTTGTTGCAACAACTAGTTTTCCTTCTTGTTTCTGTTTTTGAAGAAGTATTCAGTGTTGCCAGATGTATGTTTATTGTCCTTGCCGTTTTGGGGGACTATACCGAAATGGTTCGTTGGCTGTCGTTGGTGCAATAGTTAGTGTGCGCTGTTCTTGTACAAGACCACGTGGGTTCGATCTGTGGTCTGACGACAATCATTGTGTATTGTTTCTGAGCCGGGCTTGGCCAGGTGCATTTTTGCCACGATTTTAAGCACAATTTAAAGTAACCATATGTCGGGAAATCCTAGTTTAGGAGTTATGGGCTTCCAATGTTCGGATATACGAGGGGTTACTGATTATTAAAATCCGTGTAATGGGATTTTTGTATATGTTGCAAAATAAACCAAAAATAAAAGAAAATTTTCTATAACCAGTTATCGAAATTCCGGGCGTTGAAATTTTCAAAAGTTATCAAAATGAACATATAAAATAAAACGAAATTTTTCGATAACTCAGTTATCGAACAAAACAAAATTGTAAAAAACCTCGTGATTTTTTTAAAATAATTTTGGCCAAAAAAATAACAAATTTTTATCCTCTGCGGTAAGTCCAACAACGACTTCGGCTTAGTATTTTGATGTTATGAAGCTGTCAGAGTGGCCGGGTTTAGGAATTTTCTGCTCGGGTAGGCCCAACACAGACTTCGGTAGTAGTTAGTGTTATGAAGTTTTCTGGGTGACCGGGTTTAGGGATTTTCTGCTCTTTTTTAACTTATATTTGAGGTGTTTAGAAAGATCGAGAAATTTTTAAATACCATACACTCATCTGCAAACGCGCGAAATAAAAAGTAAATATATGTGCTTACAAAACTTTGAGCTATAATATATCTCCGGTGTTTACGGAGTTATTGGGCCAAGCAATACCTCAAATACATGTTATATTTCCCAATATTTAGTAGGGTTACAAAACTAGAAAAAAGCTAAAGGCTGGCAATGGGTTAACGGATCTACTACATACATATACAAGGTGGCGGAAACGTAAACTTCCGATGTTTTTTGGGTGTAATTTAAAAAAAAAATGAAAAACTTTGATTCTTCTTGTGGATTATTTTTATTTGGTCTTTTAATTTTTTTTACATCAAGTCGAGAATATGATGTCATGTAAATGGCCGCCGCCGCAGTTGATAGTCATTTGATCCCTTTTTATGGCATTTTGACTCCTCCAGCGAAAACAGCACACCATACAGTGACTTTGAGCGAGTGTAATGGCTCTTCGTGGGTTACACGCGGATTTTCAGTGCCCCAGAAGCTCTTCGAGGCGAGCGGCTAAACGTCGCAGTGTTTCACCAGTAGGCGTTGGACGGCCAGGAAATCTGCGACGAAATTCACGTTGTGCCAAAGTCACCGACCGATTATTGGTCAAATAAATAGTCAGCGTTCTGGAGCAGTGTAGCGTAACATTGTTTATTAACGTGTATTTCGCATGTATTTACTACACAAATGTCAAAACAGAGCTGACATTAGGGGCCAATCGCAAAATTTATAGCATTTTCTGATAGGAGGATTACTTTTGCGCCACCTTGTATATGTCATTTGAATGGTATTGTAACGATATCGGCATTTGAATGGTATTGTAAGGATAACGGTATCGATCTGAACCGATTATAAAAACAAAAATTGGCAAATATACATAAATATGATACATTCGTAATTCGGAAAGTTTAGACTTGGCTCAAAAATTTGCTTCAGAATACAAAAACGATTATCGCAATACTATTTATATTTTAAACCCCGTAATGCTCCATTCTGTTTCTATGTAAATGCCGTATAAAGATCCTCCTAAAGCTATGCTCATGTTACTGCGATTTCACAGTTTTCAAGATATCAAGATAGATATAAGAAGCTGATTTGTTGTACGCACAGCATATGTTTGTTGGTTTTATATCTCGAAAACTTTGAAATCACGTTGTAACTGAAGGCCGCTTCACTAATTGTTGGGAATTATTACCTCTTTTCCGCGAAATTAATATTACTATGTGTGCACCTGGATGCCATCCATCTGGCAACACTGTTACACAACGTCATGCAGACGTATCCATTCACATACACATCTTTTTTCCTTTTGTTTTAAATTCGGATGCTGGTTTCCCAATAAAAAAATAATGTTGATTGTTGTAAAAATATGTGTAGAAAAATATCGAATTGAGTGAGTGAAGTGAGTCTTAATTATTTTACTGTTGCGTAGACATGTTCACACCAGTGAAAATCGCCTAATTCTGCCTTATAATGCGTGCGGGAGGGGTTTATCTTCTTTTTTTTGATGCTCTCTCCTTTGTCACATACGATATAAACTACAAAATTGTGTAAAACGGTGTATTTACTATGAATGGCAGCAAACAATAAAGTCGGTCCCGCATTTATTGTTATTGTGTTTTCCCATCTTCCTTTCCTCTAATTACATACACAGAGTATAGTTTAAACCAGTGTATAAAATAAAAAGTTAAGCAGAAACCCGAATTAAATTACGGCAAAGAACGTGAATTTAATGAAACAACTAAATGGAAAATAAAATTGAACATCAACAGTCACATCAATTACTACAACAAAGTGCCAACACCCTTCTTACACTGCTGCTACGCTGAATGCAAAACGCATCACAGTCAGACGCGTCAACTTCGTCATCATCTGCATCATCATCATCACCATCATCACAACAATCGGGAGAAGGAAGCCAGAAATAACTCGACAATAATATAGTAAACAAATCAAAACACAGCCCAGAATATCTCAAGTGATTTGTTGTCTGCTCTTTCCCCGCATTTACAACAACTTTAACGTAGCAAATCAAATCAAATCGTAAACAATCGCATTGTTTTTCTTCGCCTCCGATCCGTCGCAACATTTGAGCACGTTTTGTTTTCTGTCCGCTTTTCTGTTTGTGTATTATCGTTTGAATTTGTGCTTCGCTTTTACTGTCCATATTGCCGTGCTAGACTGGAGGATAGGACGACCGATTCACACTCATCATGGGCAATTGTTTACGCACAGAAAAATCCGACATCGACAAGACTCATGTCGATATTCGGAATCCACTTGACGATGCTGCCACTGTGGGAGTAACGGGAGTTCCGCAGATAACAATGCCGATAGGACAACCACAGGAACAGATTCGTCCTGTGCCTCAGATACCGGAGAATGAAACTTCAAATGCAAATGCAAAAATATTTGTAGCATTGTACGATTACGACGCTCGTACAGATGAGGATTTAAGCTTCCGCAAAGGCGAACATTTGGAAATACTGAATGACACTCAGGTGAGTTGCACATACAATACACAATAGAAGTTGTATACCGTGTAAAAATAATACGTTACTGTATGGATATGTTGTATATCAACAAACAGTAACACTCTTTAGACAAACTACCGATATTTTATAGACGACTTAAGTGTGTCCACGGTGGCCATATGGATGTTCGTCGAATAATATGATATTCATATTTTGTTTGGGGGGAAAGTGGAGCTGCACAACAATAGTTATTATTTACTATTGGTTACGTCCATATGTCTACCATGTACGTTTTTAATCCGACATCTATAAAAGTTATATTCGTTGATGAATATGATAGTATAGAACAATGTCGGAACCAGGATTTGAACATGTCCGTGAAGATAAATTCGTATTTAATATAGCAAATACACAAACCACTTTACTTAGCAGAGCTCGTTATTGAACTTACAGAGCTCGCTAAGCACTTTATTTTAAAGATACATCAGTAATTTATTGATTTCTTTAATTAAAAATGAATGGGAAGTGCTTACCACATCCTTTCAGAATATGCCCCCCCACATATTTCAGAAGATCTTCAGAACAGAAAATTCTTAATTTTGTATTTCATATACGAAAACAGTTTTTCGCCCACTTTGACCAAACGAAGAATTCTCCACGAACCAAACATATGCCAGTCGATAGTCCTTGAGGAGTATCTTTGAAATATAAAATCTAGAATTTCCCAAGGAACTTCAGAAATTCAGAATTTGAAATTTTTTGTGTTAGGTCCTCGGTGCAAGATGGAAAAACCAGGCAGAAGAATCCCTCCGTATCTATCCTTGGTGTTACCAACTGGCGAGAAAAGGCGAAGGGTAGAACCAGATGGAAGAATATGTTGAAATTTGTTTAATTTGTTTGTTTAATTAATATGTGTAAGACGTCTGACCTCATGAGGTTGTTAAATAGTCAATAGTAAATATAAGTTTGTGCAGCAAATATATTTAGTTTGGAGTGTGTTTTTATTAATTACTGTATTTTAAATTTCTGCGTGGATTATTTAATTGGAAATATGTATCAATAAATTGCCGATTTATCTTTAAAATAAAGTGGGTAACAGAGCTCTGTCAGTTCTATAACAGAGATCTGCTAAGTAAATTGGTTTGTGTCGTTGCTATTTTAAATACGAATTTATCTTCACGCACATGGAGTTCCTGGATATTATTTTTTTTTGGGAATTTTTGTTGGAGTTCCGCCATAACTGGTCTGGCTATGTGTGCAATTGCTACATCTTGCTGGAACAAAATGCTGTTGAAACGAATACGTCTTCGGTGCAGTTCTGGGTAAAAACTCCTTCAACATCTTTAAATAACGGTACCCCAGGACAGTTACTGTTAATCCGTTTTCTTCCAAGAAGTTCGGCCCCACAATGCACCTTCATGAAACTGCGCACCACGCACTGACTCGTTCTGGGTGCAGTTTCGTCTCATGGGGTATTTCTGTATTAGATTCACTCTATATACGGCAATTTGGCTTGTTTACATTGTCGTTTAGATCAACAAGCAATTTATAAAGTTGTTGTCTTCTTCGGCCATTTCAATAATTTTTTGGCAAAATTTCAGGCGTATGCAAATTCTTTTACTTGCTTGTAATTTGGACTTTGAACGGAAACAAGTTTAATCATAACTCCAATTTGCGCCGATAAGTTTCGAGGCGAAATGCTTGGAAATTCTACAGCCGCGAGTGTGTCTTGAACACGAACATAGGGATCTCGATGGTACGGTCTTCGTGCGATGCTTCCAGATTTGGCCAACATGTTTACCCACCTCATAATGGTCCATCTACTCTACTCGGTTGAGTGCCGCGAAACTTCCGCCTAAATTCCCTTAGGACGAAAATGAACGACTGCAAAGCATGGTACCGCTGTACTATCCAAATCCTCTTTTCGGTACCTCAAGTGTTCATTTTAATAAATCTAACTAGTAACCTGCAAAATAACAAAAAAATAAGCCGGTTGCTCACACAGAAAAAAGGTTATTGTTTTGTTTTTGTAACACAATTGGCGCGCCACACGCCTTTGCTTAGAAAATAAAACATTTTTCAATTTATTATATATTTTAGTTTCTACTTATGTGCGCTTTGAAAAATATATAAATATTAATTTTTTAATTTATTTTTTAGAACAAAAACAAGTGTTATATAACTATAGTTCATAGAAAATAATTATATGTACAAAAATCGAACTGTATTCTTAATGTTGAACAATTTAGTTATATAATTAATATAGTATTGTGTTGCCCTTGTTTATAAGAACTTGTAGCCTGCTTGGCGTAGCACCCACTAGTCTTCTTCAGGTGGCAAGATCAATTTATTCCCATTCCATCAATAATGCAAGTTTCAGTTCGCTAAGAGTCGTATACTGCTTTGATCTTGAAAACATCTTGGCAGCAAGAATTCCCAGAGGTCTTCAGTTGCGTTGAGGCCGGGAGAAAGTTGCTTCTGAACCGAGCGCCATGGATCGATGCCTTTTAAATTGTTTTCCAAAAGTCGGCATATGCTTCCGCATTAATTTTACTTGGAACAAAACCTAGTTTTGACCTTCGTCGCGCTGCAAATGCAGCCCATACCATAAGTGATCCACCACCGCGTTTTCTGAGTTTGTAGTGCGTTTGGTGCGTTTTGTAGTGCGTTTGGTGAGGATGGCGCAAATCTCTCCAATCATTTTGGTCCAAATTAAATTTTTTCTCGTCACTAAATAGTACTGATTCAAATTCTCTCTCCCAAAGTTTGTATTTGTCAGCAAACGCAATACGCGCATGTTTATGAGGCTGCGTTGAGGTTGATGTGGCGTATATTTTTCTCATATATTTCCCTTTCGCAGTTGTTGGTCCAGCTATGTCGACATATCTAGATCTAATTCCAGCTTTATTTTATATTAGATCTAATTCCAGCTTATTTATTTAATATTAATTTTTCATATCTTCAGTTACAACCTAAGTACAATATTAGACTATAATAATTAAAAAGAATGAACAGGAACAGTGATAAAACAACAATCAGGAACAAGATTAAACAACAAATTGCAATAAATTCATGCAGGAGATAATTGATTGAGCCGGGACATATGTACATAGATTATATTGGACGATATTAGCAGAGTTATCATACATAAAGACCAATTAGGAAGATCGGAATGAAATAAATGGAATAGGATAGATAAAGCAGGAACAAAAGAAGCTGCAACAGATGCAGCAGGATAGACAAAACGTGAACTGATAGTAGTTGGAGCAGGAACAGATGAAGCAGGAACAGGTGAAGAAGGGACAGATGACGCAGGACCGATGAAGCAAGAACTGATGAAGCAGGAACAGATGAAGCAGGAATAGATAAAGTAGGAACAACAGTTTAAAGTAAAACAGCAGAAACAGATTATTCAGGAATAGATGAAGAAGACAGTTGGTGGTGCAATGGTTAGTGTTCGCGACTCTTGTACATGAGATCCTGGGTTCAATCCCTGCTCTGACCATCTTAAAATTAATTTTGGCGGTGGTCATTACTCGCATAGTAATTCTCAAAATACAGTTCGGAATCGGTGTAAAAACTGTAGGTCCCAATCAGTGAGTATAAAACTAGAAAGCTAACAGAGTGAACTATGTAATAAACCGGTGAACTATGTAATAAACCGGTGGAAATATACTGATAAAAATAAAAAAATTATGGTACTATTTCTAGATTTCAAAAGAGCGTTCAAGGAAAATAATTAAATTGGTTCAAATCATATCTAACTGATCGCAAACAAAAAACAAAAGTGAACAATGTTACATCGCGAACGATTGATAATGAATACGGTGTTCCTCAAGGGTCGATTTTGGGAGCATTACTGTTTATTTTGTACATAAATGATATGCCAAACATATTAAAGAATGGTGAAATAATAATGTACGCGGATGACACACTAATATTCACAGAGGCGGACACGGAACAAAAATGTCATGAAAACTTAGACCAGGACATGTTAGATATAAATAATTGGCTTAAAATTAACAAATTAAAACTAAATGAAAGCAAGGCAAAGTTAATGGAAATTAATATGAACAATTCTGAAGAGTTTACAATTAACGAAGAAATAATAGAAAAAGTTGATAATATAAAATATTTGGGTTTCATTATAGACAAAGACTTAAAATTTAAAAATCATATAGATTATATATGCAAACAGATTGGAAAAAATTGTATTTTTCAAACGAATTCGAAATAAAGTTTCTACTTTAACTGTTATAAATATATACAACACGATAATAAAACCACATTTCGGATATGGGTCTACTATTTTACACACATGCTGCAATAAACAACAAATTTCGAGACTTCAAGAACTGCAAAATAAAGCAATGAGGGCTATTCTCAAATGCAATAGGTATATACCAACTCTACATATGCTTGAATCTTTAAAATGGCTAAATATTGAATAAAGGCTTGAATATCACACACTTATTTTCGAGATGGGCCAGAATACTTAATAAGGCAACTTCGATATGTTGGGGGAAGTACAACCGTACAATCTCAAAAATGCGGAGAACTTTAGACTACAGAGGGTTACAACAAGTGCTATGCAGAAATCGCTTTTCTACCAAGGACTACAGTTATGTATATGATAGAATGTCAAATGATTTAAAAAATGAAAGAAATATTAATAATTTTAATCGGAACATTTCAGTTTTTATTAGAAATTATGTAAATTAAAATTTTGATACAATGAAATATGGTGTAAATGAAAAAGTATTATAAATACTACTCAATAAATTAATAATAATCATAATAATAACAGATCACTGGTTGTGAGAAGCTCTCCCTAATTTCTTAATGGAATGTAGTGGGAAATCATTTATTTATTTTTGATGAAGAAAGACAGATGAAGCAGGAACTGATGACGCAGGAACACATGCAGCAGGTATAGATGAAGCAGAAATAGATAAATCAGAAACAAATGAAGAAGGAACTGTTGAAACAGGTGAAGCATACAACCCATATTTTCATTAGTTGCTAAATGTCCAAAATGCCGCTTGGTCCTCTGGTCTATGGGTGCGATGCGTCCACTGCGCTTAATACAGCCATCGACTTGGGGTCTTTTAGAAAATTCGAAAACGTATTGCGGTGCCCATTCCTCGGGACTGCGATCATACCAATATTTATTGGCAGAAAGTCTCATTCATTCAATTTTTTTCGCGCTTCTTATCAGAATGTTTACTTCCACGTGGTATTTTCAACAAGAAATAAAATTGTGAAGAAAGATGGTCTTTAAATATATTCAAAAACTACGAGAAGATATTTTGTATTAAACAAGAGAAATCTAGATACTTTCGCTTTTCTGCTTCAAGAATGTTTACAAATCGATGGCGTAATTCCAGACTATTCTAAGTCAAATAAGCATGTTTTCAAGGGGATTGTTTTTTTGAATTCAGATTGATGCAACTTGAAGCCAGTCGAAGGCTCGATATTATCGGGCAACACTATCAAAAGTTATGCTTAAAATTTTACTTAGCATATGACTAAAGTTTTAAAAAACGTCCAGTCCAAAAACGGCTAAGTACACTGAGCATTGTTTGACAGGGGACTGTAAATTGAATTGTCAAATATAGGTATACGTAGCCTTCTTTAGAAGAACCACTTATTTTTGTCAGGCTTTCTAAGCCTACTTAACATGCATCGTGTCGCTACGTGTACTTAACATGTTATTTCCCGAATAAATACGATACAAACAGTTTGAGCGGGTAAGTAAACATAGAACAGTTTAGTTTGAAGAAAGTCTTGAGCGAATAAACTGTAGTTTGTTTGAATTTTTGCGCGCTAGAACATTTTGAAATTGACTTTACCTAAATTTATATGTATTTTCTTCTCATATATAATACTAAAAAGTGTAATCAAATTTATGGCTTAGGCGCTTAAGTAATTACAAGAATATAAAATTTGATAAAAAAATTCACATTTTCATACCAGCATCCAAGTTTAACACTTTCGTTTCCTGTTATTCTGGAACTGGTTTACGGTTCTTTTCAAACCGTTTTTCAGATCTCGAACCGTTTTCGGTCCTTTAATAACAGTTTTCGGTTCATTTGGACCCGTTTCTCGGTTCGTTTGAAAACGTTTTAGGTTCATTTGGAACCGTAATTCGGTTCCTGTAAAACACCGGTCCGGTCAGTTCCTGTAAAGAACAGGGCCTGCAGAACCGGTTCCTGAAACATCAACCAATGCAGATTGTTACGAAAATGACCATAGTTCTCTCGGTATGTAAAATTGTATATTGCTTAGAAAAACATTGTGTAAGTAAATGATTTTTTGTTTTAATTTCAGAACCATTCCCCGGCAGTTCGACGGAATATGATCCATATGATTAATCGTCTGTCTCATTATCGGACTCCCTATCACACTAAAAGTGACAAACAAAACGTTGAACAAGGGCTTAGATTCTTCACTGGAAATCTTGCTTAGGAAAAGACGTCAACCATCTGAATGGCGCATACACAATGTAAAATCTCTCAAAGCTTAATGTAAGAAATATGTTACTGGAGCAGGCGATCTTAAAAATTTCAAAAGTGTTAAAAAAGTAGTGTAGAATCCTGCAGAATGAAATGTATACAAAGGGTACGCGAAGAATCCTGAATGCTGAATTTGTACTACTTTTACTAACAATAACATTTAACATTTAATAACATTATGCGAGAAAAATGTTGAGAAAAGTCGAAAATGATTTGCGTCGCTAAGTTCCCGCTGTCTTCGCTAAGTGCTTCATACAAAACAAGCGGTTATATAAGCAAGCGGTGTAACCAAAACACGCTTATTATTTGGACAAATTGTAGCCATTGTAAAGGCTCATAAAGACCACTTTGTATTTTAAAAATGGTTTTTTGATTCTTTCTGCCATCATTACTTCCTGATTTTTTATTTTGTTTTTGTACAAAATAAAATAAATAAATTTGAATTGAAAAGTAAATACGCGTAATTTTAAAAAATAATATAATAGAGCCAACACAAACTCGCACTTACAACTCGTACCTTTTTTTACTTTTATGTATTTTGTTTAATAAAATATCTATCTTATCTTATGGAAATAAATGCACCTGTTTGAACTTATACCCCTTCCAGTATTACCAGTATGGATATTTAGTAAAAAGTTCCAAAAGTGTTTTCTACAATTATTAAAATGTAGTATCGAATTTGTGCTTCCAATGTCCCCATATCAACCAATAAGATCTATGTAGTAATAAAAGTGTAGACTTGAATTATTAAAATGTAATACTGAATCTCTGGTTCCAATAACTCCATGTGGTTCCATAAGAACTACCTAGTGAATAGTTCTAAGGTAAGTAGTACATTCTCAATGACAAGCACATGTTAAGTGTCTACCGTAGAGAACATTGCCTGGGGGTGCGATTTGTCAATAGTACTGGTGATAAAGTCAATAGTGAATCGGTACACTTTTACTATCAACACTTCCTTCAGCGTTACTTAAAGTTTCAATTGAATTAATAATTTTTATTATACGTTAAACTAAAATGTATAAATATCTATATATGTAAATGATTTCAATAACATATTCAAAAATATGCTAAGTAAAGTGTAACATTTTCATTGTCCAAAATAAAATATGCTATGTGTACTTAGACAACCAATGCTAGAAAAACTTCCTACAAAATGGTGCTAAGTCCACTTGGATGAGCAACGCAACAAATTTTGTAAAATCTAAAGTGGCGTAAGCCATTTTTAACCATGTCCTGCTGCAACTATTTTTAATTCATACACACATTAAAATTTCTACGATAAATATGTTATTAGCACCGCAAAAATCGAGCTTCTTTCTATCTTATACAAACTTTGAGAAATTTCAAATAAACTTTGAACGTGTCTCCCTTAAAATTCACTTTTTAGACTTAGCATACTCTGGAATTAAGCCATCGAAAGAGAGTCAAAATAAAAAGGATGTCCATAACGAAGAGGGAGTGGATATGAGCAAACAATTTGCGCATAGTCAAAATTAAATTACTGTTAGAAAGAAAAAAAATATACGAATATAATTGACATTCTAGCAGAGAAAAGGCTAAATTCAAGTGAGATCAAAAAAGAAATATTGTTCGATATCGTTATTGTGAGTTCAAGGACAAAGAACAATATACACATATGCAAGAATAACTACAAACCATGCGTTAGAGCTAGACGATTATGTTTATATATTTTAATAAATTATCGCTAATTTGGCATCGTGGTTACTAGCAAGCAAGCGATAATCGCTAGTTTGTAACGAAAACTCGACTAATGTACTTGAACTTATCAAAAAAATTTAACTTTAAGAGCTGTACGAGGGTACTTATTCCCCTAACGGCCGTTGAAGTTTCGATTCCTATTATATTTGGGTAAAAAAATAACTACTTTTTTTGAATTTGAATTTTATGACTTTGTTAGTTTTAGTTAATGTATGAGTAGTTGGTACTACAAGCTTACAAGGTCAAGAACGTTTTTCAATTGAAAAATGGTAGGGTTTTGTTGGAATAATAGACAGCTCAGTTACGCACTCTCACTGGCGTGACTAGTTCCGAACTCCGTGACAAATTCTTGAACAGGTGCCTAACTTCTGCGCCTTAATTGATATCATCGACAGATCATCAATCGTATATGTATATACAAACTGAAATATACAATTTACATATACGAATTAGTATCGATCGAAGATGACTAAGTACCAACACACACAGAAAGGACCATAATTTCAATACAGGAACAGAATGCTTTTTCTTACCATGCTCTTCTTTTCCTCTTGCGTACTCGGATTGTTGCAGTGCTTTGCGGTGAGTTTTAATATACATACATACATATGAATGTGTCAGTTGCCAAATCGATTAACTCCACTTTCCCAAAATTTTGGTATGTTAGTGTCTGTGGGTTAAACTAATGTACCCAGTTCATTTTGAATTTAACTATATAATAGATACAGCTGTAGTGAAGTAATATATAATGTCAGTTTGCATTTATAATGAACGTGGAATTTGAAAACCCAGCGAAAATTTAAGTTTCTATAGGTATTTTTTGATGGTGTTAATCGATTTGGCAACTGACACATTCATATATCACAGAGTAGAATTTTTCAGTGACATAGCCCGGGTGTCAGATATGTTTTTTGAATTTCAAAGTACTGCAACCATGCGAGTACGCAAGATGAAAAGAAGAACATGGAGGAAGAAAGCTTTCTGTTGTGTACAGTCAGTGGCCTGGCTCAAACATTCGTCCGGGTGATTCTCAATCCACTCCTGGAGAATGTAGGCATGTCCCTCAGGGGCATGTCTTCAGATTCCCAATTCTCTCATGCAAAGGGCTCTTCTGACAGAACACCGTCTCGCACAGACAACAAGAGTTGTCAAATTCAGAATTATATCCGCCGCCTCGTGTGGAGTGCTTCTCCTTACCCCACTAATACACATCGACGCAGTGCGCTGAAACTGACTGAGCATTTGCAACTGGTAGCTGTTCCCCAATGCGTTCCACCAGACTACGCAGCCATAGGACGATAGCCGAAAAAAACTGCATGATTTCCCCATATTTTGCCAATCGAATTCCTATAGGTGTAGAGTACGTCAATCCTTCCTTCATTCGCTCCTCGCTTCCAGTTCAGTTTTTGATCAAGAACTATACCGATATATTTCGCATCAGAGGATAGAGATAGCTTCATGCACTCCAGCCCTTATCTCCTAAAAAATCCAGCTCAATCAACTCCATAAGAATGCCGTTAACCACTAAAAGTCACAGCAGAGGGATAACACTACACCCCGCGGCATGACCCTTGTAATCAGCTTCCGAACTGAGCTCACCCCTAAGTTCGAATTTTCAATGCGATCTGTAACCATGTTCGCGATCCATTCAACAAGAAGTGGAGGCACCCCAGCGGATTCTAGAGGTCCCTTGATAGCGCTGGATGACACATTGTTAAAAGCATCTTCTATATGCAAGAAGGCAGCTAAAGTGAAATCCCCAAACTTCAAGTTGGGCTCAAGATAAACCACAATATCGTGCAGATCAGTTTCCTCATATTTACCACTCAACTGGTATGGGCTAATTCGATGTACAAGTCAATCATTCTCTCTAAAACTTTCAATAGAAAGGATGAGAGGCTGGTTGGTCTCTAGTCCTTAGGAGAGACATGACTAGCCTTTCCCGACTTGGGAATAAAAACGACTAGTACCTCCTTTCATTTGTCTGGTATCAGGGAATGTCTGAAACAAGAAGATGAGCGGTGACAAAAGCGTCACATTTCTACAGCAGAACCAGCAGGCTTGACACTATGAATAGCTCAAAGCAACCTCGATTCGTCAACTATGTCCTCAAACACTCCCAGTTGCGAGATATCAGGAGTGGAAGTCATCAGGTCATTCCTCTCCGCGGAGTCTATATTCACATAATTTGGAAAGTGAGTTTCCATAAGAAGCTCAAGTGTCTCAGCTCCGGATTTGGTCCATGACCCATCAGGTTTCTTAATGTCGCTGAGGACTCTAGGCTCCTTGGACAACAGGCGACGAAATCGCGCAACGTCATTCCCTCACATTAGCTGATCCAGACGGCCAATCCAGATTGAATAATAAAATCAAAGACAGAATAACCTTTATTATTTATCGCAGAGCTGCCCTACTGTATGTGGTGAGCATTTGCATCACATCCCACAATAATCCGTTACCCTTTAGTAGATGCCTGGTGTACCAATTCAAGAGCTGTCCTAGCAGGCGAATCACACTCCTCATACGGTAAGTATACAGACGCAAGTATCAAATTTGATCCAGTCTCAACATCCATGCACTCCGTTGCCACGTCGCCCGTACTAAAGTTGGAAGAAAGAATAAGTTTTAAATCTTTTCTAGCTACTATACAAGCTCTTAGTTTGCCAGACCTTTCACACTGTTGTCGCGATCTACCAGGGCTCCTGTACTAGGCAATGTCAATCTCATGGTTCG
The DNA here is from genome assembly GCA_963931995.1 of Phaonia tiefii. Lineage (NCBI taxonomy): Eukaryota > Metazoa > Arthropoda > Insecta > Diptera > Muscidae > Phaonia > Phaonia tiefii. The sequence continues at coordinate 96,140,778 of OZ008371.1, read as the reverse complement.
TGAGGGAGAGTAGAAGATTGGCGGAGGCAGCCTCGCAGTGGTGCAGATTGATGTGCGTCACACGACGCCACCTACGTCTATCTCCGTACAGAGAGATGACGGAACCTGACAGACCAAAAAGCATCTTTCCCTCACGAGCTTTAATTCTCTCGAGTGACCCCGAGTCCAGGGAGATTCTGGAGGTATCCGTGTCTGACATGGGTATTGAGTCCCGGGTTCTGCTTGCCAAGTAATTTAACTACCTTATCAGCTGACAAGCGGCCGAAGCGGGAGTAAGGACTGAGAAATAACCTCCAGTCTCGAACCTGGCCAAGCTTCGTCAATACTGGCGATTGTTTTTCTAAGGAATTCCACAGACGCCTTATTGAAGCAATCGACGATTTTGACTCCTTTTAGCCAGTCGGTACCACAGAAGCTAATCTCACCGATACTCCTATTATCGTCCAAAATAGCATCCACCAGCCTTCTTTCAATCTGCAACTAGTTGGTACGGCTGATCTTACCATCAGGATCAGCTCTGTCAACAATTGTAATCCTAAGGGACGGATTTGTTTCTTTGGCTTCTTCGAGTCAACGAGGTGTCCTTCACCGGACCAGCTCTCTTGGCAAACTTCCCGCTTTTGGAAAGTGGGATCGGATTCTACCACCGGCGGCCCCTGAAGGAGAGGGCCCCTCCACAGATTGCTGTTGAGGATCCACCCACTCTTGAAGAGCAGCCAGCCCTGTTTGCGGACTTAACAGCCGGCAAACCTGGGGCCTGGACATGGGTGTTTGGAGCAGTGCCGTAGCTTCATAGAGGCAGGAGGGGGCACTGCCCCCTCACGCGTTTTCAACCGACGCCCCCTCACGCATTTCATAAATATCTGTGCAGTGGGCAAAAGCAACTAATAAAATTCGAGACATATAGCGAAACACATGTTCTTTATTAAACGTTCAACAACAATATAAAAGAAATTCAGAAGAGTTGCACCTTACGATTTTTGAGTTCATTGAATCTCTTCAAAACCGTATCCAAGCTCAGCGACTCGAGTCGTTTATGTTCAAATGACAAGAACGATAGATTGTTTAATCGTTTTGTGAGCCTTCAGACTCTTTGGGGCCGGCTGATTCTGGTTAACGCCGAGAACGATGACTCACATATGGCCGTTCCGGATGGAAAAGTCTCAATCGTTTGCGAAGAGATTGTACACATCCTCCATCCCAGCACGCACCTTGTATAGCTCAGTCAACGTCAATGTTTTGATTTTATCATCCGACTTTCTTTCTTTGTTCAAGGCTTCGTGCTGCTGATGAATCACTTTCATGTGCTCTTTCGCTATATCCAGCTGAATTCCAGTTGGCAATTCAATGCCCAGCTCGGCCAAAAGCTGCAATTTTTCCAAATCCATTTCATCAGCTGTGTCAATTGCCGTGAGAATCGAATTTTCTTTCATGAACCGATTTTCCATTTCAATCAAAACAATATCGATTGTTTCGAAAAATTATGATTTCAAGTTAACCGAAATATCGCTTCGCTGTCCAAGTGTTTCATCGACGATTGAATCTTTGAGCAGCGTAGACTGACGGCGACTGCGAGTAGCGCGACCTTGCGCTTGCGGTAGCAGATCAGTTGCTCGGGCCTCATATTTTTCAAAACTCTCACTGTCCTCATTTTTTTGATCGTTGAATGAACAGCTCGGATGAGAGGCATCGCATTTTTGTAGCCCGTTTCGCGACTTTGCAGAATTTGATTACAATATCATTAACAGTGCGACCGCAGTTTGGACGCGGTCGATCATAAATAAACAAATGGATGTGCTGTCGCCGATGCCGGTCAACGTAGCTAACGGAGTGTGCGTGTCCGAGTCCATGCGTCATTCAACACAAACACCGAACCGCGAACGCTATATTTTCGCATAAACATTTGACGATCGTCTCCTCTTTAGAAATAATACGTTGAAATACGTTAGCCGAATTTAAATTGAAAAGGCGTTGGAAATCGTTTGCCCCTCACGGAAAATCGCGTTGCTACGGCACTGGTTTGGAGTGGGACCAAAAGTCGATATATTTCCTACATTTTGGACAGACGGGCTACCCCTTCCATCGCACAGGAGCACCGCATCAGGGTACGAAAGCTCGTACCTCCTGATACACTCCCGGCGATTGGAAAACACCCGCTTGTCCTTGTCAGAGATAGATTCGGCATCGCAGCTCATGAGTCTTCTTACGACGGCGCATGCTCTGCGATAGAAGCATGCCTCTTTATAAACACTGGATCTGTTAATAGACTGGATCTGTTTCTAGACCGATGTGAAACCCGCATCAGCCACCCTATGTCCGGTGTTACCGGGAGGTGGAGTTAGGTTTTGGCTACAACTACAACAACACTAGATAATTCCACCACGAGCAAGAACTAATGACACTTGCTTGCACTTGATTTTCATATATTCTGAATAAAGTACAACCCTGTTTTAAAACGTGACTGGCTCCTTCGGAGGTAAGAACCGGCTCTAGATCTAGAAATAATGTTTGTGGGGAACCGGTACGTTTTGTATGGAATTGTACTCCAAGGTATTAACACCAAAGACCTGTTCGGTTTCAGTTCAATAGTTATAGTCCTTAAGCCAGTCCTTGAACTACATCTTAAAGGACCCGTTCAGTTTCAGTTCAATAGTTCTAGTCCTTAGATATTTATATCTTTCAGTTATTTGCTTTCTTTTTGTCTTTGAGCGCCGCCATACCGTTTGAATTTTTACTTAAAACAGGTTCACTGTCCGTCTTTCGGAAAGTAAGATTTGATGATAATTTTGAAAATTATTCAATATTTCAAATTATATAAAATTATTCGATAGCTCAATAAGTTATCGCAAGATTAAATCTGAAATAAAACTGTCTACTGATTTTTATTTATATTGACAGTCGCAATATAATTCGTCAACCAAATGCCTTTAATTTGAGTGCCCACACTTCCTTGTTTTATTTGGTTATTCTCCAATTTACTTGTTTTTTTAGTCCCGCCCTACCAAATGCAGTTTAATCCAATTGACCCTTCTTTAACACTTTGGACCCAGTTTGGTGACAAGATGCGTAACTGCGTCGGTGTTGGGATACAGATTATGCAGCTCGTTGTTCATTCGTTGTCGATACTCTCCGTTTTCTATTATAGCACCATATATTTATCGGATAATTTTTCTCTCGAAGACTGGATCTTCGTTTCTCGAGAGAAGAGGGGTTTATCTCTGAAGTGCTTGCCGAGCCAGAAATATCATCTGTTCGCAAGCACAATTTTGATTTTTAGGCTGACGTTATTACTTCTGTTCACGGCAGATCCGAGGTGAATAAATTCGTCAAAAACTATAACGTACGAATGTTCTGCTCGTCGAAACCAGCCTTGTCCTCGTTTTACTGCCAAACCCATTTTTGCCGATTCCTTCTCAATTCTCGAAAATACTGAAGTAACTTCTCGCAGATTTCGCCCAATGATGTCTAAATCACCAGCATACGCGAGTAGCATGTACATTTTGCTGCTGATAGTTTTATTAGTGTTGAATGCAGCTTTTCTCATGATGATCTAAATTAATATGGCTGTCGCCCTGTCTGAGGCCTCGGTGAGATCTTGACCAATCTTTACTGAGGATTTCTTGCCGGCCACGGTCGTTCTACAAAGGCGTGCCAGCTTAGCAGGAATACCAAGCTCCGACATAGCTTGGTAAGTGTTTTCCTCGTGTCGGGCTACCGAAGGCAGCTTTATAATCTGCAAAGAGGTGGTAGGTGTCGATTTGTTTTTGGCGTAATGTGAATATATGGTTGATAGTTGACTTTGCAGGTCTAAAGCCAGACTGATAAGGTCCGATCAGCTCTGCAACAAACGTCTTTAGTCTTTTACACATTACACTAGAGAGGACCTTGTATGCGATGGATAAAAGGTTTATTCCATAATAGTTTGTACATATTATCGGGTCGTCTTTTTTGAGAACAAAACACAGTATGCTAAGACTCCTATCGTCGGGCATGCATTCGTCTAGCCAGATTTTGCGTAGGAGCTGATGCATGTACCTTTCCAACATATAGCCGCCAGTCATAAACAGCTCAGCCGGTAGTCCATCAGCAGCCCTGATCCATCTCCGATGGTATGGCTTTGCACTTTTCGGTAGAATTTACGGGCCTCATTCTTCCTCCTGTTAGATTCATTTTGCTCACTCTCGCGCGTTCTTCACAACCGTTCTTTCCTCTTAAACAAACGGGTTTCCACTCTCCTCTTCTCCTTTTACCTCTCTGTCGCTGCTTGCATTGTAACTGACTGATGCATTGCCATACGTGCAGCGTTCTTTACATCGCTTGCCATAACCAAGCAAGGTATATGCAATAGAGCAGGATACTTCCACTGCGCTTCAGGATCGTGAGGCGGGGGTGCTTTCTGGTAATTGCAGCTTTCTCTGGTAATAACAGCTTTCTCTGGTAATTGCAGCATCCCGATGGTCAGATTTCTATATGTCTGGATTCGTACGACTTTCAACCAGGTAGGGGTCTGAATCGATATTAGCTGCTCGAGTCCATCAATTACTAAATGATCAATGTGGTTGTTGGTCTGCTGATCATCGGATATTTAAGTAGCCTTGTGGATGTCGTATTGGAATCTCGTACTACTGACAACCAAGTTTTTCGTTGCGGCAAAATCTAACAGTCTCATTCCGTTTTCGGAAGTGTGGACTGAATTTACCGATGGTTGGTTCAAAGACATTATCTGTGCCGCCTTTTGCATTAAAATCACCTAGAACAATCTTAATGTATGGCCAGGGCAGCATTCGTATGTTTGTTCCTGGCGCTCATAGAACATGTCCTTGGTGTCATCATATTTTTCTTCTGTCGGGGTAATAGCGATATGTGAAAACCAGATGTCTTTTGCCAACCACAAATCTTCAACCAAATTCATGGTTTTCCTCATCGCAGCTGTAGTATATGTCACAGTACTTCTTTCCTATACAGCCATGACCTGTCCATTGCATCTGCTGGATAGCAGTAATGTCAGCCTTTTAATTCTCGAGGACATTTGTATAGTGCTCTAACAGCCTAAGTGCATACAGTGTATCGCAAAAGTAAGTATACAGCTGTAAACCCTATACATTTTGTTAAAAAAATGCCTATAAGTTATTTAAAACAACAACAAACATTTTTATTTCCTATAAGCAAACGAAAACAGTATTCAATATTAATTTTAAAAAAAGTGGGACTCGTGTATGTATGTGATATTTTGATTTGTATTAAATATGCCTGTGATTCATTTACCATATTTTAAGAAATCACTATTTATTAATGTATCCTCTATATTTTATAATTTCATGGCGTCGTGATTGCATTAAATCTTCCAACTGTGGGGTCACAAAACTTGTAATTTTCAACAATTATTCCGCAGTAAAATTTTTGAGATAATCTCTCGCTTTTGTATCCCGATTTCGTATTTGTCGATCAAGGTGATCCCAAAGGTACTCTATGAGGTTGACATCTGCCAATTGAGGAGGAGTTTTAAGTTGTTTTGTGTGATACAACAGCGATTCCTTCACAATGAGAAACGTTTGCTTCGGATCATTGGCATGTTGAAATATGAAAGTGTCCTAATTCTATGGCGCTTTCTTGCAAATTGGTTTCCAGAATATTGAGGTATAAATACTTGTCCACAATTCCATCATTTGTATTTTTGGTGTACCTTTCTTTGGGTTTTGCCGTAACTTTTCTTAATATAATCTTTTCTTCTTGGCTGTTAAGCACTTTCGGGTGCTCCGAACCCGGCTTATTTTTCGTGGAGCCCTCAGACTTAAAGTTTTCTAGTACTCTTTATAGAGTAGCACTACTTTTGTCTACAATGCCGCCAATCCTTCAAATCCTGAGACAGTTCTTTGCCTCGTTGTGCCTAAGCAGCAACAATTGAGTTTAATTACTCAGACTTATTTTGTGGAGTTTGTAGCTTGTACAGATTCGTCTGAATCCATAAAAAGATAAATTTCCTTGATTAAAGTCAATTGCCGAATGGATAGCCACTTGTCGCATGCTTACTTTTGTGACCACAATATTGGAATTTTCTAACCAATCTCGCCACAAATACGTAACAAATATCGTAGCGAGTGTGGACAACTAGTATAGAAACTGGAGTGCGAAAGAGCAAAGTACGAAAAAATATCATATTCGTCGAAATTACAACGTGTATACTTATTTGTGTGATACACTGTATACGCAAATCGTGGTCCTTATAACGTTTGCGAGGTCGTGAACAAATAGGGGGTTTTTCATTCTCATTTTGTATTTTCATTGTCAATATAATGGTGGCGGAAGGCAAACCCATCTCACCGTGGCTTTGCATGTTCCCTACTGCGCTGAAGAGAATGCAGTGTGTCGAAACTGGATATTTGTTTCTTTACTTTTGATCCATCGTTGGCCAGTAGTGTTGGCACGAACAAAATAATATCTCCACTAGTTCGAAGAGCTTCAGTGACAGGGTCACCTATTTAACTTGAAACGCATCAGTCATCGCATAACCAATCGGCTGCTTATTCGTATCTTTTTGATATATTTTTACCAAATTGAGCGCTTTACTACTAATTTTTCGGATCTCCCGAAACATCGAATTTGAAAAAATATTAAATATCTATATTTGGGTCTGTACTTTGTCAAACAAACATTTGAACGTACATACGAAGGTTGCTATTTATATTTCGGGAATGGCAAATAATAGCCAACATTTTTAAATGGAAATGGCTTTATAGTTTTTCAAAATATTCCCCTTCGTGATCAATACACTTTTGCATTCGCTCAAACCATTTGTGATAGTGGTTTTTCCTCTTGAGACACCTCCAAAACATGATTTTTGAATGCTTCAACTGCTTCTTCGGCGCTCGTAAGTTGTTGACCACGCAGTTTACCTTTGATATTCGGGAGCAAGAATAAGTCATTGGGTGCCAAATGAGGACTGTACGGAGGATGAGTCATCAATTTGATTTTTTGAGTGCTCAAAAATTCATCTGCTTGACGAGATGTGTGAGAGCTCGCATTGTCATGATGAGAATGAATGACTTGTCTTTGGCGGTTTGTTTTACGAAATTCTCCGAAGACTTCCGGCAAACAAATTGTCGTGTACTCGTACCACTCAGAATTGACCGTCCTACGTTGCTCAAGTGAAACAGTGGCCACATGACCCATTCGGCCTATGAAACAAGCGACAATTCGCTTCGCCGTGCTTCTTCCACGAACAACTTTAGATCGTCTTGAAAGACCCACACGGTCGAATGCTGTTTTGTTTCCTGCTCATATGCATATATCCATGATTCGTCACCTGTCACGATTTTATACACGTCTTTTGAAGCACTACGGTCGAACTTTTTTTAGTAATTTGCTTATACCAAATGACAAGAGCCTGTTTTTGAGCGATTGCCAAATTATGTGGGATCCAACGCGAACAAATCTTTTTTACAGCCAAATGTTTATGAAAAATCGAATGTATTGAAGTCGAATTAATGTGCGATCTTGCATTATCAGTTCAGGCATTGCATCGATGTGGAAGAACGACCGATTTTGGACGACCTTCACGAAATTCATCCTGGAGCGAACGGCGTCCGAGACTGAACTCTTGGTACCATCGATTTACAGTGGTTTTTGATGGTACCAAATTCGAAAGAAGTTGATTGAGACATTGTTGTCTCGATAATCCAAGCCGAAAATCGTAAAAAATCATCGCTCGAAAATTGTCACGGCTTAATTCCATTTTTTGACCGAGATGCATTTTTCAATTAGTGCTCGTAACTGAAAACGTTCTATGTACATATGTTTATGTTAAAAAATGTCAAACATTCCAATGGAAGTTCCAGTTTGCATCTGTGAACACTAGTATTGCCAGTTTCCGAAATATAAATAGCAACCCTCGTATAACTCCAGATATGTCGATGGAAAATCGTATATATCAAGATATTATCCGAAAGTGTATATTCCCTTGAGATTAACCCTACGATTACCTAAAGGCAACATGGAAAAGAACCCGAATTCGAACAGTAGTAAGTAGGAATTTAAACAGAAGTGAGTTTTCTTTGGTTGTTATTTTATTGTTTTAAAATAATTTATATAGATTATCTGGTGGTAAGTTCTTAAGTAAAGAAGAAGAGGGAAACATTTAAGATTATCATGATGAAGGGCTGTCCAATCGGGAAATTTCGAGGCTGTGACATTGATAATTATTTAATAGGGTGGTTAAGATGGAAACACAAAACGACCAGGAAGGACACCACTGATCAGTGAAAGCGCCGAAAGAGAGATCAAGAGGGTGGCTGTTAAAGAAAACTTCGGCGATAAGGAAATTATTGCTGAATTGAGCTTGGGAGCAGGGTTGCTTCGTGTTCAACAAATAATGAAACGCGACTTGAAACTGTCATATGATTAAAAGTATGGAAAACTTGGTCTCATGCCAGGACACGAATTATCCAGATTTAAATTCGCTGAAATATACATATTTTTGGATGAGGGGTAATATTTTCCGATGGAAGAAATTAAATTTGAATGGCCCTGATGGCTCGGACAAATACTATGCGTTCCAGAGATTTTTTCAAAATTTTGCGTCAGCGGCGAAATTTCGGCGGAACCACTCCAATATGTTTCGTTTCCACAAAAACGGACTCCGAGTATTATATTCGACTATTGGATGTAGTCTTAGTTAATTCTGGGGAGGAAATTTGTGTGCCAGAATTTATCATCCAGCAGGACAACGCAGCAGTACATCGGTCTAAGAAAACTCCAAAGTTTCTTGAGTCCAGAAATAATACCAACTCTAGACTGGCCTGCTTTTAGTTCTTATCTCTATCCGATCGAGAACCTCTGGTCTATTTTACCTACCCAAGTTTACCACCAAGGACGGCAGTTGAAGAGTGTCAAGGATAGAAGAGCAGCAATACAAGAAAGATCATACATCATACGAAACTTTTTAGAATATTTAAATAAATATTTTGCCTTTATAAATATTTCGCACTAGTACTTAGTCTATTTTTGTTGATTCACGTTTAAGAAGTCATAGTCAAAGTATTTTGTGCTGAAAAGTATTTAATTTTGAAAGGACTAATACAATATAAAATAAAAACTTGAAAATTCCTCACAACATTGGGAATAAACAAAAAATGGAGTTGCCTTTATATTCATTTCGCAGGGTGTATGTCACCTAACTATATCTCATACAATAAATACCCTTTAATAAGAGCGGATAGATATAAGAAAAAATGTAAATTTTTCGATGCGTTCCTATTAGAATTAACTTTCGAACAGTGAGCCTTAAGATTCAAGTAAGCCTTCGGACAAGTAATCCGAAGCTAGAATTTTGGCCGGCCTTTCAAAGCATGAACCACTTCTTTTTACTACATACATATTAATATCTGGCAATACAATTGTATTTCCACGAAAATTACGTTGAGACTTTAGTTTCCCAAAGCAATTACCTCCGTATCTGAATATTTAAATCGCGTTGTTCGTTGCGCTTGTTTCGATCGCAAATGCTTCGAATTAAATTAGAGAGCTCGACCGTCAGGTGAGTTGAGTTTAATTTACGAATGTTATCATATAATAATAATTAACGTGAAATCTATTTTTGTTTATTTTTCATTCGTTGAATACGCTTTTGAAATTGTCTTTATGTACATTCATTAGGGTGGCTGCAAATCTTCTGGGACTTTTAAACGTTGCACGATTTTCTACTCCGCTAGTATATGTATAGCATTGTATTCAGTTCCAAGGAACATGTGGAAAATTTCGGCAATGTTAATTGACTTTTATTGGTCCTTCAACAAGGTACCGTTTTCGAAACATTTCTAAAAAAATTTTACTAAAAATATGTTTTGCATTTTGGGTGTATTTCTCGAACACTTTAGTTGCGTCCTGTGTTTTTCCTAGAGATACTGTCTTTATTTTTGTGGGGTTTGCGAATATAAAATTTAAATTGTTAGTTCTGTCCATATTTGGTGTTATACGGGTTATCCGGGGCATAGATTAATACATACATAGATACTTTTATTCTCTCAATAAATTAAACGTCATAGGTACGGTGGAAAGTAAACATTGGATGGTGGACAACATGGGTTCAACAATACCAGATAGAGACAATAGTAAACAACGTCCAACAAAGGAACAACAACCGAATTTCGTGTTTTTGTGGCAAACTAGTTGTGTTAAATACAATACAAATGTATACCAACGATAAAAGTCAACAAAAAAGTGCAAAATATATTTAAATTTTTCAGTTCTACACCAAAACGATAGGAAAAAGTTAAGTGAACACATTTTGTAACTCCACCTGGTGTAAGTTAATTTTAAATTTATTTTCTCTCATTTCCACAAACCTTTGACGAAGAGTGTGAAATGAAACGTCAGATGAGAGAATAAAAGTATCTATGTATGTATTAGTCTATGATCCGGGGTGTCCCAAAAAAACAAATTTTAACAAGTCTTGACATTACTGCACCTGGCGTATAAATAAAAATTAAATATATTATTCAAATGTACTACTTTATAGCTTTTTTGGTCAAAAGAAATATCATATGTGTAACAATTTGTTATGCATAACTGCATAAACTAAACTGTACCCAACGAGTGGCTACGTAGCGAACAAATGTTAACAAACTTTGGTTGAAGAACAGTTGTTTTACTAACAACAATCATGACTATCAGGGATGCATTTGGTTAAAACCTGTTCATATTCTAATTAGATGTAGATAGAAAATTGATATGAATTAACTCTTGACGAACGAGCTACTACAACTAAAAAAGCAGTTTACTTACACTCTACTTATATAAGTTTACCCCCCTAGACACAACGAAAATTTCGTCACTGGTTGCAGGCTCTCTACAACAAGTGCCCAACAGAAATGTTTCTTAGGCTTAGCCACCCACTAGTCAAGAGGTGATTCCTACCAGTTTACTAACATGAACAGATGAAAGCTAGAATTTGTTCCTTCGCGTCGTAGTCATCGTTAGACACAGTTTATAACCGGTAGCCAACTTTTCGTTCTTTTTCACAAAGTAAAATTAAATTGTCCTTCGGGAACTTTAAAAGTTGTTAGTTACATTGATTTAAAGATGGTGGTAGCCATCCTTAATTTTACTTCAAATAAAAACCAACTTTTTGTAATGTTGAGATTAAGCCTTAAAAACAATTTATTCTAGAAATGACATCAGTCAAAAAATAGCAGTGCTAACAAAAACTAAAAATATATTTTTTTAATTCACTATAAACGAAGTTATTTGAAAATAATCAGTTAAGGACCGATATTTCTTTGAATTTAATACTTATTGTACCGGCTTTCTTGCTAATTAATTATTTATCGTGTCAACTAGTGTTTTGAACATTTCATCGGGTATTTTTGCCCATGAGCCCTTATTGTTTTTCGGTTTGGCTAGTGAGACCTCCATTTTGACAACTCACAAAAAATTTACGATAGATTTGAGATCAGGTGGCTGAGCGGGATAACATCGATATTATTGTGATTAACTCACCTTTTTGTGAGTCGGTTAGTGTGTTTCGGATCATTGTCCTGCTAAGTGACCTAGTTAAGAGGCATTTCTTATTGTGCACATGGAAACGTAATATTTTGCAGTGTTTCTACATATTGGGGAGCCAATGTTTTGTACCAACTCAATAATGTGAAACACAGGCCAAAACCTTTTCACTTGCTCCTTCATGTTTGACAGTTTTCGACGTATGCTTGAGGACGTGTTCTGTATTCCGTTGTCGTCTTACAAATTGATGAGACCCTGCATCACCAAACAAAACAATTTTTGAGTCATCTGTCCTCTAAATATTTCTCGACTTTTCAGTTTGTCACTGCAGTCGTGTGTTTTCATACGATAATCTTTGGATAAGATTTATTACTTTTAAAGTGGGACTTTGCCTCAGGTGTCAACCTTTTTAAAATAACCCGGGTTTCTTCATCACAATGCTTTTCTCGTCTCACTTAATACAAAAAAAAACAACATTATTTTAGAATTGGTGTACGTTTGATACAATTTTAGTTTTCCACGCAGTTGGGGAGGGTTGACCACCGCCCGCGTTATTCGCAGTTGCAGAGGCCCCCTTGCGTGTGAACGCAGAAGACTTGCGAGCAGTAGTGCTCGAGGAAGAGCCCGTAGGCTCGGGGGAAGCCACAGGTTTTCCTGTGGCCGAAGACTTTTTAAAATTCTTGTTCATGTTTATTGAGCCTCAACTTGTAGCCGCTATCTACGTCCGTAAAGATGCAATGTGTTCAAAAAGAGGGGCCCCGTGGTTGTCTATGAAGCAGAGAATTCTACACGAGGGTTGACACTCCGCCTTATGGGACAAAGTGTTCAGAGCCCGGCCGAACCAAAGAGGGAGTCATCTCAACCTCACCATTACCACCAACTTAACTGTGAAGGATTTCGAACGTACTACAAGACTTGCCGGGTTTTAAGGAGGCGGAGACGAACGTTACCTTAGGCACGAGCCATTTCGACAGACTGTCACCTCTGCCTACTCAGGTCGCAGAGCACCGGACGACAGCTCAAGAGCAGAAAATCAAATAGTTACGAAAATCGTGCATCAAGGTCGTAGGAGAGTCTGTGCCAAAGAGGAAGAGAAACAGGCGATCTTCACTGCAATCTTTTTTTTTTTTTTTTTTTTTTTTTTTTTTTTTTTTTTTTTTTCAATCGAGCGAACCCATCGCCGCCACTCTTACCCGCCCCTACCGACCGAGAGGGCCACGTCCCCATAACGTGAGGACAGCGTACACATTATAGACCGGTCTATAACGGGAGAGCAAGGATTATAAGTTCACACGTTACAACCAACTACAGAAATTCTTCACCAGTTGGTATTACACTAACATAAATAAGTATAAAAGCACATCACGAGATATTAACATAAGATACTTCAATATATAATAATTACGAGCAAAACGAAAACCAAATCATAAATCAGACCAGATAGTAAGGATAAAGTAAATTAAATTTACATATGTACGTTAACGAATATACAGCACTAATGCAATCGGTTCAAATGACAAATTATGCTAGACTTTGTCGTTTCCCAACTACCTGTGAAATCAATAAACTGATATAGCTCATTAAAGTCACGACACATTCTCCTAACTGGATCAAAGGACGCATAATTCGAACGCTGAAACTCGATGTTTACGAGTTTATAGTACCTCGTGGGTCTCAATGGGACATTTATGAAAATCTTAGATAACAGAAATTCAGAACATATACATCCATCAATTATCTTCAAAACTGTAATAGAGTTTATCATGGTACGTCTACTACTAAGAGTCGGCAATCTGATCAATGCTAGTCTACTGCTATACGAAGGAAGATTATGGTTCGGGTTCCATTGAAGATTTCTCAGACAAAAAATGAGAAACTGTTTCTGGACCGATTCAATCATATTAACATACAAATTGTACTGGGGGTCCCAAACAACTGATCCATATTCGAGAATAGGGCGGACTAGTGAAGTAAAAAGATTTTTCGTAACGTAGGGATCTGAAAATTCCTTTGCCCAACGTTTAATAAAGTTCAGAACGCCATAAGCCTTGTTCACCATCGTAATTATGTGGGAGTTGAAATTCAATTTTCTGTCCAAGAGAACACCAAGATCAACAAATGAATCCACCGATTCAAGAACATTGCCACCTAAAATGTATTTTGCCGAAAATAATGATGACCTAGAGAACAGCATATGCTTACATTTCGTAAAATTAAGCTCCATCAAATTGGTCTCGCACCACGTCTGGAAAGTAGACAAATCCCTCTGAAGTAAAGCATATTGACAAGGATCCTTGTAAGAAAAATAGATCTTCACGTCATCAGCGTACATTAACAATTTAGAGTGCATTATGGTGGCGGGTAAGTCGTTAATGAATAACAAAAATAGAACCGGCCCAAGATGACTGCCCTGAGGCACCCCAGATGACACAAAAATAGATCTTGAGAATGATCGACCAAATGATACCATCTGTTCTCTGTTCATTAAATAAGAACTAATCCAATTCAGCATGTTACAATTAAAACCCATTGCCCCTAATTTATATAATAACAAATTGTGGTTAACTTTATCAAAAGCCTTACTAAAATCGGTAAAAATCACATCAGTTTGATCTCCATTAATAAAGCCGTCAATAATAGAAGAGGAAAACTGAAGCAAATTAGTCACGGTGGAACGACCCTTCCGAAAGCCATGTTGACATGGATCTAAAATAGAGGAAACCTGATGAGAAATTACCTCTGTGACTAACTTCTCAAAAAGTTTAGGAATGGCACTCAATTTTGCAATTCCCCTATAATTTGCAACATTTACTAAACTACCAGATTTGTGGAGAGGGATTATATAAGAGCTCTTCCACTTTGCAGGAAAATGGCCGAACTTCAACGAAGCGTTAAATAAGAGAGTCAACGGTAAGCTGAGAGAATTCGAGCAGTATTTCAACATAGAGTCCGGGATACCATCAGGACCAGCTTTATTCGAGGCTTTCAAGCTGATTAAGTTATCTAGCAACCACGAAGAATTTACGACAGGTGCATCAAACGGAATGGTAGAGCGGACAGTGTACGGGTATGATTTGGAAACATCATAGGCTCGGGTGGAATAAATAGATGCGAAAAAATCGGCGAAACAATTAGCAATAGACTCTTCATCTGAATATTCAATACCGTTCATTTTGATCCTACAAGGTGTGGAAGACGAATTACGCTTCAAGTTAACAAATCTAAAGAATGATTTGGGGTTCCGTTTAAAATTAGCCTTCAACCTATCCAAATATAATCTGTAACTCTCACGAGATTTAGAGTTGTATCTACTCCTAGCAACAATATACCTAGCATAGTCTGCTAGCAGTCCAGATTTTTTATACTTGTTCGAACATCTATTCCTTACATTCTTGAGACTATTTAGAGCCCTTGAGGACCATGGGGGACCAGTATTACCCCTTATTGGCCTCTTGGGTACAGACTTAGAAATATAGCCATTAATAATATTATAGAAATCATCCAGGGCGATTTCAAATTCAAAAGAATTATCACACTGACATATACTATGCCAGTCGGTATCAAAGATAAGATTATTCAAAAGTATAAAGTTCGCACGCGAAAAGCATAGGCCAACATAGGACGAAGAGTAATTGCAACCAACCTGCATGGTATCATATGTATAATTAATTCCCAGCGTTGGATGGTAACTATCCTCAGGAGAAATTAACGGATCAATTCGAGAAATATCAAAGTTGTTAGAATCATCCACTAAAACTAGATCAAGGACTCGATTCATAGAATTGGGAATGTCGTTCAATTGAATCAACCCAAGTTCGGAAATATGCGTAACAAAATCAGATGACCAATCATATGGTGTCAATGGAGTCAGAGAATTAGTATCGGGTAAAGACACCCATGTCACAGACGGCAAGTTAAAGTCACCCAATACTAAAATACGGTCCTTTCTACTGGCTAACGCAATAACTTTTGCAATAGCGTCAATATGCACTTGATATACCTCAAAGCATGATGATGGCGGAATATAGGAACACGTGACAAACAATTTCAAATCGCCTAAATTAATGGACACCACAAGAAACTCAAGATCGCCAATGTCATCAACTGTAACCAACTCAGAAGATAAAGAATTCTCAATTGAGATTAAAACACCACCTCCAATTTTACCAACACGATCTTTTCTATAAACTACGTACTTATCACAGAACAACTCAGAATTAAAAACATTAGGTTTAAGCCATGTCTCAGAAAATGCAATGACATCAAACTCAAAACCAAAGCTATCAACAAATAATCTGGACAATTTAGTATTCAAACCGCGAACATTCTGATACGCCAAATTCAAACTCCCAATTAGTTTTTTGGAGCTGGCTTATCTCCAGACGGTAATCTAGCAAAATTATCACGCCTACCATTATCCCGATACTCAAATTCCCTTACGAATGTTCTGTGAGGCCAAAATTCCGAATCCACCAGTTTGACAAATAGATCATCCGGTGCAATAATTTTGAAAGACGACCTACGTTCCGAAAATTGTGACTTCAGCTTGAAGCACTGTATGGAATCGTTAGAATTATTCCCGACTAATTTAGACGATATGTAAAGTCGTATATCCTCTTCGGTCGTGTCGGGGGAAAGTCTAGACACAAAAACTGTCTTCCTTGCCGGTACGACAGTCAACGTTCTTGGTCCCGGTCCTGGCACTGGGGCGGGATTACCACCCGGAGGAGACGACTTATCGCTGTCCGTGGAAGCTATAGTAACTACAGAAATGACTTCAGCAAAAGTAGGAGGGGCAGAAGATTTCATTGGACTTGAAACTGTAACTGGAGAATTAACGTCCATTAAATTCGGCGAGGAAGGAATTACCAACAATGGAGGGGCCTTCTTAGCCGTCTTCTTCCTTTTCGGCGAGGAAGCTTTCGGTGAACCCGCTCTCTTTTCCAATCCCGGATATTTATTAAACATCCCAATAAACTTGGAAAATCGACCAGATAAAGCCGAAAGCTCCTTTTCCATCTCAGAAAACTCGGACTTCATGCTCCTGAAAAATTTGTAGAACTCCACATCCAATTTTCTACAATCCACGCAACACCAACGCAGACCCTTGTCATCACTAAGATTGTCCGCCACTCTTGCATAAAGGCCAACACATTTGACATGTATCAAGCCATCACACAACCAACACGAAATAAGAGTATCGGTATCCGATCTAACCTTACAGTCTTTGTTCATGCAAGTCATCATTATAATTAATTCAGAGTAAAAAATAAATAAAAATAAATAAATAAATAAGAAACAAATACTAAAAACAGAATTCCAAAATCGACAAAATTCCCAAAAACGTATGAACTTATTATCCCTTTGATATTAATTCCCAAAACCAGATGGCAACTCTGCACACAAATAACGAAACAAAGAGAATGAAAGAAAAACAAAAATCAAACAACTACAACGTTAGACGTTCTCAACAATGACAAACAAATATTATTGTTGTTGTTTGTGTTTTACACGATCAACAGAATTTCCAATTGCACACAATAATACAAAAACAGTATAAACAAGCACTGCACTGAACACACAATTATATCAAGCAATGTAATTTAACTTATCCTCGCACTATTAACACAACAAGCACTATTTAAACTTTTAAAATACGAAAATAAAGTAAATTCACGGAGCACAACTAAAAAACGAACTAAACGAGAGTAGAGTTGCCAAGCTACTTTACTTTTGTCACATTTACATTTTACATTTCTACGCATCAATAGGGGAATGTGGATCAGGGAAATTCAGACTTTTTCCAATTTGGGCCACCCTAACGTTCACATATATATGTATATATATTTATTTAAGAGTGCATGAATGTGTATAGTATGCATTTGACGATGAAGCGCTTTACAACAATGCCTCTTCAACTCGATGTATTCAGTATCAAACAACAACAATAATAACAAATAAAAATTCATTTCATACCGTTCATTGAATATTATTTTCACTTTAAACATTTGATTTGAGTGCTGGCTCGTCCGTAGGCATCCTCTATGTGTTGTTACTAGCGCAGTGTATTTTGTAATTAGATACTATAAGTATGTACATGTGTATATATGTATGTACATATGTACACCTTATTTTCCCTCATTGTGTTTAGTATTAATTGGTTTCTGCACGGAATTTTCACCTTTTGTGGTTGTTCCACGCACAGCTCTTCGTTCCATAGCCCGCCACGTACATACATACATATATCCACTCTTACTTTCAACTGTTATGTAATTAAATATCGTCTACACGTTATTGCATAAGTCTTACAGAACATCAAAGAATCCTTTGAATTTCCAAAAAGATTTGGAGAAAAAAGTATTAGACGAACTAATTAAAATCATTAAATTTGTGTTACGACATTGAAACTCATTACTTGATGAGAAACTCATAGCTTGATGAAATATCTTACAAATTCTATCTGAATATACAAAAAGAAAATAATACAACCTACTAAAAAAATCGATAAAACCAACTCACATTCCGGCGGTTTTCGTGAGAGGTAGTAGACCTGAACACTGTATCATCGTCCACCATCGTCATCGAACACAGGTATAAATAAACTTTATATTTTGGAACAGATATGGAATGAAGTATCTCACTTCAAACATGTATTTAGTCCAATAAACATCACACTGTATTTCTATATCCAGAACATAAAAATCATCTGATTCTTCAATATGAAAATCACCCGTAGAAACAGGCGACTGTGAGGAGTCTGTAGAATGTAGGTGGAAAAATGGACAGCGCTGAGTTTAAAAAAAAAATTGTGTCCCATAACATCCCATGAAGGGATTGAGGAGAACTTCTCACAATCAGTGAGATGTGAGCTTTCTAGTTTGACACTCACTGATTGGACCTACAGTTTTACGCCGGTTCCGAACGGTAATTTGAGAAGCATTTTCATGGCTAAGTACTCGATAGTGTCGCCATCATTAAGCGAGGTGACCGTCGTCGAAAGAAATGTGAGGTGGTCTGAGCAGGGATCGAACCCACGTTCTCATGTACAAGAGCCGCGCACACTAGCCGTTGCACCACCGACGGCCGCTTAGCGCAGAGGTAAAATTAAGATTGCAGTTGATTTTTTCATTCATAAAAGACATTTTCTCAAGAACCTCTGCTTCCGGTCGAACGAATAAGTGTGAAATAAATTACTACCGGCGGCAAAATGTGAATGAAATCCCATCTATAACACACGTTCTCTGAAAACTAGAAAATAAATCGAGGGAACTAAATCGAGTTACCCAACCCAAAAGCGTACATTTTAGAAACAAGCGCACCATCCCATACTCTGTTTAAAGCCCTGAAACATCTAGAGCTATGACTTTGCTTTCACCATTGATCGACTCCATTGTTCCGAAAGGAAAGATATCAGGTCTCCTGTAGATCGATTTATCTGAAATCCATCCTTACTGTCGGTCGTCGAGAAGGCTGTTGGTGGTGTCTAGGTAGTTTACGAGCTGGTAATTTATCATGTTTTCCTTACCCTTAGAGAGAGAGCAGAACATAATAGCAGTGGGCGATAGTGATCAGGGTTACTAGCGTCCTCGTTTTTAGGTATTGGCTTTCCAATGGTGCTGAAAAATACACGCATGTTATGAAAGATTGAAAAGATTGCAGAAGGATCGAGCTAGCGTCGAGGAACACTTTACATAATATAAAATCTGGAATACTATTCGGACATCTGTACTTATTTAAGTCAAGTCCTGTTAACACTTTGTGAACTCCACGTAATCGGAAATATATATTAGGCATCGAACTGTATAACGGCCAGTTGTTGATAGCCTTCCGTCAGTGACGAATTCTTTGGAAATATTTCAGCCAAAAGATTAGAGTTGGCATACAAGGTTACGAATTACGCTTAACTATTTTTACAAACACCCAAAAGCTCATTTTGATCTTGCTGCTAGCGTAGCGTATCAGTAACTGTTTTTTTTCACCAATTTAAGCACCAATTTCTCTTTGGACCTGACAGCAGCTACATTCAAACATTTATCACAAGACATATCCGAAATGATCTTAGAGGGAATAAACGATTTAATTCCCGTCAAGATAATATTCTTGACCAGTTCTGCTGCATTGTCAATGTTATTGTCCAGGAAAGCGAATTTGGCACACTGATGCGAATCCCCAAGATGTGCAAAAGTTTTAAATTCGTATTTTTAAGGGTCTGAAGTTACGATTAATAACAGGGCAAGAGAATTAGTGAATTGCTTTTTTACACCCAGAGTGTGTGTTATCATTCACGAGTTCCGTTAAATGATTATGCGCGGCGAAAAGCTCCGGCATCGTGTGTCTCAAATACCATTGCCAGGAAGAATTGTGACGAATCACCACCAACAGCCATTTCACTATACGGATAAACTTCCCAAATCTTAGAATTGGAGTCAAAGGACATCAACATTAACACGAAATGCAACGTGTGTGTTGTGATTTTCAACTTAACCCAAAGAGAGCTGAATTTAGGATCCTTAGAGTCTTAATGTTGTTTATACAGGAACGCAACATCGTTACGTACATAAAACACAAGCCCCCTATACGAACGAGGGAAGAATTTGATACACAGGTGTATGAAACTACTGCGGATCATAATTCTCACACAGTTGAGTCTCAGGTAGCCAAGAATATCCATCAGATACGGTTTCCCAAAATTTGAGTTGAAAATTTCCTTAATTTAGTTAAATGCAGTACAGAAATGTCTGTCGGGTGATTGTGTCCGAGTCCCAATAAAAAAAGGTTTATATTCGTCGTTCAGTTACGCCAGCGGGCGTGGTAAATGGGAACATATTCAGTAGCAGATTGACATAACGCAAAATACATATGATCTAATACCCAATCGAATTAGGATCCGAAGTGGTTTTGGGAATTTATAGTGACTTCCAACCAATTGCCGCCCAACATTTGTATGGGAGGTACACAAATGGGCGAAGAGAATTTGTTCATTTGTAATTACACAGTAACTTTTGGCAAACTATGTACAGCACCAAATTCCATTAAGATCGTTTGTGGTTTACAGAGATATCGTGTCGGGAGAGTCTGTATGGGAGTGGAAACCACACTTACTGTTTAAAGAATAATGGCATTTGACTAAATATTGTGTAATACCAACTTTCATAAAGATTGGTTCGGTTTTGCGGGAGTAATCGTGTGGCCGTCGGTGGTGCAATGGTTAGTGTGTGCGGCTCTTGTACATGAGAACATGGGTTCGATCCTTGCTCTGAACCCAGACATTTCTTGCTCTGAACCCAGACACTATCGAGCACTTAGCCATGAAAAAGCTCACTGGTTGTGAAACGCTCTCCCCAATCCCTTCATGGGATGTAATGGGAAACCATTTTTATTTTGTTATTTTATCGTAATGACCAACCAGCCAGTCAGACAGAAGTCAAATCCAATTTTACTTAATCATAATATACGTAAGAAGAGTATGGCCTCAAACTAATGTATAAAATGTCCTATACTCCGGTTAATTTAAAAGGGTGTTAGATGTTTTACGGTGGCAACTCTGATGAAACTTATAACTATAGTTGTCATCACTGTATGATATCAGCTGTTTACTTTATTATTGCATTGGTCAAAAGTGAATTTATTAAAATTATGGAGGAAAACAATCAAAAAGAAAAAAACACCGTGAACTTCTCACTTGCCGAGGGAGATGTACTTGTTGACCGGGTGTAAGAACGCAAGTCAATTTCAGAACACCAAATATTTAAATCATAACAACATGAAAACAAAACAGCTGTTGTCAACAGTTGTCAACTGTTTCAATTTATCGTTCTGATACACTACTAACCGTCGTTAGACCCCCTGTTAACGTTATCGGCCGGATAAACTTTAAGTATAGATTGCGAAAATGAAATTCTGCTAACCGGAACTTTATCGTTACCATAAAAGTTAACCGGACAAATGAGTACCAAATGAGTCCAAATGAATACAATTGTACAGAATTTAATTTAGTGCACATTGTGCAAAAATTGAACGAAACCGATCGACCTAAGGCCATGTATACTGGTGAGAGCCATAAAATCCACCTGTGGTTGTCGTCTTTGACACAAAACGATAAATAAATATCGATAGTTGCAGTAACTTGAGGTTGACATCAACTTGCAGCACCATGAATTTGACATCAAGGTGAAGTAAAGTTCACGGTTTGATTTAACTTTTAAGGTAAACTCAAAAAGATTTAAATTTTTTGAAAGTGAAATGTTGATGTGGCAACATCGTCGGTAAAATATAAATAAACCAAAAAAAGAATTATAATAAACATTATCGGAAAAATATACACTAAATAAATATGAATTGCAGTGTTGTTTATAAGTGTTCAAAGAGTATGGAAATAGTGTTTTTCCTTGTTTCAAATATTTTCGCACTGCGCTAATTACTTTTTATTTTAACATCTGACAAGAAAATAAAGTTGTTTCAACATGCGAAATCGAAGTTGATGTAAAAAATAGATGTTGATGTCAACTTAAATTTGCCCAACTTATCTACGAGTCTTAAAAAGTCCTTTAAGTTGAATTGACGCCGATGTTGAATTGTTGAAGAAATAATATAAAAGAAATTGTGTTCTCTACAAAAGAGCAATTGTTTTATTTTAAAGTTAAGGATAAACGTTCAAATTCGTGATGCCAAGGAGCTTTGAAGATGAACAAAAATTTCCATGCAAGGTGTGCAGAAGATACCCTGAAGAAATCAGTAGCAGCTGACTAAATCACAATTTGTTCAGACGTGAGTATAGAAATTACATTACCAGTGGATACTTGTCCTAATGCCGGAAGTAGTGAGCTGTTTGGGGAATTTTAAACGGAATTGCTTCTGGAGTGCGATTCAGTAAGTAACAATCGAATCGTCAAGTTCACTTAACGATAAAATTAACGATTTTGGTATTCTGCAGGCAGTTTGATAACGATATTCGCTTTCGATAAAACAGCTGTTGAAGTTATCGATTCGACTATCGCAACATTAACTACAACTACTTTTGTGTTGTTAAGTTCAACAAAACAAACAAATTTTTCCTTTTACAATTGGGGTTGTTTTTTTTTGAAATTTTGTAATTTTTTAATTACTGTTCATTTAAAAATGGCTTTGGAATATTTAGGACATGTTTTGTCACAGAAAACAGTTGCTCCGGCAAGGCGCGACTCCGTTTCCCATTTCGATTTGTAGTCATTCTAAAAAGTATATTATGCACTAATAACAAATATGTATATACATACTTACATTGTTAAAACGTTTATAAACTAACAAATTCAATTTTATAACAGAAATTTGTTTGTTTTTTCGATTGCTCTTTGTGCTTTTCGTACATTTTGACATTTACATGGACAGAGCTGCCACTTAATATCAATTTCAGTAAACACAAAAGTCAGCTGTTTACTATCGTTAAGTATGAGTTAGTGAATCACACAATCGTTACTGCAAGCGACAAAAATCGTTAAGTAACAAAGCGATTATCAGTTCTCTAAAAGTTAGTGAATCGCACTACTGGTCATTCCTAAAGCGAATAACAGTCAGACAGCTTTCGACACAATGAAAATGACCACATCCTTAAAATAAATAAAATGTGAATAAATAAATAAACAACTGATTTCATATATACAACTAGCCAGTTTTGTCGGATATAACAATTTAACTTCAGAGAACTCATTCAGTCTTAGAATATAAACAGTGTTAAAGTTAATGTTATCAAATAATCCTTCGAGGTAAGCGGTATATCACTTACAACTTACTATGATCGTCACCCATCCAACTGGTCCACTGTAAATTGGCTTTCTTACCTTTGTAAATTATTAATGTTCTAGCCACATCCAACGGAATGAGTGGCATTATAGGATAATGTGACATTACATTATGACACAATCTCGCTGGTAGCGAGCGTTAACCTTCCGCCACATTTCGTACAAAAATAAAACAAATACAATACAAGGAATTTCATATCGCTGGCGATGCAAGAATGCGTTGGTGGGTATTGTTTGTTTATTATATAGCAAAACAACGTGCTGGCTACCTCGATGATGACGACGATGATAAACAACTTGTGATGATGACGATATTGACGATGCCGCACAATGGGTGAAATATTCTTCCATACAGTATTGCGCAAAACCTAAGCAAGCTCTGTACCAATTTCTTAAAATAAAAAATATGAATTAAAAAACAATATAAGATAGTATTTCATTATTGGTAACAAAAATATTTGCAAAATAAAAAATCGAAATTCATTAGGGTAAAATATGTGGCGAAATCAATTTGTTCTCAAATTTTAGCTGCGCGAGAGCATACATTTTTTATTAAAACACTGAGTCGTAAAATGTACGATAGACATTTTGAATTGCTCATGCTGGAGACATATAATGAAGGTCAGTCACAATGTGAAATAACCAAAAATATGGTGTGAACAAAAACATTGTGTCACGATTAATAAACAAATATAAAATGACGGGATCACTTGATACTACCAACACAGATGGCCGGCCTCACAAGACATCTGAGTGGAAAAAAATTTGCAAGTTGATAAAGCAAGACCCTTTTATCTTCTCTATGGACATCGTAAATACTTTGGAACTTGACATACACCACAGTCCTTTCCGGAGAAGAGTCCCGGAAAATGATTTCAAAAGTTATGCATCTTGCAAAAAACCAATGCTTAGAAAAAACATTTCGATAATCGGTTATTGGTTCTAAGATCATAAAAAACGTGTTTGGTCCAAATTTGTTTTCTGGAATAGCATTTGCGACAAAATACAAGGACTGAAAACATGTTAGAGACTGAAATGATTTCGTACGCACAGTGAAACATGCCACTTCGATTCGTGTTTCAACACGACAATGATCCGAAGCACACTTCGAAGTTGGCCACAGACTATTTAAAGATGAAAAAGTTTTCAGTCTTTGATTGGCCGGCACAATTACCAGACTTGAATCCAATTGAAAATCTTTTCGGAATCCTCAAACGCAAAGATGGTGGAAGGTATTTCAGAAACCGCAAAGATCTTATAAAAACACTAAATGTCGAATGGAAATCTATTGCGATAGAAACAATAACCAACCACATGAAATCCGTAGCGAAACGTTATCAACAGGTTTTAGACAATTAACGATTTTATACAAAATATTGAAAAGTTGCTTAGGTTTTGCGCGGCTAAACTTTGAGTGTATATTGTTTTCGTCGCACATTTTACCGTAATGAATTTCGGTTTTTTATTTTTGCAAATATTTATGTTGCCAATAATGGAATAAATGAAATACTGTCTTTTAGTTTTATCCTTTTAAAATATTTGTTATTTTAAGAAATTGCTACAAAAGTTGATAGGTTTTGCGGAATACTGTAATCAAATTCAGAAAAATTACTTGAAGACTTTTTATAGGACATTTTTGTTGAAAAAATCGGATCAGTGTTCAAAATCGCGCATTTGGCCGCGCTCTTTCTCTTTTAGAATTAAGAGTACGACCACACGAATGCTCAATGCCCGCGGGCATAATAAACCAACAGCTCTAGCACTCGAGCTCGCTCATTTAGTAAGCTGTTGATTGTGCACTTTAAACGAGCGTCGTTGAACAAATACGCAAAATTTTGACTGACTGTGGAGCATTTCTTTTCAACTTGCCCTTTGAGATTGGTACACAGGGAAGTTTAAAAAATCGAATACTATTTGGGATAATATCCAGAACCGGAAAACGTTTTATTTTTTGTTTCCATCAAGTAAAAAGTGATTGTTTTGATTCTGCGAACAAGATATGTACACAACAACGGTGTTGTTTTGGTAAAGAAACAAAACAAAAGCAAGAGAGCTTAAGAGCGAAAAAGTGTGAGTTTTGATTAAAACAGTGTTTTGTAAAACAAATGCACTTGAATATGTTATGCACGACAGTAAATGTTTCAAAATAAAATTTGTAACTGCGAAAGCGTTTTGCTTAAAAACAACAAAGTGAACGTTTTTATGAATTTCAATTTGGTGTTTGTTTTCTATGTAAGCAAAACTAACAGTACCTATGTAGTAACAGTTAAAGTAATTAATTGAAATAAATAAAATGCAGTAATTAAATTATGAAGGTAATTTTGTTCTCTAATTAAGTAAATTATGTAAAATAAATGAAGTTATGTTAATTTCATTTCATTTTAATTTTTCTTCTCCCCCACGTACAAAATCGACAACACTTTGTCACTCTATTCTATCAAAATAAGAAAAGGCAGACTTCAAATCATTCAAATGATTTACTGCATAAATTGACAAAGCAGGTGTTATTATTGTTTTAGTTTTGAGAGAAGAGAGCTTAAGAGAGCTTATCGCGAGCAAGAAGTGTTCTTAGTTTGGTTTGAAAAAACAAAACATAAGCAATGCACGTTTTGTTTCTCTTCACGTTAATGCAAAACTCTTATTTTGGTCTCGAATGTCTTACAAGTATTGCTCACTGCAGTAAGGCATTTGTTGCCTTAGTAAAGCAAATGCATTTGAGCAGGACTCTAGTACAAACAAATGCTAGAAGCACTAGCCCAGCTGATTTGGACTTTTTCTTGAGACAGTTTTTCTCACATGTCTAAGTTTGGCTTGGAAATGTTTGTTTTTGTAAAAATCACATAGAAACGTTTTAATTTTCACACTTAAAAACTTTCAAAATATCAAATATCAAATCAAACACCATGGTAAAATAAGTAAGGTAGAAGCAGTAGGAATTGAAGGCATTTTGTTTTTATTTCAGGAGCCGACGTTGTCAAATTCAGCTGATCGAAATTGTCAAGATGTATTTATTTCAGGTTATATCAGGAGGAATTATTGTAATTTTCGGCAACAACCACAAGGACAAGAAAACATTTAATCTACTGTTTTAACGCTACCACCGGTACTAGATACATCTTGGAATTTGTATAAACAACAATTGACAAGATCGGACCACAACGTCAACAAAAATTTAAATCAGCTGTTCCAACGCTTCCACCTGTAACAGATACATCTTGATATAACACAATCATTTTCAAAATTAAAATTTTTAAAATTTTGTTTACATTTTCATTATTTTCCAATCAGCAGACTTTGACACAATACAGACACTGAGCAAAAAAAAAAAGTCTGTTGTTTTTGCTTTGTTGTCTTTGTTGTCGTACTGCATTTACCACTACATTTGTAACATGATATGGAAATAGAAAAATATCTATTGAAATTATTATCGTAGACAAAAATAAGACCATCAATTTTCAATCGTTCAAGTGAGAAAAAAATTATTCAGTTGGAATAAAACGATCTCCTAAAGCTAAACAAAAGTTTCTACAGTAGAAATAAAAACGTATCCAAGAACAAAGGCAATCATCTTATATAGAGCACATACGTAAGAATTTTTTGAATTTAACAAACAGAATTTTCTTGTTCTTCAAAAATTCTTTGAAAATCGGTTGTGGTAAATGCTTGAACTGCGGAATATTACCCAATATTTCTTAAGTCACGTTTTTCAGTCTATTAATGCCCATTATATCATGTTAATAAAGCCTGTGAGAAATGTTTGTATGGAACTCTTTAATATATGTACCACGTAATTTATTGCACAATTTTATTTATTGTACAAATTAAAAAATCGAGAAACCCCTTTCTTTATGTCATGAGTTCCACAGCGTCGAGAACACGGCCTACCTAGGGACACCTAAGAATTGGGAAGCGAGGGTACTCAAATGGAAAGGTTTCTTCATATGAATTCAACTATTGTAGCATACGAGGGCGGATCAATAAGTCCGTGATTTTTTGAATGGAACAGTTTTTTTTTGCAAAAAAAAAATTTCATTCTCATCTCATTTTAGCCCAATACACTTAGTCCAACGTTTCTCTAATTTTTGCATCCCTCCAGAAAAATAGGATTTTCGAGGTCCATAAAATAGGCATTTGTTTGATCAATAATTTCATAGTTGGAGCTAAATCTCTTTCCACCGAGCCGTTTCTTTAGGTTTGGAAATAGGAAATAGTCACTGGGGGCTAAATCCGGAGAATATGGCGGATGAGGTACCAATTCGTAGCCCAATTCATGGAATTTTGCCACTGAGTCTACACACGTGTGCACCCGTGCGTTTATGGTGAAGTCCCCATAGTATTTATCAAGCTTTTCCTTGGTTTGATTGACGGGTTTTTTTTTCGCAAAAAATAATGTTTAATGAGAACTCGAAATTCACTTTTTTCAATTTTTAAAAAAATTCACGAGGTTGTATGATTTGAACAGCTGTTAAACGCAAAGTAAATGACGGAACTTGCTCAAAATTCGACAGTAGTCTATTAACAGGTGGTACTTGATGGGAGCAGTGCTGCATTTCATATAACTACGAGGGAAGTTCGAAAAGTCACGGACTTATTGATCCGCCCTCGTGTAAGTAGTTTTTGGTACAACTTGCGTTGCCCGACTTATGTTTTTGAAGTAGCGTTACATTAATGTTGATGTGTATTAAGCATGTTAATAAATGCATGCAAAATATTTGGAAATATAGCTGGTCAAAATACTTAAAATCGTTGATAAAGTTTTTGCAATCACTTGCCCGACTTTCGATGTGATATTTTGATACCCGTCCAGAATCAAGTTTTGCAAAGACGAGTAGGAAGGGGTTGTAAAATCTTTTTTTAAGATAATTCTCGTCATTGATCGAAATATCGAATGAATAAAAAATTAAATAACACTGAGCATGAGCTTGATGTTGAATTTGGCCTTTATCGTGTCATATTTTTATGGCTGCAATTCCATGTGTTTACATTGGGAATTTAGGTTAAAACATTGAAAATAATATTTCGTTTCGTCTGTACTCAACATTAAATGTCAAATAATATTAATGCACCACTATTCAAAATACGGTTCAAAAATATATGGGTGATTGTTCGGAAATTGTAATTTTCTCGTCCTTTGAATTTTCCCACCCTAAAATGATCGAATGGTGATTAAATTGCGACATGTTCCCGAAGCTACGATGGTACTCTATTATTTCCATGAAACACATTCCATTCTGAACCGTGTAAGTCGGTTTTAGGGAGAAAAAACTGTTCAAAATGTCACAACCATGGCCTGTCCTCCGTATCGAATTCAGGACTTCAGCAGTAATATCCGTCAAGGACGTGGCTTGAAAGAAGTTACCTGCATATATGTTCTAAGGGACATTTAGATTTACAATTCTACGCAAAAGATTTGGAGGAATATGCACGCCATGGTTATTGAACGGTCCACGAAGTCTGTCCCAACAGTTTTGTCAGAATTTTGTACAATTTGTATTCGACTGTGGTGGCGCCATCTCCGGGGTTTCAATATGACCCACTTGCTGGCATTTTGGAGTGGAGGGGGTGGTGGCAGTATTTTCACCGGCAGAAATCAACACACGCACATGTATACGAAGGGGAATTCAATTCGAAAAATTGAAAAGCTAAGTCACAAAATAATACGTCACAACCGTTCTCTTATGATTCACATATGCCGTACGATATTTAGGCTTGATTTCCGGTTATGAAAGTAATATTTCATTGCCTGAACTTCATTGTCTTTGGAACTTGTCGAATTCCAAACCGGTCTGGAGCACGGTTAGGTTGAACACTGAAAGTCACAACCGTGGCTGTCACAACCGTGTCATATAGTTTCCAATACTGACTAAAATTGATAAATAATGGTTTCTTGACACTGAATGATTAATGTGGAGTAGGCTGTTGGAAAGACCTGACAACACAGTAGGCTTTTACGAAGACCTGGCAACACAGTAGGCTTTTGCGAAGACCTGGCAAAACGAGAGTGAAGTATTTGACATATCTTGTGGCAATCGTCAGTCGTGTGTAGGTCGTGAAAGGTATTAGTCTATTGGCGAAGTTAACTAAATAAATTAGTTAAAACATTAAAATAGTGTGTTTTATTCAATTGATATATATTAGCGGTCATTACAATTAATAAAAAAAAATTTCATTCAGTTTCGTTCAGGCAGTCACTACCGTGACATCGGAATACCATCAATGCTCCATAACTTCGATTGCTTTGGTGTTGTAGTATAGTGATCTTCAGATCATACTTTTGGACCATGATAACATTCAGAAACGTAAAAAAAATGGTACTGCAGACATATCGAGGTTTGGAAAAATTGCTATCTGAAAAATAACAATTTCCGAACAATCACCCATATACATATTCAAATAAAGCAATATGCTTCCTAATTTTTGTTTTACCTTCGAACGAGGCGCTCAATAAATAAAATTGTTGTAAGTTAAATTTGCAAATTCCGCCACAGTGGGCACTCGTGGCTTTCCACTGGGAAAGTAAACATAACTGTAACAGTTTTCAGGGGATGTTTTTTGGCATACAAATGCAAGCAATGACCTAACCTAACCGAACTGTGTGAATTTTGACAGTTTGGAGCAGATGGCGCTATAGTTATGACGACATTCCTCTTTACACGTCAAGCTGGCTTTAGTCCATTTCATAGAAAATACTAACAAAAGAAAAAACACAAACGAAAGCAAAAACAGCAAAGCAAACATATATGTACATGCAATTCCTCTTTTCCGTATGTGGCTAATATTTGCAAAACAAAACAGACAAAATATTATGCAATCGCACACATGTATTCAAGGTTTATTCACCGAAATATGTCGTTCACTTTCGAGTATGTCGGTACAAAAAAGACAATAATAAAACGAATCACAATTGTCTGCTTAACGCTAGGATTAGTAACAGCTCCATATAACCACTTAGTCCGCAGCTTGGTCCAGCCATACCGCGGCAATAATATCTCCTCAAAAATCAGTAAATATCCCTTACATTCGGCACGGAAAATCGATATACACGTGAAACTTGAGAGCCCAAAAAGTATTCATATCTGTATTCTACATTTTTCATTTCGTGGTAATTTGATTCCTTCAAATGACATTTTCGAAGAATATCGAGAAACTTTACATTATTAAAAATGTATCCTTTACCATTTTCCCATGTCTCCTTTACCTATTTGTTGTCCCAAATATAATGTGATGGTGGCAATTGGAAATACAATTTAATTCAATATTCATTCACATTGAAAGTGAAAAATATTAAATAATTTCACTCAGTTTCTACTCCATTTCTAGCTTTTCTCACTCCACTTCAAAGATGTAATATCATCGACTACTACAACGAAATAGACATACAGGGTGGCTGATGAATATTGCTACATTAAAAAACTCAAATAACTTTTGTTTCATTGTATGGAATTCATTTTTCTTTTATTCATGTTAAAGCTGATTCAATTTTATTAAATATATGTAAATTAGTTTTAAAAATAATGGAACTTAAATGCCCCCCTGCTCGTTGATGCATGTGCGGCATCTTACCAAAGAGTTGTTCATTACTGTTTGGAGAGTTGAGACGGGAATAGCCGGAATTGTTTCTCGAATGGATTGCTTTAGTTCATTCAAATTTGTTGGGTTTGCTTGGTAGACTTCCTGTTTGCAATAGGAAAAAGTCAGTTGCAGTAAGGTCAAACGACCTGGGGGCCCAACGGAATGTGGAGTTTCTGGATATCAGCTTATTGGGAAATTTTTGTTGCAATTCTGTCATAACAGGCCGGGCTATGTGAGGAGGTGCACCATCTGGCTGAAACCACACAGAGTTGAAAGAAGTTGTCATTCGGCGTAATTCTGGATAGAAAAACTTTCTCAACATGCTCAAGTAACGGTCTCCAGTGACCGTAACGGTGTGACCGTTTTCTTCGAAGAAGTAGGGCCCGACAATGCAGCGTGATGAAACTGCACACCAACCACACTGTGACGCGAAGTGGATGCAATTCCGTCTCATGGAGTATCTGTGGGTTGGTAGCACGCCATATTCGACAATTTGGTTTGTTTATGTTGCCGTTTAAATGGAAATGGGCCTCGTCAGACATGAAAATACTTCCACTGTTTGAATCATCTTCTGGCAAAATTCCAAGCGAATCGGGGAGTCAGCTGCGTTCAGTTTGTTGGCCATTTGAATTTTATATGGGAATAAATTCAAATCTTTGTGCATATTTGACTGCAATGACTGTCTGTTTATACCCATTTGAGCAGATAAGCTTCTTGTCGACACTTTTGGACTGTTTTGTATGGCAGCAGGGATTGTTTCCTCCGTCCGAAATGAAGGGTTTCGATGGTAAGGCCTTCTGTTGACTGTCCCATGCTCGGCAAAATTGTTAACAAGTCACACCATCTTTACACGATGCCATTTTTTGCTGCCATTTTTATCAATTCTGTTTTGAAATAGCAGGGTAAATGTTCGTGCCTTTACACGTTGCCGTCTCATGATATTAGGGGCCGTTCAAGTATTATGTAAGCACTATAGGGGGGCGGGGGAATCTTTGCTTTGCTTATTTTTAATGACATGGGTGGTGGGGGGTCAAGATGGTGATTACGTCAGCATGATGGAAGCACAGTAGCTGTTGTTACTGTTGTAGGGCAAGAACAACACTGATGGCTATAATGGTGGTTGGGTCGGGCGAACAAGATCTTCCTGATTTTCCAGACATTAACACCCGCTATTCTGTGTATGTGGTAACAATCAAATTGTAACAACAAATTTGTTACAAAGCTGTCACCATTTTTTTGTATCTAGTATTCAGGTAGCACGGTGACAACGAAAAATTCACCTCGTAGCAAATAATTCACCTCACAATAACAGGTTGTCAAAATCAGGGACAACAAAACAACAACATATGGTTTTCTGCACAAAATGAACGAGGTAAAAAAAGGAAAATTAAGTATTTAATGTATTTATGATTTATTGAATTAAAATGAATACATTATTATTTAAGGAATTTGAGCGCACCGCAAAGGCACAGCTGGAATGCGATATTGCCTTTCTCAAGGAACATCCTGAGATGCTAAGCGGAAAGAATACACCTGCACATCCGCGCAAAATAGAAGAAGAAATTTACTTTAGCGCCAACTCTCTGATCTATATCAAAATTTCACCACCGACAAAAGCTTCTGCGCTGAGTTCAAAAAGTTGTTTTCCCCCCGCGGTCGGTCCAACTTCTTGAGATATAGGTCTTTAAAGCTTGAGTATATAATCGTTCGTATCTCCGGTATTTATAATTATTGTTTAAGAGCTTTGCTTACTTTTGTAGACAAGGGGGAGGGGGGGGGGGGGGGGTTAATAATTGTAATAAATCTGCTTACGTAATACTTGACGGCCCCTTAGCCCTTGCCATTTTTTCCGACATTTCTCTTTAGTGAGTGTTCTTGTACAAGGTGGCGCAAAAGTAAACTTCCGATGTTTTTTGGCTGTAATTTAAAAATAATAATGAAAAACTTGATTCTTCTTGTGGATTATTTTTATTTGGTCTTTTAATTTTTTTTACATCAAGTCGAGAATATGTCATGTAAATGGCCGCCGCCACAGTTGATTGTCATTTGAGCCCTTTTTATGGCATTTTCCATGACTTTGGCCAAAACTTCCGGCGATACGTCCTCACATTCTTGACGGATATTGTCTTTAAGAGCTGCAAGAGTCTGAGGCTTGTTGACATAAACCCGCGACTTCAAAAAGCCCCACAAAAAGAAGTCTGGAGCGGTCAAATCAGGCGATCTTGCTGGCCAGTGCAAATCGCCAAAACGGGAGATTAGGCGCCCGGGAAATGCATCCTTCAGCATGTCGGTTGTGGCACGTTCAGTGTGTGCCGTTGCACCGTCCTGTTGGAACCACATGTTTTCCAATCCTAATTCATCAAGTTGCGGCAAAAAGAACTCGTTGATCATTGCTCTGTAGCGCTCACCATTCACAGTAACCGTTTGGCCCGCGACGTCTTCGAAGAAAAAAGGTCCGATGACTCCTCCAGCGAAAACAGCACACCATACAGTGACTTTGAGCGGGTGTAATGGCTCTTCGTGGGTTACACGCGGATTTTCAGTGCCCCAGAAGCGTAAATTTTGCTTATTTACGTACCCGCTAAGATGGAAATGGGCCTCATCACTCATGATTATTTTTGATGAAAAATCATCTTCCTCTGGTCGATTATTGGTCAAATAAATAGTCAGCAATATTCCGCGTTCTGGAGCAGTGTAGCGTAATATTGTTTATTAACGTGTATTTCGCATGTGTTTACTACACAAATGTCAAAACAGAACTGACATTAGGGGCCAATCGCAAAATTTATAGCATTTTCTGATAGGAGGATTACTTTTGCGATTACTATCTGCTCGGGGGAGTGCCGCCAAACGTGCGCCTATACTCTCTTTGGTCCGAAACTATGGACTCCAGTGCGTGATAGCGGCGCACAATCCAAATTCTTGTTTCAGTGCCCCAGTTATCCATTTTTGTTAATCAAATCAAATCAATCTCCAAAATAAAAATATTAACCAGATTCATTAAATAGAAAAAAAGTTATTAAATTTTTTTTGGTAGCGGCTTTCATCAGCCACCACTCAGAAGTACCGTTATTTAAAACAGACACCTATGCACTAATAACGGGTTTTTCAATAAGAGTGCTACAAAAGTTTTTTTTTTAAATAAAACAAAACCGGTTTTAGATACCAATGAAATTCTTTATTCCTGTGAAGGTATGTACGATGCCATTATGTATGGAACTCGATTTCTTTTGCATGGCCACCACGGGCACGCTTGCAGAAGTCCAGACGGTGAACCCAATTTTCGACGGTTTTCAAGCATAAATCGGCCGATACTGCTGTAATTTCACGTTCGATATTCGTACGAAGTTTATCAATCGTCGCTGGCTTGTTGGCATAGACCATAGACTTGACGTAGCCCCACAGGAAATAATCTTCGTGAGATAACACGTTCACAAAACTTGGTTTCCAATAAATTGATTGTGGCATTCGCTGTGTGGCTTGTGGTGCCGTCCTGTTGGAACCACATGTCCTCCAAGTCCAAATTATCCAATTGGGGCCAAAAATATTCGGTTATCATTGAACGGTAGCGATACGCATTCACAGTAATGTGCAGGTCTTGATCATCACGGAAGAAGTACGGCCCAATGACGCCGCCGGCCCATACACCGCACCAAACCGTAATTTTTTCGGGATGCAATGATGACTCATGGATTACGTGTGGAGCGTCATCGCTGAAGATGATTTTCCGATAAATTTCGGTAGTAAATTGTAATAATTTCGACTCGTTGTTGGCTCGTATATCTTTCCATGATGAAACGGCAAACCTTACTGAAGAGAAATGTCAAAAGAGCGGGAAAAAATATGGCGTCGTTTGCTGTCCCTATCGATTTACTTTTGTAGCGTCTCTGTTGAAAAACCCTTTATATGTATAATCCAACCAATATATATGTATGTATTTTACCGCTCGTCTAAGCATTAATTCATTATTTTTGTCGTTGTACAGCTGCGCTCAAAATAATAGTAGTGCTCATTGAAGAATTTAGTACGATTAAAAAATGTATTAAGAAGTCAATTACTTATACTTTTTGAATACATACATACTTTGATGTTAAAGTTAAGCAAAGTATGAGTAAATGTAAGTGAATAACATAGAGTTAAAGCTACTTACTTATGTAGTATTTTGATCAAGTTTTGCGACGTCTCTCGAATTCGGTCGCTCAACAAAAACATATTGCAAGAGCTAAGAGAAAGAGAGAAACAAAAAATGCAATTATTGATCTCACAGCTTATTTTGTGTGGCTATTTTACAAAAAAAGAATAACGGGATATCTTGAAAAGAAAAATAATCTGCATCTCTTACCGTAACATCATGGGACGTCGAACATCATCTGAAGTGCGTGAAATAGTTATAAAGCATTTTCAGCAGGAGAAATCCCACAAAAATATCGCAGACATTGCAGATTTGAGTTCGTCAACTGTTCAGTATATCATTCAACGCTACGTACGTGAAAACCGCATACAAGACAAAGGCAGAAATGCGCCAAATGGAAGTGATGAAAGGTGGATACTGAGCAAAATAAAACAAAATCCAACATTAAGTGCCCCATCACTAGCTAAAGATGCTGAAAAATTCTAAGCAAAAAGTGTAGTACAAAGACTATTCGAGGAGTCCTCCGAAAGCACAATTTTAATGAGCAAAGGATCAGACAAGCAAGAACGAACAATTTAGGAATAGGGTGTTTTTTTGCAGATGAGAGTAAGTTCAACCTTTGTGGGTCTGATGACAATGCATACGTGTGGCGCAAACCCAACACCGAGCTTGAACCAAAAATTTGAAAAGTACTATAAAACATAGTGGTGGACAACATAGTGGTTAATGGTTAGGCCTGTATGTCCAGTGCTGGAGTGGGAAATCTAGTTTTATTATTATTTATTTGAATTTTTATGACAGATTTTTGTTAGGTTTTGGTTAATGTATGAGAAATTCAGTGAGTGTGTGTTGAACTGAATTGTCTATTCCAACAAAAACCAACCATTTTTCAATTAGAAAAATGTTCATGACTTGTAAGCTTGTAGTATGAATTTCTCATACATTATCCAAAAACTATTATTATTATTATTATTTTATATATTAAGAACAATATTTAAAGATCCTCCAGGATAATTTAGTCCAAAGTGCAGTAAAACTGGGCATTGGAGATAGTTTTCGGTTTTATCAAGATAATGACCAGAAACATAAATCGAATTAATGTCACAGAGAATCTGTGGCATAAACTTGAGTTGGAGATCCGCAAACACACTATTTCTAGGGCTGCTACCTTGAAATCAGCTTTGCAATCGGAAATATCACCTGATTATCTACACAAAAAATTGGTTTCATCGATGCAATCCCTGCTAAAAGTAGTACTTGAACAGAAGGGTTAACAAACTTTAATTTTTATTAGAAAATCAAAATAGTATGCAAAACGATTCTAAATATTTTTAATACACGAAATAAGCTTTGAAGTACTTAAAGCTTTACTCGAGTATTTGACTGAACAATTTTATGAAAATAATCGGCGAATAAATAGAAATGATTCCAACCACTTGGGCCAATTATTGGTGTACTTGAAATTACAAAATTCGTGGTTCAATATACTTTAAAGTATGTTAAGTATTGGTTTGGATGATTTCGCACTGGTATGTCTTGAAACAATTCTTATCTCATCTATCCCATAGACTAATCATACACATATCTAGAGTAGCGACTTCTCTCAGTAAACTTACGAAGTTTGGTGTGGTTGCATATGGACGTTGCATGTTGAAAAGTATTTCTTTAATAATAGCAGATAGATGCATTACTATAAACCAACGAACAAGAAATCAGCAACGGCATTACGTTTTGTGTCTTAAAATTTTTGTGTAAATACACCAAAAATTTTTATATACTAACAATAAACAATAACAGAAAGGTACGTTTAAATTTCACAGTTCCCAACTAAAACGACATGAAAAATTTAAATCAACAATTCTTGCAACATTACCTGGTTTAAGTCAATTTATGACGAATATCTCTATCACACCGCCCTCACCACGAATAGTATGAAAGGAAACGGCAGGTGAGACAGATGGCGTCTCTATGCTGTATACCTCAAATAAGCGTGTTTAGGTTACACCGCTTGCTTATATATTCGCTTGTTTAGTATGAAGCACTTAGCGAAGACTTAGCGAGAACTTAGCGACGAGATTAATTTTCGCTAAGTTTAAAACAAAAAAATGTGTACGGTTGTACGGTAACAGCATGTGCCCTCATCTATCATCTATGGTATTTCTATCATCTTTGGCTTAGTTGATAGTCGTAGCAACTGAAATAAACATGTAAATTTTTTATAAATTAATTTATTTTGGAGTGTATTTGCTTCTCTCAGTTAGTCGATCTTTGGCATACTGGAAGTATTTTTTACAATAAATATTCATTATTTACAATAAATGTTCCTGGTTATTTAAATGGAATCAGCAAAAAGCGGATCCGCGAAGGCGGAATCCGATGAGTCGGACTCAAACCTGATCCGAATCGGATTAGAGAAAGCGAAAACCGATATTCCGGACTCAAACCGGATCCAAATCGGATCAGAGAAAACGAAATCCGGTGTTCCGTACTCAACCCGGATCCGAATCGGATCAGAGAAAACGAAATCCTATGTTCCGGACTCAAACCGGATCCGAATCGGATCAGCGTAAGCGGAATCCGACGCGTCGGGCTCAAATCGAATCCGAATCGGATCCGAGTCCGACTTTGTGCTTATTGGGTATAAGTTTAATTGAAATATTTTCAATTTCCGACCTACAATTTGTATAGGTACTTGAGTTGACAATTTTCTTCATTGGCTCAAGTCCAAATATAAAAGTTATTGAGTTGACAAATTTCGTAATTGATTGGAGTATTATTTTTTTCTGTGTAATGAAGATAAAATAGCGGCGCTAGTTGATTCTTCAAAATCGTTGCAGCATTTCAGTCTTAAAAAGCTTGCAGGATCGGAAATTGCAGTATTTGGTTTAAATTGCAGTATTTGGTTGAAGTGCAACGCGAGTGGTCCAAGAGCCACGATTACGTCCAGACCAACAACGGGTTCTTTTGTTTTAAGGGTTGGTTGAATCATCGGTCTACATTTCTTCAAAAAATGAGGCTGGCCGGAACGTAACTGGTAATAATAATACCTTTATCTCAACGAATGTGGGTTAAAGCAAGACGGCGCTATTTGTCACACAGCCCGTGTAATCATGCCACTATTGCCAGAATAATCTGATGAAGGAGGTTATTTCAGACGTCGAACCGGTGAAGAGGCCGTCTAGATCATGTGATATCACACCTCTATGCATTTCCCTTTGGGTCTACGTAAAGTCTAAAATCTAAATCTGCAACGATTACGGATTTGGAAACCAACCCCACTCGCATCATTCGATAAATACCACCCGAACGTTTCATCGAATATTGGAACCTCAGAAGGCGCCATGTTAGCCGCATTTTCGGCCCACATTTGACGGAAATATTTTTAAACATTAAACGTAAAGAACTGTATGATAATAATACTATCTGTTAAAATTTATTTATTTTTGTACTGTTTTTATTTTTTGAAGATAATATCGTAAATGAATCACCCTTTATATCAGTCATCCGTGTTGACGTTATCTCTAGATGCAGTTTTCATATCCAGTTGATCGTTTGCCTTTTTGGTTGTTATGATTTTCTCTTTCACGGCAGCTGATATTGGTTTTGTGGTGTTTTTGTTGTAGGCTGCTGATTTGGCTTCCTGCTAGTATGATTGCATTTACACTTATTACCACATTCTCCACATAATAAAATATTTTTGTATCCATTCTTGGCACGAACCCCCCAAATTTTGACCGTTGAAATGTTCTGATGTTTCATTTCACACTCTTCGTGGTGAGGTCGGTGTGATAGAGAGATGTTCGACTTACAGTAGGTGGAGTTACAAGAACTGTTGACTTAAATTTTTCATGTCGTTGTGGTGGAGAACTGTGAAAATTAAATATATTTCCAACTTTTTTGTTATCTTTTATTGTTAGTATACATTTGTGTTGCATTTAAGACAACTATTTTAATACACAAACACAAAATGTCGTTGTTGTTTTCTTGTTAGATGTTTTGTTCTAATTTGTCTATCTGCTATTATTAAAACTATTCTTTTCAGCATCCATCAATTTTCTGAGAGAGAAGTTTGCTCCAGGTTAATTACTCTATGGGTCAAATCATAGATTAACATATACTTACGTTTCAGTTCGAACAAAATTCTCTATTTTTATTTTTGTGCATTCACGCATTTACAATGTCCATATCCTTACATAGTTTGCACATTCAGAGGCACAATTTCAGCTTTGTTTATCAAACCTCAGCGACAGAATTCTTTTCTGGACGTTTTAACTAACTACTTCTAGACGTTCGATTCCCTTCAGTCAAAAAACCAAGAGCGAGTTTGTGGATTTCTAGTGTTCTAATCTATGGTGTTCATGGCCCCTAGAACAATTAATCGCTATGTGACAACATATCTTTACTTGGCGATTGCCTATCAACGACTGAATGATTTTCTGTTTCCAAAAATCCGTGACATAAGTCTTGAATATATGTATGTATCGGCTAGTTAATATGGCAGAGGTTCAAGTACAGAATCCAAATTGTTTATCATGTGGAAGCATTATAGCAGTTAATTTCAGTATTTTAATGACGTTTTAAGCCCCGTATTCAGTTCTTGCGAAGTTTTCGTAAGAAATTTTGATTCGTAAGAAAATTTGATTAACCTTGCAAATATATCATTTATAATTCCTCAATGCACCCATTTTATTTTTGACGCATGTAGTGTTACTTTTATTTGTTAAAATTATCAGAATGTCAAACAATTTTTTCGTACGACATATCTAAGGGTAACAGCCCTGCAATTGATTTTGCCTACGAAAGTATTAAGCAAATGGAAAGTGAGCGAAATTTTCGGTTCATGAAATTTTGATTATTTGTTCTACACGTACTTCTTATGCCAACGAAAATTTCATAAAATACCGGACTTTAGCCTGCAACTAATAAATTCATATGTATGTATTTTTTGTTTGTACATTAGGCCGGACCGAAAAAACAAAGTTGAAGTTACAGGGTTTGGTTACTCAGAGTTCACACACGAGAATTTTTCTTGCATAAGGCTTGAATTTATAGGAGAGAATCTCTTCCCCTCTTCCCCTATAAACTCAAGAATTGCCGTTTGTGAAGTCTGGGTTAGTAAAAATGGGTTAAGTAAAATACACACAATTAACCCCTTAACTTCTCTCGCAACACAAATTTAAATTTAATTGGGTTGTATTTCCAAAATTGTAAAGATTTTGAAATAATCATACATCTGGCATGGTGGTATGTGTGTCCATCGAAAGAATGCAGAACTCTTGAAACTTTGAAGTTGAAGACGGAATATTTTGCTATTTTTGCTCTTCTAAACTGCAGCAACGTAATTTTGAGAACTTAGAGTAAATGAGTTATATAAAGTAGATGGGGTAATTTCCGATATAACGCATCAAGAATATCCCGAAAAACTTGTATGGGGCCAACAGTATTCAGAATGGAAACACAACAGTATTAACGTTTGGAACTTTAATTAACTTTAATTTACCACAATTGACTTCTATAAGTTGGAAACAAGAAGATTAACGAGTTGCAATATTACAAATTTGTTCCCCTAAATAACTTCATTGTAAAAATGTTGATACCATCGGATCGGGTCACAACTGCAGAAACCGTATAATTTATTTTGCGGATATTCGTAATGCGCTGTATCGGCAATTACCTCTTCTCTATAAGCTATTTATACTAAGTTCTCCAAATTGTGTAGTGGCAGTTTTCAAGAGCAAAAATGGCATAAAACTACTTTACCTACTTTAAAATTTAAAGTAAACGACAGTTCCAAAATATTTGGGACATATTTCGAATTTTGCACATCAGAATTGTGTTTGCTGTTACTTTCACAGTGGCGTAAGTCACTCAAAGTCGACAGACATTGATTTGTGGCACTTTAAACCATAGATATTTTTTATTTATAATTTCAATTTTCAACATTCATTTTTGAGACTTTTAATCCAGAAGTTGCACGTAGTAAGTACAGTTAGTTTTAGCACTTGCACGCAAGTCAATGACATTTAAATGATTTTAATTTTTACCCCTACAGCTTCACATGTGAGTTTTGTTTGCACATTCACGATAGACTTTCCATGAAAACATTCTAGTTCATTCTAAGTAGCCGGAAAATGGAGCAGATTTCAAGTGAGGGCGCTGCTATTGTTTGCTGTTCCTTGGAGAAGTGTCCTTTTGAGTGTGTTGCATGTCGTTTCCTTGTGTTTGTTCTATTTTCTCTATCACACCAACGAAGAACAACATCAAGATTTGTTGCGAACGAGAAATTATTTTCTTCAGATTGCAAACAGTTTTGTGAGATTTTTTTTATATATAAAACGCATATGTATGTATGTCTATCATGTGGATACTATACTTACTGTCTTATTATATAAGTATATAAGTATGTGGATATTTTATGAACTGTTCTAGCTAGAAGAGAGTATACACACATACATACATACATAGATTTCAAGCAAATATTAAAGTTACCCTAAGGAGAAAAGCCACGGCATTTTTAACTTCGTTCTTAGAAAATGAGGGAAAATATATAAAAATGTCTATGTATGTATTCTGCATTTCAAATGTATACATTTCCATTTTGCACCCGAATTTTAGTGTGTTCCAAATGAAGAGCGGCCGAGGGACGGCATCATTGGAACGAAAAGATTAGTTTTAGATGCTGAACTATTTATTCAGTTGTAATTCCACTGATTAGCAAGATTAACCACTAATTCCACCTTAGAGCCTATAAGTTTCCTCGGAGAAGCTCAAAATGAGTTAATTATCGTAGGTATGAAAATAAGAAATAATAAGAAAAAATATCTACTTCAATTGATGTATTTATTATTGTCCGAAACAAGTTGTTCATTATGCTTTCCAAATAACCTAAACCTAGTACGAGGGTTGCATTTTATGTTTCGGGATTACAGAACAAAAACAAATATTAATCCCCCATGAAGATTTATACACTTTTGCATGCGTTTGAACCAATTGTCGGAACACTGTTGCCACTCTGAGATGCATTCTGAATGCAGCAACCGCTTCTTCAGGTGTCGAAAAACGTTGACCTCTCAGTTTGTTTTTTACGTACGGGAATAAAAAGAAGTCATTCGGGGCCAAGTTAGGACTATACGGCGGATGACCCATCAAATCGATGTTTTGGGTGCTCAAAAATGCAGTTGTTTCAGTCGATGTGTGAGAGCTCGCATTGTCGTGGTGAAGAGTGATCCATCTTCGGCGGTTGGTTTTCCTGATTTCTTGGAAGACAACTGGCAAACAAATGGTTGTGTACCACTCAGAATTCAATGTTCTGCGTTGTTCTAGTGGTACGGTTGCGACATGTCCGGTTTTTCCGTAAAAACAGTCGACCATTTGCTTGGAAGTGCTTCGGGCGTTGACTCCATACAGTTGACTGCTGTTTACTTTCGGGCTCATACGCATAAATCCAGTATTCATCACCTGTCACGATTTCATAGACGTGTTTCGAAGCACCGCGATCGTATTTTTGGAGCATTTCTTTCGACCAATCGACACGAGCCTTTTTTTTGAGCGATTGACAAATTGTATGGGATCCAACGCGAACAAATTTTGTTGACAGTCAAATGTTTATGCAATATTGAATGTATGCTGGTCCCATTAATGCCTACGGTTGTCTCAATCTCACGATAGGTCACATGACGATCTTGCAAAATCAGTTCGCACACAGCATCAATGGTTTTCGGAACAACAGCTGATTTTGGACGACCTTCACGAAATTCGTTTTGGAGTGAACTACGACGACGATTGAATTCACCATACCATCGATAAACACTGGTCATTGATGGAGCTTCATCGCCAAAAATGTAATTAAGTTCAGCCATGCACTGTTGCTGAGTTAATCCACGTCGAATGTTGTAACAAATAATCGCACGAAAATGTTCACGATTTAATTTCATTTTTGGGCCGAGATGAATCTTTCAAGTTACTGTAAATAACACAAATAGCGCTCATATGTCAAAACGTTCTGAGTACGCATAACGTCAAAAATGTCCAACTTTACGATAGAGCTGTCAGTTGCCAGATTGCAACACTAGGGTTGCCAAATCCCGAAACATAAAATTCAACCCTCGTATACAATTAGCATGCATATTCTTTAGTTTGGGATTTTGACGAGTATTGAGACAAGTGATCACTACTAGTAAAAATTCCAGATTTTAAATAAATTACTAATGTGTTTAATTTTTGGTTTCTTCGGTCTGCAAACCGTATTTTAAGTTGACGAACTAAGTCTTTAGCAAAACAAGTTGTTAGTGTAAGTAGTTTTTCCAATAAAAATCTAATAGTACCCTGTAAATCAATAAGAGTAGCAGTATCTTTACTACATTCTTTAACAGCAATAAAAGTGTTATTGACATTTTTTATAAGCTTGATTTCAAAGTCTGACAATGGGGTCAATGACAAATCTAATAGGTCCTGATTGCCACATTTGTAAATTGCATTTTATTAATCAATTAATCGCACTGATTTGTTCGAGTTAATCGTTAATCGACAAATTAATTATTCAAATATTCGGTTAATTTTATAACATGATTAATCGATTAACCGAATAATGATTAATTGAATGGTTACCCTAGTAGAGACTGAAGGTTCGTAGGTCTTATATTGTATGTTGGCCAGATTTGTCTTGCGCGTATAGAATGTGTGCCCCTAGTCCACTTATCCCGTTATCAGGAAGTAGATCCAAAGCATCCACAACCCCATGCAATCAAGACCTATTTTTCCCTAATTTTGAACTTTTACCGTTTTTTTTTTACCTATTTATCCTTTTTTATCCATTTACCTATTTATCCTTTTATTCTATGTTTAACACGTTCCAAACGATTTTCCCGTATTTTTACATTATACCCCCATTTATGACATATTTTAGAAACATATAATTTTTATGAAGACTTCTTGCATATTCATATTTTGCTCTTCTTACACGTACAAACACAATTTTTAACATGCATATATTTTCTTTATTTTTTTGGTTTTTTAAGTTTTACATAATTTAACTCTATTTTGAATAAATTCCCAATCATTACAAACTAAATTTCTCGTTTAAATGTTTACCCTATCTATCCTTTTTTCGC
Organism: Phaonia tiefii; assembly: GCA_963931995.1. NCBI lineage: Eukaryota > Metazoa > Arthropoda > Insecta > Diptera > Muscidae > Phaonia > Phaonia tiefii. Next base: position 96,096,691 of record OZ008371.1, on the reverse strand, counting down.
CCAAACACTCTTATTAACACATTCCCAATCATTCCAAACTAATGTTCCTCTATTTTTAAGTTTTACCCTTTCCTGCCCCTCTCAACCTATAATTATATACATATTCCCAATGATGCCATTTTTTTGCACTTCCAAGTTTTATGTTGGTTTTGCTGTTATTTAACATATTTCAAATCATTCCAAACTATTTTTATTGCATTTTGATGTCTAATTCTTTTTCGCCAATTTTTACACCTTTCTAACCACGTATAATAAATCTAATAAATCCCCAGTCATTATATAACACAAATTTTGGTCTGCCTTTAGTAGCTTTATTTTAACTTATATTCCAATTATAAGTCGACCTCTAGACCCAGTCATTCCATACTAATGATGTCGTTATTTGTAGTTCTTCACCACATGTACTATTTACTTAATATATGTAGGTACATTCCCCATTTTCCCTCCGATTTTTTAGTCTTTATAATTCTGCCCTGTCAGATAGACGTTTATTATTTTCTGCACCTTCCACAACATTCCTATCGATTTTTGTCACAGTTGCCTCTTATGTATAAGTATATCCAAATTCAAAAAAAATTCCTCTCGCGAATCGAAAAATTCGGCTCCTCTTCATTATAAAGCTCTCACTCCCAGTAAAATAAAAATTAAACTCCGAATCGAATTTGTATTTATTATATTTGATTTGGTCGGGAGCGATTCAAATAAACAAAAATTTTAAAAATTAAATTCGCTCGAGATTTTAATTTTTTTAAACTCGGAATGAGCGCTTTATATTGAGGGGGAGCTGAATTTTTCGGCTCGCGAGCGGAATTTTTTACTTACTCTGTTTTTAACCATCAATATGACTTTTTGAGGTGAGCTCAAATATTGCGTGATTTAAATCCTTGCAACCAGCCAGAACTTGCATTGTAACTGCCTTCCTTCGCTTGAATGTCCCTATGTAATGCCTTTGCCTTTTCCTTGATCATATCCCCACTAACTGGAATATTGTCGCACAAACCAGTTGTACAAAGCTGTTTACATGCGTGGATACTCTCCTTCTTTAAGTGTCTTTCTTCTTGGCGTTCCAAATGTATAGTTTTCAATAAGTTTTATTTATGTCAGAAATTGTCGATTTTGCAACATCATAGCGATGTGCCAAAGAAGTAACACTAGCACCTTTTTCAATTTCTTTTATAATGTCGCTTTTTGTTTTAAGGACAAATTCTTTCTTTTTTCGAATCCATTTTTATGTAACAATTACATAAATATGTAAAAAATCAATTTTGACACAAGAATTTCACGGAATATGCGCGCACGATTAACTAAATTACACTTCATAAAATCCGTATTTGTGTGTGCAATTTGTCAACTTACTCTAAAAGAATCGTTACTTTACCGTTATTTGTTGGTTTCTTTTAATTTTTTGTTTGTCCGCGGTCCAAACAACCGGTGATGAAGATCTGTGGCTAGATCTGAAATAGCTATACGGTTTGCCAGGAATCATAGGGAAACATTTGCAAAACTCCTTTTTTAAAAAAAATATATATGTATCTAAAGTAATAGAGATATAGAATGGCCTCGAGCTTGACAATAATATTAAAAAGTACCAATAAAAAGGCCGAATAAACAGAAATCATCCCTGATGAATATGCATTACCAGTAAAGATGTACTTTATTTTTACTGAGCTTTTTTTCAGTAATCAGCAAAAATTTACTGGTAATACAAACTAAAGTTCATTATCAGTAAAACTTTACTGATACTGCTATTTTGAATGCAGTAAATATAAACTGCAGTGTGCCCATTAGGGGTGCCAAACGAGAAATACCGAATGCCGGGATTATTATTAATTTTGAAAAACATAGAACTAAAAACAATGACAAAAGTTCAATGTAGTGTTATTTTTTTGGAAGAGTCGAAAGGTGCACCTCAAGCAAAATGCAACTTGTGCAAAAAGGGTTTAAAAGCCAATGGCGGCTCTACAAAAGGTTTAATAACATCTTAACATAAGGTAATTTTGGCATATGTATGTCTATCATACGGCTTACTCTCCAAAAATTACGTCGTCGGGTAGAACATGTTATTTTAAGCAAAGAAAGTAAAATAACATAATCGGGGCAAATGCATAGTTTCGGAGTTATGGACCTCGACATTTCGGATACTTTTTCCACTAACGTACCGTGTAAAGCCATGGATATCACGTTTTGGTATAAAACAAGTCATAACAAACTCAAAAAATAATGTAGCATTTTTCGATAAGTCGCTTAGTTATCGAGTTATCGGATGTTGACGTTTTTCAAACAAAACTTTAAAAAAAATTTTAAAAAGTTGTTTTTGTTAGGAAAAAAATATTCAAAAAATCACGCGATGTTTGTAAAAGAATTTTTGTTTTTGTATGAGAAAAGTAAAAAAATCGATAATTTTTCTAAATGTCAATAGTGGTCTTCATGAAAGCTCGAAAGAACCTCGTAAACTCGAAAACATCGTAAACTTGAACAGCAAACGTCAAAACAAACAAATTTCCCATACAAAGCGACTTGCTCAAAAGTGGAAAGATTTCGAGGCAAATTTGCTGCGCAAACGTGGGATGGAGAAACGTGTAAACTTTTGACATTTCGTTGTCATCTGACTAGGATGGATAAATAAGGTGATAGCACTAGAACAGTAGAAAAAGTATACATACATAATACATGCAATTGCTACTGCTACCACCTTATGTAACCATCTTGGTCAGCTGATATGTTTTGAGCACAACTACGCTGAGCAACTTTACCTGGTGCCTCATGCAACGGTGCGAGGGAAACGTGCGCTGAGCAAAAGTTCCAGGCTTTCGCGTTTGCATGAATGCCGCTAATAATAATTTTTCTAAATATCGATAACTAAGCGACTTATCAAAAAGTGCTACATTATTCTATGACTTTGTTTTGTATTGTTTTATACAAAAAACTGATATCAATGGCTTCGTTAACGCCATAACCCTCTCACGTACCGAAATTTCGGAGCCCATAACTCCGAAACTATGCATTTGCCTCGATTTTGTTATTTTACTTTTTTTTTTTCTTAAAATAACGTATTCTATTCCCCTTGTTGTTGGTTTTTGGAGTATAAGCGTAATGTAGAATCGCGGAAAATCAAGGGATCCCGAAATCCCGGCCTTTCGGGATCGGTATTTCGAAAATCCCGAATCCCGGGATTTTAAAAAATCAATCCCGTTTAGCATCCCTAGTTCCCATGTATGGAATGTTCAAATGTAAAACTAGGTAATCTTTTGTACAACCAAGAAACAAATATTTCCGAAGATCGCATTTCAGTCAAAGAAAAATCATTGTCGTGTTTTTTTTCTTTAATTATAGAAAAACGTACATCACAATTTACAAAATTAATAAAAACTAAATTAAAATTAACAAAAAATATTTTCGAGAGGGGGGGGGGGGGCTTAACCCACCCTTTGAGCACCGGCCTGCTAACTCATATACGCTGCTCATCTGCTGTTTATATCGGTTGTACTATTTGGCACCAGGTTCTCTAGATAATTCTGGTGACATCTTCATGTTCCTGGTTTGGCGAGCTGGTATTTTGCAAGGCATACTTTCAGTCACAAATGTTAGCCAAGCCAAATATATAAAGCATTCACTTTAACATTATGTACTTTGAATTATTCATTAAGCGCAAGTAAAGCTTTTAGTCGTAACAATATGATAAGACTCGAACGTTTTTCCACGTTTAATCGCGTTCGTCATGATGGCAACAAATATTTTTACTAATATTTAAAATTTAACCCTATGAGTGAACCCTATTATAATAACAAGTTCAAACAATTTCCATGACAAATAAACCTAAATGTTTGCAAATAGTTTGAGACTACATATGGCACACAGCTCTTAAAAATTGTATGAAACAAAATGAAAAGTAGTCAGTGTGAGTCCAGAGCCCACGTTTTCATGTACAAGTGTTGGGTGTTTTCTTGAAGGGTGCTATTAATATTTGTACACAATTTATAAGTTGGTACTTTAATTCAGACATGGACTTCCGTAACATTTTTTTGTGGTTTTTATTTGTATGTAAATAACGCTCATACGCTGCCGCCGTCATATACGAGTACGTTCCATTCCACTTGTTGCTATACGAATTTGTTCAACATTTCAGTGGTCACATCCAAAGTGGTTGTGCTACTTTTAATATTCCTTTCATGTTTTGTAATGTTTTCTTGTGTATGCTACATACTACATACATAGATACTCAAACCATTTAAGTTCATCAGGTGTCTACGCCTGTGAGTATTTAACAAAAGTCCAAGTCGACTAAAATTATGTCGGTTCCGGGCCGCTGCTGACAACAGTAACCTTTTAGTGATTGTAGCGACTGTATATTTTGTCTACCATTTGATTTTAACTTGTTAACCCTTGATCATAATAAAATTAAGATTTATGTTAATTCTTTAACTAATAATTTATTAATTTTAACTCAATTGATAACTTTAAATTATTATATCACTAACAAAGTTTGATTTTATTATATTTTGCTCTTCATGTCTTCTATACTTTTAAAATAGCTTTGCTTGTTAGGACCATAACTCATATCATTGCGACAGCTAATTTTGATCAAAACTCACCTAGACCACCTTTAATTTAAAAAGGATTTGTAAATAATAGCTCTGTTCGAGTACTCGAAAATTTGTACAAATTTTTACTGGACCGTGTTCGTTTACTCCAAAAGTCCAAAAAATGTAATAATGGGTAGACTACTTTTAGGCGAATACATTTCTGCCCTTATTATGGATTCACAACTAGACCGAAACCAGTTGTAATTTGAAGACTAGTTGTAATTTCGGTATTATGATTTACAAACAGTAACACAATTCGTTAGTTTATATAATATTTAACAACTGTGAATGACAACCGTCGTGATTCATAATAGCTACAAAATGACAACACAACTGAAAACTAACGAATTGTGTTACCTTTATTGAAGTCAACCAAAAAAATAGCACATTTTTTTAATTTTTTTATAAAGTGTTCAAAAAAGGTCTTTAGTTAAGAAACCACTATTGTCATGAGTTTTGTTGTATCTCCAGATGTCTAGCTTCCATTTTTAGTGCCTTTAAATAAGTGAACCGGAGTGTATGTTCATTAGGCATATAACAAATTTTGACGAAAAAATTGGCATACCACCACGTGGTGGCAAATATTGTACAAGTAATGAATGTCACTTTTTTAGGTGATCTCGGTTCAAAAACGTTCCGCGCAAAAAGCGATTTCTAAAAAAAGTCAAATTTTTTTTTTAATATTTTTATTTTTTTTTAATATTTTTATTTTTTTTAATATTTTTATTTTGACGTATAATACGTCTTACCTTACGGTATGAGGAGTCATGTCAGGTTTTTATTGTTGTAATCTTTATTTCATTGAATTTGAGGAAACGGCTAGATGAATTTTTTTAAAATTTTTTTTGTAGGTAAATGAAGATGTTATCTTTCGTTTGATATACATTTCATATTGGTTGATATATTTCTAGTATTTTAATTTCTCAAATGAAAATTGTTTAAACACATACACTCAAACATATGTGTTTGGTTGAGTGTTTTTGGTTGCTCAACATTGCTTAGGAACATGTATCTAGTAAAAAGTGAAACGAACAACAAGCTAATGTTGCTTGGCAACATGTATCTAGTAAAAAGTGAAACAAACAGTAAGCTAACGTAATAAAGCTTTTTTGCGAAAGCTTCAATAAAGCTGTTGTAACATTAATTTTGAATTGTAAGGCGTAAAGCTTTCACACAACGCTCGAATGCTAATGCGAAGACTCGATAAGGTAAACCTTTTTTAATATTAGGGCGGCCCTCTCAACATTCGCAGAACTTATTTCAATAAAAATATTAATTAAAATACATAAATTGAATTAAGTTTAAAAAAATTGAACATAATATTTTTTTTTTAAACGGACTTGAATCAAATGCCGTTGGTAAATATAAAAATTACAGCAGACAGTTGTCCGAGGCCTTCGGCCACGGACTGTCCCTGCAGGCTGTGTCAGAGACACGGCCATTAAGTTTAACGTAGAATACGCCATCCGAAAACATATTACATATAACAATAAATGATAAATAATATAAGCAAATGAATTTTATTGTTGTATATGTTTTCTGTCTTATCGGATGGCGTATTCTACGTTAAACTTAATGGCCGTGTCTCCTGACACAGCCGCAGAGGGGGACAGTCGTGGCCGAAGGCCTCGGACAACTGTCTGCTGTAATTTTTTTTAAATTTTTGTCAATTGTTATATGAAATAAGTTTTAAGTTTAAAGTATGTGATGATTTACACAATGGTAAAATGTCTTGCACAATTTTAATTGCACGCTCTGCGCAGATGTTACTTCGCTGAACTTCCTCAATAGCTGCTGGTTTTTTACCCAATGGTCTGAGAAAACATTCATTTGGTTTTGTGAAGCCGCCAATGATTTTCTGTATGTGGGCGAAATTATTTTTGTTGAAAGTATGATCGGAAAACAGATTTCGCTCAAAGCCACCACACAAACTTACAAATAGGATACAATTGCTAACGATATTCAGGAATAAGTATAAGGCTAAAAGTGCCAAAATAGCTCTAGAATTCCAACGGGCATTACTGAGTGCTGGTATTGCTTTAAATTTTATGTAGGGGAAAAACGTTAATTTTTCTCGAAGTATGTAAAAGCTTGGACCAATTCATATAAGTATTGCATGTCATTTCGCCATTTAATGCTTTTATAACCTTAATACACTCTTTATTTTGTTTATACTCTTTTTTTAGATCATCGTAATTTTCTATTAAATTTGGAATAAAATTGTATGAAATATTGGGCGATGATGTTTTTCCCTCTAAAAGCTCATCCATGACATGTTTTAATATCAAATCTAGCACATGATGTTGACAACCAATATACTGTGGAGCGGGCAATGAAAAGGATTTCAAAAAATTTTGTAGGCGAGTGACAACACCATGGTGTCTGCCAGTATTCACACTGGTTGTATCGCAAATTATCATTTTAATTGATTCCAACAAGTCGAAATCACATAATAATTCTTTTATTCCGTGAAATATCGTCGACGCTTTTCCATCATTCAGAACTAGTACACCTAATTTTACTTCCCTAGAAGCATTTTTCAGTACTACGACCTGATATTCCTTCTTTCCAATTTTTTCCCCGTCAAAATGCAAGCACCAGTTTTCATTGTTAAGAGTGTTTTTCAACAGTTTTTTCTTTTGTTCGGCATTTTTGGTGTAAGCTTTGTAAATTCCAGGTTGGGATGGCGACAATATCTCTACACCAGATTCAGACAACTCTTTACATATTTTTGCGGCCTTTCTAGTGCTAACGTTTGCATTCATAACTAAGTTAACAGCTCCTTTCATAGACTTCTTTTTTTGTAATAGGCTGGCAGGTGGTTTGTAGGTAATATCATCATCTGATGACACCTGATCATGGTCCATTATGGTTGGAAGTTTGTAATCATCATCCAACGGCACATTATCGGTTTCAGATATTGAAATCGGGAAATGCTCCGATTCGTCTGATTGTTGCTCTTCGTTGTTTGAAGTTATATCAAAAATTTTATTAAAACTATATTTATTACGGCGTTTTAAAAAGTTTTGGTACGACTTTATTAATCTTTCCACATTTCTTTTAATAGACCTTAAGGAAAGTGTTTTAAAATTGAGTTTCTTCCACAAAACTGAAAGTCCACTAACGACAATTTGTGTTCTTCTTTTCTTACACTTTATTTCCTTTCCAAGGCTATTAAATCTTCCAATAACAAACTTTTCTTTGGCCTTTTTACATAGTTTGAACAATGGAATGTCCACATTTTTTATACATTGTGTATTGGTAGCTAAATTTTCTTTCCACGTATTACAATGCTTTTCAACATTTTTAGCACTTGTCTTAAACATTTTTACACGAATAATATTTAATTATCCCGTTAAAAACAGATTTGAAATATTTATTTCAATTTCTAAATTGAATGATAAAACAAATGACTATACGATGTTATGATTATTTCACTATGCGAGTTCTTGAATAACTTGCTTTTTCTTTTTTAAATTTTTTAATATTGAATCAGAATTTTCTGAAGAAAAATTACTTTGGGGTGGGTGGGGCACTTCCCTTAGGTCCATTAAAAGGCGTTTGGAATAATAGGAAGATTATTATTTAAATAAATATCTATTATTATGAAGAAAAACGTGTACACTGTACAAAACTTTTTTTGTTTTTTTTTCAGCAGTTCTGATAAAAAAGTAATTTCGTTTTGCGCGGAAACTTTTTTGCAATTTCGCAAAAAAAAAAATAATGGGGGTTCATACTTTTCTATGCTCTATTCGACTATGGTATGCCGTTTTTCGTATTTGCAAAAATTGTAAAAAGTTATATGCCTAATGTTCATATGTCGAGGAACAAATTTTCATTACATGCAGTATGCTTTTCAGTATACAACATTTATTTTAGCCTCGTTCATTTCGTCCAGTATATACTCTAAGAGTATACTATTCGAAAAGAACACACCGCCTTTAGGCAAAATTAATTTGACAGCACTTTTGTCGACTGTCAACTGTAGCAGTTGAAAAATAGAAATATTGAACATTTACCCGAATGTATTTGTTTCTTTATTTGTCACTTTAGCTGTGTCAGAGCTTCTGGCCTAGAGCATACATTTTTGCCTACAAATCGATAGAACGTGAGTTCAAACCTCAGAGAAGGCACAAAATTAAAATATTTTTTTAATTATTTCTCGTACTAATTACTCTATGTTTTAACATACCTCATTTACCAGCAATATTAAATAAAAAAAAATCATTAAAATATAGTTAAAAATTAAACATAAAATTAAAAAGATATGTGACTTAACTAGGATTCGAACTGAAATCTTGCGATTGTTAGTTGCATGTGTTACTCATCATGCCACCTTTGAATTTCAAACGGCGAGACAATACTTGAGTACAGCAAAATTTGAGTCTGTCTCAGGGAACGCTGAAAATCTGGAAACTAAAAAATGCTCACAAGTTCTCATTTTCATTTATTTTACTTTTTTTAGAAACCCGACAACTCTACTATCCACTGCTCGACTTATAGTGGAAAATTATCGACTGTAACGTATACACTTTTCATTTGAATGGGGAAACGCGTATACTGGCTTTTGTAGATTTTGTAATACTTTGAAACATTATACTACTACAAAATTAAAGACAATAGAATAAATAAATTGTTTCAACTTTGTTTTCTCCCATTTTGTGGTCGGACATGCTACCCTTGTGTCAACTGATGCAAGTTCTAGTTTCGCATTAAATAGCCTGTTGGTTTTGGGACAAACTCGAACAAATCTAATAACGGATGGTAGAACCTAGAGTACAATTAGAGTATTAGAGTAAAAAATGTTTCACATCTGATTCTTTACAATCGAATATTTTTCTGGCTTCTATTGCTAAACCCCAAATAACTATGTCATCAATGAATATGATTCAGCAAATCTTTAAGTAATTTGACAAGCAAATTTTTATTCAAAAATTCTTGCATTAGAAAGACAATTGTGAATGACGTTATTAGAAATATATGAAACTAATTGAACTCGGGCAACACTGGGTGCATTTCTCAATTCATGCAAGAATGTCCGAAAGACATCAAGTGATGTAAAATGAATTCGTGCCACATTTGAACTCGGAATCACTTGGTGTATTTCACAAATCATTCCAAGTATGTCTGAAAGACATAAAGTGGTGTACAACTAATTGGTGTTATATGTATTGAAACATTTGGGTATGCGAATTGTTTATGTTGATGGTTATATTGTTTGGTCATGACATGTCATATTTAAAAGTGGAAAAACAATGCCGTTAGATTAACTGGTGTCCTTAATATTAGACTGCAGATTGTTAATCTAAATTTCGGGAGCTCACAAGAATACACGCAAACAAAGCCAATGGTGAATGACGTTATGCCTTCCATCCTTGTTTAGGTAGAACACTAAAACACATTGACAAATAGTGGCAATATATTTTCAATACCTTATTGTTTCAATCATGAGGGTTCGCTGAAACAGCTGATCGACAGCTGAAATCCGGTGAGAAAGTGAAAATTGGTTGATAATCAACTAATTTACAGGCTTATAAGTGTACAAACGTACGCAAAACCGGGGTTTTATCAGGTTTTCAAGATTTTGGGCGCGTTTGGGAAATTTCACAAGCAGATTCTTGTTTCACTCGACAACACCTACAAGAAAAATACTATCGATTCCCAGGTATTTCTACTTTAGTCTTTTTTGTATCACTGTATTATCCGCAGTCACTACTTGAAAAGTCGAAACTAAAAACAGCAAAACTCGAGCAGTCTTTACCAAACCTTATGTATCTATTGATCCCATGGAGATCCCATTTGGAAATTTGGCTATAATGTAGCCCTTTTTGGTGGGGAAATCAAAAATTAAAGATACGCCAGGATATTCAAGGACAAAGGATACTTTGGAGTCTTCAATATCATTGAACCACAACGACATGACTGTTGTATCGGTATCGGTATTAAAACGGTTTTGCAAGCTTTAAAATGATATCCAACATTTTGAAATCCATTAACGCATTCAAAAGTTATGCCATTTTTAAATCAGGTCCTTTTTTCACAACAAAAACTATTCAATTCAGGTGTCATAAAATTCGTATGGACGAGGAGAAACTACTGTCCAAATTTTATACCAATCAAAAGTGGTTGATTTTTTTTGGAATTACCTTATTAAATGTATGGTACTTATATTTCAATTCTAATAAAAATAGAAAAATAAAATATAAAAGAAAATGCATGTGAGCTCACGTTTTATTTCTAAAGCTTTAACTTCGCAGACACTATAGACGGAGGTATGGATTAAGCAAACGACGTCGACCCTGTTATCTTGCAGCTTTTATAAAAATATCAACTATTTCATGAACCGATAATTTCTCTCACTCTCTTTCACTCATTTGCTTACTCGATTCTTACTCTATTCGAAAATTTTGTGCACAAAATCAATTACAGGGTTGTCATGCCAAAGTTATTTCGTATGAAAACCATTGTTTGATAAGTGTTTGAAGGGGTATTTTGACATTTCGATTATTTTAATAACCAAAAGTAACACCAGATGCGTTAAAATTAAAATGGAACACGGATTTGAATTATTCATGAAATATTTACAATGCAACTCAGAGACAGATGGTACCATTTCTTACAAAAATGTCGCAAGAACTGAATGCATGGCTTTAGCAATACCAAGTTTTGAGCTAAACAGCGGACAGTTACATTTTGTACGGCGGCAAAATGTTTACTTCGGCTTTGAACTCAGATGTAAAAACAGTTTTTCTTTTGATTCAAGTCTTCTTTGGACAGAAACGCAGACACTCATTTCCTTTTAAGGGTTATTAGCAGATACGTCAAAGTCAAATTGTTGCTGATGGTCGTATGTAAATACATTATGTATTGTGCGTGCAAAGACTTTGAATGAGTTCGCCCATCTTGGCCACCAACAGCTATTGAAAAATAGTACATATTCCCTTTTAGTCGAAACCAAAGAGTTAATTTAAGCCACAAAAATCATGTTACCCGATGACCAGGACCGAACAAGTGTAGCGTTATATTATTACTACTGTATAAAATAAAATAAATCATTTGCAATTGAATTTAATGCCTCCATCTTACATAAAGCTAGCTGGCTGAGTTGTACGTCATGTGTGGATAATACGTACAGCCAGGGCCAAAATAATAGTTGCACTACAATTAATTTAATTGAAATATGCTCCAAATTTCACTTAGATATGCATTCTGATATATAGGAACACTGCACAGCTTGCTGACAAGGGCGTTCTAAAAAAATTAATAGCAAAAAAAAGAGAGGGAGACACGCTCTATAATGACGATACTCAGAAATAAATAGTTTGCATCCGATTTGAGAGTTGCTTGCTGATTAGCAAAACAAATCGTTCTATGGATCAAGTAGAATATACACACAACATTTCAGAAAAAATACAATTAACCCCTTAACCTCCCGCAAGGCACTTGAAGTAAACACGCCGTGGGTAATGTGTGAAGGATGCATTTTTTTCGGGTAGGTTTGTTCCGCTTTTTTTTGCTCTAATTCAATACACCCAGCGAAATAATTATAAAGGCAATATATTTTTTCTCGGTAATCGCAATGCACTGCGATTTTGGCGTAGAATTTTAATATATACATGAGTGATTAGGTATATTATGTTAGAGAATGTAATCATTCGATCTCTTGTACAATTTAAATGAAAAAGATCGTTGATTTTTCTAGTTCTGGTGCGAAATATATATAAAGGCAACTTGGAAAAGAAACTTTATTCCAACAGCAGTAACTACGATTGCAAACAGAAGTGGGTTTTTTTTGTTATTTTATTGTTTTAAAATTAGCGTAGGTCAAATTAAGAAAAATCAATTTATATAGAATGCCTGGTAGAAAGTAGCTAAGTAAAGAAGAAAAGGGAAAAATTGGACTGTCCAATCAGGAAATGTTGAGGCGATTGAAAGGATCTAGTTGCGTCATTGAGAATTTTATAAAATGGGGTGGTCGATATGGAAACACAAAGCGACCAGGAAGGACAACGCCGATAAGTGACAGCGCCAAAAAAGAGATCAAAAGGTTTGATGTTAAAGAAAACTTCAGCGATAAGGAAATTATTGCTGAATTGAGCTTGGAAGTAGGGTTGCTTTTCGGAAACCTCCGTTAGCTAGCTAGAGTGAGAAGGCGAAACAAATGAGCATCAAATCAGGTTTAGTAGGTGACTGATGTCACTGAAGCTCATCAAACAATCGGGCATATTCTTTTGTCCTTAGAAGGCGGATGAGCCAAACATACGGGCCAACGGCGGATAGAAACTAAAAGAAGAAAATCCAGGTTCAACATATCGCATCCTGGTCAGCGTCTGATCCATAATGGGCGGCTGCAATAAAATATCCTGGCAGTAGGTAAAATGCAAAAACCCGGTGGGCTGGGTTTGCCTTCCGCCACCGTTCATAATGGCAGTGAAAATACAAAAACGAAACAGAAAACAAAAACAACCCCTATTTGTTGACGACCCCCGCAAACGTTATAAGGACCACGATTTACGGATATGCACTTGGAATGTAAGAACTCTATATAGATCCGGTGCAAGTATCCAACTGGCAGATGTCCTCGAAAGTTATAAGGCTGACATTACCGCTATCCAGGAAATGCGATGGACAGGACATGTCTGCACAAGAAAAAGAAACTGCGATATATACTACAGTTGCCATGAAAAAAAACATGAATTTGGTTGTGGTCTCTAGGTTCAATCCTGTGAGTGAACGAATAGCCACAATCCGCATAAAAGCGAAATATTTTTATATTTCCCTAAATTGTGTGCATGCCCCGACAGAAGAGAAAGATGATGATGCCAAAGACATATTCTATGAGCTCCTAGAGGAAACGTATGACCGCTGCCCTGGCCATGACATTAAGATTGTACTAGGAGATTTTAATGCCAAAGTAGGAAGGGAGAATGTGTTTAATCCAACTATTGGCAATTTCAGTCTTCATGCTGACAGTTCCGACAACGGTATGAGACTGATTGACTTTGCCGCGGCAAAAAACATGGTCATTAGTGGCACAAGATTCCAGCATAAAGACATCCACAAGGCTACTTGGGTATCCCCTGATCAAAGAACTAAGAACCAAATTGATCACGTGGTAATTGATGGAAGGCACTCATCCAGTGTAATTTACGTACGAGTGATCAGAGGAGCTAACATCTATTCTGATCACTACCTGGTAGCAGCAAAGGTTCGCACAAGATTAAGTAGAGCGAAAATCGTACGAAACCAGACGCAGAGGAAGCTGGACATCTGAAAGCTGCAATTACCAGAGGTAGCCACAGCCTACTCAAGGAAGCTCTCGCAACTTTTGGCACAGAACCCACCCCCTCCCGATGACGATCCTGATGCGCAGTGGAAACCCATTTCCGACTCTATAAAAACTGCCGCAACAACCGTACTTGGTTTCGAAAAGCCGCTTCGCAATAAACCGTGGTACGATGAAGAGTGTCGCATAGCACATGACGAAAAGAACGCTGCACGTATGGTAATGCTTCAGTCAATTGCAACGCGAGCTGCAACTGAGCGGTATAGGGAGAAGAGAAAGGAGGTAAACCGTCTCTTTAGGCGTAAGAAACGGCAGTGGAGAAAACGCGAGAGTGAGAAAATTGAGACAGACAGAAGGAAGAACAAAGCCCGAAAATTCTACCAAAAAGTTAAAAACGGAACTAATGGACATGGTTCAGGGCCCCCCTTCTGTAAAGACAAGGACGGAAATCTCGTCGCAGATGTGCAGAGCATGTTGGGAATATGGAGAGAGCATTTCTCCGCGCTACTAGTACCTGAGATATCCAATGACGATGGGACAATCGATCACAATATGGACGACGACGTCGATTGCCCCCTCCTAACCAAGACGAGGTCAGAACAGCTATTGCCCGGCTTAAGAACAACAAAGCCGCAGGAGCCGATGGATTACCGGCGGAGCTGTTTAAGGCTGGCGGCGATGAGCTGATAAGGTGCATGCATCAGCTCATTAGCAAAATTTGGTTAGATGAATGCATGCCCGGCGATTGGAGTCTCAGTGTACTATGTCCCTTATTTAAAAAAGGTGACACGAGTATTTGTGCCAACTACCGTGGAATAAGCCTTTTATCCATAGCATATAAGGTTCTATCAAGTATAATGTGCGAAAGACTAAAACCAATTATCGCTGACCTGATTGGACCATACCAGTGTGGCTTTAGGCCTGGAAAATCGACAACTGACCAGATTTTCACGCAACGCCAAATCCTGGAGAAGACACACGAAAAACAAATCGACACCTATCATCTATTTATCGATTATAAAGCAGCCTTCGATAGTCCGATACGGGAGAAACTCTATGAAGCAATGTCTGAGCTTGGTATTCCTGCAAACCTCATACGCCTTTGCAGGATGACCTTGACGAACACCAAATCCGCAGTGAAAGTTGGTAAGGCTCTTACCGAACCTTTCGAAACTAAGCGAGGCCTCAGGCAAGGCGACACCCTATCGTGCGATCTCTTTAACATCTTAATGGAGATCATTATGAGAAAAGCTGCAGTCAATATGAATAAAACCATCAGCAGCAAAAGTCACATGCTGCTCGCGTATGCTGATGATATAGATATAATTGGGCGCACAATTAGAGAAGTTACTGCGGTTTTTTCGAGAATTGAGAAGGAGTCAGCAAAAGTGGGTCTGACGGTGAATGAGGACAAGACAAAATTAATGGTTTCAAACAACAGGGCCTCCACGCGATTAGACCAAGGCGTGAACGTTGATAACCGTTATAATTTCGAGATAGTGAACGAATTTATATACCTCGGATCTGCCGTGAACAAAAACAACAACGTCAGCCTTGAGATCAAACGGAGAATTGTGCTTGCGAATAGATTTTATTTTGGGCTAAGCAAGCACTTTAGAGATAAAGCCCTCTCTCGAGTAACAAAAGTCCAGCTGTACCAGACTCTCATTCAACCTGTCTTGCTTTATGGCGCAGAATCCTGGGTCCTATCGCAAGCAGACGAAACATCTGTAGGAGTCTTCGAGAGAAAAATACTCCGAAAAATGTATGGCCCTATAGTGCACAACGGCGAGTATCGGCGACGCATGAATCATGAGCTGTATGAGCTTTATCCTGACATTGACATAGTTAAGCGGATCAAGATAACGCGATTGCGCTGGCTAGGCCATGTCAGTAGAATGGATGAAGATGAACCAGCGCGAAGGCTTTTCGAAACCGAACTCGAAGGAAGACGAAAAATAGGAAGACCAAGACTCCGCTGGAGGGATCAGGTTGACGAATCCCTGCGTACACTTGGTATTGCCAACTGGAGAAATAAAGCAAAAGATCGAACTGGTTGGCGAAATATGTTATCTTCGTTTTGTAAGGTCCCTGACCCCCCGGGGTTGTCCGAGACCGGATAAGTAAGAAAGTAAGTAGGGTTGCGTCGTGTTCAGCAAGTAATGGTTCGCGACTTGAAACTGTAATATGGGAAAAAGTATGCAAAACTTGGTCTCATGTCAAGACACGAATTAGCGAGTTTTAACTTCGCTGAAAACTACAGATTTTTGGATAAGAAATGAAATTTTTCGATGAAAAAAATTAAATTTGGGTGGACTAAATGGCTCGGCAAATATTGGCGTTCCAAAGACTTTTCCACAATTATGCGCCAGGTGCGAAATTTTGGCGGTGGCTCCCTCATGGTTTGGGCAAGTATTAGTTATAAACGAATCTCTACAATGTGTTTCGTATCCACAAAAATTGACTCCGAGTAGTACACTCGACTGTTGGATGTCGTCTTAGTAAATTCTGGAGAAGAAATTTGAGCCCCAGAACTTATCTTCCAGCAAGACAACACAGCAGTACATCGGCCTAAGAAACTCCAAAGTTTCTGGAGTCCGGAAATTATACCAACTCTCGACTGGCCTGTACTTAGTCTTGATCTTAATCCTATCGAGAACCTCTAGTCTATTTACCTACCCAAGTTTACCAACCAACATGGGCGCCAGTTTAGGAATGTCAAGGATCATAAAGTAGAAATTCAAGAAAAGTGGAAGATACCTGATCCTGCGCATATTCATGCGGTTATAAACTCAATGCTAAGCCGCTTAGAAGAAGTTATCAGCGATAATGAAGATCATCCGTCTTACGAAACTTTTTAAAATATTTCAAAAACCCTTTGCCTTTATAAATATTTCGCACTAGTAATTAGTTTATATTTGCTGATTCATCTTGAAGATGTCATACTCAAAGTATTTTTTATGAAAAGTATTGAATTTTGAAAGGATTAATACAATATGAAATAAAAACTTGAAAATTCCTCTTAACATTTGGAAAAGGCAAAAAATGGTGTTGCCTTTATATTTATTTCGTGGGGTGTATCTACAACTTTGCTTCAGACACAAAAGAGACATTCAGTACGGTATACCGAGATAAAATATAGAAAAAGTGGTAAAAATCCACCTTGAGCAAAAAAATTCATATGGCCAATAAATTATTAATGCAGCCAACTTAACAAAACGAATGACGCAGAACTTCTTATTTTTGGGGCTACTTTCACGTGCAATTCTCAGAATTGAGTCCCGAATCAATGATCTGAAAATGTTGTACCGTGTTTTACATTTTAGAACAACAACTCCCCGCAAGTAGGCTGGCTGGTTTTGCTTAGGGTTCTTGTCATGCAAAAATATTGGATTTCATGTGAGGCCACGTTTTTCGAAGCTATCTTTAAAAATACCCAAACACTTGGTCAAATCCATAGTTCTATGTCGGCACTTTAAATCAGTGATGCCCACACACATATTATAACATATTGCGCTTGTGTGTGAAGCCGAATAAACCGAAGTTCAATTTGATGTATTTTTAAACAATTACGCAGCGTGACCCTTCTCTAACAAATGCTGAGCAGCAACTGATTTGATTTGCATCAGTGTTGCCAGTCTGCAATTCTGCAATTCTAGCTGTTTTTTTGGCTTCTGCACTTTTTTTTTGAAAAAACATGCTATTTGTTTCAAGTTTAGTACTGGCCAAATTGGAATAGACGATTCAACCGCCCAATTACTTTAATCCGTTTAAAAAAGGAAAACAGTTTTTATTAAAGCGGTTACTGGGTTAACCGCTTTGGAGTTCAAATGTTTGAGTATTTCAAATTTGAATACGGCTTTTTAATTTTAGTCTTGAAAAGATATACATTTTCTAATTTTATTATGGTTTTCGTACATGAATTTTTATACAAAAATATGTCACTTAATCTAAATTATTAATTTTACATATGAATTTAAAAGTTGTATTTTTCAAAATTTAATAAAACAATTTATTTTAAATAAATATAAATTTAAAATAAAGATACCTATTGAGTACGTGTTCAAAATTGTAATACACATATTATTATTCGATATCGTTTTTATAAGCCAATTCCAGTAACGAAATTTAAGAAAAAAAATTAACGTACTGAAACGATAATGGTTGCTAAATCTAACTCGAAACAAGTACAGGAATTTCAGTCGGGCGAACCGATCAACCTTCAGTTATCCGTGGCAAATTTGCCCATATTCAATAGCAGAGAGATATATGCAAAACATTATCTTAGTAGCAACTTAATTAGGATGTGTTGTGTATTTTGGATATGTGTCATGACTACCAGGTAATTGTCCTCTCAACATTTTTATGGGAGGTTCGAAAATGGTTACCACAAACATTTTCAATTACACAGTAGCTTTTGAAAAATATTGCCTAGTACCAAATTTCACTAAGATAGATTTTGGTTTACGGGAGATATCGTGTCGGTCATCTTGAAAGCCGCCCATATTTGTATGGGAGGCACATAAATGGTGTAACACAATCATCATTGTTTTAGTGAGTGAGTGGCGGTTTACGAAATGAAACGTATTGACCTCGCCAATTTTCTCCAGTTACAGATTATTGGGCAATATCTGATTTGAAGCTAATCACATATACTAAATATGTCGATTTGTATGGGATATACCAGAAGGAGTGTGGTCAAAACACAATCCCTAGCTAAGTTTGGTTAAATAATTGTCAATGACAAAGTTTCATTGCGATCGTTAAAGAGGTTTACGGCAGTTACCGTGTTGACCAAACTAGCCAGACAGACAGGCGGGTATGAGTAAAAAGCCCGAAAACGGATTTGGTCCATAGATACCTTAGGTCTAATATGACTCTTTCTATGCGTTACAGTTTTCCGTATCAAATGACATACACCACCATCCCTATGAGTGAGGGTGCTCGAATATGTATGGCCTACGAAATTGTGTTTTTTTTTATCGAATATAAAGCGTAAAGTGCCCGCAGTACTACAATTTTTGATTGTTTCAGTTTTAGCACTTTTTTTTTTGCAAATTGCACTTTTTTTGGCATATTTTTTTTGATAGCTTCTGTCTGGCAACACTGATTTGCATTGAAAAAATGTAAACAAAGGAAGAGCCGACCGCCCACGATCGAAATCACACGAAGAAGCTTACTCGGGGATCACACACGGCAATTTAACTTGCGCAAGTTTTGGGTTTATAGGAGAGAGAGGGGAAGGGAACGTAAGCTCTTTCTCCTATAAACTCGAGACTTTCGCAAGTAAAATTGCCGTGTGTGATCCCCGAGTTATACTATATGTACGTGTGTCGGCAGAATTTTGCTGCCCATCACGCGTGTTATGGGCATTTAAAATTTGGGCATAACTGCTTTAAATTGGTAATCTAATTGAACCCATATATCCACAGACCACAACGGAGCCGCTGCTGTATATTACGGTTGCGTTTAGTACATTCTTCGCCGAAGTGCAGGATTGAGATTTTCAAGTCTTTAATACACCCATCTGCTACAAATTTCATAAATGTATGTACATTCATCGCTAAAGTAATGGGTTTCCAGAATAAAGGGATCAATTAAATTGATTTTTTTTGTATATATTAAACGTTTGGTAATATTGATGTTCCGCAGTAGATGCATCTTTCTTGCCATTTAGTAATATCGCATTTTTTATATATCGGCGAACTGTTTAGCGTCAAACCTTTTTCGAGTGATTTGACAATAGTTTTTGAATAATTTGACTCAACCACTGACTGGTTGAGGAATTCATTAACTGTTCTCATTGCAGCCATTTGTATCCTATGGTCAAGTGTTGCTGTGGGATCCAGGACGTGGTAAAATTCTTTATTTCGAAATTTTCAAGATTGTTTGCACTGTTGGCTCTTTTCAATTTAATATTTCACTATTTTTTTTTCTTCAATTTCCCATTGTGTCTTATTTTTAGGACAATTTTTTACTCTTTACGGGAATTATGTAGTTGATTTTGACCATCCTGACCTACTACTTTGGTATTTTTATTAAAAAATTACGAGTTGAACTATATTCTCCAATGCCAGCACAATAACAAATAGGAACAAGTGATTTTATCCCCAATAATCAGCGGTATTTTGCAACGGATCATCATTTGAAAACATCGTATGAATATTTATGTATCTCAGCATGCGTGCATTTTACATGAATATTTGCTATTTTTCCAAATTAAAGCAGAAATATCCTCCTTGCTATGAGCATTTTCTGTCTTTAGCCCATATAATGTAATAACTAATAGAACAGTAAATGTTTATTAGTAACGAAACGCGATATTGCAGGTCGTATGTAAACGTTTGTAGGACTGTGTAGTAGCCGATATAGCGCAAAGGTCGGGGTTGAACCCTGACTGGGAGGTTTACAAGAATAGTTTCAACCTGTTCAACCAACATCAGTTAATGTTTCAGACATTATTAAAAATAAAATAACCAATACTTCATAAAACTAGTCAAATGCACGTGGTTTTCCAAAGGTAGCATATTTAGTATAGATCTGAAAATTTGTTAGACATCGCAAACAAAAATATACTAGGTTAATTACAGACTTTATGGGCATTTTCTTAAATATTCTTGGCATTTGAAGTATTGTAAACAGTAACATTCTCAAAAACTACTGATCTACTGAGCTAACTTTTTTCATCCCCTTTGTTCTATGCAGTCCACTCAAGAAAACTTTTTTCCAATATACCTGTGGTCACAAACTACAACAGCCTAACTCGAGTTAGGACAAAATTGAAAAAAAAATGTTGAGAAGTCACCGTGCTTAAATAGCAACTCTTCTTTTGTTAAGAAGTAAGTAAAGGAATTCGTCTCCTTGTTATCTGTAACAAAGTTATCACAAAAACGCCGACTACCGATTTCCAGTAAAGATATTAAACTTTAAACTGCCTCCCCTGAAAAATGTTAGAATCGACTTAGGCTGTTATGACTTGTGACCACAGATATATGAAATAATTATTACACACAGCATTGTAAAAAATAGTACTTAATGATAACCGGAT
This sequence comes from Phaonia tiefii, assembly GCA_963931995.1. NCBI lineage: Eukaryota > Metazoa > Arthropoda > Insecta > Diptera > Muscidae > Phaonia > Phaonia tiefii. The sequence continues at coordinate 96,075,774 of OZ008371.1, read as the reverse complement.
ATGAAATAACAGCGGCATCACAGATTCTGACCCATTAGAGCGAAATCTAAAAAATGTATGGTGATGTCAAAGTTTATACAGAGTCTCGGGATTTCGTTGCAATTTCGAACGAAATCTCAAAAACTACGAAATCTCCGTATACCTGAATGCCGCTTTAATTAATATTTCTTGATTACGTGCGTGTTGTATTTTAATATTTTCAATGGAATTGCAGATCGATAACGAAACGCACACATATTAATCGAATGCGGCGACGGAACTTGAATTGAATGTCGATCCTTCCTATCGGCGCCGCACAGTGTCTTGAGTCTGACAAAAAATGTATAAACTCGATGTTGGAATTGTTTACACAATAATGCATAATTCGATGGAAAACAGTTTATTTCAAAGATATGGGGTTTCGAAGATTAAGTCATTGCTCAATGTGTTGTTATCGCTTAAAATCATGTATAATTTACATGCTCTTCTAAGGGTTCAAATTGATATTTTTTTCATAAACGATTGACAGACATGCTCCCAATTGGTTAGAACAATGTGATTCCAATATGGCAACACTATTTTCAGGCAGAAATATTACCCATACAAAATGTACCGTTAGGAGAATTTCTGTGTAGAAGAAGAAAAACATGGTTATTAAAATAATCGTTTTAACATATAAACCAAGACAAAACAAATTTAATTCCAGCGCGGTGAGGCGCGGAATTCTATGCTACTTGTTTACATCCAATTCAGAAATATCGAAAAACTTAAAAAAAAATAAATGGTTTCCTATTACATCCCATGAAGGAATCGGGGAGAGTTTCTCACAACCAGTGAGCTGTGCGCTTTGTAGTTTTATACTCACAGATTGAGACCTACAGTTTTACACCGGTTCCGAACGGTATTTTGAGAAGCTTTTTCATGGCTAAATACTCGATAGTGTCGCCGTCACTATGCGAGGTGACCGCCGTCGAAAGAAATGTTAAGGTGGTCAGAGCAGAGATCGAATCCAGGATCTGAAGTAGAAGAGGCGCGCAAACTAAGCATTGCACCACCGAGGGCCAAAAACTTTGGCAAACTTTGAAAAACAAAATTTTCAGAATTTAATTATTTTTAGTGAATATATTAGAAACTCATATTACAAGCTTACAATGTCAGGTTGTTGGAATAATAGACAATTCATTTCAACACACACTCACTGACTAGTTTCGAACTCCGTGACAAGTACATCATCAGATGCCTTAATACTGTGCCTGAACTGATACCATCGGAAGGTCATCAATCGTATATATACATTAAGGTGGACCTTGAAATTACATTTTTGCGATATTTTGGTAGATGAGGGCCCTATTCCGTGCCTTTTTGAAAAAAAATGACAATGCCGAAAAAAAAAATTAAAAAAAAACATTAGGGGTTGCGCACGAGCCGAGAAAAAGGTCCACTTTGCCAAAATTAGGGGGGAAATTGCCATAGGTCATCAGGGGTCACCCGTAGGGGGGAAGAATGTATGGCCGACCCCCATTAACTTTTTACCGCCAACATTTTCCCCCAAGACACCCACCCCCTATCTCCTCCCCTTAGGGGGGTCACCATACAAAAATGGAGGTTGCTCAGTATTTTCGAAAAACACCATAGGTCATCAGGGGTCACCCCTAGGGGGGCAAAATATATGACCGACCCCCATTAACTTTTCATCCCCAACATCTTTTCCGAACAAACTTACCCTCTATCTCCACTCCTTGAGGGACTCCCCATACAAAAATAAAAGAAGCTGTAATTGAGTAGTACTACTAAGCACTCTTAATATAATATAGTCAAATTAACATATTTTTGTTCGCTGATGGGTATTTCTTGCGGTAAGAATCGATAACATGTAGTAAATACTGTTTCTCTTCTTCGCCTTGACACAGTATTCTATTATAATCTTGTATCATTTTTACTCCTCTTTCGGCAGTGTCGTTCACAACGCGCAAGTTATTTACAATTCTACGACCTTCTTGATAGTCTGCGCGAGATTTCCAGGTTGCTGGATTTGCAAGAATGAAATCTTGCGATATTCCAAATCGTACAAATAAATTTTTGGTATTATGAGAGACGAAGTTGCTCAAGTCTTTAGCCAAGAATTCCTCATTCACATCTTTGAATTTCACCTCGATTTTTTTAACGCTGGTGCTTTTGATTACGACGCGAGGAGCTGGGGGAACCGGGTCGTCTTCTTCATCTTCTTCACCTTCTTCGTCTTCTTCATCTTCTTCACCTTTTTCGTCTTCTTCATCTTCTTCACCTTCGTCATTCTCATTTTCTAGCAATGCTTGGGCCATTTTGGCCTTCAACTCATTTGAAACCTTGTCATCGAAAAAGGCAAGGGCTATGTGCTCATCGGCGAGATACCATAGGTGACCGATAAATTTCTTTATCATTACCCGAGATAAATCCTGGTCAACGGACTTGTACTCGACGATGCCCTTCAAAAACTTCCAATCTTGATTCGGCGCCTCAGCTGCTCGAGAAGAACCAAACCATGCCTTGACGTAAAGTCGCACCACAAAAATACAAACGTGTCGAATACCATTCAATTCACATACAGATAAGTGAAAAGTTCTCCGAAACAAAAACATCTTGAGGCTGTAAATGGCTTTTGCCATCCATCGAGCATGGGAAACCGGTCCTGGAGGTCGGAAATGGTAATTCTCAAGTTTTTCACCCAGAAACAAAAGAATTAATTGTAGCATTTCTTTGTAGTCATCGCGAGGGTGTTTCTCCTTCAATTGATCTAAGCAAAACTTCTTTATGCCGACTTGCATTGCCACAGGAATTTTTCTGACGACTTGATCGTCTATCAAGCCAGAATGGAATGGTTTAACCTTTACAGCGTCCCATTCCTGTTTGAAACGGTCAAAGCTAGGAACGCCTGGTGCACTGGTCTTTCCCATTTTTGTCTCAAATACTTCCCTTAGCACCAGTTCGTATACGTGGTGTCTGCAAGGTAAATATAAGATTTCTCTCTCCAACAGCCGCTCAAGAGCAACTGAGGCTCCGGAGAATGGGCCACTGTTCGTTGATGTCGTGTCGAAAGAAAGTCCTTGTATTCGATGTGTCATATGCCAAGATGCCAACAGTTGATAAACGGCATGTGCTATTCTCCGGCCTTTTCCTTTCCCATCTTCTACTTTGGGAACTCCAAGAAGTTGTTCTTTTTCTCCGTACGAGACAATTACCGGTAGACGGTCCACCTTCTTTGTACCCACAAAATCCAAAAGCATTTTGCCATCCCAATGGACTACGAAGGATTTAGCTGCGACAAGCTGGAGATGAATGAAACGCGTTGAAGAATAAGAATTCTGAATGAGAGCAAATAAATCTATGCGATCTTACTTCTGGATTGTCTTTCACATAACTCAGCATGTTCTCTCGATTTGAACGCCGACATCTCCGAAGCGACGTACGGTTTATTGTGTATTGTTGAGGATCGCGTCCAAATGCTTCTGCCGCCGCTATCATAATGCCGACCGCGTCTCGGTCAGTCACTTTGCACTTGTCCAAAGCTGATAGGACTCGTTCAGTAAAACATTGTTTGTAACCTCTTCTGTCACCAACATTTGACGGGCCAGCTTCTGCCGGGAAGTTTTCGTCCTGTCTCCCATTATCATCGCTTGAATCACTGCTTGAAAATTTAACCACTGCAATTGAACGAATTTCATTTGAATATAAACATTGGACGAACACACAAAGCGCGAAATAGCTTACCGCCTTTAGCGAACCGATCTCTACTAGATTCCGTTGCACGTTTGCGTCGCAACTCTTCTTGTTCTTCGCGCTCAGCTTTTCTTTTCCTCGTTCGAGTATCAGTAGCGTCCACACCTCCCATAGTTCCTGGCCGGCCATCTTCTCTTTGCTTTAGCAGAAACTCAATGTCTTCGGTATTTGTCATTTTCTCAAGGGCGTTGGCGTGTGCGATGTCGAAAAGATTATCCAAGCTATCAGAAAACGTATTCTCTTTTTCTCTAGTGGACTCAGTCTTTCTGTGAGATGACTTTCTTAAAGCATCCCACTCATCGTGCAGCGCAGCTATTTTTCTTGTAACATCTCCTCTGGCTTTCGTCGGAATAGCTGCTTGGCGCCAAAAAATCATCACTGCGTCCGCGACTATAACCGCACTATTTTTCTTCGACATGTTTCGTTTGCGAATGTTGAAGAAATGCATTCTTAGCACTTGCTTCTTCGACGGTAATTTGTTCCCCGTAATATTCATGCTTGGATAACCAATCAAAAAAATATCGTCGCGCGATCTAAGTCGTGTTGTCATCTTAACTTTTAAAAAACGGGAGAAAAATCAATTTACTTTTCGCGGTCGTCGGCACTTGTTGAATGACAACAATCGATGAATGAACTGCTATTTATAACTACTACGTATTTTGCAATATTTTACTGCCAGGTACTGATGAATGGGGGCATCTGCTAAGGGTGCCTATGTACCTGATTCAGCACGTGTGCGTTTCAAATTTTTCAAGACTTTCCAAACAATGACCACTCTTGAATATTGGTGGAATTTCTGTAAAAAAATCAAAAAAAATCAAAAAAATCTCGATATTGTGCAACTGTAAATACATAGATTTTCAGTATTTTTGTATGGGGAGTCCCTCAAGGAGTGGAGATAGAGGGTAAGTTTGTTCGGAAAAGATGTTGGGGATGAAAAGTTAATGGGGGTCGGCCATACATTCTTCCCCCCTACGGGTGACCCCTGATGACCTATGGCAATTTCCCCCCTAATTTTGGCAAAGTGGACCTTTTTCTCGGCTCGTGCGCAACCCCTAATGTTTTTTTTTTTAATTTTTTTTTCGGCATTGTCATTTTTTTTCAAAAAGGCACGGAATAGAGCCCTCATCTACCAAAATATCGACACAAGGTCCACCCTAATATACATACTATGTATGTATATGCAATATGCAAATTCCATATCCGAATAAGTATCGGTCGAAGATCCCTATCAACAGACACTGAAAGGTCCATAATTCCAACACAAGAACTGAAAGCATTTTTCGTACATGTCCTTCTTTTCTTTCCTCTTGCTTACTCACATTCTTGTAGTGCTTTTGAGTTTGCAGTTATGTATGTATGTACATATGTTTGTATATATACATTTGTATGTTTATGCTATTAAAAATAAGTCACATAGTGAATTTCAAAGTATTCGTGAAATATGAGCACTAATTTGAAAAGGGTGTTTTAAGGACACGCGTGTCCTTGCTCGAATTTCAGACATTCGAAAAAGTCAATTTTGGTTTCGCTAAGGTCGTTGTTCTCTGTCCAATGAGAGAATTTGTTATTTTTTTCGAATATATTCTGTAAAAAATCTTTTTATAGGTCCTTTTCAATCGATTTTATAAAATGTTCCCCATTAAATGAAAAATTTGCAAGAAAAATCTTGCCTAAAACATATTTTTTCTCAATTTATCATTTATCGGTAAATGTTTACAGATTGTTAAAAAATTTTAATTTTGTAACGAAAAAAACAATTCACACAAGAGAGAGAAAGAGGAGATCCCAACAATTAGTGACAATGTGAACAAGATGGCCGGCAACTGCCCTAGAACGCTGACAAGAGTCACAAACTTCGAAGCGATAGTCCGTCAACGAGAGTTCAGACTAAAGGCCTGCAGCGTTCCATTCATTTTACTTGTACAAACAGATAAAACAAGTAAGAACCTGATATTATCGGTACAAATACAACAAAGAGTAGAACACAACATGTGCTCATGCGTTTTGAATTGAGTAGAGATCGTATCATCTCTTTCTCTGGCTCTCATTGTAGTGGAAGTTTTTTTTCTCTTTATCTGTTCCACTCAGTGAAGTAACTGTTGTACCTCTTTTTTTAAATGGATATATCCATTTAATATGGATATTCCAGACCGTACGCTTTGCGTTGATGCTGTTCTCTTACTTTTTCCATTCTTTTTACAAAAAGTGATGGTGTAAGTTTTATCTGTGGCAAATTTTAAGAAAAAATAAAACAAAAATATCTAGGGTAAGAAAACACACGTTCTCCTCATATTCCAAGCACAGATAACAAGAATACCGATATGTATATCTGTTTATTGTGTATGTAATCATACAAGTATCATGGTAAAATTATCTATCGGGTAAACGCGTCAGCCCAGCTGATTTGTGGTTTTTTCATCTTTTCCTTCGGTAAGCTGTCAAATTCGATTTTGTTTCTCTTTGTTTGTTAACAAAATTCAAAGAATCTCGACCAAAATGCAATTTAATAGGATAGACTTTGTATCAAGTAAGACAATCTTATAAAATTTTTCACATTTTGTGTACATAGTGGTTTTCATTATTCAGCTAGTTTTGACAGCTTAACGACGGGATTGCTAATGCGACTACCTAATAGATAATTCTACCATGACAAGTATTTTTGATACTTGGTACTTTCACTCTCTCATACCTATTCCATCGACAGTGTTGCCAGAGACTGACTAAAAAATTATGCCAAATGTCTTCAAAAATTGTGCCGTTTGCGAAACCATTATGCTAAAATTGGCATTTTAGTCTTTTTTGTAATTCTGTGTCCGAAACACAAAAAGTTACTCCAAAAAATGGGTGCTTCTCTGCATTTGAAAATTTAAACAGCTGTTACACCTAACCTGACCAACAGGTTGCGACCAAAAAGCGGGACACGATGGGTAAAAAAACAGATTTTTTTGGGTTTAAATAAAAATCTAAATAAAAATACATGTGTTTAGTTAAAATGAGACTAAATATATAAATAAAAATGATTTATTTTCTATACAGGGTGATTCAGGAAGTTCCGGACAAATTTCTCCAGCGTATTCCTTGGCTCATTTCATGAAGAAAAGTTCACTAGGACCATGTCCGAAAATGCAAGGGTGCGAAATGGCAGCGGGTTCAAAATTTTCGGATTGGCAGTCGGAGGGTAGTAGGGTAAAGTTGCTAACTTCTGAGCCAGTGGTCGGATTTCCAGATCTCACACCACTTGATTTCTTTTTGTGGGGCTACATGAAAGATTGTGTGTATTCTGTGCAGATCCACAATCGTGAGCAGTTACTTACTTGCACGCATTGAGGAAGCTTCGTCTTCATGAAATACGCTGAGAAATTTGTCCGGAACTTCCTGAATCACCCTGTATAATCATTTTGTTATTATAGATTCAAGTCAGGCTGCGACACCCAAAATGGGGGATATTCGCGCATAAAGCGGGATAATCGCGCAAAAAGCGGGGTAATCCCGCTAAAAGTGAGATGATTGGTCAGGCTAGTTATACCTTAACTCTTTGAAAAAGTCCATTATTTTTAACAATTTCTTTCAATCTTCTTGGAATAGAATTTTTCAAGTTTTAGATAATTGCTTCTGGAATCCGTTCCACTTGTCTTAGAGAACAGTTCTCAAATCGTCTACTCCGCGGAGCAATCATAGCTGTATTATGCGCATTTGATGGAAACAAGTTGACTGAATAAATATTAGACGTTTCGATGTGGAATAATGTACATATAGGAAACATTGTGCACTATTTTGTGAAGCCGTCGCTTTGCCGAAAATACGCTTACATAGGTACATATGTAGGAACCTTAAAATGTGGAATTCCGATAAATATTACAGCAATAGATTTTTCAAAAAAATAAATAAATTAAGAAAATGTTAGTACTAAAAATTATGCCTTCTGCGAAACAATTGTGCTAAAAAATTACACTTAAATTGAACAAATTTCCAAAAATTTTGGGGAAATTGTGCTAAACGGCACTTGGCATAATTTTTCAAAAACAAGTGCCAAAACCAAAAAAATTGTGCCAAAACGGCACAAATTATGCCAACATGTAACACTGTCCATCGATATCTAAAAGAGAAATATTCCATACGCACTCAATCCAAAGCGAGCGAAACAGATACAACAAGTGTGTTTGGATGGCCTCAAGGCAGCTTGAAAAGGTAGAAGCAATACTACAAAAATTACAACAAGGCAACAACAACCAGCATTCTGTTTTTGTTTGGTGTGTAGTTTATGTCAACATCAATGTACTACGAACAACGGACACAACACAAAGGTAAACAGCATTTGACAGCTAGTGTGCACCATTTCGGCACCACAGCATGCAAAAAAAACAAATCAGCTGTTATTATACCACAACTTTCTTAAGCAGCCGTGGATGGCCTTTAGTTCAGACCCTAGTTCCGACTGTTTACATTTTTATACTAGTTGTAGAAAACCTTGATCTGAAAGAAAGAAAGAAAGAAAATGAGAAAAAGAAGAAAATAAGAAAATGAACATATTCTTCTGAGAAGTAATTTAAGATCGAATCATAGATAATAAAAATCATTTGGTAGAGCCCGACCAAAAAAGGGAACACTAACAAATATAAACAGTTATGTTCTACAAATAGATTACATTCAAAACTTCAGTACAAGTGCCTGGAAGTAAGAAAGAATGAAACAATCAATGAAAACAAAAATCATTCACACGAGAGTAAGAAATCCCACCAAACAACTACAATTAATGACAGTTTGAGCAATATGGCCACTGGCCTCTAGAATCCTTAATTACTGATGAGACGAATCACAAACATCGGAACGATCGTCCGCCGATGTGAGTTCAAATCCTATTTTCGATTGTGCATTTTTCAGTAATTCTAGCAAGCCCCGATCTGTTAGTTCATATGAAAAAGAAATCTTTTAGTCAATGAAACCTTTTTGTAAAATCAAATTTGGTGGATCTTTAGGAAATTCTGTCTAGAATATGACTCCATAAAAATTATTTGAATCTGTCAAGAAATGCAAGTAGTAACATGTCTTAAACGAAACATTAAGTTTGCAAGAACTTTTTATGTAAAAATCGTATTTTCCAAAATTAAAAATGTTTCCTTCAGAATCGCCTCTCGTACAACTCCTACGTCGCAAATATATACGGCCAGACTTTTTTCAAAATCGTTTATTATTTTTGGACTGTGGAGAAAATGGAATCTTGAGGGGTCTATTGGCAATTATGGCAAGCCTACGATATAATTTGCGGGCTGTAGCAAATGTTGTCCACAAAAACCTCATATAGAACCACTGTCTGGCCTGACCATGATATTAAGATTGTCATTCAACCAAGCGTTTATGAATTCACTCTCTATGCCTGTACTTCTGATACACTTCGCCGCGGGGAAAAACCCGCATCCAGACAGAGTCTAACACAATTTAAACTTACAGAAGGATTGCGAAGTCCGAAAATTCCAGCAAAAAGAAAAAAGTTCAAATAGTGCCTCTCTGATATTTGACGAAATGGTTGCTATTATTTGACGAAATGGTTGCTATTATAGGATATAAAGAAATATTGTACATAATTGAATACATTTGAATACACATTTGAATATTTGAATACATTGTTACAAATAACTGGTGGTTATTGAAAAGATGTAGTTATCTGAAAAAGTTGGTGGTTATCCCAACAAATTATTTCGCCACATGTTTCCCGAAATAAGTTGCTATGAAGATTTAATGACAACACAAGTACTATATTGCAGAAATGTATAAAATAATAACCAGTACATACTCACAACACAAGAAGAAGTACAAAATGTTCAAAGGGAAACTTACTCAACGATGATTTTGCCTATTAAAAAAAGGTTTCCCATTACATCCCATGAAGGGATTGGGTAGAGCTTCTCACAACCAGTGAGTTTCTCGTCTTAAACTCACTGATTGGGACCTACAGTTTTATACCGGTTCCGAGCTGTATTTTAAGAAGCTTTTTCAAGGATAAGTGCTCGATAGTTGCGCCATTCAATTTCGAATTATGTTGAAAATAGGTCTGTCTGCGTACTTTTCCAGTAGCAAATACTCAGTAACTTTTTTTGGGAGAGTAAGAACAATTTTACTTTCTCGGTTGAAAATATCTCAAAAAGTACGCAGACAGAATCCAGTGAAATCTTGCAAGAAAACAGCTGATCGGTGTGTAAACAATTGAAATAACAAAGCAAACTAATTTTAGCATAAACGTTAAAAATCAACACAATTCTAACTATTTACCTCTGCCATTGTTAAATTTCAATTTTTATTTTCATTTCACAAAAATTATTTCATTCAAACAGTAAATAAAAAGTTGCAAAATCTTGCAAGTAGAAATTTCTCCAGCAACATTTTGCAAGTTCTCTAACTTCCAACTGTCAAAAAATTCTCTTTTTGGCTCTCTCGCTGCAAGAGATTTGGAGTACGCAGACAACATTTTGCAAGATTTTGCAACATTTTGCACAAAATGATGCAAAATATGTGTACGCAGACAGAGCTAATAATTAAGAAATCGTTTAAAAGCAAAGCACCTGAATTCGAAATATAACTTTGAAAGAGAGTATCTTGAGTATGTACTTTAACAATGAAATATTACCTTTTTTATAGTTTTTTTTTGTAATAAATAACATCGATCTCAAAATACAAAAAGACGAAATTTAAAATAAGATGGAGTATAACTCCCATATATGAGCAGGTGCTCCTAGGACTTCTTTGGAGCTTCTCGGCCGTGTCCAGAGGAGAGTGGCGGCGTTAATAGGGGACAGTGGGGTATCCAACTCTATTGCCTCTCTTGAGCATCGTCGAAATGTGGGTTGCGTGTCACTGTTCTATCGATATTTCCACGGTATGTGTTCCTCCGACATCCGTCAACTTATGCCGAACGTGAGGATATTTAGCCGAAGTACGCGGCTTTCCAGGAACTCTCATCCGTTTTTTATCGACTGGCCGATTGACCGCACTACACACTATAGAGAAAATTCGTGGAATAAACTTCCGGGTAGTGTATTTCCCACCAATTGTGACATACAAACATTCAAGGCAAATGTCAACAGACACTACTCCCTCTTTCCACCCTCTACTAACTCAATTTTCCTTCGCCAACACAATGCACTGCATCACGGACCTAGAAGAATTGTCTCATTTAGGCGATAATACACTGTGGAGTTTCATAGAGTAAAATAAATGGTTATTCGGTGGGACTAGCGCATCTTTGACTCAAAAGCCAACACCACCTAATCTAAGTTACATTTTATGAAATTACTAGCTGACCCGGCAGACGTTGTACTGCATAATATTTCAGGCGATTTGTATGTGAGGTACCACGCCCCTTTGTCCAATTGAGCCGAATAGTAAATTTAAACCACCCAGAGCGCCAGCCAAACGCATACAAAAAATTTATTCAAATCGGTCCAGAAGTTTAGGAGGAGTTCAGTCACAAACACAAGTGCAGTAGAATTATATATGTATATAAAGATAGGTGACCATATACAATTATCAATCATACCAGTTATTGACACTAGAGAATTTTTTAATTTTAAATAAGTTTGTGATACTGAGTAAAAAACCCTTAGGCATAAAACCCTTATCAAAACAAAAAATTTAAACAATTACAATTTAAAAACGGCCGGCCGTTCGTCAGATTCTTCCCTTGGTCATGACATGACTGGGAAAGTGACTTGATACCATACGATGACATGATTAAGATCTTATTTATGGCTCTTCGAATAGGACATTATGATTGCATATCAATAAATTCGATGCATTGTTGCTCATAGGATTTCGTATATACATAGTATAGTGGAGAAGATTATAAAAGTGCGTTCTTAACTGACAACCAAAAGATTTCCGTTCATCATGATTTGTATTAGATGTTATATATTATTAAAATTATGTTTAACAACATTTTAACATTTAATGTGAATTGTCTCATAGATGACCCCACGAAACGGTCATTCTCTTTCATATTGACAGCATTTGAATGTCTAGATTAAATCAAAGTTAACACAAACCTCTTAGGTTGCCATAAAGTATTAATGAAAGTATTGTTGTTTCAGGGTGATTGGTGGCTGGCGCGCAGTAAGAAGACCCGACAGGAAGGATATATACCATCTAATTACGTTGCCAAATTAAAGTCGATAGAAGCTGAACCGTAAGTATATGTGAATCTTATTTAATTCATGTTATTGTAGATATTCCACCTCTGCAAAAAGCTAACCACAAATGGTATAAACGCAGGCATATTGTGTGTGGTGTTTGTCTTTAATAAATTCACCGCCTTAAAGTATGCAATTTATTTTTGTTGTCGGGCTACAATGTTTACCATAAGATGGCACAACCAAATTGTATGCGATCTGTAAAAACAGTCGTTTTAGTCATAACAGTTTATAGTTAGTAAGCTTTTGAAAGTTTTGTTAATGACAGGGTAAAAAGTGCATTCATAATCGAAACATAGGTTTGTTAACAGTTTGTTTAAGGTTAAGTAGTTACCCTGCTATAAACTCATTATTTATTTATTTATTTATCTCACAGCTACAATCCTCAATAGGATACAGCCGGTAATATGTTTTCAACAACGTTATAAATTTTATATTATATACGTAGTAGATACAGGAATACCTCGCATAGTACGGTTAATCCGTTCCACCATTTTGCCGTACTATTTGAAACCGGACTAATCGAGGCACTCGGGACCAGTGCGCCTATTAACAGGTCATATACCCCTATGAAGGAGGTTAAGGGACATTAAAGGATAATCAAGTCAAAAAACGATAAATTGTTACACATAATTTGTTTTTCTGCTTTTCTATAAAAAAAACGAGAGTGTCTAGTACATATGTACATATGTATATTCAAACATATATTTCTTTAAAATAACTAAACCAACAAAAACAATTCATTTTAAATTTAAACCAACAAAAACAATTCATTTCATTTTAAAATTCTTAAAAATAACTGAACAAAAAAACAAGTACAAAAATAAAACTAAACAAATAAATAAATATGTACGATAAACAAAAACAATTCACAAAAACGATAAACAAAAACAATTCACTTTAAATTTTAATGCTTTCTTTCATTTTTTATTGCCAAAAAATTGCAATATCGATGTCTGGATCTTTTTCGGTCGTTTCTCCTCATACAATTCTTTGTAGCAACGAATTGCATTGTTAATTGTGCGACGAGTTGTAATGCTACGTTCGATATTAGGATCAACTTCCATTATATGATCTGACACTTTTTCGACCATTCCAATAATTTTTGAAAGCTGTTCAGCCGTTAAATCTTCAGACATTTCAACACAGTCATCGTTGTCATCCTGTTCTTCATAAGCTCGTTGCTCGTCTATGTTCATTAGTGTTTCATTATCGAGCTCGTTCGTGCAAGATTTAATGCATTCAATTACATTCTCAGAATCCAAATCTTTGAAACCAAGTTGATGTCCAAGCTCCGCTATGTTATTGGTAACTTCTGAAAAATGTTTCTCAAAACCAATGAAATCATTAGCACAATGCGGTATGATATGTTTCCAAACGGCTCTCATATTGTTTGGTGCAACTTCATGCCATGCTTCACCTATATTCTCGATAACATTTCTAATGTAATTCTTCCAAAATTCTGTCAAAGTTGGCGCATTTTCTCCTGTTGTTGCTTTAATGGCTTGTGAAAAAGTGCGGCGTAAATAATAGCTCTTAAACGTTGAAATGACACCTTGATCCATCGGTTGAAGTAACGATGTCGTATTTGGTGGAAGAAATGTTATTTTAACATTTTCGTTTAATTCGCTAAGACCGGTTGGATGACCTGGAGCATTATCTAAAATTAATAAAATCTTGTACTCCAACCCATTTTCTCGACAATACCGTTCTGTTGTAGGGCAAAAATAGTTCGTGAACCAATCTTCAAATAAAATTTTTGTGACCCACGCTTTTTTATTTGAACGCCACAAAACTGGCAAATTATTTTTTGATAAACCCTTAAGAGCACGAGGATTTTCCGCACGGTATACAAGCATCGGTTTTAGTTTAAAATCTCCTGCTGCATTACCACCTAACAATAGTGTAAGACGATCTTTTGACATTTTATATCCTGGGCATGACTTCTCATTGACTGCTATAAAAGTGCGTGTCGGTAACTTTTCCCAGGATAATCCCGTCTCGTCAACGTTGAATATTTGTTCATCTTTGTAGCCACTTTTTTCTATAATTTCCGATAATTCCTCTGGATATCTTAAAGCAGCCTCTTTATCTGCACTTGCAGATTCACCAACAATGCGCACATTGTGAATACCAGTTCGTTCCTTATAACGAAAAAACCATCCACGACTTGCGGTAAAAGTTTCAGCAGCTCCCGTACCTTCGTTTTCTACTTCATCATTAGTCTGCAAGTCTTTGTATAGACTTAGTGCTTTTGCTTGAATTTCCATTTGACTTAGTGGAATACGTTTTTGATTAAGGTCTTCTATCCATATAGATAATAGCCGCTCCATGTTAACTATTCGGGGGCTTCTAGTTCTGGTCACTACTTTTGACAAATAAGACGCTGTAGCTATGCCTTGCGATTTGTATTGCTATTTTCTTTTCAAAATTTTTCGAACTGACGCCTCGTTCATTCCTTTATCTCTTCCTATTTTAGCAAAAGAAGCACCTTCTTCATGAAGTTTAATAACATTAAGCTTTTGTTCTAAAGTGAGCCACTTGCGTTTTTTGGTGGCAGAGTCATTACCACACTTTCTTTTTTCACTCATTTTATTTTTTAAATTAAAAATTAAAGTCTAGTTATCCAAAAGTCAACTTAACTCTACGATTAACAATCGAAAACTAACAATTTGGTCTATGAGCACGCGCTCGGTAATGTAACCGATTTGAAATTGTTGTTGTTTTACATGTTACAGGTTGAAGTTGCTCAAATTTGCCTCTGCTCTTCGTGAATACTAAAACCAGGGCTGCCGAATGATTAAACAATTGCCTCTTGAAATGTACCAAAATGATATCAGTTAATTTGTTTATCGTTATGTATTACCTGATACTTTTTTTTTAAATACTGGGCAGCTGTTTTTTTTTTATTTTCCCATCAAAAACTTACGAAAATGTAATAAATAAACAACACTTCAAACCCTTTCATAAAAAAAATCCATACGTTTGTTTTTGCCGTGCCAAACGGCAACCATAAACTCACTACAAAGAGCGTAAGAATCTAATTTGTATGTACATACATACATACATATGTATGTATGTATTTTACTCTCTTGTATGCAAGCTTTTACACAAGCATGATGTCATCGCAATTTTAAGCAAAAGACAAGAAAGTAACAATTTTTTCGAAGAAAAAAAATTTTTTTTTTGAAAATTTCAAAACCGTACTATAGCGAAACCGTACTGGTCGAAGCAGTACTATGCGAGGTATTCCTGTATAACATATAATACTTTATAAAATTAAAATACATTTAACATAAGAAAAAGAGTAGAGTACAATTAAAATAATAAGAAGAAAATTTGTAAAATTTAAAAATTAAATAAAAGAAAAATATAAATATAAAAATATTAACATAAAATAATTAAAATGAAACAAGATAGTGAAAAAATAATACAAAATACAAAAATAAAAAATAATTTATAATTAAAACAGTAGCAATACAGGAGATGGGACAGGAACAACTGGAACATGAGGAACAGGAACAGGAACATCAGGTGGAGTAGAACAACAGGGGGATGAGTGGGAACAAGAGAAATGGTAAACAAACTCCACAAATTTTAGTGGAATGATTCACAGGAACTTTAGGATAAAATCATAGGAGATAACATAGGCATTCACATCTGGAGCTTCTCGTCCACTAGCAAGCCAGTATAACGAACTTTTTGAACAAACTTGCGTGCAGCATGAGCGGTGGGTGCTTCATTTCGGTCAGAACTTTCTTTCAACAAACGCACAGTGTTTGACAACGCAGCATTCACTTTGGAAATAAGTTTGCAATAATTCCCAACGTAGTCCAAGCGAAAAGCGACTCATTTTGGTCCACGGAGGTATGATACTGACACAGTACAACAGTGAAAAAAATACACAGACTTGACAGTATTGGTTGGATTCTACTATCAAAGGATGGTATAACCCTATACTCGATTTGTCGAGTTTGGTGACCAACTTTTTTATGGGCTTCAAAAGATTCTGAAAATCCGTGGGCCCCTCGAAAAAATGTGTAATCAGGTTTTGTATAACAGCTCATTCAGACTGGGTGATAAAAAATTGGTCACCAAACTGAACAAACCGAAGCTATATGGCCAAGTCCGTGTATTTTTCAAAAATACGTTATTTGTTGCACAGTGTAGTCAACAGAAAAGATTTAAAAATATTCCTATATTTGGGCAATCGTTTGCATAGTTTGAGACCGCACTCTTCAAAATATCCTTGCGCAATCAATAAATCGTAAAGCGAACAACAGACTTGTCATTCATGAGCATGAACATCAGTTATCGTTGGTGTTTATTTTCGGGTTTCCGTCCTTCATGATAATACCAACTAAGAATGTAATCGAAGTTTTTCGCATCAGTGACATGTTCACAAAATTTTTTGGTAATATTTTCTCAAATACATCAGTCAGATAAACAGTTATCGACTAAACTCATGCTCATGAATGACAAGCCTGTGGTTGGCTTAAGTCTAGCGCAGTCAATCTCTACACCCCTCAAAATTCGTATTCGTTAACAGTTTGTTTAAGGTTAAGTAGTTACCCTGCTATAAACTCATTATTTATTTATCTCACAGCTACAATCCTCAATAGGATACAGCCGGTAATATGTTTTCAACAACGTTATAAATTTTATATTATATACGTAGTAGATATAACATATAATACTTAATAAAATTAAAATACATTTAACATAAGAAAAAGAGTAGAGTACAATTAAAATAATAAGAAGAAAATTTGTAAAATTTAAAAATTAAAAAAAAGAAAAATATAAATACAAAAATATTAACATAAAATAACACAGTGCAACACGAAAAAAAATAACCATATACAGACACCACTACGTGATAAAACACTAAAAAAAAAAAGACCCGTGTCTCCCAATTTTTCCCAAAGTCATGCACTTTTTTTTATGGGCCGCCAAAGATTTGGGGCCTCGGTATCATTTTCGTAAAAATGTGATCATTTTCTCAGGCTCATATCTTGCAAACCGTTCAGAATTTCGATTTACTCTCTGAGGCTCTTGTCATAAAGAACAAAAATTGCGAACATATAAAATCAAAAAAACTTCACCTTCCAGATCAAAATCGCACAAAACTTAAAAAAATTCGATTTTTTTTACATTTTTTCCCGTGTTCAGGTCCATAGGTAGCAAACCGTTCAAAATTCAAGGAAACAATCTACAAAAATTTACCTAAGATCTCAATAAACAAATTTCTAGAACATATAAACTTCCTGGGAATTATTCTTAACACCGTTTTTTAATTTCATTTGTTTTTTATTTACTTCAACATTGAGATACTATGCTATCTATTACAAAAATATTAAAAAAAAGTATTCGTATTATGTTTATAATGTTGATGGCCCTGGACTTGCAAATCGCGCTCTCTTAAGTTGTGGATCCAAATCGTCGTCCGAATCGTCCGAATCTGACTCTGATTCAGCAATTATGGTGTCCACAGGCACGTTGCTTCCAGACTGCCCGCCATCATCAGCTCTTTCTTCTTCAAATACTTCATTAACATCATACAGGGTCATCTTGTGACTCCACCAACATACCTCTGCAAGCAAAGCAACTGGTTGCATCATGATCACCTGAGCGATTAATCCAGTTTACCGGCTTACAATACTTCATAGTACCTCTGCCTCCACTCAACCATGCCATGAGATTGTTATAACATTGGCGACACACTGTATTAGGTGTGTAATTTTCACCGGTCAAGTCCACTTCGTCGAAAAACAATGTATATGCTCTTTTGAATTCACTAGTTAAAAGATTCTTTTCCTTCTGAAATCTTGTAGATGTTTTTTTTCTGAAATCTTGTAGATGTTATTTCTGAAATCTTGTAGATGTTATTTTCACACTGCATATTGAAATTGTCAGTTGCCAATGTTGTGTGCGAATTATACTGTAGCACTTTCACTTTTTTTACTTTCACTTTATAACTTTCACCGCTGAGCTCTCGTTGACGTCGCGCTGTGTAATGCCTCGATGTGAGCGTCGTGTCGCTTTTATATTGTGTGCTGCGTCCCTTGTTGCGTGTGCTGAGCTTACTGCATTGCCTGTGCTGCTGCTGTCGGTGCATGATCGCGTGATACCTAAGCGCTACCTAAACGGTGTTAACCCTTGGACAAACACATGGTTCTGGCCAGGCATATTTCATTTTTTGCTACCTATGGACCTGAACAGGAGAAAAAGGTAAAAAAAAATGAAATTAAAAAATTTTCGGCAAATTTTTCACTTTTGCGTGCTACCTAAACAGTGTTAAGAATCATCTGTAGGAAGTTTATATGTTCTAGAAATTTGTTTATTGAGATCTTAGGTAAATTTTTGTAGTTGATTGTTTCCTTGAATTTTGAACGGTTTGCTACCTATGGACCTGAACACGGGAAAAAAGGTAAAAAAAAATCGAATTTTTTTAAGTTTTATGCGATTTTGATCTGGAAGGTGAAGTTTTTTTGATTTTATATGTTCGCAATTTTTGTTCTTTATGACAAGAGCCTCAGAGAGTAAATCGAAATTCTGAACGGTTTGCAAGATATGAGCCTGAGAAAATGATCACATTTTTACGAAAATGATACCGAGGCCCCAAATCTTTGGCGGCCCATAAAAAAAAAGTGCATGACTTTGGGAAAAATTGGGAGACACGGGTCTTTTTTTTTAGTCTTTTATCACGTAGTGGTGTCCGTATATGGTTATTTTGCTATGACTTAAAAAATTACACACAGTGTAATTAAAATGAAACAAGATAGTGAAAAAATAATACAAAATACAAAAATAAAAAATAATTTATAATTAAAACAGTAGCAATACAGGAGATGGGACAGGAACAACTGGAACATGAGGAACAGGAACAGGAACATCAGGTGGAGTAGAACAACAGGGGGATGAGTAGGAACAAGAGAAATGGTAAACAAACTCCACAAATTTTAGTGGAATGATTCACAGGAACTTTAGGATAAAATCATAGGAGATAACATAGGCATTCACATCTGGAGCAGGAACGTCGCAACAATATGTGTGGAACGATAAACAGGAACATAAAAATAGCATAATGGGAGATAAACAGGAAGAGTAGGGACTTGAAGATCTGGAACATGAAGATGAGGGACATGAATGTCAGCATCTGGCGTCAACCGCTAATCATCCATCCATCTATTCAATTCATTGTAGAATTGTCAAACAAATGGTTGTGTATCATTCAGAATTGACTGTCCTACGCTGTGCTAGAGGAACTGTTGTCGCATGACCAGTTATACCGAAGACCATTTGGTTTAAAGTGCTTCGTTGGCAAGCAATTCTTGTTGGATATGGCTCGTCTTGGAAGACCCATATTGACTGCTGTTTAGTCTCAGATTCATATGCATAGATACATTATTCGCCGCCTGTCATGATCTTCTACATGTCTTCTGAACAACCGCCATTGAATTTTTCAACATTTCGTTGCACCAATCAGCACGAGTCATTTTCTGAGTGATTGACTAAGTATGCGTGCAAATTTTTTCTACCAAATTCTAGGAGTGAAATTAATGCCCAAGGTTGCCTGTATCTCACGGGATGTCACAAGGCGATCTTGCAATACCAGTTCAGGCGCAGATCAATTTATTTCCCGATTTTTTTGCATAAATTTCTTCAGTCAATTACTTGAGTAATTGAATCAATTAAAAAGTAATTGTATCGTATTTTTGTGTTTAAACAAGGTCTTAAGTGGTACTTTCTAGACATAAAACATCAATAACACAATAATCAGTATTCACAATCCAATGCGTGAAATATGACTTTAAAAGAGAATAACTTCAGTATGGACTTTAACAATGAAATAATATTTTTTTTACTTTTTTATAATAACATCGATCTCAAAATTCATAAAGACTGAATTAAAAATATAAATAAAAAAATATGATTTATCACTGTAATGGCCAGTTTTTAAGTGGGTAGTTAACTATCGGATTACTTAATCCTAATTCTAAGTTAATTAGAGGTTAACTTTGCATTTTGTTTTTCACTGGTGAGTTAATGTAAGTCGCCATATTGTCAACTAGTATGGCAACCCTTGTATTTTTATTGGAAAAACGCGTGTTTTGTGATAAATACCAAAACAACAAAGGGGAACAAACAAAATGGAATTATGTAAAATAAGAAATAGATGCATAAAATCGAAGTAATTTTAACAAAAATGTGTAAAAACCTATATAGGCGCTACAATTTAACGATCTAGACTCAACGTATGTGTACAAATACGCAAATCTGAAACATGTATTTTATACAATCTTCATTTCTCACTTTGAGAGTCAGCAATTTGATTGTCAAAATAATGTGGTCTGACTATAAGTTAACCAACCAACATTGGGTGGTTAAATCATAGTTAAACAATGGCTAAAAAATACAATTCGATGTTTAACCACAATTTAACTAAGAAACGAAGACTGAACAACTGGCCATTAGTTGTCTTTGATCCGAGTTGTTCAGAAAGTTGTAATTCTTTTTGAGCTAACAGATCATGTTGTTTATCATGGCTTTATTATAAATAATAAATATTTTCATTATTTATGGAACACGATTTCATTCATGTGGCTGCCGCGGCCGGCTTTGCAGTAGCTCATCCTGTCCGTCTAATTTTCCATGACTTTGTTGACCGTTTCTGGTTCTATCTCACGACTGGCTCGTGTGGATCGTTTCTAGATTATTCGCATGACATCGGTCTTTAACGGCAAACAACAACAAAAAGTCTAAAGGGGTCAAATCGCAGCTCGGAAGCGGCCAATTGACATCACCAAGACGGCTGGTAACACGATTACCGAAGTTAGTGCGCAAAAGATCCATTGTTTTATTAGCTGTGTGACATGGAGCGCCATTCTGCTGAATCCAAAGATTGCCCAAGTGTAAATCTACCATTTCGTAATCATGGTTCTATTGCAATGATGCCACCACTTTAAAATCCATACCAAACTGTCACTCCCTGTGGATGCATTGGGTCCCGACATTGGCTTCTCGTTTTGGCTTTTTGCACAAACTTGCGTGCAGCATGAGCGGTGGGTGCTTCATTTCGGTCAGAACTTTCTTTCAACAAACGCACAGTGTTTGACAACACAGCATTCACTTTGGAAATAAGTTTGCAATAATTCCCAACGTAGTCCAAGCGAAAAGCGACTCATTTTGGTCCACGGAGGTATGATACTGACACAGTACAACAGTGAAAAAAATACACAGACTTGACAGTATTGGTTGGATTCTACTATCAAAGGATGGTATAACCCTATACTCGATTTGTCGAGTTTGGTGACCAACTTTTTTATGGGCTTCAAAAGATTCTGAAAATCCGTGGGCCCCTCGAAAAAATGTGTCATCAGGTTTTGTATAACAGCTCATTGAGACTGGGTGATAAAAAATTGGTCACCAAACTGAACAAACCGAAGCTATATGGCCAAGTCCGTGTATTTTTCAAAAAGACTTTATTTGTTGCACAGTGTAGTCAACAGAAAAAATCTATCAGTGTCAAACTATCAAAAGATTTAAAAAGATTCCTATATTTGGGCAATCCTTTGCATAGTTTGAGACCGCACGCTTCAAAATATCCTTGCGCAATCAATAAATCGTAAAGGGGACAACAGACTTGTCATTCATGAGCATGAACATCAGTTATCGTTGGTGTTTATTTTCGGGTTTCCGTCCATCATGATAATACCAACTAAGAATGTAATCGAAGTTTTTCGCATCAGTGACAAGTTCACAAAATTTTTTGGTAATATTTTCTCAAATGACAAGCCTGTGGTTCGCTTAAGTCTAGCGCAGTCAATCTCTACACCCCTCAAAATGGCATTAACAGCCTGAAGCCCAAGTTCCCAGTAGTAATTAATTTAATTTTTATTTATTCCCGGTTTTTGTTTATAACTTTTGATTGAAAGACCGATATTGAATTCGTATTCGGTTATTTCAAGTTTCATATTACGAGAGAGAGAACAGATTTTTCTTGTTAATTCCAAGTGGTTTGAGTGAAATTATATGAATTCACCTCTGGCTGTGTATATTCACTTTATCGAGTTCTATGCCAGCAACGATCACATAATATCGTATGTACACATAGACAATATTGGATTCCACTTTGGAAGCGTTTATACAACCGTTCATTACTAACGTCTGTTGGTTATGTCAATCAATTCTCATAGAATTATACAATTATAATTCATTTCAGTTCCACAACCTGTAATACATATGTACACACTCGAGTTGGAGTATTAAACCGTCAATGGAATCCCAGTTAAATATGAACTTTACGAGTATTATTGGATGTATACATGTTTGTTGGTAGATACCCGTATGGACGTACATATGTAATAAAGCATTACCTTCAGTTGCCGCTCAATGATTTGTTGATGGAGGAAGGGTCTGTGTGTACTGGTTTTCAGTGTGGAAACAAAGCGAAACCAGACTTGATGTCGTTAAAACAACACAACTCAACTCAGTTAAAGGGCATTCTGCATATAAAACTGCTGATTCTAAATTCGGTACGTCCAGCGGTCAATGTTAACACGGCCATTAAAATTGTTCTGTGGGGTGATTCACAATTGAATAATACGAATACTATTTCTCTTCCATAATTCAGCTCCACCGTCGGCCCATTGTTTATTATTGTTGTTCTAATGCCCACTAAACGAACGTATCTTTCATATAGACATTTCCTGACGTTCATAGGGTTTAGATGAGTTCCAATATGAGCCGGGCCCCAATGTCTTTCTCTGTCAACATTTTAAAAATTTTGCACTCGAAGCGAACGTTTTTCCTCCTTTTTAAAATTATTGAGTGCATATTTCGTCGACACCTCTACATTTCTTGGACTTTATCGAATTCTTACCCATTTATTTATTATATGTATGTAAATGCACAATTGTCTTCTTGATGGCGTCGTCGCCAATTGTCGTGTCCAAAGTCGATGTTAAATCATCTTCTCCAGCGGCCTTTGTACTTCTTAACCTAATTTTGTGATGTTTTTTATTGAAGCTCCTTCATGCCATTTTTTTATTCTGTTTGTTTCGATATTGCGGTTGCATTCACAGTTCCGAAATCTCAAGAGTCAATTAAGAAAAATGGAAAATTTTTAAATAAGTCTTTACTTACTTTTGTGGCCAAAAACCCTGACATAACTCAAGTGAAATGTGGTAAAGTTTCGTTTCATGATTTCTTCGAATATTGAAGCAGACAAAACTTTTATCATATATCACAGGCTTTTTTGATGCTGGTGAATTTGCTTTGTTTGGTTAAGTTTTTTTTTTATTTTTTTTTTAATTCTGTGTATTCTGGCTCTCTCCTCAAATTTTTACATGTAATACTATAGTAAGTTGTAATTTCTTAAATAATGTTTAAGATTTCGCTGTAGGACTGTCATCAAAAAGGGAAACTGACAGAGCCAATTGCAGCAAAGACAAATTTCAAGTTGTGGTCATAGGATAGAATCATCGTCGCAACGAAAATGGGATCATTTAACTCGATTACGGAAGTCGTAATCGAAATTCGACAGCTTTTGCAGTCGCCCAAGTCTTGCGAAATATTGTTTATTATATATAAATCCGCCAACAATATTTTTTAAATAGATGAGTTTTGGTAAAATAGTAAAAGGCTCGTTCTTTTCGTCCAGTATATGCGTTTCCCCATACAACTGAAAAGTATATACAGTCACTTCAAAAAATGAGTGTTCACCTCGTCCTTGAAAATGTATAAAGTTGTTATATAAATGTATTATTGTGGTTTAATTTTTTTAATTTCTTTGGAAAAAATAAAGTATTTTCAGAATTTTTACAACGAAAACCAAACTAGGGGTGATTTTTAGTTCCAAAGGTGAGCGCTCACCCACAATATTTAAAGAAAAATGGTGTCCCACAACATCCCATGAAGTGATTGAGGAGAGCTTCTCACAATCAGTCAGATGTGCGCTTTCTAGTTTTTACACTCACTGATTGGGACCTACAGTTTTACACCGGTTCCGAACGGTATTTTGAGAAGTTTCTTCATGGCTAAGTAGTCGATAGTGTCGCCATCACTAAGCGAGGTGACCGTCGTCGAAAGATATATAAGGTGGTCTGAGCAGGTTTCGAACCCACGTTCTCATCTACAAGAGCCGCGCACACTCACCATTGCACCATCGACGCCTATTTTTTTTAACATTTTTTTAAATAAAGGGTTAAAAATAAATTTAATATTTTGTTTAAGATCAATTGTTTTTAACTATTTCTTGCCATCTTCGTATAGTGGAAGTTTTGGATAATCCAGCACACATATCCTGGAGAGCAGTGATCAAATAGTCACTACTTCGGAATCCTCTGGGAATTTGCTGGGGTTTATATCTGGAGTTTTGAGGAGGTGTTTCTATCGATTGTCAATTGTAGACTATTTTACATAAGCCACATCTTGGTGGCTTGGTCAATGTCCTGTGTAAACAGACCGATTTTATGAACGCAGGCTTGGCTTTTAATTTAAAAATATTTTCTTGTTATCCACAATACCATTAATTATGTGTAAAAATCCGGTTCCACCTGCGTTTCTGCCTCAGATTAACCCGCAGGACGTACATTTTTCTCTTTCTCCACATTTCAGTACGTTAAAGCTCATTTCAATGACACTATGTACCCTACGGGAAATGTGATGTCAACTGGCTAAAAGTACTTGTCATGAGATACGAGAAGAGGGGATATGTCACCAAACTGGGTCTAAAGTGTCAAAGAAGATTAAGTTTGACTAAACTGCAGTTGGTAGAGCGGGACTAAAAAAAAAGAAATTGGAGAGTGACCAAATGGATCGGACTCATGAAGCCTACCGTATTGAAAAGAAACGGGTCCTAGGAACAAGGAAGTGTGGGCACTCGAATTAAAGCATTTACTTTACGAATTATATTAAGATTTTCCATAAAAATAAAAGACGATCGATTTTTTTCATATTCAATCTTGCGGTAACTCAGTGAGTTATCGAATACCTTTATATATTTTTGTTCGGTTTTTATCTCGCAAAAATGCAATGTTTCAGGCAAAAATGCATATTGTAGGGCGGCGCACAGTGGTTCAGAATCGATTTCCATCGATCAAATCATTCAATATCTTTTTATCTAGTAAACATTTTGAAGTTCTGTAAAAACGGATTGTAGGCAAGGATTCAAGGATTATTGCCTATTAAAGGTGGCTATAAACGAAAAAGTGCTGCCATTATTTTTTCGATTGGACGCACCGTTTTCGAGTTATAGTCACTTTTTTATTTCAGCGATTTTTTTTGGCGATTTTTCGAAAAAAAAATTCTTCAATACGAATTGGACCACTTTATGAAAACCCCTTAGAAACTCACAAAAATTGGTTGTTTTTTCAATTGGACGCTCCGTTTCCGGGATATAGACATTTTTTCTAATTTTTCATATTATCGATCAAAAATGGGGATGAGTTACCCTGTGTAACCCATTGCCCATCGTCGTGGGTAGCTACCCATTATTTTCCCCATTGCCCTGAGGGTAATGGGTAATTCCTCATTTTCGTGGATAGCTACCCATTATTTTCCCCATACCCGCGGGTAATGGGTAAACGATCGCTACTCATTCCCCACGGCAATAATAATGGGTTACCCAGGGTAACTCATTACCCACGAAATACAAACCCTGGTTTTAGTGATGTTCCTTTATTAAAAGGAGTGGCTGGGAGACTTTAATATGGTACCTAAGTTTTGTTTATACCAACTATCCGATAATTTGGTTGTACTACAGTTTGGTTGTACTAAATATTTCATTCGTTTTTGGAAAAAATGTTGACTTTGGACCAAAATAACTTTTATGCTTCGAAAGCCTTTAAATATGATAAACAGTTGGAAAGGCTGGTCTGTTCCCCAATTTCTCAGGGTAAATTTTGCCACCGCCTGATTGAATTTAAAGAAGATAGTGCTAAAGCTAATCTACGCCTGCGGGGCGTACACAAATTCAAATATTCGCTCTCTCTTTTTAGCTCTCTCTCTATTTGATTGAAATAAAATGCTGTGATTTATGTTTTCTTTGATTAAACTGTGTATTATTATAATCTAATATTCCCACCCTACATATCTTTCTAAAATTTGGATATAAGTAGGATTATTTTTGCCTGCAGGTTGTAACTTACATATATAAGCGTCTGAAACGTTTGATAAGCCTTTGTGTGCCTCTGAAATAGATTAGCTATCTAGGGTTAATGAAAGTATATCAGATTTTTTAGCGCCTAAACGAGAATACATTTTTTTTTCTCAACAACTTTAAAAAGTAAGTTCAAAGTTAACAAGATTAGGAAATTCTTTACTAATAATGGTATATTTTATATGCTTCCGCCAAATCTTTATAATCGAACGACTCCATGGTGAATTAAATACTGAAAATAGAACAGAATTTGCAAACATTTGTACTGCGTACACGTTTGAGATATTTAGTACAACCGTACCGTAGTTGGTAGAATCAACACTTAGCTGGCAGAATAAAGCCACCAAATCACAAAAATCGAGTGCAAAAATCGAGTGCAAAAATCGAGATTCAAAATTCGAAAAAAGCGAATTTCTGTAATATGATTTTTTTTTGATTTTATGTGCCCACTGTGAGCAATTATGTCAAAATATATATGAATATGTATATAAACATAAAATGAATAAACCAACATTTGTTTTCACTTGGAAAGCGAAAAAAATAAAAAATATTCAACTTTGGCAATTTTTTCTTAAATATACCCCCCTGTGCGATTTTCAATGTTGATATATCGCGATAATCCTTGACTCCTTGCTTACAACCGGGTTTTTACAGAACTTACAATGTTTACTACATCAAACGATATTGAATTTTGGCCGATGGAAATGTATTCTGAACCACTGTGCGGCACCCAAATAATGTTAAAGGAACCAAATGACTGAAACATATAAACATTTAAGGACCAGAACTATTGAAGTGAAAATGAACTATTGAACTGAAACTGAAAAGGGCCTTCGGTGTTAATTAACGCATCGGAGGACAACGCTATACAAAACGTACCTTTTCCGTACATACGATACATCAGTTGTAGAACTTGGACCAGTTCTCATCCACCAAGAAACCATTAACTTGACTGGGTTTGAACCAGTTCAATTTCCAGTAGGGTAGTTCTTGAATCACTTTATTTTTACAGAGGCTATACAATGAAATTAAATCTACACAAACGCAATCGAAGAGTTTAAGTAGAAAAATGTATGTCCTGAATCTAAACTTGAGGATATTTAAACTTTATTAGTTTTGTAAGGAGATGTGTATGAGCGCAGAGAGGAACTGTCTTTTTACACATAATAAAGAGTATTATTGATCAAAAAAAAAAATTAAATTGCAATTGAAAAACGAATCTTCACGTCAACGCTCAGAAAATGTGCAATTCAATTATGTGTTAACCAGGACATTGTCCCAAGCAACAATGCCTACAACACCAAGATGTGGGTTTTGCAAAATAGTTTAAATCTGATGGAGGTTCTTCCCTAATTTTCCAAACGTAAAACCAGGAACAATCTTCGGTGTCATTAAGAGATATCGACCTCAGAAATATAACTTAGAAGTAGCGTCGATTTAACCACTGCTTTCCAAGACAAGAGTACCGGGTTGCATAGAAAAATTATCCGAGACTTGAAAAATTCTATATCGAACTGATTGAAATTAATTGTTAAAATCAATAGAACCAAAAAAACATGGAAATAAAACACAATGCAGAGGCGAACTTAAGGGAGGCGCGCACATGGACCGCGGATGGAGGGGCCCAAAAAATCTCATTAATTTATTTTTTTGTATTGAAAATTTCGATTTCATACTTGAGTTTGATTAAGTTTACAGTTTGAAGAAAATCCTACACGATGTCAACTGGCTTCCTATTTGAATTCTCTTATAATACAACAACAAAATTGTAACTGTTTTGTTTTCGTGCGACATTTTGTTGAACTGACGTACTTTCACTTTTTGTGGCCTATCCCCACTTGTATTTTATAGCAAAAATATTTTGCACAAAATACTCGTATTCGAAAAGGACTCATGTCGGTTTTTTTAAATGTTTCAGGACACAAAAAAAAACTGAATTTCTCTCAGCCTGTATGGAATTTGAGAGCGCAAATATTTGCAGTGATTTCTTCAAATTATTAACATATGGATTTAAATCAATTGCGGCAATCTTAGTGACACAATCTAAGTTCTTTGCGCAATTATACCTCCCAGGTTTTATCTGTGAAATAGATAAAAAGTAGATTAACTATTCGCAAACAAAGAAGATAAATATTTGTTACATCATATATTTACGTTTGCCGCACCCTGTATTAGTATCTGCTCTCGACAGATTGGAGAACATAACATCTCCATTTATACTATTACATTCGAAGACTTTAAAATGTTGTCTATTTGGAAAAATCATTAACAATCGCAACGTATCGTAATCTCTGATTCACAAACACACTCGGAATGACGAGCAGAGTTGAGTTTGGGACTTCATGGCAAGGGGAGGTAGTGTCAATGTTATCAATATAATATCTGCATTTCATCGTTCGATTTGATTTGTACTCCAACTCGCACTTGAAATTGTATTTACGCTGTAATTGTTTATTTATCCGTCTGTCTGCCCTATGTGCATTTCCCAACTCTACATGTGGACTTGCATAGCAATGTACTATTCAGCTGCTGGTGCCGATGATGATGCTGAAGACGATAATATTGATGAGGTGTTGGTGGTGAAGCTGTAAATACTTTCAAGGTCGTAGTCGGGTGTGACCCAATTTTAATATTCGATCGATGACATTTTTGTATGAGATTTATTGAAGCACATGAGCAGTACACAAACATCGGTGTACATGACACATCACAGCTAATTGTTATGCGACTAGCGTCGCTCGAAAGTTTATTGATCTTTGGCCGCGTATTAATGGCATCGATTCCATTCAAATCAGTTGACAACACCTTTTGTGAATTGTACTCTGGTTGATCCTCCTCTCTCCACTCCTAGCATGTTTCCATGACGTTTTAATGGCATCATTGCCTGATCTTTGCTTGGTCGAGTATTAATCTACGAACTCCTCGCTATGTTGTGCTATTGGATTTGGGTGGCAGTTTGTAACAAGTCGAGGCAAAGGGTGGTGGATTTAAAATTAAATATTTATTCAAATACAATCTATTGACAAAAAACTTTCTATTTGTTTCTCTTTAATATTTGATGGCAGTTTTGAAAATCAATCATATTTGCTTCTTCTAACATTATGGCTAAGAAACAGCTCTTTTAGATATTGTCTTGTCTGCTTTGAATTGTGGGTCACACATGCGCCTTCTCTGCTCAATGGCGCTGAGAGGTAGTCGAAGAAACCCCCGTGCACTTTGTGGTCGATCGTTTGGATGCTGTCGTCACACATCTTCAACCTGTAGCAGTTGTTGGACAGCCGTCCGGCTTGACGTCATGCTTAGATTTCGCTGAATCGGTTTGAATGATTTTCGTTTATGCCATTGAGAGATGGGATTTCTTAAAATCGAGAATACAGTTTCTGCGAATTAATACGTAATATGTTCCACTAGTATGTCTGTCTGTAAAGGCTGGCGATTGATGCTGACTCTGTGGCCATGGAAATGTACCGCCGCACACCACTCACGAGTGGAGGCAATAATTAAGCAACGAATCGAATCGAATCTTTGCTAATCGTCGCACTCTGTACTAGCCAGCTCGCTCATGGACTCTGTTCGAAAAGGGGAAATCCAATGAGATTTGAATTTTCGTTATTTCGTTTTATACTCGCACCCGTACCTAAACGAGTTTAGTATCGGAATGAATCATTTTGTTGTAGGCCAGGTTACTACTACTAGTAGTTTTGTTTTTCATCTGTGTCTCTAATCCAGCCAGACAGAGATAGAGCCATCAAAATGGTATTTCATATTGAAACCGCATTCCTTCTTTCTAATTTTCATAATTCACTTTTTCTTGTTTCGATGCAGTCGATGTGAATTTTATCAACAAATACCAAAAAATTGTTTTAACATGTCATAATTAAGACGCTACTATTGTAGATTTTTCTTCTCTGAACAGACACTGAATAATGTCTATATGCGAACGTATTGAAATGTTTAACTACTACGTTTATGGGTGACACCATACAACGCTACTTCTCGAGTTAAAATTTAGTGAACTTTTATGTTGAGGAAAGCTAAATTGTATTCCACTTCATATTGGCGAAATGTAAATCCACGAGTGTGATTCCAAATCGATTGGAATATTTTGAATTTCAATTTTATTTGAATTTCTGCACGGATTGGAGAATTTTCTCCGGATCGGTGAAAAATTATTAAACAAAAACTTAATAATCATTAACCCCTCGCTACACACACCACGTAATTTGTATGGTATACTTTCAGGCGACTACAATTTAATTCCGGATATTTTGATAACTAACGTTCGTTGTGTACTTTGAAAATTTTTTTGCTTAAAAATGGCTACAAATTTAGACGGAACATTGGTGGTATTCGAACCCAGGAACTTCACCAGCTGCCGTTTTTTAGTCGGACATGCTACCATCGTCCTACGTCGCTCTATGGAGCAGCATCTATTGTACTTAAAGTCGAACAAGTTAGGATTGCTGCCGTCCAGGGCCAACACCGCCTAGTTATGGTGGAAATTCTAGTGATTGGTATTTTTTTTTATGGAAAATCTTATAATTACTTATAAAGCACAAAAGTTAAAGGTTTTTAAATGAAATGTAATAAACTCAATAAAGATGGTTAATAATGAATACAAATAATTAAAAAGGACATAAGTAAGTTATATTGAATAAATCTTTGAAACATAAGTCATATAAAAACAAAGAATTCAACAAAAATTAATGTTAAATCCAAGAAAGTATATAATTGTTTTCTGTTTGTTTTTTAAATACGATACGTTACTTAAAAGTTGTAGGTTGGGTGATAATAAGTCCCAAGGCGAACAGCGTTTATTGGAAGAATTAATCTTTTGTCCTTATTGGTTCGTGTACACTGAAATGTGTCGACAAGATATTTTCAGACAAAAAGCAAAATTTTTTCTGCAAATCGTTCTCCCCATTATTTCATTCGGGTACCCATGCCACAGCTGATCGACATGGTAGTTGGAATTTGATAGCGAGTAGATGCGACAATGAGCGATAAGCACTGAACTAACTGTTGGGTGTCGCTTTAAATTTGTTACGCATGTTCTAGGGAATAGCATTGCGTTTTGATTTATTGTCTTTTGATTTTACACCATCCAAGCATGTACAAAAAAACTCAACAAAGCACTCGTCTTATTTGTTGTTGCCATTTTGCATCAAAATTTTCAACAGATATTCGGTTTTCATCGACAGTTTACTACTATTGCCTAAATAGTAGCAACCTAGCGATGCAGAACAACACAGTCGAACCTGTGTACAACACAAAACCCGTTTTCTCTCCTATACACAAAGTAGAGCCAACTATACATTCCATATACTTTCCAGACCAAATGGCCGCCACATTGTATATCAGAAAAGTATATGGAACATCTTTGACATCTTATTTTCGTATCTCATATACACTCTCTAGCCACAAGGTTTGTGGGGAAGTTAACAGTATAGTACACTGTCCTATGATCAATGTGTAGGGGAACGTATGCAGCATTGATTTAATTCCGTTGTACGTATTTGTTTATGTGGAGACTTTATAAATAAACATGTAAAATAAATTGAAGTATTTTCTAGATTTATATATATTCAGTATCATATAATTAACGTACAGTTCGCAAATTATTCACAAATAAAAAAACACACGAAGCAAAGATGGTAAACAAATTCGGCTATGCTAAAATTTTTATAAACAATGTACATAGAAGGTTTGCGAGGAAGTATGCAGTTGATAACATAATAAAACGAAATTATAATAACGATTGATAAAATCGTGCGTGCATACTTTTGCATAGATAAAGTGTATGGATGTGTAGGAAGTTAATTTTTTGGCTCATATACACACTCTGTATATACCCTGTAGTAAAGGGAATCGACTCATCGACTACCCAAAAAAAGCCATCGATTACCTGCCAAACTACCCGCAATGCTTTTGAGCGGCGAATTTAACAAGGGCATGGCCACTTTGGTGATGGCTCCCCCTTTGAACTACCCTTCGTCGATGAATTCGTCGACAAACAGTGATAGCAGTGAAAAGAACCCAGGTTCGATTCCGGGCTGGGGGTGTTTTTTCTGTTAATTTTTATTTTTTAAATATCCGATGTCGTTTTTAATCATATTTCATGTTTGTTTCAAAACAAATTTGTCCAATTTTAGTGGTAAAGTCGCACGTCGTTTCTTTTTTAATTTCAAACACATAATGACTCTTTCTCTTTCTTGCGTCCTTCAACCAAACTCATATTCTCAAGTGTGGGAAATGAATGATGCGTTTTTTTTTTCTATTTGCAATGTAGCATGTGTTGTTGGTGTTTTTTTTTATTTCAGTTCCCGTTAAGGGGACCTTAGACTAGCGGATTGTCGGGCCGACTCATCTCCCAGTGTAAGGTGAAGGCAGTCGGCTGACTAGTCGGGCAAAAATCAGAACTAGTTTGATTTTCAGAAAGCCGGCCGGAAAGTCGGCTAGTGTAAGGCGAAACAATGCCCGACACGAAAGTCGGCCTGACAAATAGTCGGCCGACTGGTCCACAAGTCTAAGGTGTTTTTTGTTTGTGTCCTATGCTATGGCACGCGTTTTTTTCTTGTTGTTATCTCTTTGATTTTGTGTAACTCTTTCTTGTTTGTTTGTCTCACTTGGCATTTGGAATGCGTTCAAACAATAGTCAAATTTGAATAAAAATACTGTACAATAAATTATCTCAAGCAGCAACTTGCTCTTTTTAAACTCAAATTTTATATTTCAATTCAACTACAAAATTAACAACTTAAAGCTATAGGTGAAAATAACACTATTAAATTCTTGAGGTTACTTCATTAACGAATAACAATAGAAAATCTCTCGAGACACCACTTTACAGATATAATCGCCGATGTAGTCGATGAAAAGTCGTCGGCGATGTAGTCGATGAAAAGTTGCCAGCCGCTACTTGTGAAAGTGCAGGGTAGGGATTCCAAATTTTGCCGAAAAAAATCAAAATTCGGAATTCGAAATGAAATAAATTTTTTAAATCTGTTATGTCTATACAAATAATAAAAATAACTTATTTGAGATCATCACATCCCATGAAGGGATAGGGGATAACTTCTCACAATCACTGAGCTGTGCGCTTTCCAGTTTTCACTCACTGATTGGGACCTACAGTTTTACTCCGATTCCGAACGGTATTTTGAGAAGCTTTTTCATGGCTATATACTCGATAGTGTCGCCGTCACTGTGCGAGTTGACCGCCGCCGAAAGAAATTTTAAATTCATTATTATTTATTGCATAAAAAAAAACCTTTTTTTAAAATACAAATGGAACATAAAATTATATTATTTAAAATGAAATATAAACATAAAATTATTGTACACAAGTTCAATTAGTACATAAACGTTCTAATATGGCATCATAACATTGAATAATAAAAAAATATAAAATTATTGTTTTGTAAAATTTGTTTGCTTTGAGGAAGCAGAGATCACTTAAAGCTGCGTCTCCGAGTCTCGATCGAACTTTTGTACAAAAGTTACCTGCAGTTGGGAAATCTCGCTCGGACTCCACGCTCGATGGCGGAATCAAAATCAAAAATGAGTAGACGGACTCTAATATTTGGCCACGAACGCCGTTCTCTTCAAAGAATTTAATTTCATATTTAATTTATGTTGGACAATAAATTTAATTGAATTTTGTTCTGCAACTTTTGCATTAACGACTGGGGATTAGTTTGTTCTTCCCACACCACTTCTACCACATCGTCAGCTTCTGTCTGCTCGCCTAAGGAAGTTTCCATATTAGTGTTAAATATCAATCTTTGTGCATAGCTTTCAATAACTTTGGCTAATGTATTTTTCAATGGTCTAGTGAAAGATTCGTGAATCTCACTCTTTCCGCCATTGTGTAAATACTGAAGAGTTCCAGATACATTTGTACGCCTTTGGCTTATGCGGTCTTCTAAGTTGTTCTTTAATTTTACTGAAAGTTCATCAGATCCGAAATTCTCAAGCATAAAAGACAATGCCGCATCAGCAGAAAGCTGATTTACATCTTCTCGACAAAGGGTGTCAACTGTAAGCTTCACTGGAGAAGTGCAGAGATAATGGGCGTTTTCGGAAATGCATCACTGCAGAGCATCTTATGCGCAACTGTGATGCGTTTGCACTGCTGATGAAAATCAGCTGATGCAGATGCTTGATTGTTGCTTATTTTGTTTTGCAATTCCGATCACGAAAATATTTCAATGGAAAATTTTTAATAAATTTAATTTGTGAATTTGATGATAAGCCAATTGAATTGAAGTTATGTAGTTTGCAACAAAGAAAACTTTTAAAGAATAAAAAAAGGAATTTGTTATTACAATTTATGTGCGGAAAAAAACGGAGAATTCCAAAAGTTTTGGATTACTATAAGGTTATGATCCCTAGCACCCACCTCGACTCGAAACAATTTTAGAAATAGTAAGTTTTATAAAAAAAAACATAAATTAATATCAAATTCCGTACTTACTCATTCATTGCATCAGCCATTTTGCTACTGCGCATTTTGCGACTTGTTTGCGCATCATACGCTGTGTTGATTACTTTTAGAACATGCAACTCTTGCAGTGTTGCATTTTCGAACGTGATGCGCATCAGATGCCCTGCAGTGATGCATTTCCGAAAACGCCCAATGTCTTTAATCTAGAATAAAGATATCAGATGCAATGTCAGTCAATGCTTTTCTATCACAGCTTTTAAGTTGGTTAAATCTTTCAAACATTTCGAGTAAGCTATTCCATCTAGTTCTAGTGTCCATAATAAGTTTCAATTCTTTTCCAAATTCTTGTTTCACGTATATCATTCGATGTTCTAAAACGAAATTTCTTTACAATCGAAAGAACTTTTCTGATGAGAAAACCAAATCCAAAATTCTTCAGTCTCAACAAGCTCAGCTTCAATATAAATTTGTTCAATTAAGCCAACACTTCATCGTCAACGTATTCATCATCGTCTGATTCCTCGAAGTCACTTACTTGTTCTTCTACACCAACATTTTCTGTATCTGTGTGAGCCACCAATTCAGTTGTATTCGAATTATTATCCAGAACATTAATTACAGCTAAATGTATCGCGTGTGCGAAGCACAACTGCTGAATACATGGTAAAAGCCGTCCAACTTTTTGCATCGCAGCTGCCCCATCAGTTGTTATGGACGTAATATCTTCGGAAATTCGTAATTCGCTGAAAAATTTTCGGAATTCGAAATTATATTTATGAAAACGAATTCCACAATTCTCGAATTTCGAATATGCAATCCCTAACTGTATACATTCCGATTACATCGGAAATGTTCTGCTGGGAACCTGTGACAGAGTCGTAGTTTTTGGTAGCAATCAAAATTTAACAGCGTAGCACTTAAGTTGTAGCTAAAAGAGCAATCACAGTGAATAGCTATTTTCAATCACAGGGAGAACTGAGATTTTTTCAATCACAGTGAAAGAAGAGCAGGTTGCTATTTTTCGCACAACTCTAACAAGAGCAGGATGCAAACTCTTGTCTATTACTTTAAGCCTTAATTAAAGATATGATTGAGCCACCAGGTGAATTCTTCATGAGAAATAGATAAAAATATAATGTTTTTTGATCGTTCTCTTAACATAAAGGCCTGACACCATTTGATTTATACTAATTTTTGCTCCTATAATCCTTCGCTCGATATTTCTGACAAACCTTACACACACAGGTGTCTATTTCAAATGAATTTAGAGCAAAAATATCTTCCATATCATGCTAGGGTTATAAACTTTTTTTAAAAAACGATGAGGAAGAGGAGAATTCACTGAACATCTTTGCAGGTATCCATCACTAGCCGGCAGAAGGATATCTACTATGGGATCCTACCTATTTAGGGACTTGGGAAAATTATCTCAGATAGACGTAGACATGCTCTTGAGCTTCTTGGAGCAAACTAATTGGGGCTAACTTTTAATATCGTTTGGACGTAGTATCACAATAGACTAATAAGTTCAACTGAGTCGTTCATCGACTGCCACTAACACTGGACTGGGATAGGTAAATAATGGCGCGCTCAGACGGGTGTAAAAAAAAACTGGTGGACGTTCTTCTGTAAATCAATAGGAGACACATCCGAGACATCAAAATTATCGAAAATACTGCGTCACTTAACGCGACGATAGAATATGTGAAGGACTCTTGCGACTACTTACTGCTTAATCACTTTATCTGTCTCCACTTAATCTCCTTATTAACACCCATATTCGTGGCAATTCGCTGAACGAAAAGACCGATGTAGAGGAACATACTTCGGATAGATCAGAAGTTACCAGGGAAATGGTTACACAATCAAAGATAGATTGGACCATCGGCAGCTAAAAGTCTGAATGGCTGATAGATGGAAATTTTCGGGCGAGTGTTGATGTACGATTGTAAAGGGCGATTTACGAAGGCAGTCCCGGAGGAACAAATTGGAAATAGTTGGTTGCGTTCATTAATGAGGGTTGAGGAGGGTACGTTCAATACTGCCGCCTAGTGCGATCGAATTCCTTCGTTGTCTACACTTGGGGTGGAGGTTTTTTTTATCAACGAAAATAGAAAACGTTTTTAATAATTTTTAACGAAATGTTTGTTTTAATATGTGGACACCCATATACTACGAACGCTTTATATAATAACTTTTATAAAGAAATCATCAAAATTCCCGTGAAATGTTAATTTGTTTTAACACGAATTTTTCCGTATTTCCGTCTCCACCAACATACAGTTGCGGTCAAAGTAATAGCAGCGCACGACCGCCTTAAAGGTCTTTTATTATATATTTTGTGTGATTTTTTTTTATTGCTGGTATCGTATTAAGAACAGTGTTATATGAATTGCTGTTGTTGTAATTACATAAGTAATGCCACATTTTTCGGATTAGTCGACATTTTGGAGCGGTCAAAATAATAGCAGTTTACAAACAAATTTAGGAAAAAGTGATTTTACCTACAATTTGATTTGAAGTTATATATAAGGATTTATCAAATTTACAATGGTTTTGAAACAATTGTGTGTTATTTTTTCTGTTCCGTGAAATGATGAAAGCATTGTGAGGAAGTAAAACGGTGCCCTATAAAAAGATTATCTGAGGGAAAATCATATAGGGAAATTCAGACTATATTCCAGTGTTCTGCGAAAATTATCAGAAATGCCATATTATGTAAGAAAAAGACTGAAACACGTTGACCCGTTGGTATCAACTGCAACCATTCGCCGAATAAAATTGTTTAGCAGCAACAAGCCGCTACATCTGCCACCGAAATAAAAGGCAATTTTTGTTCATCTAAACGAGAACATAATCAGTAGGTCAGAAGTTCGAGGCTCGTTCTCGAAAAACATAAAGCTGACATCACAGCTATCCCGGAAATTCTATGGACAGGATATGGTTGCACCAGAAAGAAAACTGCGATATTTACTACAGCTGCCATGAGCGAATACACGAATTCGGGTGCGGATTTATAGTTGGCATTAGACTGCGACACCTAGTTTCAAGGTTCAACCCAGTGGATGAACGCATAGCCACAATTCGCATCAAAGCGAAATAATTGAAACTGATAAACTTCGCCGCTACAAAGAATATGGTAGTAAGTATATGATTCCAGCATAAGGACATTCATAAGGCGACCTGGATATCTCCTGATCAGAGAACGAAGAACCAGATTGATCACTTGGTAATAGATGGCAGGCACTCTTCTAGTGTAATGGATGTATGTGTGACTCGAGGTGTCAATATGGACTCGGATCATTACCTGGTGGTTGAGAAAGTTCGCACAGGACTGAGCAGGGCGAAAAACGTACGAAGACGAATATGGGAAAAGCTAGATATTGACAAGCTGCAAATACAGGATATATCATAGTCCTATCAATAAAAACTCACTCTCCTGGCTTGAGCAGAATACTCCCCCTCCTGAAGACCCAGATGAGCAGTGGAAGCACTCTTTGGAAACCACAGCAAGGACTGAACTTGGCTATCAAAAACCGCAGAAGAATAAGCCATGGTGGAACGAAGAATGTCGCATGGCAACTGAGCGGTACAAGAGGCTGAGAAGAGAGAAAAACCAATTATTTATGAGAGAAAAATGTCAATGGGAGCAGAGAGAGAGAGAGTGAAAAGACCGAAATGTGCAGGATGAACTACATTTTTCCAGAGGGTACGAAGATCAAATAACGGTCCGAATAATGGGATGCCCTCCAGCAAGGACGAGAATGGGAATCTGGTGCCTGATAACAAGTGTGTGCTTAAAATGTGGAAGACAGTGTATATTGTACGTCTCTTCCCCCCACCCCCCAATCAAAGCGAGATTATAATGGCAATCTCCCGTCTTAAGGATAATAAAGCCGCTGGTGTGGATGCTGAACTTTTTAAGGCAGGTGGCGCAGAACTGCTAGCTCACATGCATCTACTTATATGCGGAATATGGTTGGGGGGAATCTATGTCTGACGATTGGAATCTCAGTGTATTATGCCCTGTATTCAAAACGTGTGATCCGTGTGTCTGTTTCAACTGTCGCGGTATCAGTCTTTTATCCATCGCGTATAAGGTTTTGTTGATCTATGTCTGAACTTGTGATTCCGGCAAAACTGATGCACCTCT
The DNA here is from genome assembly GCA_963931995.1 of Phaonia tiefii. Taxonomy (NCBI): domain Eukaryota; kingdom Metazoa; phylum Arthropoda; class Insecta; order Diptera; family Muscidae; genus Phaonia; species Phaonia tiefii. The sequence continues at coordinate 96,037,096 of OZ008371.1, read as the reverse complement.
GTAGAATGACGCTGACCAACACTAAATCAGCAGTGAAGGTGGGGAAAGACCTCACCGAACCATTCTGTACCAAGCGAGGACAGAGACAAGGCGACACACTTTCGTGCAATCGCTTCAACATCTTAATGGAGATAATATTGAGAAAAGCTGCAATAAATACGAACAAGATACGAAATTTGCGAGAGGTTACTTGAGTATTTTCAAGAATCGAAAAGAAATCAGCGAAGGTGGGTCTTGCAGTTAATGAGGACAAGACAAAATTGATGGTGTCTACCACTACACAAACCTCTCGACTTGGTCCGCACTTGAATTTTTTCAACCGATTTAATTTTGAAGTGGTAGATGAATTTGTCGGTGGTGCAATGGGTAGTGTGCGCGTCTCTTGTACGCGAGATCCTGGGTTCGATCCCTGATCTGACCACCTTAACATTTCTTTCGATGGCGGTCGCCTCGCATAGTGACGGCGACACTATCGAGTATTTAGCCATGAAAAAGCTTCTCAAAATAGCGTTCGGAATCGGTGTAAAAACTGTAGGTCCCAATCAGTGAGTGAACAATTAGAAAGCGCACAGCTCACTGGTTGTGAGAAGCTCTCCCCAATCCCTTCATGGGATGTAATGAGAAAGATTTTTGTTTTTAGATGAATTTGTCTACTTTGGATCCGCCGTGAACAAGGACAACAACGTCAGCGATATAGATAATATAGATGTTCTTGAGCTTGAATAATGATATAAAAAGTACCAATAAAAAGCCCGAATAAATAAGAAAATCAACCCTGATGAACGTAGAGCACGACGAAACAACAGGCAATAACAATTGGCTGTAAATATTGTGTTGTCTTTTAGCCAACAACAAAAATCATTTCTAATGGGGACCGATGGTTCTCTGGAGAGGGAAATAAGTTGGTTACAAATGTTTTCTTGTGTGTTTTGCTTGCGATATTTTTCGAACACTTGCATATGTAGTGGAAAATTCTCAATTGAGATGAGTTTTTGTTTGCATTTAGTTTGATGAATTTTTCAAAAGCAGCATTCCAAACAACCGCTGAAGAAGATCTGTGGCTAGATCTGAAATAGCTATACGGTTTGCCAAGAATTATGAGGATGCATTTGCGAAACATATTCTTTTTTAAAAAACTATATCTCTATTTATAGAGATATATATGGTCTTGAAATAAAAAGTATTTAATTTTCGCAACATGGAAGTTGTTGGCTATAGATGTTTCTCTTGCCGGGACATGCTCATGGAAGCGATGAATTGTCACAAGCCCTAGAGGGCACACGCAGCCTTTACTAACCCTAAGAGCTGGATGTTTTGTGAAATAAAGGACGAAATGATGAGCAAGTAATTATTGCAGTAAATTCACCATGGGCCATACGGATATGTTATAGGATTTCTGGATTGAAGGCGAGCAGATCAGGCGTGTGGGATATACCTTCCACTCATGACAGTCGTTCTGAGTGATACCAGACACTGAGACCAGTAGTTCTAATTGATGTCTTATTTATGGAAATCAATACAAGCAGCTAAATTCAGGCCAGTGACCTTGTTCTCGGATCGAAAAAGTTTTCATATGAAACATGTGAATTGAAATAAAAACGCTACGAATCGGTACAAAAAATCAACATTTGTTTTGCCAAAACTTTCTGTCACATACTGTTTGTTTCATGCTTATTGGAAAAATGCGACAAAACTGCTTCTAAAAATTAGGGAGTAGAAAAATGTAAAATTTGAAATGTCAAAAATACTCACAAATTTAAACGGTGCGAGATTTTGATATTGTTTCTACAAAAAGTCTTTTTAAGGAATTAAGAATTTATATTTTAAATGGAGAATATAAAAATTAAATATTTCTGTTATGTATTTCAATAAATTTTTCCTAACTGTTAGAAAATATAGTTGAAAATTAATTTGGAATTTGCCAGTGACAATTTGGAGGGTTAAATTCCAACACAAATTGTAAGGAGCAGGGAAAATTTTTCTTTTCGCACTAGCTTATTTTGTTTGTTTATATTTCTTTATTACTTGACAGTTTTCTTGGAATATTCTATTAAAAACGCAAAAAAAAAAACGTCATCAGTGTTGCCTCTTCGCATGGATATACAGAAACACTCTTTCCTCACAAATCGAGAAACGATGGAATTTTTTGGTTCATGCTTAATGTGAAAACTTTTTCGATTCGAGAACTACAGCAACGAGGTACAGGGGTTCAGTTTAGTGTATTTGAAAAACAGGTTCAGGTTTCAAAAACCGGTTTTCGATTAAACTGAGGTGTAGAAACCGGTTAATAACCGGTTTCGGTTTTTATGACAACTATGCGTTTTATAAACATCGTTTAGTTTTAATGCGTCTCTTTGAATTTTGATATCGACTATCGAACCAGAATCAGAACCGGTGTAAAACTGGAGGTCACAATCAAAGTGTGTGAGCCTATTCCTTCATGGGATGTAATGGGAATCTAAATTTGGAATTTAATTTTGCTTTAAAAAAAATACTATTAGACATTTTTTCAAAATTATGATTTTTGTTTCGTGTTTTAAGGCCTCAAATGAATGGGGATTGGTTGCGTAACACTTATATTTTTCGACACTCCCAGGTTTCGGCTGATTATGCGGTTTGCGAACATAGTTCCATCTTTTGGGAACACAAAATCGTTGAGTATGGCACCATAACGCTCGTCATAGACGGTTACGACGGCGGCTCCTTGCTTATTTTCGAAGAAAATTGGGCTTATGATGCCGCCTGGCCAAAAACCGCACCCAACAGTCACTCGTGGACGCATCGGTTTCTCCTCGACGACATGTGGATATTCCAAGCCCCAAATGCGACAATTTTGTTTGGTACCGTAATCCCTGAGGTGAAAATGAGTTTCATTGGGAAACATGATTTTTCCGTAAAACGCTCAAAATTTTGCGAAAAGAAGTGCGAGAAATGTTCAGTTCTGCAAACGGTGGCAAGTTGATGTTGGCGGCTGTTCAAACAAACTTTCAGCAAAAGCGGAAATAATTTCCACTGAACGCACGGGACGAGCACGTACACGAGTAGTTTTGTTGATGCGTTGTTGATGGCACTCTATTTCAGTCGAATTTATTTCGTAGATTTCTGACAGTTTGAGTTGAAGACTCAGAACTTTGAAAGAAAGTTGTTAATATTTCCCAATATATTTTAGAGCGTATAGCGACCCATTTTGAAAATGTCTAGCTTTTAACATATAATCTGTCACTTCATAGATTTGAAATGGGTCATCTGCTTCAAAATACCGAGAGGTTCAAGTTCCAAATTTTGCATGTCCCACCCCTTATTTATTAATTTATTTTATCTCATACTCATTTGATTTACCCAATTAGGTAAAATCATCGTTGGGCAAATATTCCTCTGGACGTTTTGTACTTCTTTTTTGAGTGTGAATACTGTTTTTTATGCATGCACGTGGTTGTCATTAGATCCAGAACTTAGATCTAAATCGGAGTTGGCAGATATGACTCCTAATGCAATTGGACAACCAATTTCAGAAATAATTCGTTGGCAAAGCCTTTTGTGTCGGTCTCATGGGACCAGTAATCATAATGAGCTATCAAAAAGGCTTTAGGTGTGTAATTCTGCGGTATAAAAACCGAAAAAACCGCTTAATCATCTTCAAATAACCGGTGAAACCGGTTCTTCGAAAATAGCAATTTATATAAAACCGACATACGGTTAACCGAGCGGAATTCGGTCAACCGGTTAACCGGCTTCGGTTTCGAATACACTAGTTCAGTTGTGGGCAGTAGCGAGAGTTGCAACAAAACCATGTCGAAAACAATTACAACAGTTCAAGAGTTCATTCATTCTATTATTTGTACAAGTTTAAATTCAACGACGTCAATAAATTAGCATTAAAATGAAACCCTTTGTTCGTTGTATTTCAATAACGGGGTTTTCAATAAGAGCGCTACAAAAGTTTTTTTAAATAAAACAAACCCGGTTTTAGATACCAATGAAATTCTTTATTCCTGTGAAAGTACGTTCGATGCCATTATGTATGGAACTCGATTTCTTTTGCATGGCCACCACGGGCACGCTTGCAGAAGTTCAGACGCTGAACGCAATTTTCGACGGTTTTCAAGCATAAATCGGCCGATACTGCTGCAATTTCACGTTCGATATTCGTACGAAGTTCATCAATCGTCGCTGGCTTGTTGGCATAGACCATAGACTTGACGTAGCCCCACAGGAAATAATCTAACGGCGTCAAATCGCACGACCGAGGCGGCCAATCGACTGGGCCATTTCGGTAGATAACACGTTCATCAAACTTGGTTTCCAATAAATTGATTGTGGCATTCGCTGTGTGGCTTGTGGCGCCGTTCTGTTGGAACCACATGTCCTCCAAGGCCATATTATCCAATTGGGGCCAAAAATATTCGGTTATCATTGAACGGTAGCGATTCGCATTCACAGTAATGTGCCGGTCTTGATCATCACGGAAGAAGTACGGCCCAATGACGCCGCTGGCCCATAAACCGCACCAAACCGTAATTTTTTCGGGATGCAATGATGACTCATGGATTACGTGGGAACTGCTGTCTGACCAATAACGCATATTTTGCTTATTGATGAAGCCATTCAGCCAGAAATGAGCCTCATCCCTGAAGATGATTTTCCGATAAAAATCCGAATCATTTTCAAGTTGTTGCTCAGCCCAATTCACGAACATACGACGCTTATGGTGGTCAAGAGGTTTCAGTTCTTACGTCAATTTGATCTTGTAAGGATGTAGGCCAAGATCTTTTCGCAAAATTCGCCACAACGACGTCACAGAGATGCCAAACGCTTGAGAACGACGTGTGAGAGACACATTTGGGCTTTCTTGAACTGAAGCGTCAGCGGCAGCAATATTCTCGACACTACGGGCACTTCTTTGTCTCACTGGCACGGGAACATTTTGTACTGTGCCTGTGGATTCAAATTTTTCCACTAGACGCTCAATTGTTGATCTGGTAGGACGATTATGACGACCATTAATTGGACGTAGCGCTCTTAAAGTTGAGGCCACTGACTCCAAATTTCGGTAGTAAATTTTAATAATTTCGACTTTTTGTTGCCTCGTATATCTTTCCATGATGAAATGGCAAACCTTACTGAAGAGAAATGTCAAAAGAGCGGGAAAAAATATGGCGCCGTTTGCTGTCCCTATCGATTTACTTTTGTAGCGTCTCTGTAGAAAAACCCTTTACAACAAACTATCAAGTCACAATACGCATAAAGCGACTCCTGCGGAATTGACACATTTACTTTGTTCACCTATAACTCAAAAATAAAACTCCGTAATCTTTTTTAATTAAGATTAAAAATATTTACTTCAAAATTGTTGTCATGTCGTAAACAAAAACTGTGTCGACAGTAAATAGAGTCATTTCAATTCAACAACGAAGCCAACTCTACTTGAAGGATACCAAATATTTGTCGACAGTCGTCGATTGTTATCGCTAACGACCACGGGAATACTAATTTTCGACCGTTGAAACAAGACAATGTCCTTTAAATGGGACAATGGTCCAAAACACACAAGCCGACTCGCAAAAAGGTGGTTTGATCATAATAAGACTGTTGTTATGGAATTGTCCGCACAGTCACCGATTACCAATCCAATCGAAAATTTGTAGTGTGATGGCAAAGATATATAGATGCAATAGTACCTGGTGAAAAGTGCAAGGCACTAGTTGACTTCTTGAAACGCCCTTGTGGACCAGTAATAAGCAAAGGCAGTGCAACTAAGTATTAAATTCAAAGAAATATCGTTATTTCCTTTTTTGTCAGCACTGCTATTGTTTTGGTTTTTGTTTGAAGTCAGATTAAGAATGGCGTATCTGTGAATCAAAGTAACATTTTTCTTTCTCGAAATTTTGTATATCTTGGCTCCGCTATTTTTGTGACCATCACTGTACATACATCTGCACATATGGTATGAATAAACATACCGACTGACATCAGATTTGTTTGCGCAAATATTTTCGTTCATTTTTCGATTGTTGGAGAGGAGGGAGTTGGGGCTTCTATTCAGATATCTATCTATATCACACTGATATGATTTTATTGTATGCCTTTTTCAAATATCAGTCCCATTGAATGGGATCTATATTTGCTGCACAGTGTCTTGGCACTAGACCACTTGCCATGTGTGTGACGTTGCGTGTGATTATAATTTCAACGAGTGTGTTGATTGTACACACAACTAACTCGGATACAAATTCGCTTGGTATACTATGTATCTGATTTGCATTTATTAATAATCGTCAGCCAGTTCTCTGTAACCGTTGACTACAAATTGACTTAAATGTAGACGACAACATTCATAATTTTTGTTATTTTATGTTGATCAAATCGGAAGTGAACGCGGCGTCGTCACTACTTATCACATGACAATTTTGGTATATTTTTCTCTTCTGAATTTCTAAATCGACAGCAGAAGCCACTGAACTCGGTTTTCATATTTACAATTAATTGAAAGCGACGATAGCGAATAAATATTCGCCATGTCACACAAGCTTGGCATTTAGAATAAAGAATTGGCTTGATATTTAGTTTATTATTCTGCCAAAGTTTCATTCATATCCAATACGAAGTGTCATTTTAACGACCAATAAAATCAGTCTAATTTGCTATCATAAATCAGTTACTTGGCTCGGAATTCTTTTGACTTACAGAAGAATTCTGAGTTTCTTTCCAATTAATACAGAGTTCAGATAGTGCACGGCAGATGAAGCCCTCGCCACCATCTAATCGGCCTGATAACTACCATTTAAGCAGCGAATAGTCGCAACTATTTAAGAATTGATATCGTTTGGCGATATTGTATTTCCACACGCGGAAGACATTAAGTTTACAATTTTAGTTGACAAGCGTTTTTAGTTTGTTTTGATTTCTCTCTTCGTGAAAAATAAGCATTATTTCGAAATGTACTTACTTACTGGTTTCAATGTCACCACCACCACCACCACATTTTTCTACATCACATTTTGCATATTAAAATATAAATTGAATTAAAAACGAAAATATACATACACCTGTTTATTAGGGTGGAGTACAATCAGGTTTTTTCTAGGACCGAATTGCAATAGTGCGGAACAATACCATGTTTGGTTTTTAGCTTGAATTGGAGCAAACCCACAGCGGGAATAGCGGTTATGGCTATCAATGTTACTTTACTCATCAAGTTTGAAAATGTCAACAATTAAAAACACAACCCTTCACAGAAATTTAACCTAATTTAATCTTGAAAAATATGCAATGAAAACAATTTTTATTTGTACTTTTGACGCTTTCAAATAAATAATTGTTTTTAAACATAATTTTGTTGTCGTTTAACATATTTGAATACCGTTCAACCCAATCATCATAGCACTGGTTAATGTATATCCAAAACATTAATTTTTAACGCCTCAACCGATTCTTCTGTCGTTTAAATCCTGTGTCATCAAGGAAAACGATGTAAGAGCTATTAGAATAAAATTGTCTAACAGGGGGTACTACGATGATCTCCTTAGTCTAAAGTACCACCAAACATATTTTGACATAATTCGTCTGATATTTCCGAAAATTGTATCCCACAGACTTCTGAGTTATCTCATTTATCACACGGAATAACAGCCTAACTCAACAAACAATTCAATAGTATTAAAATTGCGGTGTGGAATAACAACGTAAGTCAACATAGGTTGTTTTTCCAAAATAAAGTATTGTGTTTTTGTTATAATGTCTGCTGCAATGGCAAAACGACTTATGATTTTGAATTATTGAGTGGAAAATCATCTTTGATCAACGATCAAACAGTCAAAGTTGGGCATTTAAACTATGATCAAGTGACCACATGATTTTGGCAGAAAACGAGAAGAAGAACAAACACAAAACTTCTGTAATTGTTAATGTGAATCACTATTCTAGTTGAAATAAAAATAAAAACGTATCATTTAATTCGTAGTACAGTTAGAACTTCATTTCTGCTGAAATACTTTGCAATTTCATTAATTATTTTGTATTTTATTACTTCACTTTACTTTTGTAAATGGCGTCAGCGTGATGCATTGTAACGATTAACCGATAAATGTATGAATACCGGTTATTTTTCACTGCAAAACTCTTTTTCTTATTTAAAGCCCGGTATTCAGTTTTTATGAAATTTTCGTTGCCGTAAGAAGTACGTGTGTAAAAAATAACGAAAATTTAATGAACCGAAAATTTCATTCACTTTTCATTTGCTTGGTACTCAGCTTTTTGCGAAAATTTTGTAGGCACAATCAAGTACAGGGTTGTTACGCCAAGTTATTTCGTACGAAAGTAATTGTTTGATAATTGATTGGGACCGGAATTTTGGCATTTCGATTATTTTAGTAAACAAAAGTAATACCACATGTATTACAAATATAAAGGAGTGCGAAGATGAATTATTAATGAAATATTTGCAAGGTAAATCAGAGATATGTGGCAACTCTCTGTAACAACATTTTCCGTTTAGAGATAAATGACAAAATTCCTTACGAAAATTTCGTAAGAACTGAATACGGGGCTTAAAGTCAGACCAAACATAAATCAAAATCAACTGATTACCAATTTAAATAACCAGTCAACGATTGGGTCTTAGAGTTTAAATATTACATAAAATTGTTTTGTTGGTTTAGGAACTGAACTAAACCTTAGATTTCTAAAGAAAAACTAAAAAAAATATATACACCTTGGAAATTATCGATGGGAGCAGCGGGGTGTTTAAGTGCCACAAAATCGAAAAGGGAGTAGCGGACCACCACGTTTATGAAAAAAGATTGTCAAACAAATATTTAATGAAGTTATAATACAGAATCGCTTCTTCATACATTTTGTCCGAAACGGACATCAGTTACGGACACATAACGAATCCGGTTGCGTATGAAATTCCTCTCGAAAAAGCGGATCTTTTTTTCTACTTTTCCGGAACTGGCAACGGAATTCATATTCAAATCCGTTTCTGGTTTGGTTTTTAACAAACTGTTGCGGGTTCAAAACGTATTCGTTCTGATATTTAAAATTAAAACAGGTAATGAACTATATTTTCCACTAAATCCACTAAAATCCACTACATTTCTTCACATACTTTATATGTGTATACATTTTTACAAATAAAAGATTCGTTCTCAATTACTTATCCGGTCTCGGACAACCCCGGGGGGTCAGCGACCTTACTAAACGAAGATAACATATTTCGCCAACCAGTTCGATCTTTTGCTTTATTTCTCCAGTTGGCAGTACCAAGTGTACGCAGGGATTCGTCAACCTGATCCTTCCTATTTTTCGTCTTCCTTCGAGTTCGGTTTCGAAAACCCTTCGCGCTGGTTCGTCTTCATCCATTCTACTGACATGGCCTAGCCAGCGCAATCGCGTTATCTTGATCCGCTTAACTATGTCAATGTCAGGATAAAGCTCATACAGCTCATGATTCATGTGTCGCCGATACTCGCCGTTGTGCACTAAAGGGCCATTAATTTTTCAGAGTATTTTTCTCTCGAAGACTCCTACAGATGTTTCGTCTGCTTGCGATAGGACCCAGGATTCTGCGCCATAAAGCAAGACAGGTTGAATGAGAGTCTGGTACAGCTGGACTTTTGTTACTCGAGAGAGGGCTTTATCTCTAAAGTGCTTGCATAGCCCAAAATAACATCTATTCGCAAGCACAATTCTCCGCTTGATCTCAAGACTGACGTTGTCGTTTTTGTTCACGGCAGATCCGAGGTATATAAATTCGTCCACTACCTCGAAGTTATAACGGTTATTAACGTTCACGCTTTGGTCTAATCGCGTGGAGGCCCTGTTCGTTGACACCATTAATTTTGTCTTGTCCTCATTCACCGTCAGACCCACTTTTGCTGACTCCTTCTCAATTCTCGAAAAAACCGGAGTAACTTCTCTAATTGTGCGCCCAATTATATCTATATCATCAGCATACTCGAGCAGCATGTGACTTTTGCTGCTGATGGTTTTATTCATGTTGACTGCAGCTTTTCTCATAATGATCATTAAGATGTTAAAGAGATCGCACGATAGGGTGTCGTTGTTTTTTAACTCTTTTTTTTACGGACTCCAACGGATCCGCTAAATCATAATTTCACTGATTCGCTTTTTATATTTTTACGGACTCGTTACCTCACATTTTGCTTTTTTTGTGATTTTACGAAACGGATCCGCATCCGATTTGGTGCACATTGGGGGGTAACTATTGATATTGATAACTAACGACAAATATTGAAAAACCAGTCTCACAAACCAGTGAGCTGTGCGCGTTCTACTTTTACACTCACTGATTGGGTCCTACAGATTTACACTGGTTCCGAATGGTATTTTGAGAAGCTTTTTCATGGCTGAATACTCGATAGTGACCGCCTTCGAAAGAAGTTTACTGTGGTCGGAGCAGGGATTGAACCCACGTTCTCATGCACAAGAGCCGCGCACACTACCATTGCACCACTAATTAATATCTTTTACTATTCAATTGATGTCTTGCATTTCAATTGATGTGTTTTAAATTTCAATTAATATTTTTTTAAATATCAATTGATGTCTTAAATTCCAATTGATGTTTTTTAAATTGCAATCGGATGTATTTCAAATAGAATTTCAATTGATGGGTTTTAAATTTCAATTTGATGTTTATTAAACATCAATTGATGTGTTTTGAAATTCAGTGATGTTTTTTAAATTTCAATTGCTGTATTTCATATTTCAAAAGGAATTTTTGTATTTCAATTTATGTGTTGTAAATTTCATTTGATGCATTTTAAAACACAATTAATTGCTATTAAATTTCAATTTATGTGTTTTAAATTTCAATTAATATTTTTTTAAATATCAATTGATGTCTTTTAAATTTTACTTGATGTTTATTAAATTTCAATCGATGTATTTCAAATAGAATTCAAATTGAGTTGATGTATTTTAAATTTCATTCTGCTTTTTGAAATTGAAATGGTGTAGTACTACTAACAAAATACTTCTAAATTTTTTGTGATATCTCTGCAAGTAGTGGCGATCCCACTTTGAAATTCGCGAGGTGTGTAGAACAAAAATTTGGTTCAAAAAATTAGGTTCTCTTTTCCGATAACGACTGAACTGTCACAGATCGGACAGATCTTGCAACCCTAATTAATGTAAATTGTGCTCAGTTTAGTTCGCCATTTCATCATGAACGGATTAACGACAGAGCAACGCTAGCAAATTGTGCAAATTTATTTTGTCCTGATTCAGTTCGGGAATGTTACCGTGCGCTAAGTCCACTATTTAATCGCAATATTCTGTTCAGTGATGAGGCGCATTTTTGCCTCAATGGATATGGCAATAAGCAAAATTGTCCCATTTAAACTGAAGATAATCCAAGAGAGATTCAAAAGGCACCGTCGAATCCACATAACCTCAATGTTTGGTGTGCTTTATTGGACGGTGGAGTCATTGGTTCTTACTTCTTTAAGAATGAGAATGGCGCGAACGATAACGCCAACGGAGAGCGCTATAGAGCCATGATTGCCGATTATTTCGTAATTCATTTGCATGGAATGTTGACTGAAGACATGTTTTTCCAACAGGACGGCACTACACATTCCACACAGGGCGTCAAACAAGCAGACTAAATATACATATCTAGAGTGAACATTCGTCTCAACCAATATTTCATTTCATACTCTTCGTGGTGTGGTCAGTGTCATGTTCGACTTACACCAGCTGGCGTTATAAGAACTGTCGACTTACATTTTTCATGTCGTGTTGGTGGAGGACTGCAACTTAAATATATTTTTAACTTTTTTTCTTATCCTTTATTGTTAATACACAAACACAAAATGCTGTTGCTTTCTTGTTGGATGTTTTGTTTTAATGCCTCTATCTACTATTATTAAAGCAATTATTGTCAACATTCAACGCCAATATTCAACGACATCTAATGCCATCAATTTGCTGAGAGAGATGTTCTCTCTAGGTATCTTTACTCTATGGTCAAACAACAGACTTATTGAAGGAACATTTTGGTGAATGCGTTATTTCTCGAAATAGGCCGGTCAATTGTCCACCGAGATCGTGCGATTTAATGCGTCTAGATTAGTTTCTCTAGAAAATAATTCGAATTTCGCCTTGGAAGACAACATTTTGCGAACCATTGCCGAAATACAACCTCCATTGCTTCAAAAGTGGTTTAGATTTTGACTTCCAGAATGTGCCACATCTGAGCTAACACATAACATTATCTTTCAAATAAAGTAAATTTTCAGTTTGAAATTTTGTATCTCATTATTTTCATTTAATTTAAAGTTCTACACAAAAAAACACCCAATAAATATAGCACACAGCTCACTGATTGTGATAAGCTCTCCCCTGCCGTTTCATGTGATCGGAAAATATTTATTTTTATATTGTTAAGTTTTGTTGCCGTACGAACTGTAGCTTCCAAGTTTAACCACTTTTACGTTCCCGTACTCAAGAAAATTGTGAAAGTAGTACGAAATTTGAAGGGAGAACAGAAGAAATATATGGCGTTATTTTTTACGTTTTCCTAGTTTTTACTGGAAGAATTTTACCAAGCAACCCTCATTATACCCATCTCCAATTATCACACAGTTAAAGCTAACAAAAAAGTTTAACCGTCAGTTTGTATGGAATTTAACAATTGTAACTGCTATTTAGCTTTGACTATATATTGTGACAATATGGTCCCACAAGCAGTCAACTGTCATTCTTTATTAAATTGGAATCATTTTATTTCTTCTTCTTTTTATTGAAATCTATAAAATACTTGACAATAGGCAACTATTATATATATAATATTCAAACAATTTCTACACAATATACAAATTTAAATTTGTTTCTGTCTTAGCATGACTTTAAGAATTGGAAAAATAATTTAATACCAGGAAATAAATTATTTTATTGTAAACAAACAACGGAGTTAAATAATATAATTCGGTGTGGTCGTCGATTTTAGTAGTACTGGGGATTTTCTATTGGTCGTTACATTCGAGGATCATGTTGTAGGACACATGCCTGACAGACATAAGTTTCACCACATTTACTATTTTTTCGTTCCCGTACTTTTTAAAACTTGGTCTCTTAGAGAGAATTTTAATATTCCAGTAGATCTCAGTAACTACATTATTTTTGTATTTTTCCCCTGATATCCCAAAAAACTGTGGCAATCCGATTTTGACGTTTATAGCACAAGTGTAATGTGAGTTCGAATCCCACCCGCGGCATTTACATATTTTTCACTAACCGGAAAAAAACGCATGATCTGTTAGCCTAAAAGGAATTGCAAATTTTTATAAATAACTCTGATCAAAGACAACTAAAATTGAGGTAACTACTTAATTCTTTATTTTTCGCTAGTGGTTTTAGATGGAGATTTTTCGCTAAATGCCAAATTTAGTTGGTCATGGAAGTTAATTTCGTTATTTGCTTTTCCGTATATTCTCCTCCAGTAGGATTGATAATAAATATAACGAAGACAAAGCTAATGCGTAATCGAGCAGAAAGGAATACACACGCAAAGAAAAAACTCGTTTCCCCCAAACGAAATCTCAGAGAGCTGAAGTTTGTTTGGGGACTTTAGTTGGGAGCAATCAACTTCTGTTAAGTCATACATGTCATTTCGGTTGGGAGAACCGAACAATTTTTGCAGCAAAGGAGTTATGAAAAATATAAGCTGAAAAAAAAATATTGCAAGAACTGAAAAATGTTTGCAATAAATGAGTTATGAGAAATTGGAGCTTTAACAACGTTTACGATAAACGAAAAACAGTTCCGGCAACTGTTCCTTCGGTTACAGCAACCGAGTTGTAGTTGCTCCTTACTAAAAAAAACGTATACTAGAACTCAAAAACGTTTGCAGTAAACGAGTTTTGAAAACTTAGGGCTGAAAAGGCGTTTGCGAGAAACATTACTTGTACATTATCTTGTACATTAAAACTTTTATTTATGGCTTCCATTAGCTCTTTTTTGTTCACATTTAGTTTGTTTAAGGTGGGGTTTAAAAAAAGTAGAAATTTTTGACAATTTTTTTTACTGTCTACTTACACGTCTGTCATTGCATTCAAATAACAACTAAAATCGCAGCAAACTACATCTCGTCAATTGTCCATGCAATATATATTGACAAGGTAGAAGCATTAGAGTATGTTATCACTTTTATGTGCATGCATGACTGTGTATGCCAAACGAGTGAATAAGTATACAGTCGACACAATGAGAGAAATTTACGTTCTTCGTAATCTGTGCTCTCATTGGAAAAATGGTTAATTTCAGTTATCGCAAACGTTTTTTAAATTTGCAGCAAATGTAATTTTGTACGCGTTTGCAAAAACATGATACACATTTACGATATTCGAGTTTATTTGGGAGAACTAACGGGTTTTTCAATAAGAGCCCTACAAAAGTTTTTTTAAATAAAACAAAACCGGTTTTAGATACCAATGAAATTCTTTATTCCTGTGAAAGTACGTTCGATGCCATTATGTATGGAACTCGATTTCTTTTGCATGGCCACCACGGGCACGCTTGCAGAAGTCCAGACGCTGAACCCAATTTTCGACGGTTTTCAAGCATAAATCGGCCGATACTTCTGCAATTTCACGTTCGATATTCGTACGAAGTTCATCAATCGTCGCTGGCCTGTTGGCATAGACCATAGACTTGACGTAGCCCCACAGGAAATAATCTAACGGCGTCAAATCGCACAACTGAGGCGGCCAATCGACTGGGCCATTTCGTGAGATAACATGTTCACCAAACTAGGTTTCCAATAAATTGATTGTGGCATTCGCTGTGTGGCTTGTGGCGCCGTCCTGTTGGAACCACATGTCCTCCAAGTCCATATTATCCAATTGGGGCCAAAAATATTCGGTTATCATTGAACGGTAGCGATTCGCATTCACAGTAATGTGCCGGTATTGATCATCACGGAAGAAGTACGGCCCAATAACCGCACCAAACAGTAATTTTTTCGGGATGCAATGATGACTCATGGATTACGTGTGGATTGCTGTCTGCCCAATAGCGCATATTTTGCCATTCCACCAGAAATGAGCCTCATCACTGATTGTTGAGGCCTCTTAAAGTTGAGGCCACTGACTCAAAATTTCGGTAGTAAATTTTAATAATTTCGACTCGTTGTTGGCTCGTATACCCTTCCATGATGAAATGACAAACCTTACTGAAGAGAAATGTCAAAAGAGCGGGAAAAAATATGGCGTCGTTTGCTGTCCCTATCGATTTACTTTTGTAGCGTCTCTGTTGAAAAACCCTTTACATGAAGGGTTGCGATTAATACATTAATACAAATCAATCAAGGTATTGTTGCGACAACCAGGAATAAACGTTTTTTTTCCTTGCGTGCAGTTGATGGTTCGTTAATTGAAGACGTGAATTCAATCAACTATTCCGCGGCGGATATAGGTGATCGCATAAATAAGGCCCGTGTTGCATTCCCAAACCTGCACAATAACTGCTGCATGAAGAAGATATCACAGAAGACGTAATTGGAAATATTCAACTGCAGTGTGAAGTCTGTATTGTTTTTCGGTTGTATTACTTGAAGCTTGACGAACATGGCAGTAAACAAGGTCCAAACGTTTATCAATCATTGTCCGAGGCAAATACTGTGAATTTATTGGTCTAATACCATTTCTAATGAAGAGCTCTGCCAACGCACAAATAACAGTCCAATTGGTCTTGGATCGGCCATAAACTTGGGCGCCCAGCATCAGATATTAGTAGAACGGTACTTGATTGGAACCCGCAGGGGTATCGTTGGCCAATAAGACCAACAAATACATGTAAGCGGTGCCTGGGAAAAGAATACAACCAAACTCGAAAATCTTCGAACCAAATTAAATCACTTGCTAGAGACAGAAATCAGTGTAGATAATTAGTTGACGCCCTGTATTCTTCGTGAACCTTCAATATAAATTTTGTATTGTAATATTGTTATATTCTGTTTAAATAAATAAAGGACATATATATTCTGTCCTCTGTGTACAAAACATTTGAATTCGCACCACCCTACTGCGTATTCGTCTATATGATTCACATGTAGCTTGTTCTCTTCTCCGCTATAAGTCATGTATGTATTTATGTATATAAGTACATATGTATGTATATTTTGCAATATTTTGTTTAAATGCCTTTGAATACCGGAAGGTAGAGGAACAACGATTATAGTTACAGGAGTACATGGAAGTCAGGGTATAATTATCGTCTTTCGATTTCGAAAGCAACAAGAAGGCCGAACGCAGCGTAGTGTTGTATTGAGTTGAACCTTTTTATTAAACATGAATTCAATTCGTGTTCATGTGATGAAAAGAAATAAAATTCTACTTTAAAATAACAACGTTTGACTGGCGTCGTCGTCAGAGACCTAGATCTAATAAGTTTACCAAAGTTAAAGCTATAATTTTTATACGGGCAAGACACATTTTAATTTTCTAAACAAAAGACTAGTTTAGATATTTAGCTACTGCTCACGGCGATATGTATGGGTGTAAGTAAGATATGTAAATTGGGTATAAGTACTAACTGACTTCGATATCCCCTTACCCCAAGTCGTAAGTTTTGAAATTGTGATCAACTGATTGATTTGAAGAAAATTTAACATCATATGACACTAAAGACATTTCTATTCATATGATTTTAATTGTTTTCCCTGCCATTAGGACACTATTTGGACGATTATACATCTGTTCAAAAGTATATTGCGAATGAGCAAGAGTGGACTTACTTGTAGATCAAATGTACTCAAAATGTACGATTGGTACAAATGAACTCAGGTGTAAACTGGTGGGGCAGATTTAATCACACTGATTATTAAGGTTGTCGTTGTCGAAATTTGACAAGTGACAAGTGTTAATTGCGATGGCTTTAACTTAAGGACAATTTATTGAATTTTCATATTTTGAAGGAAATTTGTGAACATTCCACAGTAGTCACATCTGAGTCATTTGTACAAAAAATAATATAATAAAGGGGATATAATCCTTATTTAACTGAGTCACACTCATAATACTCCATCGAACAAACTTGATGTGTAGATAAAATATTTCGTTTTCTTTATATAGAATCTACCTCCAAAAGGCATAACTTGATTAATCTTCTACGCACATCTTAAAAATACGGTTTAAATAAAAAGTTCGTTATTTCATATTTTCTATATTAAGGATCCTAATGACAAAACCCTAAGCATCTTTTAAAATGTTTATATTTTCTTTACCCCTTTTAACTTCTTCAAACGCTCTTAACGCAATTTTTGTCATTCTCTTTTGAAATTGCCGCTTGTGTTCACACAAGGGTATTCTGTTTCTGCAATTCTTGTTTTCATTATTGATTTTTCTAACATTCTACCATTTGGGTCAGGGATGATTTTCATTTATTCGGTCTTCCTGACAAACCGTATATCTATTTTAGATCTACCCACAGATCTTTGGAATGCTGCTGTTGAAAAATGCATCAAACTAAATGCGAACGAAAACTCATCACAATTGATAATTCTCCACTATGCAAGTGTTCGAAAAAAATCGCAAGCAAAACACACAAGAAAACATTTGCAAAACTTATTTGCATTTCCAGAGAATATCGGCCTCCATTCGATCAATTTTGTTGGTTTTGTTGTTAATTTTGAGTTTTTGAATTTGTGATATTAAATTTTTACACAACGAAAGAAATGTCAGAAGAATCTACGGCCAACTTCAGATTGAAAAGTGCGAATGAAAAAAACAAAAGGAATTGACAGTACGAGCAAGCTTTTACCCCTTTCAATTCCTCATACCTCTCTGTCCTACGAACTCAGACGTGCCGCTAGAAAATTGTTCTAGTGTGAACGGGGACTATGGCGGAGCTCGAGTTTATATGTACTTGCGTAAGATCCTTTCTAATCTTGAATGGTATATAGACTCAACCTCTTCTCCCTCCAACCCTTATTATCAAAATTTTTTGATTCTTCCAGTAACACGCACACAAAAACCACGAAATCTACCATGGAGTAAAGATCCCTAGGGAGATCATCTCTCTCAGCAAATTGACGACATTAGGCGTCGCTGCAGAAAATAATTGCTTTAATAATTCCAGATAGAGGCACTAAAACAAAACATCCAATAGGAAAACAACAACAGCATTCTGTGTTTTAGCTGTCTCAAATACAACACAAATGTAAACTAACTTGAGTAAAATGTATACCCAGAGCGGCGACTTCTCTCAGTAAACTAACGAATGTTGTATGTTGAATAATACAAGATAGAGGCAATGGCTCAAAACAACCAACACGGAAATATCAACGACATTTAGTTTTTTGTGTTAAATACAACACACAAATTTCACAGTTCTCCACCAAAACGACATGACAAATTAAAGTCAACAATTCTTGTTACTCCCTCCCTGTTACCTCACCACGAAGAGTGTGAAATGAAACGTCAGATTGCCCAATTAAATAGCTAACCCTGTGTTGCCCAATGCATTGGCTGATATCAGACCATGAATGTGGATAACATTGCACTAGGTTTTTTTTTCTGTGTATAATCAATCAATTATTGGCATTGTCCTTATTTACAACACACGTTGCAACCACAATAAGCAAAAAACTATAAACTACAACATCCACAATCGGAATATTTCTTAATAACAGTTAGCTTAATTTCCCTCGAATCAACTTATGGGGTTAAACGACAATTTGAATACAGCCAAGCGAAATTCCATACTCTACAACACCACCAGTCAGTTCTATTCCCTAACAGGTTACAGATCACATTACAACTACTACTTTATAAAACAGGAGATAGAATTTCCTAAGAATTTAACTCTGCACAGCAGCAGCCGTTTCAATAATTAGGATTAGCCGCCGCCGACACATACGGCTCCGAAACTTGGGTCATATCGCAAACGGTTGAAAAACACCTGGGAGTATTCGAGAGAAAAATTCTCTGTAAAATATATGGTCCTGTTAAAGAAAACGCCGAGTACCGACGTCGTTCTAACCAAGAGCTATTTCATTTATATTCTGACGTGGACATCTCTAGGCGAATCAAACTAGACCAGTTGCGGTGGCTAGACTATGTTATCAGAATGGATGAATCCCTCCGTATCCTTGGTGTTACCAACTGGCGAGAAAAGGCGAAGGATAAATTCAGTTGGAGGAATATGTTGAAATCTGTTTAAGTTGTTTGTTTAATTATATATATTTTATATATATAAAATAGTCAATAAAAGTAAAGTAATAGCCGCCGCCGCACTATGGGACCAAACGAGCTTGAGCGTCTCAAAAATCTGTAACTTTTTTGTTTCTTTGACAAATTAAGTACAATTTGGAATGTATTATCTTGAATATATGGTGAATCAAAATAAACATTCATTTTTGGAATTCTCGAAATTTATTTGTGTGAAAAAAATATTCAAAATGTTAAAACATAGTTTTTATACGAAAATTTTTAATATGGGTAGAATGCAATGCATGAAATAACCTTAGTTATTTTTTTAAGTTTATTGAATATTGGCAAAACAGAAAATATTGAAATAGTAGGGTTGCCATAGTACTAGTACTAGTATCTAATCGTAGAGAGACCGTATTGGAATGAATCTTCATTCAATTCTCTTGTCCTTACTTTCGTCAAATCGTTCATCTGCTTTGGAGCAGACGGAAGAAGATGTTTGAGTAAGGACTTAAGCGACTCTTCCATCGATCATAGTTAAAAGCAAGTTATGTTTCACCTGTATGTTCATGTGATTTACAACTGAATTTATTTTCTCAATTGTTTCCTTATCAATTTCTATTAAAATTGGCCTACAATATCGTGTACCAAAAACTAAAAAACTTTTAACAAAAAATATAAAAAAACTTATACAAAAAATATGGTTGCATACATTGGAATAATAAGGATAAAAAATTGTGCCAAGTTTTAACGTTTTTTGTTTATTATTACAAAAGTTACAGAACTTAAAAATTTAAATTACACAAAAATACGCTCTTATTATACATTTTTGCTTCTAAAACAGAATGGCGCAAATATGCGCAACTTTTTATTTTTGATTCATAATGTACAATAACAAGAGAATAAAAAACAATCATTAACTCAGTGGAGGCAGCTGGAGCCAACGGAGAAAACTTTAATTGAAAACAGCCTAAAGCATAAAAGAAGCTCTTACTCTTTATTTTCTTTAAATTTATTATTGCTTTGAATCTAAAAAAATTTATTCGTTTTGTAAAGAAGACGACACAACGTTTTCAAAAAAGTTTAACATTAATATAATATATTCAGAAACTTACTAAATATTTGAT
Source organism: Phaonia tiefii (assembly GCA_963931995.1). Taxonomy (NCBI): domain Eukaryota; kingdom Metazoa; phylum Arthropoda; class Insecta; order Diptera; family Muscidae; genus Phaonia; species Phaonia tiefii. The sequence goes on along the minus strand of OZ008371.1, from coordinate 96,016,794 downwards.
TTCAAACATTTACTTCATCAAATTATAGAAAAATAAAAAATTAATGTGTAATGTATAATTTTCAATTTAAGTATCAAACACAAAAATAATGAAAAAAAAATATATTGTTTCGTAAAGAGCTCATTTTGTAGTTTAAGACCCAATCATTAGATTTTTCAAATTACGAAGTTTTTTAAAACCATTTATGAGACGCTCAAGCTCGTTTGGTCCATAGTGCGCCGTCAGGTTAGCCGACCAAGGCGAAGTTTCTCACTTACATTATATGTATATTAATTTTTAAAAATAAATAAAATTCGTTGTCAGCTAAATTTAAATCGTTTGAGTATTTTTTTTTAAGTTTCGTGGTTTTATCAACTTTTCTAAGTTTTTACGGACTCGTAACGGGTCCGAGACGGATTCGCCAAAATCGCAACTTCACTGTTTAGCATTTTATATTTTTACGGACTCGCAACGGGTTCGAAACGGATCCGCCAATTAGCTATTTCACTGATTAACTTTTATATGTTTTTACGGACTCGCAACGGGTTCGAAACGGATCCTCCAAATCGCAATTTCGCTCATTGGATTTTTTCTGGTTTTACGGACTCGTAACGGGCTCGAAATGGGATCGAAAACGCACATTTCGCTTTTTAATCATTTTACGAAGTTAACTACGCAGCTGAGTTGCATTTGGTTTTCTTCGTTTCCATGTTTAAACTGTCAAATTTGGTTTTGTTTCTTTTGTTAGCATTTGGTTTGTTGGTAAAATTCAAGTCTATAATATCAAGTAAGACAAACTGATTACATTTTTCTCATTTTGTGTACATAGTGGTTTGCAATATTCAGCTAATTGTTGCAACTTAAATACGGAATTTCTAATGCAGCTACCTGGTGGATAATTCTACCATGCTAAAAGTTATTATAGAAAAATTATTTGAGTACAAATGTTTGAACTCGCACACTTTAAAGGATTATACACTCCGGTTCACTTATTTAAAGGCACTAAAAATTCCATATTCAGTAGCCTGTATGATAAGGCAGAATTAGAAGCAATTCTGATGATTTTTCTTTTCTCATATTGCGCGGTTAGAATATCCTTCAGAACGGTAAACATCGATTTTAGTTTTTTCCGATAGATTTAAAATTTTTAGTTTTGCCATTTTGACTCGTAAAATGATTAAGATGTAATAAATTGTAATAAACAAACGATCCCTACAAAAAATCATCACATTCTTTAGAAATAATAAAGTGTCTTTATTCAAGTGAACCAAAAAAATAGCACATTTTTGGACTTCTTTTTTCTAAATTGCTCACAAAAAATTCTATAGTTAATCAACCACTATTGTCATGATTTTTTTTATATCTCTAGCTTCCATTTCCATTTTAAAATTCTGCAATCGGTTACAAACCGGAACCGGAGAGTATTTCGTTTGACATAAAAAAATGCTTCCCATTACACCCCATCAAGAGATTGGGAAGAGCTTCTCACAATCAGCGCACAGTTCGCTTACTAGTTTTTCACTCACTAATTTGAAAACCATGGTTGTTAGCCTAAAATAAAGTACTTACTTATCCGGTCTCGAACAACCCCGGGGGATCAGGGACCTTACAAAACGAAGATAAGACATTTCGCCAACCAGTTCGATCTTTTGCTTTATCTCTCCAGTTGGCAATACCAAGTGTAGGCAGGGATTCGTCAACCTGATCCCTCCAGGGGAGTCTTGGTCTTCCTATCTTTCGTCTTCCTTCATGCTGGGTCGTCTTCGTCCATTTCATCTGCTTCCATCCGCTTACCTATGACACTGTTGGGATATAGCTCATGGTTCATGCGTCGCCAATACTCACCGTTGTGCACTATAGGTACAAACTCCTACAGATCTTTCGTCTGCTTGCGACAAGACCCAGGATTCTGCACCATAAATAAAGATAGGCTGTATGAGGGTCTGGTATAGTTGGAATTTTGTTACTCGAGAGACGGCTTTATATCTAAAGTGCTTGCTTAGCCCAAAATTACATCTATTCGCAAGCACAATTCCCCGCTTGATCGTTACGCCGTTAAGCCGTGGTCTAATCGCCTGGAGGCCCTGATAGTTGAAACTATTAATTTTGTCTTGTCCTCATTTACTTTCAGACCCACTTCTGCTGACTCCTTCTCAGTTCTCGAAAACACCGCAGTAGCTTCTCTAATTGTGCGCCCAATGATATCTATATCATCAGCATACGCGAGCAGCATGTGACTTTTGCTGCTGATGATTTTATTCCTGTTGACTGCAGCTTTTCTCATAATGATCTCCATTAAGATGTTAAAGAGATCGCACGATAGGGTGTCGCCTTGCCTGAGGCCTCGCTTAGTTTCGAAAGGTTCGGTAAGATCCTTACCAACTTTCACTGCGGATTTGGTGTTCGTCAAGGTCATCCTGCAAAGGCGAATGTGTTTTGCAGGAATACCAAGCTGAGACATTGCTTCGTAGAGTTTTCTCTCGCCTTATAATCGACAAATAGATGATAGGTGTTGAATGGTTTTTCGTGATTCCTCTCCAGGATTTGGCGTAGCGTGAAAATATGGTCAGTTTTCGACTTTGCAGGCCTAAAGCCACACTGGTATGGTCCAATTAGGTCAGCTATAATTGGTTTTAGTCTCTCGCACATTATACTTGATAGAACCTTATATGCTATGGATAAAAGACTTATTCCACGGTAGTTGGCACCGATACTCAGGTCACCTTTTTTAAATATGGGACATAGTACACTGAGACTCCAATCGCTGGGCATGCATTCATCTAACCAAATTTTGCTAATGAGATGATGCATGCACCTTATCAGCTCATCGCCGCCAGCCTTAAACAGCTCCGCCGGTAATCCGTCGGCTCTTGCGGCTTTGTTTGTCTTAAGCCGGGCAATAGGTGTACTGACCTCGTCTTGGTTAGGAGGGGGCAATGGACGTCGTCGTCCATATTGTGATAGATAGTCCCATCGTCATTGGATATCACAGGTACCATTAGCGCCGAGAAATGATCTCTTCATATTCCCAACATGCTCTGCACATCTGCGATGAGATTTCCGTCCTTGTCTTTACAGAAGGGGGGCCTGAACCATGTCTATTAGTTCCGCTTTTCACTTTTTGGTAGAATTTTCGGGCTTCGTTCTTCCTTCTGTATGACTCAATTTTCTCACTCGATGTCCAGCTTCCTCTGCGTCTGGTTTCGTACGATTTTCGCTCTACTTAATCTTGTGCGAACCTTTGCTGCTACCAGGTAGTGATCAGAATCAATGTTAGGTCCTCTGATCACTCGTACGTCCATTACACTGTATGAGTGCCTTCCATCAATTACCACGTGAACAATTTGGTTCTTCGTTCGTTGCCCAGGGGATACCGAAGTAGCCCTGTGGATGTCCTTATGCCGGAATCTTGTACCACTAATGACCATGTTTTTTGCCGCGGCAAAGTCAATCAGTCTCATACCGTTGTCGGAACTGTCAGCATGTAGACTGAAATTGCCTATAGTTGGATGAAACACATTCCCCCTGCCTACTTTGACATTAAAATCTCCTAGTACAATCTTAATGTCATAGAATATGTCTTTGGCATCATCATCTTTCTCTTCTGTCGGGGCATGCACACAAATTAGGGAAATATAAAAATGTTTCGCTTTTATGCGGATTGTGGCTATAGGTTCACTCGGAGGATTGAACCTAGAGACTAGATGTCGCATTCTTTTGCCAACTACAAATCCGCAACCAAATTCATGTTTTCTTCCATGGCAACTGTAGTATATGTCGCAGTTTCTTTTTCTTGTGAGGCCATGTCCTGTCCATCGCATTTCCTGGATTGCGGTAATGTCAGCCTTATAACTTTCGAGGACATCTGCCAATTGGATACTTGCACCGGATCTATATAGAGTTCTTACATTCCAGGTGCATATCCGCAAATCGTGGTCCTTTAACGTTTTCGGAGGTCGTCAACAAATAGGGGTTGTCTATCCTTTTTCTTTCGTTTTTGTATTTTCACTGCCCTTATGAACGGTGGCGGGAAGTTAACTCAGTCCACCGGGTTTTTGTATTTTACCTACTGCCAGGATATTTGATTGCAGCCTCCCATTATGGATCCGACGCTGACCAGGCTGCAATATGTCGAACCTGGATTTTCTTCTTTTGGTTTCTATCCGCCGTTGGCCCTTATGTTTGGCTCATCCGCCTTCTAAGGACAACAGAATATGCCCGATAGTTTGATGAGCTTCAGTGTCATCAGTCACCTACTAAACCTGACACATATCAGTGATGACATAACCAATCAGGCTGCTCCTTTGTTTCGCCTTCTGACTCTAGCTAGCTAACGGAAGTTTCCCGAAAAGCCATTGCCCAGGACATACTGCGTGGAAGTAGCGAGCTGCTTGGACACCCCAATGAAGGAATCACTTCTGGCCACTCCCAAGTGAATGGCTATTAGAAACTTCCCACCTCCACAGACAGTCCCATGTCCACGAAATTACAACCATGTCTAAAAGAAATTACAACTTTCTAAAAATAACTCGGAGCAAAGACAACTAAAAATCAAAAATCTTTAATTTTTCCCTAATTTAGGTTTTTTTTTTAAATTCGCCGACCTACCGCAACCACCCACTGCATCTGCGTTGGGGTTCGGACTCCCATTGCCGTGATACCTTTACTCGAATTTTCTTAAAAATGTTGACGTAGATTCATTTAGATCATTTAGCCCTGAATGCAAATGGAGTAAATCAATAATTTGCTTTAGAATTGTACAAATGTTTTGGTTTATTCCTACGGAAAAAAATTAAATTATTGGAAAATTAATATTAATTTTTCCTGTTATAATTAATTTTGAACATTAGTCAACATAACTTGGTAATATTTTCGGTTTCCTCTAAATTTTTAGTTCCTCTTGCAACCTATCTCTTTGCAACCTTAACAGATATAATTTTCCCCGCTATCGTATACAATATAGTATTTGTATGGGGAAACGTATACGATCTAGATTACAAAAAAAAAAAACAACTCAACTAATGTAATTTATTTATTTTTTGTCATGTAAAGGTACAAATAACTGAACAAAAATCAATGACTAAAATACACATCGAAAATAATGAAACTCATAGTTCAGTGACACATGTCACTCATGTGGTTTGTCAAAATTCAAGATCAACAAAAAGGCAAACAATATAATATTTTCCTTTATTTATTTTTTAATTGTTTTCTATTCTGGTCTGGTAACCGACCAACACAGTCAGCGTTCGGCCTACCTATCCACAGACGAGCAGAGAGCGGAACTGGTAAATAAATTGGTTAAAATTTATTGAAATTGGGGGTTTACGTATCCACTTAAAAGTCTATTATTGTCTGAGTTTAATACGGAAATCAGTATCAATTTTCAATTTTAATTTAGATGTGATTACGTTAATTGTCCGATAATTTGTGATGACACATACCCAATTGCCAGGGGATTCTTGATAAAATCGTGTTGCAGCTAAAGGTTAGATAATTTCCTTAAATTTACAACATACCCGGATTGGTTGAATATGATGTTGTATTGAAAAAAAAATCATTTTATGTATTGGTAATTGTTTTAACGAAATTGTAAAACTGCACCATGTCAAGACATAACTCAGACTGGATATGCATTTATCGAGGAGAGTGGTAGTATATCCGTTATGCCCCATGAACAGGAAGCAGGAAATTTTGCCGGTTGGATGAAGGAATGGAATGGATATTGGTATTGATTTACTTAAGTAAGGGAACACATAGAATCAGAGTTTGAACAATACTCCAAAACGTGCCAAAATTAAATTCATCCGAGCAGCAAGTGCTGCACGCACTCTATGTAATGTAGTGTGTTAGCATGTAAATTAGAGAATACATCACGGGAATTCCCGCCCGGGATTTTTCAATATTTTATTTGTTTATTACTGTATTTAGTCAAATATTTAAAGTGTTACGTGCCAGTCATTAAAGCAACGAAACTAATTTGTATCAAATAAGATCAACTCGGTTTTACACCAATGTTTGCTATCTTTTTAGTAACAAGATTGTCAGAAACTTTATGCTGCGTTATTTCAATAATAAATTTTAATTTTTCCACGAAATAGAAATGGAGTAAATAGTATAAATGAAAGGTGCTTATGTTAATGTTTGTACATCATTCATAAAGGGTTTTTCAATTTGGGTGGTATGATTTCTTTAAAAAAAAACACACTAATTGTAAAGGAAATTCAAATGCTTTTTATTTAATGTGATGTACAATCGATACAATTAAGTTCTGAATAAAACGTCTCTCAAATGGCCTCCACGTCTTCTTTTGCAGAAACGAATTCGACGAACCCAATTTTCGAGCACCTTTTCCACTAACTCAAGTCGTATGTCATGAATTGCACGTTCAATATTAACTTGTGAAGCTTGAATTGAGTCTGAAATAACCCCACAAGAAATAGTCTAATGGTGTTGAATCACAACTTTTTGAAGGTCAATGTCACAATTTCTTGAAATAATCGAATCTCCTAACTTTTCTCTCGTTAATTCGGTTGTTGCACGTGCTGTGTGGCACGTAGCCCCGCCTTGTTGGAACCAGATGTTGTCAAGATAAACTTCTTCCAATTTCGGCCATAACAAGTTGGTTACCATCGATCTATACCGCTCTCCATTGACAGTAACGGTGTTAGCAGCTTCATTTCGAAAGAAGTACGGACCGATGATTCCACCAGACCAAAAACCATACAAATTGTCAACTTGGGTGAAGGTAATGGTTGTTCATGAATAATTTGTGGATTTCCTTCGCACCCGAATCGACTCAGGTGAAAGTGAGCCTCATCGGAGAAGATGATTTTCTGAAATAAATCGTCATCGATTTCAAGTTGTTCCAAGACAAAATCAGCAAAGAGAAAGAGAAACAAGCCGAGGCCAAATCGTCGGCGGCTCTGAGATTTTTAGCCGGTCGGCGGCGGCCGTTGTGAATTTTTGCCGGCGGCGGCTCAATTTTCGGCTTGCAGTCAACAATTTTTTTGGTCGTATAAAAACAGTGATAGTGCGGGTGTTAATTGTAATTGTTAAATGACAAAAGAATCACAGTTGCAAAAAGGCACAAATAATTACACACTGATTTAAAAGTTAAATTTAAAGTTCATTCCGTTTTTAAGTTTCAGGCGATCTTCAGCGTCTTATTCGGAGCTACAGCCATCATAGAGGAAGTTAGGGTAGAGTAATTTATTCTCTCGTCTGACGTTTCATTTCACACCCTTCGTCGTAGGTTTGTGTAAATGAGGGAAATTCATCGAAAATTAACTTTCAGCAGCGAAAGGTACAATAACTGTTGATTTAACTGTTTTATTTCGATGTCGTATAGAACTGTGAAATTTAAATGTATTTTTCACTTTTTTGTTGATTTTTATCATTGGTATACATTTGTATTGTATTTAACACAACTATTTTGCCACAAAAACACGAAATGCGGTTGTTGTTGCTTTGTTGGACGTTGTGTTCCAATACCTCTATCTGGTGTTATTGAACACATCCTTTCCACCATCTAATGTTCACTTGCAACTATACCTATGACGTTAAAAATATTGAGAGAATAAATTGCTCTATCCTAAATTCCTCTATGCCGTGTACTTTATATACTTATACATACTAATCGCCTTAAGCATCAAAGTTGTGAGGGGTTTGAGAGACGTTTTTTGTATGATAAACTGTCTCTCAAACCTCTCCTAACTTTTTATGAATAATGCCGTTAATTTTTTGTTTCAAATGTTATTTTATGTTTCCTCTTTCTTTTAACTTTTAATTTTATTTTGATTGTTTTTTTATAAGAACTTGAGGTTAATTTTTCCAATTAATAGTTATTAAAATATATAGTTGTTTCATTTTGTATTTCTTAATTTTTATTTGGAAATATATAAAATTCGAAACAAAAATCTTTATCAGAAAATGTGAGAGAGGATTTATGATATAAAAATGTTGAACAATATAAAAGTTTTTGTAAATCAGTACAAATTTTGAGAACAAATGCACTTTAACCACGTAAGCCCAATTTTTTGTTTCTTTAGAGTTGTAAGTTTGCTCGTGGTGTGTAAAAACAGTTAAAAATTTCAGGAAACGCATAGTTTTCAAGATATGTCCTTTCAAGTATTGTAAACGCCGTTGTAAACGCTCTGTTAACCTACTGAGGAGAGGTTTAAAGTTTTATGTTTTTTAGTCCTAAGTTTTTACGAAAAATGTTCATTATGCCAAAATATAATCCATGTGAGGTGTATAGTTTTACTTAGTAGGGACATAAATATTGTTACTAAATTGAACATACCCCATTAGAATAGTAAAATTTTACACGCCCTTTTATTATCAAATGTTTTTTGAAATTTAACGTCTATAGCGTTAGTCAGTTGCGGGAGTTTGAAATTGTGTACATTTTCACCATGGAGTGGTCAGATAAGGAAAACCGTATCGCAGATATGAGTCGAGTTATTAAAAAAGACTTGGGACTTGGAGCTTTAAAACGGCGTACATGACATTTGTTGACTGCAACTTTAAAAAACTAGGATAGGAAAATCCAAACGTCTTTTGCCGTACATTTTTACTTTTTTACCGTACAGGAAAAATTTAACAAGCAAAATAATAGGGTTTATGCACGCTTATCTAAAGAAGTATCTGAGCTCATCCCACGGGTCGAAAAGAGTCATCATCCAGCTGAAGTCATGGTTTGGTGGGTTCTTCATTTGATGGGGTAACTGACTTGCATTCCTGTGAACAATGCGTCAAAACATAGGCCAAAGTTTACGAAGAACCCGTTTTGGAAGCAGTGGTGAAGCCGCTTAACAATTCCCTGTTCCAAAACCAGCCGTGGACTTTCCAGCAAGATTTAGCACCAGCTCATAAGGCTATAGCTTTTTATTGGTTTTTTCAACTAAAAACTATATTTTTGAGTACATTCATGTACAGAAGACTTAAAGGAAAAACTAAAAGAACGTTAACGCAGACAATTCAAAACGCGAATGAATAATTAATAAGGAAAAATGGAATGATGAAATAAACAAGGTTGCCAACTTGTGTTGGGTTAAAAATGCTGCCATATGCGTTGAACGTGACATGTACGGGGTGATCCCTACAAGGCTAAAACGACACAAACCTGACTTCGAAACAATTTACCAGCTTTTATATACTCTGAAGACCCTCTGGATTACAAACTGTGGAAAGTTTTAAAGGACATGGTCTGCCACAAAAGAAACCCCAACATTGATTCTCTTAAGACAGCTTTGGTTCGTGCTGCAGCTAAGTTTCCAATGGATGAGGTGCGTGTAGCTATTGATGATTGGCCAATGCGACTTAAGGCGTGCGTGAAGGCCAAGGGCGGACATTTGAAGGAAACTGTACACAAATATATAAAAAAAAATTTATCCAAAAACGTTCATTAGTTTTTGTTTTATAGCCCAAAATATAAGTAACAGTATTTATGTCCATACTAAGTATGATATATTCTGAAGGTAAGATTTCAAGCTTTAATTTGCGGTATTAATTGTCTCTTTAACCTTTTAAACACCAGATGATGATGATACATTTTTTGATCCAAAACTATTAGGAAAACTGCAGCCGGTGGGACGGGGTTTAAAAAGTAAATAATATGAGGAACGATGAAAAACACCCATTTTGAAAAATTATTTTAAAAAAAATCGCGCGGATTTGATGAAATAAATTGCATAATATGGGTTTCCAGGGTTAATGAGACATATTGTACCATGGTTCATATTTTGACATAAGTATTCTCCCAAAAAGTTTGAACCAAAACCTGAAACCGCCCACAGTGGGTTAATGAAATCGGTAAAATTAGACGTTGTTTCAAAGCGGTTTACATAATCTTCCCAATGACAAGCCGATCCGATAATAAACAGCGAAGATATGTATGTACATATATTTTATTTAAAAATTGGAACGACCTAATCTCGGAAACAAAATTTACTTTGTTTTACACGTTTCACAGGAAAAATAAAAAAGTTAACTTAAAATTACGCCTTAAGAAGGAAACAAATATATAACCCTTTAAAATGGTTCTGCCTCCAATGATGAAGGTTCCAAAATGATTCCAGCATTCGGAGCCGGCGCTGTAGCATGGAAAAATTTTTGGGTGTTTCGAATATTATTTCTGTACTATGCGTCATTCTCCACGACGATGAACTCTGCAAATTATAATTGTCATATAATTAATTTCTCCCATATATGTATTGTACACATTAACATATTTTTGGGGATGAATAGCAGTTGTTCGGGGATAACCTGACTCGATTTGGGGAATCCAACCCAGAAAAAAATGGGAACACTGCATACGAGAGAAGTGTTTTGTTGAAGAGGTGATTGTGTGAATAACGACCAGTGATTTTAATATTTCAACAAATGTTGAATTTTAGTGATGAGTATCAGTATTCGACTGAAAATATCTTTGAAATATCAGATAATATATATAAATTATCATATAAATTTTTTTATATGTACACACACATTCTTCTTCCTCTATAGAATATCCGTGTCATTATACTGAGCGCTTTGTAAGAATTCTCAATGGATCACTCATATTACAGACGAAAGGCGGTTGGGTTGCATATTTGCCAAAATTAAGAGTCGTCAATAAAATAGCACACTAGATTCTCGCCAAGATTACTTATATTCATAATCTATTTTTCTAAATTTTGAAATAATTATTATTTTTTATGTTGAAATTAATTAGCTTAAAATTAGTTGTGTGTAGAAATATCAATGAATTTTGATCTCAAGCAGGTCACATTTTTAAATATTTCTTAATCGTCGAATTTAACAGCTTCAAAAGATAAACGTGGACACACATTTTCTCAAGTAAGGTTTCATCTTCGTCGGGTAAAAATCATAGTATGAAAGTCAAGTGCCAAAATTCAAGCCGCATATATTTGCATCCAAACAACAAAAAAAAGACAGATTTTTCAGTGTGATGCTGGTACTTTTCTACTTTTGTTCTACTTTTCCAAGTCGTTTTAAATGAGAAAATTTTTTGTTTTGACGTTTGCTCTGCAAGTTTTCGAGGCGCTTGCGCGTTTACATGAATACCACTAATAATAACACTGTGATAGTTTTAAACAAGAATTTTGTAAGACAAGGCCGGGGCGAACTGTTTTACCCAAACTCGGGTACGAGGAATCGAACTATATCATTAGTTTTTTGATCTATCAGAGTGGATTTTTTTTTTGATTTCTCGATTTTGACAGCCACTAACTTCTATTTGGTTGGTTGTACCGATAAACTTTCTTCAACAGAGTTGTGCCAAACGTTTTGGGCTTCAACTTTGGGGAACACAGTTTGCCTCTAAAACCAGGTTTTTGGAGCTCTTTGATTCAGAACATCGGCAGAAAAGTAATTTTCCGACTTTCTTTGGGTTGCTAGTAATCAGATTCTTTCGCCAAATAAGAGAAAACCTTTCACTATATAACTATATTTATTTACCAATCTCCATTTACAATTATCAAATTCCACTTAATTATCAATTGCACTTAAATGTACTTTTTTCTACACTGAAAAGGTTTCTTTTGGATAAAACACTTTTTTTAATTAGGTTTTGAACCAAAGAAAAACAGAAAAAACTAAAAAAAAAATACAAAAAAAAAAATATGCAGAGGACAATACAACGAACAAAAACGTGTCGTTACTGTTGAAAACAGTAAGTCTGGCAAGCCTACATTTATTTTGTATGAAACCGTAATTGTAACACAAAAAACTAATGATGCAGTTCGATTTCTCGTACCCGAATTGGGGTAAAATCATCCTCTCCAGCCCTGTCTCGTTTTTCGACTTCCACAGTGTAATAAAATGATTAAAAAATAAATAAATTATCATTTGTCAATCCATGTAGCTAAAATATTATAAAATACAGTACTCGCAGACTAGTTTTGTGCATTTTAATCCATTCTAGTGATCGTTGTTTTTAGTTAAGCTCAGCAGAATGTACTAGTTCGTTCATTTAGTTTCCGCTTTCGGGAATTGAAACATCAAATCGCTGCAACAAGTGAACTACTGAAACAAATGAATGGAACAGTGTACACAAGTTGCTCTAGAGTGAATGCAAGGGTGAATCGTTCGAATTCGAACTGAACTGAAGAGTGCTAAACCCAAGATGACAGAATCCTGGCTATGAATTTGTGTGGAACATAGAAATATTCTATTACTACTATTTTAAAACTGGTACTGAACTGGTGCCATTTATCTAGCTTCTGACTAGAACTATTGGAAATAGTTCAGAGCATCTAATCCTTTTGCAAAATGTTGAGAAATAATTGTCACACAAAAATATATACTTTTTAGGGTTATTGCATTTAATTTTATTCGCTATTCTATAATAAAAAATGTGGCCAGATCGAACGTTTGATATGGCGCCACTAAAATAATACTTGCCGTTTCAAAATCACACTTATTGTCGCATAAATACCAGCACCACTTTCGTTAAAAATCGAGTTAAAACAAATATTTTAAATAAAATTAAATGGTAACATGTGTTAATAAGGCAGACCTGAAACAATCTATGGGAAATATATGCGACCTGGTCTACGAGAATGTACCTATGGTCAGAAAACAACTTTTAGAGCAAACAGCTGTTAAAAGTTACGAGTCGTGTTCGCGCGTTGCTTTCGTGTTTCAGCTTCCACCTCTTGCTTTTTTTTTGTTGCCCTTGGCTCTCTACCTCTCAACAAACTTCCCCTATGTACACTTTTGCTTTTACAAGAAATATTTCCGTAGTTTATTCGAGTGAAATTCCCATACAAATGTAATTTTTAAGCACCAAAGTTTCTTTCAAACTTCAAGTGTATTTGAAGCAATGTAAATAAAGTAGGAGTCTTCGATTTGTTTCATTAAAAAGAGCGTCAAATTTTCTATAAAATTCATAAAAAAAAAATAAAAATTTATTTTACCGACCATAGGTATCTTTCCGTAGGCCAGTACCCATGTTCTGTAACTTGTGTGAAAGCTTCTCACATCGATAAAGTGTGAAACAAATAATTTCACCGTTCACCGCCATGTAAGTAAAAATTGTCTCTGTATCTCCACGGAGAGAAACAGGACCACAAATTTCGTTTCGTCCAGTCAGTTGTCAAAAATCAAAATAAACAAACAATAATCGTGTTTTGGTTATACCGCTTGCTTATATAATCGCTTGTTTTGTATGAAGCACTTAGCAAAGACTTAGCGGGAACTTAGCGACGAGAATCATTTACGCTAAGTTTAAACAAATTTTTTGTTGACATCTTTTACAGTTTTTAATCCTTTTTCATATTTTTGAATAAAATTATCGCTAAATAGCCGTTTTCTTTGCAACTTGCAAGCGATAATCGCTTGCTTGTAACCAAAACACGATCAGTATTACAAAAGCATCAAGCCAAGATGTATTTAGTACAGGTGGAAGCGTTTGAACAGCTGATTTACTTTTTGATTTTCTTGTCGTTATGGTGCGACCTTGTCAAACTCAACTGTATTTTGTTTTGGCGCTTTTTTGTTCAGTTTTATGTTCGATCATGATGTTGAATTTGGCAGCGTCGGTCCTCCAAACAAAAGCAATATACATGTATGTGCCCATTAACCGGAAAAAGTTGCGAGATGCGGAATAATCCTAGTTTGGTCCCCACTGCCCTAGCACCAACATGTAGAAACAAATTTAAAATACAAATCTTGGTGCCGACCTCTGCTTTTGGAGTTATGGGCCCCAAAGTTCGGATATAAGGGAGGGTATATGTTTAAGCAACCGGCCTAAGCTATTGGTGGCAGTGTTTGGTATAATATACGGCAAAATATAGGAAAATAATTAAATGAACATTTCCGATTATTCATGTTGGAAATTCGTTGATTAAATTTATGAAAAAATTAACTTTATTTTGTACACAAAGTTATAAATATTTTGCGACGACATTAACCGAACGAACCTCATACTTGTCATTCATGAGCATGAAGTTGGGCGATAACTTTTTAAAAAATATTTTGTGAACATGATAGTGATGCGAACATCTTCGATTAAATTCTTATTGGGTAACAAGTAGGGCGGTAAACCGACAATAAACTTTAATGATATGTAGCTAATGTTCATGCTCATGAATGATGACAAGTCTGTGGTTCGCTTTACCTCTTCTGTGTTACTGGTATCCATCATTTTTTTGAAGTCTCAATTTTGGTTTAATACATTTTTTCGATCTCACAATGTTTTGATTTGAGAGTAAATTTTACAGTATATTTTGACAGTATATTTGAAGTGAGACAAATTGACAGATGACAGAAAGTTCTCATAAAATAAAGTTACCGACACGTTTCAATGTGAGCAACTCACCATGTTTCTGTTTCGCTTCACATGTTCGAGAATTTCGTCAATGTGAGAGTTATAGGACAATGACTACAGGTACAGGACAATCCAAAAGGCTTCACGTTATTAGCAATAAGATAGATGAATCGTAAAACAATTAAGTATTAAAAATAAAATGATACAGATTAAAATATATAAATATTCACTATAAATATGCACTGGTTTTAAAAATATTATGTGATGTTTAGTTCCAAAATAGTTAAAATACACCTAGTACACCCTTCCACTAGTGTAGGGGTTTGCTCCATTGCAAGGTACTGGCACTACTCCGGTTCATGAACTATTGTTTTTTTTTTTAATAGTTCCACAGTTTCCTACTGGGATGTTATCCATATGGAAAAATAGTGTATTCTAGTCTAATTTAACTGTATAATTATTTGTAATAATTGTAATTGTGTTAGTAATTTGTAATTCTTCTTCTTTTTTAGGTAAGTACCTCACACTTTGGCTACATTTGACACAATAAATGAGCACGTAAGTAAATGCATGTATTACACCGTCCGACAGTCCATATTACACTTGAACCGGATGATATACGTCTGAAACTATAGGTAAAATGGAGTTAATTGGCGTTTTCAGTTTTTCATTTTCTCATCCTGTTGCCCCATAAAAGGACTACAAATGTTCAAAGGATAAAATTTTTCAAAAAAAAGATAAATACATACTTATTCCCACCCTACGATACCGCTATAGGTATCAACTTAAAGCAGAGAATTATGGCTATTTTTATTATTATTTTATTTATACCATTCCAGGATAAAAAAGACTTAAAAAAATGCCCTTGAAAAATTATATCCTTTAAAATCCTTTGAAAATCTCCAACAATATATTCGAAAAAAATATATGTTAATAGCCTGTATATAGTGTCATACTCCCCAAAATTTCAACATTCTAGCTTTATTAGTTAATTTTTAATAAAAGTTTACATAAACCTCTTCCAGCAAAAAAGGTACTTTATTATATGGAACAGAGTATAAATTTTTTTTTAAAAAGGAGTTACAATTGAACCAGATGATATAAGAGTGAAACTATAAGCTAATCGGACTAAAATGGCATTTTCAGTTTTTCATTTCGTCATCCTGTTGCCCCTTAAATGGACTACAAAACTTCGGACTAAAATGGCATTTTCAGTTTTTCATTTCGTCATCCTGTTGCCCCTTAAAAGGACTACAAAACTTCAAAGGATAACATTATTCATAGATATTTAAAATGAATGGTACTTGAGAAAAGTGTATACTTTGGCTTTGTCGTTTGTATATACCAGCAGTGTCACGACAAATTGACCAACAGTAATCTGCCAACACGTTGGCTGAATTATTTCCCCGGAACCGATTCTCCATAACGGCGAGATCTTGATGAAATCTTTCACCGTGTTCATCACTAAAATCTCCTAAATTTTCACGGAAAAGGCCAGATGTCTGTTCAGAACATTTATTTTCAGGGACATATTAGCTCCCAATATTCCAAAATTTTCGACAAGGTTCTGTCTGAACTATACTTTTGTAGTTTTCAGATTTGTTGTTGCCAAAAATGTTATTGATTACAGCATCCAAACTATTCCAAGCTTCCTTTTCTAATTAATAAGCCTTTCAATACCAAGTATCAATAAATCAATACATACCAACCTCAATCTTGGTATCACTAAGTTTTCGAAAAACTGTCTTCAGATGCTTCATAGCTGCACTTTGCGAGCCAAGTGCCCGAACGAAATTTGTAATTAAACCCAGATTAATATGAAGTGGAAGTAGGATTTTTTAGATGATGGAACAAGTGGCATACAAAAACACCACATAGAATACAAAACTTGTTCCGATTTGGGCACTCCATAAACACGTTTACTCGCTTTTAATCACTTTATCGTTTTACGAAAAATCGAAATGCAGAAATAATTTGAGCCTCTGAAATTTTCAACTTGTCAAGACAGAAACATTGCTAAAAAAAACACGTTAAATAAATTCAATGTATTTATTGGGCAGTGAGAACAAGTATTTAAATTTTGTTTTTAATGTTATCCTTTGAAGTTTTGTAGTCCTTTTAAGGGGCAACAGGATCACGAAATGAAAAACTGAAAATGCCAGTTTAGTCCGATTAGCTTATAGTTTCATTCTTATATCATCAGGTTCAAGTGTAACGCCTTTTTTAAAAGAATTTTATACTCTGTTCCATATAATAAAGTAATTTTTTTGCTGGAAGAGTTGTATCTAAACTTTTATTAAAAATTAACTAATATAGCTAGAATGTTGAAATTTTGGGGAGTATTACTTTATATATAGGATATTAACATATGATTTTTTCGAATAAATTGTTAGAGATTTTCAAAGGATTTTAAAGGATATAATTTGTCAAGGACATTTTTTAAGTTTTTTTTATTCTGGAACGGTATAAATAAAAAAGTAATGAAAATAGCCATAATTCTTTTCTTTAATTTGACACCTATATGTGTATCGTAGGGTGAGAAAAAGTATTTAACTTTTTTTTTTGAAAAATGATATCCTTTGAAAATTTGTAGTCCTTTTATGGGGCAACAGGATGAGAAAATGAAAAACCGAAAACGCCAATTAACTCCATTTTACCTATAGTTTCAGACGTATATCATCCGGTTCAAGTGTAACGGCTTGTTTTTAAAATTGTCGTACGGTGTTATGTGTTCAGAAACTAATCAACTGACAATGTCGGTTTGAATTTGAGTTTTATTTCGACATTTTTGATTTTAATGCCAGTTGAGAATTTTCATTGGTAAGCTTTGGAAACTGTAGCAGACACTAGCTTTGTTCCTGTATATATCATTTTGTACTACTTTTACTACATTTATTAATTTTACTCAAAAAACTCTCCCGTACCTCAAAACTTAGTAAAGGTTGTAGTCAAATTTAGACAGACTAAAAACTATGGCGCTCTTTTTTACGATATTTTTACAATTTTTACTCGATCAAATTTTCCGAGTAACCCCTATTGTCACCATCCCCAGTTATCATACAGTTAAGTCTAACTAAAAGTTGTAGCTGTCAGTTTGTATGGAATTTAAAAATTATAACGTGTCAGTTCTAACCAGACATTGTGAGAATGACCCTAAAACTAGTTAAATTTGGATTTGACCATAAATTGCCCTCAAGTAAAAAAAATGTTCAAAACCGGTTTTAAAAATTGAAATGTTTGAGTGAATGGAATAAGATATTCAAATGTAAATTAGAACTATTACAACAATAGACGCCAAATGAGTAGGATAATAATATTTTTCTCAACCTTTTGTATTTTGTTTTTGCTCATTTATCCATTCCTGAAGATGATCCTCGATGGCGATCGAAATATTGAATTGAAATTAAAACTCACATCGGAAATATGGGCATTTCCACAGAAAGGTCCACCCTGACCGAAAAATTAAAAGTTAACCACCAGTTTTTTTGTACTACATGTATTATTAAAGAGAAGTATTCAAAATTAATGAAATAGACGAGTTCCTAGGTTTCCTTAGTTGCGATAGTGTGTTATCGGGCTACAAAATACAGGTTCATGTTTTACAATTTACATTTCTAAGAGTAATTATGCATTTCGAATTTTCGAAAGTGGAAGACGTGCAAATAAAAGCAGCTCAAACTGCATTTTCAACTAGAACAATAATTTAAGACCTTTATAAAATTTTTAAAAACTATCTACTATCTCATCTTGTTCTCCTGACCATTATTTTACAAAAAAAAAAACATTTTTCGCTTAAAATGTCTTTTCAACAAGCGAAATATTTCTTAAAAGTTAAAATATACAAATAAAAGCTAAAATTCATGTTTTATTTGCGTTAAGTCATTTTTAAATAACAATTTTAACTAAAAATTTTCCAGTGGAAATTTAAGTAACGTAACGTCATGTAACGTCACGTCAGATACTAAGGTAAATAAAAAAAAACTTAAAAAACATTTTTAAATTTTATAACTTGGAAAAGAAACTTATATCGATTTAAATGCTACTAAAAAAAGTTTCATAAAAAAGTCTTGCCAAATTCGTAGAGTTTAGCAATTTTGTAATCCAAGTCAAACACCCACTTCTTTTTTTTGTAACGTCACGCCAGCTCATATTTTAGCTTCTATTTTTGAATCCTCCGTGTCGATTGTTCTAAACTTCTTTAATGAATAAAGTGTTACTTAATTACAACGCAAATATAAAAAAAGCTTTTTAAAAATATAACTTTTTCATATTTTTTTAATATATTTTTTCGTACAAATGTCACGTAACGTCGAAATGGAAATGCCCATATACTATTTTTCAAAGAATTGATATTTTACTAGTTTTACAACTTTTCCGTTCCAGTACTTTTTTGTCGTTATTATACTCAAAGAGAAAAGTTCTAAACTTCAGTGTGTGGTAAAAAATTCAAATTCAAAAATTCAATTTGAAATATCAATGGAAATTTAAAAGACTTCATATATTTTCAATTGAACAGTTACGAAAATCAATATTCAAATGGAAGAACCTTCTACACGCTGAAAAATCGTTATTTTCTTGTTGTTTGAATGCAGGTGTTTGTAGTTTGCCGCAAATAATGTATACTTGTGTCCAAACACATTGTGTTTGCTATTCAATATTACATTTTGGAGGCACAATGATGAATATGGTATAATACATATATATTTTTGTGGTCCAAATATGGCTTTGTTTGTTGAAAACTGCTAAAGACAAAAACGTGTCAGACAACAAAGAAACAAAAAACAAAACAGCAGATCTACAATTCGTGAAAGCAATGCTCGCTTGTAAGTATATGGATACGAATTCCAAACATATTCATGGTTCCTGCATAATGTTACAGATTCGGGGGTTTTCAGTGTGTAAACGCCGTAGCGACATAAATAATTCCCATAATTAAATCGTTCTTAATTAATATTGTGGAGATTCGGTTGGTTATATTCAGATATAACACAAATTGTCTGATCGTGCAAATCGCTGTTGGAAATTTCAACAATTTAATTATATAATGGTACGATGTGTGTATACAGACGTCACATAAATATAATTGTTTATTTTCTTATTTGCAGTTTCCATAGTTTAACGCGTTTCGTATTATTTATTTATAAAGTTTAATTGCTGTCAATATTTTTCCTGAACATAAAGTTCTCTCTTCCCCTGTACCATCTTTCGTGCGATGAGACGGTGTCAGTTGACATTTCCTTTAACTGTTCTGCTCAGTATCACTTAATAAATTAATTGAACTCTTCAATTGCCATTTGAGCGTGCAAATTTACTCGCAATTCACTTGATGACGTGACTGATCTCCAACATCGTCATATTTGGCATTTCAAAGTGTCAATGCTCACTTATGCACAATGATCAGTGAACTGACAGACGACACAACAATCTCATTTGACGACATACGAGTATAATAATAATCTAGTTAACAATTCGACATTTTATACGCGTATTCCGTTTATGCTTTCGACGTCACGTGTTTAACGTTGAGTTCAACGCTTTGCTTTGGGAAATAACACAATTACATACAGTATCCAGTAACTACATTTCAGAGAGTACGAATGAATTAGCTCTCTCTCATATAGATTCTAGCTAAACACATCCAAGAATTTCGATTGAAATCTCAGCTTTTCAGATATAACTTTATTGACGTTTAATTGCACTTCACAGCATTTTGACAACTATTAGTTTACAAACACTTGTTTTTATTTGAGAATCGATGTCGTTCGTATATTTAGTTGCAAAACTATTGTTATTTAATGTAAAAAGTGTCAAAGTGTATACTTATAGATTGGTGGAAATAAAGGGGTTTTCAATAAGGACTTGACAACTTTTTTTTAAATAAAACGCAAACCATTTGAGATATTTCCAAAAAGTTATGATCGACTTGAATTACAATCAAAACATTTATGAATGGAACTCGACTTCGTTCATATGACAACCGCGGGCACGTCACGTCGGCAGCGGTCGATTCTTTGGACAAAATTTTCGACGACTCGGTCACATATTTCGGCCGTAAAGGCCGCTATTTCGTGTTCAGTGTTGGCTCTGAGTTCTTCCAACGTCGTCGGCTTGTTGGCATAGACCAATGATTTGACATAGCCCCAAAGAAAAAAGTCTAGAGGCGTTAAATCGCACGAACGAGGCGGCCAATTGACTGGTCCATTTCTTGAGATAACACGCTCACCAAACTTACTCTTCAATAAATCCATTGTAACGTGTGCTGTGTGGCTTGTGGCACCGTCCTGTTGAAACCACATGTCGTCCAAGTCCATGTGTTCCAATTCGGGCCAATAATAAACGGTAATCATGGCACGATAAGGATCACCATTCACAGTAACGTGAAGATCGTTATTGTCGACGGAAACTATGGCCCAATGACGCCGCCGGCATGCAAACCGCACCAAACAGTTATTTTTTTGTGGATGAAGTGGTGATTCATGAAGTACATGTGGATTTTCACCAAATCAATAACGCATATTTTGCTTATTGACGAACCTATTGAGCCAAAAATGAGCTTCGTCACTGAAAATGATTTTGCGATGAAATTCATCATCTTGGCGCATCTCCTCCACAGCCCAATCGGAGAACGTACGTCACGACAGATGGTCCATTGGCTTCAATTCTTGAGTCAGCTTGATCTTGTATGGGTGTAAACCAAGATCTTTACGCAAAATTCGCCATAAAGTGGTCTTGGCGATGCCCAGTTCATGAGAGCGCCGCGGAATCGACTGATTTGGATCGTTATCTAATTGGCACGGCAGCATCAAACTCACACAATGAATATGTAGACTCAAATTGTTGCACTAAACTTGTTATTGCTTGTCTACTAGGGCGAGAATAACGACCGAAACTCCGAATTTCGGTAGTACATTTATATAATTTCCACACGTTATTCGTTCGTGTACTTTACCATGATGAAAATGTTGAGTTTACTGGAAAAAAAAGGTGTACAAATTAGTAGTAAACTGAGTTTTAGGCTCATTCCAATGGAATATCGAAAATGTATTAATATTATAAAATTGTTATTATTTGTGCAGAATCTCATGCATTCTGTTGAGAAATGCAAAAACTGATAGTCGCTGTATACCTGAATGTAGAATACAAAAAATTTAAAATAAATCGCAACTTAAAGCACATTAAAACATAAATTTCCAATGGTTAACTTGTTATTTTATGTTGTTTATTTTTCCTAATTTTCTCGTTTACTAATACTTAATTATTTAGGTGGCCTCAAATTCCGCAGAGGGGTCAAGGGCCTTACAAAATGAGGATAACAATTTTCTCCAACCGGCTCGATCTTCAGCTTTTCTCCTCCAGTTGGTAACACCAAGTCTTGGTGAAGTCTTGGTCGTTAAATTTTTCGATGTCCTTCGAGTACGTCTTCGAATACCTTTCGAACTGCTTCATTCTGATCCATTACACCGTGTTACACACATTCTGTCCTATGAACCAAATTTACTTTTTCGGAAAGGGGATAAAAAATAAAAATACACGTGTATCGGCGATTTTCATGTACACGTCAGAATTTTGAAGTTTGAAGTATAAAGCTCGTAGTGGCCTGTGTGAAAGCCTTTGGACCGATTTTTAACCCTTTTTCAGTGATCCAATCGAGCTGATTTTTTGCAGGCAGACTCGTGGAAATGTCTGTATCACGTCAAATTTTTTAAAAAATAGATTTTTATCAATTCTCAGATTTTCCTAAATTTTTTTTTTTTAATGTTTATCGTTTTTTTAAGGTTTCAGTTCGTTAAAAAAACAATTTTTTTTTATTACTTTTGTTTTATAAAAATAAAGAATTGTTACAATAAAAATTTTAATGTTTTTAAAGAAATTTAGGCCTTTTATTTTTGCGGTTGTAAACATTTGCTTCAGTATCGCGTCAAATAGACCAACAGTATTCGCCAAGCATATGCGTAATGTCTTTTCTTTTAAAGCGCTTTTCAATAGCCGCAATGTCCTGATGGAACCTTTCGCCATGCTCATCGCTACAAGCTCCTAAATCATCAGGGAGAAAATCTAAATGATTGTGAAGAAAATGGATCTTTAGCGACATTAATATGCCCATTTCGAAACCATTTCTGCTACAATATTTCTATAATTGGCAGCTCGTTTGTTGCCAAGAAAGTGCTCAATAACGGCAACTGTACCTTTCCATGCACGTTGTTCGATAGCATTTAATTTTGATGAAAATTCAGAACTTGCAATTATTTTTTTTATCTGCGGACCATTGAAAACACCTTAAATCAAAAAAATCATTAAAAAACATAAAGTTACTGAATGACTTCTTAAAAAAAATACCTGCATGAATCTTTGCGCCGCTCAATTTCGGAAAAATTTTGCGCAAAGTTGCAATGGCCTCGCCATCACGATCCAGTTTTTTAACAAAATTTGATACGAGACCAAGCTTAATTTGTAGTGGAGGCAAATTGATTTGAGACGGCTGCACCAATGGTAGATTCTCTATACTTTCTACGCCTACTTTGTAGCATGTTCGCGGCTTCCACTTAAATTCAGTGTAATGCTCATCTCTTTTTCGACCTTCCCATGTACACAAAGGCACTGATGGGTTGGAAATCCACGCTTAACACCCATGAGTAAACCGACCACTTTCAGATCGCAGCATATTTTACAATTATGCTCTTTGTACTTTATCAGCTGTAATATTAATTCCATGCCTTCGTATGTTTCCTTGAGGTTTGTGGCATATGCGATCGGGACAGATGGATGTACATATGTCACCGATATGAAGCAGCACGACTTTAAGGCTGTTGACCGATGCATCGATGAAAAGTCGACACTCCTCTGAAATATGAGGGAAACCAATTTTTGCAAACATCAAATCAATATCATAACAATAAGCTAGGTCTTTTTCCCGATCTTCGTGCAATTTAAAAAATTCGTCATATGGAATAGTGTTACCTCGACCACGAGCGGCTGTTATTTTAAAATCAGCCGCCACTATATTCCACTGCTTAAAGCGTGATGCAAAGAGTTCTGCTGTTCTCCTCGACAAATTTCCGTCTCGTACGAGGTGATTGAAGTCGGCTTGCGTTATTAAATGCGGCATTGCAGTCCCAATTTCACTGGGTGTTGCCACAAATTCCGATACTTGTGGACTCTCGCATTCGATGCAAGAAAAGTTGATAGCAGTGTTGGTACAACTGTTGATTCTGCATCGCTTATTTCGGGAACATTATCAAAAATCTCCACTGAAGCTGCTACACGCTCTTCTGGTGAGTATAGAACTGCTGGAATTACCGATTCTACATTAGCGTAGCGAATTTTGTTGCGGTGAATGTATTGGTACCCTTTTGTTTGAGCAAAAGTTACACAAAAGTAGCACAATTCATTGCAGTGCTCCGTGCGTGGTAGCCAAATTGTTGGTACAGCGTACTTTATTGTTGACCTTCCATCAGTAAACTTGCACAAATTTCTATAGCAATAGTCGCACACGACTTCCGGAGTGTACCACAAGTAAGGAACATAAGCAGTCTTAAATATTTTCTGAAACGAATTCACCACTATTTTAGTAATATTTTTCAAATTTTTACTAGGTGCGAATAAGCCACAAACGTAACAAAAGTTATTTCGCGTCGGACACTGCATTTTATTCAGATGAAATATATACAAATACGTTTTCGCACAACAGAACTTAAAACAATTTTGCAATTCCTTATTTCATCTGTCAGACCAGTTATAAGTGTTGTAAAAGTCAAAAACTGTTTGTGTTAGAAGGTTACTATTGATTAACTACAACTATATCGAGTAGTATGGGTCAAAAAATATTTTTTTTTCGTAACGCTTAAGTAGTTTAAAAATTTGGAGTCCCTTCAAGTTATGCTAAGAAAAGTGAAAAAAATATTTTTTTCCAAAAATAATAAAAATTGGTGAAAATCTGAGAATTGATAAAAATTGTTTTTAAAAAATTTGACGTCATTTCCACGAGTCTGCCTGCAAAAAATCAGCTCGATTGGATCACTGAAAAAGGGTTAAAAATCGGTCCAAAGGCTTTCACACAGGCCACTACGAGCTTTATACTTCAAACTTAAAAAAAAAAAAATTCTGACGTGTACATGAAAATCGACGATACACGTGTATTTTTATTTTTTCCCCTCTTTCCGAATATGTGCATTTGGTTCATAGGACAGAAAAAAATCTATTTTTTGTAACACCGTGTTATACTTATACTGACATGGCCTAGTCAGCGTAAACGCGTTATTTCGATTTCGTGGTTCATACGCCGTCGATACTCACCGATCTTTATTAAAGGACCATACATTTTACGGAGCATTTTTCTCTCAAAGCCTCCCAGAGATGTTTCAGGATTCTGCGCCATAACGCAATACAGGTTGTATGGAAGTGTGATAGAGGTGGATCTGTGATTCTCGAGAGAGCGTCTTATTTCTTATTGCTTGCTTAGCCCGAAATAATACCTGTTTGCAATCACAATTCTCCGTTTGATTTCCCGGTTGATGATATTGGTTCTCTTCAGGGCAGATCCGAGGTAAATAAATTCGTCCACTACCTCGAAATTATAACGCTTATCAACGTTCACCCTTTCTTCCAATGGGGTGGATGCTTGTGGAAAACATTAATTTTATCTTGTCCTCCTTTACTGTCAAATCCGTTTTTGCTGATTCCTTCCCAATTCTCGAAAATACTGCAGTAATTTCTCGCAGATTTCTCCCAATGATGCATTGACTAAGGCCTCGTACTAAATGGTTATCAATCTTAACTGACCTGACGGTTTCATGTCGGTCAGTGGCATCCTACAAAGTCATGTCGGCTTAGAAAGAATACCAAACTCTGGAATAGCTTCGTATAGTTTTTCCCGTATCAAGCTTATAATCTACAAAGAGGATATAGATGTATGCACCTTTCCAACTCAGACGCCAGTCTTAAAGAGCTTAGCAGGTAGTGCGTCAGCACCAGCGACTTTTTTGTTCTTAAGCGAGGAAATTACAGTTCTAACTTCGCTGGGGAAGTGATCTCTCCATATTCCCAACATACTCTGCACATCTGCGACAAGAATCCCGTCCTTATCTCTACAAATGGGGGACTTTGATCCATGATCCATTACTTTGTACTTTTCGATATAATTTATGGGCCTCATTGTTACTTCTGTAAGATTGAATTTGCTCACTCTTGCGCTTTCTACACAACTTTTTTCTGTTTAAATAAACTGGTTTCCTCTTCTCCTTATACCGCTCTGTAGCGGCTCGGGTTGCAACTGACTGAAGGATTGCCATACGTGCAACGTTTATTCATCACTTGCAATCCGACACTCTTCATCGTACCTTGGTTTGCCTTTAATCGGGTTGTCATAACCAAGCACGGTTTCTGCAACATAGAGACTAGATGTCGCAGTCTTTTGCCAACTACAAATCCGCAACAAACTGCATGCTTTTTCTGATGGCGGATGGAGTACATGTCACAGTTTTTCTTCCTTGTATAGCCATGTCTGTATAAACCATCCTCCTCGATAGCAGTAATGTCAACCTTATAATTTTCGAAGACATCTGCTGGTTGGATAGTGGCACCGCATCTACATATATAGTGTTTTCACATTTCAAGTGCATATCCGTAAATCCTGGTCCTTATAACGTTTGCGGGGGACGTAATCAAATAGAGGGTTTGTGTTTCTCCTTTATATTTCGTATTTTCATTGTCATTAAAAAACGGTGGCGGAAGACAAGCCCATCTCACCGTGATTTTGCATTTTTCCCACTTTCAGGATGTATTCACAGCTGCCCACTCTTGGTCAGACGTGACCAGGTGGAAGAAGAGTTGAGTAGTTCATGATCTACATATATAGTTCATTAAGAGTGACCACACATCACCCTCCCGAACATAATGTACATGTTCGATATGGGCGAGTATGTTCATGAGTGCTGTGTCCGGGCACCTTAAACGAACGAGTTCGAGACCTAGTGAACGAATTCGATACAAGTCTAGGTGGAAGTTCTCAGTGAGTTTGTCAGACCTGTTTCCCCTTGCATTCATCCGCGTTGGACGCCGCCCTGTGGTTCAAAATCGATTTCCCAAAATGTAATATTTTTTGATCTAGTAAACATTTTTAAGTTTTGTAAAAAATCGATTGTATGCAAGGACTCAGGAATTATGGCGATATATCGACATTGAAAATCGCACAGTGGTTATATTTCAGAAATATTTCCAAAGTTGACTAATTTTTGTTTGTTTTTTCGATTTCCAAGCAAACAAAAATTTTGCGTTTCTTTTTTTTATATTTTTTTATCATATTTGACATCATTGTTCATAATGCGCACAACAAATGAAAATTTTTTCATATTACAGATACTCGCTTTTGTCGAATTTTGAAAATCCTTGATCTCTTCGAATTTATTGAACTGTATCTTATTGAGTTTTAGAGATAAAAAAATAAAATAAATGGTTTCCCATTACATCCCATGAAGGAACAGGGCAGAGCTTCTCACAATCACTGAGTTGTGCGCTTTCCAGTTTTCACTCACTGAAGGGAACTTACAGTTTTACACCGATTCCGAACGGTATTTTTGAGAAGCTTTTTCATGGCTAAATGACGGCGACACGTCACTATGCAAGGTGACCGCCGCCAAATGAAATTTTAAGGTGGTCTGAGCAGGGATCGAACCCAGGATCTCATGTACAAGAGGCTCGCACACTACCATTCAAATATTTCACTCATTTCGCGTCAACAACAGTACCACTTGTATGCAATTCAACGGCTGTAATTCGATGTATATACTAAATATTGTGTTGTATTAGTTGTTTGGTACATAACTCCGGCAAATGATCTCCGATTAGTATAAAAAATCATAAAATTCAGAATACTACACTGAACACTGGTTAGGCTGGGTAGTAAATAGGGTGATCAGTAGGGGGTTTCTCCTGATATTCAAAAAGGCCTGCTGTGGAAACAACACTTTACAGGAAAGGCACAAAATTGGTAGATATTATTTTTGAACTTTGTCAATACGTAGAACTGTAATAATTCGACTTAGAGGTGTGGGATTTTGTGGAAATATGTAGTTTATTCATTTGTAAATACTAGTATATTCGTATTAAAATTAAATGTACGATTATAGTTCTCCTAACTGAACGTTGATTTATAAACAACTTAATTTTCAAAATTCAACGCAAATTCCAACAGTAAAACTAAACAAAGTACATTTGTTCTGTAGTTCTTATATCACAACCTATAGTACGAGGGTTTATATTTCTGTTTATTGTATTTCTGGCCTCATAATAAAAACCAAATATTGATAATGATTTTCAAAATATTCTTTTACATGGGTTTGAATAAATTTCTAAACACTCTGAATGAGTTTGCTCCAAAGCATGCGTTTTGAACGCATCAACCGCTTCTTCAGACGTCAAGAAACGTCGAGCTATCAATTTGTTTCATGTGCGGGAATAAAAATAAGTAGGCGGATGGCGAATCAAATCAATGTTTTTGCTGGTCAAACACGCGATTCTTTGAGCCGACGTGTGAGAACTAGCATTGTTGTGAACTGGAATGATTTTTCTTTTGGGGTTCGTTTTCCTTAGTTCACCAAAAACTTCTGGCAAACAAATTAATGAATTGACCGTCGTCCTACGGTGCCCTAACGGAACTGTTGCCAGATACCCAGTAATCCCGAAGAAGCAGACCACCATTTGCTTTGAAGTGCTTCGTGCAAACAACAAATTTTGTTGGATTTGTCTCGTCTTGGAAGATCCATACAGTCGATTGCTGATCCATCTGATCCATGATTCGTCGCCTGTCGTGATCGTTTAGAAACGAATTTTCAAGCACCGCCATTGAATATTTGAACATATCTCCTTGCACCAGTCGATCCGAACCGTCATTAAATTATAAATTTCACAATATGTGCGACCTCAAAACTTATCCAACTTTTATTAGATCATTAGATTAACTATAATTCCCACGCAGAAATGCCAACTTTTGCCTTGCCAAGTCTTTGGGTTATGATAAACACAATTCCGGCATTGATAAATTCTTATATTAAATTCTTTACTTTGAATTCTGAGTTGTTTGAAATTTAAATGTCTATTGTCAGTTTAGATCTAGTGATTCTTTTTTCCAAATATGAGAACGCAGTAGAATGTCGTATGCAAATAAGATTTATATTTTATTCTAATCCACAAAATTTCACCATAAATAAACAGAGTCTGACCTTATTCTTGCTCTGTAACCGAAACTAAATTTATAGGAAAAAATTGATGTATTTATTTTTGATTTTTAACGCGACCTTAATAAATGGATCGTTCCTATTTGTGAGTTTGATATCTCATATTATATGTCAGATTTTAAATAAAATAGTTTTCTTTAAATATCATAATCCTTTAATATTCTGAAATGTGTGTGTTTTATTTAAAAACTAAATAAAGAATTAATAACTTAATAATCAATAAAATGGTGCCGGTGGTAGAACGGAGAACGTGGGTACGATCCCTGCTCTGCCACCTTACTTAGCCATGAAAAATCTTCTCAACATACCATTCGGAACCGGTGTAAAACTGTAGCTCCCAATCAGTGAGTGTAAATCTAGAAAGTGCACAGCTCACTGGTTGCGAGAAGCTCTCCCCAGTCTCTACGTGGGATGTTTTATTTTATTTAATCATTAAAATTTGGGACTATGTAAATGTCAAACCAGTCCTAACAAAATGTCAATATTGCATATGGTTGTCTCTAGGTACGAAGGCGTTATTTTCATTGTGCCTGAGCTACAAATTAACTTAACTCTTTAGATTCAGAGTCGTGCGGAAATTTCAGTTTGGTTTTGTTTACACATAAGTTTATAACATTTTATATTATTCGTCATTTCCCTTGCGGGAGTGTTTACTAGGTCTGTTTTTTAAATATCAGTTTTTTTAAATTTATTTTTTTTATATTATTTTCAAAAAAGTCGAGCACAAAAAAGTGTTCCAATGATACAAGGACTGTCTGTAAAGCTATTTCGGATCTTGCCAAGATCTTCATCAGCAGACGTTTTTGGTATGCTTTTCGGTGAATTCATCAAAACTTTATGTATAGAAACACTCATCATATTAATGAGAATTCCTTTATATATACGTTCGAAAAATACCAAGCACTAACATTGGAAACACTTTATATTATTGCAATTATTTCCATTGCAAATAGAATTTTTGGGTTTAAAAACAATTTTTACATATACACAACACTAGGGATGTTTTTTTTTTATTCCCTGCTAAACTAATTTGCCGACCCTTTGATTGGCGAGCTAAGCGATAAGATTTTAAGCAGCTCCACATACAAAGTCGTCGAAAAATTAACTTAAGCCCGTGTTATATTATTAGTGCAAATTGAACTATTCGAAAGAAATCGTACGATCATTCTGCTTTCGATTTACACTAGAATTTTTGGGGAATGCAAACACATCTGTCTGCAGTGGCAAACTAAATACAACAGTTATAAAACAGAAATAGAATACAGACAACAGCAAATTGTTTTTCTTTGTTTCATTCAAAATGCCAACCCTGATCACATCATTTTTGCATGATTTTTTGTGCAAATTAGAAGTCTAACTGATGTGTCACCATTTTGACTGCAAATCGGTTTACTCAAGTTTACACTATTCCATCTTCTCTCACAAAATGTAAATGTAAATTTTGCCATACCCAACGATTTATCTAACAGTCTAACACGGCCTTTAGCGCAAATTAAAAAACCCATACTATTTTTACTAAGATCATAGCTACCGAGTTGTTTCAGGTGGCAACTCCGTGCTTTGTATTGTTTACATTTCGTCATTAAAAAATATACTTATTTTATTTTAGGTACAAAACAAAAATAGAAAAAAAAAATAGAAATAAAACGTCAAATGGACAGACTAGTTATTATAAGTGTTTTACCATGTTTTTTTTTTTTGCGAAAATAGAAAGAAACCCCTCTTTACTATGCATTTCGCATTTTCGCAAAACAATTATACTCATGGTTTTTGTTTTCCCGGAAAATTTATTCCTTCGGTATTTCCCGGGAATACATTTTGCTACGTATAACTAAGTACATGTCAAAACTCATAAACTTTGAAGTCAGGCATCTCTACACAAAGTTGGTCAAAAATGATAAACTGACATTAATGTCTACAAGTCAACAAAATTTTATCAAAAGCGATCATCTTTTATTTTTGGCCTGGACAGTTCATGTATTTTGCCACACATGTAATATTTAACTAAAGAGATTATAATTTTAAATAATTTATCTCAAGTTCGTTATAAAATTGATGTAATACATTTAGAGATTTGTTTATAATATTCTACAGATAATATGTATTATGATTTGAATTTCACTTTTTGAACTAATGGCTCTTTGACAGCTCCGTGACTTTCTAAACTTCCCTCGTAACATAGAGAAATAGACAAGAGCCGCTATCCCTCTCTTCACGATCTGTGGATGACGACGAGTTTGTAGGCCATTTCATATAATTTAGCTCAAGTTCGTTATAAAATTGATGTAATACACAAACCTCATTTAGAGATTTGTTTATAATATTCTACAGATAATATGTATTATGATTTGAATTACACTTTTTGAACTAATGGCTCTTTGACAGCTCCGTGACTTTCTAAACTTCCCTCGTAACATAGAGAAATAGACAAGAGCCGCTATCCCTCTCTTCGCGATCTGTGGATGACGACGAGTTTGTAGGCCATTTAACCGAGCTCGAGTTGCTTTTGTAATTTGGTTTAACATAATATGGAGAAATAAAGGGGAATGCGTATTGTCGTTCGATGCAAACAACATAAAACATAATTTAGCAATCATTAGTATCAATCAAACACTATTTAAACTTAGTTTTCTGCATGGCCTATAATCTCTCTCCTATTTGGTCTCTCATCCCTAGTATCTTTTCTCGATCAGCTGTCCCATAGAAACCCCTTGCTTATCGTCTATTAAAGACCAACACTGTTCCTGTCAACTACCATCTGTTAATAGCAGACAACCTCGTGAATTTCGCCAAAAATGGGGAAAAGTCAATTTCGTGTGAATCATCAAGCAAGGAAAGGCTTGCAAAAAAGTATGGGGTCTCTGCACCATACATTTCAGTGGTTAAAAAGTACCGTTCCAAATTCTGTTGTGGCCGTAACATCACTAGTGACACCGAGCATTCCGTTCACCCACAAGAGGTCGCCACGCCAGAAATCGTCGATAATATCCGTGACATAATATTGGACGGTCGGATAATGAAATTGCGTGAGGTGGCTGTGGCTTTCGGCCTCACGAAAAATCTATCTGGGCGATGGGTGCCGCGATTGCTTACACTCGACCATAAGCACAACTTTGTGACCATTTCAAAGCAGGGTCCGCATTGGCTTGGGAACTGCTCGGTTGAGAGCTATTACGAACCCTACTTCAAAGGAGTGTGCGACGATTTTCAACCGAAATTTGAATGACGTGGACGAAACATTTATCCATCACAACACACCAGAGATTATTCACAGCTTTTGAAAATATTCGACATTGATTTGAAGCAAAAACGACCGCATCTGTCAAAGAAAAATTGTTCTTCCACCATGACAACGCACCGGCGCACAGGTGTGTCGTCGCTATGGCAATAACCCATAAATTTAGCTACGAATTGCAAGCTCTTCCGACATATTATTCCAATTTAGCGATTTTTATTTTCAAACCTGAAGAAATGGCTGGGTGGTAATGTATTTGGATCGAATGAAAAGGTCATCACTGAATCAAACGCCTATTTTAAGGACATTGACAAATGCTTTTATTTATGAAGGAGTAAAACATAGGAAAACTGAGCAAAAAAGAGGCCGTGCAGAGAAATAAAACGTTTTTTCAATAAGAGCGCTACAAAATAAATTTTAAATAAAACAAAACCGGTTTTAGATACCAATGAAATTCTTTATTCCTGTGAAAGTACGTTCGATGCCATTATGCCACCACGGGCACGCTTGCAGAAGTCCAGACGCTGAACGCAATTTTCGACGGTTTTCAAGCATAAATCGGCCGATACTGCTGCAATTTCACGTTCGATATTCGTACGAAGTTCATCAATCGTCGCTGGCTTGTTGGCATAGACCAGGGATTCCCAACAATATTTGTCCAAGGACCCCCTCATACATTTGCTATAATGACAAGGACCCCCACTGATTCCTAAACCTAAAGCTAGAAATGTTCTAGATAACTACTCCAGCAATAAATTTGTTGTTCGATTTTGTCTTTATTGTAATTATTCAATTCTCCATCATTGCACAAGTTTTTTTTATCTGGATTTTATATATAAGTATGTACGTCCATCAGTACACAGTTCGTTTTCATTTTCAGTTCTTAATGAGAAGACTTGAATCTGATCTTTGAGTCCAATATTTCTGAAATGTTTGCTTCCAAGCTTGACACTTTCACTCTGAAATCCGACCGCATGCCAAGCCGATTCCTGTTCTTGTTTTTCATGAAGCACATGGAGAGGAAAATGCTTGTTCACACTGATAGGTAGGTGCAAATGGAAGGATATTTCTCATTGTAATCCTTGCGTGCTGTAGCCCAGAAGTCTGCAATTTTCTCACCATTAAAAATGTTCTTCATTGAACCACAACTAGACAGATCCACAATTTGATCTTGTTCTTCTTTTCGAATCCAACTCTCGCCAGGTTCGGGGCCTAACAGTGGTGGCTAAACTGTGTAGATGCTCGGCTAAGTTGCTCTTTATCTGTTCAGCCAAAATCTCCTCTGGAGACTCCAGGAATTGTTTGTTTTAGTAAAAGACTCCTTTTAAATCCGTGCCACCCATATCTGACCTTTCTGACCATAGCACTAATCTTATCTTCAACTTTGAACATGTCTACATTGTTCCCTTGCAAACCTAAGTTTAACACATTTAAGTGTTCCAACACATCAGCAAGCAAAGCCAAGAAAAGTCAGTGAGAAAGTCTGCGTACTTGGTGTCAAGAAGGAAGACACGAACCTCATCTCTAAGTTCCAAAAAAAACCTTCCTCGAGAGAGACATCTTACTTCGGTATGAATAAGAAGCAGCTCATGCTCACTGCCAATCTCTTTGCACGACAATAGTGTTTTTACGGGTTGGTTTTTTGTAATGTCTAACCTAATGTTATCTTGCGGACCCCTCTGGAATGGCTTGCGGACTCCCAGGGGTCCGCGGACCACCTGTTGGGAACCAGTGGCATAGACCATAGACTTGACGTAGCCCCACAGGAAATAATCTAACGGCGTCAAATCGCACGACCGAGGCGGCTAATCACCTGGGCCATTTCGTGAGATAACACGTTCACCAAACTTGGTTTCCAATAAATTGTTTGTGGCATTCGCTGTGTGGCTTGTGGCGCCGTCCTGTTGGAACCACATGTCCTCCAAGTCCTTATTATCCAATTGGGGCAAAAAATATTCCGTTATCATTGAACGGTAGCGATTCGCATTCACAGTAATGTGCCGGTCTTGATCATCACGAAAGAAGTACGGCCCAATGACGCCGCCGGCCCATAAACCGCACCAATCCGTAATTTTTTCGGGATGCAATGATGACTCATGGATTCCATGTGGATTGCTGTCTGACCAATAACGCATATTTTGCTTATTGACGAAGCCATTCAGCCAGAAATGAGCATCATCGCTGAAGATGATTTTCCGATGAAAATCCGAATCATTTTCAAGTTGTTGCTCAGCCCAATTCACGAACATACGACGCTTATGGTGGTCAAGCGGCTTCTGTTCTTGCGTCAATTTGATCTTGTAAGGATGTAGGCCAAGATCTTTTCGCAAAATTCGCCACAACGACGTCACAGAGATGCCCAACGCTTGAGAACGACGTGTGAGAGACACATTTGGGCTTTCTTGAATTGAAGCCTCAGCGGCAGCAATATTCTCGACACTACGGGCACTTCTTTGTCTCACTGGCACGGGAACATTTTGTACTGTGCCTGTGGATTCTTCTCTTGATCTGGTAGGACGATTATGACGACCATAAATTGGCGCTCTTAAAGTTGAGGCCACTGACTCCAAATTTCGGTAGTAAATTTTAATAATTTCGACTCGTTGTTGGCTCGTATACCTTTCCATGATGAAATGGCAAACCTTACTGAAGAGAAATGTCAAAAGAGCGGGAAAAAATATGGCGTCGTTTGCTGTCCCTATCGATTTACTTTTGTAGCGTCTCTGTTTAAAAACCCTTTAAAAGGTTTTTTTTTATTTAAAAAATATCTTTCATTCAAAAAATCACGGAGTTGTTAAACTGCCCTCTAAATGGTTTCAATTGTCATTAATATTACATATTATTATTAATATATTCGTCTAATGCGCCATCTAGTTTTAAGTTACAATATTTCTGTAGTAGAAACAAAGAAATGTACTTCCATAAAATTCGAATGTTAAAATTGCAATGTGTGTTGTGAACATTGCTTTGCTCAATCACTTAAGACATTTTAATTAATGTAATAATTCCCGGGAAAACGGGAACAAAAATTGGCGGAAATCCCGGGGCTTTCAAATCAAAACAATGTTGGCGTGCCGTGAACGAAGCCGACACCAAATTATTGTAAGCGGCGGCGTAATGAAAAATTTAAATCAGCGTCATTTGGGTGGTATTGGCAGTTTGGTAAAAAATGTTGCTGTTTTTAAATCATTTGATCAGCCACTTATATCGTAGGCGACGTAAGAATCAAAGAGTATCGGCGCACCGGCTAATTTTGGTCGGCTTCCTTCTCTGGGAGTGTGGGTGGCTTGCAAAACAGTTGACTTGTTTGTATGTGTTTTTGATTATGGTTGAATTTTTGTGGTTCTTTACCAGTGTTGCATCAAACTGTACACCAGTTTAAAATGAAGTTAAAAATTAGCGTTTAATTATATGATTACAATTATATGAGTAATCTTCTCGGTTAACGGTAACGGTAAGTAAATGCGGCATTAGATCCAACATTGAATAAAATGCTAGATATTGTATCTTACTCATATAAAAGGCCGGGCAGTAGCATATCGATGGATTAATATAGAAAAGACGTTTGTTACTTTAAAGGAGAATTATTTGTTTTTAATACCAGTTTGTTGGTAAAACTAAATCTTTGTTTGTTAACATTACAAAAATATTTTCTGAGATTGAGATTCCAAGTCTAGATGCATGTCTGTCTGTTTAACAGTATGGTTTTTGGTTGACATGATGAAATTACGAAATTAATGGATGAAATTAATTACAGAGACTCAACCAACAACAACAGTCCACATGCAATAAAGTGCCAATTTGAAACCGAAGGGATTTTTAAGAACGCAGATCCGAAGTTTTTTTTTATAAAAATTAACTCTAAACAAAAACAAATATGAACTGGAACTGGAACTGAAGCAACAAATTTTGGAGTTGCAAGTTCATTAAGTTAATTGTATATACATATATTATTTATATTTATAATATTATTTTATTTAGAGTTATTTTGTCTATTCTCATATTACTGTTTAATAAACACACTGTTGAATTAATTTTAACTAATTTTGAGCCGATTTCTGATCACTTGAGCTATTCTTGAACATTCACTAGCAGTGTCATGGCATTATTATACTGCATCTGCATTATGATCTTCGTCAAAAATTTCGATGTCTTCAAGAGAATTAATGTAATATTTAATCAAATGTTGCAGGAAACGTAAAACACGTTTACGATTCGCGCTATATTATATTATTCGTACGAGAAGAGACCATGACTTGGGAAATATTCATTGTAATGACTTTCTGGAAAATGTTATTTCGATAGGTTGTAAGAATCCAAGATTCTAATGGATTAATTCAGTATGTAGCTGGTCTCGACATCCGAATATGAGATCCATCTACACAGAAAAAAATAAAAATCAATTTCAATTAAAAAATTTGAAAATTGATTTTTTTTAATTGATTTTGTTGTAATCACGAAAATGATAATATTAATTAAAGGTATTTGTAAATTTGTCAAAAAAAAATTCAATTAAAAAATTTATAAATTTGATTAAAACATTTATTGATTTTTTCAAAAATATTGATTAAGTATGTGATCAAGTTAATTAAAAGAATTATTGAAAACCGTTATTCCTTTTTCAACATGAAACCACCACCCTCTGCAACGACGCTAAAAAAACAAAAATGTTCTATTTTTAAAGCGAGTTTATTCAAGGTTTCGCAGATACACATGTACTTATGTACATATATCTATAAAAAATTTAATTTGTTAAAATTTGCATTTATAATCGGAACTGACGTCCGGGTTACTTAAACTGTAATTATTAGGGCAAGGAATCTCATGCACTAAAAAATCGAAAATATGCGCATAAAACATGCACTTAAAATTAGAAAATATGCACTAAAAACACAGAAAATATGTAATTAAAAATATATTTTCAATATTTTATTTAAAAAAAATATTGCAAGTAATTTAACAAAAAAGGCTAAAACAATTCATATAATTAATATACATATAAAATTACCACAAAGAAAAACAAAACCATGAATTAAAAAAAAATAAGTTAAATTAAATTTAAATAAAATTATAGCAATTAAGTACTTATAAGAGACATCAATTTTAATTTATTGCGTTTTGGCGTAAACAAAAAAGTTCTTTTTAAGGTTTTCAAACACAAAGCTTTCCCGATTCGGTCTTAAAAAGTTTTTGTACAAAGAAAAGGACCGCTCAACATCAACAGATGTTACAGGAGCAAATTTAAAAGCACACACTTCTTTTATTGTATAATTGGTTTGGGAAGAATTTTCATCAAATTCCGAAATTCCTGCAAGTTTCCTTATTTTAAGGAAACCATTATTCTTTAAGAGAGCATTGTTTAATTTTTCAATAATTTTTTTGCCAATTGACCCTTTTACATCATTTATTTTCTTCACAGAATTATTTATTAAATCGACTTCATCTTTCAAAGAATTTCGTCCTTCTGATTTTTTTATTACTTCGCATAAAAACCCATAATTGCTATGTACAAAAATCAGTTGAGATTTGATACGCTTTTAATCGATATCGATATCGAATCGGAATCGTCAAGCTCCTTTACTACTTCGCCAAATTTTTCGATGTTCTGGGCATAATATTTGACAGAATTTAGCCATGTTCCCCATCTTGTTATAATTGGCTCTGGAGTAAGCGGAATACCAGGAAATTTTTCATTAAAAATCTGTACACGCGAAGGCGCTTTTAAAAAGATTTTTTTCCGTGCGATATAAGGTTAAACAAAGAAGAACTTTATTTTGAAGGCACGAGCTATTGTCGCGTGATTAGTTTTGTTAATTTCTACGACATTGAGCAACAATTTTTTGTCGCACATATTTTCATTTTCATGTAAAATTCCCACAATAACTTTTGCAACATACCTCCCCTGGATATCGGTGGTTTCATCTATGGAAATCCATAGGAAATGGTCTGTTAAAGCATTTTTGATTTTGTTTAATGAGCGAACATACATTTCGTCGATATAAGTTTTGCGCACTGACGTTTCATGTGGAATGAGCTCGTTAGTATATGTTTTCAAAAAATCTCTTAGTTTTGGGTTGTTGAGCTTATACAATGCTGCTTATGCTTCGCATAAATCTATGGAGAATTTGCTAAGTCCCGCTGCTACAGAAGTAGAAATCAAAGGCTGTGTTTTTTTCGGATCGTCGATCATGCAAACCCTTATGTTTTGTGCTTTTCAAATGCTGGTTGACTTGAAATTTCCTTTCACAGCCCACTGCCTTATTGCAAATTTTGCAGAAAAGGATGACTCCATCGGTTTGAAATACACTCGGATGTTCAGACACGTATTTATTAAGTTTTGAAGATAAAGTTGCTGTGATTTTCGGCATTGTACTCTGAAAGTATTATTAAATGTTAACTTCGATAGTTTTGCAGAAAAGAATCTCAAAACCAACTCACTTTTCATTTAAAACGTGTTATGTGGTGTAAAGTTACAAATTTTCAGCGAATTCCCGAGCAAAACAGTAAAAATGTTGTGTAAATATAAAAATTGACAGTTCAACGGGGTGGTTCAGACGAATATTTTGTAACAAATTATGTGTTAACTTTTATCACAAGATGTCGCACTAAATATCACGGGCGTTTTACTTTTTCAAATGGATGCTAACCAAAATAGCAAAAATATGCAAAAAAAAAAAAACATGCATTTATTGTAAAATGTGCTAAAATATGCGCAAAAATATGCAAAAACGGGTATTTTTAGCAAACTATGCAAAAACGATTAAATGCCATTTTAAAGGAAATTTCACGATTCGCACAGACAACTTAACCGTTTCCGTTTTAGGATGCCCAGTAAAAACATGCATTTGCATGAGATTCCTTGCCCTAGTTATTATACATTATACATTTAATGTTTAAACGATTTGTATTAAAGACAAAAAATAGGTGCATCTGGTGGTTCTGGAGAAACATTCAATTTATCTGCTTCTTCCGCAGCAAAAGTCTCTCCATTGTCGCATTCCATCTCTTCTGCATATTCACAACTTTGTTGGAGAAATGTATTGCTTTTATCTAAATTAGGGCACTCTTGTTTTACACGTTCAAAATGTCTAAGAAGGTGAGTCTTAAAGTTTCTTTTTACGTGAAATTGCACTCAAAAATTAAACATTTTTACCGCAGTAGATTTGCGCCCTGCCAACTCCAATTTCTGTTGTAAACTCAAAAAATAAATTGTAAATATGATTAAAAATTTAATTGATTCAATAAATTAAATTGATCCAAATATTTTTAATTGAAATTTACAGGCCAATATTTTTTTCTATGTACTACGCCGATTACTCCAGGTATTCCATACTTTCCATAGAGTACGTTTTTGAAGCATCCAATTATTAAGTGTTCTCATTACAACATCGTCAAGGGTGTAGTTATAGAGCCATTTCCATGGATAATAGATGAACAAACGTTCGCTATCCATTCCCGACTGCGGGGTGTTTGGATTACCCAATAACTTTGAATTAATTTTAATTCAAAATCTGCATGATGCGGTCATATCCTCAGGACACTCACATATCTAAAAATATATTTTGAATCAGTGTTGCCCATATTAGAATCGATTTTGGCCGGCTTTCATTTCTGTGAAACATTTGGGATCTTTTAATTTTATCTACAAAAATTCAAAAATTATAAAACTTACAATCAAACGAAAAGCATTGTCAATATATTAAGAATGTTTTTGTTTATTTAAGCGGCATTTACACCTACCTAGATTATCGCATTTTCGGGAGTGTCTACGTTTTTTTCTTATGGAGTTTGACATTTATAATCCCGAAAAAGCGAAATTTTGGTAGGTGTAACTGCAGTTTTTCCGTTTAATTCATTGAAATCTACTCAAATGCCAAAGTGCGTGAGTATAAACGACTTATATTTCTTTCTTGTTTCCATTTGAAGTGTACTGAGTTCGCGGCAGCATTAACATGCTTTAACTGCCACATTCAGTGTATTTTTTTATTGCACTTTTTTGTTGAATGTGACAGTTAAGAGTCATGAAAACACCAAATGTATGTTGTTGGTGACTACAATTACAACAAACGCAACTGCGTCAACCTCTACCAGTTCAGCCATGATCCGTTTATTACCACAAGTTGAAAAATGTATCTTTTTTTGTTGTTTGGGTGCAAATATAACGTGTTTGTAGCTTGTCGAAAATATATTATACTCGTGCCCAAACACATTGTGTTTGCTATTCAATATAACATGTTTGGGACACAATGATTAATAGGTTATAATATATATATGCATTTGTGACCCACATATGGTTTTGTTTGTTGAAAACTGCTGAAAGCAAAAACATCACAAGACACGAAAGAAACAAAAGTAGCGGATCTTCAATTCACGAAAACAATGCTCCCAAACATGTGCATGGTTCCTGCAATATGTTCCTGGGCCGATATTTTTCAACGTGCATAAGTTTGTCGACTTGTAATATTACTGATGATATCAATCATACTAAAAACATACAATTAGTCACAGTAGATATTGTTGTAATTGTGGGCAACAACAATAGGCATTTTGTTTTTGATTGGGCTCTCCCCATGTCAAATTCAACACATATGTATGTATGTATACCAATAGTAATTGTAAACAAAAAGAGTACAACTACAATACATGTGCACTTTGCAGAAAGAAACAAGTAACGAAGAGAAAAAAATTTAAATCAGCTGTTATACACACTGTACCTTGTTATTTTACCATGATACGATATCAATCTTTAAAATACCAATTCTCTTATATGATGATGTGAGATTTCCAAAGAAGCGAATGGCATAATAACTCACTCTGCTCTCTTATAGAATTCCTTGCCTGCAGTGTAATGGGGTTTATGAATTGTTGATACATATAAATTGAGCTGTGACTTCTTTAGTAATAAAAAGTTCAGTGCGACGACAATTGTGTCTGTTGGTCGATAATGACATTCATTACAACGTTGTTCGCTATTCTGTCAAAAATATAACTAAGAATAAAATACAGCGAGAGTGAGAGAAACACAAAAGAAAAAGCTGAAGACACAACTCAACGACCCGATTGGAACAAACGTAGTATCGACGGCGCCTCTGCGCGACACACAAGAACCAACCAACAACAAAAAAGCAACAGCAACAACAATACCAAATAATTGTTTGACAAATGCGCGAGCATAGTTGGTCAACAATCCAAGAGAGATTTTCTCACCGCAGTTGAATGTGTGACGGCCGTACTACTCGCGCCATTAAGCCTGGCTCAAATGGAGAAAAAGCGAAATGGGGAAAAGAGCCATTGTAGTGCTCTGAGCCGAGTGCCACTGCCGTATGTTGTGTGCGCCCAAACTACGAGACAAAGCGCGGTGACGAACAACAATTGTTGCCAGAGCTAAAACCAAACGGCTTAAACCTTTCTATAAAGTTTTACAAACAGTTTAGTTGTCTGCGAAACGGTGAACAATACGAACGTCTATACACGGAGAAAAAACACGATCGGATCGCATGTTCTAAAATAAATTTAAACAGCAAAGAAACCATCCCATAATTTTCCATAAAAACAAAACAGAAGAAGAAGTAGAAGAAGAAGAAGAGAATCCAAAAAGTAAAAGAAATTTTATTTCCTAAGATTTTCAGTTCACAGACTAGCTGGCTCACGTCGCGTCGCAATCTCAAATTATGAATCAAAGAATCTAAAAGTTTGAAGCCCAACGTCGGTGAAGACGGTTCTTTGTCGCAAATCCAATTGATAACTCGAATACGAATTGAGCTCAGCTGCGGAAACTCGTGAATTGTTGTTTATTAGTTGCGTTTTCTAAACTATTTCCGTTCGATCGAATCGTTTGGAAAAAACGCCACTGCCACTGGTCGTGGTGGTACGAGTAACCCACCAGCCAACTGATCGCTCTCTGCTCCTACCATCCGTGGTTTAATGAAGTGTTGGTTGTTGTTGTTTTTGCTTTTGTTACGAAGACTTTTTTGTTTTAGTACTTTTGTGATCGAATGCTGTTGTTGTTGCAGTTGGGCTCCATTGATTTTGTAAAGATTGATGGCAGCAGCGGCGTTGCTGCCTTTCTGTCTTTTGTTTTAAGCATAGTGTTGTTGTTTCTTGTTGGCATGGTTGTATTTTGCATGGAAAATTTGCCAAGCCGATCAAGTTTGGCTTGCATTTTTTTTTTTTTTGCTTTCTGTGTTAATATTACTTGAGGTGGAACACAAAAAGAAACAAAACACAAATAGTTTTCTTAGCCAAAATAAACAAACCTGCGATTTGAACCAAGTATTGCTTGGCTATTGGCTCTTGTTGTGATTCACGGCTACCACAAACACAGATGGGTAGAGTACAACATATCTCGGCTCAAACGTCGCTCATCTTGTGGCGGGTTGTTGCTGTTGCTAAGGGCCGCGCACTATCCACTCTCATACACATATACACACATCCATACAGATGATACTCGCTTCCATATGACAATCTTAGCCAATATAAACATAAAATAATAAGCTTAAAACGTATTTCTGTCTGTCCGTCCGTCCGTCTTGTAGAAGCCAGATACATCCATACATACATACAAACATGCATATTGATGTACATATGTATGGATGTGCCTGAACCAACAACTGCAACTTACAACGCGATTACGAAGCACAATAAAAACAAAAGAAAAACAACAACAAGTCGTTTAAGAATTCAGCTAGCAAAGCGACAAAACAACGAATGCTTTAGCCATTGAGTAAACAGAAGGAAAATTCCATGTCTCCATCGGGTATAATTAAATCTCATTGCAGAATATGAAATTGTGAAAAGAAGAGAAAATCTCAATTCAAAGTGATAACTTCCTGCAATCCAATCTAAATGAAAGGATTGTCTGTGTGTGAATAATAACTCTCGAAAGAAAAAGCATCCGAATCGAACACATGCTAGTACGAGTACATAAGTGTGTGAGTGTGTGTCTGATTACTTTTGCAACATTTGTGCTCGCGAGTATTAAGCGAAGACAAAAAACAAACAACGCAGCGAAGTACAATTTTTGCAGTTGTGTCTTCTCCAACATTCTGCTGATGCTGCCACTACAAAAGTATCACCAAGGTAAAGAACTCTCCTAGTTTTGGGCTTGTGTAAGCGCTTACATTGTCGTCTGGTACACGCAAGAGGTCAAAATAATGAATACATACACGCACTCGCATGCAAACAAATAAACTCACACTCGAGATCACTCAGCACTTCACACTCAGTATCTGCAGGACACGGAACAGTTGTTGGCGTTGCGATATGAAAGGTGAACCTGACTGCCTACAATGCCTGCATGTGTGCAGTTGCAGTGTCTGGTCATGGTTACTCGAGAAATGTTTTTGTTTTCAAAAGGTTCTGGAATGTAGTTGCGCATAATAGGGTGTAGCGAAATTTGTTTTATTTTCTGCTTGAATGCATTCCATTCAAGATAATAGATTCTTTAGTTACTCCACAAGTACCCCTAATGTCAACAGTGAGAAAATAGATCATTTAATTTTAAAAAAAATTTTCGAGAGAAGACTTTAATAATCTAAACCGTCTCCACTCGATTTTGCCTAATTTGTCCAATGGGTAAAGTTCTTCATTACAATTCAAACACCAAATTCGAAAAGGGCTCATATCCGGCTCAAACTGAAACAGCTGTTCTTCAGCCCTTTTAAAAAGAAATCAGTATTTTATGATGCACTTCAATGGTCAGCCGTGTCAACAATATTTGCACTCTGTCAAATTCCATACAGGCTGAAAAAAATTCAGTTTTTTGTGTCTCCTGAAAAATTTGAAAGAACCGACATGAGCCCTTTTCGAATTTGGTGATTGAATTATTTTCTAAAGTTCAACAGTCTAAATTTATTAGCAAGCAATATATTAAAATAAGTTAGGTTAGGTTCAAAAAGAGGAGTCCAAGCATTAGTGCCCTGCCCGTGACTCATTACATGCTAGAGGATTTAATAGAATTCCAAGAATTTATGGTTTATGGATCTTCGAACATAAATTGGGTTCTATTCGAATGACAATCTTCGGAATGGCAAAGTAGCGTTTAATATGTCAAATCATTTATCGGGTCGTTATTTGGGCAAATCCAGCTTAATTTATGTGGAATAAATCATTAACTCACAAATTATTTTATCTTAGCAAAACAAGTTTCCTTTGCATAAATTAGTTTCAACATGTTTGTTTTGTTACTTTTCCACCGCCAGGCCGCCCCTGAGTACAGGAATGTCTAAATCTTAAATTCCTTGGTCTGATCCATGACTTGATATATCAAATGTCAGTCTGCAGCTCATATTTTCGATTTCAGTGCCCCATTTAGGCCTGCTTCATACATTTTTGATAACATTTTCCTACTTTGGCCTTGTTTGAAATTACCATTCTAGGATATCATTTTGTATTTATCTGATTTTTTAAATAAATTGGAAAATAATTGAAAAAAAATCTTAACTAAACCCAAATCTTCATGGCAAATCTACAGACAAAATAAAATGTAAACCAGAACAAAACTCAATGC
The DNA here is from genome assembly GCA_963931995.1 of Phaonia tiefii. Lineage (NCBI taxonomy): Eukaryota > Metazoa > Arthropoda > Insecta > Diptera > Muscidae > Phaonia > Phaonia tiefii. The sequence continues at coordinate 95,972,566 of OZ008371.1, read as the reverse complement.
TACAGTCAAGATATAAACTATGACATCCAGAGCCTTTAACCAAATTTCATCCAATTTCAAGCTCTTTAATGGCCGTAGAAGTCATTAAGGGTGACCGACCCACTAACAAAATTCAGGCAAAATTCGTGTTCTATACAAAGTTGGAGCACTCTAATATACATAAATACCTTTTCAACAACATGTGTGTGCTGAGTTACCTATCAGTGTGTATTCATTATGGCGACGGTATTGTCGCCCCTACTATGTGGTGTAGCGCAATGTAAGGCTTCATGACCTGCAGGTATGTTACCAATATTTCTGTTGCTGTCACTGTTCACTAAACTTTATCACATTTAATCTGAGCTACGCGAGAATGAGTATGTCTATATCTAACCACCACATGTAATTGTATCGAGTAAATGAAAATTTAAACAAAACTGAAAACTTCGTGAGAATTAGGACATATTATTTTCTTGTTCAACGTCGTCAATTTAGGTTCAATGATCTCTGAAACAATATAACAACCTGTAAAATCCATCTGACCAATTCAAAAATATGAAGGCCAAAATATAAGGTTTTCCAAATTTTAGCGAATATATCTGTAAATAGATTTCTGCGCCGTTTTTCATTAGGCAGGTATAACATGGTTTTAAAAAAGAATCTTCCTCGAAGTTTGCGGGAAAATCGAATCCATTGCTGCTTTCCCCCGGTTTGAGGTGGTGCAAAGGCTCCAATCGGTTAAAGAATTTTTATTGTAAATAAACTCTGACATTTTGGAGTTTCGTTCGACACTTTCCTTTTCGTATGATTTTTGTTGTTTAGTGGACCAATAAATTTTATTAATTAGAAATATATCCAAGAATACGATTCTTGTAGGGAAACATTGATAAATAATACTTTTTCCACATAAAAAGTCCTCCCAACGCAACATTTCATTGATAGAATGATCCCAAGCAAAAGGTTGTTTTGTGTTGTAAAAACCCCATATCAATATCTGCAAAAATCAGAACAGAATTTTCAGACGAGTGAACCAACTATTCATTCCCTCCCTGAGTCGTCCATTGGTCCGATTCTCTTTTAAAATGGTAGATCCCAATTTTAGTAAGATATAAGAGATGAGGATTTTTTTAAAGTGTTTTTTCTGCCGCCAGCCCTTAGGTTTCCGATTGGTCGTGGCAACTTCGCCCATATTCAACAGCGTTGTGACATTGGGCAAAATATTATCTATTACCAACACAATATTTAAGGATCTGTTGTGTTTTTAAGCGTTTTATTGTGTGCGCCAGCCGATTATTGAACCATCATTTGAGTAGGAATACCAAAATGTGCGCGTTCATTTTCATCCGTGCTCATCTAGTGGCGTTTTACAAAATATTGCCCAGTATTGAATTACACCAAGGTCGGTTGTGTTCTTCGGAATCCATCGCGTCGACCGACCAGACATTCGCACTTCGTTATTCTGCGAGGTACCAGAAAGGGTGTGGCAAAATCTTCCATTTCCTATAGCAGCCTCTGGAGTATTGCCTTAATATTCTATATATATTGAGTTACATGGAGTTATTGTGTCAATCTGATGGCCAGCAGCCCAACTTTTGGGTGGGAGGTATCAGAAAGGCCATGACAAAGTCGACAAGTTCGCAGCACATTTACCAACGCCAAGTTGACTCTACAATCACATTAAAATGCCGACATTTGTCCAAAAGGTAGCTAGGGTTTAATATGGCTCCCTCCATGTATTACACGTTTTGCTTATCAAATTATATTCGGGCCACATGGTAGGTCTAATAAACTTATCATAGATGTCACAACCCCACTAGGTATTATCACAGTCACATTCCAGGTTGTCACAACCGAATTAATGGTTGTCACAGTCGAATTAGAGGTTGCCACAACCGAATTAGAGGTTGTCACCACCATTGTGGCAACCGCAATTCGGTGGCAACAGCCAAATGTTTTTAAACAATTTGTTCTCTGAGTGTAAATGCATAAGTGTCAACTCAAAATTTCCTGATTTTCATTTTTCGCTTAAAAACAATAACCAAGACACACTTGTATTCGCGGTAAAAATCTGTTGTCATTTTCTCTTCCCTCTTAACTTAGAAAAACTTATGACTTTTGTGGTTAGGGTGCACAATGTTTAGAATGGAAAAAAACCTGTCATTGGAAAGGTTGTAGCAAGAGTTCGAACAAGAAACAATCCTAAGAAAACAATTAACATCTCCGCGTAATAATAGTAAAACCTGGGTTAATCGAAGTAAATCCCTGGTTATGTTGGGAAACCAAGACTGTTAATTTAAAAAACTGCAGACGATTGTAATACTCAGTTTCACAGATTAATAATCTCCATCTAAATGCACTTTATTTAAATGCCCAATGTTTGTCATTTAATATGCAAATTTTCTGTCAGCTTTCAAATTAAACTTTTAAATGACAAGTGTGAAACTCGCCCTAAATGTGTCCAATTAAACGGAATCGGTTTTGCGGTTTAATCTAGTTTGTATGTATATACATGTTATATGGCAGTTATAAGTAGTTGTTGGGAGGGGATGTTTGAAATTGGAGGAGTGTCGGACGGAATATCGTGGCACTGGGTTTAAAACAAACATGTTGACCATTTTAATCAAATCGGACGATGCGAAAACGTGACGCATCGAGATCAATGTTTATGGGTTTTGTCACTTTTTGCGTACACTGGGAAATACTAATTTTTCAGAAGATTTCCAAGAAATTCTGAAAATTGGGTTACGGTGATATATTTTTGAAATGACAAAAGTTTGAACATAATCCAACTCTGGAATAGAAAAAATTACAAATTTTAGAAACACGTGCCTTTTAGTTGACTTCTGTGCATTTCCAGGAAGGTATAACTAACCTGACCAACTGGTTGTGACCAAATAGCGGCAGAAAAAAGCTCAGTTTTTGGTTTTAAATAAAAACTTGTATAAAAGTACTACACGTACATATTTAGATAAAATACGACAAAATATACAAAGTAAAATTTTTGATATCCTTTATAATAATTTTTATATCTTGGATTCAAGTCGGGATGATAACGGGGGACAATCGAGCAAAAAGCGGGACAATCCCGCCACCAGTGGGACGGTTGGTCAGGCTAGGTATAACATACTACAGCACATTTGGTGTGACAAGGTAGGCTTCTTCGAGGAAAAATTTCCATGACGGCCCAATTGATCCAAGAGAAAATTACAACAGAAGTTTGTGATTTCCGTGTATTCTGAGACGAAACTGATGCGAGAAATATGACAAGATTAAAATGCTCTAATATCATTGGAATCTCACAATTGATAAAATGTGGAGTTTGGCATCTGAGTAGCTGAAATAATGCAAGAGATAAGTTAAATAGAGATAAGTTTTCTTACCGACTGGTTGCGGTAAGAAAGGGTATTTCGAGAAGCTTTTTCGTAGCTTTACAGCTATGTACTCGATAGTGTCGCCTTCACCAAGCGAAGTGACCGTCGTCGAAAGAATTGTAAGGTGGTCAGAGCAAGGATCGAACCCCCTTCTCATGTACAAGAACCGCGCACACTAACGATTGCACCACAGATGGCTACAGTGAACGGTTTCTAAAACCGGTACCAAAAACGAAATTAAAAAGCGGATGCAATAAATTAATCCAGGGATCTAATGGTCGCATTCGGTATTGTGGAAGTTCGATAGAATGGAAACTTAAAAAATTAGTTGTATGAATCTAGTTAATAGAGGAATAGGATTTTATCAAAATTGGTTTGTTTTTTTTTTTAGAAATTTCATCCGTTAAAAGGGCTTTCGTAATTGAGATTACGATACGAAACGAATGCGGTAATTAGGCCCCTGTTACTATTTTGAGAACCGGTTTCTAAAACTTTAATTTGTCAAATATTAAAGCGAAACTGGGAGGACTAAAATGTAATACTTCATCAAACACAGACCTATTCAATGGTGCATGCGCCGTTTAGGAGGAAGCAATATTATTCTTAGGACGCAGACAACCACATATTTGAAATACTATTGGTCATAGAGCGCTGCCAGTCTTCTCATCTGACATTTCCTTTCACACCATACACCAGGTGGAATTACAAAAATTGTTGACTTCCACTTTCCATGTCGTTTTGATGAAAATCTGTGAAATTTAACATAACATGACATTTAACATATTTAAAGATATTTTAATTTTAAAATTTCATTAAAATTTTAACTCACAAATCGAAATGTCGTTGCTGATTTATTGTTGGATGAATTGAGCCATTGCATCTATCTGGTATTATTCAAGCAATACTTTCCAACATCCAACCGGACATCTGCAACACACCAAATGTCATCAATTTACTGAGAGTTGGTTTCTCTACACGTCATTACTCTATGGTATTAGTAGGTTTGAGTTTATTGTTAAAAGAGAGGGGAAGAGTATGGAAGCTCATGCCAATACACGAGCAGCTTTTTGATAGTGATATTGTATATAACTATACAAATTCCAACCAAGTTGAAGTAAAATTACATAAACTAGATATGACGTGAGAGAGAAATGCGTTTGAGTGAACTCCTAGCACTTTCTGGTTCTCTTTTACCAGGGTTGCCAAGTTGCGCACATCTTCTGGTCGTCTAATTCTAAATCGTCTTTGCTATAGACTCATAGCTTAAGTCTGGACAGTCAGCAATCAAATAAGTTCAAAAAAAATATAACAGGAAACTCAAATTAAAATACAATTTATAATTAATATGTTTCCCATGTGTGGTTCTAATGTCATCCCGATTTAATAAAAATAAATATATACTTTAAAACTTTAGTCTGAAATGCTTGACTGATTAACTTGAATACGTACTTGGTTATGTTGTGCTTAACCTGCGACAGATTTTAATTCAACCCTAAATTGACTAGATGCACTTAGTGGAAAAGCGGTTTAACTCAAATTCTTTTTACATAATTCAAAAGGTATAACAATTTATCAAAAATACCGTATTAAGTGACTCACAAATATCAATTTATAAATAAATAAATGGTCTAAGGGCGACCGAGTGAAATGATCACACTAGATTTTTGCTGGTCTCACAAAGTAAAGGCAACAAAATAGGGGACCCGCTCGTGTACACATGCAGCGCAGCGTACGTGTTTGTCAAATCTTTTTTTTTTTTGTGTATTGGAAATGAAATTATATTATTTTAAGCGGAAACACCTATTTTTGGTTAATTTGCCTTTGTCTTTTTTTTATTTTTTTTTGTTAGATATTTTCTGTTTTTGTCTGGTGGTCGCTGGGGAACAATGATGACCATTGTTATCATTTAAAAAAATTAACTAATTTAACATTTACACAGAACTTTCTATTTTATTTTCCACGATCTGGGCGATGGATCGGGTATACATATGCATGTCTGTCTTTCTGTGTCTGCTCCCTACCCAGTGTCACCACGAGCGTTTTCCTACATACATACATACATATGTATATAAATGTTTCCCCTTCCACATCGGTTGCGGTTTGTTTTTTTTTTTTTTTTGGTTTTTTTCAAGTTTTATCGTTATTATTAGATTTGCTTTTTTACGATTTGATTGTCGATTATTTGGTTTGGTTTGTTTTGTTGTTGCGTTTAATGGCTATTGCGGCTTGTACCGTTAGAATTCAAATAGTTTTAAATATCATACATAACATTTGCGAATTTGTGCTTTGTTCGCAGTTCGAATACAAAAATCTCAAAGCTCAATACCAGGCTGGCCGGCGATTGTAGAATCTGTCGCTGGGAGTTTTCAAATTGTCAATTTAAATGGATTCCCCGTGCTCAAAACGCGCATCGCAACAATTGAATCATATGAATGCGATAATTTTTCGTATATAATTGTTCGTATATTTGTTTGAATTGATTATTTTTTTTTGTTTTGAAATTTAAGGTCAGTAGTTACATTAGTATTGCAATTTGGTTTCATGTCATATTCAATCAGATTCCCCCTAAATTAACAAATTCATTTCGATATTTCTTCTTCTACTACAAAACTTTGTGTAGGAACTACAGATGACACTCAATTGGAAACATGTGTACTGACGATTAGTTTGAATTACGTCAATTGCGGAGATCAGAGATGGATTTCCATAAGCCTTAGGCGGTACAGTTTTGATGTTAAGACTCTGTCATGTCTATAAATTTTACAGTGATTATAAAGGCGCTCCGCTAACAGAATGCAGAAAGCTTTCCTCCATCTTTCCGCGGGATGGAAACTCGTTGGTTTATGATTCACTTATTAGATAGTAAAGTTAGTTGTCTCTATGGTTCACAGAAAATAAAATGAAAACTCAATTCAATCACGAAATTTGTCAACTCAATTACTTCTATATTTGGATTTAAGGTAATTGATTATATTCCTATTAATTTTATAATCAGCTTGAGTGAAAAGTTAGTCAGTCTTTCATAATGTTTTCAATTAAATGTGTACTTGTGTTGAGTTGAAAGTTAATCAAGAATTTATTTATTTACCAATGCGCGACCTTAGAACAACAAAGTTCTAAGTGCACCAAGTAATTTTTGAGAGGAACCAGATTGTACAATTTATTCTATTAGATACCTCGTCAACGATAACAGATTTAATTATTTCGGTAGCAGTAATCGAAAGGATTTGCCGATTTTATTGCGAGGATTAGGATTAAATTATCATAAATTGTCAGTTAGTTTGAACCTTGTTGTTCTAATGTCGGGAATTACATACGTAATCAACAGGATATCGATGTTAATTAATATTTAATATTTTACATCAATTACAAATGTAATTAGCTTTTGTACGAAGTTAATCAACATTTTATATACATACATATATTTTCAATTACATGCATAATCAACACGATTACGATATTAATTATTAAGGCTGTTTTTTTATTCCATTAAGCTATCGCGACTTACGACTTTCCAAGTAAAACGATCCACACAAGGTGGCAACATTTGCTGTAATGGGTAAAAAAATGTCAGTGCCGCCAACAAGCACATGGTAGCAGCAGATGTTGTTGTAATTGTAAGCAGCAACAACAGACATTGTATTTTCGTTCATTCGTTTCAGTTGTCAAACTCTACACAAATATATACTAACAATACAAGAATACAAAAAATATAAAAACATAAGATTATGAGAAGTGAAACGAAAAATGACATGGAAAAAATGTCATCAGCTGTTTAAACGACTATACCTTGTAGATAATTCTACCATGATCAATATGTATAACATTTTCCGAGCGTTGTTGTGAACAATTTAGTTCCAATTTTGTTTTCTATCGGAAATAAAAGTATATCCTTCAAATTTAGAGATATAAAAGGATACGTAGTATTCCATTAAACAAAATAACTTTAATGAACTTAAAATGTTTAACCATTTTGGAAATTTCTGCTTTTGAGTCTCTCCTTGATAACATTTTCATTCACAAGAAATGATAACAAAATGTATTTAAGATAAATTTTTGTTGCCATTTCTTGAAATTGAACATGTGGCAACACTGCCATTACTCAAGTCGGAATTTAAGTGGGAAACCAAGCTATAATTAACTTAAGCGGGGTAAAAAAAAACACTTTTATTATTTAATATTTGTAAGTAAAAAAAGCTTCTTTCGATCCCCACAAACACATCTCATCAGCACCCTTCTCCACTTTTATCACTTATAGGGATAAACCAAATTCAACTTAACCCATTTTGAGCCACTTTTCGAGTTTTCGAACAGCTATTTTCAACCCAATTTTGTTCTATGACGATGTATACGTGATGCAACACGCAATGATGCAGTGCTGTAGGAAATTTTGTTGGCTTTCAAAAAATAATACCATTGCTCAACCCCCCTCCCCTTTAAGGGCTCTGGGGTGGTGTTGAAAAAAAACCCTTATACAATTTAGATCATTTAGATTTCTAACAGGAAAATAAGACACATTAAAAGAATTATATTTTCAAAAAAATATTACTTTTGAAGAAAAGTCTACAAATAAGTTGTTGTTGAAGTACCAGATGCCGGGGGGAAAAATTCGGGTCGTTCAAATGGCCATTTTTAGGCTTCTCGTACAACCAATATCGGTGATACTATATGAAATTCTGACGACGGATTTGAGTTCAGCGGATCCTAGTTACCATATAACTGTAATTTGCAATAAGAATTCAAAACTGTTTGCTTGTGTTATAATACAAAGTCTTAAATGGTATTTTTTGGGCAATAGTTTTTTCTATGTTTCTTCTCTATTTTGCCGACGTGGAGAGAGCGTTAGAAGTTTTAGTTTGAAAATGATGATCAATTTATCAAGAATATATACCCATTTTGGCCTCAACTGACTCCTTTACTGAATTTAATAGAAATGACTTTAATATTGTGACTAAAAAAATAAAAGTCACTGACTGATTTTTAGTAAGACTTTTGAAAACAAAAGTCATGACTGATTTTTATCGGTGATTTTTATAAATAAAAGTCATCAATAACTGTTATCAGAGACAAAAAAAAAATAAAAATCAAAAGTAATTTGGTTGAAAAAAGTATATACATAAGGGTAAATTCAATAAGTCACATCCTGATATATTAAAAATGTTACAAATTCAATGATACATCAAACAATTTTCGGTGAAATGTTCTACATTCTACTAATTAAATGTCTATAATTCTGTGCTACATTATCCGTATCTGCTTTAAAGTTTATTCTCTTCGCTAGAATAAACATTTGTAATATATCAGGATGTAACTTGTTGAATTTACCATTATGTATATACATACATACATACTTTAATCAACCAAATTATTTTTCTGGCTGTAAATTAGAGAAACTATTTCTACACAAATTTTTTTCTGGCTGTAACTTAGAACATTTTTCATATGACAAGAAAATTTCTTCAATTGTTTAATTTTTAAATTTTTTATTATTGTTGTTTTTTCAAATGACAAGGAAAACAATTTTGTTTTTCAATTGTTTTCGTTTCTAATTAATAATTGTGTTTATCTTCCTGACGTTGATACCCAAAGGGTAGCAAAGTATCGAAGAATAAATTAATTAAAAATACGACCAAACACTCGAACAATTTAATTTTTGAATACAATACGAAAGGTCGGTTAAATCATCACTTTTACGTATAATTAATAATTTAATGCAGTAATTGAAATTAAAACTGTTTGCAGTCATTTTTTCAATACCCGATTGCATACGAGGTACTCAGCATCATTCAGATAAATTAAAAATACCAAAAAGTCGTATTGCCAATGGGTGTCCCAAATATTTAGTAAAATCAATAAATAATCGAATTAATTAGGGCTTGAAGTCAGTTTTGCCTTTTTTATTTTCGATATTTCGCTACACCATTGGGTAGCATCATGACCGTCGGTGGTGCAATGGCTAGGATGCGCGGCTGTTGTGCATCAGAACGTGGGTCCGATCCCTGCTCTGACCACCTTATATTTCTTTCGACGACGGCCATCTCGTTTAGTGATGGCGACAATATCGAGTATTTACCCATGAAAAAGCTTCTCAAAACACCGTTCGGAATCGGTGTAAAACTGTAGGTCCCAATCAGTGAGTGACAAATTAGAAAGCGCACAACTCACTGGTTATGAGAAGCTCTCCCCAATCCCTTAATAGGATGTAATGGGATTCGGTTTTTTTTTGTGTTAGGTAGCAAACTATAATGTAAAATGTTAACTTGGGTGTATATCTATCTGTTAATAATATAAAGGCATGGGTTAAAAAATCAAAAATATTCGTTGAAACCTGATGAACTACTAAACAAAATTTGTCATTCTCCTACGCTCTTTGTTTGACGTTCGTGTTGTGTACGTACAGTGTTACCATATGAACAAATTTAGCTGTTTTTCACCGTTTGAAACAGTTTTTCAGATTTCGTCCTCAAAAAAGTGTTTTTAGAAAATTTAAATTGTTCAATTATGAGCATAAAAGGATTGTGTCAGTTGAATGTAACGAAATGGTTTCCCAAAAAACAGGCAGTCCGTTGGCTTAACGGTCTAAGCGCTGCTGAAGATAATGTCTCAGAAACATCGAAAAGATCGTAAAGGGAATGCGAGTTCGAATACTACTAACAATTCTTTTTTCACTAAACGAAAACTGATCCGTTAGCTTAAAATGAATTGGCTTAAATAAGAGTTGCTAGTGCCCATCGATGATGCAATGGTTAGTGCGTGCGGCTCTTGTACATGAGACCGAGGGTTTGATCCCTCCTCTATCCATCTTACATTTCTTTTGACGACGGTCACCTCGTTTAATGATGGTGACACTATCGAGTACTTAGAAATACCGTTCGGAACTGGTGTAAATCTGTAGGTCACAATCAATGAGTGTACAACTTGAAAGCGCGCAGCTCACTGGTTATGAGATGCTGTTTCCAATCCCTTTATGGGATGTAATGGTAAACCATTTTTGAAAAATTGGTGATTTTGCCACTCCCCATCTGGTATCTCCCGTACAAAAAATTGGCGACAGTCCGATGTATTGATAAGCTATCGCCCGTCAACCACAACGGACATATAACAAGCTATCGCCCGTCAACCACAACGGACATATAACAAATTTGGTTCTGGTCAAGGTTTCGTAAACTACATCCTTTATACTACATGCTTTACTACATACTACATCCTTTACGCGCACAATCATTTAATTATAGACTACACATTCAATTCCAAATGGTCACTTTGCGACTGTAAAGCTTCTTTGTAACTAAAAATGGACAACTTCCCATACAAAAGTTGGGCGGCAGTACGGTTGCTTGGTCAATAAGATATCTCCCGTACATCACAACTGATCGTAATGAAATTTGGTACTGCACAATATTTTATCAAAAGGTATTTTGTAGTTAAAGAGGGACAACTTTGGCATACCCATTTATGTACCTCCCATACAAATAGTGGCCGACTATCTGGTTGAATAATGCGATATCTCATGTAAACAGAGAGCTACGGTATAATAAAAATGTACTACTTTGTCACGCCCATTTCTGTTGACCTCTCATATAAATGTTGGTCGATAAATCCTCAAAAATACAACAGATCCTAACTAACTAGGACATTAGATAATATTTTGGGCAACGTTAATCTGCTATTGAATATGGGCGAACTTACCACGCCCTGTCGGATAACTGAACTTTGGTCGGCCTCAAAAAATATAAACCTTTTTTAATGGACCTGGGACCCAATGGATGGCTAAGGGTGAGGGTATGTTTAATTCAGTGCAACTGACTGAAATATCTATACTGGTTGTTTTAGAATATACAAAGTTTGTCAAAACCCAAAAGCTAAACGTGCCGAACATTACTACATATTCACATTCATACACATTCAATTCCAAATGGTCACTTTGTGACTGCAAAAACTCTAAATCAAGAGAATGAGTTCAACCAACGGAAAGATTTACATGGTTTTCCGTTTTTTTTTTATTAAAACTTTGTTATTCTAAATTTCTGGATTGAATTCATTATTTTGGATGATGAGTTTTGTAATATCAATCGAGAATGTATAAATAGATTCCAACCCCATGATAATTAGAAATTTGTCTAAAAACAATCTCCATATATGTATGGATGTGTGTATGTATATGCATTAAGTGTCTCATGTGCTTGAGTGAATGTGCGGTGCGGAAACAGGAATACTCGTACTCTTTGCTGTTTCTGTTTCACCTGCTGGCTCTGTCATTATATGGGCGTTGATACCCAATATTTACGTGACATTAAACAATTCCAGTACACGATGGGTGGCTACCTAAATTGAATTGTTTTATAAGTATTTTTTGTTTTGTTTTCTTACTATTTGTTTTTGTTATTATTTTAGTCGTTTTTGTTATTTGTTGATTTCAACCAGAGTAATGTGCAATATCCAATTGAAGAACGTCAAACATGCATTTCAATAGCATGAACTCGTATTGCATTGTTTCAATAAACCTGAATTAAAAAAACCAAATCACAATTTAGGAATGCAACTCAGTAGTATTGGGAAGTTTTCTTTCTCGAGCAATCATCTTTCGACTCCCCCTTTATTATATTCAACTGTGGAGTTAACAGTTGTGGTTGCATGTTTTTGGATAATTTCCTGATGATGAGTCACTAGTGCTGATCGAAACAAGCCAGCCGTCAGTCAGTCTGTCCGACGGCCATAATAAATCAGAAATTTTAATGCAAAAACATTAAATTCACCACCTTTGTTTTGAACCTATTAATCTTAGATGTCAATGGCTTGTCGAGGTCCTTTAGATGACTCCATAGACGTAAAAATGCATGCATGTACATACGAGTATGTATGTACAAATGATATTACGATTTTTTTAAAATATAAATACAGTATATTCCCGACTTACGTAACAGTCATGCGATATGGGAATTTTGTCAAAAAAAAAATATTCAATATAATAATTTGTACTCAGCAATCAAAGCAATATTGCCGTTATATCGCCTGGAGCATAAATTGTATTTATCGTACTACAGAAGTTTACCCAATCGGGAGAATCTGTTGCCCGAAACTGATACTACCTAACAATGGTCGTGTTTTGGTTACAAGCAAGCGATTGTCGCTTGCTAAGTTGCAAAGAAACGGTAATTTAGCGATAAGACATTTTATTCAAAAATATGAATAAGGGATGAAAGCGGTAAAAGACGTCAAAAAAATGTTGTTTAAACTTAGCGAAAATAATTCTCGTCGCTAAGTCTTCTCTAAGTGCTTCATACAAAACAAGCGAATATATAAGCGAGCGGAGTAACCAAAACACGCTTAATATTTTCTACAAGATGATTCCACAATATTGCCTTATAATCATAACGGAGATAAAAATGAGATATCGTCGAAATATCTCTGGGAAGAAAGAGGATGATAATGCTAGACAATCACCAAGAGAATACATTTTTGTTTTATTGTATCAAGGAAGTGTTTTTGTCATTTATTATTTTTTTTTAATTTTTTTCCATTTTCCATTTGGGAAAGAACTAAAATATCTTTTTTCTTACACTTTGTGTTGTTTTGTATTTCTGTTATTGCTGTGTCTAATTGTTTGTGCATGGTTGCAAAAAACGGTACTAAGTGCATTTAATGGAGTAAAAATCAGGGTTTCTTGTGACAATTTCATGGCATAATCCCATTCAAATCAGTTGCTTCATTGTAGCACCGCCGCACTCTTTTGGTCAACTTGAAATGTTTGGCAAAACATGAAATGAAGTACAATAATTTTAATTTCAAATACTTGACAATTGTACTTCTTAATCCCGTTTTCTCACAAAATTTACAATGAAGGTTTTCTTTGCAGCAACTAAAATCATAGACGAATTTAGTATAGACACATTAATTCTCTCAATAAATTCAACGTCATAGGTATGGTGGTTGCACGTAAACATTGGATGGAGGAGAGCATTGGTTCAATAATACCAGATATCGTAGAGGCAACAGTACACAACGTCCAACAACCGCATTTCGTGTTTTTGTGGCAAAATAGTTGTGTTAAATACAATACAAATGTGTGCAAAATACATTTAAATTCTACAATTATCGTATATACCAAAACGAAATGAAAAAGTTAAGTCCATAGTTCTTGTAACTCCACCTGCTGTAAGTCGTCGAATTTCTCTCATTTCCTCAAACCTACCACGAAGAGTGTGAAATGAATCGTCAGATGAGAGAATTAATGTGTCTATACTAAATTCGTCTTTGACTAAAATCTTGATGTTTCGTTGCAGCAACAACAAAATCGATGGATGCACGAAACATATCATTGGTGCAATGTGAACTAGTGTCCAAAAAACCGGCATTATTTAGAAACCGGGTTTCGGTTTGTTCGAAAAGTCAATTTTTCAAGAAACCGGTTTTCGGTTTTTAATTTTGGCAAAACCCGGCGTTTTTTTTTGCTTTGAATTAAATTACACATGCAGAACTGACAATACATTTGTTTAACGACCATTAATTTCATATTTTAAGCTCAAAATTTCACAACTGTATTTAATTAATTACGTTTTCATTTTAAATATCTACGGCCTTATTCATAAAACGTTGTAAGAGATTGGAGAGATGTTTTTAGTATGACAAATCATCTCTCAAACCTGCCATATCCTTTTATGAATGAGGCTGGTTGTTTGTACATTGTTTATAGTTCGAGCGTTAGATCTATTTCAAATTATTTTATTCTTCAATATTTCGCTAACCACTGGGTAGCATCGTCGGGAAGATAAGCACAATTATTAATTAAAAATTAATTGAAGAAAAAGTAATGAAATTACTTATTAAAATGAAATTTGTAATTAATAATTGTTCTTTTTTATCGTGACGATGCTAGCCAATGGGTAGCGAAATATTGGAGAACAAAATATTTTAAAATTGACCTGACGCTCGAACATTTTAATTTTAAATATAATACGAAAGGTCGAATCAATCACCCCATTTTAAAAAATATATATCACATTACAATTTTGAATGCGTGTTTAATATAAAATTGAAAAGTTTTATTCATATTCGCATTAAATGATATAAAATCGAAAATCATATTCAATATGTTTAAAACATTTAGTTATCAAACAATTTTAATTTTGAAATTTAAAAAAAAAAATTTGAAAAGCTTAATTAATTCTTAATTCATTTTTAATAAATTCTAATTCAAATCATAAAATCATTTTGAAAAATGTCATTGATATCATGACATATTTCAATCATATTTTAAAATGGAAATCATGTTTCTTAATTCCAAAATTTCACTAAAATTCGAAAATCATATGATTTTTAAGGATGTTAACACAAATTAAGTAAAATCCGATTAACCGGTTAACCGACGTCAAATAACCGGTTTCCAGTTTGTTCGAAAATTTCGTTTTTTAAAACACCGGAACTCGGTTAATAGCAAAAAACCGGTTTTTCGGTTTCGATTTTGGACACTCTAATGTGAACACACTAATGCACAGTGTCGAGCTGTAATGAATAGAGCTGCCATTGACGAAGTTGTCCCTCAAATCGAGAATTCGCTGTAATATTATTGTTTTTACAGGTGAAACCAAACTGCTACGTGTGAGGGCTTCAACTTCAGCTTCTACTATAACTTTAGTTGTAACTTGGCCTCTTTGGGTTCGTTGAACTCGTTTTGTTGATGTTGTTGTTGTGTCTTCTTCTTTTCATTGATGTACATACATAGTACATGCGTCTAAACTTTTGTCTTTATGTACAATGCATAACAAATACATGTATACACATGCACACACACAGGTACATTTAAAGTCTGGGATATTTATTTATTTTACAATCTATTTACTTGAAGAGAACATCCATCGCTGGCTTTTGTACAATCCACGATCGGAAATGATTGTATTCGATTTTAAATTCACCCCGTCCGTCATTTGTGCGATTTGTTGTTTATCATCTAGTATATTCAGTTCGAATTCGAATTTAGTGTCAAATGTGCTGTGCGGGTGTTGTTTGTGCATAAAGGCAGTGTACAGTATTCAAATATCGTATTACAACATCTGAAATTTATTGGCAGTTACAATAGAATTATAATCTTCAATGCCTGTCGGTATATTGGACCATCTTTATGCATTTCAATCAGCAATGAATCACATATTTAAACAATTACTCCACGTTCGACTCTCAGACAATTTGGGAAATTCTTATAATTCTGTAAATATTTAATAAAGACAGAACTGGGATTTATTAAGTTTGATGGGAAAAAGTGGGCGAACTCTAACATTCAAAATATTTTCACAGATGTTCTTCAAAAGGAAGTCAGCACCTGAACACATTTGCAGAGGCCTTAGATCGTAAGACAGGGGCGTAATATATTTATGTAGACGTTTAAATTGGTTAAGACCCAATGACAGTATACATTTGTATTGTTAGTACTAATATTGGTTTTATATTGTGGAGCATGAATATGCATTTTGTACACTGTAAGTTCGAATGTACGTACAACAAACCAACTGAAAAAAATTTTAAACTGTAAATTTTGCAAGATCTTGTTACCTTTTTGCAGTGACCCAAATCAATGTTACTCCAAATTATCCATGTACATGGGTGCATTCATCCGCGCATACATACGAGTATGTTTATCTATCTACCACCAACTGGCAGGTCCATACATATGTATGTATATGTATGTTTGGTATTACAGCCATGAACAAATTATACGCTTGAAATTGCGGATATTGGAAATGTCTCAACGTGGTTGATTGCAATTGGAAATTATCGGCATTGAACAAATTTTAAAAATGCACTGCTAAATTATACGAAAAAATCACAGCGAACGGATTTCTAATAAAATCATTCCATGGTCAAAGATCAAGTGCATAACATGAGCAAACATACGATTTCACTTGAACAATGCAACATGGATTATTTCTAATTACTTGCCATCTTGGAGTTGCTAATGTAAAATAACTTGAGAAACCGGAATTGGAATGAAAATTGCCAAAAATTGTTTTTAGGGGGCGTTTGAAGGCGTTTGGGCTGGTGTGGGCGACTACTGTACTTAGAGCATGGACACGTAACCAGCACGTCGTGTACATCGTGGTGTTAACCAGCAAGTCTGAAACAAGAGAGTTACAAAGCCGAGAAAACACACCACTTAAAGTTCTTCCAAATACCATCGAGGCATCCATCCCCCGATCCCTTTTGAGGGACGTAAGGGTTTTTTATTTAGGGTGTTATTCTATAAGTCGTGAATCAGTCACTTCGCGTCACTTTCGTCGTGTTGATCGTTTATAAAACGTTACAGCTGTTCCGTGACTACTGCCTGCGTTGAGTTGCGTTATTTAATGTGTAGTTCATAAAACGCTATGCAAAGTTTTCAAACACGCCAGCTGTAAAATTCAACTCTCCATAATTCCTCGCGTTAGTTGAACAAATTACAAATTGAAAGAAAATTGAAAGATATAAGTACTTTCTAATTTTTAGGGAATAAAAAGTAAACAATACCTCAACAATTGGACGTGCTGTGCTAATGGCAGAGATGCACACAAATCTTGGCTGAATTGCCGGAGTTCGGGCGGGGTTCTAAACTTGGTAAAATCAAAAAAAATTAGAGAAATACATATGTATATAAAAAACACGAAAAATATTTTCGTTCAAAAACAGGTTCATTTACAGTATTACGGGTTCATTTCAGGTATTTTTCCCACATTTAATAGTGTCTTAATTTTTGTGGAGCGACAAATGTGGACCCAGATAACCCAAATTTAAAATTTTATGATGCGTCTTGAGAATCGAAATATGTCAAGTACATTTTGACAACAACTTGGTTACAAACACAATTATGTTGTTTGCCCAATGAAATTATTATTTACAATACTAAAATTAGAAATTGAAAATTCAAATAAATAATTTGCAACCCATTATTCATTTGAACTTTTCGAATTATATTCTATTATAATTAAATTTAAAAATATAAACATCAGTTACTGTTAAGACATTATTAAACAAAAGAGCCAATACATTTTAAATACGGCCAAATGACACATGTTTCTTGCAAAGACAACAAAATTTAATATAGATTGGAAAATTTATGCGACATTGTAACTAGAGTATTCAAAAACCGAAACCGAAAACCATCGGGTTTTTGGGTATCCGCCGATTTTCTGAAAATTTAAAATTTCGAACAACCGGTGGAACTGGTTTTTTCTTGTCGGTTCCACTGGGTTTTTATTACTTTAACACATTTAAACTTAACACAAATCCTTATAAATTAAAAATATTTATTTTTTAAAAGGACTGATCTTCTGAATTGGAATTTATTTGTTTTTTTTAAACTATGTATTTAAATACTTTTAAATAAAATCCATTCATAAGTTTATCAACAATTACTAAAGCCTTTCTAGACTGCAAAGAATTGTAAATTAAAACAAATTAAGACATTTCAAAAGGCAAATTCAAATATATGGGACATTTTCAATGGAAAATTGCAAAGAATTACAAATTCGGGCAATTTAAGATATTCCTTTTACAAATTGCAAATGTATGGGAAAATTTCAAAAGAAAATTTGCAAAATAATGTAATGTTGAAATAATTGAAGATTTCTCTGTAGAAAGTTAAAATCATTTAAGTGTTGCCAATACAAAAGTGAAGTTAGACGAGAGTTTTTCTAATAAGTATTAAATTTATTGTATATGGAGCATTTTTTAAGGAATCCCAAACAACATTTTAAAATTTAACTACATTAATTTTTTCTGTGGAAATTTAAGTTTTTTGATTACATTTTATTATAAAAAATTTAGGTATCGGTTTTTCGAAATTTTTTCGAAACAACCGAAAACCCGGTTTGTTGGAAAGGATGGTTTTTTGAATACTCTAATTGCGACCCAAAATAACCTAGGATTTTTACACACTTTATGGTAATTTCCTTAAATATTGTTGGTTTTATTGATAAAATCTGTCGATCTATTGAAACGGAGCTAACGTTTTTAATCTTTTTCAGTGTGTGCAATTCACTCAAGTTAACTTTTTCTAATCTATAATTTTTTATTTTAGTTGGGCAACTCTAAAAACCTTAAATGTCAGTGACTGCCTTTGAAAGGGAACACAAGTGCGAAGTGATATAGAAACTATTATTTTTTGACTTTGGCGTTCGCGTTGGCGTTCGCGTTTACGTTCACTTTTTGGGACTTTTATAATACTACCCTTAACCCTAGAATGTCTGACTACCTTGTAGGCGGTAAGTGACTCTACAGGGCCTTGCGAGGCCCAGTACGCATTTCTACAAATTTTGCCCCAGGTTATTTTCCAATTGCAAGCTGTGATTGTGTAGAAGTATTGTATCACACTTTAACTTCATGTAAGCCTGATTAATTATTGGAATTTATTGGAATTAGGAATGCATAATATTTTACTATGGGATTTTTTAATTAAATTTAAATAAATTCTTCAGCCAAATCCAACGAATTGAAAAAATTATAAGCACATTCCAAATTATCCAAAGATCGGCGATAGCTGCAGATTTGCTCAAAGCAGCACGATCCTGTCGCGTGTTTCTATTGTCAAACCGAATGAAGCGTAAGAACAGCTTGAACCGGTTGAGGACCATCGTGGGTTTGTTAACGTCATGGTGGTATGGTCTCCAAAGCTCTTTAGCTGGCTGTGTATTTGAATTGAACATACTAGCAAACAATACTAATCCGAAAACCGGGTACATCTCATTCTCGTTTGTTTCCGTCAAAACTCTTGTAGTTGAATCCAGATGGGCTATATTCCAATCCCGTAAGATGCATCATGTTCTGCGATTTGTTTCTCGAACAATTACACCGACCATCTCCGGAGTAACGACTTTCTGAATATATTTATGGGACTGTCAAAACGTGGCTGCATTACTAAGGTAGACCCACTTCTGGCAACAACTGAAACATTGTGTCCCAAACAACGCTCGCTTTGGATATGCAAAATTCGGCAACAGGCAATGTCGAAGTTACTCCAAACACATCTTCTTCAAATACTTCCTCCTCTTCTTCACTGTCACTGTCCACTACAGCATTCGTTTCAATGTTCAACTCTTCTTCAGCATCCGGCTCTACTTCATCAGATGGGATATAATCTCCATCAGTATCAGCTCGAATGGATCGTCTTTTACATCTTCGATGTTCTCACTCGCAAAAAATGCGGCAAGACTATTTTCAGCGAGGTGCTGTTGGTCTGCTGTCAATCCAGAAAATCGGTGACGCCAACTTAGACCTACAGCGAGGTCTTCCCAGACGCCATCACTTATTCCAGACATTTCAAGTAGTTCAATTCAAGAAAGCTATAGATCATAAAATAGGTAAAAATTCAAACCGAAATGATCAATTCAAAAGAAAACTGCACAAAGTAAGCTTGTTGAGCTTTGACTAAATCTCAAATAATGAAATCTCAATTGCTTGATCATGTTGAAGTGCTTTGTATAGCAGCTTACATATGTACATCTTCCATATATTTAACGGACGGGCCTCATGAGGCCCATTAGGTACACGTACCATCTTTTAACATATACATACATGTCAGTTTTGCCTACGAAATCAATGAAACTTATATTTTACTGTATTCATTATGATCAGCAACCACTACCGGTAGTTGGCATAAAATTTCTCCGCGCTCAGAGTCAAGGAACAAATTTGGGGACTATTCAAAGTCAAAATGGGCCTCGAAAAGCCCAGCTGAACATCCTAGGGTTAATATCAAAAGGAATTATGTGTTTGTTCTCATTTGAGGAAACCGAAATAGTTGTAATCGAATTTGGTAGTATATTTTTCGGTTGCCATGACCGAACAGATTCAGTTTCCGCAACTGAAAAATGATTTAAATGAGGCTTCCTCAACAAAATATTTCTATCTACTAAAGTTTACAATAAAAGCGCATTTTCTAAAAATGAGTCGGTGTCTTATTCATTAATTTATTTTTCAAAATTCTTAAAACTAAAAATTATTTGTTGTTATTCTGATGTCATACATTAATAAAGGTCGTCTTTATCTGCAAAATACTTGTTTTTTGTAATTGTAATGTAATTGCGTAGTGCAACCATAAGTTAAATATTACGAATTTGGTCTAATACACTGAAAAAAGAACTCTACTATGTTATTCCTTTCAAAATAACAGCCGCAATTGAAAAATTGGGCAAAATGGGGGCAATAGACCATTAGGAAAAGTAAATGGTGGACTTCCAGGACCTTGACCCATTTTAGGGTGTTTGTGATCATGAAGGGCTTTACAACTAATATACGCCCTCAGCTCGCATTGTTGATTCTCAAAAGAAATACCACTTTCTTTTCCAGTCCAATGACGGTGTTAGTTCCCGTGTAAGAGGAGTTCGATTTTGGGGCAGAAAATCCATTCCAAAATCACCTTAGTTAGTTTTGGACATACCACAGATGGATTTCCAGTACAAACAAAGTGCAAAGTTTGACACCGGTTTACATTTTTCTATTGACTTAGGTTGGTAACTTTGGGCTCACAATATGAGACTTCAATGGGGTCTGCTA
Organism: Phaonia tiefii; assembly: GCA_963931995.1. Taxonomy (NCBI): domain Eukaryota; kingdom Metazoa; phylum Arthropoda; class Insecta; order Diptera; family Muscidae; genus Phaonia; species Phaonia tiefii. The sequence goes on along the minus strand of OZ008371.1, from coordinate 95,951,696 downwards.
AGTTGGAGTGTAGGAATTGCCTGTGTGAAATTTCATCCTGATCGGTTAAACCGTTTAGAAACGGCTGAGATATTTCAAATTTTTTGGAGAAATCCCCCACTGTGAGTCGCGTAAAACTAAATAACCAATAATGATTTTACTCTAGAGAGGTGCAAGTAATACAATTTAGGAAACAAATATTTTGAACGCTTTTGAAACATATATTGTATTAAAATCATACTTTAAGTAAGAGTTATCGCACAGACAAACTCTATATTGAATACATCTTTGGTTATGTTTACACGACTTCAGTTACTACAAGTCCGGAAATCACAAAGAAGATTTAGATTTTTTCGACTGAGCTCCAGTTTTTGAAGTATAACCAAAACAAATTCAAATGTATAGGTATCAAACTGATTTTTTGCAAGTTTCGTGACACGATTTTGTATAAATTGGCTATGACTATGACTATCTCAGACCCAAGTGTTTAATTCAAGTTATCGAAAGGCAAATTCCAAAATAAACAAGACAAAGTATTTCCATCGCCGAAAAAGTGATGAAGCGTATCAAAAACAAAAAACCGGTTCCAAATGGGTCGTAGTACTTTGGTTTTGATGAGTGCAAAAATGTTCGTCTTCGTCCACAATGCAACCTGGTCGCTGCATACTGTATGTGTGTATGCATGTTGTTAGATACGTACATACTTAGTTACATAGATTGAAATTACGTTACAAGCGTAAGGTCTGCGCGCGAAAAGTTTTAGGCTGTAAAGACTACAATTTAATCAATAATTTTGATTACATGAAATTGCTACACGGGCATAATTTGAAACAAATTTTGTTTGGAATTCGACATACATACACATACATATGTACTTTATATAGCAACGAGAAATTCCTCCCGTGTAGATAAATAAGCCGAGTCTAGCCTATGGGCGACTTTTGTGTACTTTTGATGACCAAAATTTCAAATGATATATTACAATTTCTATGCAAAATCGCAGTTTCACTTCACTATGAGTTAAATAATATGCGTGTTTTTATTTATCCCCTGCTAAACTAATTTTTCGAGCACTTTGTATGGGGAGCTATCGACTCTAAGCGGCTGCCCATACAAATTGGGCAACTTGTTAGTTTCGCGCTAGATAAAAAAAAACACGCCTGATATGATTTTATTACTATTTCCGCTTTGATAGTGATTTCTATTTTTCACATTAATAGCAACTGTGGATGTCGGGAAAAATACATTAGCAGCGGACTCAACGGTATTACATTTTTTCGGGTCTAGGGTCAAGTGATAATTTTTTCATACAAATTATTTTCTTCTAAGCTTTGTACTCAGATTGTGAGCTTTACTGGGTTTGCTGGTCATAACTTGCACCTGCTTGGTTTTATCGATGAACCTTCTGCTGTAAAGTTGGGCAGGATATACCAGGCTACAAGTTTTGGAAACATGTCACTTCAAACAATTAGATTTTTGGAGACTTTTGGGGAAATGTCGAAAAACCCCGTGGTACTTATAACTGTTAAGCATCACAAGACAATTTTGCAATTTAAATATAGAAGTTTTCCGACTGCTCAGCTACCGGTAGAAATTAAGACTCACAGTAAAAAAATTTCAAAATAGACAAATTATTTGAAACCATCATTATAGGCAAAAAGAACTAATGATGTAGTGCGATTTCTAGAACCCGAAATGGGGAAAGTCCGCTAAAATTTAAATTGAAATTTATAAGAAAAAAACTTGCACTGTATGTATTGTTCTTCTTTTATTTATAATAAATTATATATAATAAGCAATGTATGTACATATATATAAATAATAGGTCAGAATTTAGTCGGCCAAATTTGAATTATTGATCAGAAATCTCCCACTACCTTTAAAATGGAACTACAGGGTGGCGCACCAATTGTGCTACAATAATAAATTCAAATAACTTTTTTTTAATCAATATATTTCATATATATGTTTCTTTTTATTGTATAGAAAATTAAATTTTATATTATATAACTAATTGGTTTCGAAGATGGTAGACCGTAATGATCTCCGTGCTCATCTACGCGCATATGCGACACCTGATCAGACAATTAGATCTCGATGGTACGGTCTTTGTGCGATGCTTCCAGATTCGGCAAACATGTTTACCCACCTCATAATGGACCATCTACTCAAGGGAGTGCCACCAAACTCCCGCCTAAATTGCCTTTGAACGGAAATGAAGGACTGCAAAGCATGGTACTGCTGCACTATCCAAATCCTCTTTTCGGTATCCCAAGCATCCATTTTAATAAATCTAAATAGTAACCTGCAAAATGAAAGAAAAAATATGCCGATTTATTTGCATAGAAAAAAGTTAATACGTTTTATTTTTGTAGCTCGATTCGCGCGCCACCGTGTAGTATAAGTTAAATTGTGTTTGTGACTAAACAACTGGTCTTCGATCCGATTTCTCCTGTTTCTTTTAGGCATGTACCAAAGTTATACAAACCGTTTGTTCCTGGGCAGCTCATTTTCTACAGATTTTTGAAATTAACTTCCACTTTTATCCGTCACTATTTGTGTATATTGGGTGAAACAGCACTATATTTTTGTTCGCACTCCTTATTTAACTTTGAATTCGTAGTCTATTGTTAGCTTCGCCCAAATGTTTGTTAGCTTTGACTTGGAAACCAGCTTACAAATACACCTTACTCTGCTGGTATGTTTCTCTGCACATAACGTCCCTCCACAGATTGGGGTGTTAGCTAGTGCCCTCATTGCTCCTTGACTTGGTGCTCTACAGCGCAATAGGTTCGTTCGTTCGCTCCTACCACTAACACTGTAACACACATACGAATTGGTTGGTTGTTTGTTGGTTTAAAGGTCAGTAAACCTAGTTGAGTAGAAAGATGGCCGGGATGTGTACCATGGGTATCTGCGTCCATGCAGCGTCAACAGAAATAATCTTGGTCAATTATCTTTTTTTTCTGCGGTAACATCGAAGGTGGGGCTGCATTGGATGATTTTAGTGGCCGTTCTGGCTAATCTCCTTTGCTCTTACTCGTATAAAGGGGGATTATCTGATGTAACTTGAATTTGCAATACAATCTATGGTGCTACATGCACACATTCATACAAAAATTATTCAATTATAAAATAAATTGATGCCATCCCTGGAATAGTGTAGTAGCGTCAAATATTTGTGCAAAATGGAGAAGTGAATATGAATCATGTTGAGTCTCTGGTATACGATACGAGTAGTAACATTAGGTGTAATTTCGTTACAAGCTACTGATTATCACTTCCTTGCTACTAGCGAACATGACAGCCTAGCCATAACTGTCATTTATCGGAAATATTGCAGCGTCATGTATGGTGTCTAAAAATAATGAAGTTTGCCAAAATCAATATCAAACATTTTTAAGGGTATATATATTCGTCTTGCTCTAACGCACTGTATGTAGTCTTCTTAATTTTAATTCACATCTCTCGTAATTTTGGAGGATTTCTCATGGTGAACAACAATTGTGTATGAAGATATCCAACAAAAGCGTCTAATATTTGCTCCGTCTATTCGTTTGGACGGTTTTGAAAAAATGCTCACAATACGAAAACTCACCTAATCTGTTTAGAAAGTTTATTTTGGAAATTTATCTGTCACATTAAGGTCGTGACAGAGCGCGGCGTCACTAAGCGCGGTGACTGTCGTCGGAAAAAATTTAAAGTGGCCAGAGCAGGGATCGAATCCACGTTCTCAAGAACGAGACCATTGCATCGGTAATTTTGATTGATTTTGTTAATATTTTTAAAAATACCATATCGTCGCCTTTCTTCTTAGACCAGATAAGCGCCTACAACTCATTTTTCAGAAAATGAAATAATTCTCTTACGTGTTTTTGACTCAAACAGCAATTTGAAAATTGTATCGCTTACCGTCGGTGGTGCAATGGTTAGTGTGCGCGGCTCTTGTACATGAGATCCTGGGTTCGAATTTTCCTTCAAATTTTCTTTCGGCGGCGGTCACCTCGCATAGTGACGGCGACACTGTCGAGTATCTTGCCATGAAAAAGCTTCTCAAAATACCGTTCGGAGTCGGATTAAAACTGTAGGTCCCAATCAGCGAGTGAAAACTGGAAAGTGCACAGCTCAGTGATTGTGAGAAGTTCTCCCCAGTCCCTTCATGGGATGTAATGGGAAACCATTTATTTATTATTTATTTATCGCTTACGAGGTTTCTGTAAAATTAAAAAACACAAATTTCTGCGTGTAAATTAACATTTATTCTTATATTTTTCAAAAAAAAAAAACCATCACTTAGACTACAGCGAACACAAAGAATCAAAGAGACAGCAACCAACATTTGCAATAGATTGGTACCTGCATTTGTTTTTTACATACGTGCAATTTTTTTGTTTATATTCTCTGAATAGTGGAGACCGGGGTTTCATGTACAAGGGCTTGTATTTTGTAAACTACAGCTAAAACCACAACGTCAATTATTTTGCAGTTCAATTAACAAATCGGCTTTCGTACTTCAAATGCGTTATCTGTATTTATAATTAAATTTTTAATATATTTTTAATTTTATTATGTTTGTAAAAAGAATAAACCAATATTATTATGACTCTTCAAAAAAATTATGTTTATTCATCGCACTGTGAAAATTTTCGTCTTCCAAAAATTTCAAAATTTACAAGATTTTCAGAGGTAATAAAACTGAACCAGTGAGTGAATTGTGACCGGAAGGCTGCCAAATGTTTCTTTCTTGAATGTATTATAAGAAAATTGAAGAAAATGTTGTGATTTTTAAGATAATTTTAGGTTTTTTTTTTCCAAAAATTCATTAGCTCAAATTCGACAAATTTCATATTTTTCCATACATTTTAGCGTTTGTATGGGAACTGCAATAAGGAGCAAAGATAGAGCTTTGAATCCTTTAAAATAAATGTTGGTTATGTACAAATAATTGAGGTGGGTCTTAACAATGAATCCTCTATGCGCACGTGTTAACTCCTTATGGCCAGTTTTTAAGTGGGTAGTTAAATATCGGATTACTAAATCTTAGTTCTAAGTTAATTAGAGGTTAACTTTGCATTTTGTTTTTCAGTGGTGAGTTAATGTAAGTCGCTATATTGTCAACTAATATGGCAACCCTTGTATTCTTATTGGAAAAAACGTGTGTTTTGGGATAAATACCAAAACAACAAAGGGGAACAAACAAAATGGAATTATGTAAAATAAGAAATAGATGCATAAATTCGAAGTCATTTTAACAAAAAATGTGTAAAAAAAAAACTATATAGGCGCAACAATTTAACGATCTAGACTCAGCGTATGTGTACAAATACGCAAATCTGAAACATGTATTTTATAGAATCTTGATTTCTCACTTTGACAGTCAGTAATTTGATTATCACAATAATATGGTTCTGACTATAAGTTACCAAACAAAATCATAGTTAAACAATGACTAAAAAAAGTTACAGCAGACAGTTGTCCGAGGCCTTCGGCCACGGACTGTCCCTGCGGGCTGTGTTAGAGACACGGCCATTAAGTTTAACGTAGATAAATAATATAAGCGAATGAATTTATTGTTATATATGTTTTCTGTCTTATCGGATAGCGTATTCTACGTTAAACTTAATGGCCGTGTCTCTGACACAGCCTGCAGGGACAGTTCGTGGCCGAAGGCCTCGGACAACTGTCTGCTGTAATTTTTTAAACTTAATTTAATTTATGTATTTTAATTAATACTTTTATTGAAATAAGTTCTGCGAATGTTGAGAGGGCCGCCCTAATATTAAAAAAAAGTTTACCTTATCGAGTCTTCGCATTAGCATTCGAGCGTTGTGTGAAAGCTTTACGCTTTACAATTCAAAATTAATGTTACAACAGCTTTATTGAAGCTTTCGCAAAAAAGCTTTATTACGTTAGCTTACTGTTTGTTTCACTTTTTACTAGATACATGTTGCCAAGCAACATTAGCTTGCTGTTCGTTTCACGTTTTACTAGATACATGTTCCTAAGCAATGTTGAGCAACCAAAAACACTCAACCAAACACCACACATATGTTTGAGTGTATGTGTTTAAACAATTTTCATTTGAGAAATTAAAATACTAGAAATATATCAACCAATATGAAATGTATATCAAACGAAAGATAACATCTTCATTTACCTACAAAAAAAATTTTAAAAAAATTCATCTAGCCGTTTCCTCAAATTCAATGAAATAAAGATTACAACAATAAAAACCTGACATGACTCCTCATACCGTAAGGTAAGACGTATTCTACGTCAAAAACACAAATCGATGTTTAACCACAATTTAACTACGAAACGAAGATCACCACTGACTGAAAAACTTGCCATTAGGGTCGGACAACGAATTTTGGCTTAGAACGGCGTTATGTACGGCAGCCATGTTTATATATCGCGATATAGCTTTGGGCTACAGGAAAAAAAGTTGAATTATCTAAAGGCACTAAAAATTCCATATTCAGCAGCCTGTATCTTTTGCAATTTGTAACCGATTGCAGAATTTTAGCTAGACATCTTGAGATATAAAAAAAAATCATGACAATCGTGGTTTCTTAACTAAAGAACTTTTTTTGAGCAATTTATAAAAAAAGTCAAAAAATTTACTATTTTTTTGGTTAGTAAGCGATGATTTGTTGTAGGGAGCGTTTGTTTATTACATCTTAATCATTTTACGAGTCAAAATGGCAAAATAAAAAATGCTAAATCTATCGGAAAAAACTAGAATCGATGTTTACCGTTCTGAAGGATATTCTAACCGCGCAATAGCTAAAAAAATTTCGACAATTACATCAAGGACCCCGAGAGGTATGGAAAGGGTTTCATTGTCTTTATCTACGTATGAGAAAAGAAACATCATCAGAATTGCTTCTAATTCTGCCTTACCCTTGTAGAAATAAGAGCTCAAGTATCGTAAATACCTGAAATTACAACAAAAGCCGCCACTTAATGCTCCTCGTAAGGAAAAGCTGCTTCAATTCGCAAGAGACTACATGGTATGGGATGTGCAGCCAAGAAGTCATGTAAATGACTGGAGAACCGTTGATGAGAACAAGATTAATATGTATGTGCCTGATGGCTACAACTATTATTTCCATAATCTGCGCAAAGAAAGCGTTTTTTGAACCGACATCCCAGCCGAGAGGGCGGCATTATGGTGTGGGGTGCTATTACGTACTATGGCACCATCGATCTTGAATTTCAAAGTGCAAAAATGACTGGTGCAAGCTATAAAACGTTATTGGAATCGGCTTTTCCGAAGTTCAGTGAACTATTTTCATTCGCAAGAAATGATAACAAAATTTATCTAAGATAATTTGTTGTTGCCATTTCTTGAAATTGAGCATGTGGCAACATTGTCATTGCTCAAGTCGGAATTTAAGTGGGAAATTGAAATGCCACTTAATATCGCTTAGCTGCCCCGTACAAATTAAGCTATAATTAACTTTAGCGGGGTAAAAAAACACACTTATATACTACATACATAATATAAAACTATGTTACATGATACACTATGAACAAAGACACAAATTGTAATATTAATGCGTCGTAAAAGTCAAATCAAATTCGCCTGATTGGCACAATCCTCAATTTAAAGATTTCTTACACAAATATCATGAATAGAAAGGCAAATGTACTGAGAATGACGTAGTCGAAGAGGTAATAAGGGACTGCGTTAAAAAAAAGAAAGTCAAGACTAATTGTAATATTTTAGACGTTTTGAAGAGCGCAGACGACATTCGCTTTTTGAAGGAATTGGCAAAACAAATACAACCTGCCAGCTCTATAACTAGCGAACGTGTATTTTCAGCATCCAGCATATGTTAGAAGAACGACGCAGTCGGCTTTCGAGCTGCAATATTGATAAAACTTTATTCCTCCATACAATATTATATATAGTTGTGTGTGTTGAAATAGAGTCAGCAATAATCAACATTTTCAAAGCAAAAACAAATGTAGAAAATTAAATTTTGTTTATAACTTTTATTTTTTATTGTTCAATTAAGAACTAGACATAACATTTTAGAACATTAATGTCGTAATCTAAAATTAAATCATTAGGTATAAATCAAAATATCCCGTTTTGCCTGTGAATTAAAATAGAGTCATCGCGATTCATCATCTGAACTAGAATAAATACCTGTGTCAAATAAAATGAATGTTTCATTAATCCTTTATATTATCTCAGTACTTTATGAAATAACTATTATTTTTTATCACAGCTAAGCAACGCCTTGACATTGAATCATCAAGTCTCCACAAGTCATGTTTTCCACGCCGATTGTACCAGTGTCATAAGCTCATCTTTATTAAATTGGTTTATTCCTTTGATAGACACTTTAATGTCCCGCCACAAATTCTGAATAGGATTTAAGCCCGGCGACTGCATAGACCAACTTAAAACTATGACACTATTAAATATTTTCAAACGAAACTTTTGCTCGCTTCGATGTGTGTTTGTAGTCGATATTATGTTGAAACACCCATCGAAGCGGCATTTCCCATTTAGCACAAGGCATCATGATGTTTGTTTAATACAGTGGTATAGTATGCAGCGTCCATTGTCTGTTCAATTTGGAATAAAGGTTCTGTCCCACTGTAAGAGTAACAATCCCATACCATTATGTTTCCGCTACCACGTTTAACTGTTTGGATTGTGTTCTGGGGCCTGAATTCGGTGTTGGAAGGAAGGTCTTTGTACAGGAAGATTACTCTTATCATAATTACCCACTCTCACTTTAGTTTCAGCTGTCCTCAAAATATTTCGCCATTTGCGTACGAACTATTTCACATGCTCCTTGGCAAAATGCAACATTTTTTGAACGTTCCGTTTGGAACTTTTCGGACACTTTTTGCCTTTAAATTGTTTTTGACGTAGAATACGTCTTACCTTACGGTATGAGGAGTCATGTCAGATTTTTATTGTTGTAATCTTTATTTCATTGAATTTGAGGAAACGGCTAGATGAATTTTTTTTAAATTTTTTTTGTAGGTAAATGAAGATGTTATCTTTCGTTTGATATACATTCCATATTGGTTGATATATTTCTAGTATTTTAATTTCTCAAATGAAAATTGTTTAAACACATACACTCAACCATATGTGTGGTGTTTGGTTGAGTGTTTTTGGTTGCTCAACATTGCTTAGGAACATGTATCTAGTAAAAAGTGAAACGAACAGCAAGCTAATGTTGCTTGGCAACATGTATCTAGTAAAAAGTGAAACAAACAGTAAGCTAACGTAATAAAGCTTTTTTGCGAAAGCTTCAATAAAGCTGTTGTAACATTAATTTTGAATTGTAAAGCGTAAAGCTTTCACACAACGCTCGAATGCTAATGCGAAGACTCGATAAGGTAAACCTTTTTTAATATTAGGGCGGCCCTCTCAACATTCGCAGAACTTATTTCAATAAAAATATTAATTAAAATACATAAATTAAATTAAGTTTAAAAAAATGTAACATAATATTTTTTTTTTAAACGGACTTGAATCAAATGTCGTTGGTAAATATAAAATTACAGCAGACAGTTGTCCGAGGCCTTCGGCCACGGACTGTCCCTGCAGGCTGTGTCATAGACACGGCCATTAAGTTTAACGTAGAATACGCCATCCGATAAGACAGAAAACATATATAACAATAAATGATAAATAATATAAGCAAATGAATTTATTGTTATATATGTTTTCTGTCTTATCGGATGGCGTATTCTACGTTAAACTTAATGGCCGTGTCTCTGACACAGCCTGCAGGGACAGTCCGTGGCCGAAGGCCTCGGACAACTGTCTGCTGTAATTTTTTTAGTTAGCATTTTTCTTAATGTAGAGGTGTCAACATCCCGATCGTATTGCCTTTTAAGGGCAGAAGAGGTAACAAAAATCGAACTCTACGTGGCGCAATATTTTTGGTTCCAAATGTTTTGGGTTTTACCGTCTGTTTCCTGGATTGGGGTTATATTTTATTCCGGTCTCCAACATTTTCTTTGAGCATCCAATTATGTCAGTAATTTGAATGTACCTTCTAAATTCTTTTCTCATCTCTTTAATTCCTTCTTGGCGCTAATTATTGCAGTACTTAGATCGGCCCATTTTGGAACGTCATTAATGGCAATTTATTAATGCTACTAATAAACATTAATCATATTTAGAAGCTAAACTGTGTTTCCAAATTCAAATCCAAACTACCATTAACCATTTCAAAAAAAAAAAAATATTTTTTTGTAATTGACTCTATTTTATAGCACACGTCATTACATAGCCTTTAAAATACTGTCACTGACCTGGAGAACAGTAGTGTAGAAAATTATTAAAAATGACTGCATTAGATATATTCAGCAGAGGACCGGTCAATCAAGTTCAGAATTTCTTGACATGAAACACCTTGGACAACTGATTTGCAGAGAATAAAAGTTTTGACGAGTGTGTGACTCTATTTCATCGCACACCACTGTAAGTTTATTGTCTATTTAACGTAATTATATAAAAGTATAACAATTTAATGAATTCGATATTCACATGTAATTAGTTTCCATTGGTAGCGTGCCTGATTGTGAGAGAGTGGAAAAGTACGTTATTTTGAGAAACTTTTTCATGGTTAAATACTCGATAGTGTCACCGTCACTATGCGAGGTGACCGCCGCTGAAAGAAATGTAAGGTGGTTAGAGCAGGAATAGAACCAGGATCTCATGTACAAGAGGCGCGTACACTACCCATTGCACCACCGACGCACGCTGGTTCCGATTAGCAATCTAGGTGGACAAAACTCTAAAATTACCTCCAATCACCTTGAAAATTGGTGGAGTTAAAGTCGATAAGCTATAATTTATTATTTGTAAAAAGGGGCGTGGTCATTTGCTAATACGCCCCTTTCCCTTAGTATTTAGTTTGTCCAAAAAAAAAGAAGAAATTTTAGAAACTCAAATTCCAGAATATTAAATTTTTATTTAAACCATATTGGAAGCGGAATTTAGATAACAAAAGGAAGGAAATAAGAGAGGAAGAGGAGAGGAGAGGACAAGAAAAGAGAAGGAAGAAAAAGAAAGAAACAAGAACAAACAATATAAAATTATAAAAGAGTTTATACAGAAATTTCTATAAAAATATTTATAAGATTAAAAGGCTATTCATCCATTCGGCATATTTCGTCATCGTCGAAACTCATCGTCATTTGACTCATCTTCGACATAATCGTGCTTTTGCAGAAGTTTTAAAACTTCAGAAGATGCATTCTTATTCCCTCTATCATGTTTTACCCGAAGACTACTTATAAGAGGATCCGATGAAATAAGCAACATACTAACTAAATCAGTCATAGTATCCAATCTGCTAGTTTTTCGAGCGTTGTGCTCTCTATATTTCCGGTAAATCTTGTTACAGGCCTCTTGAGCTTCTTCAGAAAGCATTACTTATAAGTCGCATCGAAATATACTGATCTTTTGTCAACGAAGAAGGCTAATGCCTCGTCACATAGCATTTTAATGGGCAGTTTATTTGCCAGAGACTGGCACGTTTGTTTTATTTTTGTTGTTCTTTTAGGAGACGTTTCTGCAGCATCGCGCTTTCCTACGTGAAGGAATCCAAAACAATTTGTCGATATTGAGATTCAGGAATTTTTATGTTTGCTTCTTACCTGCCGATCGCAAACTCATTTGTGCTGCATACGTAATCTCGGTTACAGTGTGAGTTTCTACCAGAGGTTTTAATTTTCTTTTTTTTAGATTTTTCTGAGCTTCCTTCGAACCTTTTATGGGGGCGACCAGTAGAACTCGACTTCTCCTTCTCAAATGTAATGTTTCCATTTAGCCAGCAACTGTATTTCTGTTGAAAACGCTTTAGAGAAGAATGGCAGTTCGTCCAACGTTCTTTCAGTTTTTGACAAAATTCGGCGCACTTGTATTTAATGTTTTTTAAAATAGACTCCTCAGAGTTTTCCATTTGTAGCTTCTGCAAAACATATTTAAACACAGAGGCTCCTTTATTTGGTATATGTCTTTCGTTACGCTAAACTTCAAACAAACATAGTGTTTCTGGAAATTTCGTAAGCGTCCACTAAAAAAAAACAATTTAGAAAAAGGGCTGACAATGAAATTAATATAATTTTGTTCGCAATTTGTTAGAGAATACACAAAAATAAAAATTTCGCTGGCGTTTTGTGGCGTTTGCTTTTGCGAGACCAAACTCGAAGAAAATTAGTGTTAGTAAAATTAGTGTCAGCAGTAAATAATAAGAATTTGCATAGAAATTAAAGTACATACTTTTAGAAATTGTATACATATTTTATTATTTTTAAATTTCTTTTGCACACGCGAAATATTGAATTTTTGTAATGACCGCTTGACTTGACTTCTAAAGCAGAAATAAGCTTTTCACAGAACTGTATGTTTGCACCTACGCCAGCTGACAAAATTTTGTTTTTTTTTTGTAAAACCGTTATGACATTCAAACTGCACAAATATCTAGCTTTAATTACAGTGAAATATATTTCGATTTGAAGCACATAAATTTTGGGCTTTTGTCCAGCTAGATTGCTAATCGGAACCAGTGTGCGACGGCCACAAATACTACTACGATATTATGTATTCATCTTATTTCTATATAAGTACTATGCTAGAACAAGCAGCACAATAATGGTTTTATGCCCAATAATCAGCAATATCTTAGAACGGGTCTTCATTTGAAAACGGCATATGTATGTATATTTATGTAATTGGACATGTCGCACCCTAACTACAAAAGTGTGGCAACTCAAAATTTATAATGTTTCCATTGTTGTTTCAAATTAATAGCCAGGGACCATTCCTATACACTGTTCAAAACAATCCCAGGTTTTTGCTTCTACTGAATATTTGTATAATTTAAGTTGTGTGTGGGATGTGCGATTAATTGAAAGTTTGATTAATCGATATCGTGATTAATCAGTTAATCGAATGAACGGAAATTCTGATTACTCAATTAATTTAAATATGGATTAATCATATCGGAATGATGTTATTCATTTGCCAAATACATTTCGGAAACATAAATATGTAGTTTACAAACAAAAGGGATCAGTTGAACATTTTGAGTAAAGAAGGTTGTTGAAAAAATTCAAACTGGGAACACCTATAAACATGAATTGCTGAATTATTTAAATTTCAGATTAATCAAGTTTTAGATTAATCAATTAGTCATTTATTTTGATTAATGAAAATGGAGATTATTCGATTAATCGTAAATCTGATTAATCAAAATGTATGATTAATAAATTATTCGATTAATTAGTGTTGCCTGATTAATCAATTAATCGCACAACCCTAGTTATGACTCTTGCAATTAGGGTTGCGACTATTTGGATGTTTTCAAAAATGCATGCAGATATATAAAATACTGCTTTGAGAATAATCAATACTTTATTTATCGCATGTTTAACTACAAAAAGTATTAAGTATGTTTTTATTAATTTCCTATTTTTTAAATGCGAAATTTTTGATCGTGTCTACTACACTTTTGTAATAGATACTGTGTGTATGTATGTCTTTTTCCTCTTATTTCTAATAATTTTTCCGTTTCTTGAGTTGTATGTATATACGAGACAGCTATCTAGGTAGTATTTCTTTGTTGAGTTTGAATTGTCACCTGACTGACTGACATCTGTTTTGTTCGTGTTTCAATATGAAATAAAAGAATGACAAAAATCATAATATGGAATCGTAAAACAAAAAGAATAAAACGTGAAATATTATTATTGTTTACGACGACGACGACAAGTATTGGTTTCTTTATAATGCCGTAGAGCCAATTCCAGCTGAACTGGTTTATTCCCTCTTAAACTCCTGCGATAGTGACAGCGACAGCGCCAACAACAATAACAATAGCAAACACTCATTGGCAATGAGTGGAGCTTTTGTTGTAAAAATTAGTGCAGCTGCTGTCGTGTTCTTTCATTTTTTGTCGGATTAAATTTCGATTATTGTTGATTTCATGTGAGGGTTTTTATATTCTGTGACTTGTAAGCGCTTGCAGCTCGTGAGCTACCAATGGCGGTTCGCCGCCGGTAAACAGGGAAGACGCTGCGCTGCGGCTCATGGTCTCATTGGTAGTAAGGCAAGAGTTGCCAGTTCCAGTTCACGGCAGAGAGCTGCCAGATAACATGTGTGTGTGGTGGCTACCAGCAGCTCTCAGTTAGTATACCATGATGTGGGACTGATTGATTATAATTAATAAAGTAAAATTTTCGCACTTGTTTTGTAAAATCTGATAATTATACTTTGTTACAATTTTTACAAAAGGTTTTAAATGTACACGCGTAATTTTTCAAAGAAAATCGTCCTACAAGTGGCTTACATTTTCAGAAAAAGAAAACCATATGTAAATATTATATGTATGTACATACATCCATATGTATATATGTTAGTAGTACATGAGCACAAAATACTGAATTTTTGCCGATTGGCACCTACTGTATGTAAATTTCTCGCCGCATATGTATAATTATTGTTAATTTTGCTTTGTTCCGTTTGGAATATAGAATTACAGTGCCGCTTCAAAGTATTTGCTTTATTTAAATTAATCATGTCACAACACAAATTGATGCAATTATTTCATCGGCTACCATTTCCTTTGGAACGTCAACCTCAAAGTCACTGTGGGACAGCCCAATTTACCATTTTACGGAGCATGTCAATTCATATAAACCAAGTTTAGGCTAGGCTTTCTTTCCCTAGCCTAAATACCTGTGTCAAATAAAATGTATGTTTCATTCATCCTTTATATTATCTCAGAACTGTGTGAAATACTATTATTTTTTATCACAGCTAAGCAACGCCTTGACATTGAATCCACAAGTCTTTAACAGGTACCAGTCATCTTTATTAAATTGGTTTATTCCGTTGATAGGAACTTTAATGTCCCGTCACAAATTCTCAATAGGATTTAAGCCCGGCGACTGCATAGACTATGACACTATTATTTTCAATAATTTTGCTCGCTTCGATGTGTGTTTGGAGGCGATATTATGTCGAAGCGGCATTTCCCATTTAGCACAAGGCATCATGATGTTTTTTTTAATACAGTGGTATAATATGCAGCGTCCATTGTCTGTTCAATTTGGAAGGTCTTTGTACAGGAAGATTATTACTCTTATCATAATTACCCAATCTCACTTTAGTTTCAGCTGCCCTGAAAATATTTCGCCATTTGCGTACGAGCCATTTCACATGCTCCTTAGCAATATGCAACATTTTTTGAACGTTCCGTTTGGATAGAAATGGATCTTTTCGGACACTTTTGCCTTTAAATTGTTTATAGTTAGCATTTTTCTTAATGTAGACGTGTCAACATCCCGATCGTATTGCCTTTTAAGGGCAGAAGAGGTAACAAAAGTCGAACTCTACGTGGCGCAATATTTTTGGTTCCAAATGTTCTGTGATTTTCAGGGGTGACAACTGTGAGTAAACAACTTTGGAAAGAACATTTCATATGAATCCTCACTGTAGATCTAAAAGCCCGCTTTCTGAACATCTTTTATATATTTAGTTTGTTTTTTTAATTTGAGTGGTCCTTTACTCGTATATGTCTGAAACACAGAAACAGGAATTATTAAAAACCTTTGCGTTTAAGAACCTTTAGAAATATATATTGTCCCATTACATCCCAGTAAGGGAAAGGGAAAGCTTCTCACAATTAGCGAGCTGCACGCTTTCTAAGTTTCTATCTCACTGATTGGGACCTACAGTTTTACACCGGTTCCGAACGGTTTTTGAGAAACGTTTTAATGGCGTTTCAGAACTTAGCAGTTTGCAATGTGGAAATTTTTGGAACTTTTCATAATTTTGTTGACAACAGTTGCAAATTTTCAAAGTGAAGCGTCCGTTAATCTTCAATTGAAATATTGCATATGACACATACCTCTGTGGCCAACTGTACCCTCAGAAGTAACACATATTTATGTGGTTTCTGCAGTCGTTCGGTTTGGTTACTTATCTCTGCTCCTAATCAGGTTTTCTCATTTGTTTCTAAACAAATTAATAATAACAAACAGTAATAGAACAAGAAAACCATAAAAATTTTCACATAAAAACATTCATTATATGTTTGTATGTGTTTAAGCCATAATGAGCAGTCACTGGCCATGCCAGTAAAGCGAAATCTCGCGAGTCGCTGCAAATGATTCGCTAAACAATTCTTAACAGGGGCCATAAACATTTTCACTTTTTTTTCTGTGGTGATTTTTGTGGAGCTGTGTGTGGTGAGTTGTGGGGACGGAGTGTTATGCTAACAATACTTTGAAATTTG
This sequence comes from Phaonia tiefii, assembly GCA_963931995.1. NCBI lineage: Eukaryota > Metazoa > Arthropoda > Insecta > Diptera > Muscidae > Phaonia > Phaonia tiefii. The sequence continues at coordinate 95,935,428 of OZ008371.1, read as the reverse complement.
ACATTGACATTTGTCTTACAAAGTACCGAAGCTCATGTGTCTGTCCACTTGTCTATTTGTCGGGTGTCTGTCTATAGGTTTCTCGGTGATGCTCAACGACAGTCAAGAGCAGCTCGTCCGGGGGTTTTTGTGTCATTGTTACATTCACCATTCACGGTTATAGCCATGACTGATTTTGACAACAGCGCGGCTACTAATATTTAATATTGAGAATTCTTTTATTAACTTGACACAATTCAATGCGTACAAAATCTTTATCTGATTTTTCGAATTGTAATAGGTTTGTTGAGTCATACCGAGGGTTAAACGACATCAACTCGTAAGAATTTTTTGGCCCTTTTACAAAAATCACATTTTATTGTTTTTATAATATAAAACAACATAAACACATAGATTTAAAGTGTTTTTAAATTCTAATTTTAGTTTTATGAACACCAATTTATTACAGTTTTATTAACACTAATTTTCAAGTCCTGTCTTTATTTCGCGCCAAAACGATTTCTCGAGTTCTTGCATTTCGTCTAGAACTAAAAACTTTTTGAAGAATTTAACAAAACTAATTTTACCAGAAGGTGACTCCGATTTTTCTGAATAATTTGAGTACAAAAACAACAAATACCAATTTTTGATTTTTTCTTCAAACGAGGTACTGTCGTTTAACCCTCGATATGTATTGTATGTAGTGAATACATATCGGCCGGGGATTTCCCGGGAATTCCATTCATACAATGAAATATTTTAGCAAAAAAGTTAATTGTGCAATTTGGAGAAAAATAATTGTTTAATAATGTAATTAATTACTTGGACATCTTATGATTTTTTCAATACTTTATTTATTTATTACTTACTGTCTGTAGTCAAACATTTCAGGTTAACACAACCAATGTGTTACTGCAACCTATCAGTCATTATAGCGACGAAACTGATTTGTATCAAAGAGGGAATACTCTGTTTTTACACCAATCTTTACTACCATTTTAGCAACAATGCGCAAGCACATAAACGTCAAATTCTCTGAAACTGTCGCGTCATTCATCAAAATAATATAATAAGTTTTAAATTTTCTACGATATATCAAAGTGGGTCATATCATAAAATGGGCAAATGAAGGGTGCTTAATGTTAATGTTTGTACATCATTCATATATGGATGACATTAATCAAACATATTAATCGCAACAATGGAACATATTCATCACATTAATGAAACATATTTGTCGCAGTGGCAACATTTTTTCGGGTAATGAGTCAATAGTCTTCAAAATATCAAAATTTTACAAAAAGTATAAAGTTATATTTTATTAAAGGCAGAAATAATTTAAAACAATTTCAAAATCTTTTCGAATCACTTTTTTCAGCACATTATTCTACGCAGGAAACATGTAAATTTTTTAACAAAAGTTCAATCTTTAGTTAGGCTGCCAAATTTAGAAAAGAAGTACCATAATCCTCGGTAATAAAAAAAAATGTTTTCCCATTACATCCCATGAAGGAATCAGGGAGAGCTTCTCACAACCAGTGAGCTGTGCGCTTTCTAGTTGTATACTAACTGATTGGGACCTACAGTTTTATACCGGTTCCGAACGGTATTTTTGAGAAGCATTTTCATGGCTAAATACTCGATAGTGTCGCCGTCACTATGCGAGGTGACCGCCGTCGAAAGAAATTTTGAGGTGGTCAGAGCAGGGATCGAACCCAGGATCTCAAGTACAAGAGGCGCGCACACTACCCTCGGTAATAGATGTATCATATATTGGATTTCGTAACACATTGCAATTTAGATAACAACGTTATTTATGATGTTTGTACTGTTTTTCTCGTTTGTGGTACAAAATTTACCTAAAGCCGATACGGATAATGTAGCACAGAATTATAGACATTTAATTAGTAAAAAGTTGAACATTTCACCGAAAATTGTTTGATGTATCATTGAATTTGTCACTAGGTAACATTTGTAATATATCAGGATGTAACTTGTTGAATTTACCATTATGTACATATTTTTATTAACCAATGTAATTTTCTGACTGTAAATTAGAGAAACTATTTCTACACAAAATTTTTTCTGGCTGTAACATTTTTCATATGACAAGAAAATTTCTTCAATTGTTTAATTTTTTGTTATTGTTGTTTTTTCAAATGACATGGAAATAATTTTGTTTATCAATTGCTTTCGTTTCTAATTAATAATTGTGTTTATCTTCCTGACGTTGCTACCCAAAGGGTAGCGAAATATCGAAGAATACAATTAATTAAAAATACGACCAAACTGTCGAACAGTTTAATTTTTGAACACAATACGAAAGGTCGGATAAATCATCACTTATTAAAAATTTAAAAAAGTTATAAAAATGGACTAATTTTTCAAACGGCAATTCCCAGGATGCCGCGAATTTTTTCCCGCTTTCCCGGGAAATGAAAAAGTCCGGGAATTTGCATTCCCTAATTGTGTGGCCTGTCATAGGAATTCTGGTATTGCAAATCTTTCAGTGTAATGAAATAATGTTTTTAAATTGAGTTAGTATCTGTAATTATTTTAAGGGTGATTTCTTATTTATTGGGCCTTCTTATTGGTAGTTTTTATTTTATTGTTCAAGCTCAAGACAAGTAATTATGAGTATTGTAGTGGAACTGCGATTCGATTATATCCAGAATGTAATAAGTTCAGATTGGTTAAGATTTACAAATCGTGACACTGTACTAGCCCATATAATCCACTATTCAATATGATTTCTTACAATTTGCGTATGCGGATAGCAAATAGGCTGGAGCATGTACATGTACATTTAAAAAAATGGTTTCCCATTACATCCCGTGAAGGTATTGGGGAGAGTTCATCATTGAGGGAGGTGACCGTCGTCGAAAGAAATGCAAGGTGGTCCTAGCAGGGATCGTAACCAAGTTTTCATGTACAAGGCCGTGCACACTAACCATTGCACCACCGACGGCTTGCTAGCCATTTAACATCTTAATTTGTACTTTCTACCAAATTTGGAAACAACAACAACAACGAGTATATGTTATCAACAATTTAAACAAAACAAAAATTACATGTCAATATTTTGGGAACAAATTTTTGTTGATTGCAAATTGTTATGTGGTGGCATTAGTGAAATCAGTAAATCAGTTGAGATCAACACAAAAATTAAATATTTTTTGAATTCTTTTTAATTGATTAAAATTTTCGCACTTTTGTTTATACCCTGTATGTGAGAACAGATTTGAAATTTTCAAAACGAAGTATTCTCACCGCTTTCCCCTATTGCAGTAAAATGGGGAGATCATAACAGAGATCACCTGACAACAACTAAAAACAGCTGAGTAGCAAATGAAAATCTCCGACAAATTATGTTTACACCTTTCAGTCTTTCGACGACGGTAACCCCACTTAGTTACGCCGACACTATCGAGTAATTAGCCAAGAAAAAGCTTCACAAAAACCGTACACTGAAAGAAAAACCTTCATACACACGATTCGAAGAGAAAAATGTAAATTGCAAAAGTTAGAGGGAATCCCTATTTTAGGAGTTATGGGCCTCTAAAGTTCGGGATTTTTGTGGCACGATTTTTTTTCCATGATTGTTAGTTTTCTGGGACGGGGCAAGGGAGAGGAATATCTCTGTTGCAAATTTTGGATTTCGGAATTTTTCAATTTTTGGGAAATTTTTGGACCATAGTAGGTCCGGCCGATAAAAAAATTTTGATTTTTGAAATCCCCTTATTTTGCTCGATTTTCGCTTTTTTTTTAAATGGCGCGGGATTCTGCGTTTCAGCCTTTTATTTTTTTCTTATTTATTCCATATCTCATACTGGCACTCATATATTGTGTCACAACTACTGTAAATACATACATTTATACAAAGCGTACATATTATCCTTTAATCAAATTAATGAATCGTTCAAAATTAATGAAATTGTACATTTTTAGAAAAAATATTTTTAAATTCAATAACAATTGTGTAATGTAAAGGATGGCCTATTTAATACATTCTACTTTACAATGTCGATAAAATGTTTGCAATTTTTTTCTATAGTTTCCCATATTTACATGAAAAACATACTTCAAAAACTTTCTTAGCATTAATGATGGTCCACAAATTCAAAAACTGCAGCAATGAAGGAGTTCATTGAAGTAATGTAACATTTCATAGAATCAAAGAAACTTTTCATTGCATCAATGTAAACCCATTAATGTCACCCATTCATTGTTGCTATGAAGCGCTTTTCTTTCAAACTGAGTATTCGAATTTGAGTTCCAGTTTTTAGTTCCACAAATCATTTATGCACATATAATGGTCTGACGAGGGCTTTAGAAGCATCTCACGGTATTTGTAGAGCGAAGTTGCCGCAAATGACGTCACAAATTCCCTGCAAAAAAATTTGGAAGATTGACGACATTTGTATAATTTGAAATTACACAGTAGGTTTTGACAAAATAATTACCCAGTACCAAATTTCATTAGGATTGGTTGTCGTTGTCAACGAGAAATATCGTGTCCATCAACCGGACACCCGCCCAACTTTTGTAAGGGAGGTACCTGAATGGGAGTGGCAAAACCACTCATTTTCCAAAGAATATTGCCTAACATCGAATTTCATAAATGTTGGTTTTATTTTACGAGAGTTATCTTGTCGTCCAACCAGCCGCACAACTTTTGTATAGGAGGCGCCAAAATGGGTGTGACGATATCACACTTGTTTAAGAAGGTGACTGGAGTTTGGCAAAATAAAGACTACACTATGTCTAATTGAAATTATAAAGATCGATTGAAATTTAAAAATTCTGTTTGAAATTTAAAATACATCTACTGAAATTTAAAAATTCTATTTGAAATTTGAAATACATCAGTTGATAGTATGTCAATATAAATTTAAAACACGTCAATTGCAAATTAAAATACACCTATTGAATTTTAAATGACATCAATTGAAATTTAATCGGTTAAATCGTTTAATTAAATCGGTTAATAATGTTTAAATTTTAAATTTCAATTGATGCGTTTTAGTTTGCAATTGATATTTTTTAAATTTCAATTGATGTATTTCAAATTTCATATAGAATTATTCAACAAATTCTAAATAACAAAGGACTAAACTGGACCTCTAACAGGGTTAGAACGCGGGCTTCTCCCGTTTGCTATTCGGCTATAATACCGGCATGACAAAGCTTTAGACACTTTACAGCGAATTGCTCACGAATCATCTTGCCGATTCGATTTCCTTGGACAACGATTATGGAATTCAAAAAACCGGGCTTTCCACATGAGACGGTTTCGGGTTTACGGCTTTTACATTTTTAGGAAACCGGTTTGCGGTGAAACCGGCTTGAGAAAACCGCAACATTTAATATTTTGTAGTTTTTTTTTTGTTATTTTATTTTATAATTATATTTAGAAATGTAATTTGACGCTCGTACATTTTTCGAAGAAATAAATAATGGTGAAACTAAAAGTTGCATATAAGACGATTATATATTTATTTTGACCACATCAAATTCCCAGGAAATCGTTGTGGAAACAATCTGGCATATCACCTGAAGGAAATTATGTGATTGTCGTTGCGAAGCTAAATGGTCGTATAAATTCCGACAGCCCACAATATCCTTCAAAAATAAATTAAATCTGCGGAAAAGTTAGTATTCCAAAGTGGATAGAATGTCACAAAAAATCTGGTGAAACTGGTTTCTACAAACCCGCAGAATGGTTTTGATAAAACCGCTTAATCGATTTCAGTTTTGAATTCCCTAGTATACACGCCCCAGCTGATCGAAATGGTTGTTGGAGATTTCAAAGGGGGCAGAGTAGATGGGAGAATCAACGATAAGCAACTGGAACTAAACTCACTTTAAATAGTGATTGATTGATACTAATGACAGCTAAATTATGTTTGATGGTAGTTGCGTCGATCGAAAATACGCATTCTCTTTTATTCCTATTCGTTTTATGCCCAACAGCAATTTGAACTCCAGCAAATCTTCAAAAACGTCGGTCAACGCAAGAAAACGTAACACAACTTATGGAAACGTTTATCTATTACTCTATGATTCAACTCAACGTCCGCGCAATTCAATGGCTGTTACCAACTCGATACTAACTTCCGATCAGCTCTCATTGCGTGGACTACCGGACTACTGACCACCACCAACCGTCGGTTCCAAAAATCGCACAAATTCGTCCGTGCATTCACGTACACATTCATTCATTTTCCCACTCACTTATTAATTATTCCCTGGTTATGTTTTTATTCCCCCTTCGCAACACTTTGCTGCCTACAATTGATGACGATTCCGTGCTGTAATAATGATTGTACGAATGAGTACATATTCCATCCCAATTCCACAAACGATGATGATGATCGATATTTGTTGTTGGTTATTGCTTTCGTTATTGTTATGGGCAAAATGTTTGTTTGTTGTTGTCATTGTAAACCTTGTGGTTGGGCCAGGGATGCAAATTACCATTGGCAAGGCGTTATCGATAACCATTGAAATTGTACTTTTTAAGGCACGCCACCTTACCCAAGCTTGCTATAAACGGGAGCATTTGTTAGGTAAATTATAACTATAATTTCCACCTGTAATCCCGATATTATTGTGATAATCTGGATTGGTTTGAATGCAGCAGATTGTAAAGTGTAAATTCGTTAGACAAATTCGTCGTGGTTTTGTTTTATCTGTCAAAATCTGTGTGCGTGGAGAAGAATATAAATAATTTTGACAGAACTAACAACCTCCAACTAACGGAGGAATAAACAATCAATACGTACTATTGTGATTGTACAAACGTTTTTACCATTTCCGATGCAAATCAAATGAGAAACACAGCAACCTCTGCCAAGTGTTTTATGAATGGAATTGAGTTTGAATATGAAATGTCGTCCCTCGTTAATGATAACGTAATGTATACGCGTGCTTTGCCTTGTTGTTGTTGCTCTGCTTTCAGGTGTTTGTTTTGCAAAATGACGCAAATTTGTTGCTGCTGTTGACATTGTTGGTATCTTTGTAAAACGAGTGACTGGGAAAACAAATGAAGAGATAGATAGACCTTTAATTTTGTCGCAGTGGGTCCGACGCTAACACTCCCCATCAAAGCAATCGGGATCGCGAGTTGAAAAAGACTCCAATTCAGCACCTCTTGGGTTTAGTCGTAGCATTGGCGTTGGCGTGGGCGTTGTCGCTGTCGTTCCCGTTGCCGTTGACGCCTTGTATGTTTGACGTTTGCATTGAATGTGGGTAATTCTCCTGGCTATTTTACAATGTTTTTATGAGCGTTTTATCGTTGTCATTTCGATTATCATTTTGAATAATTCCATGTTTTTCATGCGTGCCCCGCTTGCATTCTGTAACAACGTCTTGCATTTCGAGTGGAGACGTTCAGTAGTTGTTTGTTCGCATGATTAGAAAAAGTAACACGTTGGATGACAATTTAAATGATTTCAACGCAATGTGAATTTGCGTTAAAATCAAGGTTGTCTTCTTCCACTTCATATGTTGTTTCATGGTGTTTTCGTATGGAGTTCGTGTATGTTGCACTAAAAGCCGACGTTTTCCAGCAATTTGTTTAGTTTTTGCTTTGACGGCTTTTAATTATTTCTATTAGTGGTCCCTGCCTGTATCTGTCCTGCAGGCATGAGCTTTCAAAAACATGGAGATGAAATCTCACGCCAGCAACAACTGGAAGAGTCGGAACATGTGTATATGTACGTACGTATACATGATTTTTCGTTGACACTTCGTCGCTCGCAGGCTATTTTGGACCAAAAGCCAGGCATTTAAATTTGGAAATACATAGATTATTTAACGAATTAACCGAAAGAACTTCTTGAAATTTGATATATTTCTTGCGTACAAGTCTCTAGCTTAATCTAGTGAAATCTCAAGGAATACTAGTAAAATATATAGAGATGGAAATCGATCGAGTCAAAATCGAATACGATGAATTTTATATACATAATTCCTAATATTGGGGACCCAATATTTTATATCAACTTTATCTAATGTCATAAAAATTGGAATAAATTAATTGATATCTATTATTTGCAAAAATGAACATCATTATTATGTCAAATCGTATTCGATTTAAATCGATTGACCGGATTGTAGTCAATTGCCTGTTTGATAAATATCAAAAGTCTTGGTTTGGTTTTGACATTTTGTACTGGGTGGACCAAAATGCTTATGGATATGATTCATCATACAACTTGTTATAGCTAAGCTATGGCACATATCCCCTTAAATATGTTTTACAAAAAACATGTAAATGTTACAGTTTCAAAAAAAAAAGATATCATTACCATACCATTAGATTCCACGAAGATCTCACAATCATAGAGCCGTGTGCTTTCTGGTTTTACACTCACTGATTGGAATCGACTGTTTTATATCGATTCCAAACGGGCTATCGCCGTCACTGAGAGAGGTGACCGTCGTCGAAAGAAATTTATGGAGATCAGAGTAGGAATCGAACCCGCGTTCTCATGTACAGTCATTTCAAGTGACATTCGCATATTTTTGTACACATACACATATGAGAGTACAGCGCACAGTGTGGCGAATGCATATGAGACCTGACCAAAAATGGAAGGAGTTGTCGCAGGTAAATGAAACTTGCTATACGGAATTTGCTAAGTAAGAAAAGGCGAAATCGAGCATGACGTACATACATATGTCCTGAAATTAAAAAGTTCTATATATACTATCGATACTAGTTATCCGATTGTTACTAAATTTGGCAGAGTATATTCTTGTGATGTAAGATATCATCCTTATCCCCTTATGTAAAAAATGTCCATTCAGCTGGACAAGCTTTTGTAACAAAATTGCATTTGCCATGTAACCATTCACTATGGTACATCAAAGTTAATAGATAAAACGCATTGTAAATATCCTTTAGACAAGCCTACCAACTTGTATCGGTGAAAATGAACGTAGTTTATTTGTCATGGGTAGAGTTTTCAAAAAAAAAGTCTTGCAAAATGCATCCTCATGATTTCTGGCAATCCATAACCGTATTTCAGATCCAGCCACAGATCTTCATCAGTGGTTATATGGAAATATGTTATTGCAGAATTCATCAAACTAAATGCAAACGAAAACTGAATTGCAATGAGAATTCCTTACAATGCAAATGTTAAAAAATATCTCAGGTACAAACGCACAAGAATCGTTCGAAGAACTTGTATATTTTAAAGTCAAATTTAACGCAATGACCAAACTTTCAATTTCAATAATTTTTGTTTTTAACGTAAATTAATGTCAAATGATTTCAGCTGACATATTTTAAATTTCACATGCAATTTTGGAATTACAATTAATTTTTTTTTAAATTTAAAATTGAATTTTAATTTTTATCTTTTAAATTTTAATTGTTATCTAATGAGCACAGTGTGCTACAGCATCATTCCTACGTCTTTGGAGGTGCTTAACTGCGTAAAAGTGTGTACCGAGGTGAAACTTTCAGAATGCCTTAAATATATTTTGATGAGGATTGTGTTTTCCTAACTCGAATTCTATTTGAAAAATCAACTTAGTTCCCGAGAAATAACGATGACAAGCTGCGTACATTTTAGTAAATTATTTTAAAGATTAATCAGAATTGCAATCGTTTATTGATAAATCGGGATTTATCCCTACGTTATGTTCGCAAGTTTCTTCTAAATGTAAGGGTCTTCAAAATTCGGAATTCCTAATTGTATTTATTTTTACCGAGTGTATGTGGGTAGACAAAATCATTTGCTGGGGCGATAGACTGTCATAAAACATGCTATGTATATGAAGCAGATTGATGCATAGATTACCTAGCACTCAATTTCAAAGTGTCTCGTCTATGACCACGACTGTCGCAAAATATTAGAATATGGTCAAGTAATATACCTAAGACCAAACCAGAAGATATATCAGCTTTCAGACGCAGTGGCTAATAACAGTCATCGAACCACAAATACTATAAATTAAACAATAAAACGAACAGCAAATCAACAATGGAATTCTATGTGAACAGACAGAAACATTGGTAACAGTGGGTTATGAAATGCATATTTTACACAATAATTTAGAACTTATCAATTATCATCTTTCTCCTCCCGATTTACAGCTTTTTCCCGCTAGCAGCCCAAATCTGTACAGGAGGAAGGAGCAACGTATTGTCCTATTGAAAAGAGAAAACACTAAGGCGGTTAAATGAGTTTGCCTTCGTCTGCCGTTAGTCCACTTAAATTTGTAGTAATTGTGACTTGAACCTCCTATTGGGAATTCTATTGAGCAGCATGGCAACCATGCCTGTGGTGTGGTGTACAGATCCAAATTCAGTTAACAACAAGCCGGCAGCCTTCGCCCTGCATGGAATTCAGTTGCAGGGTAATGTTACAGAAAAACAGGTGTTGGCCCTTAGAGAGTTGGTTAATGCCGCCGCTGAGGGCCGTTTAATACTGCCGTCAGATGGCACATTCATGTTGCTGGACAGTGGAATAAGCATTGAAAGTTCCATTGTCAGCAAGGACAAAAACAGTGAATCCACAACGGCAACGACAGCGGCCGAGACGGGGACGTCGGCGGCTCCAAAGATTCTGGACAATTGCGACAAAGAGAACATAGGTCAGAACAGCGATGAGGCTGCTGCGAATAGTAGTAGTAGGCCCATGAAGAATACATACATTCTTATGCCGGTGACTACGACGGCACAATTGAATATAAACTTGCCATCACAATCGGATGAGGTGAGTTTCGAGTTAGAACCGAAATACTCGACATTCACACCACCAACCTTGAATGTTGACGACGAAGTTCTCTACGAGTTTCTCTGTTGTGCCAAATGTATGAATGATCCAAACGGCGGACGATGCTCGACTAGTACGTCCGCGTCGCCGAAAAAGTCGTCATTATCTCAGCTACGTAGGGCACAATCTCAATTAATACTGCAGCGGCTGCTGAAATCTTGCGAACGACCACCATTTCCTGTCACAGAAGGAGGAGTACATAGACTACGCCAACATCAACAGCAGCAGCAACATTGCAACGATACATCCATTCACAATGGCCGGTACAATTTTAAAGTCAACGAACCGCAACAGCTGTGCGATCCGACATACAGCATTGCCAACAAGTACACGCGTCGGTATCAGCGCAAACACTGCAATATGTCGGCCGCGAGCATTGCACGTAATCGTCACCACAATCATCGTCACAAATTACCGATGCAGAGTGTAAAAATCTTTCACAATCGCAGCCACGCGTGCATTAATGGAGGTGGAGGTAACAATGTTGCTGATGATGGTGGCTTAGCTAAATCCACCACAATAGCTACTAGCGCTGCCTGCAGTAAAACAGCACAAACAAAACCAATTCCGTTAGTACACGATCGGCCGTCGTTGCTAACGCCCGTACAACAACTACCTCTGTATGCAACGGTTAACAAACTTAGCGTAAAATCGAAAATGACGATGGAATTAAACGCGTCGGTTCAGGCCGATTCACCTGAGGCAGTCATCGTAAGATACGACTCTCAGAAAACTTTAGGCCACTACAAAATTTCCGCGGGCGGTAGTGCGCGTAATGTGGCCCCTGTTCGTCAGCGCAAAATGGGCACTATACAGGGATCGCTCCAGGACACTGTCCTCATTGAGATGGAAAACTTTTCGCAGAATTCCTATAACCAGCCAACTATAAACTGTGATATCGTAATGGATACTTTACCAGTAGTTAAGGATTTAATTAGTTTTGATGATGTTATTGAAGATGATGAATATGCTGATGGTGACGCTGACGCTGACGCAAAAAATCATCAAAGTGTACAGCCAAATACTTGTGATACAAATAGTCAAATAATAGATATACTTTCGCAGCCCAATATCGATTTGAATCCTGCGAACAAATCACCCCCGCCGGTGCGCAGTAATGCCTCAAGTCGGAAAACCAGCTTTGATTCCACATGCACGATAAGTTCCATGGATTCGGGTTTCATAGAAATGCAAAATAAGCTGGATAATACGACAAATCTGCCATTGGCGAGTATTTTTAGCGGTCTTGCCTCTTCAACCAACGCACTAAGCGCAGTAAGGGAGGGCAGTAGAGGACAGGAGCCCGGACAGAGTGGTGAAAAGATTGCCCGCCTCAACTACAAAGAATGCCTTACACAGTCACGTAATCGTCGTAAATCATACGAGGAGTTCAAAGCCATGTTTGCAAATGCCGATACATCGCAGTTAGCATCGGTGTTTACATCGATAGACACCAGTTCCTTAGGTGCTGATACAAATAAAGTCCAAGTACGACGTAAAACTTATCAGGATCTAAGAAAATTGTTTGAGAAAGATTCACACTGCTGCGAGTCATTACAGACAACTCCAAACAGCCAAACGGAAATGACTTTAGAATCCATTTCAGAACAAGAATGCACAAAATTAGCGACAACAACATCAGCAACAATACAATTAGAATCAACGCAAGTTGAAGAAACGCTTGTAGATTTAGTAGCAGACGTTGACGGCAACGCCAGCTGCAAACCGGATCTCGCTACAAACGAGTTAACGAACAACACCTCCGTACCAGGTACAAATGAAATGGATACTGCTGCACATGACTGCGATGATAGCAACAATGCTAACACCGCTTGTCTAGCATCGAGCAGTGCTAACAGTGGCATTAGTACTGGTGCCAGTTTTGAAACTGACGTCGGCACAACCTCAGCCGCAGGCGACACCGTGGCCACAGCTCACCCAGTTGACTGCAGTCGTACCACTGATATTTTGCGTAAGAACTCGGATTTTCTTTCAAAAATTCTGGACCGCCAGCTAATGGCGAACGAAAAGGAAAAGGCTAACATGCGCCGCAAGTCGTATGAGGAGTTCAAGCGCTTAGTGCGCGAGTGTGAGACTAGCAACGACAATCAGGTAGCTGATCCAGCGTCCTCCTCGGCTCCTTTCAAACGTCAGAACTCCAAGCATCGCAAAAGCTACGCATCATTTCTGCTGATGCGACGAAACTCAAACTCAAAAGACTTAAGCGACCACAAGAAATCTAATAGATCGGTAACGCCTCCCCACTCCGACAGTTGCAAAGACACCTTGGAATTAAAAACCAGCTGCCAACTGCCGGACACCACTAGCACAAACAGTTACAAGCATAACTTTAAAATCTACGATAAGTTGGTTTACGGCACGATATACGATATAATTCAACGCAAGAACGACATCTACAATCTGACGTATCAACGCTACGACAAGTACATGACTTACGGCACCATCTACGAGATTTTGCATCGCAAAACATCGCAGACGTCATCGTACTCCAACACCACTACTGCCGGTTGCAACGACAAGCCATTTAAACGCAAAAGTCTCGCTGCGATTTTGGAAAAGGAAACATCCGACAAGAACCACGGCAGAGATCTTCAGAAACTGATGAAATCTGGTTTGATTTATGACATTCTGCAAAAGCAACATCAGCCGCCAAATGTTGTGCTCCATGATGCTGACCACAGCGTAGCCGTCCAGCAGCCACAAGACACTACAGTGGCCACAACGCCAAACAATAATGCTAATGCCGTTGGCAAAGAGAACGCATCAAGTGCGTCCAATTGTAGTAATGCCACGCACAAATATGGCACAATATACGACATCCTACAAGGGGAGAAATTGGATGCCAGTAATGAGACAACGATCCCGATGTCGATGGCCATAGCTACGACGACAGTGTCGGCAGCGGTGAATGGAGTTAAACAAATGAAAGGCCATGTCAAGAATCGATTTGTGGTTAGCAAAATCGATGAATCCCAAAAAGTTGACGAGACGTGTGCCAAACAACAGCATGGTGAGGGCAAAGAGGAAAGCAAAGGAGCTGTGACTGTGCACCCGGAACGCAGCATCCCATCGAAAGTAACGAAACCAAATAAAATGAGAAGACTGTCGCATATGCTAAAAGGAACAGTGGAAGCAAAACCCCACAACTCTGAATCCAAGAATGCCGATATTCTAGATGATATTATCAAGGACGAGGGTGGCGTCTTAAAATGTAATCTCATTCCACTTGACAGCGAGGAGCTGTATTCCCGAATAATTGCCAAAAGTCGGGCGCAAGCAAACTGTGTGCCAATACAAAAATCAAATTCTTTAGATGCGATTTCTACCTCCGTGACGATATCGCCACCTGTCACTCCATCGCCTCCACGTCCGCGACGAAGCTTAAAGCAACACAACTGCGTAAAAGAAGGACGTAAGGCAAAACAGCTTCCGTTGGCCAAAAAGTTCTCCCTTGACAATTCTTTGGCGGTTACTGCTGCTGAGCACAACGTCCCGCTCTCTGACCAAAAGACTAAATTACGGCGATGGTCGAATCAAATTCCTCTCAAGTGCACTTGTGATCATTCAACGCCGCCATGTGCTGAGAGTGGTGGTGTTCACAAAGATGACTTTAGTTCTTGCGAATTCGCGTTGAAGCTGAAGCCGAACTGCATCTGTAACGAACAGTTCGCCAAGAGTGTAAGCGCGACCAAAACGCAATCACACCACAACTCCCAAGGGGGTGTCACTGAAGAACTAAACGCCGAAGTACCTCCGTCCAGCGCCACCTGCACTGCCCCCTCCCGCACTACGTGCGCCATACACACAGACCCGCATTGCATGTGTTTGGCAAGTAGAAATACCACGAAACCGTCAACGCCAGCTGTTGTGTCTAATGCCAGCAAAACATCCACTTCTGCTCTAGCGTCCAAGAAAGGTAAATCACGGCGACTATCGGAATTTACGCGTGGTGAATTTTTAAATGAAAAACCGTAAGTCTTTCTTCTTTTTTACTTCTTCTCCGTTTTCTTTTCACTGCTATCTCCCTAACTAGTTTTAATGAGCAAATGCAATTTGCATTGACCAAAACATAAACAATTTACTTTAGGTAGGTGGGTTACTGCTGACTTAGGGCGGGTAGAGTTGAGTTGCTGACTAAGAATGGCACCCCACTTCCATCTGAATTTACAAGTGTCCATGATTATAATGAAAGTAGTCATACGCTTTCGTATTACCTAATAAAACTTAAGGTTATTGAAGAAATTGAAAGTTTTACTGTAGACTCCGTCGCAATTTCTCCGGCAGCTAGGAAGAAACAGTCGTTAACCTAAAACATTAATCAGCTGCCAATAAGTATTTACTACCTATGTTAGACTATCATTACAAACAGAACAACGATTCGCGGAGAGAGAAATGGAATGAAACTCTCTTCCATTTAAAAGAAACCGTACGATCATTTTGGATTCGGTTACACTATCAGTTTGGGGAAAATGAAAGAAAAATGGAATGGGAGAATGCAAAAACATTCTTACAAACCAAACAGCTGTTGGGAAGTAACAAAGAATGAACCAAAATTAAGTATTAAGTATATAAAGGGTTTTTCAACAGAGACGCTACAAAATTAAATCGATAGGAACAGCAAACGACGCCATATTTTTTCCCGCTCTTCAATAAGGTTTGCCATTTCATCATGGAAAGGTATACGAGCCAACAACGAGTCGAAATTATTAAAATTTACTACCGAAATTTGGAGTCAGTGGCCTCAACTTTAAGAGGCCTCAACAATCAGCGATGAGGCTCATTTCTGGCTGAATGGCTTCGTCAATAAGCAAAATATGCGTTATTGGTCAGACAGCAATCCACACGTAATCCATGAGTCATCATTGCATCCCGAAAAAATTACGGTTTGGTGCGGTTTATGGGCCGGCGGCGTCATTGGGCCGTACTTCTTCCGTGATGATCAAGACCGGCACATTACTGAGAATGCGAATCGCTACCGTTCAATGATATCCGAATATTTTTGGCCCCAACAGGACGGCACCACAAGCCACACAGCGAATGCCACAATCAATTTATTGGAAACCAAGTTTGGTGAACGTGTTATCTCACGAAATGGCCCAATCGATTTGCCGCCTCGGTGGTGCGATTTGACGCCGTTAGATTATTTCCTGTGGGGCTACGTCAAGTATGTGGTCTATGCCAACAAGCCAGCGACGATTGATGAACTTCGTACGAACATCGAACGTGAAATTGCAGCAGTATCGGCCGATTTATGCTTGAAAACTGTCGAAAATTGGGTTCAGCGTCTGGACTTCTGCAAGCGTGCCCGTGGTGGTCATGCAAAAGAAATCGAGTTCCATACATAATGGCATCGAAC
Source organism: Phaonia tiefii (assembly GCA_963931995.1). Lineage (NCBI taxonomy): Eukaryota > Metazoa > Arthropoda > Insecta > Diptera > Muscidae > Phaonia > Phaonia tiefii. The sequence goes on along the minus strand of OZ008371.1, from coordinate 95,919,279 downwards.
GTACTTTCACAGGAATAAAGAATTTCATTGGTATCTAAAACCGGTTTTGTTTTATTTAAAAAAAAACTTTTGTAGGGCTCTTATTGAAAAACCCGTTATATTCCCATTCTGTTTCTTTTTGTTCCTTTAATTGCAAATACAACCCTGATCGCATCACTTTTTGGGGAAAATCCCAAAATGAGAGATACGTAACAAACAGCTCTGTAAAAACTGAGTCTCCAAATCGTCTTCCCAAGGGGAAGAAAATCCCAAAATGAGAGATACGTAACAAACAGCTCTGTAAAAATTGAGTCTGCAAATCGTCTTCCCAAGTTTGCACCATTCCATTCGCTTTCCCAAAGTTAAAATGTTGGCATAACCAACGACATCTCTAATAGTCTATATAGTCCTTTATGAGTATGTAGTGTGTATAATATAGTGTGGTGAGCATGATATTATTTCGCATCTGGTTTTTTTTTATTCACCGCTTTTTGATTCAAAAATAAAATCCTGCAATTCTCGGGATTTGTGGCTAAAATTCTGACTGGAAAAAATCTTCTGTGATTGTATGGAAATTTTTTGGATTGCAATATGTGGTTGATACATGTAACTGTATTAATGCAACAAATATGTCAACATTTCCTCCCAAGGTGACCCAAGGACGAAACTTGCAAAATTGCATGCAAACAGTTCATATTTACTATAGTTTTTGGAACAACAGCTTTATTTTCATTTTCTTGCAAATGATTTCTCCTCTATGAGTGCGACCACGTTATAAAAGCCCATATACGCCCCGGCAACATATTGCAGGAAACATGTATATGTTTGCAAGCATTGTTTTCATAAATTGAAGTATGCAGCTTTTTTGTTTCTTTGTTGTCTGCCACGTTTTTATTTTCAGCAGTTTTCAACAAACAAAGCCAAACATATATTACAACCTATTAATCATTGTGTCTCAAACGTGTAATATTGAACAGCAAACACAATGTGTTTGGGCACAAGTATACTATATTTGCTGCTAGCTACAATCAATATTTACACCCAAACAACATAAAAATACAGTTTTTTCAGAGTGCAAAAACTCGCAAAAATTAGTTATTTTTTTGAACTGGACACTACGTTTTCAAGATATCTGAGAAACTTTATTTTTTTAAAGCCACCTATGGAGGTCAATAATTTGGTTTATGAATTCAAGTTACACCCATACTTTCATTTAGAGAATTTCTTATTTTGGCGATATTTTCAAAATATTTTCTTCCATATGGATGTGACCACTTTATGAAAAACCCCTTGAGCGGGAATACACGATACATTTCCCACGTCAATCAGAGCGATCAAAATGATTTTTTGATATTTGCTTTGATTGATGATAATTTTTTCCTTTACGTGTGCACGTATACTTATGCATATGTGTCTCTCTACTTATACATATCTCCGTCCGTATACGAGATGTAAACATATGGTCGCTTTAGCGATATTTTATTTGAAAAAGATTTAGGTTTTAGCGATTTAAAAAAATATATAATATAATTAGGTTATTTTTGCAATTTCCGAGTTATAGCTACATATATTTTTATTATAGCAATTTTCTTATTTTGTCGATTTTATGAAAACTCTTTAATCAGGGAATACATGATACATCACCAACGTCAGTCTGAGCGAAATAGCAAAATAAATTGTATATTTGCTTTGATTGAAGATCACTTTTTCATTGTACGTGTGCACGCATACATATACATATCTCTCCGCATGCGAGATATAAACATATGGGCGCTTTTGTGATTTTTTGGAACGAAGTTCCTTATCGCACGTTGCGAGATGGAAAATATTTTAAACAACTTTTTTTTAACTACTTTATTACAACCCATTATTATCAACTATATTGGGTACTTTGGGTTTGTTTTTGCTTAAGGGAAAGTTTTCTAGGTGGAGCCTGTTTATTACATATTGTAATTTTGAACCCAATAAAAAGTAAACTTAGAAAAGACAAAGTGCAAGACCGGCAAATCCATGAAACACAACCCTCAGCATGGAATTACATTTGGCAGCACTCGTACACTCGTACTTTTGGTTTGTGTTCAGACTAATATATTTCTTGTTTAATGGGAAATTTTCTAGGTGGAGCCTGTTTATTACATATTGTAGTTTGAACCGAATCAAAACTAAATTTAGAAAAGCCAAAGTGAAAGAAGTTTAAAAAAATAACATCTTAAAGAAATACCTTTGCTTAAAAAAGTAAATTTTCTTACAAAAAGTACCTTTTCTTAAAAAAAAGTAATTTTTTAAATAAGTACCTTCTCTTCAAAAAGTACATTATCTTACAACAAATTGCCTTTTCTTAAAAAACTACATTTTCTATAAAGAATACCTTTTTTGTTATACAAAATTACTTTTCTTGAGATAAGTACGTACTCTTAAAATTGTATCTGTTCTTTTGTAAAAAAAGCTTTTCTTCAAAAAAAAAATACCTTCTCTCTCTTCTCTCTCTCTTTTCTTGAGATAAGTAGCCTTCCTGAAAATAAGTAAATTTTCTTAAAAAAAAAACCTTATCCTAAAAGAGTACCACTTCTTTAAAAAGTACTTGTTCTTAAAAAAGTATTTTTTGTAAAAAAAAATTCATACTCTTAGGCTTTTTCTTAGCTTAGTGACGGCGACACTATTGAGTATTCAGCCATGAAAAAGCTTCTCAAAATACCGTTCGGAACCGGTGTAAAACTGTAGGACCCAATTCATGAGTGTAAAACTAGAACGCGCACAGCTCACTGGTTTGTGAGAAGCTCTCCCTAATCCTTTCACGGGATGTAACGGGAAACCATTTTTTTTTATTTTAATAACTGAAGTACCTCTCATCAAAGAAAGGACCTTTTCGGGAAAATATAATACACATTCTTACAAAAGGGGCCTAAAAAAATTTCTTAACAAAAGTTTATCATATTACAAGATCCATTTAAATTACAGTATTTTTCAACAGGCGCCGTAGGTATGTTGGAACTAACTAGTACATAATATATAGCGAAAGGAACTTCGTTCCAATCGGGTGTCCCCTGACACCTCATGTAATTTTTTTTATTTAAGAAAGGTTAGGTGTAGGTGATTAACAAATCTTATTTTAGCGATTTTTCTGAAAATAAAATTCTTCCTACGAATTTCACCACTTTATCAAACCCCCTTAGGAACACGCAAAAATTGTTTTTTTTTTTGTTTGACTGCTCCGTTTTCGAGATATAGACGTTTTTCTGAATTTTTCATATTTTCGATCAAAAATGGGGGTAGGTTACCCTGAGTGGTGTGTAAAAGGTAATCGTTTAATGGCTTATGATGGGTAATGGATAATCGAAATTGTTAATGGCCCATTGCTGTGGGCAACTACCCATTACTTTCCACATACCCTGTGGGTAATGGGAAAACGATCGTTACCCATTCGCCATTGCGATGTGTATGGGTTACACATGGGTGGGTAAATACGAACTCTGATTCTAACAGGCTTTTTGCAAAACAAACAGATTAATAAAAATGGGGTTATGAAAGATTGAAAAAAAGATGAAGCAGATTCCAAACCTTTGGTAGTTTCAATATGTGTGGCACTATTGAAAACTATATAAAAAACCCAAATTTTAGAGGAGTTCTAAAAACGCTTTAGCTCACTCGAATCGTTTCCGAGAGCAGTAATATTTTCAGAACCAACATAAAACTTATCAAGGTTCATTTTCAGGAGGGGGTAATTTTCTCACTTTTTTCGTGAGTCGGTCTAAAAGTCTTCTAAATGTTACGTTCTTAATGAGATTCTCTTTCACTTCTCCTTTTAGGGCTTTAATATTCAAACAATTTTTTAGAAATGTTCATTATAATCCGTAAGACGATTTAGTTATAATTTTGTTTTTTCAATATTTGACCTGTTTATTTAAATAATTTTTCCTTCACATGTTCCATGTGACTAATTTAGTTTCTCGGAAATTTATATATTTTTTGATGTAGGCGGTAGAGTACATGCCAATTACAGACAACAAATCATTGAAGTGCCCCGTGCATTTCTGTCACTTTGAATAACAAATGAATTGAAATATATGTGTACATTAGACCGACTCACAAAAAATGTTCCTTTTGTCCGCCCTTCAAAATGTACCTTGGTTTGTTTTATGATGGATGATTCCCAACAATGTATACAATATTGGTAGGGCGCGTCCAACGGTATATAAAACATTCTAAATCATTCCTGACACATCCCTTTTCAGGGATATTCTGCAAAAAAAATTAATTTTCAAGTTTTTATTTAGTACGGAGATTTTTCTGACTTAAATGTCAGATTGACATTTTTTAATCTTTGGTCGATTTTAGTAAATGCGTGTTTCAGTTTTTTTCGAAATTCGCGTTTTATCACTATAAATAGTTCGCACTAGTTCGCGTTTTATCAAAAATGCAATACGGTGGGAACATTACGTTCTAAACAGGGCAAAATTGGTATCAAATCTTTTCTTCTAACCAGGACGTCATTGTTGTATAGATGTTGTTTCCGAGGTGATCTGGACCAAAATTTCAGTATTTAGAATTACTCCAATCTGACATATAAATCAGATAAACCTCCGTACAAAAACTTAAAACTGGGGTTTTTTTTTTACAGAATATCCCCTAAAAAGGGATGTGTCAGGGCATGTTGTATATACCGTTGGACGCGCCCTAAAAACCCTCTCATATGATAGTAATATTGTATACATTGTCGTTAGCTAAAGTACAAATTTATTTGGAAAACTAAAAAAAATACCTTCTTCAAAAACGCTCCAGCTCATGGGATTTTAATGCCAGACACGAAATATTTTGGGAATCATCAGAAAATAATCCAAGGTACATTTTGAGGGGTGGACAAAAAACACTTTTGATCCTCACCATACAATGTGAGTCGGTCTAATGTATCGTACATACGTGGATACATGTTTACACACCACCACTCAAGTGCTACATCCCAGCGGCGCAGTTCCGAAAGTCATCTCATATTATGCGGTATTTAGGCCCGTCTGAACTCTTTTCTTCTTTTCTTCTTCTCTTCTTAATTCTTATTGACTTTAAAAGTCATGAGGAAAGTGAAGGAATAATAGAAGGCCCTCCAGCTCATGCTCTCCGCCGCTGGTTTAAGGGATTTGCATCCGCATGTCGATCACCTATCCGCCGCATGTCGCCTTCAAGCCGAGTGAATCGATTCTACAAATTGTGATCACATTATTCAAGACTACTACTGTACCAGTATTTTGTTATGCAAATGAAATACCAGTGATTGAATTCCCATTGTGAATAGAAGAAATGACAAATGACACGTAAAGAATCGAATAGAACAATTCCGAATCATCAATTAAAGAAGACTGATGCTCTCCTAATTTCTTCAAGTGTAATTTAGAATTTAATTAATTTTATTTAAAATGATTTGGAAATAGCAAATAATTTTGGAAAATACTAATGAAGTGTTTTGGAAAAATCAAACAACTATGCAAAAAACAAAGCGAATTGGACTTTCTTATCGATGATTGCTTAATGAAGTCGGCACAGTAGTGAGATAGTCAGCCACGGACGAGAGCCTTTAGATCTTAACATAATCACTGATAATTGAACTTTTTCTGACCAACATATATGTACATACATATGTAAAACACAAGTACATAATATGTACGTACAATACTTGCATGTAGATTTGAATACTCGTACGTTTGCAAGTCCATTATTACGACGTTATGTTTGGAGAAACGAATGTCGTCGGTATCACCGATATTATGTTGTAATTGTACATATAAATTAGCAATAAGGGGTATTTAAATGGGCCAGACTGTGCGGCAGCCAGCCAATGCGACAAATGACCAACTTAATGTTGGAGCTTGTAATCACGTTTTCATTTCGAATCGACTCAATCAAAAACTCATCCAACCTATACATAGATATCGTTTTGGATGGGGGGACATGGGACAAGAGGAAAACGGCACTTGCAAATCTATTGCAATTATCATAAAATTGGAAATTTTCTCTTTAATGTATGTGATTGTGGTGAGAAATTGCAATCGAGATCATATATAAAAATAGTTTAACTCCTACCGGGATTTGCCAGTAGCATAGCACAGGGGGAACAACAAAAGCTGCAGGAAAATGGAAAAGAAGGTTGGGCATCTATTTAGACTTGCATGTGTTATTGAATTATTTGAATTAATTTAAATACATAATACTAAAAAGTAGTTGTAATATTAAGATAGTAACATACTCCTTTAGTCATTCCTCTTAAGGTGTTCGCTTTGTGGTATGGTAGGTCCAACACGGCCACGGCGCTTTGTCTTAGTTTTGTTTTGATTACTAAAGTTTTTGGCATTGACGTCATAGTGGCTTTCTCCTTTGCGTAGGTCCTACACTGGATTCTCCGAATCGGCTTGTGTTTGTTGTTTTATAAAGTCGCGTAACTAATACTATGACCGTCTGTGGTGCAATGGGTAGTGTGCGCGCCTCTTGTACAGGAGATCCTGGGTTCGATCCCTGCTCCAACCACCTTAAAAATTTCTTTCGACGACGGTCACCTCGCTTAGTGACGGCGACACTATCGAGTATATAGCCATGAAAAAGCTTCTCAAAATACCGTTCGGAATCGGTGTAAAACTGTAGGTCCCAATCAGTGAGTGAAAACTGGAAAGCGCACAGCTCAGTGATTGTGAGAAGTTCTCCCCGGTCCCTTCATGGGATGTAATGGGAAATCTAAGGATCGTTTTCCACTGAGATAGTTCCAAGACGGTTTCGTGGCATCTTTCTGATTCTCAGAAGTCATTAAAATATACTAGAATAGACCTTATTTGGGTTTTATTTTGAAGCAAACAAGAAACAGTTCAAACGAACAAAAAATATTTGAAACATTTTTGTTACTATCATGTAGAAGATATAACTGATGTATCGGACATAACATAAAAATGCTTTCCCCTCGCTTAACAAATACGTTGGAAAAGGAAAATATTATGCCCGATAATTTGGCTTCCGCCACAAGCACGGAGCACCAGAGCAATGTCAGAGAGTCATAAATAACATCACGGATTCGTTTGATAGGAAACTGTAGTGTCCCGCTTTTTTTTTGACGAAATCAGGCGTTTGTACAAAATTAAACAAATTTTACCAGCAAAATATTATCTAATATAGAAATCATATTTAAATGAAAGAATGTTTTATGTACCAAGTAAATGACGTCTTCGGCGACATAAATACATGAGTACCTCACTCAAGGAAGGTTTTTGGATCGCTACATAAGCAGACGACACGGATTTAATGACCAATTAATTATACATGTCCAGTTGAAGCATCTGTATTATTACAAATCGAATAAGATGTGTATCAGAACTGGCTAAAATAATGGAGAATAATCTTAAATGCAGAAAAATCGAAACATGTTTCTTTGAGGCGGGAAGAATATCCTCCGATTCACATCAATAAATCTATAAAAATGCCGATAAAAATTGCACTTGGAACGAGCATATAAAGGCTTAAAGGCATCATTTAAACATCAAAGCAAGAAAAATGAACTGGCTGCTTTATTCTAGATGTCAGCAAATTAATTCAAATAATTCAATAAACTCTTCAAACTTCTAGTTGATTATCTAACAACATCTTCCTATTTTCTTCCTAGAGATATTTGATTATTGATTATCTGGCAATATTGCGAAATTATCTTCTAGAAATATCGCTTTCGGGTAACAGTTTCTCCCGACGTGGGAAACTTCCGCAATACGAAAGGGATTACTGCCGCACTACAATTTATCTTCCAGGCGATATGATGGCGATATCGCCGCAATATCGCTTTGTTTGCTGAGATCTATCAGTTTTGGTTTTCAAATGTTTTATATGTACAGGTTTATGAATTTAAAACTACTACACAAATAAAATACTTTAAAAACAGAATGCCAGTAGCCAAAAAAATTCTAAATAATTAAAAGTGGAAATTCAAAATTTTTTTTATTTTGGAGATTTTGTCCACTTATTTATTATAGTTAAGAAGAATTGGTGTATGATCTGAACTTGATCATCACCGATTTTTATATCCAACAAATTACTAGATATGCCATCCAGTAAATCTGGAATTTTATTAACGTCACCGACAAATAAGATGGTCTCCCGGTATAAATAGTTTTATAATTATTTTTAATAATGCATTTTTAAAGTTCCTTCCCTTAGCGATTCTAGATCCCTCCAGCACCGGAATTCTGTAACTTTCTAACGATAAAAATCGGTTGTTAAATTTTTAAAATTCATAAAATTTCAATACGAAATTTTCGAATTTTGTCAATTTAACTAACGATTTTTATCTTTAACAAGTTACCGAATTCTGGTGCAGGGATGTTTCGCGTTTAAATCGCCTCTAACAATAAATATTTAACCAATGCTACGGAATAAGTTAACTTATTGATTGGTGAATAAATAAATTAAATAAATATGGAAATAAGTATCATCACATTTCAATTTTACTCCGCTGGCTTGTACGGGTACACACTGAAAATCGGTATTTTTTGTTGTTTGGATGCAAATATAACATGTTTGACGCTTGTCGCAAATATAGTATACTTGTGTCTAATCACATTGTGTTTGCTATTCAATATTACATATTGGAGACACAATGATTAACAGGTTATAATATATCTGCCTTATTCATAAAAGGTTGTGAGAGATTTGAGAGCCGTTTTTGTATGATGAATCGTCTCTCTTGTGACTCAAATGTGGCATTGCTTGTTAAAACCTGATGAAAACAAAAACGTGACAGCCAACAGTTAAACAAAAAGTGCAGATCTTCAATTCGTGAAAACAATATTTTTGAAGATATTGATTTGTTGCTGGAGTCGTTTTTCTTTCAGAGTTTACTGATGGTGTAATAACAGGTTATTTTGACCCACATTTCAAGCATGATTATATTAACACGGGAAATGGAAATTTGAAACATCAATTGAAATTTAAAAGGCATCAAATGAAATTTAACAAAGATAGATTGAAATCTAAAATACATCAGTTGTAATTTGAAAGACATGTTAAATTTTTGAATGGGAAGTTTTCAGAATTGATACTGTGTACAGTTGAATTTTAAATACTAAATTTAAAAGAACTGGAAAACCCGGGTTGAAATTGTCGGAAAGCCGGTTAAACCGGTTATTCGAAAATGTGCATTTTGGAAAACCAGCATTCGATTTTATATAAAAATATGATCACTCTAGTTTTATATTCTGTCGTATTGTTTAGTATATATTGTAGTTCCAGGTATTAAACGTGTTAAAATGTAAATAAATTCTGAACAAGTGGTCAAAACTTTCTTTCTATAACATTTTCCGTTTAAATTTCTTTTGTAAAACAAAACGGTTGTGGGCCAATAGAGATCAAAAAGGGCCAAAAACAAAAGGATGACTGTTTGTGCTTCGCTCACGAACTAATAGGTTTAAAATTGGACAAGATTTCCTATTCCTATGGGTTTGAAATCAGTTTTTAACGTTTCTGAATAAAATTGTCGCTGCAAAATAATATTTTCTGTTGCTACTGTTGCGCCAAATTGTGAGCAAGCAGAACCGAAAAGGTTCCACAGGACCTGTTAGTTTCCATAAGTGTTGAAGGCACTAACTTGATCTTTTATGGCCAGTTTTTAAGTGGGTAGTTAACTATAAGGTTACTTAATCGTAATTGAAAGTTAATTTGAGGTTAACTTTGCATTTTGTTTTTCAGTGGTGGGTTAATGTAAAACGCCATATTGTTAACGATAATGGCAACCCTTGTATTCTTTTTCGAAAAAACAACTGGTTTGGGATAAATACCAAACCAACAATGAGGAACAAACAAAATAGGATTATGTAAAATAAGAAATAGATGCATAAAAAAATCGAAGTTATTTTAACAAAAATTTTTAAAAAACTATGTAGGCGCAATCATTTAACGATCTAGACTCAAGGTATGTGAACAAATACGCAAAACAGAAGCATATATTTTATACAATCTAACATTTCTCATTTTGACAGTCAGTAATTTGATTGTCAAAATCATATGGTTCTGACTAAAATTTAACCAACCAACATTGTGGGTTAAATCATAGTTAAACAATGACTGAAAAACACAATTCGATGATTAACCAGAATTTATCTAAGAAACGAAGATCACCATTGACCGAAAAACAGGCCATTAGGGTGCTAAACGCCCTCACGGTTATCGTTAGTAGCCACACTTCTCTCTCTCTCTCTCTCTCTCTGTGTGTCTCTCTATCACCCACAAAATTAAAAGGGCGTAGTAGGCAAATATCAATTTCATTTTATAAATTCATATGTACCTAGATGCATACATATATGTATGTATATATATTTTTACGTGAACATTCGGAATATTCATTTTACGTGGAATGCATCGACTGACGACTCGCGTTCCTTATCAAGCAAGGAAATAGAGAAGAACAGCAATGACGGCGTCTGATGTCGCTGCACTAACCGCACAAAGTACATTCGAAGTACCTAACGCGAAGAATAGATTCACATTTAAATGCGAATAAGTATTCAGTTGGTCGGTTTGCGTTGTGTCTATCGACTTTGAGAAAGAACATTTGAAATTGAAAACGTTGCGTTTTGAAACGTGACAATAGAGAAAATTATTTCCCGCCACTGTCGCTGCCATCCCATTGGTGTCTTATAGAAAACATTCTTGTGGTTTGGTTTTATATAAACAAAGTTGCATTCATGTAATGCTGGTGGAATAGTTGTCACAAAAGAATACAATAGAAATACGACGGAATAATTACTCGAGCAGAATGGACATCATGAAATGCACCACACAGCAACGGCATCTTTTATAGGTTATCATTAATGATTCATCACCGGCAAGGCTTTATATGAACTTTGACTATAAATATTTGAATGATTGCACAGGATTTTATAGAATTCTGTTTGACTGGGGATCCGAAAGTCGTCGGACTTGTTGGACAATCTCAAGTATTACAAGCATTCGCATGAAATTGCGGAACAAAGTTGACAATGCTCCTTTATTATTTCAATTTGTCATAAAAGTTCTACATTGTGTGTTAATGGGACATTCGCAGCGTCAAATTCGAAAAGTACAGTGAGTGCCAGTAATATTGGGGGGTTTTCGTAATATTTGTACTATCATGTAGTAGATCTGAATAGTAATTGGTAGAAAATAACAATTACACCATTTCCAATTGAAATTAAAAAAAAATCAATTGAAATTTATAAATTCTATTTGAAATTTGAAATACATCAATTGAAATATAGAAATTCTATTTGCAATTTGAAATGCATCAATTGAAATTTAAAAAACATCAATTGAAATTTAAAAAAAAGCAATTGAAATTTAAAATTCATCAATTGAATTTTAAAAAACATCATGGAAATTTAAAATATGTACATCATTTTAAAATTATAACCATCAATTGAAATTTAAAATTATACTATCCGGTCTCGAACAACTCGACTTTATAAAACGAAGATAACATATTTCGCCACCAGTTCGATCTTTTGCCTTATCTCTCCAATGTACGCAGGGATTCGTCAACCTGATCCCTCCAGCGAAGTCTTGGTCTTCCTAGTTTTCGTCTTCCTTTGAGTTCGGGTGTACGCAGGGATTCGTCAACCTGATCCCTTCAGTGACGTCTTGGTCTTCCTAGTTTTCGTCTTTCTTCGAGTTCGGGTTCGAAAACCCTTCGTGCTGTTTCGTCTTCATTCATTCTACTGACATGGCATAGCCAGCGCAATCGCGTTATTTTGATCCGCTTAACTACGTCAATGTCGGGATGCAGCTCATACAGCTCATGGTTCATGCATCGCCAATACTCACCGTTGTGCACTATAGGGCATTACATTTTTCTGAGTATTTCGAAGATTCCTAGAAATGTTTCGTCTGCTTGCGATAAGGCCCAGGATTCTGCACCATAAAGCAAGGCTGGTTGTATGAGAGTCTGGTATAGCAGAACTATTGTTACTCGAGAGAGGGCAAAATAACATCTAAAACGCTGTTGTTTTTGTTTACGGCAGATCCGAGGTATATAAATTCGTCCACCACCTCGAAATTATAACGGTTATCAACGTTCACGCTTTGGTCTAATCGCGTGGTGGCCCTGTTCGTTGAAACCATTAATTTTGTATTGTCCTCATTTACTACCGTCAGACCCACTTTTACTGACTCCTTCTCAAATCTTTAATTGTGCGCCCAATGATATCTATATCATCAGCATACGCGAGCAGCATGTGACTTTTGCTGCTGATGGTTTTATTCATATTGACTGCAGCTTTTCTCATAATGATCTCCATTAAGATGTTAAAGAGATCGCACGATATGGTGTCGCCTTGCCTGAGGCCTCGCTTAGTTTCGAAAGGTTCGGTAAGAGCCTTACCAACTTTCACGGCGGATTTGGTGTTCGTCAAGGTCATTCTGCAAAGGCGTATGAGTTTTGCAGGAATACCAAGCTCAGACATTGCTTCATAGAGTTTCTCCCGTATCGGACTATCGAAGGCTGCTTTATAATCGATAAATAGATGATAGGTGTCGATTTGTTTTTCGTGTGTCTTCTCCAGGATTTGGCGTTGCGTGAAAATCTGGTCAGTTGTCGATTTTCCAGGCCTAAAGCCACACTGGTATGGTCCAATCAGGTCAGCGATAATTGGTTTTAGTCTTTCGCACATTATACTTGATAGAACCTTATAAAAGGCTTATTCCACGGTAGTTGGCACAAATACTCGGGTCACCTTTTTTAAATAAGGGACATAGTACACTGAGACTCCAATCGCCGGGCATGCATTCATCTAAACAAATTTTGCTAATCAGCTGATGCTTGCACCTTATCAGCTCATCGCCGCCAACCTTAAAAAGCTCCGCCGGTAATCCATCGGCTCCTGCGGTTTTATTGTTCTTAAGCCGGGCAATAGCTGTTCTGATATGCTCTACATGCTCTGCACATCTGCGATGGGATTTTCGTCCTTGTCTTTACAGATGGGGGCGGTGAACCCTGTCCATTAGTTCTGTTTTTGACTTTTTGGTAGAATTTTCGGGCATCGTTCTTCCTTCTGTATGTCTCAATTTTCTCACTCTCGCGCTTTCTCCACTGCCGTTTCTTACGCCTAAAGAGACGGTTTACCTTCTTTATTTTCTCCCTATACCGCTCAGTTGCAACTCGCGTTGCAATTGACTGAAGCATTACCATACATGCAGCGTTCTTTTCATCATTTGCTATGCGACACTCTTGATCGTACCATGGTTTATTGCGAAAAGAGTTTTCTAAACCAAGTACGGTTGTTGTGACAGTTTTTATAGAGTCGGAAATGGGTTTCCTCTGTGCTTCAGGATCGTCCTCGGGAGGGGGTGGGATCTGTGTCAAAAGATGCTAGAGCTTCCTTGAGTAGGCTGTGGCTACCTCTGGTAATTGCAGCTTTCCGATGTCCAGCTTTCTCTATGTATGGTTTCGTACGATTTTCGCTCTACTGATCAGAATCGATGTTAGCTCCTGACAAATACCACGTGATCAATTTTGTTCTTCGTTCTTTGATCTGGGGTAGCCTTGTGGATGTCTCTATGCTGGAATCTTGTACCACTAACGACCCTGTTTTTTTGCCGCGGCAAAGTCAATCAGTCTCATACCGTTGTCGGAACTCTCAGCATGTAGACTGAAATCAAATTAGGTTTTCTAATAACTCGAAACCCGTGTTTCTGAAAAAGTCGAGTATACTCGAATAAGAGTATTTTGTACGTATTTGCCTATATCTAGTGGCATAACCAGGTCAACATGTTTAATTGTTCTAATCTGATTGTCTTTATTTTTCGCACTATATCATGTTGTTACCTATTCCTGAGACTCTTTGCGCTGATAGATTCCCGAAATGAATGAACTCTTCCTTCGCATTTGTTTCATCGAACAATACCAATCACTGTATTTGGTTCATATTGACAATTTAAGCAATTTTCTTGTACATGTAATCCATGTGATGTAAATGGATCGAGTCGAAATCGAATACGATTTGGCTATTTAAACGAATTTTATTGGCATAATTCCTTATATTGGGGAACAACTATTTTATATATACTTAGTATAAAAAATTTTTATTTTATATTTTAGAAATTTAGGGTTAAAGTTATGAACATTATAAGGAAAAAACTTAAATTAAACTCCATTGTAAATATTTATATGTTCAAAATTATAATTTTAAGATTTTCTATAATAAAACCTGAACATCCTCAGTTAGTTTAATATATTAGTATTTTATGTATTTCGGTATTCAAAATGACTTGGCTTAATCTTCATGTAAAACATATTTTAACGTCTTCACAGTTTCAAACTGCCGTCCATGTTTAAATACCCCATTGGAGAGAATGGCCATAGGTCCTCTATAGGATTTAAGTCAGGGCTATGGCTGGCCACTCCAGCAGGGGTATTCCGCGTGACCTGAAAAACTCTTTTGTGATGTATGCTGAATGGATTGGCGCATTATCCTGCTGAAATACCCAACCAAAAGGTCACCAGCAAAGTCTAGAAAAGCATCGTCGATCATATCTAATGGATGGTTACATTTTAAGGGCCGATGTTGATTTTGAATAAAACACAAATTATTTAGAAAATTATTGTCATTTCTTTTTATTATGATAATATGGAATGGTTCAATTATGTATGGAACAAAATATCGGTCAAATGGCCGCCGCGACCTCGGCGGCACACCTCCATCCGATGGTCCAAATTTTCGATGACGCTGAGGCATAATTGAGGTTCTATGCCGTTAATGTGCCGAATTATGTCATCCTTTAGCTCTTGAATTGTTGCTGGCTTATCGACGTACACCTTTTCTTTCTAATAACCCCAAAGGAAGAAGTCCAACGTTGTCAAATCACATGATATTGGCGGCCAATTGACATCGCCACCACGTGAGAGGTGCAATTGTTAAGCACGACGACGAGTTGAGGTTGACGGCTCTTCAGCCACACTATCGCGAACAGCAGCAATATTTTCTGCAGTACGAGCTGTACGTGCATGCACTGGTTTGCTCAAAATTTTCAACGATTTTTCCAATTGTACGCACATTTGGACGATTAAATTGACCGATTAAATTGACGAAGTGCACGATATGCATTTTGACTTGAACGCCCATTTCCATAATAAGCCTGAATAACTTTAACGCGTTGTTCGATTGTGTATCTTTCCATGGTTTAAATTGAGATAGTCTGAAATTGAGAAATGTCAAATGAAATGCAGAAAAAAACTTGACGTTTAGGTGTGTGGTTCACATTCAACATCGGCCCTTAACATTTAACCACCCAGTACATGCATTTGTGCGACTACCCATCGAAGGAAAATGCAGCCCAGATCATTAACGAGCTTCCACCATGTACACGCTTGTGGCATATTTGTCGTGGAGTCGTCATATCGCGCCAATATTTCCGGCAGTTACTGAAAACCACTGTACGCCACTCTTCATCCCAAAATTTACATTTTTCTGCAAACGCCAGACGACTATTTATGTGTCGTGGAAGCATTTTAGATTTGGGTACTCTGGAGATATAGTACGAGTATACTGCGATTTTCATGCAATATATGTGCCACTCTATTTCTAGTAACCTTCAGATCCAAATGGTCTTTGATTTTCTTTACAACTTATTCCATGATTGATCGCCAACCCTTATTCTATTTGACAAATGTGGGTGCCGGCTTGTCGCATTCCTGCTGCGTTTTCCGTAAGACTTGTTCCGCGAGGCATTTCGGCTGAAAATGTCAACAACTTTTGAATTATATACGGTTATAATAGAAATCAATATTAAGTAAGACTGACATTTCAAGAAATTTCGGCGATTTAATTACTTATAAGTGTGACGTATTACCAACAATACAGCACGGAGACAATTAGAGCCGGTGTGCACATATGCTTCTTAAATCGCTACCACCAGTTCATTTTTAAAATAACGGTAGCCCGAATGAGGCGTTAAACGGAATGTTTAAGAAACAACAGACATAATCAACAAAAATTGAATACTCTTTAAGAATTTCCAGCTATGGTCAAAACAGTAGTAGTAAATTTTTAATTTGTGCACAAATAATTCTTTGCACAATAATATATTATTTAACGACAGAAAAAGAGGAATAGATTAATTGATATCCATTAGCTGTACAAAAACCATCACTATTATGCCAAATCGTATTCTATTTAAATCGATCGATTTCCATCACACACAGGATTAAAGGTATTTCGATCAGATATTCTGCTCTGAATATAAGTGTCCACATAATTAATGTTACAAATTCTGCAGCTACATATCAGTGGACATTTGACAAAACAACTTAACTCAAAATCAGCAAAATCTATTCCTTCAACAAACAAAAACAAAACAATCAAAATATCCGATCGATCAGCGTTTCATAAGTGGTCAACACCCATCATACTAAGAAGATTGCACAGACATTAGATCAGTTATTCAATGTATTTGTTATTTTTGGAGATAGCTTCCTTGTCTTGTTTAGAGGTAGCTTGTTCTGTCCAAAGTCCACATACCTCACCAAGAATAATTAATACATACTTCACGGTCTGACGCAGCAAATACAACAAGTGTTATGTTTATAAATCTTTTAACGGTACAATTTAAACTAATTAATTAAATTGACACAAAATTTGTATAGTTAATTATACCCCATTACGTCATTTGGGATAGGTCGAAGCTAAATTATATATTTCGTTTAATTTTTTTAAAAATTGTCTCTTGTGTACTTAAGTTGTTTGTCAGTGGCAGTAAACCAGTTTTTTAATGACTCTTATTGGAGCCGTTTATTCTTGATTAAATATCAAAACAAATGTTTATCATTACAAAGGTTGTCTTTATTCGTAATTAATTATATTTATTTAACACGAAATGATAAAAGGCAACTTTTAATTTTCTCTGCTTTAGGAAAAGATTTTACATTTACAGGAAAGTTTCATGCGCTGTGTCTTCCTTCCATCGCATAGCACAGATGACTCAACGTCAATTTAAATGACAACAATGGCCAGGTTTTCAGTCAGTGGTGGGTGATCTTCGTTTCTTATTTAAATTGTGGTTTAACATCGAATTTTGTCTTTCAGTCAATGGTTAACAATGATTTAACCACCCAATGTTGGTTGGTTAACTTGTAGTTAGAAACATATGATTTAGCCAATCACATTACTGATTGTCAATATGGATATTTCTACAAAAAAGTATCACCCTATGTCATATCACGTCACACTCGTTAATTGCTTATATTTTAGGACCATGCAGTTCGATTGTTTCATTTTCTTTTCGTAAACACAGAATATAAGTAAGTCTATATTTAGTAAAAGAAGAGAACAAATTCCAACAAACTGCTCGTCAAATATAAACATTTAACGAGGGTGACCTAATGTGCGAAAACGGACCTTTCTGTGGAAATGCCCATATGAGAAATGTAAGATTGTATAAAATACTTGTCTCTGTTTCGCGTATTTGTACACATAGATCGCCTCGATCGTCAAATTGTTGCGTCTATATAATTCCTAATACATTTTTGTTAAAATCGCTTTCATATTGTGCATTTATTTCGTATTTTACATAATTCCGTTTTGATTGTTTCTCTCTGTTGTTTTGGTATTTAGTCCAAAACAGATGTTTTTTCCAATATGAATACAAGGGTTGCCTTAATGGCTAATAGCGTAGACAGACGACAGCGTTAATTTGCATTAGCAGTCTTAATTCAAATTAACTTGTGAATTATCCCCGTCCCAATGTGTATTAGCTTTGGCGTAAATGCATGAAATCAGAGTGCATTTATACTGCATTTAGGAATTTCAATATGGCAACACCGTCGACAATCAATCAGTTCAAGATGTATCTATACATAGAGGAGATAGCCGGAACACAGTGGAAGTGGAACTTTCTTGTGTTTGTTGTTTGCTTTGTTGATTTTATGTACTGATGCTTGACACCGCTGAAGTGGATGTTATTGCAACAACACCACCTGCTATCACCATGTATTTTATACATCTTGAATCAGCTGTTGTCAAATTGTTTGCTATCGTCAATTGAAAATGGATTCAAAGTCAGCAAAGGTGAGTTATTTTAATTGTTTTTTGCAAAAATAAAGAGAAATATTTAATATCGAAATGCATTTTTTTCCATTTTAAGATTTCCAAGGGAAAGAAGCGAAGCTTGTGGTATCGTATTTTCCGCCTTCTATCCATTTGATTTCGATGTAAAAGTCCAAAAAATTACTTGACAAACAAACAGTTGTTTACAAACAAACAGCTGTTTACTAAATGCAAAAACTGTCGTCTGTCAGGGCAAAATGTTAATTCACATTAGTGAGATTTTAATGCAAATTAACGCTGTCGTCTGTCTACGCTATAAGAATATGATGTCTTACATTAACTCGCTGGTGAAATAATAATGCAAAGTTAAACTCTAATTAAGTTTCAATTAAAATTAAGTAATCCGATAGTTAACACCTACTTAAAAAGCGATGACAAGTGTAAATGAGAAACTATGTTGTTTTATGAGGATTTGACTGATAAATCACTTCATTACTTTAATGTAAAGATATTGCAAAACTTATCGACTAGACCTCGTACAAAAACAGACATAAAATTTTTCGCAATATGGGTTCAACTATGAAATGCCGGTACATATTATCCTTTGAACTAAAATTTAGGGTTTAGAAGACTGCGCCCAGATATGTCAGGAGCATGATCTGAGACTGGCATATAATAAGAGTATCTTCGTCGATTGCACTGTGTGCGCGACTTTTGCACATGAGAATGTGGGTGCGATCCCTGCACTGACCACCGTACACTTCCTTCGACGATGGCCTCCTCGCCTCGGGACAGTTTTGCTCCGACAGTAGCAATACATTCACACTTTTTTACTACCCCACATACACTTCTCTCACTTGCTTCGCCACTGTCTTTGATTTTTCGACGACAGTAATTTCGGCAAGAGATTGACGTAAGCTGTCAGATGGGTGGCGTTTCGTGGTATTTTGTGAAAAATCAAAACAAACATCGCAAAAGAAAATTGGGAAAATGTATTTTTATTTGGAGATTTGGTAAGTTTTATGGAAATATTGTTTGACAAATCATGCATATATATAAACATGTATTTATTTCTAATTTTGCACACTACATCAAGTACATCAGTCTCATTGTAATTTAGAGAAATAAGGCAAAACACAATAGTAAAAGAGCGTAGAAATTGGTAAAATTTATTTTTATTTGGATAATTTGGTGTTTTATTGAAGTATTGTTTGACAACACATACATGTACACATGTATAAATAAAATAGCAATCTTCTCTTAGTATAATTAAGATTGCAGTCAAATGTGAAGAAAAACAAAGCCAAATCAGTGCACGAAATTTACACGAAACGAAAACTATACTGTCTTTATAAATGGCTGGACGCCTACTTCACATAAACAATTTTTCTCTTTTTGGCAACTAATACATATTCTCAACTGTCTTGTCTTGAATTGTCTCGTGTAAACGCCTCGTTAGTAGTATCACCGTCATTTTGCAATGAAACCCTAATTACTGCTCACTGATTGTGAGAAGCTCTCCCTAGTTCCCTCATGGGATGTAATGGGAAACTGTTTGTTTTATTTTTTTATATTTTTTACCTTTAACCTTACCTTTAAAGAAACATGCCATTCCTGCTGTAATGCAATATGTGCAGTGCGCTTCGGTGTCTAATTTGTGCATGGAATGAAATTATTTTAATACCCTGCGTAAGACAAAAATTATTCGACTCATTGTACGCAGCAAAATATTCGATTGTGAAAAAATTGTGAAACATTTATACTGTAGACCGAAATGAATCAGTTGCAACAAAGGAGTTTTAGATTCAAATTTCTTCTTTTTTTAAATTTGTGACACAAACCTGTGCCTTTAGTTTAAGTTTGTCCCAAACCCTACAGGTGACTTTACGCAAAAGCTAGAAAGCTACAAAGCGGGGGACAGTGGAGGTTCTGAGATCGAACCCCAGCCGAGATTTTTCTTAAATTTATTTTTGTTGTTTTTGGTTTTAAAATATTAGATTTATTAGATGTGCAGTCGCCGAACACAAATGTTGCCTGAAAAATGGTTCCTCTGCTAAATTATTGCTAATAATTGATCAAGGAAGACAAAAAAATAAGGTCGGAGCACAATCGGTTAAACGATGCTAATAAAATTACCGTGCTAAAGATTAGTAAAATTTCAAAAATAAATATAGATTTTGCGCACTTTGAGGTTTTTAGATGCAACAGCTTAAGAGTTACAAAAATACCCCCTTTTAACCCCAGTTGGAATTCTTATCCCATTTTATTGAACGGGAAAAGAGCAGAATCAAAAAGGGTGTCCGCTTGCCAACTGTCATGAGTCGTAGTTCAGTCTTATTACCAGGTCGTGGTTAAACTCTAATGGCGCCATCTATCCTGTAAGGGGAAAGGACTTTACAAGTTTCATGATTTTAGCTTTTAGATATACTTAGGGCGAGTTTCACAATCGTCATTTAAATGCTCATTTTAAAAGCTCACAGAAAATTTTCATATTAAATGACAATCGTCGGACATTTAAAGTCCATTTAAATTGAGTATTTTCAACTGTGAAACTGGGCATTATAATTTGTATTCCATTTCTGCACAATTTTACGCCTTTCCCTACGCTGTAAGACAATTGTACACCTCAATTTTCCCGTTTCCATCTTTTGTCCCTTTTTTCTGATCCATTGTAAATTGTTTGTCAAGTTGTTCTCTCCTCTTAGGTCGCAAGACCCGTATTGTGTTATACGATTATCCGTAAAAGTACGTATTTTTAAAAGTTCCTTTTCAAGATCACTTCATCGATATGTAACTAAATTCAACTCTAGAATGTCAAAATTGATCATAAATTGGTTAAACTTTCAAATTCGTGATGCGACCAAGACGATAACTTATTTATAGTTTTCATTACAAAACGGAAAACAAAAGTTTCGCAAACAAAAAAAGAAAACTGAAGCTGTCAATAAAAATATGTTAACAACTAAATACTCGTACATGCAAGTATTTTTAAATTGAATTCAAAATCCTCGCCATCTGTGGATACTCCAGCGTTAACATGTTGTTAGCGTGAATTGTCGGGCCATTACATTTTTGTATTGCATATTTTGACGTTGGCCAATTTTCTCATGAGAAATACTCCACATAATTTCTTCTAAGTTGATGTGAAAAGTGTGGTGGCTTTTATGGACGATTCCACTCTTAGACTTTACGAGCAGAAAGGAGAAACTTTTACTTTACCCGACACTCGTTTCAGCATAGTATGGGGTATAGGTATGCTCACTCACAGAACTATTTGTTTGAAATGAGGCTCTGGCAACCATAACCTGAAATGTGTTTGCCACAACCGAATTGAGGTTGTCACAGCTGAATTCGGTTGCTGCGACTGAAAGTCAGTTGGAACAATCTTTTTTTCATAATGCACTCGGTTGCGACAACCGAATTTTCTATAATTTACGTTATATCAACTGCATTTCTTAATATTTCGATTCTAACAATTGAATTTGCTCTTGATTCGGTTGCAGCAACAGAATTTCTGTTTGTTCAAAACATATGATTTTAGAGACCCGGCACCCGGCTAAGCACAAATACCGGTTAATCAATTTCAACGTTTTTCGGTTTCAAATTTGGACACTCTAGAACTTTTTGGTTTAAAAAGTAATTTTTATTTTGTTGAGACAACCTCATTTCAAAAATAATTCGGATGCAGCACCAGAAGTTTTCGATTGCCACAACATCATAAAATGAAATAACGTTTGTGACAATATCTAATTTCGGTTACGGACGATTCGGTTGTATCGAGTTAAGTGAATAATTTGTAAAGCTTTGAAACGAGTGTAAGACTGGGGCAAGTAAGGGAAGGTCGTGGCTAGCATCGCATCACAATGACAAGTCCTGAGCACATACATAGAGATACTATAATGTTTGGCAAATAGTGATGATGCCCACACCCCGGGATCCCGAATTTACAAAACCTTGTCCCACTTGTCATCAGTTGGTAAACGTTGAAGGCTAACCATAACACACACACACACACACAAAAAAACACCAGGTGGCGTGAATTGAGGAGAATGTCTCATATACGAGTATACAATGTGCAATCATACATGGCCAGATACGATGTAAGTTCAAAATAATTCTGTTATACCAACGGACGACATAATTTCGTCAATGATGGTGGTGTGATGGATGACGCCGGAGTTGGTTGAAGTTGTTGCTTGCTGTGTTTGCGTCTGTGGTACGATTTCACGTCGTTGTCGGCGATGAGGTGGTACGTTTTATATGTTGACTTCTCACTTTGGCGCCATCATCAATTAAGTTAATAATATTACCGCTACTGTGTTATTTGTGGCGTTTGGATTGGAATACACATCCACGCCATCACCTCGTGTGTCTGTTGATGGCAACCGTCCGCAAAGTGGCCACCACGAAATGTGTCAGTCCAATTGCAATCGCACCGACATCGAAAACACTGGTTGTTTTGTATTGTTTGCATTCGATTTCGATTGAAATGAAATAGTTTCGCATATTGCATAGTGTGTACATAGGCATGTACGGATGCATCCTGCTTTGTATCCTTAAATTGAAACGGCAGTTCCAGTTCCTGAATTTCCTGTTCTGTCGTTTTCTGCTTTTGGAATCTGTCTTGCTGTACTCAAAGTACACATGTACACTCGTAAGATAAAATCAATTTCGTATGACAAATATTTACATTGTTTCGATTAACATTTCAATTTATAGTGGGAACAGCTTTGTGACATGTGCGCCGCGAAATTCACTCATGTGTGCAATTAGGTAATAAACTCGTATTTCCATTTTTGCGAACTGCCATTTATTTTTTCTTGGTTTCTGAACACTAATTGATTGACTATTTAGTTTCCATTTAAGCGTATAAATACTTTTCAAATTTATTATTCATTATTCACTTATAATCTTCTAAGACATTTCATCAAATTAACGTTGTTTTGTATTTGTTCTCTTTGCAGGTAAGTGTTTTGGTTGTTGTGACTAGAATTTATTGACTGGGTTGATGTCAGATAAGTATTTTGCCAATTAAGAATGCGTAACAATCCCTAAACATAAATGAGGCGTAGAGAGGGAGTGCGCTCTTTTTCCGCTCGCTCGTCCAACAGCAATCCTGAGCAAGCCTTTTTTTTGCAACTCGGGCACGATTCCAGTTGATGTCGATTGCGTTTTTTAAAAGTAAAATTTTAAAATCTGAAAATAGGAAAAAAATAATATTTCAAAATCTGAAAATAGAACTCGTTCACGATTTTAAAATGCATAATCGCCAGCGAGTTCAAACATAGCGAATCGCGCGTCCAAATTTTTATGGTATTGTCATCTCTGCCAGCTCTGGAAGTGCGCGTGTAATCTTTAATTGTTTTATTTTTGGTTTAATTTGATTTATCAGGGGATAAGCAAACACGCTTTGTGCTGTGCTGTGTGATAATGATGAAACAAAAATTTGACTTTAAGTTTCTAATCACATTTTTATTGCTTGTAAATGTTACTTTTTTGTAAATTTTGCTATTTTCGCCAGAAGAAACAAATTTTTCATATTCATAATTTTGGCGTCACATTCTGGTATTATCTGCTCTTTTCCCTCGCTCCCGAAGTATGTTTCGACTCGCTCGTGAGCGAGCGCATAGAAGTAAAAGTAGATAGCGATCGATTCGAAAAGTAAAAATCTTACTCAAGAGTTCATATTTTTTTAAACTAGGATTTCGAATTATAAAACGAACGAATTATTGAAGATTCGGGTCGGTAGTTGAGTTTTCCCGTACCTTGGAATATTTTATTCAAGTTTACATTATTTTGTCCCATACCTGACCAACCGATTGTCCCACTTTTCGATGTCTTATACCGCAGTGAATCTCAATCCGCGTTTTAGAAAAATATCAGTCTATGCGCCGTTTTTTTACCTTTGAAGATAGTAAAATATAATTTAGTTTAAAAGATATTTCTACTCGGGATGACAGTGGCCATTGTTAGTGAAAAGTTTGAAAGTTCCGAAATGAGAGCATTTTAAAAGAAAAATATTTAAAAAAAAAATTCAAATAAACAAATTTTAAATATTCAGAGGATCACCAACCTCAAACGCCTGCAAGGTAAAATTTGTCTTTTTTTTTACTTTTCCATAATCAGCTGTTTTTTCGTGTCATCAGCATTTTAAGAATAACAAATATTCGGCCCTGTTCTGTAAACAGAATCCAGACAAACGTACAACGGCTCTTTTTTTGCCTTTAAGACACCACCCAACCAAGGGTGATCCTTTCGGAGCAAAACTACGACTTCAATGTCTTACGTTCTGAGGTTCCGACCGTCAATTCGAATGATAGTAACTTAAATAATTCGACGGGGGTTTCTTGTCGATTTTTCTGCATATTAATTTGGTATTTCTGTTTTTTTAGCGTCTAATTTATTTCGTTACGGGAAAAATATTTAAATAAATCCCAAAACAAACAAATTTAACAACTGAAAAATACGCTGGGGTCGCCGACTCCAGAGGCCGTATTTTTGTTTACTTTTCGGCAATCAGTGCTATTACTTAACATTTTATGTCTGACGGGACAGCCTAATAAGCAGTCTCGGCCCTGTTCTGCATTCAGAATCATTTTGAATCAGAATTTTCTTTCAGAATAAAAAGAATAAAACATGAAATATTTTTGTTCTGAATTGTTTGTTTTTAAATTGACAAGGTATTTGCATTCTAATTCAAAACTCATATTTTTCTTCTGAATTGATTTACAGAAACCCAAAAATTCTGAAACGTTTTGTTTGTCTGGATTCTGTACAGAACAGAATAGGGCCGAATATATATATTTTAAATCTTATTATTTTAAATGTTAACTTATTGATTAAAAATAACAAATCCCGTATTTTGGTCCAAAATTCCGCTTTTCGATCAAAAATGGTTGGTAAATAAGGTTACCCATACCTACCCTGACCAACTGTTTTTTTATCGAAAAGCGGGATTTTGACCAAGAAAAGCGTGTTTTTGATATTTTTTAACAAATGCGTTAACATTTAAATAAATAAAATACAAAATTTAAAAATAGTGTAAATTAAATTTAAAAATAAAATATATATTTTTCGATTTATTAATCTTTTATTATCTGTGGTCACAAACAATAACAGCCTAACTCGAGTTAGGCAAAAATTGAAAAAAAAAATTGTGAGAAGTCACCGTGCTGAAATAAGCAACTCTTTTTTGTTAAGAAGTAAGTAAAAGGATTCGTTTCCTTCTTATCTGTAACAAAGTTATCACAAAAACTCCGACTCCTGATTTCCAGTAAAGATATTAAACTTTAAACTGCTCTCCCTGAATAATTTTAGAATCGACTTAAGCTGTTATTGTTTGTGACCACAGATATATATAAAAATAAGTTGTCCTATGTTCGTCATTTTATAACTCGAGAACCACTCAACCGATTTACAAACCAATACATGCGTTGGAATCGACTACTTTCACTGATGGTTTAAAACAACTGATGGTTTAAAACCACAAAATTTGTGAATTTCGGGACTCAATTCTGAGAATTGCACGTGAAAGTCTCCCCAAAAATAAGAACTTCTGCATCATTCGTTTTGTCAAGTTGGTTGCATTAATAATTTACTGGCCATATGAATTGTTTGCTCAAGGTGGATTTTTAGCCCTTTTTCTATATTTTATCTCGGTTATATCTCGGTATACCGTACGGAATGTCTCTTTTGTGTCTGAAGCAAAGTTGTAGATATTAGTGGTCTTCATGAAAGCTCGAAAGAACCTCGTAAACTCCAAAACATCGTAAACTTGCACAGCAAACGTCAAAACAAACAAATTTACTATACAAAGCGACTTGCCCAAAAGTGGAAAGTTTTCGAGGCAAATTTGCTGCGCAAACGTGGGATGGAGAAACGTGTGAACTTTTGACATTTCGTTGTCAGCTGACTAGGATGGATAAATAAGGTGATAGCACTAGAACAGTAGAAAAAGTACACATACATAATACATCCATCCTGGTCAGCTGATATGGTTTTGAGTACAAATACGCTGAGCAACTTTACTTGGTGCCTCATGCAACGGTGCGAGGGAAACTTGCGCTGAGCAAAAGTTCTCGGCTTTCACGTTTGCATGAATGCCGCTATTGATTAGGAGAAAAAAATGCGGAACAAACCTAACAATTGTTTTCTCCCATTTTTCACCTTTTTTGCTCAATAACTGGATCACTTCATTTTAATCATAGCATACTAATCAAACTAAGCACTAGCAGTATGATTTTCATTAGCATTTATGTAAATCTAAACGCAAACAATAAATATTTGAACAAAAATCTTTCGTCAGGGCCTTAATTTTGGCCACAGATTATGTCGAAAAAGGCAGCGTATGTGAAAGTGGCATACATGATCAGGCCAAAAGTGAACCGAATAAAAGTCTAAAAATTTCCGCCTGAACAGGTAATTAGAATAAGAGAATTTTTTTGAAGGCCAAATGACGTGGCCAACTTTCAGAAACTAAACTGATTAACTCTTTTACTTTTTTTATTGACTATTTTTCAACATATTCCTCCAACTGGCTCTATGCTTCGCCTTTTCTCGCCAGTGGGTATCACCAAGGATACGGAGGGATTGTTCTGCCTGGTATTTCCAGCAGTGGCTTGGTCTTCCTCTTTTCCTGCTTCCATCGGGTACGTTATCGAAAACCTTTCGCGCTGGCTCATCTCCGTCCATTCTCATAACAGTGCCTAGCCAACGCAATTGGCCTAATTTGATTTTGATATTTTGGTGTCTGGGAGTTAAACTAATGTACCCAGTACCCAGATTAATCCGCACCTCTCGACAACTGGAAAATTAGATACTTCTACCCAAGAACAAAAAAAAATTGGTTTATATGTCCTTAGCTATTTCGCACACTAATTAAATCAATGATTTTAAAAACCACGTGGTTCTTGTACACGGAAATTATCCTAACGGTACTTTTCATATGGGTAATATTTGTGCCCAAAAAACAGTGTTGCCATATTGAAAACACATTATTCTAACGAACAGATCTGGCCATCATTTATGAAAAATTTTTAAACTTTAAATTTGACGCGATTTTAAGGGATAACAAGATATTGGCCAATTACTTCAAATTCGAAACCCGATATCAATGAAACGACATAACATATCTAAAAAAATACTTTAAACGCTGTGTAATCGACTGTTTCCCATCATATGTTATTCGTATGTTATTGTGTAAGCAAATCCAACATCAAGTTCAAGCATTTTTGGCCACGCTCGCGACATAGTGCGCCAACATGCGGAAATTAGAAAAACCGTACCTAATATCGGAAAATCGGAGATGATAAAGTCAACGTCTTGTGGTTTCATATAGATTTAGCTATGAGCCCCGAGCCGAATTTTGTGGAATTCACACAACTGTTAAGGCCAACTTAGTTGAGTCTATTGAAATCAGTTGTAATCACTGATCCCATCCATTTGACCTTTAAAGACTTTAAAAAGGCACTCCATTGGAATTATCCATTCGAATTATATTCATTGGTAAAGTGTAAAATCAGTGAGTGCAAAACTAGAACACGCACAGCTCACTGGTTTGTAAGAAGCTCTCCCTAATCCTTTGATGGGATGTAACGGGAAACCATTTTTTTTTATTTTTTTTTTTAAGTGTAAAATATTAACGTCAAACTGACCTATAACGATTTCTACAAATTTCTTTTATTAAAACATTTGTTAATTTTTACGAAATTAATTAATTTTTTCCCTAAAAATAATTCAGTAACATGTATTTACAGTTTTTTTTTTCATTTAATGCAATTACATTTTAATTCATTCGGTCCGGTTCCCATGTGCATTTGTTATAATCGAATCGATTTTGAAACCAACATGTTGGTACACTCTGACTTTAAATCAACGAGTGAAACAATTTCACGGTGCAACACAGAACAAGATTGTTTATCGACAAATTGGTCGCAACCATTTTTGGTAGTACACCCTGTAATAAAGTCATTAACGTTTTGAAAATGTCAGAATCTGGCAGTGTAGTTGAAGCAAATTTCGCTGACAATATCGAAAAATAAATGCACTCACATACATTTTGCTCACGTGTTTTAGCGGCCATAAGTCGTCAGATCTGTAAAGTGACTATTGTATTAATGTTAATAAGATATTCATAATTAAGACATATTTACTTAATTGGATTCAACAGCGTCGCAATTTCGAACACCCGAGTGACTCATAAGTGTCGGCAACTGTTTTAAATGAAACAAACGTATTTCCCCGACCCATCAAGTGTAGGACCGCTCGTCTGTCATACACACTCTTAGTACAGCAGTTATTATAAACTGATGATGTATCTTTCGTCTCGATCGAACGTTATACATCCATATGTACGTACATTAGGGTGACTCGCAAAACATTTTCACGGGTTACCAACTCTGAGTTGTTTTTTTTTAGGATTTTCAAAATTTTTTGGTTTGGGCATAATCTCACGAACCTAAACAGTTTTGAAAACACCTCTAGATTAGGTTAGGAAGAAGTGGCTGACACTAGTGGTACGGGATGTTATATCTTTGAACCTGTAATTTAACCTAGTATGGTTATGATGCTTGATCGCGATATTCCAGGAAGTGGCTGAAGGAGAAACGTACATTACTCCCTGGCGACCCAATTAGTACTCTGCAAAAAGGTTCTAAAGCGACCCCTAGATGATCAATATATATACGTCAATATATTGATCAATAATTGACATTGTACAATAATATTAATATTGAAAAATTGTGCAATATATTGAGTCAATCCAAAACAATTTGATTTTTATTGTGCAATCTAGTAATATTGCGCAATACTGGTTCTGTTCTGTGTTAACAGTATTGGAGTAAACTTCTACCGTGGCTACAAAGGGAAAAGATGAAAGCAAAGTCCAGACCCAGCTCCTTACAATAAACTCAAACCCTACTTTGCCATCCAGTTAGGAGCCACCAACGTAGAAACCTAAATACCATCTATAATCTGGTATGCGTCCCTTCAAGTCCTGCCTTTCTGGTATATGAGGAAGAAGTTTGTGGGTGTCATGTAATTCACTTCTAGTGTGGATAGTCGCAGATCCTCAAAATCGTCCCATGATCATATAGGCTGGTGATCCATGGCGTGGAATGTCTTTGGCGGATTGATTGCCGATGTTGCAGACATTTTTCTTCCTAGAAAATCTAGTGGTAACAGGTGGAGGATAACTCCTAAACCCTCGGTAGGGGTTGTGCGAAGAGCAACCGCAATACATATTTTGTTTTTTAAGGAAATATTTGTTCGACTTTCATCTAACTAAAATAGGAAAATTATAAAAGATCATATGCTCTAAAGCCCCATGGAAATCTTTAAGAAATATCTATTAATCCTAGAGAGAATGGAAATTGTATAGTAATTTTTGAGAAATTTTTCATAGTTTCCACTTTAGAATTGAAATAAATCCTGTGTTTACCCCTCGATTATTGTTTCATTTCGTACATGGGCAAAATTAATTATATGTCAACTGTAATTTGTGGTTTAATTTAAAAATTCCCAAAATGTAAAACCTCAGGCAATTGCAGTTATTTTAACAACATTTGCTTGATACGTGTATGTGAAAATATATTTGGTTTTCAAGTATTTTGCTAGAGAGCGCGAAGCCTTTCGGGGTGACGAAGGCTGAGTTGCGTAAATCAGCGGAATCGGCCCACAGAGCCCTGTGGAACCAGGAAGCAGTAGGCAGGATGACAACGACCCTATGGGAAGATCCAGATGGGCCGAGGACAAAAGGTTTGGTGAAACTGGGTGAAACTCCCAAAATGATGGGAGTCTTAACGGAGCTAGAACTGATTCCTCCCAAACGAAATCTCAGATAACTGAAGTTCGTTTGTGGACTGTAGTTTGGAGAAACGAACTTCTGTAAAGCCATACATGTCATTTCGGTTGAGAGAACCGAAAAATGTAAGCAAAAAGCAAACGAGTTATGAAAAATATAAGCTGAAAAAACGGTTACACCAAACGAGTTCTAGTTACTCCAAACTAAAAAAACGTTGGCGAGAACTGAAAAACGTTTGCAGGAAACGAGTTATGAAAAATTAGAGCTGAAACGAAAAATGGTTCCACCAACTGTTCTTCCGATTACAGCAACCGAGTTGTAGTTACTGTAAACTAAGAAAAAAATTTGCGAGAATTGATAATCGTTTGCAGTAAACGAGTTATGAAAAATTAGAGCTGGAAAAACGTTTGCGAGAAACATTATTTATGGCTTCCTAAGCTCTTTTTTATTTAAATTTGCAACTTTTGTGATTTTGCTTTTACGCATAGTTTGTTTTAAAAAAGTTGGAATTTTTGTCTATTTTTTCACTGTCTACTTACACGGCTGTCTCGCTTTGCATTCAAATAACAACTAAAAGCGCAGCAAACTACAACGCCTCAATTGTCCGTCCAAGATATATTGACAAGGTAGAAGCATTAGAGTATGTTATCACTTTTATGTGCATGCATGAGTGTGTATGCCAACGAGTGGAGAAGAATGTCAGTCGACAGAATGAGAGATATTTACGTTCTCCGTAATCTGTGCTCTCATTAGAAAAATTACTAATTTCAGTTATCGCAAACGTTTTTTAAATTTGCGGCAAATTTAATTTTGTACACGTTTGATGCAAACGGGAGAACTCTTTTGCAACAACATGATACATACGAGTTTGCGATATACGAGTTTATTTGGGAGAACTACATGAACGGTTGCGATTAATAAATTAATACAAATCAATCAAAGTATTGTTGCGGCAACCGAGCATTAAATTTTTTTTTTCTTTGCGTGCATGTAAGACAGTGAGACGATGGAAAGATTATTGTGTCAATGCCCGGTCTTCACACAAGCTAGATTCAGGTATCTATCGGACATTATAATACCGGACATGACCAATCTTGTGGGAATGAACTGGAATATTTTGACGAATGTCGTTAATAGCACCGAATTCCTATGACAAGTGGCCGTCGGTGGTGCAATGGTTAGTGTGCGCGGCTCTTGTACATGAGATCCTGGGTTCGAACCCTGCTCTGTTCAACTTTCGGCGGCGGTCACCTCGCATAGTGACGGCGACACTATCGAGTATATAGCCATGAAAAACCTTCTCAAAATACCGTTCGGAATCGGTGTAAAACTGTAGGTCCCAATCAGTGAGTGAAAACTGGAAAGCGCACAGCTCAGTGATTGTGAGAACTTCTCCCCGGTCCCTTCATGGGATGTAATGGGAAACCATTTATTTTATTTTATAGACATTAGTAGGGCAAATTGAGAGCGCACAACAGGTCGAATCAGCGACTTAAGTGTATGTCTACGGACATGGGCAGGATTAGAGTGTTTCTTTAACACTCTGCATCGCACACCTGTTTTCAAACTAACTAACTAAGTATTTCTATGTGTGTACATTATATGGCTTTTTTAATTTTCGATAAAAAGAATTATACTAGGAACTTTGTGAGACTTCGGGAAAGCCCGGGGATTTGTTTTCGACATAGAGTAATTCATATACCTATATAACGATTTCTCTCAGTAAATTTACGAAGTTTGGTGTGGTTGCATATGGGCGTTGGATGTTGAAAAAAATTGCTTCAATAATACCAGACATAGGCAATGGTTCAAACCAACCAACAAGAAAACAGCTACGGCATTTCGTTTTGTGCTTTAAAATTTTTGTGTAAATACACCACAAATATATACTAAGTCCAAAATACGTTTAAATTTCACAGTTTTTAAGCAAACATACATTACATTTTTCACTGGCAAAAATTCAAATTGTGATACAGCCTAGTCAGTGACGGAAGTATCTATAAAGTGATTATATAGTCCTAAGATGAATTTGGTCCGCAGATATTTGGGGTCTAATATGACTCCATCCATGTGACTCCTCATTCGCACTGGAAAATATTTTTCCTGATTTCGTATTAAATGTCCCAAAAAAATCTAGTGTTCGCATTGGGGTTTTTTCCTGATTTGATTAAAAGCAAAGCGCATTTTTCTTTGCCTGGTATTTCCACAAATGTTTTCCAAGAATAAAAGGAAACAGAAAACCAATAAGTGTTCGAACTCACGGGCGATGTGTTAACACCTTTTTGTTACACGGTACCTGTTCGATTTCTATTAACACATTAGTAAATGTTACATTGGAAAATAAAAAACAGCGTTCAATCATATAATGATGTTTCATTTAAATAATATTAATACTTAAATTTATTTAAAGACAAGTGCAATTACATGTGTCATTATTTTCTTGCTTAATACTTTTTGTTTTATTCCCACAAAAAACAAAGAGAATGCAAAACAACAGACCCATGTACTCGTACATACATTGTGTTATGTTCGTAAGCTTACGAGTAGCATGACTTTGTCTTTTAAGACAACAATTCGCTGCCGCTACATCAATACCATCATACTTATTTTCAGGCAGAGAATATTGTTGTACAACAACCACGTATTATTTTCAATGCTAACGCTGCACAGCTAGATAATGCTGTGTGCTAATGCTGTGTGTTGTTTGCATGTGTTGACTTTGTTAGATTATACCCAACACATCAAAAAGTATATAAAATATATGGTTGAGAAACATGAAATGCCCAAGAATTGAGAAAAATAAATATGTAAGTCGGCTATGTGCGCCGCGATTAAAATGGTTGTAAACAAACGTACTATTCGTGCGTAGTACGCATTTTTTTCTGATTCTCAGAAAAATAAAAAAAATACCCGATTTGTCGTCTGTCAAAACAAATGGGAAATCAGACAAATTTTCTTGATTTCTGCTTAAAATCAACAAAATTGGCAAAATCAAGAAATTTAATGCCAGTGCGAATGGTGTATTACACTTTTTTCGGATCAAATGAAATGTATACTGCACCCATCCATGGCTGAGGATATAAAAGTGGCAATATCTCTAGTAAATATTTATAGAGACGTTTTTTATAATGTTTCGTGGCATTTTTGGATCTACTTGAGCTCCTCATCCTCATTACAGAGCCGCAAAGTCAAAAATTCTATTTAAAAATAATTAGTTGTGTATACACGCTAAGATAAATTCAGTTACGCCTAAACGAGATTTCAGATAAATTTGTTTTGTTTGAGAATGTAATTGCGACAACGAACATTTGTGGAATAAAACACATAATTTCCCTTGTGATAAATAAATACAATAATTTACGAGAACGTTTACAGCAAATGATACACGGTAACTTTAAACCCAAAAAACGTTTATGAAAAACAAAAATCGTTTTAATTGACAGTGGTTTCGTTGACCACAAACGAGTTTCAGGAACTCCTAACGCAAAAAAAACTACGAGAATCAAAATATTTTTATGTAGACTTATATTTCGTTTAATAGTTCGTCAAAATGATTTTTTTTAGAGGAATATTTTTCGATTTCCTTTGAGCTATACAGATCAATGGTTTTTCTGCAATTAGCAAAAATATTTTAATCAGACGGAACCAGGATTTGAACTCGCGTCATTTTTGGGGTTTGTGACTCTTCTGACCAGCACCTTAGCGTTCTGCCAGTGTTCGTCTTTCCCTCCTCTTTCTATCTCTCTCCTCTTTCTATATCTCGTAGGGCAAATTGAGAGCGCACAACAGGTCGAATCAGCGACTTAAGTGTATGTCTACGGACATGGGCAGGATTAGAGTGTTTCTTTAACACTCTGCATCGCACACCTGTTTTCAAACTAACTAACTAAGTATTTCTATGTGTGTACATTATATGGCTTTTTTAATTTTCGATAAAAAGAATTATACTAGGAACTTTGTGAGACTTCGGGAAAGCCCGGGGATTTGTTTTCGACATAGAGTAATTCATATACCTATATAACGATTTCTCTCAGTAAATTTACGAAGTTTGGTGTGGTTGCATATGGGCGTTGGATGTTGAAAAAAATTGCTTCAATAATACCAGACATAGGCAATGGTTCAAACCAACCAACAAGAAAACAGCTACGGCATTTCGTTTTGTGCTTTAAAATTTTTGTGTAAATACACCACAAATATATACTAAGTCCAAAATACGTTTAAATTTCACAGTTTTTAAGCAAACATACATTACATTTTTCACTGGCAAAAATTCAAATTGTGATACAGCCTAGTCAGTGACGGAAGTATCTATAAAGTGATTATATAGTCCTAAGATGAATTTGGTCCGCAGATATTTGGGGTCTAATATGACTCCATCCATGTGACTCCTCATTCGCACTGGAAAATATTTTTCCTGATTTCGTATTAAATGTCCCAAAAAAATCTAGTGTTCGCATTGGGGTTTTTTCCTGATTTGATTAAAAGCAAAGCGCATTTTTCTTTGCCTGGTATTTCCACAAATGTTTTCCAAGAATAAAAGGAAACAGAAAACCAATAAGTGTTCGAACTCACGGGCGATGTGTTAACACCTTTTTGTTACACGGTACCTGTTCGATTTCTATTAACACATTAGTAAATGTTACATTGGAAAATAAAAAACAGCGTTCAATCATATAATGATGTTTCATTTAAATAATATTAATACTTAAATTTATTTAAAGACAAGTGCAATTACATGTGTCATTATTTTCTTGCTTAATACTTTTTGTTTTATTCCCACAAAAAACAAAGAGAATGCAAAACAACAGACCCATGTACTCGTACATACATTGTGTTATGTTCGTAAGCTTACGAGTAGCATGACTTTGTCTTTTAAGACAACAATTCGCTGCCGCTACATCAATACCATCATACTTATTTTCAGGCAGAGAATATTGTTGTACAACAACCACGTATTATTTTCAATGCTAACGCTGCACAGCTAGATAATGCTGTGTGCTAATGCTGTGTGTTGTTTGCATGTGTTGACTTTGTTAGATTATACCCAACACATCAAAAAGTATATAAAATATATGGTTGAGAAACATGAAATGCCCAAGAATTGAGAAAAATAAATATGTAAGTCGGCTATGTGCGCCGCGATTAAAATGGTTGTAAACAAACGTACTATTCGTGCGTAGTACGCATTTTTTTCTGATTCTCAGAAAAATAAAAAAAATACCCGATTTGTCGTCTGTCAAAACAAATGGGAAATCAGACAAATTTTCTTGATTTCTGCTTAAAATCAACAAAATTGGCAAAATCAAGAAATTTAATGCCAGTGCGAATGGTGTATTACACTTTTTTCGGATCAAATGAAATGTATACTGCACCCATCCATGGCTGAGGATATAAAAGTGGCAATATCTCTAGTAAATATTTATAGAGACGTTTTTTATAATGTTTCGTGGCATTTTTGGATCTACTTGAGCTCCTCATCCTCATTACAGAGCCGCAAAGTCAAAAATTCTATTTAAAAATAATTAGTTGTGTATACACGCTAAGATAAATTCAGTTACGCCTAAACGAGATTTCAGATAAATTTGTTTTGTTTGAGAATGTAATTGCGACAACGAACATTTGTGGAATAAAACACATAATTTCCCTTGTGATAAATAAATACAATAATTTACGAGAACGTTTACAGCAAATGATACACGGTAACTTTAAACCCAAAAAACGTTTATGAAAAACAAAAATCGTTTTAATTGACAGTGGTTTCGTTGACCACAAACGAGTTTCAGGAACTCCTAACGCAAAAAAAACTACGAGAATCAAAATATTTTTATGTAGACTTATATTTCGTTTAATAGTTCGTCAAAATGATTTTTTTTAGAGGAATATTTTTCGATTTCCTTTGAGCTATACAGATCAATGGTTTTTCTGCAATTAGCAAAAATATTTTAATCAGACGGAACCAGGATTTGAACTCGCGTCATTTTTGGGGTTTGTGACTCTTCTGACCAGCACCTTAGCGTTCTGCCAGTGTTCGTCTTTCCCTCCTCTTTCTATCTCTCGTGTGAACGGCTTTATTCCACTAGAAACATGTTTTTCTTTCTTACTTTGAAAGTAATCTAGTTATGCCTTGTTCACGCTGCCACGAAATTGACAATTTCGGATTGAAATTGTTGAACGAATTGAATTGTCGAACGAAATTTTGAGCAATTTCGTTGAAAAATGACAACTGTTTGTTTACAAATATTGCCATAGTAAAATTTTAGTGCCTGGGCACAATAACCAAAATTCTGTTTAGAAATGAATGAAAACAATAAAATAAATGAATGGTACCTGAACTTTAACATGAATCACTGATTCGCCACGGTTTATAGTTTATTTTCACTAGCCTATTTCGATGTACACTTAAAATTTCAATCTGATGAATGAGGCGGTATACAGTTGTTTTGTTTTTTGTTGTAGTTTTAGTAACCACGTGTTCGGTGAACGAAGCCGACCCATAATTATGGACGGCGTTGAAGCTACAAAAAAAATTAATCGACGGCGGCAACTGAGTTTTTATTAAATGTAATTTTTCGGCAGACGTTACTTTTAGGTTCATCTCGTTGGTTGTGTAATAACTTTAGATATTTTTTTTAGTAATTCGGGCCTGTAAATGCAGCCTAATTGATAATATCGGCTAACATTTTAAGTCGAAGCATGCTTTAAAGACGGCGGCGTGAACTTCAATAAAAATATCTACGACGGCGGCACACCAGAAAATTTTCTGTCGGCTTCGTTCTCTTGCATATGTGCAAAAAAGAGTACTAAGTTAATTTTCTTGAGTAAAAACAGCGTTGTATACGACAATTTCAAGTCAATTTCAACGAAATTGTCGTAAATATCTCAATTTCGTAGTTGTCAAAATATATGCGAAATTGAGCAATTTCAACTCAATTTCGGCCCAAATTGCGAAAGACTTCAATTTCGCGGCAGCGTGAACAAGGCATTATACAACATAAGGGGCGTTTTTTTCGTAACTTATACACGTTAACTCATACAATATGAAAACCTGCACGTTGACATGTATAATTTTAGAAGTTGAGAATAACCCCGATAAAAGTGTTACCAAGTTCGACTTAGTTGTATGGGAAATATAAATTTTATGTCATTCCATTTCTCATATTTCCACGACATTTCGAAAATTATGATGTAAATATAAGGGGTAGTTAATTTTTTCGAAAATTATGATGTATAATTTTAGAAGTTGAGAGTAACCCCGATAAAAGTGTTACCAAGTTCGACTTAGTTGTATGGGAAATATAAATTTTATGTCATTCCATTTCTCATATTTCCACGACATTTCGAAAATTATGATGTAAATATAAGGGGTAGTTAATTTTTTTAACAAAATATTTAAAAAGTTGTATAAAATATTATTGGATTCTTCTTCTTCATGAAGAAGGATTCCAAGGCAATACCAAACAACTAAAGCAAAACTAAAAGGAAGTAAAGTGAAGAAGGAAGCCTGTACCTTACCATAACTCGACAAGATTCACAAGAACACCTTCGGCTCTGTCTACTTGCTGGTCATTATATAATTTTTTGATACACTTTGCTTATTTTTTAGTACACATTTAAGGACCTTTATGTACTTTTTTGATATAGTTTACGCACCAATTACTACACTTAAAGTAATGTTTGGGTTGCATTTGATGGTACAATTGATGAAATTTTATGTACTTTTAGGTACATATAAATGATGAATGTTGTTTTTGGTACATTTTATGTACTTTGTGAATAAATAGCACACCGATCCGCATACATTACTTCAATCCATTTTCTCTTACCTGTCTTCAGTACAGCGTTTCCAAACAATAAAACTTTTCAAGCAATGTGAATGCAGAATAACCACCTCATATATTACATTGTTTTCTTTAGTATTTTGATTTGGTTTTGACTTTTAAATAAACAAATTGACAAATAAAAATAAAAAATTATGGGATGAAGCCAAGTTGAATATTCTCAACGTCTATGCGTTTGTTTCGTAACAGTTGATGTTAACTTATATAGGTTACGAAAAAACGCCCCTATAATTACTATTTATAATTTCTACGTCTAGTACTCGTCCACATGGTTCCGACTGTTTAATATTTTTTGGTAATGCTATGTAAAGTATTTCAATGGAAGTATTTCAAAGGAAATCGAAAAATATTCCTCTAAGAAATAATTTCCAATCGAGTTATTAGTTTTGGTTTAAGATAATTCCATTATCATTAGGGCGAAAAAAATACATTACGAATCAAATGTTTATTTATAAGTTACACTGAATTTTGGGAAAAAAAATGTTTAAACCTACATGGCACCACCTCTTGATATCATACATTCAGTAAGAAACGCCACTTTGAAATATGTATTGTACGAGTATAACTGATTTTTTCCATAGAACGAAATTTAAAATAGAAAATATGCATTATACTCATTCCTCCACTTTCTGCAAATATTTCGATAACTATCTATATTCCTGGAAAGTGGAAACTACATTTTCTAATATATCTCTAAGAGTCGATTGCCATGCACAATATTTTATTCCCAGTTTTATAGAAAAATATAGTAAAATAATACAAAAGACCCTTAATACTTTGTAGGGTAGCCCTTATTTATTATGACATTGGCCAATCTCTGTGGTAAACTTGTTCGTCATGTTCGTCACTATTTCTTGACGTTTTAGTTTTTAAATGTCATTCGACATCTGGACATTAGTTTTCAATTGAATATAAGTTTGAACTTCGTGGTGGCCAGACGAAAACATTGATATGCTTATCCATAAACCATTGCTTCACAACTCGTAAAGTATGCTTAGGATCGTTGCCCTGCTAGAAAATATATGTAACTGACATGTTTTCTAACGAAAGTGGTTCAGTTGCATTTTCCAGTATATTTTTATATTGTTGTTGGTGGCCATACCAACTAAATTCATCCCATACC
Source organism: Phaonia tiefii (assembly GCA_963931995.1). NCBI lineage: Eukaryota > Metazoa > Arthropoda > Insecta > Diptera > Muscidae > Phaonia > Phaonia tiefii. The sequence goes on along the minus strand of OZ008371.1, from coordinate 95,880,510 downwards.
ATCACATGTCCTCCTCCGTCTTTAATGGTCTTTATGGTGGATCTAGGATCCAACGATTTGTTTAGTGACTGTCTTACGTAAGCTTTTCCATCCGAACCAAACAAATTAAACTTTGAATATTTATACCCTCACCCATAGGAATGGGGGAGCCATATTAGACCCTTAGTATCTTTGGACGAAATCCGTTTTAGGACTTTTTAAGGCGTTTGAGCCATGTCCCTCTGTCTGGCTGGCTTGCTGGTCAACACGGTAACTGCCGTAAATAATTATCGATCACAGCGATAAATAATTATCGATCACAGCGATAATTGTCAGTGACTATTATTTGTCAATACTGAGTTTGGGATTGAAAATGGGCCTTTTGACCACGCCCCTTCTTGTAACGGGTCCGCCAAATAACTTTTTTTTTTTTAAATGCTATAAAAAAAAACTACTGAATATTTTCTCAAATTTCTTTGTTTATTTGAAAGTACAATCCTTCCGGTTAATATTGGAAAATAATTTCATTCAAATGGCTGCCTCGGCTGGCCATGCAGTAGCCTACACGATCGGTCCAATTTTTAAGCACGTTATCGATTGTGTGTCGGCGTAACTCTTATCTTTGAGGGCACCCCACAAATAATAGTCCAACGGTGTCAAATCGCAGCTCCGAGGTGGCCAAACGACATCAGCTCTGCGGCTGATAATGCGATCTTCAAAAACAGGACGCAAAACATCGAGTGTAGCTTTGACTGTGTGGCACGTAGCGCCGTCCTGTTGAAACCAAATGTTGCCAATATCCGCCTCTTCAATTTTTGTGAACAAAAATTCGTTCAACATGGCCCGATAACGATCGTCATTGACTGTAACGGCCACTCCTTGCTCATTTTCGAAGAAAAATGGCCCAATTATGCCTCTGGACCAAAATCCGCACCAAACAGTGACTCGTTTTGGGTGCATCGGCTTTTCAATGTATGCGTGCGGGTTTTTTGTGCCGCAAATGCGACAATTTTGCTTGTTTACATACCCGCCAAGATCAAAATGAGCTTCATCTGAAAAGATGATTTTTTTTTGGCAAAATCGGCATCTTCTGTAAGTCGATCGCAGGCCCATTTTTCCCATATTTCCCAGCGTTGTTCAAGGGTATACACAACCATATTCGTTCAGCGGAAGGATAAAACTAATTATCTGTCAAATCAGACATGAGCTAAGTGTTACCATTCACGAAATAAGCACTAGTTGAAAACAAAAACGGTAGATGGCGGACCAATCTTGATGAAAGTTTGTACTCTCCTACAGAATATGACCTGTTTTGCCACGCCCGGTTGATCGACACGATAACTTTGGTAAACTACAATTGATCTTAATAAAATTCAGTACTAGCCAATATTTTGCTAAAAGTTACTGTGTAAATAATAACTGACTATTGTGTCACGCCCAGTTTCGTACCTCCCATACAAAAGTTGGGCGTATTTCCGGTTTGCCGACTCGACATATCCAATAAATCATAACCGATCTTAATAAAATTTGGTACTGATCAAAATTTTGGCAACAACTTGTCATGTCCATTTTTGTACCTCGCATAAAAATATTGGGAGGGAAACTAACTAATTTGAGTATTCAATAATATTTAGCGCAATGTCAATCTGCTATTGAATATGGTCACTTTTGAGAATGGGCGTTTTTATTTAACAGAACTCCCACGCAATGGATGACTTAGGGTGAGGGTATGATTAAGTCGGTTCACCCGACTGAAACTTATGTATGTACTGGTTTGTGTTAGGTTTAATTCAGTAAGTTTCAATTCGAATCAAATACGAGTGTGTACTACTAGATATATAATTAATTCGGGATATTTCATTCATAAATATTTGACACCGTTTCCGAGTGCATTAACACATTTAAATTTGATGGTACCGCTTTCTATTTGATGTCTAGAAAGCAATAAACACGATTTTCAGCGAAATCGTTTCAGTTATAGAAAAAAAAATTCGGATTCACCATTTCGAAAATAGTTTTGTTTGAAAGCTACAGCATAACGTTAAACATTTGATATTGTTTGCAGCCATATTGGATTTGGCGTTTCAAGTGTTATATTGGATAGCAAAGCTCCCCCATTAACCGACTGCGAAACACCCTAACATTTATTAAAATGTGCGACACTATTTAAAATATGCGACACTATATTGAATACTTCATATTGATTTTCTTTATAGCAACAGATTTAGATGCAGAGGCCGTGAAACCCTTTCTAAAAAAATATTTTCATATCGGAACTCAATTAGAAGTTTTCGCCGCCATTTTACGTTTTATAATTTAAATCTTTTTTTCGATACCGTCGGACCCGAAAACTCTAGGAAAAATATTTGTAACTGTCAATGAAAAGTCTAAAGGCTTTTGACTGGAAAAAGAATTCGTTGTCCCAGTGTGGGTCATGGTGGCTGGCTCTAATAAAGACATGAGACTATTTCCAAACGGAAAACAGACATTGTCAGTTGCTGACCAAAAATATGAAATCCAAACAAGTATTTCGAACGCATAGCGTCATACCAAGAAGCTGGTTTGTTTGCTTGTAGTTTCGTAGATGTATTTATGAGTTCAAGCTCAAATATCAAACATATATCGGCATTGAATTGCCGATGTATCGAGACTATGATATGATATTGTTGGTTTTCCTATTCATGATTGTGACCGCTTTATACCACAAATCACTTTAGGGCGACAGTTTGATCACATTAACAGAGGCAGAAGCTGCAGCAGTGTTGGCTTTATGATATACCTATGCGAATTTCTAACCGTAATGGAATACAAAATGTTCCTTTCTCCTTTAGTGCCCCTAATTCCCACTTCAACGAGAGGCTGTTGCTGATGACTTGACACATTTTTCGCAACGACGAAAACGCACCCTCATGACCCGGTTTTACACTGATTGCAAATGTGCACTTCTCTAATGGTGTTTATTTATTGTGGAACACCAACAACATCCACGCCATGGAGGAGAAGGAACGTCTAATGCAAACGATTTTAGGTGAGGTAAACGGCACTTGTCTGAATGAAATGTGTCGCGAATGTGGGGGTGTCAATCAAAGCAGAAATATACGGCACAGTAACACAAATATACAAAAGTGGGTTACATGTAAATGTGTATGGGTTTGTAAATCTGGTTCAGGAGTGCTCAGTTTCTCAATCCGCGTAAGATTTTTTTAATTATTTCAAAACCGACATCTAAGGTCCAAGTTTTGACTCATTATTTAAATTGGTACTCAGTTGATTTTGATTTATGTTTGATCTGACCTTAACTACGAAAAGAGTTTCTCAGTGCTTTGCCAAATAATCTTAGTATCTATACAGCAACAGTGGCAAATGTCACGAAAAATAACCGGTATTCAGACATTTATTGGCTAATATCAATCTGTCGCCATTTACAAAAGAAAATTGAAATGAAATTTTAATTTTAATTTTAATTCTTGAGCAGAAATCAAGTTCCAAGTGCACTACGAGTTAAATGATACGCTTTTATTGTTGTGTCAGCCAGAATAGCGATTATAACTTTTCACATTAACAATTAAAGAAGCTTTGTGTTTGTTCTCCTTTTTGTTTTCTGTCAAAATCATATGGTCACTAGTTCACAGTTTAAATACCCATATTTGACTGTTTAAACCATAGAGTAATGACGTATAGAGTAGCCAACTCTCTCAGTAAATTGATGACAGTTGGTGTGTTGCTAATGGGTGGTTGGATGTTGAAAGTATTGCTTTAATATTAATAATACCAGATAGAGGCAATGGCTCAAACCAAGCAACAATAAATCAGCAACGGCATTTCGTTTTGTGCGTTAAATTTATTGTGTAAATACGCCACAACGAAATACTAATAATAAAATATAACAAAAAAGTTCAAAATACGTTCGAATTTCACAGTTTTACGTCAAAATTAAAAATTAAGTCAACAATTTTTGTAATTTTACCTGGTGTAAGTCAATTTACGTCAAACAACTCTCTATCGCATCGACCGCACCACGAATAGTGGGAAAGGAATTTTCAGATGAGAATAATGCCAGCTCCATATAAAATTAGTCTATGGTTTAAACAGCAATCAACTGTTATCCTAAAAAAATAATTCAGGGTTTAAATTATGTTTGATTGTTGATCAAAGATGATTAACCAGTCAAAGAGGGAGCCTAAGGGGATATTAGTATTAAATATTTGATTTCATTTTAAAATAAACATGGACAACTCCTACCTCTGCTTCGAGGGATGCATGTGACGCATATCTCTTTTGTTTTAATTGTGTAGTTGGATGCTTAACATAAAAAAAAAAATTGTGCATGAAAGTGTTCCAATGTTAGTGCTTAGTATTCTTCAAACTTGTGTATAAAGGAATTCTCATTAATATGATGAGTGTTTCTGGATATATATTTTTGTTGAATTCACCGAAAACATACCAAAAACGTCTGCTGATGAAGATCTTGGCAAGATCCGAAATAGCTATACAGACAGCCTTGGTATCTTTGGAACATTTTTATGCTCGACGTTTTTGAAAGTAGTATAAAGCTAATAAATAAGCTTTATATTATTTAAAAAGGTCTTGAGCTGAATAAATTTAGAAAATTGTAAGTTTAGAAAACAAACCGAATAAAAACTCCCGCAAGGGAAATGATGAAATGTTTATTTAAAAAATAATTTAAATTTTAAAATTTAAAAAGAAATGTTTGAAAGGCTTAATTAAGTCTTATTGAAGCCATAAAATCATTTTAAAATTTGAATAACAAAATTGTTTGCAAATGTTATTTAGAACACATATTGAAGCCTATTGAAAATATAATCAATCATGTTACCATGATTTCATTCAAATTCGAAAATCATGTCATTTATATTAACTTTTTTTTAAGAATATTTAAAATCAGTGAGTGAAAACTGAAAAGCGCACAGCGCAGTGATTGTGAGAAGTTCTCCCCGGTCCCTTCATGGGATGTAATGGGAAACCATGTATGTGTAAAATAAATAAATACCGGTTAACCGACGTCAAGTAACCAGCTCTCGGTTTGTTCGAAAATTAGGTTTTTTAAAATCTGGAACACGACACCGGTCGACACCGTTCACTGTGTTCAACTTCATTTCAGGGAAGCATAAGTATTGAATTCGCTTGTGATTAGTATATTCAAAAAACCGGATTTTCAAAAATTTCGGGTTTCGGTTTTTTGGAATATTCTCATTTTGGGGAAACCGGTTTTCGGTTAAACCGTTTTTATTAACCGGTTTCGGATTTTATGACAAAATGGACAACTATGAAAACGCTTGTCAAAATATCGTTCGGAACCGGTGTAAAGCTGCAAGTCCTAATCAGAGTGTGTGAGCATATGCCTTCATGGGATGTAATGGAAAACTAAAGGGTAGACCATGTAAAATTAGGAACTTAATTTCGCTTTAAAAATAATACTAATACACTTTTTTTCAAAATGATGATTTTACTGGTAAGGCCAATTATTGATATTTATGAATGAACACAACATTGTTCGAATGGCTTACATGACCTGCTTAACAGTACCTCATTCTATTTACTTAATTTTGCAGTACATTTTCGATGGTTTGGGCCTCTATTTCGAGTTTTAAGACCTCTAAGGGTCCGGGAGATTGTAAGAAGTTCTCCCCGGTCCCTTCATGGGATGTAATGGGAAACCATTAATTAATTAATTAAAAAGGGTCCGGGATTGTTTGCGTAACACTTATATTTTACGGCGCTCCAGAGATAATAGTCTAACGAGTTCAAAAACGCAGCTGCGAGGCGGCCAATGGACTTCCGAGTTTCGGCTGATTATACGGTTTTCGATCGACTGTGCCTATGGCTGTGTGGGTCATAGCATCGACCTGTCTTCAACTTTTGGGAACAAAAAATCGGTGAGCATGGCAAGATAACGCTAGCCATTGACGGCTTCGGCGACTCCTTGCTCATTTTCGAACGAAAATAGGCCTACGATGCCGTCATGCCACAAACCGCACCTAATAGCCACTCGTTCCGGATGCATTGGTTTCTCCTAGACGATGTGTGGATTTATCGCGCCCCATGCGCGACAATTTTGTTGGCTAACGTAACACCTGAGGCTAAAATGAGTTTCATCGGGAAATATGATTTTTCCATAAAAAAAAAGAAGTACGAGAAATGTTCAGTTCTACGAACAGTGGCGAGTTCGCACCGGACGAGCACGTACACGAGTAATTTGTCCACTAAGGTACGGATTCACGAATTGGCTTAACAAATTGTTCCACAAACTGCGTTGATGCCAGTATCAGTTGACAGTATCAGTTGAAGACTCAGAACTTTCGAAGAAAGTTTTTAATATTTGCCAATATTTTATTTAATTAATTATTTATTTTTTTCAACAAATATTCGTTTGCCACAAGTGCATTCCCCAAACGAAATTCATTTATGTGCGATTTTGTTTGGGTGTAACAAAATTCTTTGGACACAGGTTTCATATATTGGCTATCGTAGTAGACGAAGCTGAGGAGAAATCGATGTAATTGCCCTGATTCTTTGATCACCCAGACTAACTAGTCAACAATTCTCAGTATTTGTATCTGCTTTTATCGGCGAGGCCAATTAATCCCAAACGGACAGCATTCAGGACGCTAGAGATATTGAGTATACACACAGGCCTACAATTATAATTGCAGGGCTGACATTGTGTCATAAATAGAAGTTATAGCAACTAACGTAAGTTCATGATGCAAGAATCACATTGCTACTTCAAATAAAAATGCAATACCAGTGCTGCTTGCAACCTGCAATTTCCTCTAGTGTGGTGGTTGCAATGGTGCTAATAAGTAATTACAATCATACATAAGCACATACATACATACGAGCCTACAGTGTGCCAAAGTCATATTCATACAAACCAGTTTTAAGGCTGGAAAACATCGAGCTTACCTAGAAATGGTGATAATTTATTTTAACCATATGTGAAGTAAAATAAATGTCATACAAATATGGAAACAAAACAAGAATTTTTAAGTCATTAGACATTAAGAATCTAATAAAAGCATTAAGAAGCGAATCATATTTGTAGATTAAATTATGTGGTAGACCTGACTAAAAAATATAGAACACTAACGGAAAAAAATAGATATGTTCTAAGAGAGAATTACTTTCAAAAATGCCCTCAAGTGACATTTGAACAAGACAGTTAGAAGTCTAGAACGCTAAGACGCTGATGCGAAGAGTCCCAAAACTTCCGCCAACGTGAGCTCAAGACGCACTAAACCAGGGAGTTCGATGCCGTGGCTAAGCAAGTAAGTAATTGGAATTCTGATAGGGAATAAAGTTTAAAAGAACCAAGAAGAATTCGGGAACCAAAAGTACAAAACACATCAACTGAGAGGGTATTACCATTTAAATAGATGTAAAAAAGGGACAAGCGAGAAAGTAAAAAAAAAGGGAAAAGTTAATACGGAAATTGTTAAAATTAAACAAACATTCGCTATAAGTTTTCCAACTAGTCCGCGGATTTTCGGCGAAAGTACAACAGCTGTTGCACACACTAAGTGTATTTCTCTTGATGATCTACAGATAAAAATGAACTGTGGAACCCTATATAAAGTGCAAACATTGAATGCCGGTTTGGCTTTTTAGCCGCATTTATTTTAGCTGCAATTCCAGGTGGATTTACTAATATTTCGTTAAAAGGCTTTACAACCTATTGTTGTTTTTCTATCTGCAAGTGTGTAATAAGATTTGAACTTTTTGCACGTATTAGACGCTTACAATAAAGACACAAGACATGTTACGTCTTTTAGTAATGACTTTGCCGAAATAATGACTCAGATTCAAACACTTTTCTGAACTTTTGTACAGATTTCCTTGCAAAGTTAATAAAATATATTAACAAAATATAAATGAAATATGTTAAAGCTTTGGCAGAAGTGGTTTACATGAATGGTTAATGGCTAAAAGTAATAAAAAGCTCAATATTAAACTGTCTTTTTAAATGTGCGTAAAATTTATATCATTCTATAAATTAAAAAATCTAAACCAAAACGTTTTTTAAAGAACGCGCTAATAGAAAGAAATAGAAAATAGACAAAAAGGAAAGAAATGTACAGGAGAACGTGGGTTCGTTCCCTGCTCTGACCACCTTAAATTTTTTTTCTCAACGGCAGTCACCTCGCTTAGTGACGGCGACACTATCGGGTGTTTAGCCATGAAAAAGCTTCTCAAAAGTACCGTTCGGAACCAGTGTAAAACTGTACGTCCAAATCAGTGAGGGGAAACTTGAACGCGCACAGCTCACTGGTTTGTGAGAAGCTCTATCTATTCCTTTCATGGGATGTAACGGGAAACCATGTTTTTGTTTTTTTTTAAATAGAAAGAAATTCGACTTTTAAAAATAACAATTAATGGCTTCCCGGTACATCCCATGTAGGGATTAGGGAGAGCTTCTCACAAGCTCACAACTTGTGAGCTGTTTAACTTTCGGGTTCTTAGAAAGCGCTAAATCTAGCGCGAAAAGCGCTAAATTGGCAACGCGGATTTCAAATATGCTTTCACTAGTTGTAGGAAACCCTGGTCCTGTTAGCTCATAAAAAATTAAAAATTGATGTAAAATAAAACAGAACGAAAAGATTTAACATTCTAGTGAAATGATAAAACAAAATATAAATTAATAAAAGGCATTTTTCGCAGTCTTTTGATATTTGAAAATATGTCATACAATTCAATGCCGAAGGACGAAGTGAAGATCAACCCAGTCTAAGAAATGAGATCAGCGATCATTTCAGCGTTGAAATTGTAAAAATTTTCACCCAAATATTCTCAAATAGGTAAACATTTTCTTTCAAAATTTAAATTGAAATACAATTTAAAAATGAAAGCCGTTAAATTTTATGTTATTTTCACAGAAATTTCGTACTACAGCTAACTTGGTCAGATATATTCAGATATATAACTAATAAATGGTTCTATTTTCGACCTCCTTTGAGTTATACAGATAAGTATTGCGATTCAGTAAGCTGTTTTAACGATAATCGAATCGTTAAGTTTACTTAACGATAAAATTAACGGTTTTTGTATTCTGCAGGCAGTTTGATAACGATATTCGCTATCGCTAAAACAGCTGTTGAAATTAGCGATTCGACTATCGCAAAATTAACTACAACTATTTTTGTGTTGTTAAGTTCAACAAAACAAACAATTGGGGTTGTTTTTTTTTTGAAATTTTGTAATTTTTTAATTACTGTTTATTTAAAAATGGCTATCGAATATTTAGGATATGTTTGTCACAGAAAACAGTTGCTACGGCGAGGCGCGGCTTCGTTTCCCACTTGGATTTGTAGTCATTCTAAAAAATATATTATGCACAAATAACAAATATGTATGTATAATATATTGTATACTTGTATATACTACATAGTTACATTGTTAAAACGTTTATAAACTAACCAATTCAGTTTTATAAAAGAAATTTGTTTGTTTTTATGCTTTTCGTGTATTTTGACATTTACATGGACAGGGCTGCCACTTAATATCAATTTCAGTAAACACAAAAAGTCAGCTGTTTACTATCGTTAAGTACGAGTTAGTGAATCACACAATCGTTACTGCAAGCAACAAAAATCGTTAAGTAACACAGCGATTATCGGTTCGCTAAAAGTTTGTGAATCGCACTACAGGGGTTTTTCCTGATTAAGCTTTTTGTTGTAATAAAAAACAGTTAAGTTAAAACACATTTAATGATTATTATATGGCTATGATATTGACATTTCCACTAAACGCGTTTTTAATTCCACCAGAACTGAAATTCGGGTTTGTTATAGAATAGATCCGAAATAATAATTATTAGAATCCATGAGTTAAATGTATATGTATGTATGTACAAATTCCAGCTATTGTTTACTCGTTACACTGTGCAAAGCTTTATCACATTGCATTCGCCAATTAAACAGTAAATACTTCATATATCATCAAAATCCCATTACATCGTATGGTGGGATAGATAGGAAGGGAGAGATTCTCTCAATCTGCGAGAAGTATGCTTTCTAATTACTCGATAATATCCCCGGACCACTGCGAGGCGACCGTCGGCGAAAGAAATTAATATTGGTCAGAGCGTTTTCATGCACAAGAGCCACTCACGCCAAACATTACACCACTCATCATGAACCTACAAATGGTCGTAAATATTAGAATCTATCCGAGATTTTTTTATTTTTAAAAATCTTATTCTGAAACCTTTTTTTGTTTTGAAGCAGCTTGAATACTGTTGCCGTCAGGTGTGCCAAGAATTATGTTATTTCCTCTTAAAGAGCATCTTCAATTTGATGAACTCTCCATCTGGAAGAGGGTGTTCGAATATGGCCTTTTTATGCTGTTGTATGTATGACTGTGTCGTGTGGTGTCTAAGTTTCATTGTATGGCTACTACATCAATATCAAACTAGTTAGCCAACAAATATTGGTGGATAATGGCGATGTTGTTACTTTAGTTTGCAGTATTTGTGATATTTTTAGAAAAACCACATTTGGCATCGGTTTAAAAATAGTTTATGGGTAAGAAAGAAAAACAAACATTTAATCTTGAAGTTGGAGCGGTGGTTGCAATCGAAGGAGGCAACGGCAACAGCAACGAACGTAAATGTGGTAAGCTAACAACAAACGCCTATTCCAAGCGTCAGCAGCAAGTGTTTTAAAGCCAACGCCACCACTAACTAACCACCAGCCAAGTATTTGTTGGTAGATGAGTCGCATTTGATTTTCGTTAAGGTCGCAGTTTGTGCGTACGTTGGTTTGCATTCATTGCTCGTGCACGATAGTCGGCGGGTCCGCTGTCTTCGAAGTGGCATTCGTTGTTATCTAAAAATATCGACAAAATCATAGCATAAATAAACATGAGCATTAAATTGATACGTTCAATTATGGAGATGATGAAGAAAAATGGCAAAAAATTCAAATCGATACAACTGCAAATGTGTTCAGACCAGACCTCCCCACCCCTTTCAGCAGTGCATCATCAGGCATCGGAGAGTTGGTTATGTAGCTGCTGTTCGCTCTCTACGTGCTACCACAGCTAATGATGGCGCCATACATTTCATACACATCCTATGCACGCGTCCATGTGTGCGCGTATGTATGTAGATTGGAGCCTTTCTTGGCCGACATGTTTTCTCAATATTTGACGCTGCGCTTCGGGCTTAGGTGCCGCGGTGATCGAAGATTTGTTACTTCTTCTGGTAATTTCTTTGTGCGCCGTCTGCTTTTGTGTCCAAGTATCTTTGGAAGTGAGGCTGGGAACAAACAGTGCATGTTAATCATGTAATCCAGCTTAAATGTATTGGAATAATTTCATAACTTCTAAATTTTCTCAAACTCAAACAAATTATGATAAATTTGATAAATATATTTTATATTAAATTCGAAAATTATGTCCAACTTTAAAATTTTGGATCATATTAAATTTTAATTCCCAGTTGGAAATATAGTCTTAATGACATTGTCAGTAGTATTTCCTTAGGACCGTGTCAGTAGGTGATGATCATTTATATAAGACATCTTCTTGACATGTCTAGTTTTGACGTAGGTGACATAAATTGTGAAGTGGCCTATTGATTTGCCAGCACCATGTCATGTCTGATCCTTACAAAGTAAGACTAATGCTGAATGTCGATAGAGGAAGTCTACATTATTTGTCAACTGCGAGTCATCTGAGAAGATTTTCAAATGCTACAAAAACTTCAAACTGAAAAATTTATATTTATTTGTAGTTACGAACTACTTATATGCCATAAATTTTCAGAATTTATTTCAAAATATTTGAAATTTGTTAAAAGAATAGGCTAATTTTCAGAGCATTATAATTATGTGCATATGTCTCACTTTTTGTCATCTTATCTTTCAGAGTTTATTTAATATCTTGCAACAGATCAAATACATACACATACACATTGATTCCAACAAATAAGTACCTAGCGGATGACTAGAAACACCATATATAAAGACGTCTTAAGCAACTGACCCAAGACGTCTTGTGTAAATGTCATAAGGTGATCACCACTCTTGACTAACTGCGGAACATTCCTACTGACGTTTGACCAAATTTATGAAAATGTCAGGGGGTGTCATGATGTTTTTCGTATGGGAGTGGATCAGCATGTCAGCAGGGACTCTGACATGTCATTTATGATGTCTACAGGAAATTTCAACATTGAGATACTATGCTAAATCCATGCCATTGAATGATTTTCATCAAGCGATGAATCAAAGTTGCTCTTGAATAGGTTTCTAATGTCAGGGCAATTAAGTACGCCTGTTAAATGAAAACAAAAAATAAAGACAGAAAAGAAAACATTAACATAGTGTAAATAGTACAATTAGGTGAACAAAAATTCGTTTTAAATTTACTACAATACCTTTTTTAATTTTGTCATCGCTACGCTTTGGGAAAACGCTTTTCAAATAGTCGAATGCGTTTGGACAATTTACAACGGCCACTTCGATGAATTTTTTAACAATTCCCAATTTTATGTGGAGCGGTGGCAGCAAGATGTCTTGAGTATTGTCAATTAAAGGTGCATTCTTCAGTCTATGTTGTTGTATTTGTTCATCCACACTTCCTCTTGGCCTCCACGAGTTACATTGGAATTGATTCAGAGGTGAGCGTTACACCTCAATTACAAAGAAAACAAAAGAATTTTGGGAAGCCGCCCTTATCGATGATCCCTTGCAAAATGTTGATGACCTTCAAATCACAGCAAATCTTCCATTTATTTTCGTAATATTTGATTTTTTCCATTATATCTTTCAATGTTTCATAGCTTTCTTTCATGTTGATACCCATTGCTAGCGGAATGGAAGGTTTTCGGTTCGACACATGCAACAACACTGCTTTCAAGCTTGAAACAGAACCATCAATAAATAATCTCCACTCACTAGCGATGTAGTTCATTCCCATTTTTACTACCAAAGCTTTTATATCGTTGCAGTAAGCGAACGAATTGTCATCATTTAGAGTGTAGAGCATCTGAAATTCAGCTTGTCGTTTGCGGTACGCCGTAGAGTTAACATTAGCATGTGTGAGTTTTCTTTGCTTTAAAAAAGCTGTCAAAAATATTGCAAGTCGCTGCGATAATCCCAATATGGCCACAATGAAATCCATTTCCATTTGTGTTATTAGTTGTGGTCCATCTCTTCCCTGTTGGGGCTCATAATCGGTATCAAATGGATCTTCATAAGTAACACCACTTGCTGTACTCATTGCTTTAAATTCTGTAGTACGATCTGGAATTGGCGGCCTTGGTGATACAAAATTTTCAGGTGCAAGCACTGGTAGTGTGGCTGTTGCAGTTGCTTTATAAACTTTGTTCTTCTCAGAATGTCGATTTAGACGACATGTGTAATTTACGCATGCATAGCAACTGGTTGCATCATGATCACCTGGGCGATTAATCCAGTTTACCGGCTTACAATACTTCATAGTACCTCTGCCTCCACTCAACCATGCCATGAGATTGTTATAACATTGGCGACACACTGTATTAGGTGTGTAATTTTCACTGGTCAAGTCCACTTCGTCGAAAAACAATGTATATGCTCTTTTGAATTCACTAGTTAAAAGATTATTTTCCTTCTGAAATCTTGTAGATATTTTTTTTCTGGTTTGATGACCGCAAACGTAGCAAAATAAATCAATATTTTCGCACTGCATATTGAAATTGTCAGTTGCCAATGTTGTGTGCGAATTATACTGTAGCACTTTCACTTTCACTTTATAACTTTCACCGCTGAGGTCTCGTTGACGTCGCGCTGTGTAATGCCTCGATGTGAGCGTCGTGTCGCTTTTATATTGTGTGCTGCGTCCCTTGTTGCGTGTGCTGAGCTTACTGCACTGCCTGTGCTGCTGCTGTCGGTGCATGATCGCGTGATATCTAAGCGCTACCTAAACGGTGTTAACCCTTGGACAAACACATGGTTCTGGCCAGGCATATTTCATTTTTTGCTACCTATGGACCTGAACAGGAGAAAAAGGTAAAAAAAATGAAATTAAAAAATTTTCGGCAAATTTTTCACTTTTGCGTGCTACCTAAACAGTGTTAAGAATCATCTCTAGGAAGTTTATATGTTCTAGAAATTTGTTTATTGAGATCTTAGGTACATTTTTGTAGTGGATTGTTTCCTTGAATTTTGAACGGTTTGCTACCTATGGACCTGAACACGGGAAAAAAGGTAAAAAAAAATCGAATTTTTTTAAGTTTTTTGCGATTTTGATCTGGAAGGTGAAGTTTTTTTGATTTTATATGTTCGCAATTGTTCTTGTTCTTTATGACAAGAGCTACAACTTTGCCTCAGAGAGTAAATCGAAATTCTGAACGGTTTGCAAGATATGAGCCTGAGAAAATGATCACATTTTTACGAAAATGATACCGAGGCCCCAAATCTTTGGCGGCCCATAAAAAAAAGTGCATGACTTTGGGAAAAATTGGGAGACACGCGTCTTTTTTTTTAGTCTTTTATCACGTAGTGGTGTCCGTATATGGTTATTTTTTTTCGTGATGCACTGTGTTATGGAATCCAAATCAAATTTCTTGTAAGTGGAATACGAACGAAAGTTTTCGTTTCAAATCGAGGAACATTCACTAAATTAATATATGGGCAATATTTTTATTATTTTCTGATTCAAAGTCTAATTTTATGTTTATCAAAGTATAATTTATTTTCCTAAAGATATGAATTTCTTTTTTAATGATATTGCGAATAAAATCGAGATGGTTTTGACAATTTCGAATGTAAGTAAAACCAATGTTGGTTTTGACAATTTCGAATGTAAGTAAAACCAATGTTCGAATCAGCTGTTGCTTACATGTGTTTATTTGTTTGAATAGTTTTCATGGAAATATCAATTAAAGTACATAATTGTATTACACTAGAAAACTATAAAAAAAAGGAATAAGTCGTTATAAATAAAATACTATTGCATCAGCAGGTGTAACATTGTTGTTATTATATGAAGAACTCTCACCAAGTTGACGAGATCAGTAGGTAACGATTCCAGTATAATAAGTCTCGGAAGAAGCACAGTATCAAAAATTTTTGGGAACAGGACTATTTTACGGCCTACTCTCCAAAAAACAACCATTTTTTGAGGGGGACAGAACACGTTATTTTAAGCAAAAAAAGTAAAATAACAAAATCCGGGCAAATGCATTGTTTCGGAGTTAGGGGTACTGGGGTATAAAAGAAGAGTGAGAGGGTAATGGGGTATAAAAGAAGTTAAAATAAGCTCAAAAAATTAGCCAGCATTTCTCGATAATAAAATAAAAATAATAAAATCGGGTCAAATGCATAGTTTTGGAGTTATGGACCCCTCGTTTGTTGAAATTTTAAAAAATGATCGATTTTTTTTAAAAATTAAGGGACTTTCTCCTCTGGCGTAGGTCCAACACCAGCTTCGGCATAGTATTTAAGCTTTCTGCGTGGACGGCCTTCGGTCGGGCTAAGGGATATTTTCCTCTGGGGTAGGTCCAACACCGGCTTCGGCATATTATTTTTGTTGTATAGAGGTTTCAGCGTGGCCGGGCTAAGGGATTTTCTCCTCTGGGGTAGGTCCAACACCGGCTTCGGCATAGTATATTTGTGGTATAAAGCTTTATGTTTTTGTGAAAAGCAAAAGAAAATAATCGATAATTTAACTCCGAAACTATGCATTTACCCCGAGTTTGTTATTTTAATTTTATTTTTTCTTAAAATAACATGTTCTATCCGACGCAGTATTTTTTTTTTTATTTTTGACGAGTAAGCCGTATAATAGACAAAGCCCTATTTTTAGGCTTTCTCCTAAAAAATAAAAACATAAATGCAAAAATATATCTTTTTATTAAGCAAGTATTAAAATAAATCAATTCACTTACATTTTTACAAAACATCCCGGTGCAAAAAAATTACAAACCAAAAGCGCGCGAATGAAAACTGACAGCTGTTAGCTGCTTGGTTTATTTCCAATATCAAAACCGATATCATTGGTTTCTGTGACACCTAAAACCGACATAAATTCTAGTTCGAATATAACACCGATAACATTGGTTTTCATGGCACCAAAGCATTTATTCTTGTCGTTTGCAAAACCAATAGTGACCAACATTGGTTTCTATGACATCCCTGATTAGTTTTTTTGAATGTATTTAAAAAAGCTAAAATTAAGTCTATAAGTATAATATCTCTGGTTCAGGATATATTGTGATATTGAAGTGGCGCGAAGAATATTTCCAACTAGTGTTCCTGTGACAGTGAGATTGAGTTTTTAGGTGCCCACATTTATTTTCCGCACAAATACAGATCATTTAGGTATCAATGACATCTACCGGATACATTTTTGCTCTTGACTTCTATGAAACCATTTTCAAACATATAGAATGTAAATTGATGACACAGATGATTATGGGCAATAGTACAAAAGGAGACGAGTTAGTTTTCACAAGTAAAAGGTGATTAGGCTCTAGAGATGGGCGCGAGTCACGTGATTCACGCATGAGTGTGCGTAAATGTGAGTAGCAAAAAAATCTTCGTGTGTGAACGTGCGTGAGTCCAATATTTGCGTGCGTGACTACTATTATCGCTTGAGTCACGCATATTTCCGAACGTTTGATTTAACTTAGAGTAGTATTCTAAAAGTCCCTAAAGTGAACGTAAACGCAAGAGCTAACGCGAACGCCAAAGTCAAAAAATGGTAGTATGTATATCACTTCGCGCTTGCGTTTGTTTACGAATGCTGTCACTGACATATGCGGTGTATAGAGTTGCCAAACTAAAATAAACAATTATAGATCAGAAAAAGTTATCTTGAGTGAAATGCTCAGAATGAAAAAGATTAAAAAATGTAGCTCTATTTCAGTAGATCAACAGATTTTAAGATTGCTATTATTTATAATACTGCAAATACCAACAATATTCACATAAAATAAAATAAATTTCCCCATCTATATTAAATTAGTTGTCTTTTCAAAAACACGTGCCATTTGGCGGTATGTAGTGATTGTAATGTATTGGATCTTTTGTTTATTATTGTCAACATCAACTGATGTCTATATTTTTTAAATATAATTAAATTAGTTTTGCAACGCATTACTTATTTGAACGTTCCATTTCTAATTTTATTATTGTAAATGAGAATTTCAGTGCGTACACAGTATAATTTTTAATTATTTAAAAAAAAATTGAGCTCTATCCGTCGAATGCATTTCATCCAAAATTGGTAACTACTTATAAGCAATGAAATGCTAAATACTTCCGTCTGCATATTCTCGATCGACATTTTCTTTAAATTTGTAATTTCTTCAACTAACGCGAAGAACTGTGGCGTGTTCAATTTGACAGCTGAAGTGATCAAAAACGTTGCGCTGCGTTTTATAAACTACCCATTAAATAACGTAACTCAACGCAGGTAGTCACCGAACAGCTGTAACGTTTTATAAACTACCAAAACGACAAAAGTAACGCGAAGTGACTGATTCACGACTTATGGAATACCACCTTTAATTTCGATTTTCTTACTACATACGTTGTTAAACACAGTACTTTTGGAAGACTTCTAATATCTTTTCCCTCATACAAAACTTCTCTAATCATCTTCTGTATTCCAAGGAGTTCAGCTACAAGCGAAAGAGTGATTTCTAAATCTGGAAGAATAATAATAAATAAATTAATTGTTTCCCATTACATCCCATGAAGGAATTGGGATGAGCTTCTCATAACCCGCTCACTGGATTTGTTATACTCACTGATGAAAACTTGTGGAAATTAGAAACGAACTTTTTTGCGATAAAGGTGATTAAATGTTGTTCGTATATAAAAGGGCTTAGTTTGTTTGCTACATTTATTAAAACAGACACTCAGTTTAACAGCCAAAGTCACGATGTCGAACGTTAACGTTCGCATGCTTTCTAAGCGACAAACAGCTGATTTCGAAGTCAGTAACACTCATCAGAACGACAAGTCGAATGAAAATCTATGCGAACGAAACGTAAACATTTCAGTACAAAATCGGTAGCCACTAATTATTTTTGCTGTCATCTGTGCGAACACAAATGTCAAAAACACTCACTTGTGTTTTTGTTTTCGTGTAGTGCCAAAAAACAACACAATTGAATTTAAAATTCTTATAAAATATTCAACAAAATGAAAAATAAATGGTAAGTAAACGGTTAATCATTTATGTTTTATTAGAGTAATTTTTGTTTGTACATATGTATGTTTATCTATTTCAGCATAAAAAAGTCAACGTTGCTGCAGCTGCAAACATTTGTGAGATATCTGGAGGAGAATCCCGAGTTCGTTAGTGGAACGCCAGTCTTTGGAGGCTCAAAACTGTACACAGAGGAGCAGTGAAAAAAATGGCAGTATTTTATTAAGAAGTTCATGTCAAATAAATAAAAAACAATAATAAACAAATAACAATAAAAACTAGCAAATAAATTCATCATTTATTGCAAATTTATTCAAAAACCCACCCTTAATTACAAAATTTTTGGTTTGTTTGCATATGATTGTTTTGTTTGTTTTGCTTTACATTTTTCTGTCAGTTTTTTCCAGCTGAGTGGTACAGAGATGTACTTTTTTGTAACTATTTAAAAAATTGTAGCGTTTTTTCACGAATATAGCAATTTTTTTTTTGATATTAACCTTTTTTTTTTGGAATTTATGATCTGGTAGCTTTGTCATTTGACAATGGTTAAATGCTTTTGTTTACAACACGTAAGGCCATGCGAACGACAAGTCGAAAGATAGTGACTACCAATTTGAAGCGAAAGTGAGTGCATTGCTGTCGTTCGCTTAGGCTTTCTTTCGACATCGTGACTTTGGCTGTAACTAAGTAGTTTGTATTTAAAAATCAAATACGTGAATTTAGTCATATTTAACATACATTGTTTGGATTGCATATTTAATATTGGTTTGGAAATAATGCAAATGGTTCACGTAAAACCCCGTTGTATTTTTGTGAGCAATATTTACGTGATTGTCGGAAATACGTAAATCACCCGTAAATGTGAAAGGATCAAATTTTGCTCCCAGGAGCGTGCGTGAACGTGAGCCAAAATGTACTCACTTGCCCATCCCTAATAAGCTCATTATCTGCCAGAGTCTTGCCACATAGTTAGAGTGCGATCTTGTGGTCGATTGGCTCTCATGCCGGCAACTATGGTGATAGTAAGTCATGATTTCAGCGATGGTCAATGTTAGGTCATAATGGTGCTACATGCACGTATCTATTTTGATCGTACCATCGCACAGTGTCACATTTGGCCAATCTGGAGGGACAAAAATCGAATTATAAAGATATTCAGTTCAAATTTTGCATGTAGATAGGTAACGATGTAGAACATATTTCCACAAAAAATGGGCGGGTCGAAATACCTGCTAATAAATGGGCAATACTCGATATTGAGATGGTACTTCGTATAGAGGTATCAAATACCTGCCACGCCGCTTGTTTTTAATAAAAATAAAGAATTTTAACGATATTAAGTTTATAATTGGGATGCAGATATCATAAGTTGTGATAAATCGAGGCAAACAAAAAATGGGCGGGGTCAATAACGTACCACGGCCTTTGGTAGTAAAAGCACAAAAAAAAGAACAATACCCGAGTTTTAACGACATTGAATGTGAATACTTAGTTTGCAAGTAGTGCACAATGTTTTAAATGCCGGCGCAAAAAATGAGCGGAGTCAAGCATTCTTTCATTCATTCACCTATCGTTCCAAATTTTAATGAAATCTTAACTATTTGTGATATTGTCATGTATTTCCTTATGATAATTTTTACGGCACTTTGATAAAAAAAAAAAAAAAAACATGGCCTAGATGGGGGAACAATAATGCCTACCATTTCCCTAATAAATCGTTCAAATAAAATATGTCTTAAAATTCAAAAATGATAAAAATCCAACTACATTTCAGCTATTGTTTAGCAAACATTTTGCTAATTTTTTTTAAATTAGTACTTTGGGGAAAAAAATAATATGGGTTTTCATTCAAACTCTTAAAACTCTGGTATACCTCTTAATATCCGTATATTTACGAAACGCCAACAATTTTTCATTCAAATTTGAAGTTTGAATTTGAATTTGCGACAATTTTTAAACAAGTTATTTAAGAGTTGGCCGTCGGTGGTGCAATGGTTAGTGTGCGCGGCTCTTGTACATGAGATCCTGGGTTCGAACCCTGCTCTGACCACCTTCAAATTTCTTTCGACGACGGTCACCTCGCATAGTGACGGCGACACTATCGAGTATATAGCCATGAAAAAGCTTCTCAAAATACCGTTCGGGATCGGTGCAAAACTGTAGGTCCCAATCAGTGAGTGTAAACTGGAAAGCGCACAGCTCAGTGATTGTGAGAAGTTCTCCCCGGTCCCTTCATGGGATGTAATGGGTAACCATTTATTTTTTTTATTTAAGAGTTTAAATGAAACGTCATAACTTAAATTATGGGTACAAGTATTTATATACACTTTTAAATAATATATTTTTTAGTCCGAATCGTAAAATTCTTCAGTGACATCCGGATTACGTAGTCAGGCAAGAGTTCCAGGCCTAAGTATTACCCGCTTTGTTTTTTGGGCACTACGTATACTACAAATGTCAGGATCTGATGACACAAGCAGTCTATGCATTCAACCCATATTAGTGTCAGCTCTAGATGGGTGTCTTATACCATTTTCGCGGTATCACTTTACATCTATATTTCTAGATCCAAAGGCTTTACCTGAGAGCTGTACAGTTGGTAGGATGCAAAATTCTACTATGCTCTTACCATGGAACAATACTTTGTGAACTCTAACATGTATATAGTACCAGGGATACTCCAAAATATGCAAACATAGTGTTACTTTGCGAATTGGTTAAAAGCCGGCGAATTTACTGGGTAAGCACATGCTAAGCATTACAGCAAAGTCAGCCGTTAGTTCGGCGTTTCTAAAAAATTTTCGTCTTTTACCAATAAAGTGTCAATTCAATGGATATTTTAATCAAATCGGCATCTTATAAAGCGCAGTTTTGCATAATTTTCCGCAGCTTTCCACAAAAAAGTTCACCATTATTACCAGAGGAGATATAATTGTTACTCCCAATTATACAAAAAAAAAACCCCCAATCAAGCGAAATTGCAAACATTTTTGATGCATTGTCAAAAATAAAAGTATTTTTTGTTAATGTGGAATAAGACTCTGTACAGTATAAACACCATAAATTGAATTAATATAAAGAAATCATTTCTAGAAAATATGAAAGAATAAACAAGTTCAGAGCGTTGACATTTAACAAACCATCAACACGTATTTTATTAAGATTAAAATGACCAACTTCGAGCTCTAATATTGTAAAAAATAGCAGTGAATTGATGTTACTTTCTGTTTTAATAGGAATGTTTCTTATTATACTTATGTAGGGTTTTCCAGGGCTTAGGGACAGGACTTAGCACGTCGGCAGCGGTCGATTCGTTGGACCCAATTTTCGATGACTCGGACACACATTTCGGCCATAACGGCCGCTATTTCGCGTTCAATGTTGGCTCTGAGTTCTTCCAACGTCGCACAGTGTCGTGTTTTCATATAAACGGCGGCCAAAAATAGAAGGAGTTATCGTAGAAGAATGAAAATTGTTACACATTACTATTATAAGTAGGAAAGGAAAAAAACGAAGTTTTGCAAAAATCGGCCCAAGGACTCGCCCACCTCCCATATATCCTGAAATGAAAAAAACTTATATTTTCCAAAATTGTTGTTGGAATTGAACCAAATTTGGCTCGATTTGTAAGAGGTATAGCTATCTTTCAACCGAAAAAAAACATAAGTTACCTGCCATCTGGCTGAGCAAATTGAGGTTATGTGAATTTTTGTTTTCCATTTTTTTTCCGAAAGCTCTATATCTCGGCCATTTGACCTTTTTCTACTGAAAGGCCTCTTAAAGACCTTTCCACCTTTCCAATCCGACCACAGGCTCAGAAGTTAGCAACTTTACCCTACTACCCTCCGACCACCAATCCGAAAATTTTGAACCCGCTGCCACGTGGACTTTCCTTCATGAAATTAGCCAAGGAATACGCTGGAGAAACCTGTATACTATAAATATATTTTTTTTCATTTGCCAATTACTATTATTATATTTAATAAGAGACAGGAAACATATATTTTTCAAATTCATTATTATTCATTAACAAAATATTAAGGAAATGATTAAATAAATAAAACTAAATATTTTTCCTTATTCACTAAATCTGTCATAATGCGTATCACTCGATTCGTACTGACTTAAAAAATTTTCTGCTATTATAGTTTCAGAACATTCCTCAGTATTGGATTCACTTTGGATAAGAAATTGGTTTATTTCATTATTATTCTTAGCCTTCTTATTATTTGCTTTTCTATGAATAGTAATATTTGGTTCAGACTGCAAAATCATTCCTTATTGGTTGACTCCTTATTGTCCTTATTGGTTGACTAGCGACTATTTTTTCTAGTATGATTTAATCGGGTCTTTCTAAAAACTTGATGAGTTGCTTCTATAGCTTCCTCCGACAGGTATTTTTTAATGTTTTATGAATTCTACACCATGAACAAGAATTTTATAAACTGTGGCTGACATGTAATTTTCAATGTACAAATACCATGTATCTCTTAGAAGCTGATCAAAATTGTTGACATTGATTTCGTCTCCACTAGAAAGTGTTTTGAATATATATGAGAAATTTCGAATAAGGGTGGGATCAACTTCGGTTATTTTGGAAGACATTTCAATATTGTTAAAAAATCGTCTTGCTGTGTTACCATCATTCGATGTTCCATAACCAGTCTTAACTTTATCGCCCAATAGTCCCATCTCCTCTTTGAATTGAGCTTGAATTTTATATTTTCTTTCACTAAGAATGTTTTTATCGTCTGGTTTTCAAACTTTCCAAATTCGAAGTGGTAGTCTATATGATATGTGAAGGACACATTCAAAAAAGCTTAATCCAAGCATGTAAGGTTGATAATCCGTATTTATAAAACTTCTCGCTTTTTAGTTTCGTTTTTAGACATCAACTGAATTCATTTCAGACGGGTTTGCCCCACAAGCAAAGCATGACGAACTGCTCTTGTTTTCTGTTAAAACATTCAAGACAGCTCCATCTATCATCGTTAGTTAGATTTATATTGAAATGAACATTAAAGCTAGTGTCTGTCACCTGATACATACATATGTGTATGTTATTTAGCTACGATCCGAACTTTTCTTCAAACCTCTCTCTCATGTAGTGACACCTTTGCCAATTAGTTTTTATTTTTAATAATATGAATTGAATTTCTTTAATCATCTTCTCATTTAGTTTTAACTTAAACTCTTCTTCTAAATACGCAATTACTTCTCCCTAGGCAGCACTTGGACTACGATGCCTAAGCCAAATATTAAAAAATTTTCGAATTTTCACTTGTCTTGGCACTGAACATTTAAAGAATAAATGAAAGGGGGAAGAAGGGGGACGAGAAACTTACTTTTTAAACTCTACACACTTAAAAAAATTACAGCAGACAGTTGTCCGAGGCCTTCGGCCACGAACTGTCCCTGCAGGCTGTGTCAGAGACACGGCCATTAAGTTTAACGTAGAATACGCCATCCGATAAGACAGAAAACATATATAACAATAAATTCATTTGCTTATATTATTTATCATTTATTGTTATACAATAAATTCATTTGCTTATATTATTTATCATTTATTGTTATATAGTTTTCTGTCTTATCGGATGGCGTATTCTACGTTAAACTTAATGGCCGTGTCTCTGACACAGTCTGCAGGGACAGTCCGTGGCCGAAGGCCTCGGACAACTGTCTGCTGTAATTTTTATATTTACCAACGGCATTTGATTCAAGTCCGTTTAAAAAAAAATATTATGTTAAATTTTTTTAAACTTAATTTAATTTATGTATTTTAATTAATATTTTTATTGAAATAAGTTCTGCGAATGTTGAGAGGGCCGCCCTAATATTAAAAAAGGTTTACCTTATCGAGTCTTCGCATTAGCATTCGAGCGTTGTGTGAAAGCTTTACGCTTTACAATTCAAAATTAATGTTACAACAGCTTTATTGAAGCTTTCGCAAAAAAGCTTTATTACGTTAGCTTACTGTTTGTTTCACTTTTTACTAGATACATGTTGCCAAGCAACATTAGCTTGCTGTTCGTTTCACTTTTTACTAGATACATGTTCCTAAGCAATGTTGAGCAACCAAAAACACTCAACCAAACACCACACATATGTTTGAGTGTATGTGTTTAAACAATTTTCATTTGAGAAATTAAAATACTAGAAATATATCAAGCAACATGAAATGTATATCAAACGAAAGATAACATCTTCATTTACCTACAAAAAAAATTTTAAAAAAATTCATCTAGCCGTTTCCTCATATTCAATGAAATAAAGATTACAACAATAAAAACCTGACATGACTCCTCATACCGTAAGGCAAGACGTATTCTACGTCAACAATTTTACAATTTTTTTTCTAACAATTTTATCTAATCCAACAATTTTATCTAATAGTTTTTATTTTAACTTACCGAATTAAATTTGCGTAATTTTTATCATTTTTATATATCGATATTTTCTTTACTACAACTATTAACTTTGAATACTCATAACTTTTTGGGAATATAAATATAACAATTGTACAACGACATCAATCTTTTTTAAAAACTAGTACAGTGATATTTTTCATTGTTGGCCGCCCTCACGACACTGCGTCGTCGGCTTGTTGGCATAGACCAATGATTTGGCGTAGCCCCAAAGAAAAAAGTCTAGAGACGTTAAAGCGCACTAACGAGGCTCCCAATTGACTGGTCCATTTCTTGAGATAACACGCTCACCAAACTTATAATAAATAAATGGTTTCCCATTACATCCCATGAAGGGACCGGGGAGAACTTCTCACAATCACTGAGCTGTGCGCTTTCCAGTTTTTCACTCACTGATTGGGACCTACCGTTTTACACCGATTCCGAACGGTATTTTGAGAAGCTTTTTCATGGCTATATACTCGATAGTGTCGCCGTCACTATGCGAGGTGACCGCCGCCGAAAGAAATTTGAAGGTGGTCAGAGCAGCGTTCGAACCCAGTATCTCATGTACAAGAGCCGCGCACACTAACCATTGCACCACCGACGGCCATCACCAAACTTACTCTTCAATAAATCGATTGTAACGTGTGTCCTGTTGAAACCACATGTCGTCCAAGTCCATGTTTTCCAATTCGGGCCAAAATTCATCGGTAATCATGGCGCGATAACGATCGCCATTCACAGTAACGTGACGATCGTTATTGTCGACGAAAAAATATGGCCCAATGACGCCGCCGGCATGCAAACCGCACCAAACAGTTATTTTTGTGGATGAGTGGTGATTCATGAAGCACATGTGGATTTTCACCAAACCAATAACGCATATTTTTTGTGGCCGTCGGTGGTTCAATGGGTAGTGTGCGCGCCTCTTGTACATGAGATCTTGGATTCGATCCCTGCTCTGACCACCTTTAAAAAAAAAATTCTTTCGGCGGCGGTAACCTCGCATAGTGACGGCGACACTATCGAGTATTTAGCAATGAAAAATATTGTCAAAATACTGTTCGGAATCGGTGTAAAACTAGGTCCCAATCAGTGAGTGAAATCTGGAAAGCGCACAGCTCAATGATTGTGAGTAGCTCTCCCCTGTCCCTTCATGGGATGTAATGGGAAACCATTTATTTATTTATTTAATAACGCATATTTTGCTTATTGACGAAACCATTGAGCCAAAAATTAGTTCGTCACTAAAGATTATTTTGTGATAAAATTCATCATCTTGGCGCACCTTCTCCAGAGCCCAATCGGAGTCAGCTTGATCTTGTATGGGTGTAAACCAAGATCTTTACGCAAAATTCGCCATAAAGTGGTCTTGGCGATGCCCAGTTCTTGAGAACGCCGCGGAATCGACTGATTTGGATCGTTTGATACGGACACAGAACGGCAGCGATATTTTCGTCACTTCGACCAACCCGTGGTCTCATTGGCACGGCAGCATCACACAATGAATATGTAGACTAAAATTGTTGCACTAAATTTGTTTGACGAGAATAACGACCGAAAATTGGAGTTAACGCTCTTAAAGTTGTGGTCACCGACTCCGAATTTCGGTAGTACATTTTTATAATTTGCATACGTTGTTCGTTCGCGTACTTTACCATGATGAAAATGTTGAGTTTACTGAAAAAAAAGGAAATTAAATTCAAAGTTGTCAAGTACCAATTGGAAAACCCATTATATAAACAATATCACATCATTTAAACGACTTTAATTTTTCGATTTTTGTCCCTCCTAGATTGACCAAATGTGACACTGTGCATCGCTTGAATAAGTATATATGTATGTAGTTGACTTTTATATTCAATTGTTACTGTTTGTCTGCAGTTTGCAGGCGCCAAGATGTTAGCTAGGCGACCAAAAACGACAACAACAAAAACAGAATGAGAGAGTTCATGTGACCACAAATACATTTGTAAATCAATGTCCATTAGGACTACTATTTTATAAAGTTTAAAAATATTCGTGTAATGTACTGTACATACTTCACGACTCTTCTCCTTGAGGTGCAACCGACATTCTAAAGTAGGGCGGGTTTAATATACAAAATACACTCAGCGAAATAATTATAAAGGCAGTATTATGCACTGCGTGTTTGGTGTAGAATTTTAATGCATATATGAGTCATTAGGTATATTATGTCAGAGAATGTAATCATTCGATCTCTTTTACAAGTTAAATGAAAACTGACGTTGTTTTTTATATTTCTGGTGCGAAATATATGTATATAAAGGCAACATGGAAAAGAAACCTTTTTCGAACAGTAGTCAATAGGAATTCAAGCAGAAGTTACTTTTCTTTTTTGTTATATTATTGTTTTAAAATTAACGAAGGTCAAATTAAAAAACAAATCAATTTATATAGAATGCCTGGTAAAAAGAGGTAAATAAGAAAAGGGAAAAATTTAAGATGAATTTCGAGGCGATTGGAAAGATCTAGCTGTGTCATTGACAATTTTATTTAATTTTATTTTTATTTAAATAAAAAATATAAAAATTTTTAAGTAAATTTAATTAAACAAAAATAACGTGAACATATTAATGTATATTCGATGAAAAGTCCACAAAATTGCATAATTTTCTTTTACAGATTTAGTGGAAAATACAGTCAAAAAAATATTGGTCGTTGTTTAATTATGTATAATATATGATGATGATTAAAATATTCCATTTCTACTGATTTGACAGTATGATAACTGAAATTTGTATAATTCGTATAAAACTAACAAAAGTTATCCATTCCATAGCATCTTGAAGCGTATTCGCAAACAATAATTAAATAATAATAAGTATCATTATAGAATTATTACATGACATGATTTGCTGTTTTTCCAAATACAATACAATTTGTTTTTAATGTAATTTTCAAATTCGTCAGGTTATTTCGCTTGTATGTAACAACTTTTTTAGATTCGTTCGTCGTAATAAACACTTGTGCGCTAATTGCTGGCGACTGTGGAAGCTAAATGCAATTAACCATTTTTAAATAAAATTGTCCTTTTTGTTCCGGAAACTTGTGCTAATAATATAGATAATAATAACTCGTGGGTCACGTAATATTTGCAATTAGCACCCCCTGTTATTTCAAAGCAGATGGCCAGTTTGACATTTATGAAGTGACAGATTATTAGTTAAAGTCTAGAAATTTACGAAATGGCTCCCTTTACGTTTGAAGAAAATTGTGAAATATTAAAAACTTTCTTACAAATTTCTGAGTCTTCAACTCTAAGAAATCTACGAAGTACATTCGATAGAAATAGAATTTTTGGATCTAATTTGTCGCGAGTTCGTCAATCCGGATCCTTATTTGGCAAAAGAACTCGTGTATGTGCTCGTCCAGTGCGTTCCGTGGAAAATATTGGAGCTGTAGCTGAAAGTGCGCTCGAACAGCCATCAACATCAACTCGCCACCGTTCGCAGCAATTGAACATTTCTCGCACTTCTTTGCGCAGAATTTTGCATTAAGAGCTCGGTATGAAGACTTATAAGGTCTAATTACTCAAATAACTGGAGCCTCGTGACAATCCGATTTTTCGCGTCGCTCAATGGGTTCAGGTTCGCTTGGCTGAAGATGAGCATTATTATAATAATTAGCGAAAAATCATATTTTCCCATGAAGCTCATTTTGATCTCGGGGCTACGTCAACAAACAAAATTGTCGCATTTGGGGCTCGGGAAATCCACACGTCGTGGAGGAGAACCCGATACATAAACCACGAGTGACTGTTTGGTGCGGTTTTCGTAATTGTTCCCATTTTTCTTCGATAATGAGCAAGAAGCCGCCGTTGCCATTAATGTCGAGCGTTACGTGCCATGCTCAGCAATTTTTTATACTCAAAAGTTGGAGAGGATGACTTGGACGACGTATACTTTCCAACATTAGCCCGTAGCCCCGTAGCTACTATTCGACTCCGTTACACGATTATCTCAGGGGCGCTAGGAAAGATAACTGTTACGCCAACAAACCCGACCAAAATGACCCAAATTTAAAGAACAAACGGGTAAAATCATATCCTACGATGGCTACACGTTTATACAAATTTTTCATACCCTCATCAGGGCCTTATGATGGATTTTATGTAAAAAAAAAAATTCGGGACTAGCCAGTTACTTTGCATTACATTGTAATTATTTTACATACGCGTATACAAATTGTGGGTCATTTTGAGCGCCAATGCTCTCGAATGCCCTATGGTCCGTCTGCGAAAAGAGTTTTGGCAAAGATCCAGGTCATTCAATCTCAAGATTCTCCCTCATGCTTCTTGGGTAATTGGGTAAAAGACAAAGATGTTATTTTTTGTCCACATACCAAAAACTCAAACAAGCATTCAATTCAATTACGATAAACGCAGAAATTGTATATGTGCCAGAATTAATCAAATTTGCTTTTTGCTATTGGGTCAAATTGACCCACAAATTGTTTATGAGGGGTAGAATCTGCATTTGTGCAGAAGGGTTATGACCCCAAAATCGACGCTGTAGTTCGAAAATCTACTGAAAAATTGGGTAGATCGAATGAGGTACTGTAAAGTAAGTCGTGGAAGCCATTGAAACGATGTTGTGTTTCATTCATAAATGTCAATGTTGGGCCTTACCAATAAAATCATAATGTTGCAAAGTGTCCATTAGTATTTTTGTTTTTAAACGAAATTAAATTCCAAATTTTACATGGCCCACCCTTTGTAAGTATCTCTTACAATTCTCAGGAAATATTTGGCACCTCATTCATAAGGTTACAGTGTCTTAAACTTTGGGTATATTTTGTTCGAAAGTGTGTTTACACCTTTATCCAAATTAATTCTACTCAATACTTATCAATAACAATTGTTTGCCTATTAGATTCTAAATGTCTAAATCGGGTGACAAAGGTCAGCATTATTAATCGCAAGCATCGGGAAAATATAATTCAGTTCAATTAGTTGTAATGACAAGACGCCTTGGCGCACAGTGAGCGAAAACAGCACTTTGTTGTGCCAAAAATATATGTGTGAGTTTTTGATTTAAGTTTTAAATTGTATTTAATTAATTGTGTGGTGTTGTGTAATCAGTATACGTATGTATTGTCTTTTAACATCTTAGGACTTCCACTTTATTTGAGAATAAAGGTTTACTACCTTAGTCATAAAAAGTTGTGAGAGGTTTGAGAGACGTTTTTTATATGATAAACTGTCTCTCAAACCTCTCACAACTTTTTATGAATAAGGCCGTTAGACTGTATCTCACTATATGTGCAAGTCAAATAGCAAATTGTCTACCTTTTCCTGCTTCATACACTAACATTATACGAGATGCACCAACTCACTCTTAATTCTTTGACTGAATGGAATCCAGAGCCTGGAAGTTGCAAGTCTTAAATTTAAGAGAGGAATTCTGTCGCTCAGGTTTGACAAACAAAGCAGAAATTGTTACCGTGAACGTATAATGTGTGTAAATATATGAACAACGATAATGCACAAAATGAAAAATGGGGGATTTTGTTCGATGTTACAGCAAAATAGTTGACAGATGTTCTATACCTCTCGGAAGGAGCATAAAGTGAAACGTCAGATGAGAGAGTTGGGGTATCTCGTATATGTTAATCTATGTCCTGCTTTACTCAAAGCAGCTGCTTCTTTGAAGATTTGTGTTACAAGCCTACTTCACTGCACGGAAAAGCATCGTCACACGGATGAAAATGTTCATCACCCCAACAACTTTTGTCATCGAAAGTGAACTAACGTAACGTTTCATTCCCGCTATGAAAATATATTCATCCACTGCAAATTGTTCGTTACTGTGATGAAAGTATGGTTGTTGCTGCATTGAATGAATTTGTGTCATTGCTGCAATGAATTTGTTTCATTACTACAATGATTTTGTTTCATTGCTGCAATGGATGTTTTGAAGTGTGTTTGAAATTATTTATTCACAACTGCACATAAATAAACTGTTAGTATTACATTGCAGGGTTTTGATAACAATTTTTTGAATTTTTATTCCGAAAATGGTCTCAATTTGCTAAATATGTTGTTGAAACACTTGTCGGGAGAAGATTGTGGTAGTCGAGGGGTTGAGTGTTATTGTGGCCGCCGTATTTAGGTCCTGCAATTAAAAGCAAATACCAGGAATTTATTATTAATATATCTTATTAAAGTATGTACATATGTACATAATTGTATCTATGTCTGTACTTACCATGAACATAAGCACTACTCCCATATAATCTACTCCTTTAACATAGAACCCCATCATTGTTTTGTTAAATCATGCAATTGGGGTTGTGTTGACGGTTTTGATATTCAATTGTTGTGCCAAATCTCCCCGTCATTAAGCCAGTGATCGCTCTGCGAGCATTTTCTTCAACTGCTCTTTTATTTATTTTAACCAAATTTGTTAAAATTTCGATTGGATTCATTTAATTGTACGTTGAATTGTTATTTTTTATGTTCGTCGTACTTGAAACACTTTGTTTCTTTGACTTCTTAAACCAAAATAAGCAACACAACGAAACAGGCGCGACCGAATTATGATCAAACACACAAAAACACGAACATTGTGTTGCGATTTGTACAGCCACGCGCGTACACACACACACAAATTTTCAGTTACGGGTTTCGGGGTAGTTTTTCTGCAATCGGTGCGTCACTTTCTTTGCTGTCGTGTTGCTCCTTGCATTCTGTTTATTTATCTATTTGATTTATAGATTCTCAAGTTACACAAACGATCACAGCAAATACATAAATTCACACAATTTAGTTTTCACAATAAAAGTATAACTAACTAGTCTGTTTTAAAAAATTTATTTAAATTATTCCAGCGGAGAAATATGTCTACTACTTTCGGTTGTTGAAATGGAACTGATTTAAAATGTGTACGTGAACCACCATTCACGCTCACCATTTCTCTTGCTGGCCACTTTTTTACGCTCGCTCAAATTCTCGACTGCTTCTCTCTCTATACCACCATTAAAATTAGTCTCGTCAACTAAAAATGTTGACAAACCTCGAAAATAAATAAATAATAAATATAAACTATAAAAAGTAAGATGTAAACCAAATATCAGTAGTCTATAAGTCATGCCTTTACTTTTTTTTAATTTTCAATCTATTTTTCTACAAAATTCAAATTAAATAAACTTGTTGCAGGAACGAAAAGTAAGTTGTTGTAGAAACGAAGTGAAAAATTGTCAAAAAAGTCAAGTATGAAATTTTTCGTTGCAGCGACTACCAAATTGTCGGATATACGACACTTTTCACTCTAACAACGTAAAAACATTAACGAAAATCTGTCATCCATGCGACGACGCTTTTTTCTTTCAGTGTATGCACTCAAAATTCTTAAACACAAATCGCACGATCTCACTTTGTTTGTTGTCACTACGAGACGAAAAGGATATTAATTGTATTTGTTTCGATTTCTTAGTATAATTTCACTAAACTACACGCTTTATTATAATAATAAGCATTACCTCGTATTGTTGGTTGGTTGTGAGAGAGTTGCCGTTAGTGTTGAACAGTGCGTGATAGTGCTCGACGAAGAACTCGATTTAGAGTTTTTGTTTGCAATTGATCCGCGTGTACTGTCTCCTCGATTACATAAATCTTGTATTTTGTGTTCGTGGCAACTCTAGATCGGCTTGCATGAACTGTTGAGTCGTGAGTTTGAAGGGCTCCGAACGCTGTTCAAAATTACCAAAAGTGTCTTTCATACTTGCATTAAACGGCAGTAAACGTTGGTATTGACTTTACATTATAGTCACTAAAGACCTGCCATATAATTTTCTACTCCGCTACATTTTCATGTGTTTTTTTTTCGAGTTGGTCCGATCTTGCGAGATACATTTGTTTGAGGGATATATAGCAATTGTGATACACACTGTTGCTGAGCCTGGCATACCTCAGCTAGGCAGTGACAAATATGTAGCCATGCTAAAAACATTTTGGGGGAAAACTACGTATGTCTAGTTATTACAAACAATAACAATAACACCAACTCATATCTTCCTGCCCACCATTGTATGTGGGGTAAATTTCACTAACTGATAATTTTGCATGCTTAAGGAAAGAGTTCGTTTTTCAGGAGTTTTTAGAAAATCATGAGACATTGTGTATAATTACGCTGTCAGTAGTGACTCTCAGCTAATGTATATGGAGTCGACTCGTAACTCTACAAGTTTAGCCTTTAATTTACTGCTGTCATTGTATTAGTATATACATATGTCCTTTATTTATTTAAACAAAATATTGCAATACAAAGTTTAAATAAAAGGTTCACGGAAAACATAGGGCGTCAACGAATTCTCTCCATCGATTCATGTCTGCGGCAAGTGATTTAATTTGGTTCCACGATAGTCGAGTTTGGTTATATTCCTTTTCCAGGCACCGCTTCCATATATTTGGTTGTCTTCCTGGTATTCGATGCCCCTGAGGGTTCCACTGACGTGCCGCTGTAGCAATATCTGATGTTGGGCGATCGAAGTACATTTTCTTCTACGTATACGAAATTTAATTGGACTACTACTTGTGCGTTGCCAGAGCTCCTCATTAGAAATTGTATTAGGCCAGTAAATTTGGAGTACTTGCCTCAGACAACGATTGATAAACGTTTGGGCCTTCTTTACTGCCATCTTCGTCAAGCTCCAGGTAGTACAACGGAACAACAATACAGACTTCACACTGCAGTTGAATAATCGCAATTTCGTCTTCTGTGATATCTTCTTATTACGCCAGATTTTGTGCCGGTCTAGGACTGCAACACCGGCCATATTTATTCGATCACTTATGTCCGTCGCGGGGTCACTATTCTTCACTAAAACAATAATTAATCTTCAGCACAATGAAAAAGTTTCATCAATAGTTCTTCATTAAATTGATGTAAAATTTATTGATGCAATGAAAAATGTCCATAAATTAGTGATCATGTTTTTTCCTTATCTTTTAATCACCATTGAATTGAAAATTTTGATGAATTAGGTCTTTAGTCCCCTAGTTGAGTGGTCCCCCAATCCCCGGTCCGCGGACCGGTGCCGTACATAGATCGATGATGAAAAAATGGAAACATATTCTGATTATATAAACATATGGCTTTATTTTAGAGGTTCGGGAGAAACCCCGAGTGATCTCGCTGAAAGTGAAATGTTCTTAATTTGGTAAGTCTGCTTGCTAAATATGATCCTACTCTGAAGTATCAATAGAACCACTTAGAAAAGGACATCCTATTTGTCACTGTCCTTGGAGGTGGAAAGTTTCTGATAGCCATTCACTTGGGAGTGGTCAGAAATGATTCCTTCATTGGGCAGTCCAAGCAGCTCACTACTTCCACGCAGTATGGCAATGGCTTATCGGAAAGCTCCG
The DNA here is from genome assembly GCA_963931995.1 of Phaonia tiefii. Classification (NCBI taxonomy): domain Eukaryota; kingdom Metazoa; phylum Arthropoda; class Insecta; order Diptera; family Muscidae; genus Phaonia; species Phaonia tiefii. The sequence continues at coordinate 95,846,571 of OZ008371.1, read as the reverse complement.
TTAGATAGCTAAAGTGAGAAGGCGAAACGAATGAGCAACCTGAGTGGTAATGCGATCACTGATACGTCTCAGGATTATTAGGTGACCCTGTCACTGAAGCTCTTCGAAGTAGTGGACATATTCTTATGTCCTTTGAAGGCGGATGAGCCAACACCCCTGGCCAACGGCGGATCAAAATTGAAGAAACCAAAATCCAGTTTCGACACACTGCATTCTGGTCAGCGTCTGATCCATAATGGGCGGCTGAAACATAATCATCCTGGCAGTAGGTAAAATGCAAACCACGGTGGGCTGGGTTTGCCTCCCGCCACCGTTATATTGGCAATGAAAATACACAGAAAATATAATGAACAAAGAAACCCCCCAACTGTTGACGACCCTCGCAAACGTTATAAGGACCATGATTTAAGGATAATATAAAGCTGACATCACAACGATCCAAAAATGCGATGGACAGGATATGGTTGCACCAGAAAGAAAAACTTCGATATTTACTACAGCAGCCATGAAAGAAAGCACGAATTTGGGTGCGGATTTATAGTAGACAAGAGGCTGCGACACCTAGTTTCAAGGTTCAACCCAGTGAGTGACCGCATAGCCACAACTCGCATCAAGGCGAAATATTTCAACATCTCGTTAATATGTGGGCACGCACCGACAGAGGATAAAGATGATGAGGTCAAAGAAACATTTTATAAGCGTCTGGAGGAAGTATTAAGATTATTCTAGGCGATTTTAATGCCAAATTAGGAAAGGAAAGTGTCTTTCGACCAACCATCGGTAATCACAGTCTACATGATACCACCTCCGATAATGGAATAAGACTGATAGACTTCGCCGCTGCAAAGAACATGGTAGTTAGTAGCACACGATTCCAGCATAGGGACATACATAGGGCGACCTGCATATCTCCTGATCAGCGGACGAAGATCCAGATTGATCACTTGGTAATAGATGGCAGGCATTCTTCTAGTGTAATGGATGCACGTGTGGTTCGAGGTGACAATATCGACTCGGATAATTACCTGGTGGCTGCGAAAGTTCGCACGAGACTGAGCAGGGCGAAAAACGTACGAAGCCGAATACGGGAAAAGCTGGATATTGACAAGCTACAAATACCAGAGATATCAATGTCCTATCGAGAGAAGCTCTCTCTCCTGCTGGAGCAGAATACCCCCTCCCGAAGACCCAGATGCGCAGTGGAAGCACATCTAACGTTCTTTGGAAACCGCTGCAGGGACTGAACTTGGCTGTCGAAGGACGTGGGAGGATAAGCCATGGTACGACGAAGAATGTCGCATTGTAACTGATAAAGAAGACGCTGCACGTATGGCAGCGGAACAGTCAGTTACAACGCGTGCTGCGAGTGAGCGGTACGAGAAGCTGGGAAGGGAGGAAAACCGAATATTTAGGCGGGGAAAATGGCAGTGGGAGCAGAATGAATGGTGAATCCGGAAAGTTTTTCCAGAGGGTAAGAGGATTGGATACCGGGCCTAATAATGGGCCGCCCTCCTATAAGGACGAGAATGGGAATCTGGTGACTGAAAAGCAGTGTGTGCTCAAAATGTGGAGGGACTACTTTTCAGCACTACTCCACTCAGATACTTCCACTGAAGATCAGGAGGTAATGATAGTGGAAGATAGTGTAGATTGTACCCCCTCCAGCCAAGATGAGATTGGAACGGCGATCTCCCGCCTTGGGGATGATAAAGCCGCTGGTGCAGATGGCCTATCCGCTAAATTTTTGGGAGCAGGTGGCGAAGGACTGCTAGCCGACATGCATCGACTTATATGCGGTATATGGCTGGGGGAATATACGTCCGACGATTGGAGTCTCAGTGTATTATGTCCTGTATTCGAGAAGGGCGATCCGTGTGTCTGTTCCGACTATCGCGGTATCAGTCCATCGCGCATAAGGTCTTGTCGAGCGTATTATGTGAAAGACTAAAGCCAATTATTTAAAACCTGATTGGACCTTATCAGTGTGGTTTTAGACCAGGCAAGTCCACGACTGACCAAATATTCACGCTACGGCAAATCCTGGAAAAGACCCACGAAAAGCAAGTCGATACATACCACCTTTTTGTCGATTACAAAGCTGCTTTCGATAGCCCCATACGGGGAAAACTGTACGAAGCTATGTCTGAACTTGGTATTCCGGCAAAACTGATCCGCCTCTGTAGAATGACGCTGACCAACACCAAATCAGCAGTGAAAGTGGGGAAAGACCTCACTGAACCATTCTGTACCAAGCGAGGACTTAGACAAGGCGACACACTTTCGTGCAATCTCTTCAACATCTTAATGGAGATAATAATGAGAAAGGCTGCAGTAAATACGAACAAGGCCATTAACACGAAAAGCCATATGTTGCTGGCGACATAGACATCATTGGGCGAAATTTGCGAGAGGTTACTGCAAGAATCGAAAAGGAATCAGCGAAGGTGGGTCTTGCTGTTAATGAGGGCAAGAAAAATTGATGGTGTCAACGACTAGAGAAGCCTCTGGACTTGGTCCGCACTTGAACGTTGACAACCGATTTAATTTGTCTTCCCTGGCTCCGCCGTGAACAAGGACAACAACGTCAGCCTGGAGATGGATAGGAGAATTGTGCTTGCAAATATATGCTATTTTGGGCTCAGCAAGCAGTTTAGGAACAAAGCACTCTCTCGACGGACAAAAGTTCAGCTATATCAGACCCTCATTTTACCTTGGGTCATATCGCAAGCGGATGAGAAACACCTGGGAGATTTCGAGAGAAAAATTCTCCGTGAAATATATATTGCCCTGGTAGAGAAAACGGCGAGTACCGACGTCGCTGGAACGCAGGGCTATATAATCTATATTCTAACGTGGGCATAGCTAGGCGGTTCAAATTGAGCCAATTGCGTTGGCTAGGCCATGTTGTCAGAATGGATGAAGATGGACCAGCGCGAAAGGTTTTCTATAACGTACCCGATGGAAGCAGGAATAGAGGACGACCGAGGCTCCGCTGGAAAGACCATGCAGAGGTATCCCTCCGTATCCTTGGTGTTACCAACTGGCGAGAAAAAGCGAAGGATAGAGCCAGTTGGAAGAATATGTTGAAATTTGTTTGTTTGTTTAATTAATATGTGTAAGACGTCTGACCTCATGAGGTTGTAATACAGTCAATAAAAGTAAAAGTAAGTCCTATTTGTCAAAAACGATACAAAATGAAATCATCGATAAAATAAATAAATATTTTCCGATGACATCCCATGAGGAGAGTGGGGAGAGCGTCACGCAACCAGTAAGCTGCGCGCTTTCTAGGTTTACACTCACTGATTGGACCTACAGTTTTAATCCGGTTCCGAATGGTAGTTTGAGAAGCTTGTTAATGGCTAAGTACTCGATAGTGTCGCCATCACTAAGCGAGGTGACCGTCGTCGAAAGAAATGTAAGGTGGTCAGAGCAGGGATCGAACCCACGTTCTCATGTACAAGAGCCGCGCACACTAACCATTGCACCACAGACGGCCACAATATAATGGCAAACAAAGTTCGAAATACGATTTTCAATCAGATCAAGGATGCCAACTATTTCACAATCATGTTTGACTGCACTCCAGATACATCTCACACTGTACAAATGAGCCAGGTGACTCGATACATCAAAATAACAGATACTGGTTTTGAAATAAAGGACAGTTTTATTGATTTTATTGAAGTTGACGGGAAGACTGGAGAATAAATCACACAGCGCATTCTAGAGTTATGCAAATGAACGAGCTGGCAGAGTTTGTACCATGTCTAGCGCACTCTTTAAATCTTGTTGGCGTGCATGCAGCTTCAACATGCCCACAAGCAGTAAGCCTATTTGGCCTTGTACAAAAACTTTATTGTTTCTTTGTCGGATCCATCACGTGGTAAATAATGCAAAAGTGTACAAAAAAAACTGAAAAGGAAGTAGTCAAACCAGATGGTCGGCTAAACATCTAGCTGTTACCGCTCTATTAAATTATTTACCGGAAGTTGTCAAAGCTCTGGAAGAAATTGAAGAATACTATTTGACACAATAATGATGTTCTATTTTGTAAATAATGAATATCAAAAAATGTATTCCTCTTTTTCTATAATGTATATATAAAATATTTGTTCCCCAATATACGGAATTTTTACAATTAAATTCGTTGAAGTGTCAAATCGTATTCGATTTTGACTCGATCGATTTCTATCACATGCCGGATTATCATTTAGCGTTCTGTGCCTTTTTAAGATCTTGCAAGAATTAGAAGAAAAGCCGCTAGGTTATTGGATGCAAGAATCTACACCTGTATCAGCAAAGTTGGAAATTGAGCCGGTTCTTAAAAACAAACGAATTTCCAAAAAGAAAAAGCAACATGCCGAAATCTGTGAAGACGAAATAAGTATGCTAGATCCGATCAGGCTATTTTTCAAAGATATAAGAGTAGTATTTGACAAAATCTTGACAGAAATTGAGACAAGAATAGGGAGTGCAAAGAGTCTACATGAAAAATTCGACTTCCTCGGTGGTCACGACTTTTTAAAAATATTCAAAATACTTGAATTCAGTTGGTTTTTGCCAGGAACTTGCCGTATTATTATATTAATAATAGATATTAATATAGGTCGCAAAAAATGCTACTCATTTGCCAGTTTTAACAGTTTTTCTCAAACACTGAAGGGAGGGGGCACACCATCAAGTTTTTGCACCGATTCGACAAAATTGTAGATCCGGGGCTGAGTACTGAACTGAACTGAATAAAAAGTATCTATGAACAGATTTGAAATTTCTAAATGGAAATGTTGTCAACGCTCGCCCCGTTTGAAGTAAAATGGGTGTAGCAGAGACACCCTGAACTTTGAGTTAACGTAATTAATACACTGGATTGAACAATGGTTCAATGGTACGTTAGAATGACAAGTTTTTACGCAAATAACGCATTAATTTTCTTAAAGTTGATCAAATAATTGCAGACACTTCACATCAACTCAATGAATAACATGCATTAAGTCTGTGACCAGTTTGCATACATTAAATTGATGGAAGAATCTGAAGAACAATTAATGCAAATTTTTACATTTATCCAAGGAAATGTGTTGTAGGTTGGAACTTGATTAAAGTTTACTTCAGGATAACGCACAAATTTATCATTTTCATGTACGTTTTTCCTTCAGTGTTGGTAATCTTGCATCCCAAATATTTTATCGATTCCACGTCTTCATTTAACGACCCATCAACTCTTAGTGGAGTATTCTGTTCCGTTCGAATACGCTCTATTTTTGTATTCTTAATATTTATTATCTATCCTACTTTTTCACATTTTCGGAGGGTCTGTTTAACTTGGCCTTGATGCCAGAGCTGGAGTCCCCCCCCTGTGTACGTGCCTGAACCGGTTCTCGGCTTCAGAGAATGGAAAAACTCGGTTAAAATTGTTTATTTTCGATTTTATTTACGGTTGTCATTTTGAACGGAAAACAATTTTTTTTCTTTGCCCGTGAAAAGGATCATTATTTTTTTCAGAAAATAGAACACTATTATTCAGATTCTAATATATTTTAATTTTTTTTGTTCAAAAAACATATCAGGTAATATTCTGGACCCTGAAAATTGACGCCTACTTCAAATCCCACACAAATACAGGCGTGATGAAAAGCTATGGAATGTGATGTCCTCCAGAGAGAAAGTATTTGTTCTTATTAGTACTGAAGATAATATTTCAGCCAATATGGGTTCCAAATCCAATTTACCTAAATTTGTTAATATTTTATACAACTATCTTGGCTGCTTTAAAATTTGTGATGCTATCTGGTCTTATCATGCTTATATTTTCTTGTCTAATAGAAATATTAAGTGTGTTTTTTTTTACCCCGTTAAAGTTACTTATACCTTCTTTTTGTTTATCAAACTAACACTCAGGGGATGCCCCCTATAAATGCAGTGCATTGTGTTGTCGAAGGAAAATTGAGGTAGTGGAGGGTGGAAAGAGGGAGTAGTGTCTGTTAAAATTTGCCTTGAATCTTTGTATGTCACAATTGGTGGGGAATACACTGGCCGGAAGTATATTCCACATACGGACTGTACGGCTGAAGAACGAATTTTCTCTATAGTGTGTAGTGCGGTCAACCGGCCACTCGATAAAAAACGGATGAGAGTTCCTGGAAAGGCGCGTGCTTCGGTCAAATATCCTCAGGTCTGGCAAAAGTTGACGGATGTCCGAGAAACACATACCGTGGAAATATCGATAGAACAGCGACACGCAACCCACATTTCGACGATGCTCAAGGGCGACAATAGAGTTGGATACCCTACTGTCCCCTATCAACACCATCGCTCTCCTCTGGACACGGTCGAGAAGCTCCAAAGATATCCTAGGAGCACCTGCCCATATATGGGAGTTATATTCCATCTTTGGCCTGATGTAGGTGGTGTAGATCAGAGAATGTCGATAAGTACCATTTAGAATACACTTGCAAGTATTATTCGCAAAACAAATACAAATACATACAAGTAATAGACGAAACGCATACAATACTCTACATTATTTATGCCAACGATAACTTAAGTAGCTACAAGTGCTAACATTCGATGGGTAGTACATAAGTACAATTGCGAGTTAGGGTTGTTGTTGGGCGCTTGTTAAACGAAAGTAAACGAAAACACTTGTGTGTGTTAGGTTATACAGAAGTATACAAAATCACTTGTGTGTGTTAGGTTATACAGAAGTATACAAAAACACTTGTGCTGTTAGGTACTTAATACCCACTGGGTATGAGTAAAAAATTGGTTGCTGTGTAAAGGAACGCTGTTGTACGGTGAAATTATGTGGAAATATGTATGTATGTATGTATGTATATACATTTACAAAGTGTGGAAAAGTGAATAATAGACCTAGAAAATATTGAAAATTAGCGCACTGGTTTTTAATTAACATTTGAATATTGGGGCTTATGCAACAAGACCTGGCAATGCATTGTTTTGACGTAGTTTAGTGGCCTTATTAAAACATCGACAACAAAATTTAATCTCATTCTGGTGCTCAAACAAAATAAAATTGAATTAAAAAATTATTATTTTCGATGGGTTTGGTATTAAGGACCATTCAAGCCATTCAACATTTCTCAGTTTCTCACTAAATCAACTACATTTTTCCGCTTCCACAGCACTTGCTGTATACTTATAAGTACTTGTGTGTACCCATACTTATAACACGACTCTGTATACAAATTATGAAAAAATACTTCAGTACATGTGTGTACAATCTTCTTTAGATGTATTCTGGCGAAGAGAGCGAATAGGAGTGGATGTGTAGAGAAAATGTTCCTTATAAGTATAGAGTACACACATAAATTGTACAAAGCAAATATGTGGTGGTATGTATTCTGCGTGTTAAAAATTTGGGTACACACAAGTATGAAAATTCTGTGTACGTACTTGGGTATACTTTTGCAACGAGTACTTATTGCTATTCTCTGGTGTAGATATTGAGAAGATCAGATGGAGTGAAGTATTTCTTGCACCGCTTTAAAAAGCCTAGACACTTGAATGCATCTTTCGACACTTCAAATACATGTTTTGCCCAACGGACATCAAATTGTATTTTCATGCACAGAACATCAAGAGCGTCTGATTCATCAATATCCACACCGTCCATAGACAATGACGACTCTCCTGGGTCAGCAATCCGCTTATGCGACAACAAACAACAATGGGTCTTACCCGCATTAAAATCTACTCTATTAATTCGACCCCATTCAACAATGGACACCAGATCCCGGCCGAGTGTTTCATTCATCGTCCGGCGTTTGAATTCAATCTCTTGAAGACTTGGCCTACGGTCGAATGAATAAAAATGACAGAGATTACTGTCATCCGCAAAAGATTAGATTGGATTCACAGTCTGACCAAGGAGATCGTCAATGAAAATAAGAAAAAGAGAAGGGGAAAGGACAGAGCCCTGTGGTACACCTGCAGTCAATTTCTGCTCGTCGGATGAAACCCCATCTACAACAACTCGTATAGTGCGATCTCTGAGAAAACTCGACATAAATCGAATGAAGTTATCACCGACACCAAAAGCAGCGAGCTTTGACAAGAGTGCATCGTGCCATACTCTGTCAAAGGCCGTGGAAATATCAAGAGCCACTACCTTACTCTCACCAAGCCGGTGGATGGATCGACTCCACTGTTCCGAAAAGAAATCCATCAGGTCTCCAGTAGATCTCATTCTACTGAAGCCATACTGCTGATCATTAAGAAGGTCATTGAACTCAAAATATTTCACTAGATGCTGGTTAACCATGCTCTCCATAACCTTCGAGAGCGCAGAACAAATTGCAATTGGGCGGTAATTTGCTGGGTTACTTGCATCACCTTTTTTAGGGATTGGCTGGACATTAGCAACCTTCCAACGCGCCGGGAAGACTCCGCACGGTATGCAAGGTTGAAAAGGCTGCACAATGTTCACGCCAGCGCCGAAGAGCACCTACTCAAGACCAGTGCAGATATGCCATCCGGGCCCAGGGATTTATTTACGACCAGATACGCAAGAGCCTTTTTAACTCCTCGCGTTCGAAAAAATATCTTGGGCATGGAACAAGCAAGATACGTAATTGATCACGGGGAGTGGTTGATTGCTATCCGGCAAGGAAGAGTTCCTTGCAAACATTTCAGCCAAGAGGTTAGCTTTATCAACCGGTTCAGTGAATGTTATGTCATCTTTAAGAAGAGTTGGGATATCCTTTATTCTTCTTGCAAATGACCAAAAGCTCTTATTTCCACTAGGAAAAGAAAGGACTTTAGCACGAATACGCTGTTCGTGAAGTAACTTTTCGCGTCGAAGTACTTTGGTACACTTGGATCTTGCCTGTTTGCGTAGCAGTTCAGTATTAACGTTTTTAATAGAACGCCGGAATGAATGAATTCATACCAATCAAAATTATCTTTTCGAACATTTCAGCAGCAGCATCTATGTCATTGTCCAGAAAACAAAGCTTCCAGTTAAAATGCTGATAAAAGTTGTTGAGCTCAGCCCAACGTGCCTCTTCGTAGATAAAAATTTTTCGATTCGGGACTGTGTTTGAAGCGTGACGAAGAGCTGAATACGAAAAGGACGCTGAAATGATACAGTGATCCGAATTACCAAGAGGTGCAAGTGTGTTAACTTCGTACTTTTCAGGGTGCGAAGTTAAAAAGAGGTCAAGTAAATTCTGGTTGTGCCCTTGAACACACGGAATGTGCGTCGGTTCATTCACCAATTGCGTTAAGTCATTATGCGCGGCGAAGAGCTCAGCATATTGACCCTCCGTAGTTGTATGGCTCGAATGCGTTAACCAGGAGGAATTATGGACATTGAAGTCACCAGCAACAACGATTTCACTGTCCGAATAATCCCCAATATCTCAGAAATAGAATCGGAAAGGGTGTCAAAGCTATTAAAGGATACCTCCCTTCCCGCATTAGGACTTCTATAAAGAAATCCGAAATGTAAGACATGTGTTCCAATCAATACATGTGTTTCAATACGAGACAGCTAAACGATAATAAGTGGCATTTCAGTTTCCCACTTAAATTCCGACTTGAGCAATGACATTGTTGCCACATGTTGAATTTGAAGAAATGGCAACAAAAAGTTATCTTAGATAAATTCTGTTATCATTTCATGCGAATGAAAATATTATCAAGGAGAAACTCAAAAGCGGAATCTGCAAAATGGTTACACTTTTTAAGTTCATTAAAATTATTTTATTTAAAGGAAGACTACGTCTACTTTTATATCTCTAAATTTGAAGAATAGATTTTTATTTTCGATTGAAAACAAAATTGGAAATAAATTGTTCACAACAACGCGCGGTAAATGTTAAACATATTGAACATGGTAGAATTATCTATCAGGTATAGTCGTTTAAACAGGCGATGACATTTTTTCCGTGTCATTTTTCGTTTCACTTGCCAAAGTCATATGTATTTTGTTTTTATACTTTTTTATATTCTTGTATTGTTGGTGTATATTTGTGTAGAGTTTGACAACTGAATCGAATGAACGAAAATAAAATATTTGTTGTTGCTGCTTACAACTACAACAACATCTGCTGCTACCATATTACAGCAAATGTTACCCATTACAGCAAATGTTGCCACATTTCGTAGTATTAAGTGTGGATAGTTATATTTGGAAAGTGGTAAGTGGCGATAGCGTAATGGAATATAAAACAGCCTTATTGTTTCTTAAAGGTGTCGTATGCATTATATTATATGAGCCAACATCATATATAAGTAGGTATCCTGGTTTCACCAAAAATCAGTCCTGTATATTAAATATTTTGTGTAAGGTGTCAATGAGGTTCATTTTAATGCAAGAACTCGATCATGTTAAGTATTTTTTCGAAAACTCGTAGGTTGACGTCATTATATCATTATACTACTTATATATACTTATACTATATATGTATATGCTATGTATTATACTACATATATTAGAAATATTATATTTCAACCAAATTTCAATGACGCCAACAATGCCGTAAGAATTCATATTTTTTACTCCATCTAACGTTAAAAACTATATTTTATTTGGATTTCTCCGAAATTGAGTTGGCGATAAACTCAGAACAGAACTTCCGTATATGAGAGTCGTCACCGATAGTCTCACCAATGTTACTATTCAAACTCATAATAAGAAATGGGAAAGATACGTGAAAAGAATAAAAATAATAAACCATGATTATGTAGATAACAATATAAAACATTTACGAACATTAATGGCCAATATTTACTTTAAGAAAATATACATGTCCAGTAAGACTAAGTTATTTTACCCCGACAAGAAACTAAGTTAGGGATGAAATTACTCAGCCCTCCCACCCTAACATATCTTAGAAAAGTATATTTCGCTCTTAGTGAGGCGTGTCAAACCTAGGTGAATTGAAGTCATCAGCTGATTGTACCTCGAAATTACCTAGTCGACCATGCGGTCTCTGAATGTGGAAATCTCCACTGGCATTGCCATTAGTCAACTGGTCCAAGTGGCACAAGTTTAGAGCTGATTTTTCACATTTTCAATACAGATTTAAAATCAAATTCAATTAGCAAACCCGCTTTGTCCATTAAAAAAAAAATAAATGGTTTCCCATTACATCCCATGAAGGGACTGGGGAGAACTTCTCACAATCACTGAGCTGTGCGCTTTCCAGTTTTCACTCACTGATTGGGACCTACAGTTTTACACCGATTCCGAACGATAATTTGAGAAGCTTTTCCATGGCTAGATACTTGTGGCCGCCGGTGGTGCAATGGTTAGTGTGCGCGGCTCTTGTACATGAGATCCTGGGTTCGAACCCGGCTCTGACCACCTTCAAAAAAAAAAAAAAAAAAAAATAAAATTCTTTCGGCGGCGGTCACCTCGCATAGTGACGGCGACACTATCGAGTATCTAGCCATGAAAAATCTTCTCAAATTACCGTTCGGAATCGGTGTAAAACTGTAGGTCCCCATCAGTGAGTGAAAACTGGAAAGCGCACAGCTCAGTGATTGTGAGAAGTTCTCCCCAGTCCCTTCATGGGATGTAATGGGAAACCATTTATTTTTTTTAGATACTCGATAGTGTCGCCGTCACTATGCGAGGTGACCGCCGCCGAAAGTTCCATAAATGTTCACAGCCATGCTACTACAATTATTTGCTTGAATTAGGGGAAATAATGTAAATGAAAAGGCGAAGATTTGTATTCATGTGATCGTTATTATCATTGATCTAGTTTAATAATTCAGATTTATCTTTTTCTTATAATTCCAGTTGGTACTTCCGGAAAATTAAACGTATTGAAGCTGAAAAGAAATTATTACTGCCAGAAAATGAACATGGAGCATTTTTGATCAGAGACTCGGAGAGTCGTCACAATGACTATTCCCTCTCAGGTAAGCTCCGAATTCAAATAGGAACCACTCACAATTAAGTGCATAATATGACAGATCAAACTGTCATGGTATTTTTGTTCAGTATTGTTTGGTATTTGATCATGCAATCGTCAGAATCGTTATTATTTTAGTCGTTGGGAATTTGTTACAATTTTGTTGTTGGACCATTTGCTGCATGATATTGGACTCGTCACCTTGACGACATTTGGTTCAAATATGAGGGCGCTACATGCAACACAGCTAATGAAACCATGGCAATATTTCGAGATCAATTCGATAAAGAGTTGATTTCAGTTTTTCTAACGGTGAATTGGCCGCCTAGATCATGTGATATAACACATCTATCATTTTTCCTTTAGGGCTACATGAATAATGAATAATAATGAATTGGAGGCCAAAATTGCACGCGCTATTCGAAAAATCCCCTTTCCCCAAAAAATCCCTTTTTGTACGATAAGAAGTGGTATTAGAAGTATTTGATCCAATCAATGTTGGCTTAATGACACATTTTCTTTATTTTATAACAAAATATATCTACATATTTTTTACAGTCCGCGATGGTGACACAGTGAAGCATTATCGTATTCGACAACTGGACGAAGGTGGTTTTTTCATTGCAAGACGCACAACATTCAGGTATGTCCAGTCGTAGGTATACACTTGTCGCAATGTATTTCTCACAGCCACGTTTACAATTTTTTCTAGAACACTCCAAGAACTGGTCGAACACTATTCTAAGGACTCTGACGGCTTGTGCGTTAATTTATGCAAACCTTGTGTACAGGTAAGACCGCACGAATCTACGTTTGCACAATATACGCAATATCTCACATCTGTTTGTCCATTATACCCAATTCGACTTCTACCAATCCATATAATTAAATATATTTCTCGAACCATCTGAAACTATCCAGAACAACCAAATTAAAAAAGTTTTTTTATATCTGTTTCCACCGTCATTTGTATCAAAGTTATTATAATATTAACAATTTATAACTAACACTTATATTGTTATTGTTGTCGTTATTATTACTCAAAAAACTACTCCTATTTAATACACTAAAACAATAAAAAAAAAAACTAAAGACCAGTCAGTTTGCGGGTATATTTGAGGTAGGATTGTTTATATAACTCTTAATTTTATAATTCAACTACTTGTCGTTGTATATTTTCATCTACTACCATGATACCACAATAACTAACAAGTTTTCAATCCACAAAATCACAAGTAAACGTTGTCATTATCCATGCATACTCGTATACCCATTATTCCACCCATCAGTACCTGCAGATCAGATGTACTCGTATCAAATGCTCATTTGTGTAGCCGCTCCCGCCCTCAGTCGTGTAGAAACTTTCAAAATTGCTTCTATCATAAACCTTTTGCTATCGGATATGGGGTGGGAATTAGAAACACTTTTTTCACGGACACGTCAACGAATTTAAAATTATTTGAAAATATAAAATATTATATAGGATATTGACTTTTTTGTAAGTTAAACAAAATTTATATTACAAAACTTGACTCATTAGGACCCGAATGTACTAGATACCCAAAATGTTAATTTAAACAACTGGTGAATTACGATCTGTCTGTTTAAAATGCGAAATAGGAGTAAGACATATACATTATTAAAACTTTATTAAAAATACTAAATATAAAACAGTTTTTTCTTGGACTAGTAAAACCATAGAGTAATGACGTATAGAGCTGCCATTGTTCTCATCTGACAATTCCTTTCACACTATTTGTGATGCGATAGACAGATATTTGACGTAAATTGACTTACACCTGGTGGAATTACAAAAATAGCCGACCTAAATTTTTCAAGTCGTTTTGATAAAAAAACTGGAATTTAAACATATTTTGGACTTTTTTTGATATATTTTATTGTTAGTATATAATTGTGGTGAATTTGCACAAAAATTTTAACGCACAAATCGAAATGACGTTGCTGATTTATTGTTTGATGGAACACACCAAATGTCATCAATTTACTGAGAGAGTTGGCGTCTCTATACGTGTTTACTCTATGAATAAATCCCCCTCTAGTTATAAATATATGGCACATTCATATTCATTTCGAAAAATTATCCACCGGCTATCATCTGACAAACGGATAAATGCATGCTTACTTTAGTCCATAGAGCAGATTAGAATAGAGTATTTTCTTCTCTCATCTGTCGTTTCATTTCACACTCTTCGTCGTAGGTTTCTACAAATGAGAGAAATTCAACTGAAATTATGTTACAGCAGGTGGAGTTACAAGAACTGTTGACTTAACTTTTTCATTTAATTTTCGTATAGAATTGTGAAATTTAAATGTATTTTGCACTGTTTTGTTGACTTTTGTCGTTGGTATACATTTGTATTGTATTTAACATAACTATATTGCCACAAAAACATAAAATGCGGTAGCTGTTGCTTTTTGGACGTTGTGCTCGATTGCCTCTATCTGGTATTATTGAATCCATGGTTCCACCATTCAATGTTTACTTACAACCTACCTATGAAGTTAAAAATATTGAGAGAATAAAATATTCTATTCTAATTTGTTCTCTGCTTTAGTCAAACAGCTGTCAAAGATCATGGTTATCAGAGTTGCATTTAGCTAAAACAGCAATGTTCATATCACAAATAGGCAATAGATAGGAATTTGCTGTGAATAAACTCTTGGCCAACGAGTACCTAAGCCTAAAAAACATTTTAGTCAGACAATCGTTGAACATAGGGTACAACTAGTGGCTATATTTTTAGTTAGGTTAGGTTTAGCACGTTGGCTGCCATGTCGCACGTTTTCGTGCGACACCCAATTGTTACCCTGAGGCCACGTCGCACATTTTCGAGCGACACCTAAATGTTACCCTTAAGCCACGTAGCACATTTTTGTACGGCACTATATGGAATTTTAGATGGGATTTGGATTCTCTGGCCTATGGTGAACATTTAGATGTATTTCCCATGTCCGCAGCTTGTTTTTTATGTTTTTTTTTGGCTAGTAAAAAAGTTGGATAATTAAATTTGCTTTTTTTTAATTAATTCTTTAAAAATTCAGTTTGTATATCAGCAAAAAAAATAAATTAAAATAAAATTAATGAAAATCAGTAGAAAAATAAAAAATTAAAAATAAAATTATCAAAATTAATTATTCTGGTGGGAATATTTAGAAAAACAATCTAGACATAGTTGTGGTTTAGTAGGGCATATTGGGAAGTAGGTGGTAGTCCTCTTTAAGTTCTTTCTGGCTGACTCCATCAGAAGATTTTTTTGAAAAACTAAACTACAAAAATAAATATAAACTACAAAAATTACTGTCGCACATTTTCGTGCGACGTGGCACCACAAGATGTTTTATGTTATCCCAGGCCATGTCGCACGAAAACGTGCGACACAAAAAAACCGTTATAACTGAAAAATTAGGACCTATAATAAAGTCGCGAGTAGTCAAAAATTATTTTTAAGCACTAAGAAACAAAAAAAACTTGTTGGCCTCAGGTTACCAAAATCGTGAAAAGACGATTTCACTGTACGATCAATACCCTGAAAAGGCTTTGGCAGCCAACGTATTAGGACACGTGACAATATGAGAGAGTTTACAACTACCTTATCGTCACCATAGATAAAGGAAACTAATAGATGAAGCACAAGTGTTGGGAAAACTTTATTGTAATGTGTAATGGTAAGATGTCGTTGAAAGCAATAACTGGGATATTTTTTGTTCCCAAAACAAAATCTGATTAAAATTTTAAAATTTCATATCAGAAGAAAAAATAATTGTCAACAAAAATATCACTTCGAAACAAGAATACAACACGTTACTTAAATTAGAATATCTGACGGCCGTCGAATTGCAAAGCCATGATACCACCGAGTATGTCCTAATAAATTGGTTCTTCCTCCGGTTCAGCTACCATTCCTTGTTGAGAGTCCTCAGATACTCTAACGGTGTTGGCAAATGCGAAAATGCTGCAATTTTTGATCGGGATGTTTTTAGATTAAAAAGGCGTTCCGATATATTCGTATTGATATCCCAACACAGGCCTCATGGCTTTGAAAAAGTTTTTTATATAAGAGACAAATGCTATCACATATTTAAAGGCACTAAAAATTCCATATTCAGCAGCCTGTGTATCTGTTTCAATTTGTAACCGATTGCAGATTTTAGTTGTTTCCGATAGATTTAAAATTTGTTGTTTTGCCATTTTGACTCGCAAAATGATTAAGATGTAATAAATTGAAGTAAACAAGCGATCCCTACAAAAAATCATCGCTTACTTTAGAAATAATAAAGTGCCTTTATTCAAGTGAACCAAAAAAATAGCACATTTTTGGACATTTTTTATAATTTGCTCAAAAAAAATTCTTTCGTTAGGAAATCACTATTGTCATGATTTTTTTTAAATCTCAATATGTCTAGCTTCGATTTCCATTTTAAAATTCTGCAATCGATTACAAATTGCAAAAGATACAGGCTGCTGAGTATGGAATTTTTAGTGCCTTTAAATAAGTGAACCGGTGTGTACTTTCACAAAAAATTCCGAAAATTTTGAATACACATCAATACGAATTATAGGAAACTTCAATGAAAGTTACAGTAGTACAGGACAGCAACTAGTGAACAAAGTTGACAATGGGCACGCTATATCTATTATTTCTTTTATCTATGATCGTCACTACATACATATGAGAAGAAAAGAGAGAAGGGAGGGGAGAGAAGCGGCGAGCCCCACTAATAGTGCAAAATTCCTATAGACAGATAGACGTAGGACAAACAAGAACGACTCAATTATGTTCCCGGTATATGTATATATACATCACCTGATAAGCCCTGATCAATACATACAATACCATCCAAGATGAGTATCCATATGTGAAGGTCAAGGTTTACCACTCCAGATTATCAGTGGGGTAGAAATAGCCAATGGACGAATCATCAGATGATGGTATCGCCTGCCCGGATCCACGGTAGACCCCGCGAGCATTCCATCAAATCCTCAATGGCCACATCGTGCAAAGAGGCCAGCAAAGATGACGCCTATGCTGTAGGGCTTGACATTGATATACAAGGTGCTCAATGGTATCCACCTCTTCTTCATCACCACAAGCACGGCAGTAATCAACCCTGAAATCTAGTTGCGAGTGAAGCCTTGTTCAGTCGAAGAAGCAACTTAGTCCTGCCTGAGTCCACTGCCGGCCATATGTTTCTTGAAATATATTTTTAGTTATGAATACGGGGGTATACGATATAGCTAAGAGGTATCTGACATGTGTTCAGTGTACTTATTACAAATATATGTATGTATATATGTTTACATTCATTCACTTATTTCTAGTATAAAACCGGCAACAAGTTCGGATATACATATTTATTCCATCTAGTGCAAACCCAGTTTGAAATCGTTATAAAATTTCAATCCAAGGCCCATGATACAAATACACGGTAGTAGCATTGTAATTTTTGTACCAAGCTATTTGCCAAAATCAGCTGATAAAAATGTCACACAACAATGTACAATTGTTGACATAAGCTCTGTTCGAGTACTCGAGAATTCGTACAAATTTGTGCAAATTTTTACTGAATCGTGTTCGCACTCCAACAGTCCATTAAATGAGATCCAGAGAGAGCAAATTTGGACAGTTCGATATTAGAGTTCTTGCAAATTTTGGTTGGAGAAATTTTAGCCAACAAAAATTTGCAATTTGAAATCAGCTGTTTTCTGCAAACAAATAAAAGTGGAAAATAAATTAACAATGGCAGGAATAATTACAAATAAGTAAAAAAAATTTAGAAAGAAAATGGAAAGCAATAATGTGCAGTGGTATTCAACAAATTCTGGTGAACCGACGACTGTGCGACGACAGAATTGGGCAACTGTGCCAATAAAGGGTAAAACTACATCAGTTGTTTTCTTGCAAATTTTTACTGGATGTTGTTCGCGTACTTTTTGTGCAAATTTTCATAAAGAGAGTAAAATTGTTCTTCCTTTCTCAAAAATAGATTCTTGCAAATTTTTCCTGGGAAAGTAAACGAACTAAGCTATAGATAGATGAAATAAAGACAATGCACACACACCTTTGACATTTACTGGTAATATACTAGCGTATATTTCTACCGCCAAGGCCCATACAAATTTATATTTTCGAGCATGTCACAGTCAAATGTCGATGGAAATTGAAATATATCGGCATATAACTTTTCCAGAAACCACCTTTCAGATTCAATCCATTCGTAAGAACTGAAATGGAATTATGTTTTTTTTTTTACTTTATGTAACATAATTTTTTGTACAAAAAAAAACCCTAAACAAAGACAAATAATTTTTTCATTGTTACGTTGCCACTTTTAATTTGGCATACTTAAATTTTGTACTTGCATCCTCTTTGTTTATAAAAATAACTGCTATATTTTGATAAACATATTCAAGTTGATAAACCTATCCAAGTTTGGTTTCACTACCACCGACTTTTCTTTAGTTGTCTTTATTAAGGATTTTCACACTTGACGCCAAATGGGCATTTTAATCGTTTTAAAACTTATAATCCTAGTTATTTTGTCTGCAAATAAAGTAAAGAAATGTTTAAACGTTGTTCATATTTGTAATCATGTTTATTGTTGTAAATAAATATGTATGTATATACGATAAACAAAAAGAAACAATATACAGCGTGTGTGTCGAAATGAATTTTAAAACGACGTTCACTGTTTGTAGAATGAAATTATAGTAAATCCGACCCCATTGCCCAATACGCTATGAAAGATAACATGACTGAGTATATAAATTGTAATCCTTATACATTTTTAGACTGAATCGTTGTTCACTTCAATTCTAGTAAATTGTGTTAATAATAAATATAAATAATTCTTGCTAAAAATTGTGTCAAGATTCACTATCTTCTGACCGCATGTAAAGAGTGCGAAACTAACATTGCACTAGTATTCTTATAAAGTTCCGTAGCTGTTTCAATATTCGTTGGTCCTTCTGGCGAGAAAGATTGGTCTTTCTTTCAATTTATTTAAGAAGGGGTTTTCAAAATGTGTGGCGAAATTGTAATTGTTACTTTTTGATAAATATTTTTGGAATAATTAAAAGATTTATTTAAATCTATTTTATAAAATCTGATATCTACCGAATAATATTCATTCAAAATTTGTTATTGATATACATATGTACATATGTATATAGTACCTATGCATAGATACATTATATCCGTTTAATTTAAATTATCTTCATACTAGATGAGAGGTTACTTACTATACAGGGAATGTTATACGTGTATCATGTTTCATCATGTTTGCGTAATAGAATGATAGTTCACTCTGGTACATCTATTGTCAAATGTCTCATTCACATCATATGTGCCTATTTGTAATCAATCAAACTAAATTATTCTCTATACATATACTATTTACAACATTGTATTAAAATTTCATATGTTACACTTAAATCGATATCAATTTTTCCACACAACATAACACTAACAATTACATACACTGCGATCGTAGACACTGCACAAAACACATTATTGTAACAGTATTTTATATGATTGGCTAACTTGAAACTTAAAAAAAATATATACTTTGAATATGGTTTCATTTACCTGATTTGAAATATCTATTATTTGATTGACACAGATTGAAAAACCAGTTACCGAGGGATTGTCGCATCGAACACGCGATCAATGGGAAATTGATAGAACATCACTGAAATTTGTGCGTAAATTGGGTTCTGGGCAATTCGGTGAAGTATGGGAGGGTCTCTGGAACAATACCACATCAGTGGCCATAAAGACCCTTAAATCAGGTCTGTACATACATTTGCGTTGTATGTATGTATATAATATGCTTAACCAATACATTGTTTTTCCGCAGGCACAATGGATCCAAAAGACTTTTTAGCAGAAGCTCAAATAATGAAGAAACTCCGGCACAATAAGCTCATACAGCTGTATGCCGTGTGTACAGTGGAAGAACCTATTTACATCATTACCGAACTGATGAAGCACGGCTCGCTACTGGAATACTTGCAAGGTAACTACCGTCTAGCATTCCTTCGTTTCAGTTCAATCACCTTCGCTATGAGTTCAACATGAATTTCATCGGACGACGAAATGGGCGCATTGCATTGCATCTGCAGGACGTTTGGAAATATGGTAACAAGCCATGGAAATGTATATTAGGAATATTACAGTTTATGTCGAATTCGCTTGGGTCGCGCAATGAACAGGGATTAAAATATACTTACATTTCACCACATTCCATAGCCATGCATTATTTAGTCAGCTTGATTTCATTTCTTCAGCTATTGCAGGTAAAGGGCGAAGTCTCAAGATGCCTGTTCTCATCGACATGGCTGCCCAAATTGCGGCTGGTATGGCATACTTGGAATCACAAAACTACATTCATAGAGATTTGGCTGCCAGAAATGTGTTAGTGGGTGATAATAATATAGTTAAAATTGCTGATTTCGGTTTGGCAAGGTAAGTTGTCATCCGCTGCAACAAAAATATGAACTTTATAAAAAAAAAATGTCTTTCGTATTTGCAGACTTATTAAAGAAGATGAGTATGAAGCTCGTGTTGGTGCTAGATTCCCTATTAAATGGACTGCTCCGGAAGCTGCAAACTATTCAAAATTCTCGATAAAATCGGATGTTTGGAGTTTCGGTATTCTATTAACCGAATTGGTAACATACGGACGCATACCATATCCTGGTTAGTATCACTGCTATAAACTGAAATTCAATATAAATAGTTATTGTTATCATATGGCCAACGATTTTGAATCCCTAACACTTTAACTAAACTGTATCCAACAAGTGGCTACGAAACGAACAAATGCAGGCTAACTTTTGACGAACAGCTGTCGTTTTACCAAATCAACCATTAATATCAAGATTGCATTTGGCTAAAACATACATTGTCATATTAGAACTAGACATATAATAGAAACTGTTATGAATCAATTATTGACTAACGAGTGACTCAGCCTAGAAATATTCTAGTTACACACTCATTGTGCAGATAGTACATCCAGTGACTAAATTTTCGTTATTAATACGGAAGTAGGAGGGTACGTAGCCGTCGGTGCTGCAATGGTTAGTGTGCGCGGGCGGCTCTTGTACAGGAGAACGTGGGTTCGATCCCTGCTCAGACTACCTTATATTTCTTTCGACGATGGTCACCTCGCTTAGTAACACTATCGACTATTTAGCCATTAAAAATCGTCTCAAAATACCGTTCAGAACCGGATTAAAACTGTAGGCCCCAATCAGTGAGTGTAAGATCTAGAAAGCGCGCATCTCACTGATTGTGAGAAGCTCTCCTCAATCCCTTCATGGGATGTTATGGGACACAATTTGTTTTAGGAGGATACGTAATAGCACATTAAAAAAACAGTTTACAATTGCCTGAAATATGTCGTTTCAAATAAACAGTTTTAACCAGTTTGCTTAAAGAAGCAAGGAGATTATTATGTTTCTTCCGCTAGATCTAAAGCAAGGGGTATGCATTTGTATCAGAGCTCGCAATGATTGGTCTCTCTGATGCTTGTTGTCAGCAAAAAAAAACACTCGTCCACTGACAAGACGACCTAAAACTTCGTTTTTCTTCGGCTTGCTCTTCATGTGTTCACTCGAGACCCTTTTCTTCGTAAAAACTCGGGAAACGGTTTTCTGAACATGTATGTATGTAGGTTGCGCGTGGGGATAGGTCATTAGTAATTGTTAAACTTAATTCCGAAGTTATAAGCAAAAATACATATATAAGTCATGGAGATTATTTTAATGTTTTATTTTTTCATTTTATAAGCATTGAACAAAATACATGAAGATTAATTTTGTGTGGCCTGTACACATATTTGTCTTTTATTTTACATTTACATTTTGTAGACAAATAGTTTTATTTACCTAAATTGTTATTGCGCGGCGCCACTGGCTATTAATGCATACGCATATTCACACAAATGAGTGCCCTATCGTCTTCTCCCTTCCTCTTTAATGCCTTGCCTGTGACGAAATACCTAAGGCAACAACGGACCATGGTTGAAATATGAGGTTGTGTTATAAGAACAGCTGATCGAAGTTTTTTCATGTCATTGTACAGAGTTCTGTCAAATTTTAACTAATTTGTTTGTTTAATTAGTAAATACTTAACAGATTTCAAGAAATTCGATATAAATCTAATTTGACCACATACTAATTTCGTTAATTAAATGAAAAGTTGTTTGTACAATTAAAGAAAGATAGAAAAAAATGAAAAATCAACTGAGTTTGACAGATCTCTGTATTACTAATATATACACATTCCTCCTGCTACCACCTAATAATTCCATCATGCAACGGACCGTTTGCTTGCTTTGCTCACTTACTCATCCTCAGTAGCTGAGCGACGACAGTTCTGTTCGTATCAAGGCTGATCTAGTAGAGGTTAACGCATTAGGACAGCTGATTTTGCATTCTTATGACACTATCTGTCAAATTCTGTGTATTTTGATATTGTACTATTTTGTTTGGTCATATGGATTTGTGTTGAATTTGACATTTAGAACCCTGTTGATGGTGCCAACAACAACAACAAATCCTACTGCGTTAACCTCTACTAGATCAGCCTTGGTTCGTATCGAGCGGTCAGTAAGTCCCCTTTTCCACGTGCAAACTTTTTTGTTTTTTCTTTTGGAGTTTGCGATCGCTTTTCCACACGCAAACTTTTGTTTGCAAACTACTGCGAATGAAAATACAAAATAAAGAAAGAAACGTCAAAAAAATTTGTTTGCATTTCAAAGTCTATGTAAACAGTGTGAAAATAATTTAATAAAAGCGGTGTAAAAATGGACAAGGAGTG
Source organism: Phaonia tiefii (assembly GCA_963931995.1). Taxonomy (NCBI): domain Eukaryota; kingdom Metazoa; phylum Arthropoda; class Insecta; order Diptera; family Muscidae; genus Phaonia; species Phaonia tiefii. The sequence goes on along the minus strand of OZ008371.1, from coordinate 95,823,836 downwards.
CAAAAATAATTTAATAAAAGACGTTTTAGATTGTACAAAAGCCGCTTTAATTAATCGAATACTTTACTTTATTAAAATAAATCACAAATCAAATTATTTGTCAGAAAACTCGACATAAACAACGAATGCGTTAAAAGCGAAATGTCAAAAACATTTGTTTCAACGAAGAGAGCAAAGCAGAGTTTGCGTGAACGGCAAACACGTACCGAAACTATTTTGTTTCTCTTCCTCTCACCCCTCTCGCCCACAAACTCAAGAGTTTGCAAACAAAAGTTTACACGTGGAAAAGGGGACTAAGAGACCAATTTGTGTGTTACGCTCATGGTAGAAATATAATGGTAGATGCAGTACGACAACAAATACAACAAGCCAAAAACAACAGGCATTTTGTTTTGGTCAGTGTCTGTGTTGTGTCATGTCAGCTGATAGAAAAATGATGAAAATGTAAACAAATTTGCAAAAAGTGCCATTTAGAAAATGATTGAGTGGTATTTGATATATTGAAAGTGTTTAAGTGTGAAAATTAAAACGTATCTATGTAATTTTTGCAGAGAAATATTTCAAAAACAGCAGTTGCTGGCGAACGGGGGTTGCAGACAAACAAATGTAAACAAATTTTGACATAAGAGAAAAACTTACTCACACTCAGTCCAGAAAAAAGTTCAAATCAGCTGGGCTAGTGCTTCTACCATTTCTTTGTACCATGGTTACGCTTAACCCGAGACCGACAACACGAACGAAAAGTAAAAGAGGGTTGCTGTTCAGACACTGAGCGATTACTTCTCATTTTTTTCTGTCTTTTGATTGAGGAGACCGGGCGAAAAATTTGGTTGAGCATATTTTGCGAGCTCTGATTAATATATAATCGAATTCCTAAGTTCCCAACTAGGACTGATCTAATTAGTGAGCTACAGATTTCCAATTTCAATTTGTACACTCACTCATTATTAAAGAAAAAAAATACATTTCGGAAGATAAGAAAAAAATAGAAGAGAAACAACTAAAAGCCGTAACTAAATAGAGAATGTGGATAATAAAGAATTCTTCCACGAAAGGTGTAGTTAGACATATCAAATGTCTTCAAATTTCTGGGTAGTGCATTGAACATACGAGCCACTCGAACCTGAAATGATTTATCCATATGTCGATCCAGTTTCGAAATAATAATTTACCTGCAACGGGTAGAAGCGAAAAAACAACATATTCCCATGGAAAATTAGAACACTTATCCCGATATGACTTATAAAAAAGAAACTGAAGTCAACGTAATTATAGAGGGAACTGCCCAAGAAAGATGTATCAAACTGGGCGATGTAAGCACGAAGATTGAGAGAAAACACGTTACATGTTCCGTTTAATAGTACCTGCATAAACTTCTATGCAGTATAATATATTGGGCATAATCAGAGCATGGCGTGATAAGATTAGATTCGAGCTATATAACTTTCGCAGAGCAAAGTTTGTTCGTGACACAGCCAAATCAATGTGACTATCAAAACAAAGCTGGTCATCGAGAACCACACCCAAGATGTCCATACTACGTACATACTCGATGCCTACTCCATTATACTTATACTCCAAACTTAAGTCCACATCACGGTTAGAGAAAATCAAATCAAAGGTTGGATTAACCGTAAGATTATTATGTAACATCCATCGTTGCGAATATTGCAAAACATAATCCGCATTGGCCCTAAGCACATACATACAAAAACTGGTGCTCATCTTTAAACAAACTTTGTACATCATCTGTAAAACAAAAAGGCATGCAGTTGTCTTGCAAGCCATCGAACATATCGTTCACAAACACGGAAATAATGGAAGAACAAAACCCGTTCATACAGACACATTGGCTTCTCTCAATCAAATATGACGGAATCGACCTACATGCATATTCAATGGAAGTTCTTCTCCAAACCTCCTGATATAATCCCCAGCGACAATATATGGGACTATTCACAGAGAAAAATCTGAGAATGAGAACTTCGATGTAGCGACGATTTGATCACTGCTCTCAAAGATAAGTGTGCCGGATTCCAAGCGAAATAATTAGAAACAATAGATCATAAACAAAGTATTACATATATATGTATTAGGGCGGGTCAAATTGTATGGAACGATTTTTTTTTTTGATGAAGCGTATAGCAAAAACGTAATCTATAGGTGATTCTGATAAATTTTGCTCAAGAGACCAGTTGTTTAGGGATGTTCCGTTTGGTAACTCGATTAGTTATAGAGATTTCGGGGGTTTAATGTAGAAATGTCGATGTTGTGTTTTATTCTGCAAAATGTTTCCATATCTAGCTTAGTTACCGAGATATTGGGAGTTTGAATTTAGAAATAGGCACTTTGTTTTTTTAATTTCGAGGTTTCAGATTTTAGTATTAGTAATATAATGCGAAAAAAGAAAATAATAAAATTTGTTGACAAGTCCTTTAGAAGATATCAAGATACGAGGTATACAAATTTAGAGAATCGAAAATTTGTTTTTCAACTTTAAATATTTTTAAAAAATTAAATAAAATTTTTCAATGTTTAGCTTGAATATGGGTTACACGGGATTGCATTTTAAATCCTAACACTTTTTGTAAAACTTCGCTGAGCTATCGACATTTCGTCTAATCACTTGTTTGTTCTTTAGGTCTTTACAGATTTTACATAGATATATTTGTAACCAGTGCTTCTATTACTAGATTATATCTCACTAGTACCACCAGAACTACATAGATCAATCTTTCTCTAGTTCAAGAACTATTCCATTTTGGGACTAATTCCTCGGTTTCCTATTGGATAGCCCAACCCAAGATCAACTTTATTATTTGGAGGTACATTTTGTGTATTTTCATATGGAGTTATCCATTATGTTTACCCCATACAATTATACCTACCATCGCATATGCTAAAAATGTCTTTATTTTATTTTTTGTTTACATCAAACAAACAATTTCACAGAAGTTTTGATATAGTTTTAAATTTTTTTTCTAAATACTTTAAGCGAAACACAGAGTTGTCAATCATGTACATGAACATCAGATATCGTTAATATTTATTGCCGATTTACTGCCCTTTGTTGATGCCAAATAAGAATGTAATCAAAGCTGGTTCGCACAATTATCATGTTTACAAATTTTTTTGGCAATATTTTTTCAAACTCATGAGCCAGATAAAATGTCGACTAGCCTCATGCTCATGAATGACAAGTCTGTGGTTCGCTTTACACTAGTTAGGAAACAGAAAAAAACGCATTGAAATAATTATTGTAGACGATGAAAAAACAAAAATAAAACCGTATTTTTTCAATCGTTAAAATAAGGCAAAAACTATTCTGTCGAAATCATGGTACAAACCATAGAGTAAATTTTAGTAGAGAAAATATTTGGCTCATCTGACGTTTCCTTTCACACTCTTCATGATGCGGTCGGTGTGATAGAGAGATGTTTGACGAAAAGTGACATATACCAGGTGGAATAACAATAACTTCTTGCTATAATTTTTCATGTAATTTTGGTGAAAAACTGTGAAATTTAAATGTGTTTTAAACTTTTTTATTGACTGTTATTGTTAGCATACATTTGTGTTGTATTTAACACAATAATTTTAACACACAAAACGAAATGCCGTTGTTGTTATTTTGTTCGTTGTTTTGAACCATTGCCTCTATCTGGTATTAGTAAAGCAATTCTTTTCAACATCAAACGTAAATATCACACCAGGCCAAATGTCATAAATTTGGTGGGAGAACTAGTAGATCTACTATAAGTATTAATCTATGATTCAGCGCAATCGTAAATATTCAACACATTCTTAAGTTGCAAACATGAAGATTGACGAGTTGCAACATCAAAAAGTTGGTCCTCTAATTAATCCATGCACTTCATTGTAAAATTGTTGACACCAGTACCCGTCCGAACTGCATAAGCCCTGTATGTCGATAATGACAGTTCATCTGCCATTTAAACTGCAAGTGTTCACAAAACTTCACTACCGACAAAGCGATAATGAGTTCGATATCATTTCTTACATAATTAGCCCACACGCCTGTACTTTATATGTTGCATGAGCCAGCATTATCGACATAACGATATCGTTGAATTAACCTCCTGTAGCTTAAACTACTAAACATAAATTTGGTGGGAGAACTATTAGATCTAAAGGGTCCGCCAAATAACTTTTTTTTTTTTGAAAATGCTAAAAAAAAAAACTACTGAATATTTTCTCAAATTTCTTTTTTTATTTGAAAGTACAATCCTTCCGGTTAATAATGGAAAATAATAATAATGGCCCAATTATGCCTCTGGACCAAAATCCGCACCAAACGGTGACTCGTTTTGGGTGCATCGGCTTTTCAATGTATGCGTGCGGGTTTTTTGTGCCCAAATGCGACAATTTAGATTGTTTACATATAAATAAATAAATGGTTTCCCATTACATCCCATGAAGGGACTGGGGAGAACTTCTCACTGATGGGGACCTACAGTTTTACACCGATTCCGAACGGTAATTTGAGAAGATTTTTCATGGCTAGATACTCGATAGTGTCGCCGTCACTATGCGAGGTGACCGCCGCCGAAAGAATTTTTTTTTTGAAGGTGGTCAGAGCCGGGTTCGAACCCAGGATCTCATGTACAAGAGCCGCGCACACTAACCATTGCACCACCGACGGCCACTGTTTACATATCCGCCAATATCAAAATGAGCTTCACCTGAAAAGATGATTTTTTGGCAAAATCGGCATCTTCTGTAAGTCGATCGCAGGCCCATTTTCCCATATTTCCCAGCGTTGTTCAAGCGTATACACAACCATATTCGTTCAGCGGAAGTAAAAACTAATTATCTGTCAAATCAGACATGAGCTAAGTGTTACCATTCACGAAATAAGCACTAGTTGAAAAAAAAACGTTAGATGGCGGACCCGTTACTATAAGTATTAATCTATGGTACAAACAAATGGTAGAAGCACTAGCCCAGCTGATTTTTGAGTGAGGATGAGTGGGTTTTCTCCTATGTCAAAGTTTGTTTACATTTGTTTGTCTGCAACCCCCTTTGGCCAACAACTGTTGTTTTTGAAATGTCTTCTCTGTAAAAAGCACATGTAAACGTTTTAATTTTCACATTTAAACACTTTCAAAATGTCAAATAGAAAACAGTCATTTTCTATATGGCACCGTTTTCCAATTTTGTTTACATTTTCATTATTTTTCAATCAGCTGACTTTGCCTGTTGTTTTTGGCTTGTTTTATTTGTTGTCGAACTGAATTTACCATTATATGGGTACCACGATCGAAATAAAACGATTTCCTAAAGCTAAACAAAACTTTTTACAGTAAATCTCAAAAAACCTTTCCTTGAACAAAGAGGACAATTGTCCGATGTACGAGTATAAGTATATCGAGCGCATACGCATGAATTTTTTAAATTCAACAAACGGAATTTTATTGTCCTTCAGAAACTCAGAGGAAATTTATTGCGGTAAAAGCTTTAAATGCGGAATAAAAATAAAAACTAAATAAATGGTGTCCCATTACATCCCATGAAGGGACAGGGGAGAGCTTCTCACAATCAGTGAGCTGTGCGCCCGAGCAGTATTTTGAAAGAAATTTAAGGTGGTCAGAGCAGGGATCGAACTCAGGATCTCATGTACAAGAGGCGGGCACACTAACCATTGCACCAATATCAGTATCATATCATCCAATATTTCTGAAGTCCCATTTTTTACACTGTTTCCAAAAACCGGATCCATCTAGGAATGAGTACTCAAATGGAAGGTATTCTTTCTATGAACTCACTGTGCCTTTTCTCGTGTGATCATCTAGCCATATTTTTCATATTGTATAGTTATAGGCATGGCCGGACTTAAGGATTTTCTCCGGGGTAGGTCCAACATAGCTGTTTAGCAAGCTTTATGATTTTCTCCACCACCGGCTTCGCGGCATGGGCTTTGCTTTTTTATGTTATTAAGGTACCCGAGTGGCAAGCCTTCAGTCACTTAGCGATTTTCTCCTCTTGGGTAGGTGCAGACAACAATTTTTTTTTCAAATATTCTAGTAATGAAATGGTTTCATCAATATTGCCTTTAATTTGATTTGATTAATATTGATTTGATTAATATTTGGCAGGCCCATTTTCCGATCCTCTTGACCTCTATATTATATGCGAAAATAGGTTTACCTCTGCTCACAGATTGCGTAATGATTCGTGGGAGACTACCTCGCATCTGAGTATTCATATTTTTTTGTACATTTTTGAGCTGCGGTCCACCAACTAAGTGCTGTTTAGCCTAATAGCCTAAAATAAAACAGGGCTATTATTTTACTGCTAAATGGTAAACCCAATACAATGCGAATGATACCACCATTAACAAATTAAAATAATTAGATTCAAAAATTCGAACTATGTGCATATTTGTACATTTTCCGTAAAATCTTTTCATTATTTTCATCGCCGATAAATATCTTTCCCTTTTGCTCGAAAACGTTGTATTCAAAATTGTTGTTTTTGAAACAAAAATTGTGGTTTTAAAGTATTAAAATCGGATGCCTGTTTAAAAGTGAGCTTTGAAACTGTCAATTGTTTATTTAGTATAAATAGGGTAAGATAGAGCTAACCAAACCAAACTTATCGTTACAAGTTTGTTACACACGACGCTCATTGTAATGTCATATTGACTAATTGTTTGTAATTCTTATCTTCACCAGGTATGACAAACGCCGAAGTGTTAACGCAAGTTGAACATGGCTATCGTATGCCACAGCCACCCAATTGTGATCAACGGCTCTATGAAATTATGTTGGAATGCTGGCATAAGGATCCCATGAGACGGCCTACCTTTGAGACGCTACAATGGAAGTTGGAAGACTTTTACACATCCGATCAAAGTGACTATAAGGAAGCGCAAGCCTACTGATAAATGCTTTATGCTTCCAAGCAACCCATCAAATCACGGACCACAGCAGTAACCACAATAACAACACCAACGAAAACAACTACATCACCAACAACACTACTGACAATGGCAATCGTTACAAATGCTCCCACTCCCTCATTTTATACGACAAATAATAAGTGAAGTAAGACTGCCTACTTCCAAGAGTCATACACTTCGATGGCACACGTAGTTTCTTGTCTTATTTCTACAAGAGTAATTCCGAACTTCTCAAACTTATATCTAACCGTGTCCAAACATTGTACACTTCTGTCCTAAGAAGACGACAATTAGCAACCATTCACAGGAGTATATACATATAGTATTAGTACCAACGCAGAAATGTATTTAAATCACATAGTACAGAGATATGTGTGCACTGTAGATGCATGCAAACATAGAAAAGTCCAAGAGGTTAGGCGAAGCAGATATTTGCCTTTGAAATACATACATATGTATGTAGTACGTATGTAAGTTTAATCAGAAAACCAAGTGGTATTCGCAGATTAAACAAAAGTACAATAAACCCACATACAACTCAGATCGTATAATATGTAGATATCTAGTATAGAAGTGTAATGTATTGCAATGAAATGAATTCAATTTTCTACACAAATGCTATATACTCTTTATGTATACATTCATATGTATATGTTTAGGTAGTATATAAATGCATTTATTAATGCTTATGACACATTTCTGCTTATTTACTTTGGTTGAGAACTTCATTTGTTTGTTTTGTTTTGTTTCGTGTAAGCCTTTTTAAACAACACATTTATTTTATTACAAGTAATTTATTTTTTCTTTGTGTCTAACTATAATAAATAAATGTATTATTTATAGATTATATACATAGTAGATACATATATATATACAAACTTATATACATATATATATATATATGTATATCTATATACAAAAATTATTATTAATAATACCAATTACCTTTTTCGTAATACATACTTACCCAAGGCAGTCAACCTGTTCTATCTGATGAATAAATTATATAAACAAGGAAACTGTAGTAAATACACTCACGTATACATATACAAACACCAACACCAACACACTCATACTTGCATATATTCGTATACACAAACACATATATATATATATACATACATAGATATATTTACAATCACATTCATTTATAGCGAACGATTTTCATTTACATTTAGCAACTTATTTAATTGAATAAAACAATTTTTGATACCAACCAGCTAAGGAATAAGCAACACAATCATTTAATTAACAAAAAGGAAAAAAATAAAGGATAATTACACTTTATTAACTACATAGTACATACATACATATTTAAATAGTTTTTGTATTATTTTATACGATTGTACTGAGATAAGTTTGCCTTTTTTATTATTACCATTCTACTATACTTATAATTACTTTGTATGTAAAAAGCAATGACAACTTCCCCGTTTGCATTTCATTTTAAACTCGGAATCCAATGTAATATTAATTATGATTGTTCTATACATATGTATATGTATATTAAAATACTGATATATATATATATATATATATACATAGTATACACTTTCATACACATACATATATACATACATATATTCTAATTATACTTTATTTTAATTGTCGTTTATCTTTTTTAAATGTTTGTACAAGGAAGGTGAAATGAATCGTAAACATCCCCACAATTTACAATCAAAAGATCGCAAAACATACCTACATACTTACATTAAAGCATACAACTAAACAAAAACATGCATTATATAATAATCGATGTGACTCGTAAGTACATGCCTACCATAGATGTGTATGTACTATGTATGTATCGGAAAAAAATAACCCAAGTACAGCCGCCGTTCGGACTACTTGAGATGAAGAATGTTAGCAAATGCAGAACAAGATAATTATGAATGTGTAATTTAAAAATATGAAGAAATTATTATTACTCTATTATAATTAACTAACTGTAAGATTAGTAGTGACATATATACATACATACATATAAATACAAATTATATTATACATAATTAATAATCTTTATTATTTCCGATTTAAAGATTAAAAGAAAAATCAATAAAAATTTAATTCTTGACATAAATACAATGGCATTTTTGTTGTTATTTTTGAGTTTTACAATAAAATAGTTTCCCAGTACATCCCATGAAGGGACTGAGTCATAGACATAGAATAACACATACGTAGAAGGTTTTATTCGCTCAATAAATTAAACGTCATAGGTACGATGGAAAGTAAACATTGGATGGTAGAAATATGGGTTCAATAATACCAGATAGTGGCAATAATCAGAATAACACATACTATAGAAGAACTTATTCTCTCATCTGACGTTTCATTTCACACTCTCTCGGTAGGTCTGTGGAAATGAGAGCAAATTAAATTTAAAATTTACATACACCAGTAGCCCGTTTCTGTAAGTAAATCGGTAAGTTAACGATTTATGTGACGTCACAACGACTCGATTGAAAGTTACCGATTTCGTGATTACTGGTGTTTCTGTACGTTCAAATCGGTAAAAATTCGGTCTGTGATAGAAAGAAACACAAATCGGAAAGAAACGGTAAGAATTGAAACAGATGACAAGCAGCTGTTTATTTGCAATTGTTTTCATCTACAAATATTTCGTATTAAAAACACTTTTTTTCAGTTTCGTATTTACTTTAATAAGTTTATACAAAATGAGTAGCATATTTGTTATTATTTACGCATCTTTCCATGATCGCAGAAATATGCTGAGAACCCACCGGCGCCACTTGAGCCAAAAGCAATTAAATAAGTTGACTGTTGGTGATGTATATTTAAAGTAAACAAACATTTGCACTCGGTTTATTTTGAATACCGATTTCGTTGAAACCGGTTCATAAATTGTCGTAAATTTCGGAACAAACCTACTTTAAGTCTGAAATTCCTGGAAATTTCTTTTTTTTGGAATGGGTAGGAATTGTTATTTCAAAAGAAAAATGTTATATAAAAAAATCAGACAGTTATTCAAAATATGTATTTAATTTTTTTTTTGCTTATTTCAACTTTTTCTACATAAAGAAGTTGAAACATTGGTCCTATAAAACGGCATCACTCTCGTAATATCGAACCGTATGTCCGAACTTTGGGGGCCCATAACTCCGAAAATACAATAACAATTCCTACCCACTCCAATTGACAAATATTTTCCAGGAATTTCCGACGTAAACTAAGTTTATGCCAAAGTTGTATTTGATGAGTACTTGCTTCCTCATAGTTGCAACACTATAGCAATCGGTAGAGTTTTCACTTGGCTTAAAGTCAGTGAGAAAATTATCGATTTCGAGTTGAGTCAGATTTCTTACAGAAACACTTCTCTAAGCGATTCCTATTGAGTAGAATCGAAACAAATATCATATTACCGATTTGGAACGAGTGAATGGAATAGGGATCGGCAATTTTTTTTTACAGAAACAGTGATGGTGAGAATGACGTCAAATAGGTACTTTCAATCGGTAACTGCGATCGGTACGAGTTACAGAAACGGGCTACAGGTGGAGTTACAAAATATGTTCACTTAACTATTTCCTGTCGTTTTGGTGTAGAACTGAAAAATTTAAATGTATTTTGCACTTTTGTGTTGACTTTTAACGTTGGTATTCATTTGTATTGTATTTAACACAACTAGTTTGCCACAAAAACACGAAATTCGGGTGTAGTTCCTTTGCGGATCGCTGTATACTATTGCCACCGTCTGGTATTATTGAACCCATATTTTCCACCCTCCACTGAGTAATTTCCATCGTACCTATGACGTTTAATTTATTGAGCGAATAAAAACTTCTATAGTATGTGTTATTCTATGGCAATAGTATACAGCGATCAACAACCGATTTTCGTGTTTTTGTGGCAAACTAGTTGTGTTAAATACAATACAAATGTATACCAACGATAAAAGTCAACAAAAAAGTGCAAAATATATTTAAATTTTTCAGTTCTACACCAAAACGACATGAAAAAGTTAAGTGAACACATTTTGTAACTCCACCTGGTGTAAGGTAATTTTAAATTTAATTGCTCTCATTTCCACAAACCTACGATGAGAGTGTGAAATGAAACGTCAGATGAGAGAATAAGAGTATCTAGGTATGTGTTATTCTATGGTCATAGAGTAGAGCTGCCATTCGTGTCATCTGACATTTCCTTTCACACTATTCATGGTGCGATAGAGAGTTATTCGACGTAAATTGACTTACACCAGGTGGAATTACAAAAATGTTGGGTGATACAGCTACCAAATTTATTTATTGCACACCCAACCCAGCAGAATAGGACTAAGAGAACTGTAGTTCGGAGAACTAAGAATCTCAATCGAGATCTAGTACCCTGCCCCTTCACATCACACCCATGGAAGTCGAAGCCATTCACCCTTATTATGTATGGCGTAGTCGAATTGTGGCAACTGTCGTAGTCGAACCCGAATTTACATTTTATTGGTATTCAGCCTTATTACGGTTGTCGAACTCGTACTGAAAATTGGACGTTTTTATGAAATGGTACTATGTTTGTCGAAAACGACCTAAATACAACTCTGTTAGAAATCTATTACAATTTTTCGTACTACGTGACTCGTATTCGACTGTCAGATTTTGTGAAAACAGTCGTCAATTTTATTTCTCGCGACAGGTTGAAAAAGTTTTTTAAAATGAATAACTGCAAAACGTAAGTGTGTTTTTCAATACAAATTGATGTAATTTTTAATAATTTTAGAATAAAAATTACAACCCCGCAGCAATTTGCAAGGTTGGTGGAGCTTTTGGAAGAAAAGCCAGAATTGGCCAGAGGATACAACAACAGTCTACATAAAATTAACAGGCAAGAAGAGTGGAACAAACTAAACTGGCTGATAAATTGAACCCGTTATGTCCTCCTTTTCGTAAAGGCTTTGAGTGATATGAAAGCGTGGGCCGATTTTAAATGTAATTTGAAGAAAAAATTAGTTCACTATAAAGCTGAATGGCGCGCTACAGGAGGAGGCCCCAATTAGCAGTCCAGTGTCACACCAACAGAAGAAGCTGCTTTAAGGTTACTTGATTTAAATAATATTCTAAATCCTGATGGCGATGCATTTGGCATTCAACACAGTTCTTCAAAGGAAGCGGAATGTATTGCTGATGGTGACATAAATGAGAATGGCGAAAACGTTGCTCCGACTACTTCAGAAATCACCAGAAAAAAATACTAAAACAGATCCAGAGAAAAGAGGTCTTATAGAAAAACAGTTAAAAGTGCAAACCGATTTGTATACTGAGGTAAAGCAGTCTTTCAATCAAATTGAAAGATATAGCAGGAAGCTGCATAAGATCGAGGAAGAAAAGTTAAAGCTTTACAAGATTGAGCAAAAAATAAAGGAAGAAAAGTTTAAGATCTACAAGAGCAAGCTGGAAAAAAAAGATGAACATAGTGGTCTTCTACTAAAACTAAGGCAAGATGAAATTGAAATTAAAACTAGACGAATAGAACTAGAAGAATGGAAACATGTGTCAAAAAAATAATTCTGTATAACATACTTATTTGAATGCTTCTTTATTTAATCTAAAAAAGGTAACAAATCTTAAAAGGAATGTGAATTTACACCACAATGTTAATTGTCGAACTTACTTAGAATTTGGCATCGAAAATATGTTTGATTGTTGTCTTATTTCTTTTCGCAGAGCATTCATCTCCTTCACGGAGTATTCATCTTCATCGTCAGAAGAAAAAAATAAAGCCACACTTAACATTTTGATAAATGTATTTTATTTAGTTTCTCGATTTTAACACACGAGAGGGATAAATTAATTGTATTGTTTTTTACCGAACATTTTTTTGACAGATTACCTAACGAGGTGTTCCATAAAGTTTGTAATTATTAAACATTCTATTATTTTTAATATATTACAAAATTTTAGTAGTCGAAAAAATTACGTAGTACCGAAAAATATAAAAATCGACAGCGACTTCGACAACCGTAATAAGCCGATTGTGTAACACTTTCGACGTGAGTGTTTTTGTAATTGATTTTTACAATTTATGTGTCACCCTGCCACCAAAACACATCAACTCATAGAAAAAAATCAAAGTTAAAAAGTATTTGTAATCGCGGTCGCGTGTTTCCTTAGTAAATTTTAAAACAAATAATAAAAAAAAAATGCTAAGTGTGTCTCATTTTTTATCTTATAATGAAGACTATGAATGCCAGGGCAGATAGCTCATAAATTATGGGATACAATTATGGTTCCGGTATAATATATTTCCCTACCAAGTTCCATCTAAGTTTATTGTGCATTCATCTGAGAATTAAAATGTAAGAGTTCTTCAAATTTATGACCAAATTTAGATTGAACAAGGGCGCTTTCCGGTACGTGCTAAGAACAATAGCACGAAAACTTTCAGAATCGTTGAGGACAATGCGAGTGAGTAAGACATTACGACTAGCAGCAATCCTTGCTGAAGGAAATTATCAAAGAGGTGCTGGGAATGATTTCAATGTAGGCCTTGCACAACCTATTCCTAGAAGGAGGGCCAACAGTATCGAGGTTTCGTTTCCGATCGTTTTTATGGTATCCCTTTGCCAATGGCTCGTTTTGCATCATAAAGTTGACAAGAGTTTCAAATTGTTTGGGTGTATTTTTTTATTCTTAAATATGTATTAAAATGTTTTTTTTTATATATCTGATATAAAGATAATAATTAAACTTACATTTTGATATTAACCATTTTTTGCTTTCAAATTTTGCGCTCTTTTCCGATTTTTTGATATTTTTCAACGTTGTCACCAGTAAAATTCACTACGACTGTTATCGTAGAATTTCACAGTCATAAACGACATACACAATACCAAAATTGTAATAGATCTACTACAGAGTCGAATTTCGACATCTGTAATGCCGTATTTAAAAAACGACAAACATTCGACGTGACTACGACATGCATAATAAGGGCGATTATCTCCAAATCTAAACCCTCAAAAGCTCTCGGTCCTGATGGCATCTCGATGATAATGCTGAAGAAACTCGGACCTACAGGGATTTGGTTTCTCGCGCACAAGCTCACCCATTCGGTGTGCCAACTGGTCATACCGGACGTGTATATCAAAAAATAAAATAAATTGAAATTGAAAACACATTCAGCCTTATTACGTATGTCGTTGTCGTATTTCGACTACGACAGTTTTGTAAAAGATTAAAGATAACACGCCAACTTTGTCTTTAATCTTTTACAAAACGGTCGTAGTCGAAATACGACAACGACATACGTAATAAGGCTGATTAATTCTCTAAGGGTGTGAACATAAATTTATCCGATAAATTTATTTATCGAAGACTTATACAAAATTTCCGAAATCTGATTTTTTGCCAAAAAAAAAGAAATTTTGTACAGAAAAAAGATCCAATAACCGTTTATATTTCTGTCAATGACATGGGTCGCTTCATAAGGCTGACTATATCTCCGATCTGAAATGGAATCAGCATATATTTGGAAAGGGGATATTATGTGCTTCCAATGGGTTAATTTCAAATATATAGGTAGTTCATTCACTTTTATCAGGAGTGTCCAATATTGTCACTCAAAATCATTATTTCTCTCAATGACATGGATCGCTTCATAAGGCTGACTATGGGCCTTATTCTGCATTGCGATCCGAATCGAAATTTTCTCCGTTTGGCAACTCTGCGATTCTGCATTCCCTTCCGTTTCAATTTCTTACGATTGTGTGTATTCTGCATTACGATCGTAGCTACGTTTTTCTAAGTTGTTGATTTGGTGGCGGAGAGTCGTTCGATTTGTGTAAGTAAGTATATATATGTAAGTAAAATAGCAATTGAAGGTTTCATTAATAATCTAAATAGATTTTGTTGAAATTGTTTGGTTTTTTGTTTGTACTGTAATAGTTTAATTTATTGCAGGTCGAAAACAACATCACCCGAGCAGTACGAAAAGCTGGCAAATGTAATGGCAACGAAGGCAGACATTGCATGTGGGTACCATAAACGTTCCAAAGATGAAGTGCAGGCGTTCTGGGAAGAAGTAGCCAACACACTCAACGGAATGGGACCGCCAACAAAAAAATGCAATTGCATGGAAGAAAGTATGTATGTTTTTTAATGATGTGATGCATGTATTAAATATATTTTTATACATATGTAGGTGTGGATCGACTGGAAATGCTACATTAAACGGAAGCTTACTAGTAATAAAAAAGAAATGAATACCACCGGAGGAGGCTACTGTCGCTTGCAGCCCATTAGTCCCCTTGAGGATAAAGTAATTCAGCTGACGGGCCTGGTAACTAACACGAGTGGCATTAGCGGTACCGTGGATTTCGAAGTAGCCAGTGATCTGCAAGGAGACACTGGAGCTTTCGAAATGGATATTTCCGCTTGCTCGGAAGAACTTGCCAATGTACCAACTACCTCAAAAAGGCGCCAACAGCAGAGTCCAAGGGAGAGCAGTTTGCCGTTGCTAAAAGAGCAAATAAATTTGCAGTCGGAGTTTTACGAGGACACCAAGAAGTTCCATGCAGATGTATTTGAAAAGCTTGATGGGATGTCTACACATTTGCAGCGTATGAATGGGTCAGTGGAGAAATTGTCGGACATTGCGGCGAAGCACGTAGAAGAATAACGGCGACACAAGATGAAAGAAGAGTTATTGAAGAAGAAAGTGGAAATAAAGTTGCAAATGTTGAGACTGGAGCACCCATCGCTGTATTCAGAATAGCGATTACAAGACTGAAATTACGTACTGTGGTATTTTATTTAAAATAGTTATGAGTTGTTTAAGAAGCCTTTTGAAATGTGAAATTACCCAAATACCTATAGAATTAACCAAATACGCTTTATTTTTTGTACCTTGTATTAAATACGAAATGAATATACACAAAATTTGAAGTAATTAAAAAACAATGAAGTTTTTTTATTAATGAAGCGCAAAAGAGGAAAGTATATTATTACGAATATTATGTGCTAACGAAGCGTAATCGGAGTCGATGATTTCGTCTTCTGCCTCTTCTTGAGAACTTTCAAACTCCGATTCATGGATGTCCAAATCTTCCACCCGATAATATATACAAGTGTTGTGGAGAGCACAAACAACATTTACAATTTTACTGGCTTCCACTGGGGAGTAGTGAAGCTCTCGAGCACCCAACAAGCAACGAAATCGGTTTTTCAAAAGTCCAATCGTCCTTTCAACTATGTTTCTAGGCCTCGAGTGCCTCATGTTTAGTTGCTTTCCCTGCTGCCTGGATTTGGAGATCGATATGGAGTCATTATCCACGGTTCCACCCCCATCAACTGTTAAAAATATGATTAACATGTGAAATTTATACAATTTTGCGCGCATAAATACCTAATAGCCTAGTGTTTCTCTCTCTCTCGCTTTACTTATAGTACATATATGGGAATCGTGGTTGCATCCAGGATATCTTGCGTCATTGCACCTTATACGCATTTTGTTATCGCATACCTAAAATCATGAAATTAATTTAGGAAAACTATAACAATAAATAGATAAATAAGAACTGAAACGAAATACTCACCACCATAGCATTAATGCTAAAAAATCCTTTTCTATTATAATAAAGGAACTCCTCTTCGGATGGTTTTATAATTTTTATATGTGTGCCATCAACATACATAGTGACTCCTGGGATGCCGGCCTTCGCATAAAAGTCTTGCTTCGCTTGCATCTTTTCATCATCACTCTGTTGAAATGTTATCCACTGAGAGCAAAGTTTTCGCTGCATTATGTCAAGGAAATATTACAGCGACTTCGACACTGTGGATTGAGCCATCCCAACATTGTAGTCTGCACCAACTCCGTGTTGATAGCTTCCTTCTGCAAATAATCTTAAAGCAGCCACAACTCGATTAAGCGGGAATAAAGATGTTAACGTGTTTGACCGCGCTTCTTCTGCAAAAGTATCTAACACATACTTAAATGCATCTTTATTTAGACGAAAGTTTTTTTGAATCTGCAAAAGTAAACAAATTATTTCACACATCAAGAGTTTAAAACAACTAACTTACAATTGATCGCTCATCTCGAATGGATTACAACTGTCTCTCAATTTACGCTTCTCAAGTCTGGACTCTGTATTCTGGTGCGCGTTGTTCTCTTCTTCTGATAATAACGCCACTGCTATCGATTCCATTTCTTGAAATTAAAACAAATAAACTTCATTTTTGTGCTACAATTTACGCTTCTCAAGTCTGGACTCTGTATTCTGGTGCGCGTTGTTCTCTTCTTCCGATAATAACGGCACTGCTATCGATTCCATTTCTTGAAATTAAAACAAATAAACTTCATTTTTGTGCTACAATGATCCATGAAATTAAACACATCACCTCCGGCGGGACAGGGTTCTTCACACTGGAACAGTTTGCCCACAAACACCTCTAATGAATGCTCTGGCTTTGTTTCGCTTTCCCTACTTACCTGAGGCGTTTATTTTATTAAAGTCTCCACAATATTTCAATTGTTATTTGTTTTAATTATTGAATCATTGATTTATGTCCACTAAATTCAACTTTTTATAAAATTAAAATTGGATTTCCTTTATTGTTTTGTACAATGTTTACAAAATTGTTTACGTTTCTGTTCCGATTTCATGTGTTCCACACAAAAACAGCTGGTTTTGAACATACTCTTCTCTTCTTCTTGTTCTTACGATTCAGTTTTTTGTTGGAATACCTCTTTTCGATTTGTGCGTAACTGAATGCGGGAACGTAATCGAAGTGCAGAATAGGGCTGTATATCTCCGCTCTGAAATGGAATCAGCATAAGTATATTTGGGATGGGGCTTATTTGGAATATGCTGGTAGTTAATTCACTTTTATCATGGGCCACTTCATAAATTGGGTTATATCTCCGATATAAAATGGAATCAGGATATATATAGGCTGCGCTGTTTATGCGGTTCGGCGGTGTGTCATTAATTTTTTAAAATTTAGTAGGAATTTTAAAAGTTATAAAGCGTTATTTACAAAATTTACGAAAAATTTTAATACGTGGTACCTTATTGAGGAAAATCATTGTCAAAACTGGTGGTTTGTGCATACAGAATAAAAGTTTGGACGTTTAGCTTTAAAAGTGTTGACTTACAAACTAAGAAAATCGTAGTTATTGACCGAGTTTTAAGTAAAATTCAAAAAACGACCGGAATACCCCATTTTTGGGGGAAATTCGGCTTTGCGCGACCTCTAAACCACTTCCGAAAAATCTGAAAAAATTCTCAAAAATACTTTACCCTATAAGCTTTCAAATAAAGCTTGAGCAAAAAAAAAAATTATTGATATACATAATATTATTCAGCAGCCTGTATCTTTTGCAATTTGTAACCGATTGCAGAATTTTAGCTAGACATGTTGAGATATAAAAAAAAATCATGACAATAGTGGTTTCTTGACTAAATAATTTTTTTTGAGCAATTTATAAAAAAAGTCCAAAAATGTGTTTTTTTTTTGTTTTTTAACGTAGAATACGTTATACGGTAAGGTAGGGGTGTTGATCTGGAGCACAAAATTTTGAGAAAATGTTTGTCAACTTTCACCCACTTTTACTTAAATATTAAAACATATTTTAGCAATTTTTATATGTTACTCAGTTTTGGTAATATGTTTTGTTTCGAATTACATTAAAAAAATTATATGTCTATATATAAAAGTTTTATGTAGTTAAGGAAATAAATATTTAAGAGCATGATATTTTAGACTTTGTTTGTACATGCCGCTGTTGTTGTTGGTTTGTAAATGCTGCTGTTGTTTTTGTTGTTGTTGTGAAATCAAATGATTTTGGCTTTGCTGTGCTTTGTTTATTTATCGAGCAGCGTGAAAATGTGTGTGTGTGTACATTTCGTTTTGTAGGATCGGTCGGTTATTAGTTCGTTTGGAGGGGAACATAAAATGAAGGGAGGGGAGCGTGGACACTTGTGTGTGCTTGAAAGTTTACAGATCTTTGCTGTCGTTTGTTTACTTCTGCGAGCAGCGTGTATGTACATTAATACAAAGGATTGGCGATGGATACGCTCACTATATCAATGGCGTTTTCCTAAACACATTTCTGTGAATACATTGGGAAGTAGTTGGAAAGCAGCTAATCTATTGTGCTGCCATATCATAAAATGTATTGCTGTAGCTGTACTTCAAATGAAGATATCGCTATAATGTAATACGTTAAACTAGATATAGTTTCATCCTTAAACATATGACATACAGTCTTCGAGCACACAAACTAAAAAATAAATTAATAAATCTTGTTCAAAACTATTCCAATCGTTTAGATCAGTGGTTTCCAAACTTATTTGGGTTATCGCCATCATTTTGGTAGTTTTGTTGTTGTCTTATTTTACTAAAAATTATACTGTACATACATAAAATAACTTAATACATGCAAACGCCTACTTATGTTACAAAAACTTAATAACTAGCTATCAGCTGTATGCGTATATATTAGATAGATTTAAATCATTTATCAAAAATTATATTTAATTCATATATTTTAATTGCAAAATGACTAACGTATTCTACGTCTGACCTATGCGCCCGTGTTATCTAACATAGGCTTGTTATTTTTTTTTTTGGTTACAGTTTTTCCTGTTTTTTAATTTATTTTACTTTATTTAAGAACTATTAGTAATGGGTACAACCCGCTTTGTTTTTAATAACTTCAAATATACGGGTTTTAATTGAGAGATAAAGATAATTTATGTAATCCAACGAAATTTGATTCCAAGCATCCTTAATGGCCTGAATTAGTGACTGCGTGTCATCAAATTGTCTACCTCCTTCATAGACCTTATGAGATAACCAACCCCAGACATTTTCGATAATGTTTAGATCTGGCGAATAGGGTGGCCAGTCAAGAATATTAACATTTTGTCTTGCAATGAACTCCTTTACTATTCTGGCGTTGTGTATAGGGGCATTATCCTGTTGCAATATCCAAGATATGGGACCAAATAGTTCACTTCGGAAAAGCCGATGTCAATAACGTTTTATAGCTTGCACCAGTCATTTTTGCACTTTGAAATTCAAGATCGATGGTGCCATAGTACGTTATAGCACCCCACACTATAACGCCGCCGTCTCGGCTGTGATGCCGGTTCAAAAAACGATTTTCTTTGCGCATATCGTGGAAATAATAGTTGTAGCCATCCAAATTAAACTTCTTCTCACCCGTAAATACAACGGTTCTCCATGAATTAAATTTTAAAATGTAAGTATTTACTACAAAAGTTTAGTGTCCAAATGAGCAGACTAAAATTTTTCAGAATAATATTTACATCAGGGAGTTGGTTTTTTCACTTTAATAATATCCTCCAATTGTCATAAAAAGATAATATAACAAGAATTATAAAAAATTGACAAAATTAATTTGTTACTAGGCTCTGCGTTACCTGTAAATGGTCAAAATCCGAAAAGGAAGATGTATAAGGAACGCAGAAATAGCTAGGAGAATAATTTTAAACAACTGTTTCGATTTAACCGGGAGAATGTAACGTTTCTGGGAAATCACTTTGTCAAGGCAAATAATGAAACTCGAGGCGGTGCATTAAGTAATGTTGAAAAAATATAATGCTCAGAATCTGAGCCTCATACTGTAGTTAGAGAAGTGTTTCAGGTTTAGACCAGTTCTTTAAAAGGTTTCAAAAATATTATGAACAGAAAGAACTACTGTACTGTTTTATGTAAAATTATGTTGTTTTTTTAATTTGTGTTTTAAAAATAACTTGTTTTTGTTTTACTAAAAAATAAAAATAATCGTATTTCAATTGGAGATACTCCCACTTCTTCTAAAAATCTCGCACATCGTCAACAGCTTTTTTTCATTTCTTTGATTTGTTAAATAGAACTTTACCCACCGCCTCAATTGCCTTAAACAATTGTAAATCTAGACAATCTTTGGAAGAGTTTGACGACAAAGCAACAGGCTCTGTAAGAAGAAAAATTATATAAAATAAACACCAATTTCTATTAAATTTTCCTCTTCAAAATTTTCCATTTCAATATAGTTTTTTCCAATTTTTATTTTATTTAATTTATTTACACGTTTCTGTCAAATCTGACTGTAAGCAAATACTTGATTCGAATTTTCGAACAAATTAAGTAAAGAAGACTTTTATTCATAATAGATGAAGTAGTTACTTTAGGAACTTTCTTTGCTAAAAGTAACCACTTCAAAGTAATTGCTAATTTTTAATCATACTACCCAATACCTTACTTTCTTACTTAACCGGTCACGAACAACCCCGAGGAATCAGGGATCTTACAAAACGAAGATAACATATTTCGCCAACCAGTTCGATCTTTTGCTTTATCTCTCCAGTTGGCAATACCAAGTGTACGCAGGGATTCGTCAACCTGCTCCTTCCAGCGGAGTCTTAGTCTTCCTATTTTTCGTCTTCCTTCGAGTACGGTTTCGAAAACCCTTCGTGCTGGTTCGTCTTCATCCATTCTACTGACATGGCCTAGCCAGTGCAATCGCGTTATTTTGATCCGCTTAGCCATGTCAATGTCAGGATAAAGCTCATACAGCTCATGGTTCATGCGTCGCCGATACTCGCCGTAGTGCACTAATAGCCATACATTTTTCGGATCATTTTACCCTTGAAGACTCCTACAGATGTTTGTCTGCTTGCGATAATACCCAGGATTCTGCGCCATAAAGCAAGACAGGTTGTATGAGAGTCTGGTATAATTGGACCTTTGTTACTCGGGAGAGGGCTTTATCTCTAAAGTGCTTGCTTAGCCCAAAATAACATCTATTCGCAAGCATAATTCTCCGCTTAATCTCAAGGCTGACGTTGTTGTTTTTGTTTACGGCAGATCCTAGGTATATAAATTCGTCCACCACCTCGAAATTATAACAGTTATCAACGTTCACGTTCTAATCGCGTGGGGGCCCTGCTCGTTGAAACCATTAATTTTGTCTTGTCCTCATTTACCCTCAGACCCACTTTTCCTTACTTACTTACTTATCCGGTGTAGGACAACCCCGGGGGGTCAGGGACCTTACAAAACGAAGATAACATATTTCGCCAACCAGTTCGATCTTTTGCTTTATCTCTCCAGTTGACAATACCAAGTGTACGCAGGGATTCGTCAACCTGATCCCTCCAGCGGAGTCTTGGTCTTCCTATTTTTCGTCTTCCTTCGAGTTCGGTTTCGAAAACCCTTCGTGCTGGTTCGTCTTCATCCATTCTACTGACATGGCCTAGCCAGCGCAATCGCGTTATTTTGATCCGCTTAACTATGTCAATGTCAGGGTAAAGCTCATACAGCTCATGGTTCATGCGTCGCCGATACTCGCCGTAGTGCACTATAGAGCCATACATTTTTCGGATCATTTTACCCTTGAAGACTCGTACAGATGTTTGTCTGCTTGCGATAATACCCAGGATTCTGCGCCATAAACCAAGACAGGTTGTATGAGAGTCTGGTATAATTGGACCTTTGTTACTCGGGAGAGGGCTTTATCTCTAAAGTGCTTGCTTAGCCCAAAATAACATCTATTCGCAAGCATAATTCTCCCCTTGATCTCAAGGCTGACGTTGTTGTTTTTGTTTACGGCAGATCCGAGGTATATAAATTCGTCCACCACCTCGAAATTATAACAGTTATGAACGTTCACGTTCACGGTCTAATCGCGTGGGGGCCCTGCTCGTTGAAACCATTAATTTTGTCTTGTCCTCATTTACCCTCAGACCCACTTTTCCTGACTCCTTCTCAATTCTCGAAAACACCGCAGTAACTTCTCTAACTGTGCGTCCAATGATATCTATATCATCAGCATACGCGAGCAGCATGTGACTTTTGCTGCTGATGGTTTTATTCATGTTGACGGCAGCTTTTCCCAGAATAATCTCTATTAAGATGTTAAAGAGATCGCACGATAGGGTGTCATCTTGTCTGAGGCCTCGCTTAGTCTAAAAAGGTTCGGTAAGATCCTTACCAACTTTCACTGCAGATTTGGTGCTCAGACATTGCTTCGTAGAGTTTCCCCCGTATCGGGCTATCGAAGGCCGCCTTAAAATCGACAAATATATGATAGGTGCCGATTTGTTTTTCGTGGGTCTTCTCCAGGATTTGGCGTAGTGTGGAAATCTGGTCGGTTGTCGATTTTCCAGGCCTAAAGCCACACTGGTATGGTCCAATCAGGTCAGCGATAATCGGTTTTAGTCTTTCGCACATTATGCTTGATATAACCTTATATGCTATGGATAAAAGGCTTATTCCACGGTAGTTGGCACAGAGACTCGGGCCACCTTTTTTAAATATGGGACATAGTACACTGAGACTCCAATCGCTGGGCATGCATTCATCTAGCCAAATTTTGCTAATGAGCTGATGCATGCACCTTATCAGCTCATCGGCGCCAGCCTTAAACAGCTCCGCCGGTAATTCATCGGCTCCTGCGGCTTTGTTCGTCTTAAGCCGGGCAATAGGTGTTCTGACCTCGTCTTGGTTAGGAGGGGGCAATGGACGTCGTCGTCCATATTGTGATAGATTGTCCCATCGTCATTGGATATCACAGGTACCATTAGCGCCGAGAAATGATCTCTTCATATTCCCAACATGCTCTGCACATCTCCGATGAGATTTCCGTCCTTGTCTTTACAGAAGGGGGGCCTGAACCATGTCTATTAGTTCCGCTTTTCACTTTTTGGTAGAATTTTCGGGCTTCGTTCTTCCTTCTGTATGACTCAATTTTCTCACTCACGATGTCCAGCTTCCTCTGCGTCTGGTTTCGTACGATTTTCGCTCTACTTAATCTTGTGCGAACCTTTGCTGCTACCAGGTAGTGATCAGAATCGATGTTAGCTCCTCTGATCACTCGTACGTCCATTACACTGGATGAGTGCCGTCCATCAATTACCACGTGATCAATTTGGTTCTTCGTTCTTTGATCAGGGGATACCCAAGTAGCCTTGTGGATGTCTTTATGCTGGAATCTTGTACCAGTAATGATCATGTTTTTTGCCGCGGCAAAGTCAATCAGTCTCATACTGTTTCCGGAACTGTCAGCATGTAGACTGAAATTGCCAATAGTCGGATGAAACACATTCTCCCTGCCTACTTTAGCAATAAAGTCTCCGAGAACAATCTTAATGTCATGGCCAGGGCAGCGGTCACACGTTTCCTCTAGGAGCTCATAAGATGCCAAAGACATCTTCATCTTTATCTTCTGTCGGGGCATGCACACAAATTAGGGAAATATAAAAATATTTAGCTTTTATGCGGATTGTGGCTATAGGTTCACTCAGAGGATTGAACCTAGAGACTAGATGTCGCAGTATTTTGCCAACTACAAATCCGCAACCAAATTCGTGTTTTTTTTTCATGGCAACTGTAGTATATGTCGCAGTTTCTTTTTCGTGTGCAGCCATGTCCTGTCCATCGCATTTCCTGGATTGCGGTAATGTCAGCCTTATAACTTTCGAGGACATCTGCCAATTGGATACTTGCACCGGATCTATATAGAGTTCTTACATTCCAGGTGCATATCCGTAAATCGTGGTCCTTATTAGGTTTGCGGGGGTCGTCAACAAATAGGGGTTGTTTATGTTTTCTGTTTCGTTTTTGTATTTTCACTGCCATTATGAACTACTGCCAGGATATTTGATTGCAGCCGCCCATTATGGATCAGACGCTGACCAGGATGCAATATGTCGAACCTGGATTTTCTTCTTTTGGTTTTTTATCAGCCGTTGGCCCATATGTTTGGCTCATCCGCCTTCTAAAGGACAAAATAATATGCCCGATAGCTTGACGAGCTTCTGTGACATCAGTCACCTACTAAGTCTAAGACACATCAGTGATCGCATAACCAAATCAGGCAGCTCATTTGTTTTCCGATAAAGCCATTGCCCAGAACATACTGTGTGGAAGTAGTGAGCTGCTTGGACTGCCCAATGAAGGAATCGTTTCTGGCCACTCCCAAGTGAATGGCTATCAGAAACTTTCCACCTAAAAAATAAAATAATTTAAAAAAAGTTTCTCAGCAAGGGAATCGAACCCACGACTTAAGGGGTAACTATAATGTGGATGTGTGGGCTTAAGCCAGCTTAAGCAACTGTGGGAACACATATGTTTTGTATGCGGCAAACTATAAAGTACTTAACAAAAAGTTTCGTCAAATGTAATTTGCTTAAGCAAAGAGCCAAACTGAACGCACATTCCGTACGTAAACAGCTGTTTGTATATGGTATACATAAAAAGCAAATATGAAATGGAATTCAGCTATTTTTGTTAATGTGCACATCCCTTCCAATGCAAATTTAATCAATTTAAGGAAGTTTAAATATTTCAGCTTCTTATCAATTTTTCAACAAATAAACACAAAATCCGAAGTTGTTATTGTTTAGTAATTTATAGCTTATTCACATTTACCGCGTTTCAGCTGAGACGCCGGCGTTTCGCTCTCTTGAGATAATTTCGAAACCATGGTGTTCACATTGTGCTTTTTTTCACTACTGTGGTTTTATATGGCATTTCTCATTTCTGTTTTGTGTTTTCTGTATTGACTGTAAACAACACAAACGCACATTTGTGAATAAAGAAATATAAAATAATATAAAAAAATGAATTTAATTTTTATAATATTAGAATTTAAATCATTGTATGGGTTTCACGGAGCTGCAGAATCTTGTCTTCCCACATTTCCAGCAGCATTTGCTCAGCCGTGTCCGTCCATGGGGTCCTCTTCTTGTATTTATTTTTTTGATTGGTTCTAATTACAAATCACAATAATAATGAAAGTCAATATAAAATTAATAATACTCACATTGTATACGGCGTTGAGTCCATTTTTCTGCGCTGTAATTATTAAAAAAGAAAAATATTCATAAATCACATTCCAATAAGTACTTACCAGCACAAAGCAAACTAGAAATGTAAACAAACAGATTTGTTTTCCCTCATTTTTTTATCGGCGTGAAGAAAACAGAAGAAAAAAAGCAGAAGATTCCAATCGAGCAGAATTTCATTTCCATTCCGTTCCAGACTAAATTGTAACAAAATCAAATTAGAAACAAATGAACGCATGTGAAGAAAGCAGAAGAAAAAAACAGAAGATTTCAATCGAGCAAAATTTCATTTCCATTCCGTTCCAGACTGAATTGTAACAAAATCAAATTAGAAACAAATGAAATGACACAAAAGCAGAACATTTTTGATGGAATGAGAACAAAAAGCAGAAGATTTTGTAAAATGTAAACAAACAAAATTATTAGCAGAAGAAAAATATTTTCTAAAATTGATTTTCATCGCTAATATAAATTAAGAAATATAAAATGTGAAATGATTTGTTGCTAATATGAAGAAAATAAAGTGTTATATTGAAATTAAATAAAAAATTGTTTTGTGAAATGAATATTGGCAAATTTTAGTTTCATTATTTTGTTCTGCAACACGAAACAAAAGATTGTGTAGCCCTTAGGAATATAAGAATCCACTCCGGAGACACGTACAAATCGAGTACTTTACTGGTCATTGGCCAGAAAATTAAATTGTGTGAGATATAGGGTGAGAAAGTGCAAAACATCTTCATAAGAGTGACTAAAAAAATTCACTTGCATTTCCGGCCACCAGCAGCGAACACCGCATTGTGCGTTCACTCCGAGTATAAGGATCTCCTCGGGAGACATGTACAAATCGATTGTTATATGTCTCCTTATCCATAAATTAAATTTGCGCGAGCTACAGGGTGAACAGTTTTGGAAAAGTGTGAAATATTTTCATATGTGTGACCAAAATAAGCATTTACATTTTCGGTCACCAGAAGCAAACAAAAGATTGCGTATTAACTTCGAGTAGAAGGATCTCTTTCGGAGACATGTACAAATCGATTGGTATATGTCTCATCCAGAAATTAAATTTGCATATAATAATTTGTTTCATCTACAAACGCATTTTCACTCATTAACACGAAACCCAATGGTGTCTGCCCAAACCCATTATACGGTCTCTTCTGGAAATATCTACGAATCTTCTATCTGGTTCAAAAAAAAGTGATAAAATAGAAGAAGGAAAAATAAGATAATTCCCTGTTTGAATGCCTAATTTGTTTGTAATGCAATTGAAGATGAAATGTTAAAATATTGCAAATGTGAATCTGTGCTTTAGTGTTGAGATCATCAAAGGCACTGATCTTAAGGTTAAGCGTACCTGCTAAGAGCTCAATGTACTCCGGATCCGGCACATATAGGATCCATAGGACTTTCGGCCTGTGACAAATTTGACGAATTTTCTTTTATACTACTATATTGCTTTTATTGATATATATTTCAACCCATATCGCTCATGCGAATTGCCTCTGACGACATAAACCCGCTAGCGTTAATCTATCGGGAAATTTGATCGTGCAGTTCATCGTAAAATAAACCCAGGCCACCGGGCCTTGATTGATAAGCCATCGAGCAAATAAAGACTCAGGCCTTTCAGTAGTGTTTCGTCTATTTTTATTCGGGGCCATTAGGAAGGCAAATGACTCCGAAAACCTATAGTTGGTGCTAGCGCTGTGCTTTATTCACCTTGAGCATCTTTAAGATTAATTCACTTTGGCTTTGCTAATACTAAAGTTTTAAAAGTTGCATGTCATCATTATAAGAAAGAGATTTAGTATTAAAGTACAATTAAGAGACAAAAGATTTGAAATAAGATTATAGTGATAAAGTTTTGTACAATTATGAATTTGTTAACCCATCAATGAATACTGGCTGTAGTTCAAAACACAGTCCGCATCCGTCGAGGGTATCATTTCGCTCTTGTGGGCACATTTTGTTGTGATTATTGCGAATAACTCGTGAGGAGTTGAATTAAGTATTTAAGGTATCGATTTAGTTAATAAAAGTTTTATAATGTTTATTGAAGTGTTCGTGCGCATTAATATGATGGCTTAAGCCAGCATGATGGTAAAAAGGTAAAGCGAAGGTAGGTGTCGTCTGGCAACCTAATTTCGTTGGGACTCTGGGGCTGTATGGGCCTTGTGAGGGTGGGCACAACTGACATTAACACCCGTCATATCATTAATTTCGACAAATAAGTTTGGTCTTCCCTATATTCGCAAAAATTTATCTTTTCGGGTGATTTTCAATTAGGTTTAGATGATCGCGATTATTTTGTGTTTTTGACGTAGAATACGTCTTACCTTACGGTATGAGGAGTCATGTCAGGTTTTTATTGTTGTAATCTTTATTTCATTGAATTTGAGGAAACGGCTAGATGAATTTTTTTAAAATTTTTTTTGTAGGTAAATGAAGATGTTATCTTTCGCTTGATATACATTTCATATTGCTTGATATATTTCTAGTATTTTAATTTCTCAAATGAAAATTGTTTAAACACATACACTCAAACATATGTGTGGTGTTTGGTTGAGTGTTTTTGGTTGCTCAACATTGCTTAGGAACATGTATCTAGTAAAAAGTGAAACGAACAGCAAGCTAATGTTGCTTGGCAACATGTATCTAGTAAAAAGTGAAACAAACAGTAAGCTAACGTAATAAAGCTTTTTTGCGAAAGCTTCAATAAAGCTGTTGTAACATTAATTTTGAATTGTAAAGCGTAAAGCTTTCACACAACGCTCGAATGCTAATGCGAAGACTCGATAAGGTAAACCTTTTTTAATATTAGGGCGGCCCTCTCAACATTCGCAGAACTTATTTCAATAAAAATATTAATTAAAATACATAAATTAAATTAAGTTTAAAAAAATTTAACATAATATTTTTTTTTAAACGGACTTGAATCAAATGCCGTTGGTAAATATAAAAATTACAGCAGACAGTTGCCCGAGGCCTTCGGCCACGGACTGTCCCTGCAGACTGTGTCAGAGACACGGCCATTAAGTTTAACGTAGAATACGCCATCCGATAAGACAGAAAACTATATAACAATAAATGATAAATAATATAAGCAAATGAATTTATTGTTATATATGTTTTCTGTCTTATCGGAGGGCGTATTCTACGTTAAGCTTAATGGCCGTGTCTCTGACACAGCCTGCAGGGACAGTCCGTGGCCGAAGGCCTCGGACAACTGTCTGCTGTAATTTTTATTATCATTCCTCCCACTAACGAGGTATCCGTTCGGGCCCCTTTTTATTTTTTTATTATGTCGTAGAATATCGTGTTTTTCGGTTCGTATGATTTTAGACATGGTATGTATTCTTGATGTTTGCCAAGTTTGATTGCTTTTACGGCATTAAGCGGAAAGAGTATGATGTACGAAAGTAGGGAAATTGAAGTTAAGTATACTACAGCAATCTGGCCTGCGCATGGGAGATAATGGCGCCCATCTTGATGTATTTGTGTTGTGCGCAAAAACGATGTACAAGTAGGCAGTCAAAATTTCTCTTCACTCAAATGCCACCACACACAACGAGTGAAACCCTAGTCATTGTCTGTTCTCTCTCTTACTCTCTTCATTGAATATTTCAATACACGAGCAGCTTTTTGGTAGTGTTATTGTATATATGTAACTACACAAATTCCAACCACGTTGAAGTAAACTTTCATAAGCTACACACAGGGAAAAGATTAGTTAGAAATCAATTCAGGCATTGGAAATTCCATGATAAAGTCTATTTTTTGATTAGAATTCATAATTGTCAAACATCAGAATTATTTGTCGATGTTATTGATAGATTAAAAATAGATCTTACTACATACAAGTTGCTACTACCGAACTTTAGTTGTATTAACCAATTTGAGTATTTCTAAAATCTCATTCATCTGAAATGGAAGATACAACTAATAAAAAAAATTAATGCGAGCCCGATCACAGGGGAGATGTGTAAACATCTAGTAATGAAGTTGGAAGTACTTATGCTTTTAGTATATTTTTTTAATTAATCAATTAAAAGTATCAAAACTTTCAATATTTTGCTGGTTTTTGTTTGTTTTATTTAACTTATTTGGTTAGTAAATGGGCACACTGCAGTATATATGTACTGCATTAAAAATTATAGTAAGCAGTAATTTTACTGATTACTGAAAAAATTCAGTAAATTTTTACTGATAATGAAATTTAATTTGCATTACCAGTCAAATCATAGGGCCGTATTCATAATAATCAGTAATCGGGCATTACTGATTACTGGAAATTCAATGCACCTCAGCATAATCATCTAGGCACTTTATAAAAATTGCTGAAAAAAATTTTAGTAATCAGCTAAAATTTACTAGTTAAAGAATTATTTTTACTGAAATTTTAGTAGTACTGCAAAGTGCCCATCTATGGTAAATGCCTTAAGTACAAATAGTTAATATTGGCTTATGGTAACTAAAATAAGATATATAAATTTTTGACTCGATTGTATTTAAAAATCTTTGGAAAACTGCATCTATAGTAGTGGAATTGTTAGTTGTGGGGGTTTGTGGAGAATTGCTCACATGCAAGTGGAAAACGTCAAATAAAAATTTTGATAAAGCTTGCGACTGTGGGTTTGCACAATTTGTATTAAAATCTCCACCATAATATTTGGCATGAGATGGAGATTGTTACCCAATTGTCGTGCACCAGTTTCAGTGTAAGGCAACAGTACGTAATGAAGATATGTTATAATCTTAATTTATATTGGAATCTAATAGAAATTTTATTAGAATTAACATTACCTCCATTCAGCTTTGATACACTTTGTGTTGTTTTATGTTCTGAGTTATAATTTTTTTGGTTTTTGTAAAATATTTTATTATTTTGTATTTGTTGCGGTTGACAAGTTATTAATCAGCTGTTTACTGAAATCTAATGTTATTTTACAGCAATGGTTTTCGAAAATTAGTACCTAATATTGCTCACTAGATGATGCTTATATGCAGCTGTTAAGTATGAATGACAATCTCAAAGATGAAGAAAACTTTTAGTTAGTTATTAAAATTAATATTTTTTTGTATTCATTTTATTTATTTGTTTTCATTTGCCTACGATAACATAATGTACGACAATTAGTGAAAATTAGTCGCTACTATTGCACACTAGATGGTGTTGAGTATATTGTATGCAGCGTATGAGTACACTAATACACTCATACACAGCTCACACCGATTTGATAACGCTTTACGATTGCTTAACGATTACATCGCACATCTTACTCTAAATTTGTGATTGTATTGTGAAAAAGATTTTTACCCACAGCGTATAGATGTTTACACATCAAAAGTACAATATTAGAATTCGTGCTCAAAGATTAGTTACTGTAATCATAATTTAGTTTCTGTTACAAAAACACTTGTTGCAAAGTTACGAGTATGTATTCGATTTTTCACAAGAGGCTTTGTTCATAGTGTAATAATAAAGTGGCCGCATAAGAACAGCTGATTTAACTTTTTTTATTTGTTGATCAGCTGATTTGATTCAGTGCACTTTTGGAACGTCAAACTTGTTTATATTTTTTATGTTTGTTTACATTCATTCTTTTTATTTTCATTCTAAACGTTTAATTATCAAAGAGACGCGCATTTGAAATAGTGAAAAAGTTTAAAAATCTTAAAGTTAAAAAAATTAAATAAATCAGAAGTAGATTTAAATAAAAAGAAAAAATGAGGAACCGTTGTTGCATTTGCAAAAACCCAAAGGTGAGTATAGACGGAGTTGAGTGGAATAGAATATTGCAGGCACAAGTTTCATACCACAGACTGGAAGCGGTTGCCGAAAGCTTGAGTGCGGCTTGTAATAAATCAATTGCGATTCGACGTTCTTGGATTGAGTTGCACAATTTCCGCCACAGCAGTCAATTCCAATTTCCTACAGCAGTTCGGCATTCCTTTTCTCTGAAGTCTTGCAAACTAAAACAAACGTCAAACAAAAGAGAATGACTAAACAAATAAGGTAGTGGGAATCAGTTGATTTTGACACTACCTCGGTGCTGTCAAAACTACGAAACACAACAAAAATGTCTCCAAATTACAACAACTCGTCTTGCGGTCACTTTACTAATTCCACTATGGCTGTGTTGTTAAAGAGAAACTAC
Organism: Phaonia tiefii; assembly: GCA_963931995.1. Lineage (NCBI taxonomy): Eukaryota > Metazoa > Arthropoda > Insecta > Diptera > Muscidae > Phaonia > Phaonia tiefii. Next base: position 95,791,939 of record OZ008371.1, on the reverse strand, counting down.
GTATATTGGAATGTTACACGAGTACTTTACAGAAAAACTAATATTTTAAACAGAAAATGATAAACAAAGTTGTGAAAAAACAATAAAGTGTATAGATATCAGCCAGCGAAGAATACATGTTATCATAAATTGAGGTGAAGTGAGACTTTTAAACACAATCGTTGAATATGACGCCACTATTGATGCCTTCACAAACACATGCAGACAATTGTGGACACTTGGCTGGAGGAACTATGATTGTGGATGACACAAATTAACTTAAATATACATATTTTTGATCGAAAATATGAAAAGTTTAGAAAGATTGTCTGTATTTGTTTTTCGATTGGACGCTCCGTTTTCGAGATATAGAATTTGTTTCATATTTTCGATAAACAAAATGGGCACGAAATACGATCCCTGATTACAAATAATAATAATTTTGTTTATATTTAAATATAAAATACACAATTTTAATAAAAAGTTATTTTTTTTACTTTTTAAAACTAATTTACCTATTCAAATGACTCAAAATAAATTCAGTTTTTTCTATGAGAATGTAGAAAATTTTTATTTTAACCAAACGTGAAGAGCAAAGTCTTCTTCTTTTTCACGTTATTAATTCACATTTAAATGGTCTTTCAAACAAAACTAACACGTACTTTTTGTCACCGCTAAAACTAAAGTTATAGGCCTTTCTTTCTATAAAAAATGTATTACCTATTCAAGTGAAGCGGAGTGTAATTCGAGTATAGTTAGCAGAAATTTGTTTCTGACAAGTTGGTGTGTGTGTGTGCGTATTGTTACCCAGTTAATAGCAATGTAATTGGAAACATTTTTGGTTTTATAACCATATATGTACTTATTCTTTAAAAATTATATATCTATACACAAAATAACTTAATAAATAATAAAAAAAATGTATCCCACACTTTGCTGCGCCCCGTTTAGAATTGAAGCTATAGTCGCCATTCCGAAGTTTTTGTTTAATTGTTGCACTTCCCCAACACTAGATTCTGTTAAATCATTAACCGAAATCTATTAATATCTAAATTTATTAAAATTATAATTAAATAATTGGAAGTTAGTTGTAACACCTAATACGTATTTAAAACTTACAATTTCAGATTTTGCAAACTCATTATGTTTTATATTATAAGGGTTGCAAAGACCAAAAAAATAATACAAGTAATATAAAAAAATCGGCAATTAGCCACTTATCAATGGAAAGTAGTAGTTGCGATCAATGATCACCACGCACTAAGCTCATTACTTAAATGATAGAAACCCTCAACCCATTGTTACTCAAATACAATTTGTTTATTTGATTAGTTTTATTGACAGTTTGTAACTAAAATTATTAGACAATCCTAGAGTATTCAAAAAACCGGCCAATCCGACAAACGTTTAAAAACAAATATGAGGGAATAAATGTATACAAATTGGGCAAATATTTTTATTCTGTTGTTCGACCTTTTCCTTGTCAATAAATAATCAATATTCTTCGAGCTTGAGGTCAGATTTGCTGTTGTTATATTTATTTTCCTCGATATTTCGCTACTCCTTTGTGTAGCATCATCAGGAGATATAAACAATATTCAACAATTAAAACAAAACAAAATTAACAATTGTGAAAAAATTATGTCAATTGTGAAAAAAATATAGGCACATTTCTACACAGAAAACAGCATTAACATCCCATTGTGCTAGATTAAATCATTACCCAAACTTTCAGGATACAGCGGTTTTAAATAAAGAAAACAATTATAAACGTCGTTATATGTTAGAAATGCTACAGATAATTAATACACCAACATTGAAAATAATTAACTATAAAACAGATACAGATAATGTAGCCCAAATTTACAGACATTTAATTAGTAAAAAGTAGAACCATTTAAGCAAGAATTATTTATCATATCAATCTAATATGTTTCTTTGTTTTAATTTATATGAACTTTTTACGAACATTATGTTTGTTTGTGTAACTTCAGAAAATTTTGAAAAAAGGCGGGAAAATTTGTTTGAACATTTTTAAATTGACATAATTTTTTCACAATTGTTAATTTTGTTTTGTTTTAATTGTTGAATATTGTTTATATCTCCTGATGATGCTACACAAAGGAGTAGCGAAATATCGAGGAAAATAAATATAACAGCAAATCTGACCTCAAGCTCGAAGAATATTGATTATTTATTGAATTGGGCAAATATTTACATTTTATGGGAACATAATTTAAAAATCTCAAATAATTAAAACTTTTTATAAACTTGTTCTTTAATTTGCACCTGTCCACTTATTTACATTGCAAAAGTTTACTCCGGCTCTATATGTAACAAAAATTGAAATGATCACATTTGCACACCACATACTACATACTAACGCAAGCCGCATACTGAGTGCAGTATGTATCCAAATATGTTCTCTTTATTATTGCTACTCTCTTGAATACTCATTCATTCTAATTTAAAGCCATTCATTCAATTTTTTAGGTTTTGGCACTTGATTTTTAAAAATTATGCCAAGTGCCGTTTAGCACAATATCCTCAACATTTTCCCAATTTTTTTAATATTTGTGCAAGTTTTTAGCACAGTCTTTTTGCAAACGGCACAATTTTTCGAACTGAAAGTTTTTACCTTTAATTTATCTGAAAAGTTTACATCATGTTTATCGGTATAGAAGATACAATATCACATTTTAGGTTACTGGCTAACAAAACAACTCCACAGGCTTAAGAGCAAAAACTTAATTGATGAAATATCAGAAATAGGTTGACTATTTAAAAAATTCCATATAGAGATAAATGTATTAGGGATGCCATAATGCACTCCTTTACTCAGGAGTGAAAACCTGTTGTAAAACGTACTTTTTTACCTGGAATAACAAACTTGAAATTAGTCGTATTGGACAGTAGTTCCTTCAACATCAAGATATGACATTTATTCTTATCGAAACTCCAGATACAAACTCCAGGGAAAATCTCCGGGTTCATTATGAGAGAAATATCCGACAAAGAAAATTTGGAAGTAGTGATGATTTATTTGGCCACTGTTCGCTGGGATAAGTGGAAAAGATTCCAAAAAAAAATATCCAAAACTTAGGAAATTGTATTTTAAGATGATTGAAAGATATTGTTAAAAACAATGGACCTCAAACAAAATAATAAACTCTTTTTTTAAGCTTTATTAATAAAAGTTAATACTTATTAGAGCTGAAAATCATACTTAGTATGTCTTTCGTTATTGTTGTAGAATTTGTTAAAATGTTTTAAATTAGTGTTTTGTATGTATTTGTTTTGTTAGTATGTAATTAAGATACAGGCTATAACAAATTAAAACCATAATACTTATTTTTAAGTTAAACGGTTAACGTTTAACAACTTTTTAAAGGCGAGATGAGCACCAATTTCTCGGAGGGACTGTATGTGTTTTGGACTCAGAATTAGAAAAGAAACTAAAAGGCTAATTTTAGCATAATGTTTTTGCAAACGGCACAATTTTTGAGCATAATTTGGCATAATTTTTTAGTCGGTCTCTGGCAACACTGTTTGAAACATTCATATAGTGCCCACTCACATACTACTGTACTCAACATTCACTGTATGTTGTACCCAAATATTCGAATGTAATATGTGAGTACAGTTTGTGGCAAAGAAAATGAATGCACTCACGCTACCATAGAGTAAATAGGGGTAGAGAAAATCTTTCACTCACCAAATTTCTGACATTTGGCCTCGTGTGATGTATACGTTTGATGTTGAAAAGAATTGCTTTACTAATACCAGATAGATGCAATGGTTCAAAACAACGAACAAAATAACAACAACGGCATTTCGTTTTGTGTGTTAAAATTAATGTGTTAAATACAACACAAATGTATGCTAACAATAACAGTCAATAAAAAAGTTTAAACACATTTAAATTTCACAGTTTTTCACTAAAATGGCATGAAAAATTAAAGCAAGAAGTTATTGTAATTCCACCTGGTGTATATCACTTTTCGTCAAACATCTCTCTATCACACCGACCGCATCACGAAGAGTGTGAAAGAAAACGTCAGATGAGACAAATGGCGGCTCTACTTCATATTTACTCTATGCACGCTACTCTCTAATATACATAGATATGCTGATGATATACAGCTTTATATTCCAAACAGAAATGGACTTGTTGCAGACCTAGGTTACAGACTAAATGAGGATATTGAGACCATTCGTTTCTGGACGCAATACAATAAGCTAACTTTGAATCCTGATAAATCCTGCGTTCTTCCTGTTAATTTAGAATTAAAATCTCTTCCTGCAGTATTTTTAGGGAAATCGTCAGTTAAGTTCGCTGTTAAAACAAAATATCTTGGCTTCCATATCAATTCATCTTTGAACTGTAAAGATCACATTAATAGTGTAATCAGTAAAATATATCTTACTCTTCGCAACTTGAGAATTACTAGCTCTTTCGTTCCTACTGTTTTGAAACGTAAACTTGTTATTCAGCTAATAGTCCCTTACATTACATATGCAACTGAAGTATACAGTAAACTTGACTCCCTTAGTCTCCATAAACTTCTAGTTTCATTTAACAATGCCACGCGATATGTCTTTATTTATTGTATAATGATTCTTGGGATTAATTTGCAGGACTACCTCAGTTATAGAAACATTTTGTTCTTACACAGAATCCTTATTAATAAAACACCTCATTATCTCTATGAAAAGCTGGCAATTGGTACCTCTTCCAGATGGAAAATTTGTATTATACCGGACTTTAAATACATCAATTCCAGTATACTGTTTTTCATTAATGCCATTAGGCTATGAAACTCCTTACCTACACATATACGACTCATTAATAATGCTAGCAGTTTTAAAATATCTCTTCTTGAACTACTAAAATCCCAAAGTCCCCTTTTCCACTAGCAAAATATTTCTTTGCAAATTCTTGAGTTTGTAGGCGAGAGGGGTGGGAGGAAGATAAACAAATTTTTGTCAGTTCAGTATTTGCTGTGCTCGCAAAGTCTGCTTTGTTCTTTTCGCTGAAACAAATTTATTTGACGTATCGTTTTTAACCCATTCGTTTTTACTGACACAGTTGGTTTTTGTTTACAAACCTGTTGGTTGTAGTGATTGTTTGAAGTAAACAAATTAAATTTAATTTATAAATTACCATTTTTACACCGAATTTAAATTATTTATACACTTCTTAGGAAAATTCTTTAAAATGTAAACAGTTTTGACGTTTCTTTCATTCTTTTGTATTTTGATCGGCAAAATTTGGCAAAGAAAAATTTTTGAGTGGAAAAGCATTCGCAAATACCAAAAGAGAAAAGAAAAAAATTGGCAAAGAAATACTTACCAGTGGAAAAGGAGACAAACTTAATTTTATATTGTCTCTCTCTCTATTCTCTTTGCTTTTTGTTCTTTCTCAACTCTATATCAGACATTGTTGCCAGAGACCGATTATACCGAAATTATGCCAAATATCCTTAAAAATTGTGCCGTTTGCAAAAACATTATGCTAAAATTAGCTTTAAGTGTTTTTTCTAATTCTGAGTTCAAAACACAACAGTCCCTCCAATAAATGGATGCTCATCTCGCCCTTAAAAAGTTGTTAAACGTTAACCGTTTAACTTAAAAATAAGTATTATGGTTTTAATTTGTTATAGCCTGTATCTTAATTTCATACAAAACACTAACTTAAAATATTTTAACAAATTCCACAACAATAACGAAAGACAGACATTAAATAAAACTTAAAAAAAGATTTTATTATTTTGTTTAAGGTCCATTATTTTTAACAATTTCTTTCAATCATCTTAGAATAAAATTTCCCAAGTTATGGATAATTTCTTTTGGAATCCCTTCCACTTATCCCAGCGAAAAGTGGTCAATTCGTCACTACTTCGAAATTTTCTATCTGGGATATTTCTCTCATAATGAACACAGAGATTTTCCCTGGAGTTTGTATGTGGAGTTTCGAGAAGAACTTCCATCGGATTTAGACCATTTTACAAAAGTCATGCCTTGATATTGAAGTATCTACTGTCCAATACGACTAAAAAAGTACGTCTTACAACAGGTTTTCACTCCTGAGTAAAGGAGTGCATTATGGTATCCCTAATAATATAAGTAAATTTATAAGGAATTTTGTCATTTATCTCTATATGGAATTTTTTAAATAGTCAACCTGTTTCTGATATTTCATGAATTAAGTTTTTATTTTTAAGCCTGTGGAGTTGCTTTGTTAGCCAGTGACCTAAAATGTGATATTGTACCTTCTATACCGATAAATAGGATGTAAAATTTTCAGATAAATTAAAGGGAGAAACTTTCAGTATGAAAAATTGTGCCGTTGGCAAAATGATTGTGCTAAAAAATTGCACAAATATTACAAAATTGGGTAAATGTTGAGGATATTGTGCTAAACGGCACTTGGCATAATTTTTCAAAAAACAAGTGTCAAAACCAAAAAAAATTATGCCAACACGGCGCCAATTGTGCTAACATGGTAACACTGATATCAGATAATTACTCGATTTTTGTTTATCTTTAAATTCCATAAATTTAGGTAACTTTTTATTTTTGTTTAAATTTAAATTGTTATTGTTTCGATTTAAATGATAAAAATATGAATGACTCCCAATGTATAATTACTTGTTTTTGGACTACAAAAGAATTGTATTCTTATTGTCCCTATAATCAACTTTAAATGAAAATAAATAAAATTGTCACATTTGTTATTTTTTGTTAAATTTTCGACCACTTTGTATGAGGAGCTAAGCGGCTTTAGCGGGAAATAAAACAACACGCTTAATCTTTTTCAAATTTATTGGCGGCTCTCTCCCGAAATCTCTGAATTGAGAGAATGAAGTAGAATGAAAATCGTAAGAGTAACCGACACATGCATACTGTGGTTCATGTGTACAAAAAAAGTATTCGGCATGATTTATTTTTAAATACAACACAATAAGTGAATAAAAAACTGTTAAAAGCAGTAAAATAAGTTAAATCCGATACATTTATATTATTTTTCTAAACTTAAAAAAAATCGAGAAAAGAGCCGCAAATGTATACGCACAGAGAACAAATCAACTAAAGTCGCCAGACGCTCTCTCTCCCATTTCATTTAGACGCTAGGAGACATCGAAAAGCGGGATAATCCCGCCAAAATTGTAACGCTTTCAACGTAAATATCGCAGGTCTTTGTATGGTCTATGCGTAGTATTACACCTTGAAAAAACCTTGAAGTCTTGTCTATTATCGGAGTTTAGGAAGCGAATAAGTACACAAAGTTTTTTTTTGGCAAATAGTATAGTTTTATCAAAAAAGTGATATTAAAACCCCTTTTTGTCCCTAATGGGATAATAAAACAAAATATGTTTGTATACGGAGTTATAGTTTAAAAAAGCCTTTATAATGATACCCATTTGAACCAGTACCTCGTTTCTGTAGTTCTCGAATCGAAAAAGCTTTCACATGAAACATGTGAATTGAAACAAAAACGCTAGGAATCGGTACAAAACCTCGCTTCTCACATGTGACTGTTTCTACAACGTTTGTTTTGCGAAAACTTTCTGTGACGTACTGCTTTTTTCATTCTTATTGGAAAAATGCGAGAAAATCTGTTTCTAAAAAGTAGTGAGTCGAAAAAATTAAAATGTGAAACGTCAAAAATACTCACAAATTAAAACGGTGCGAGATTTTGATATTGTTTCTACAAAAAGGTTTTTAAGAAATTAAAACTTATTTTTTAAGTGGAGAAGATAAGAACTATATCTTTCTGTTATGTATTTCAATTAATTTTTCCAAAATATTACAGAAAAATCAAGGAAGCAAAAATAAAATGCAGTTGAATACATGTCTATACTTCTTTTTGTTATTCTTTTTCTCACTAGTTTAGTTTGTTTGTTTATATTTTTTTCTTACTTGACAGCTTTCTTGGAATATTCCAATCAAAACTTCATCAGTGTTGCCTCTTTTCGCATTGATATACAGAAACACTTTTTACTCACAAATCGAGAAACGATGGAATTTTTTGTTTCATGCTTAATGTGAAAACTTTTTCGATTCGAGAACTACAGAAACGAGGTACAGATCAGATAATAAATACCCGAGATGGTAGTGTGCGCGGCAATGGTAGTGTGCGCGGCTCTTGTGCGTGAGAACGTGGGTTCGATTCCTACTCTGACCACCTTATATTTCTTTCGACGGCGGTCACCTCGCTTAGTGACGGTGACACTATCGAGTATTTAGCCATGAAAAAGTTTCTCAAAATACCGTTCGGAACCGGTGTAAAATTGTAGGTCCCAATCAGTGAGGTTAAAACTAGAACGAGCACAGCTCACTGGTTGTGAGAAGCTCTCCCTAATCCCTTCATTTATTTTTTTTGGTTATATAGAGCTGTCAACTTTCTCATCTGATGTTTCGTTTCACACTCTTCTCTGTCACACACTTTTTCATGTCGTTTTGATGACAATCTGTAAATATTAAAAGTTTTTTGGACTTATCTGTTATATTTTATTGTTAGTATATATAAAATTTTAACGAACAAAACGAAATGCTGTTGCTGTTTTCTTGTTGGCTGGTTTGAGCCATTGCCTCTATCTGTACCTCGTTTTTGAAGTTCTCGAATCGAAAAAGTTCTCTGATGCAACATGTGAATTGAAACAAAAACGCTACGAATCGGTACAAAAATCGATTCTCACATGTGACTGTTTCGTACTGACGTACTGCCTTTTTCATGCTTATTGAAAAAAATGCGAGAAAAACTGCTTCTAAAAAGTAGGGAGTCGACAAATTTTAAATTTGAAACGTCAACAATTATCACAAATTAAAACGGTGCGAAATTTTGATATTGTTTCTACAAAAAGGATTTTTACGAAATTAAGAATTTATATTTTAAGTGGAGAAGATGAGAATTATATATTTTCTGTTATGTATTTTAATTAATTTTTCCAAAATATTACAGAGAAATCAAAAAACAAAAAGAAAATATAGTTGAATATATGTCAACTAATTCGGAATTAATTTGGAGGGTTAAATTCCAACACAAATTGTAAGGAGCAGTGGGAAAAAATACAATTTTGCTGCTAAAAGAAATTTGCTCCAAATATTATTTACTACTTTCACGTTATTCTGACCCTTTCTACAAAAAAAAAATTCTATTTATTCAACATTCTTGAATTTTATATGCCGATAACTCGATAACTAGCGCAGTTATCGAAAAAAATATTTTTATATTTTCCTCTTATTTTGACCCTTTCTATAAATAGCGCTTAAAAAATCGAATTTTTTTTCAACATATCCCTATTTTGCGATCCGTTTTTGGACCCTGTAGGAAAAAATAGGGCCGGCGACAAACAATTTTTTGGTTTTTCGTTTTCTCTAATTTAATTCTATTTATGCGTTTTTTTTTTCCTTTTTCTCTAAGCTTTCCCAGGTCTCATGCATTTTTGCCCCACATCGCGATTCTTTTGCCAACCCTCTTGCTTCTCTTCCAACCTATACCAGAAGCACCCTAAGTCGCATCTCGTTCCCAGGGTCGAAACTCATGGTATAAACATGCACCTACGCGATTTTTCAAAAAGAGCGCTAATGACTTTTTTGGGTTTTGCAATGTTAAAAGTGCTAAAAGTCCCGAAAAGAGATAAGTGGCATCACTACTTTGGATAAGGTAAAACAGCTGTTCTTATAGCACAACCTGTAGTTGTAACTATGTGTTATTTGTTGTGCTGCGTTCCATCATATTTTAATTTGGAAAATTGAATTGTAAACTGAAGAAAAATTTATCGTAGGCTGCGATAAACGGTTTTCATTAGTCATTTCCTAGATATGAAGTTCGCTTTAAGCTTTGTCCTAGTGCTCATTTGGTTGGCATACCTTATTGCATCTGGCGTCTATTTATTCTCTCGTGGTTTTCTGCTGTCTCGGGTTTCAAAGACGGACACCAGCAGTTGCCGGCAATTGTCAACTGATGCCAATGACGTAAGTCGTCCTGCTGTACTGGGCTTGAATAGGTTTTTTTTTAACTGACTGTAACGTTTATCTTTTATAGGAGTACTACCTTACATACGAAGTCGTGAATGAGATATTCAAAGACGTAAATGCGTCGTCCAAGCTATGCCTTCCACAAAAGTCAAAAGTTATAATTTTGGTAATTGATGCGCTCAAATATGATTTTGGTGTGTTCAAAGAGAATCTCACTGAGCCCTTGCCGTACGAGAACAAACTAAGTGTCTTACGAGAATTGGCTGAGAGAAGTCCGGATCAGACACGACTTATGCGCTTTAAAGCAGATCCACCCACAACGACATTACAACGGTTGAAGGGCTTGACCACGGGCACATTGCCTACATTCGTTGATATAGGATCGAATTTTGCCTCGCCTGAAATTAATGAGGATAATATAATCGACCAAATGGTGAGAAATGGATTACCGGTGGTCTTTCTAGGTGATAGTACTTGGACCGATCTGTACCCAAAACGTTTTAAACGGTCATATTCGTATCCAAGTTTCGACATTTTCGATTTGGACACTGTCGACCGCAAAATTGAAAACCATTTACCAAAAGAGTTGGCAAAAAATGACTGGCAGGTTTTAATTGCACACTTCTTGGGCGTAGATCATTGCGGACACAAGTACGGACCCCTTCATAATGAAATGGCTAGGAAGCTTAGTGAAATGAACGATATGATTCGGTAATATAGTTTTAATTGCATTGCAATGAACTTTGTAATTCGCTCGATTTTTACAGGAATGTTGTGTCGCAAATGGATGATGAAACAACATTGTTTGTAATGGGTGATCATGGCATGACTATCTCTGGTGATCATGGCGGTGACTCAGACGACGAAACAAATGCTCTTCTATTTGCCTACACAAAAAAGGCCAAATTCTACACTAACAATTTTGGTTCAGACAACGAAACTGTCCAGCAAGTAAGTATCAGATAAGATAAAAGTCTCGAATATACCACTATTTATATTAATAATTTTATCGTACGGAATTTGTTGTTCTAAAATGATGTACGTGGTGAGAGCATCCATTAATTTTATCTGTTGTAGGTTACGTTAGTTCTAGGAACTTGGTCCATTTTGCCCCTTTAGGGGCATCTTTACTCTACAGTGAGTTCAGAGTGGAATTGTTTAATGAAAAATAATAATTGTTTACTGAATTAAATATTTCAAGCCTGTTCAGCTTTCACTGTGATTTCAAATTATTTGTGCTTTTAAAATGACGAAGAAAAATGAAAATAAAATGAAATTAACCTAATTTCATTTATTTTACTTAATTTACTTAATTACTTAACTTTACATAATTACTTTAACTTAAAGATTACACATTCATTCATTCTGCGTAAATAGAAAACAAAAACCAAATTAAAGTTCATAAAAAATGCACTCTGTTGTTTTAATGCTCAAGGCTTTCGCAATTACAAATTTTGTTTTGAATCATTTACTGTAGTGTATAACATATTCAAGTGCATTTGTAGTACAAAACACACACTCTTTCGCTCTTACGCTTTTGTTTTGTTTTCTACCTAAACAACACCGTATTCGTGTACATGTCTTGTTCGCAGAAGCAAAACAATCACATGGCTTGAAAAAATACAAATTGTCTTGAAACCGTCTCAAGTGCACTTGTTCAGTTCTTTACTATACACGTTATCGTTTTAGTGAAGTATAACATCGAAAACAAATGTGAGAGGAGAGATCCAAAATGTGGCGTCTTAAAATTAAAATCATAAATTAAATCTGTTGAAATTAATTAATTTTAAAAAAATAAAACCCATGCTAGAACCAAATACACAAAAAAAATAGGTAAAATTGTCTAATACCGCGTTCATGCTGCAACCGAAATCTCGATTGTCTAGATTGCATTCACAGAACCAGCTGATTTGTGTATGGAAAATCAGATGTTTAGTCAACGAAATCTAGATATCGAGTGCAGTATAAACATGTTTTAAAAATATTGTAAAAATTTTCCCATGGTAGAATTATCTATCAGGTAAGCACATCAGCACAGTTGATTTGTTGTTTTCTCACCTTTTCTGTGGGTTAGTTGACAAGTTTGATTTTGTTTCTTCTTGTTTGTTAGCAAAATTCAAAGAATTTCAATCAAGATGCAATTTATAGCATATACATTGTATCAAGTAAGACAATTTTGTGTACATTATTCAGCTAATTTTGACAACTTAACCAAGGAATTTATAAGGCAACATACGGTTTTGATAGGTTTTACCACCATATTAAAAAACAATGAGCTTGATAGTTTTATGTTCGAAAATTCACTTACAATTTTGAAATAGTTGTACAGAAGATATTTATTTATTTCGAATATATTTTATAAATAAATTTATAATATATATATGTTATAAATAAATTTATAATATATAATTTGAAAGGCTCTGGATAGCATAGATCATATGCGCCTGTTAACACACAAGAAACGTTTATAGTAAGAATATTAGTGTTAGAAAATTTTTACAGGAAATAGATTCAATAGGTTTGTTTCTTTACTTTACCGCGGAAACCCAAACTTACCCAAACGCGTTTCTTTACTCACAAATTGGGCAAATGAGAGCGATTTTTTTGTTTCTCTTAACGTCAAAATGCGTTTCTCTTTTTACCGAACTTACCCAGACTTTTTCTTCGGGTAAGTTTGGGCAAAGTGTCAGACAATCAGCTGTTCGAAACGTCAACATAAAAACATATGTATTATTTGTGAAAAAAATAACACAAGTGAAAAAAAAATTATTGAATTTACAATTTTATTAACTTGAAAAGTGATTTCTTTGAGTTTGCTTATTTAAAGAAGATGAGAAGTGTGCAAATGAACAGTGAAAATTAACATGATATGCAAGGTTTGTTGTTAAGCATATGTTTTGTGTTGTGACATTTGTTTTCGGTCTAGAAACGTGTTTTTTTGCGTTTCTTACCGTGTGCGTAATATTGAGTGTTTGAGAGAGAATTTTGCTTTCACTCTCTTTTACCCGAAATTTGATGTAATTAATAGCTCTGTTTCTTTACTTTTTGTGTAAAGTGCGTGTAAATGAGAGTAAAAGCAAAATTCACTGTCAAATGCTCAAAATTACACAAAAGTAAAGAAACGCAAAAAACCACTTTTCTTACACGCAAACAAATGTCAAAACACAAAACATATGCTTGACAACAAATCTTGCATATCATGTTAATGTTCACTGTTCATTTGCACACTTAACATCTTCTTTAAATAAGCACACTCAAAGCAATCACTTTTCAAGTTAATAAAATTGTAAATTCAATAATTTTTTTTCACTTGTGTTATTTTTTTCACAAATAAAACATATATTCTTATTTTGACGTTTCAAACAGCTGATTGTTTATCACTTTACACAAACTTACCCGAAGAAAAAGTCTGTGTAAATTTGGGTAAAAGAGAAACGCATTTTGACGTTAAGAGAAAAAAAAAATCTCTCTCATTTACACAATTTTGGAGTAAAGAAACGCTTTTGTGTAACTTTGTGTAAATTTGTGTAACTTTGTGTAAAATTGTGCAAGTAAAGAAACAGAGCTAATAAGTACAGTGAAATTAGAGTATAGATTTGAAACAAAGAAAAACATAATAGCTCTGTTTCTTTACTTTTTGTGTAAAGTGCGTGTAAATGAGAGTAAAAGCAAAATTCACTGTCAAATACTCAAAATTACACAAAAGTAAAGAAACGCAAAAAACCACTTTTCTTACACGCAAACAAATGTCAAAACACAAAACATATGCTTGACAACAAATCTTGCATATCATGTTAATTTTCACTGTTCATTTGCACACTTAACATCTTCTTTAAATAAGCACACTCAAAGCAATCACTTTTCAAGTTAATAAAATTGTAAATTCAATAATTTTTTTTCACTTGTGTTATTTTTTTCACAAGAAGAACATATTTTGACGTTTCAAACAGCTGATTGTTTATCACTTTACACAAACTTACCCGAAGAAAAAGTCTGTGTAAATTTGGGTAAAAGAGAAACGCATTTTGACGTTAAGAGAAAAAAAAAATCTCTCTCATTTACACAATTTTGGAGTAAAGAAACGCTTTTGTGTAACTTTGTGTAAATTTGTGTAACTTTGTGTAAAATTGTGCAAGTAAAGAAACAGAGCTATTAGGTTTGTTTCTTTACTTTTTGTGTAAAGTGCGTGTAAATGAGAGTAAAAGCAAAATTCACTGTCAAATACTCAAAATTACACAAAAGTAAAGAAACGCAAAAAACCACTTTTCTTACACGCAAACAAATGTCAAAACACAAAACATATGTTTGACATTTGTTTATGTTTGAACATTGTGAAAGTCATCGAAAAATTGTGTGAAGTGGTATTTTAATATTGTAGTGTATTTGTGTTATAAATTGTAATAATTAAATATGGATGCAAATAAACTCAAAGTTTTTTGTTCTCCTGGAACATTTGATCGCGTTAAGGAAGGTAAGTAAAGTAATTAGTTCGTGTAATTCGTTGTTGTTTAATTGTTATTTTTCTTAGATGCAAAGTACCGAAAGGAGGTCACTCAGCATGTGCTGTCTGGAGAAGATATGCATTATAGTGAAGTAGTGTATTCGGTAACAAACGCTCAAAATGTTGGTAAGTATTACACCAAAGGCGTTATAAATTTTCATTACATTAAGGTTTTGTTTTATTTTTTCAGAAGAGCTGGCTAAAGAAGCGGAAGATAAAATTCCAACACCAACGGAGAGTGTTGAGACGATGGGATCAGCCGATTATGCTGAGACAGTGTTTACCCCCTTAGGTGACGAGGCGAAGCAGTATTGGAGCGAAGCAGCTATAAAGCTTATGCTCGCTTCGATCGAAGAGCTGCAGCCGAAGGTGGGTAAAAGTATTGCTGTCAAGTCCCGAGCAAAAATGTACTCGATTGTGTCGGAACGGATGGATGCAGCCAAATGCCCGTTTACGCCGCTTCAAATAGAATATAAATTCCGAGCCATGGAGCGGCAGTACAAAAAAATGGTGCTCAACAATCGGCAAACGGGCAGGAGTAGACAAACCTGTCCGTTTGAGAAGTATGCAAACAAATAATGGTAAAGTTGACAAATGTTAATGCTTATTTTTTTATAGAGAGTTAGATCAAATTCTTGGGAAGAAGAAGGGCATCAACCCGGAATTTGCCCTAGAAAGCACCGATGTCTATAGTGTGCCTCTTGAGGAAGACTTGAGCTCCGATTTGGATCAAGCTGTTCTAGGTATGTGAAATTTAATGGTAGGAAATAAAATTTGTATTAATAAAATTCTTTGTTTTTTATTGCAGACAATACTCCAAGCTGCTCTAGACAGGCCCCAAAACGGAGAAAACTTAGCCCAGCAGATGATATTTTTACGGAAATGGTAAAAATACGAAAATCAAAAGAAGAATTCCACTCGAAGGTGTTGGAGATTATGAGGAAGAAAGACGAAAGAGCAGAGAAGAAAGACGAAAGAGCACAAAAGAAAGAGGAAAGAGCGGAGAAGAGGGAAGCTAGGTCCCAAGAAAAATTAGAAATTCTTCAGAGACTCCTAAGCAAAAGACAGGGGAATTAAAAATTTTAATTTAATTAAATTTATTTAGTGAAAAAACATTTTATTCAAACAGAAAAAAAAAATAAATAAATAAATGATTTAGACTCTACTATTTTGAAGCTCACTGCAAATAGCATTTCTGACAGCGTTGCCCTTTGCAGTTTCTCCGTACTGCTCACTATAAACAATATCATCGTCTGTAGTATCGGTTACTGTGAAGTCTAAATCGTCCTCATTAGCGAGGTTGTGGAGAACGCAGCAACTTCTTATAAAATGGCAGAGTTTTACATTGCCTCGAAGTTTGCAATAATATAATTGCCTGAAGCGCTGTTTCAAGATCCCAAATGTATGCTCTATTGCAACGCGGGCTGAGCTCAGTTTTATATTAAAATTTATTTGGTCTCTTGTTAAATGGCCGTTATCTTTGTAAGGCGTTAACAGATATTGCGTGCATCCATATGCTGAATCACCCAGCAAGTAGTAATCTATTAAAGGAAGTTAAAAATACATAAGTTACAAGAATGTTATGTTTATAAAAGGTTACATACCGCCACAAGCCGATGCCATCGTTTGGCATAGACGCGAATTTTTGAAGACCCAGCTATCATGCGAAGATCCGGGATATCCAACGAAAACATTAATAAACTTTTTGTTCTCGTCGCATACACCTTGCATGCAAAGACTTATGTTTCCTTTCCGGTCTATATAGTCGTCCTTACGACTTTTCGGAGGATCTATGACAATATGAGTGCCATCAATGCAACCTGTGGAAAAATTAAATTAGAAGTGTTTTAATTTTTTTCAAAACTCACCACTTACCAATAGCTTTTGAAAATCCGCTTTTGTTTTTGAAAAATAGTGCAGATTCCTTTTTTTTGTCCTCGTTAGGCCACTTTATAACTTCAGGACTCAAACTGCTTATGAACATGGTCACTCTTTTTATTATACGGCTTATAGTCGCAAGGCATAAGTTGAAGCGATCTGAAAGATCCCTAAAACTGCATGCCTCGTGCCCAGCAAACCATAAAAAAACGGCCATATATGTTGTTGCGGGCAGCCGCTTGTCTGCACGTAGCTTTTGGTACCACTCAGCATCGTTTACCCGTTCGGACAACTTTTTAAACATTTCTTTGGAGATGCGAAAGTGTTGCTTAAATTCCGCTTCTGTGTACGTTGGCACTACGTCTTCAAGATAGTTTTTAATACTATTGCGTTTCTTCCTCTCTAACACTTGGTAAGTCAACAGTAAGCAATCAAGTTCTTCACTGCTTGACTCTTCGGCAATTAATTCCAAGAAATCATCATCATCGTCATCATCACTTGAATCGCTGGAATCACTTGAAGACTCCATGAGCTCATCAATAATAGCATTTAGCTCCGCTTCAGAACGTATTGCTGCGCCATACTGTTGTGCCACCCCCGAAACTGCCGCCGGGCCACAGCCGTCCGCCTGCTGAAGTTAACTTGTTATTTATCATTTATTATTGCACATTCACTTACATTTTCACTATAAATTGCTGCTCCATTAACTTCTGCCACCCCAGAAACTTCCGCCGAGCCACAGCCGTCCGTCTGCTAAAGTAAACTTTTTATTTTTTTTTGTTGATTTTTAATACACGTTCCTTTACCTTTTCAGTATTCATTTTATCACAAATAAAAAGAATTCACAACACGATTAAACCAAAAACAATTTTAACTTCCCAAACTAATTACAACACGATTAACAACACGATCAAATTACAAAAGACTTTAACACTTTCACTTCACAAACAAAATTGTATTTATTTTTATTTTGACGTTTCAAACAGCTGATTGTTTATCACTTTACACAAACTTACCCGAAGAAAAAGTCTGTGTAAATTTGGGTAAAAGAGAAACGCATTTTGACGTTAAGAGAAAAAAAAAATCTCTCTCATTTACACAATTTTCGAGTAAAGAAACGCTTTTGTGTAACTTTGTGTAAATTTGTGTAACTTTGTGTAAAATTGTGCAAGTAAAGAAACAGAGCTAATATGAAAAAGATAAAATAAAGAATTTATGAGTATTTGAAGTAGAGAAGAAGGAAATAGAAAAATATAATCTCTGGTCCACACTTTATCCTGAAGATTGTGCACCCTTAGTGATGATAGAATCATAGGAAGTATATTCAACGTAGAGCAGTCCAATATATTGCCAATGTGATCTTTAATTTTAGAAGACAAACATTCTCTTAAAACGTGGTTGACTGAGAGTGCTCTGACAAAACTAACAAGTCAATGGGTTTGTATTTTCGCAGTAATGTGCGGTGTTAAAAATGGCTTTGTTAACTCTAAGTCTTGATAAAAGTATGCACTCTGGTCTGCTAAAGTTGATGTTGTATCGGAGTCTACTTATAGAATGATTCACCTGCCTGAGGAAGGTGCTACTACGGTTCCAAATGTCAGAGTCTCGTTTCCTGCGTATTGTCTTGTAAGGATAAACAATGGCTCCAGGAAAACATGGTGGCTGTGAGAAAATAGGGGAACTTAATGCATCTTTTGCGATGGAATCGGCAAATTCATTACCCGGTATTCCGATGTGGGATGGTAACCAAAATATTGTAAGGTCATCGTTATATCTGACAGAAAGTACGGCATTGTTGTTCTTTAGCGCTCTTAGCACGCTAAGGCTGTCCGTGCAAATGAGAGTTTTCCTTCGAGACTCAGACCCATAAGAAACTGCTGCTCTCAAGGCAGCCAACTCAGCTGAGAAAATGCCAGAATTATCCAGTAAAGGAGATTGGGTGACAACATCGTGTGACGAGTCATTATTTTGTGCTACTACCGAAAAAGCTGTACTTACCCCATCAAAAGAACCGCCTGTGAAGAGAACTAGTTGGGGTTGCAAAGCTTCCATCTCGTGTGCTACTAGAGCTTTAAAGCAATTGGGGTTAGTGGACTCTTTTTGAAGACAACTCAGCTTATCGTTAAATGTAATTACATCGGTGGGATTAGTAATCCCAACCGCCCTTGCAGGGATGTCGATTTGAAAATTGGAGAGTAGTTTGAGAATGCTGGTAATTGCAGACGGTGGGGTCCTATCCTGAGCCTCGATGTGGTCCCAAAAGACCTTATGAAGCCCATCCGTAGGCATAATTTTAGCCCTAGAGACTAAACTTACCGAGTATTTTTCCACTAGGTTTGAGATGAGTTGATGGCAAAAGTCCAGTAGCTGTTCTGAAGCATCTGTTGGTGACTGTAGGGAGGGAAATGATTCGCTTCATACAAAACAAGCGAATATATAACCAAGCGGTGTAACAAAAACACGCTTAGTGTATAGTACTACTGAAAGTTGGGATACCTGTGGAATGCCATTTTCAAGAGGAAATGAAGAAGATAAATGATCATCGACCCTAACTAGAAACTGTCGGTTTTAAGAAATGAGAGAATAAGTCTCAAAAGTGGTGTACCTACCCCCCAGCTATTGAGTTCAGCGATTATGTGACTTGATACTACCCGATCGAAAGCCTTTTCCAAATCACCGAACGGAACTATGCTGTCTAATTTTAGAAAGATTTGCACGTAACTGAAGTTCAATTTCATGGCAAATACTGTGTACCCCGCGACATGGAAGAAAAGCATGTTGAAAAGTTAGGAATTTGTGGAAAAACGTTTAGATATAATCTTCTCAAAAGTTTTCGAGAGTACGGACAAGGATACTGGGCGATATCCTTCCAACTGATTTGGGTTTTTACCCTGTTTAGGAATTGGTACCAATAGGGCGGTTTTCCAGTCGTGTGGGTAGGTGCCCGTTTCCAAAATCATGTTATACAATTTGCATATCGTTTGTCTGATAATGAGGGGAGCATTTTTCAACATGTTGTATGTTAATTTATCCATTGATGGGGTAGATCCCCTTAAGCTTTGTAGTGTCTCGTCGAATTTGTACAGAAGTTATATTATCGTAAATTTATCATAGATTATAGTTACATAATGTACTTTTTCTGAAACTCCAAAATAGTATTGTACAGTTTCATAATAGGGTAAGTCCAAAAAATATCGACACAAAAATGAGTATTTTCGAACCCGACAACTTTTGAATTGGATGAAATTTGGACAGCAGTTTCTCCTCGTCCATACGAATTCTATGACACCAGAATTGAGTTAAAATTCAAAGTAGTTTTTGTTTTATGGTTCGTTGAAGTAGGTATTGTATGGCACTTTTTGAAAAAAGGACCTCTCTTAAAATTGGCATAACTTTGGAATGCGTTAATGGATTTCAAAATGTTTGATATCATTTTAAAGCTTGCAAAAACCTCTTTAATAATAGTCGATATAAAAGTCATGTCGTTGTGGTTCAATGATATTAAAAACTGCAACGTATCCTTTATCCTTGAATGTCCTGGCATAACGTATATTTAATTTTTGATTTCCCCCACCAAAATGAAAGCCCATCTTTTTTTCTACATCATAGCCAAATTTAAGAATGGGTGCTCCATGTGATCACTAGATACATAAGGTTTTGTAAAGACTGCTCGAGGTTTGATGTTTCAGTTTCGATTTTTCAAGTAGTGACTACATATAATTATCACGGCACGATTCCGATTTCTCGGGCCCCTTAATTTGACCGTTGAATAATGGTGTATTGACGAAAAGAAAACGAAAAACATAAATAACTTTTTTCGATTAGAGCCTTAGTTTCGGCGTTACGACGCTTTGAAAGTGCCCAAAATAGGTGAATTTTAGTGTTAAATTTTTTTATTTTTTTTTATTTTTTTTTTCTATTTTCTCATCTTCGGCAAATACAAGTCCACCGTAGATTTTATGCGTATCGGGTGTTCATATTTAAAAATTTTTACCTTCAACAACCGATTGCTGGGTTACTTTTACATGTATGTATGTATATGTATACATATATTCGATTTTTTCGACTTATTTGTACAAGTATGCAAATTCGAAAAATAGATACATGTGGTTTAATTGCCTTTTGAAAAGATGTTGTTGTTGCTATTATTGCCTTTTTGCTTTGTGTTATTGCTCTAATTAGTAAAAGTTGTTTGACAAGATGAGTGCTTTCGCAAGTAAAACGTGTTGTAACCCTTTGAATTTAGTTCATCCAAAAGTGATAATATCGGATCTCAGAAAACTTCCACTTTGGATAAGGCAAAAGTACTCAAATACGGGTCCTGATTCTAGAATATGTTATAGTTGCAGAATAAAAGTTTCTGCAAAAAGACAACAGATATGTGAAAGTGAAAGTGAAACAAAAGAAGACAACTTATTTGTTCCTATGGAAGATGCATTGAAATGCTTAAACGAATGCTTGGTTATACTTGGTGAATCACCAATTTCGCTCAAGAAACGAAACATGGAAAGCTTTATTCGCTCCAAAATGGAAAATATGAAAAATGTCGTGTTAAAAAAAATTTTCTGATATGACGAAGATTCACTTGCCCCTAAGTCAGACGACAGTGAGATTTTAGATGCTATAAGAAAAATTTTTGTTTACAAGTTTTGCCACAAGACTGGTCTCTCCGAAAAATGCTAGACGAGCTTACAACGTCCTCTATGTACTCTATAAGAAAATCAAAAAAATATTCGAACATGGATAAAACTGGAGACCTAGACGATAACAAACAATCCGCTATTGATAGTTTGAACGCTTCTGTAATCGATTTATATTGTAAAGATGAATACAGTCGGTTGATGCCCGGAAAAAAAGATTTTAAATCTGTAAAGGTATAGGATGTTGTACATCATCTTTTTTAAAAGTTACTTACAAAGTAATTGTTTCAGGTGGATGGCAAACGAATACACATTAAAAAACGATTGATGCTTATGCATTTGAAGGAGCTGTATAATGAATTTAGAACTCATCACTCAGAATTAAAAGTAGGATTTTCAAAATTTGCCTCTCTGAGACCACAACAATGTGTACTGGCAGGGAGCAGCGGCACCCATTCGGTATGTGTTTGTGTCATTCATCAGAATGTCAAACTAATGTGTGAAAGTGTCATCAAAAAGGACAACGATAACCAAAATTACTTTGACTACCATACCTGGCTTAATTTGGGAATATGCAAAAATCCTTTGGCGGCATGTTATATGGGTGACTGCGATAAATGTCCTGGATTTGAAAGACTTAGGTCTGTTATACATAATTTCGTTGACGGCCATAACATTGAGACAGTAAGTTACAATTTGTGGACGCAAACGGATAGATCAAATTTGATGACAAAACTAGAAAGTGTTGAAGATTTTACAGACAATTTTTTAGAACGTTTGCCAAAACTACTAAAACACTCTTTCATAACAAAGCAACAAAACATATATTTCAATAAAATACGAGCAGATTTAAAATCTGACGAAGTACTAGTTGTTTTAGACTTTGCTGCAAATTATACTTTCGTCATACAAAATGAAGTGCAGTCATACCACTGGACTAATGAACAAGCAACGATTCACCCATTCGGAATTTATTACCGATCAGAGGAAGAAGTTAAATTTACAAACTTTGTAATCATAAGCGATATTATGAAACACAACACAATTGCAGTAAATCTGTTTTTAAATAAGGTTGTAAGTTTTATAAAGGAACATGTAAACATGCCGTCAAAAGTTTTCTACTTTTCTGATGGATCAGCCGCTCAGTATAAAAACAAATCTAATATATACAACCTCACATGTCATGACCATAAATTTGGAATCAAAGCAGAATGGAACTATTTTTGTACAGCAAATGGGAAAAATGTTTGTGACGGACTTGGCGGTACACTTAAAAGACTTGTGGCACGGGCAAGTATCCAAAGCACCGAAAGTGCAATAAACACTCCTTTTGCAATGTATACGTGGTCAAAAAACAACGTCAAAAATAGGGACTTCATCTACGTTTCACAAGAGGAGTATATAAGGGAAGAACTACAGTTTAATGCTTCATGTCCGCAATTGAAACCTGTTCCAAAAACACAAGCAATTCATCATGTTAACCCATTATGCATTGGTAAAATCCAGACTAGATATTTTTCACTGTCATCAGAATTTAAAACTTATAGTGTCATTAAATAAATAAAAAATAAAATTTACAAATACAATGAAATTTCTTTACTTGGTTAATAGTGATTGGTATTTTATTATCTATTTAACCCTGCTGTTAGATTAGAAAAAACTTACGAATCTTAGATTGAGGGACCATTTGGTCCATACTGCAATTTTCATCCAAAATAATAATTTTATCTTATTCTTTGTAACTATTTTGGTTCAAAAATTTCTAAAGCAAGTATTTGACATATCAAAAACATCCGCTAACATATCAAAAACATCTTCTAAATATTTGACATGAATTTACATTCGCTTGGTAATGAAAAAACTTACGAATCTTAGATTGAGGGACCATTTGGTCCATACTGGAATTTTCATCCAAAATAATAATTTTATCTTATCCTTTGTAACTATTTTGGTTCAATAATTTCTAAAGCAAGTATTTGACATATCAAAAACATCTTCTAAATATTTGACATGAATTTACATTCGCTTGGTAATGAAAAAATGTACTATTGACCAAATGGTCCTCTAATCTAAGATTCGTCATTTTGTATTTTTCTCAGTCCTGAATAAAGTTAGAAAATTTAATTTTCGCACATAACATTGTTTTATTAAAAGACCCCATTAGCAGAAAAATTTAGTCAGTATATATCACCGTTCCAAAGTTACAAGGGAAAACAGAAAAAATTTGGACCAAATGGTCCTAATCTAACAGCAGGGTTAATTTCCGGCAAGAAGTAAATTTTTTTTTCTCTTGACTGATAGATTATAATACTTGTATTTGTATTTGCCGAAGATGAGAAAACAGAAAAAAAAAATAAAAAAAAAAAAAATTTAACACTAAAATTCACCTATTTTGGGCACTTTAAAAGCGTCGTAACTCCGAAACTAAGGCTCTAATCGAAAAAAGTTATACATGTTTTTCGTTTTCTTTTCGTCAATACACCATTATCCAACGGTCAAATTAAGGGGCCCGAGAAATCGGAATCGTGCCGTGATAATTATATGTAGTCACTACTTAAAAAATCGAAACTGAAACATCAAACCTCGAGCAGTCTTTACAAAACCTTATGTATCTAGTGATCCCATGGAGCCCCCATTATTAAATTTGGCTATGATGTAGAGAAAAAGATGGGCTTTCATTTTGGTGGGGGAAATCAAAAATTAAATATACGTTATGCCAGGACATTCAAGGATAAAGGATACGTTGCAGTTTTTAATATCATTGAACCACAACGACATGACTTTTGTATCGACTATTATTAAAGAGGTTTTTGTAAGCTTTAAAATGATATCCAACATTTTGAAATCCATTAACACATTCCAAAGTTATGCCAATTTTAAGAGAGGTCCTTTTTTCAAAAAGTGCCATACAATACCTACTTCAACGAACCATAAAACAAAAACTACTTTGAATTTTAACTCAATTCTGGTGTCATAGAATTCGTATGGACGAGGAGAAACTGCTGTCCAAATTTCATCCAATTCAAAAGGGGTCGGGTCCTGGACTGTGTCGAAATATTTTGGAATTACCCAATAATAAACTGAAGTTATTTTCCCTATATTTTAATTGAATCCCAATTATAAATACATGATTTTAATCAATTTTTTTCTCTATTAATATATTAAAGTTTTGGTAAACAATTGAAATTTGTTGCAAAAATTAGAAACATATATTTTAACAACATAGTTGAATTATAAATTATACTACTATTGAAGAAGGGTAATTATCCATTGTAAATACATAATTCTGGATCACGAATGTTTATAATCACAGACACTTCCAATACTAGGATATTCATCCGTCATCTCAGATTCCTTAAAGTTGTCATTACTGGATTGCAAATGGCATGTAGAATCGATACCTGAAAACAAATTTAGTAAGCATCTAACATTCCTTTACCTCTTTTAATTCACTAACACTTGGCCGTGATATAGCGCACATAAGCGGAATATTTAGTATGCAGTTTTTGTTATTTCTCACAAGAGACTCGTTGGACATTACATGGCAAGGCGAAACGTCTTTCCCCCAATGCGTTGGCTTGGAAAGTTAATTAGGCTTGAGTTTATGAAGATGTGTATATACACTGCTGCTCACTTGAATAGCGCCCCTCTTGAGTATTTCTTGTCAGCTTGCTTTCTCCTGAAATATTAATGTCAATTCATTGGTTATTTTTTACGAAATACTTCGTTTAGTTACAAAAACTATAACAAATTGATTGTTTTTATTTTATTTGCGTGACTCGTAAAAAATAAAGAATGTTACTCAAAAACTCAAGTTAATTGTTTGGCTCACTTGAATAGCGCAGTTAGTGTGGAAGGAAGTCTTATGCAGGTCAACATCAAATTTTAAATTTTTAATATTTCAATTAAAACTATTAGTATCAAAAGCAAATGGGCCGATCTAAGTCATTGAGTGTAAGAAGAGCGGACTGTCCATTTATCAAATATCGAAAAACACGAATAGAAGCCGCAAAGTTATATCCAATTTTTACTATAAAATATTATAAAATATGAAATTAATATACAAGATGTACCGTAAGTGCTGTTATGGCTGCCGATATGAGAGCGATTCTGAAATATGAATCAAATTCTCACGACTCTGCTGCCAAAATAAAGGAGAAGTCCGTTGTATGTGCAAGCACAGTAAAAAAAAAATATTTCCAAAACTGCTCATCTAAAACGCATGAAAGTATGAAAAAACACCCCTAGATGATTTCCGAAAGAAACGTCGCCTTAGTTTTTATTCCAACAAGACGTGCGGGTATAAGTGGTATAGATCGATGTTTTTAATGTAATGTAATATAATATAATTATTACTTTCATGATCTACGAAAGGAAGAACCCCTACTGAGCCGTTTACGTAGCCGCAAATTATGGCACCATAGAGCTACAGTTTGTGTCGTCAAGAATGAATGCGATATCGTATAAAGCCGTACTGGAAAAGACTTTTCCAGAGGTGAATGCAATTTTTGGGGACTTAGAGTGGAAATTTCAGCAAGATAAAGCCCCTAACCACACCGCCAGAGGTGTTAAATTCTGTATTAAACGTCAAGACGTTAAGGTGCTGAACTGACCATTATACTCGCCTGACCTCAACATTATCGAAAAAAATCTGGGGATTGATTTTTCCCGAATGGTTCGAGCCAGCGAAAACATATTCTAATAAAACCGAACTCATTGATGCGATTAAACATGTCTGGTCGTGCATTTCCCTGGACCTAATTAATAATTTATGTGATTCCCTGCCAAACAGGATATATCAACGCTTTTAAATAAGGGCGGAAGCAATGGATGTATCAGGAAACCATTTTTTTTATAAGCAGACAACATTACATGATTTTTTAAAGAAATAGCTCCGTGCATAAACCGAAATAAATAAGGGGCTACTCAAGTGAGCCAAAACATTAACTTAGTTTTTGAATTTTGTTTTTCGAGTCATGCTAATAAAATGACAGCACTCTTATGTTATAGATTTTATAATTAAACGATGTATTTTGTAAATCAACAACCAATGCATTGGCATTATTATGCTAGGAGAAAGTAAGCTGAAAGAACATTCGCAAGAAGGGGAGCTATTCAAGTGAGCGGCAGTGCATATGAAATTAGAGGGTCTATAAGGTTGATTCTGAGATAACGGGCCAATTTCGATACAATTTTTGGAATTTACGTTTGTTGCACAATTTAGTATTTTAGACAGAAGAAGGTACACATCGATTTCTTAATTTTTAAGTGAATTATACGACATTTTGAAAATATGACCTCCAAGGTAATGACATGCTAAGCAGGGGCATGACGGAAACAAATAAAATCAAATTATTTCCTTTAAAATTAATCATTTTAATTCAGTTCCTTTGTAATAATTATAAAAGTAAAAAAACATGTTAATCTACATAAATTATTACCATTTTTTTATAGATAATATTTAAAATTACTTAGAAGAATAACAAACTAAAGTATGAAAAGTGTCAGCTGCCAGACTCTTTACTTTTCGATGGCTGTTGGTCTCATCTTCGCTTGAATTGTAAACATCCGCTTATCTCCAATGTTTTGAAGGTTTCACATTTGACGGTTCAAACTTTCCAGGAAAATTAACTTATCTGTATATTAATTTAGGAACTTAGCCTTGTCCTTGGTTGGTTATAATCCACAATCTTTAGTTAAATGTGATGACAATTTTCACGACTAGACTGATGATTACCACAAATTTGATGAACTTTAAAAGTATCAGGAATCACACATCCTTAAAAGATTGGTGTTTTTTGAATTCATTTTCCTTTGACTTTATCTCAAACAGAATTCTAGTCTCCTTGTTTCTGCAAATAAATAACCGCGGTTCTTTCAACAGTTCCTCTAATACCATCGGGAGCACCTTTTCCGTGACCAGATTCACTGTAGTTCCGTGTAAACTTTTTCATTGGGAGATAAAGCTCGTGCAGCTTGTTGACAAGAAAATATAACATAGTTTTGTTTTGGTACTGTGTCGCTAGGCCGTCACGTGTACATTTGTCGCCTTTGTTGTCGAAACTATGCGATCTAATATTGGCTGTAAGTGAATCCATATGGTAAAAATATTGTGAAGAAGTGTCTCGGACAATGTACAAAAACTCTCGACTTTCGGAGTACCATTCTCACCTTTTGTATAAACAACAACGGTGTGTAAAGTTATTTGATTGCGCGATCTACCGAAGTGAAGCTTTGGACTTCTGCACATTTTAGATTATAAAAAATAAATAGTTTCCCATTACATCCCATAAAGGGACTGGGGAGAAACTTCTCACAATCACTGAGCTGTGCGCTTTCCAGTTTTCACTCACTGATTGGGACCTACAGTTTTACACCGATTCCGAGCGGTATTTTGAGAAGCTTTTTCATGGCTAGATACTCGATAGTGTCGCCGTCACTATGCGAGGTGACCGCCGCCGAAAGAAAATTTGAAGGTGGTCAGAGCCGGGTTCGAACCCAGGATCTCTTGTACAAGAGCCGCGCACACTAACCATTGCACCACCGACGGCCACACATTTTAGATTATACTTCTCATTAAATTCCATGTGGATTAATACATTGTTTTCTTTAAGGGTGTGGCCGTCGGTGGTGCAATGGGTAGTGTGCGCGCCTCTTGTACTTCAGATCCTGGGTTCGATTCCTGCTCTGACCACCTTCAAATTTCTTTCGGCGGCGGTCACCTCGCATAGTGACGGCGACACTATCGAGTATATAGCCATGAAAAAGCTTCTCAAAATACCGTTCGGAATCGGTGTAAAACTGTAGGTCCCAATCAGTGAGTGAAAACTGGAAAGCGTACAGCTCAGTGATTGTGAGAAGTTCTCCCCGGTCCCTTCATGGGATGTAATGGGAAACCATTTATTTTATTTTTTTTTTCTTTAAGGGTTTCTTTCAAGTTGTTCACGTCAAAATCGTACCGGTCGACATTTCTTGTAGGTTAAATATATAAGTGCATGAATTCCTATTTAGTCATTCGAAAATTCCCGGATACATCTAACCGAACAATTCGATGTAAGCTCGCCATTCGCCAATGCAGTCAAATATCGAATTAAATAATGATGGTCGCGATATTCACTTCCGTCCTGTAAACCTTTTTATAAGTTCTATTATACTGTAGATCTCTAACTGGTAAGAACAAATCCATTGAAAATAAATCGAATCCAAGAATTTTCCTAATTCCTTTGTCTTGCCTTTTCTTTACGTTTCATTGGGGTTTGTTTCAACTAACATATTTCGGAGCAACGAAACAGACAAGCACAAGGTTTTGCTTTGTTTCGGCTCAAGGGAGAACCCTTTTTTTACATCCAGATTTGGACTCTACTCGCACTGGATTATTGCCCACGATTCAGCCATCCACACAGAAACATTTTGGTCCATATCGAACCGGATTGCCAGCGTAGTGGACAATACTCTCTGAGAATCCAGCTCTTTCCAGAACTTACAACTCAGGTACATCTATACTCTGCTTGATTTGCCATTTTTAGTTGTGCGACTGTGCCAATAGAATGCAAATTATGAGAAGAAAGTGCGGAAATATTTTCTGATTATAAAACCAGATATTAAAAAAAACGCAAAAAATTTATAAATTAATGGAACTCCGACACATAGAAGTGAATATAGAATCAGCCTGCAAATTTATTTACATCCACCGACACCTTAATCGGCAATAAAACTTCCAACCGTTCTCTAAAAGTGAAAGCTGCATACATAATTGTGACAACTATACTTAAAGATTGTGGAAATATGTACCTACACCAACCTTAGGAAAACCGTAAGTTTTTACTTGAATTTCTGAGAGAGTACCGGAATATCGAACTAAAGTTCGGAGTCGCTTCAACAAACGGAATATCCAAAACCTGTGTCTCCGTGATAAGTCACAATTATTTGGTGACAAGTCCGCGTGGTAACATTTCACATGGTAGTCCTATCTTTTACACTGCATTGTACCATTCACGTTATTTGGTTTACAGTGCAATAGGATTTTAGCGTTTTCTGTAAATCCCCTGTTAATAACAGCACTCTACGTTTTACAGTGTTGTTGTTTCTCACTAAATTGACACTGGATTCCATAATACTTTTTCCATATACATTGACTCTTTCTCAAAACCAGTTTCTACCAAAGTTCTGCTCTCTTGTTCTTTACAAATTATCCAGCAATTCTGTGTCTCTGCTTACACATCTCGTTTACATCTATCCCAACCACAAATATTCATTAATATCAGTAGCTCTCTTAAATTAGCTTAATTCCAACATCTCTACAGCTATTATTTTTGTTTGCTTACGCTGATGATAGTTTTCTTATCTCAGAAAGATATTATTCTGGTTGGAAACTGCTCTTTGGGAGAATAATTCGACACATATTTGTGCGCATGTATTTGCACACAATACTGGTGACATTTATTTACTTTCTGTGAGATTGAGAAAGTTGTGATATTAAGTGTTTATATTCTCTTCACGAAGCGGAGTAAGAACAACCAAAACTTATTCCAATACTAAGGTCAATGACCGATCGTTCTTCTTCGTTGTTCGCATCATTCTTCGATCATATGTTTACTTCCAGTATATAAGTACATATATAAGCGATGTATAGAAATCCCCAATATATACATATGTACATATGAAGTATAATACCCTTGTGATATGTATCTGGATACAATATCTGATGTGGACATCGGTTATATTGGAAAACTGGAACACATTTGAAGTTATAATCTCTGCGAGAGATTAATATTTTGTTGAAAATTTACAAAATAGTCGAGGATATTAAATTAAGTGTTGTTTTTTTTTAAATTGTTAACCGGTGAGTTTAAAAGAAGGTATTTTCAAAATTAATATTCGGTACATGCGACTTCGATAGAACTTTATTGCCATATATTGAATGAGGACGTAGTCTGAATTAGAATCCTGATTACCATAAAGGTGGCTATCTTACTTTATTCCAAACGTACATTGACATAATTGCCTTTTTTTCCTTTTCTATATTTGTTTTGGACGGTTTGTTTTAGTTCATTCTAAAATCCTATTTCATTGAGTTGCTGAGTCACTGTCTTTCTTCCTCTTTAATTCCATTACAATGTCATTAGATATCTTTATCCGTTTAGCCGACAGTTTGTTGGTGTTTGAAGCCGATTTCAATAACAACCAACTGCCGACTTCTTCACTTTATGATATCGAAACCCATAAAGAGGAAATTAAATCCATTTGGCATCGTTTAAAACAGGCCTGCGAACGCTGCCTGTCGGATCTGGAGAAGAATTCAGAGGGAAAAGATGATTCTACAGCAGCACAGGATATTGAAACTGTGAGGGAAAAATATAAGAAAGCGTATGTAACATACTGTCTATGTTCTACCAAACTTAGTGAATTTGGTCAATCGTTGCGTCCTCCTAAAACTTCAGTTTCTAGTGCACTACCAAATCTTGGTTTCACTCTTCCACCATGTGAACTATCTATATTCAATGGGGATTATATGTCCTGGCCAACCTTCCGCGACATGTTCCAGGCGGTCTGTATACAAAATCCCAGACTTAGTCCAGTTGAGAAGCTATTTCACCTAGTCCAAAAGACAAAGGGCGAAGCTAACGATATCGTTTCAAAAAGTCCTCTAACCAATGAAGGTTTTAGTACGGCATGGGAAAATCTTTGCGCTCGTTTTGAAAATAAAAGAGTTTTAATAAACGGTCAGTTGAAAACTCTGTTTAATTTACAATCAATTAAGTCCGAGTCGGGTGCCTCACTCAAAATCCTTCAAAGAGACATTAATGTTTGCATATCGACATTAAAGCTCTATGACATTGATGTGACAAGCTGGGACCCGATTTTTGTTTTTATATGCTCTAACCGTCTCCCAGATGCAACTTTGACGTTGTGGGAACAAAGTTTGAGTGATAAAACCAGCATTCCACATTGGTCCGATTTTGATACCTTTCTTACCAATCGGCACATGACTCTAGAGTCCGTGTCTGAAATGAGAACATCATACGGTGGGATACCAGCTGATTCTAAATCAACACCTAATCCTAGGAAAAAGAACGTCCATGCATTTCAGGCCAACATAAATCTGCCAATATGTAAATTGTGCCCTGATGAGTCTCATCCTATTCGCAAATGTCCATGTTTCTTGAACATGGACTACACCAAAAGGTTTTCCGAAATCAAGTCCAACAACCTGTGTATAAATTGTTTTTCCAGCGTTCACTCCGTGAAAAGTTGTAAGAGCAAGCACTCCTGCTACAAATGTGGCAAACGCCACCACACTTTACTTCATAGAGAGTCTGAATCTTCCGAAAATACGATGCAACCTCCCTTGTCAACTACCAACAGCAGTCAATTCAAATCCATAACACTGCCGACACCATTTGTTCCACATTCCACTCAACAGTCCACTAGCTCAAAAAATGGTGTTGTGCAAACTTGTTTTTCGTTCAGTTCTAGGAGCGTTCTGCTGGGGACAGCAGTGATCAATATCTGTCACTTGGGTATGAACTATCAGGCAAGAGCACTTATTGATTCGGGTTCGGAGGGTACATTTATTTCGGAAAAATTGGTCAACCTTTTGCAACTTCCTTGCCGGCGCACGTACGCTAAAATTTCGGGTTTAAACAATACCATTTCTGCCGATGTTCAGAAGGAATGTACAATGACTTTAAGTTCTTCAATTGATAATAATATAAAGTTAACAGTTTCAGCGTTAGTTGTGCCTCATCTAGCTAGCAACTTACCATCAAGAACCATAAATATACAATATTTGATAGATATTCCGAAAATTCCTTTGGCCGATCCTCATTTTTATGAAAGTTCTAAGGTTGATATTCTTCTAGGCGGTGACATACTTCCGTCGATAATGCTGTCTGGCTGTGACAGAAAAATCTGTGGGTCTCTTATGGCACAAGAAACCATTTTCGGATGGATTTTAACTGGTCCCATTCCTGTGCCAACCCCTACCTCATTTTCCACTTGTGTTTCATACTTTTGTGAAATTTCTCTAGACAGAGAAATTTCAAAGTTTTGGGAGGTGGAGAACGTTCCGCAAAAGAAATTTAAATCACAATCTGATAGGTATTGTGAGGAGTTGTATACCCGTACAACCACGCGAAATGAAAATGGCAGATACATAGTATCCTTACCCTTTAAGGAGGGATATCCCGAGAAAATGAGTTTAGGACAATCGAGGACTGCCTCAATGGCTCAATTCATCCGTAACCCCGATTTTAAAGTTGAATACGGAACCCCAATTTTAAAGTTGAATATGATAAGGTTTTGCTGGAATATATTTCGTCGAAGCACATGGAACCTATAAGTCCACCATGCCCTTCTAAATTTACAGGTCATTACTATTTACCGCATCATGCGGTAATCAAACCTGATAGTACGACTACGAAAGTCCGAGTAGTCTTTAATGCTTCATCTCCTACGTCGAATAATTTAAGTCTAAATGACGTTCTGCACATAGGTCCAGTGCTTCAGAATGATCTGACGATCCTGATTCTAAAGTGGCGTTTCTTCCGCTACGTTTTTAATGGCGATATCCGCCAGATGTATAGACAAATTTTGGTGAATCCTGCACATGCGCTCTTTCAGCGCATTTTATATCGATCCAATCCTAGTGAGCGTATACAAGATTTTATATTGAATACTGTAACTTTTGGAGTGAATTGCGCGCCATACTTGGCGATCCGAACTTTATTGAAACTAGCAGATGACA
Source organism: Phaonia tiefii (assembly GCA_963931995.1). Lineage (NCBI taxonomy): Eukaryota > Metazoa > Arthropoda > Insecta > Diptera > Muscidae > Phaonia > Phaonia tiefii. Next base: position 95,759,211 of record OZ008371.1, on the reverse strand, counting down.
TTCATGAAACATATCCATTGGCAAGCGATATTCTTCGTAAGTATATGTACGTAGATGACGCCCTTGCTGGAGCCCACACCATTTTCGAAACAATGAGTTAATTCTTGCTCTGAAGTCTGCTGGATTTGAATTGCGAAAATGGACGGCTAATTCTAAAGAAATTCTTGTGGGGCTTGACAGTGAACATCTGCTTCATGAAGGCTTCCTGAAAATTGACGACAGTAGTTCTGCAAAAATGCTGGGAATACGATGGAATGCCCTTTGCGACAGTTTCTTCTTTGCCATCACACCATTTCCGGATTCCTGCAAATATACTAAACAAGAAGTTCTGTCACAGATATCAAAATTGTTTGATCCAGCAGGGTGGTTAGCGCCTATCATTATCATGGCAAAGATTATTATGCAGAAAATATGGATAGATCGCACCGGCTGGGATGATTTAATTTCCGCAGAAGCTCTTCAAATTTGGAAATTGTTCCAATCTTGCTACCATTTCATAAATAATATTAAAATTCCACGGTGGGTAGGATTTTTACCAGGCAGCGTAGTTCAATCCAACGGCTTCTCTGATGCGTCAGAGAAAGCATACGCAGCCGCCGTTTACATTCGCATACAACAAAGTAATACCGTCGCCACACACTTAATATTATCGAAAACAAGAGTGGCTCCTATCAAAACGTTGTCTATTCCAAGACTAGAGTTGTGTGGAGCCGTCCTATTAGCGGAATTAATGGATACTGCCCTTTCAAAATTAGATGTCGATAATTACAGTTTATATTGCTGGACAGATTCCACAATTGTATTGTCATGGTTAGCAAAACCTCCCTGCTTTTGGAATACTTTTGTTGCTAATCGTGTTTCCAAAATAACCGAAATCACTGAACCTTCCAAGTGGTCCCATGTAAGTTCGGAGTCCAATCCAGCAGACTTAGCAAGCCGAGGTGTTCTACCACAAGAACTCGTGGAAAACAAATTGTGGTGGAATGGCCCTCAATGGTTAACTAACTCACCAGACCACTGGCACATATCTGACAGTGACGTCAATCTGGAGGACATCGACTTGGAACGAAAACCAGTGAAAGTACACTTCTCGTACTTATCAATTTTGAAGATGTCTTGGAACGGTTCTCCTCGTTTTCAAAAGCTCTACGAATTATAGCATATATATATAATTTGCCCCCGAATTGCTGGCGCCTTGGAAGGATTACCAAAGTTTACCATGGTAATGATAGACGAGTACGTGTTGCAGATGTCCGTACGGAAAAAGGCACTTTCACCAGACCAATTACAAAATTGGTAGTGCTGGCTGAAGAAAACTCCACGTCAAACTGAAGCACAACCTTTATACATTTTCTATCTTCCCAGAACTGCCAACCATTACCGTTTCGTTTCTTTATTATTATTTGCAGCACAATGCCATCCAACAATCGCCAACTGAAAACCGACAGGAATAAATTCATTTGCAGACTTTGTAGAAAACCGCATCCACTGAGAGCATGTAGCCGTTTTCTTAATATGAATACGACCGACAGGAAAGGGGTAGTCAAAAGGTACGGCTATTGTTCAAATTGTTTGGCGCATTCTCATTCGCAAGGCTCTTGTTTCACTACAACTGGTTGTCGATATTGTCACCAAGGACATCATTCTTTGCTGCATGTCAACCCGTGTCTCAAACAGACTTCCTCAAAGTCATCGTCCAGTACGGTCAATAGTCAGCCCTCCAGAGACATACCATCAGTCTCGGCATCACAACAACCTTCGTCATCTAAATCCAAAATAGCGAGGGAAAATCTTCAGAAACGGACAAGCACATCGTCGCATATCACATCGCTTACATCTATTCTTAATCAAAATGCCGCTACTTTGCTTCCGACAGCCTTGGTCAAGATCAATGGTAGAGATGACAAACAATACGCTCGATGCCTGTTAGATTCTGGGTCGCGAATAAGTTGTATCTCGAAACGGTTCGCGGACAAGCTTGGATTAACAACATTAGAACTAGATGAAGAAACTATCTCTCCAGTCACTTTGTGGTCCTCCGTTGACATCAATCTCAAAATAGAAGCAACTCTTCGAGTAAATGATAGAATAGGCATTGTGACTCCAAGAGAAGATTTGCCTGAATCTATAAAATCAAACTTCCAAAACTTCATTCTCGCCGATAAACACTTATAAATCTGCACCTGTGGACATAATTTTGGGTGTTGATATATACTCACGCATCATTTTTGACGGCACCTTCGTCCGAAGCGGTCTACCCACAGCTCAAAACACCGTATTTGGTATCACTTTGTGTGGTACATTTTCTGTTTAAAATTTACATTTCCATTATCCTTTTTATTAACAATGGCATTATTTTGATTTGAATTATCAAGCATACTATAGACGTTCCGTACTAAATTGAATTATTTTATTAACTTTAATTAAGTATCTCTTCAGATTAATTATTACATTGTATTATATTTTACTACTATTTTAGCCATCTTACCAACTGCCTAGTTATTTTCTTACAGTAATACTGCAAGGCGGGCGGTAATGTTCACGTCAAAATCGTACCGGTCGACATTTCTTGTAGATTAAATATATAAGTGCATGAATTCCTATTTTGTCATTCGAAAATTCCCGGATACATCTAACCGAACAATTCGATGTAAGCTCGCCATTCGCCAATGCAGTCAAATATCGAATTAAATAATGATGGTCGCGATATTCACTTCCGTCCTGTAAACCTTTTTATAAGTTCTATTATACTGTAGATCTCTAACTGGTAAGAACAAATCCATTGAAAATAAATCGAATCCAAGAATTTTCCTAATTCCTTTGTCTTGCCTTTTCTTTACGTTTCATTGGGGTTTGTTTCAACTAACATATTTCGGAGCAACGAAACAGACAAGCACAAGGTTTTGCTCAAGAGAGAACCCTTTTTTTACATCCAGATTTGGACTCTACTCGCACTGGATTATTGCCCACGATTCAGCCATCCACACAGAAACACAAGTATTTGATTCCGTTAAATTGATGCAAGTTATTACATTCGTGAATTAGAAATTGAGGCAATTCTATTTTAAAAAGGCGTACTATATTTTGCGTTTGGCATTAAATTTTTTGTTTTAGATTTCGTGTCACTGTTTTATTTTGGTTGATTCGCATATCAAAATATGTTTCTTTAGTGCATCCCCATTTGAAGTAGTAAGTAGGTTCTGTGCTAACAAATTCCTTAAAAGTAATTTTAAACTCTTCCCACAAATCACACATACTACTTAAAATACATCTTGCTTCATTTTTCGAACAAATATATCTAATAACATCGCCTGGTTTATTTCATTGAGCAAAAGTGATTCAACCAGGAATTCGAAGTTGGCGTGGTGTATACATTTGCATGTTTCGCGGTCAACAACACTCATTTGCTGGATCCAAAATGGACGATATGTGCAAAACGCTGCATAACCTAGGAGGCTATTCGGATATTCTTTCAAAAATTGCTTATGTAAATTCTTTAAGGTGTCGTTTAAGAATCGTGTTTGCATTGACATTTTCCCATTCCGGACAAACTTGATGCCCCTTTCGGCTGTTGACATCAAGCCTAAGAAACTCCTGCACTAATTTTTTGTTTTTAATGTAGTCACACCTATCTTAAAACCAAAACCAAACATGAATTATTCGTGTAACCTTTTGATGTTCTTTTGTGTTTTAAGAATAGAGAGCATTAATTTTGCATTCTATATTTTTGAATTATTTTACCCGAAATAACTTTTGTAAACTTTTGCTTTCCTCGATCCGATTTCATACTTGTGAAATTTGCTTTAGTAAAACTAGGCAGAACAATTTTTTATTTTTTTTGTAATTTCCGGACTATGAGATGTTATTGTATTTACCTTCGAATTTGGTGATTTAACATTTGCTTTATGTGTTGCCTTCAATCTATTAAAGTATATCTTTTCCTATACATTTCGCGTTTATTCTTCAATTCACGAATGATTTTATCTTGTTTCTTTATTGCCGTAGAATATATTTTTCTGTTTCTTGTTGCCAACAATCTTCCTTTACGAAGGCGAAGAACTTAATGTTGAGGAGATGCCCTCGGTTCCGAGTCTGGTGGGTTAGCTTAATTTTCATCATTTGAAATAGGCGGAGAATGAACTCTCAAACAATTCTTACCAGCGGTTTCCTTATTTTCTCTGTAATTTTTTGATTTTTTTCCGCGTCTTTTCTCTTGGCTCGTTTTTCTCGCGTTGTCATTTCAGCAATAGTTTTCACTAGCTTTTTCTCTTTTTTTTTAAGATACTTTAATCTTTCCTTTTGCTCTTCATACTTAACTGGATCGTCTTTAATTTTCTTATATCTTTTTTTCTGCCACTCGCTTTTCTGCCAATGCCTGTTCCTTGGTTTTTGCTTTATTTCATTTCATTTAATAACGCTAAATTATCCTGTTAATCGTCATTCCTCTGTGTGTAATTTTGGCGCGGCAATGATGGTAGGGGAATGACGAATATTCACAAAACACTCTAAAATGTCAATTAAAGTACTTACCTTTGAAAAATTAGCTTGAATCTGAAGTTGTTTTTTTTTTGTAATCGAGCGAACCCATTGCCGCCACTCTTACCCGCCCCTACCGACCGAGAGGGCCACGTCCCCATAACATGAGGACAGCGTACACATTATAGACCGGTCTATAACGGGAGAGAAATGATCATAAGTTCACACGTTGCAACCAACTACAGAAATTCTTCACCAGTTGGTATTACACTAAAACAAATAAGTATAAAAGTACAACACGAGATATTAATATAACAGACTTCATAATATATAATAATTACGAGCAAAATGAAAACCAAATTATAAATCAGACAGACAGACAGATAGTAAGGATAACGTAAATTTACATATGTAAAGGAATATATAGCACTAATGCAATCTGTTCAAATGACAAATTATCCTAGACTTTGTAGTTTCCCAACTACCACTGAAATCAATAAACTGATATAGCTCATTAAAGTCACGACACATTCTCCTAACTGGATCAAAGTTTAGGAATGGCACTCAATTTTGCAATTCCCCTATAATTTTCAACATTTACTAAACTACCAGATTTGTGGAGAGGGATTATATAAGAGCTCTTCCACTGTGCAGGAAAATGACCGAACTTCAATGAAGCGTTAAATAAGAGAGTCAACGGTAAGCTGAGAGAATTCGAGCAGAATTTCAACATAGAGTCCGGGATACCATCAGGACCAGCTTGGAAAATCGACCAGATAAAGCTCCTTTTCCATATCAGAAAACTCGGACTTCATGCTCCTTAAAAATTTGTAGAACTCCACATCTAATTTTCTACAATCCAGGCAATACCAACGAAGACCCTTGTCATCACTAAGATTGTCTGCCACTCTTGCATAAAGGCCAACACATTTGACATGTACCAAGCCATCACACAACCAGCATGAAATCAGAGTATCGGTATCCGATCTAACCTTACAGTCTTTGTTCATGCAAGTCATCATAACAAAGTCAGAGTAAAAAAAAATAAATAAATAAGAAACAAATACTAAAAACAGAATTCCAAAATCGACAAAATTACCAAAAATCCCTTTGATATTAATTCCCAAAACTAGATGGCAACTCTGATACACAAATAAAGAAACAAAGAGAATGAAAGATAAAACAATAATCAAACAACTACAACGTTAGACGTTCTCAACCATAGAGTAAAATCTTACTAGAGAAAATATTTGGCTCATCAGACGTTTCCTTTCACACTCTTCGTGATGCGGTCGGTGTGATAGAGAGATGTTTGACGAAAAGTGACATACACCAGGTGGAATTACAATAACTTCTTGCTTTAATTGCTTTAAAACTGTGAAATTTAAATGTGTTTTAAACTTTTTTATTGACTGTTATTGTTAGCATACATTTGTGTTGTATTTAAAACAATAATTTTAATACACAAAACGAAATGCCGTTGTTGTTATTTTGTTCCTTGTTTTGAACCATTGCCTCTATCTGGTATTAGTAAAGCTATTCTTTTCAACATCAAACGTACATATCACACCAGGCCAAATGTCATAAATTTGGTGGGAGAACTAGTAGATCTACTATAAGTATTAATCTATGTTCTCAACAATGACAAACAAATATTATTGTTGTTGTTTGTGTTTTACACGATCAACAGAATTTCCAATTGCACACAATAGTACAAAAACAGTATAAACAAGCACTGCACTGAACACACAATTATATCAAAGAATGTAATTTAACTTATCTTCGCACTATTAACACAACAAGCACTATTTAAACTTTTAAATACGAAAATAAAGTTAAATTCACGGAGCACAACTAAAAACGAACTAAATCAGAGTAGAGTTGCCAAGATTATTCCAAAACACTTAAAAAGATACGAACAAAATCGCAGAGGAATGACCAGCGTAAGTGCGAAAGCTCATTACGAAAGACAAAACGCGACTGACATCCTTTTATTAATATAAATAGTAGGCGAAAAAACAGCCACATATAATCGTAGTAGATATAAATTTCTTTCAAATTTGAATTATTTCAAATCAACAATGCTTTGAAAATTAGAATTTTAACGAATATAAGATATTACAGGGAAATTATGTGTACCTTCAAGGGCAAAAATAATCATCCATAATGTCATTGATATAAAAAATTAAACATTAATAGAAAAAATAAGTCATTTAATATTATTTTTACTTTGCGCTAATTTTATTAAATAAGTATATACTTTTTTTTGTTGGAAATTTACAAAAATTGAAGAGAAAGTAGTGTTAGGGACAACCAGGTTAATGATATTTAAACATTTTGGCAGGCAGTTTTTTGAAGAACCCATCAATTTTTGAAAAGAAAAAAGTGACTGCAAAGGACCTATAATGCTTTGTTGCAAAGTATAAAAAAAGTGAAATATTTTTTATATACCCCAGTTTTAATACACAAAACAATGGTTTCCCATTACATCCCATGAAGGAATTAGGGAGAGCTTCTCACAACCAGTGAGCTGTGCGCTTTATAGTTTTATACTCACTGATTGGGACCTACAGTTTTACACCGGTTCCGAACGGTATTTTGAGAAGCTTTTTCATGGCTAAGTAGTCGATAGTGTCGCCGTCACTAAGCGAGGTGACCGTCGCCGAAAGAAATTTTTTTAAGGTGGTCGGAGCAGGAATCGAACCCAGGATCTCCTGTATAAGAGGCGCGCACACTAACCATTGCACCACCGACGGCCAATACACAATGACAGCAAATTGGCCTGTAATCTCAGAATCACCCATATACACTCCGGTTCACTTATTTAAAGGTACTAACAATTCCATTTTCAGCTGCCTGAATCTTTTGCAATTAGTAACCGATTGCAGAATTTTAAAATGGAAATGGAAGCTAGACATCGTGAGATATAAAAAAAGTCATGGCAATAGTGGTTTCTGAACAAAAGGACTTTTTTTGAGTAATTTATAAAAAAATAGTCAAAAAATGTGCTATTCTTTTGGTTCACTTGAATAAAGGCACTTTATTATTATTTTATTATTTTTAAAGTAAGCGATGATTTTTTGTAGGGAGCGTTTGTTTATTACAATTTATTAGATCTTAATCATTTTACGAGTCAAAATGGCAAAACAAAAAATTTTAAATCTATCGGAAAAAACTAAAATCGATGTTTACCGTTCTGAAAGATATTCTCACCGCGCAATAGCTAAAAAAATTGGACGGAGCCCAACAGTTGTCGACAATTACATCAAGGAAGTCGAGGAGTATGGAACAATTTTAAAGGAAGGGTTTCATTGTCTTTATCTACGTATGAGAAAAGAAAAATCAGAATTGCTTCTAATTCTGCCTTATCCTTGTCAAAAATAAGTGCTCAAGCTGGAGGGGAAGCGAGCAAGTCATCAGTACGCAGAATAATTAAGAGCTGTGAGTATCTTAAATACCTGAAATTACAAATAAGCCGCCACTTAAGAAAAAGCGGCTTCAATTCTATCAATTCAATTTAAAGATTTCAAGATTTAAATTTTTAAAAAAGGACATATGCAAATTATTGATGAAAGATTCTCGTCTGCGAAATCCTCTAGTAAAATCTATTCCACAATCAATTGGTAGAACATTTGGATATTTTGCCGGTTAGTTTGGTGCAGTTTTCTTGACCTTGTTTCAAAAAAAGACAAAAAGGACGTCTGGAAATAAAGATAGATAATTGTTTACTATGAGGACCCATAATGAAATTTAATCAGGACTAAATTCGTGGAACATTCTGGATCCGTTGCTCTCCATTTTAGTGTAAATTTTTCGTATTTTTTGAACAAAGGACGAAAAGGACCCTTTAAACTTTGAAATTTTATATGGCCTCGAAATGTATAGCTGCACTAATTATATACATATTTGGTCTCAAAGTAAGACAACATGTTTCTGGTTTTAAAATTGAATTATTAGGATATGACTTAAGATTTCATAAGCTCACGTCAGATTATTCTCTTTTTTAAAACGGTTAAGTATAATTGCCCTTCATACTTAGCCGACAAATTTGTTTTTGGAACTATTATTATGGACAGGTCGTTTGTCGTAAAGGTGTCTAGATTGTGGAATTAAGTTATTCCTTATTCCAAGGGAAGATTTTCACAAACCGTAGCCCAATTTGAAAATTTGTTTAGACCAAGTATATGAACACTTCGCTTTGCAATTATCTTTAGAACTGAAGTAAGTTTAATCTTTTCATATCTTTTCGTCAGTGTTTTTTAACGGAATCTGTTGTGTCCTGCTGCTGATCATTATAATTTGTATTTTGTTTAGTATATAGTTGTGTTTGTATAGAGAGAAATGGGGGGATACGTTTTAAGGAAAATTTAATTATTCATATTAAGTTATTGTTAATAATTGTATGATCTATTAATGTGTCAAGTTATTAATTAATCTGCAGCTATTTGGCCCATGGGGCTTTCATTGACAAGGAAATAAATGAATTGAATTGAATATTCTACGAAAATAATCCTTGTCAAATTTCACTGAAGACAAGTTATTACAAGAATACGCTCAATTCAATATTTATACTTGATTTTTAAATTTATCTCGGACAGTATCGGATAAAAAAATTCAAACTTGCCACGCCCACGGTCTAATTATTGTTATTGTTTTTAGCTCCATCTAGACAATATCCCATTGAACAATAAATATAGCATATGAGATATCTAGTTATTTCCTTTATCTGTACTGCAAGTACCAAATATTAGGTCAGTCTGCGTACTGATAATTTGTAACAATTTGTACAAATTGGTACTGGAGTTGTCTGTTTACACCAAAAAGCCAGTAACGAGAAGGATTATTTTCACAGTTCCATGATAGAAAACTTACAAGTTTTTGCTGGAAAAATTTTTGTCAGTAAGAATTTTCAAGAAATACTCGTAACATATCTTTTGAGACATTGTAAACAATCAAAATTAGGAAATATGAAGAACAATCTTTGGAATTTTATGTTTTTAGACAAAAAAATAATTTGTAATGCTTCGTAATGAACTTTTTACTTAAAAAAATAAGATTTGTAATGTTGAAATTGAGGTTTTCGGCTTTTCAAATGTGTGTTATTTCCGGGTTGGGCACCATTTGGATCCTATAGCCCTTCTGCATAGCGACCAACATCTCTAGGCGTTATTGGCCCTGTCCTGTCCTCTGTGGTGCTTCTAATTAAATTTCCGATCTAAGATTACCCTTAAGTATTTAACTGTCGGTGGTGGTTAATATGCGCGGCTCTTGTACATAAGATCGTGGGTTTGATCCGTGCTCAGACCAACTTACATTTCTTTCGACGACGGTCACCTCGCTTAGTGTTGGCGATACTCTCGAGTACTTATCCATGAAAAAGCTTCTCAAAATACCGTTCGGAACCGGTGTAAAACTGAAGGTCCCGATCAGTGAGGGTAAAACCTAGAAAGCGCAAATCTCACTGATTGTGAGAAGCTCTCCTCAATTCCTTCATGGGATGTTATGGGACGCCATTTAACCTTATCGGATATTTTAAATCCAGAAATCGTAGCTCTTCAAATTTTGAGATTTTCGTTTCCTTGTGAATAGACATACGATATTCCCGTTTTGTCCGGGTTCACATTGAAGCCTCTTGACTGTACCCAGTTGCACGCTATATTATGGAGTCTTGTGCATGAGAACGTGGGTTCGATCCCTGCACTGAACACGTTAAATTTTTTTGACGACGGTCACCTCGCTTAGTAAATAACTGAAGTCACTGAAGCTCATCAAACAATCGGGCATATTATTTTGTCCTTAGAAGACGGATGAGCCAAACATACGGGCCAACGGCGGATAGAAACCAAAAGAAGAAAATACAGGTTCGTGTCATGTGGCACAGACTGCAATTTCGAAGGGTTAGTTATTGAGTTCATGTGATGGTCTCGCGGACAGTCTGCCTTTGAACATTGATTACACACCAAGGCTTAAACACTCAAGATATCTCGACATAAAAATAAAACAGATAAAGGAGCCCGAAAGATAATTGGTAGTTAGCAAGCAAAAACACAAATTCATATGGGCCGACTGGTGTTATCGTCAGCGATGCCCTCCCTTATGAAACCCTTACTAGCTTCTCCTGACATTGATTCGTATCAATGTCCCAAAATCGCAGTAACAGAAAACTTAACCCCCTTTATACCCTACTTACCTCTCACAAATTTAAGCTCGCATAACGATAATCGAATTTCTTAAAAATTTATTATACCCATAGGGGTTAGAAACTCAATTTCTTAAATTTTAACAAAATTTGTACATTAATTTTCTTAAGTACTAAAAGTGCCCAAAGGGCTAAGCCAAACAAAATAATTTATTAATTAAAACAACAATGAGATTCATTCTCTCGAGGATTATGCTAAGTTTTCTTAAACATAACAATTTACTTAATTACAAAATAATTTACTTATTAAGGCTCATCATCCTAATAATGCCCCATATAGGGTACCAAAGATTGAAGAAAGAGACGTGCTAGGCGTTCGTCGTTCGCACGACCGAATTTACTCGGTGTTATCGGAACACCAAACACATATATGACGAACAATCTGTTTAGGCGCCATTCGCCATTAACGAAAACCGTACCGAATCGAAAGTACTCGTGTCACCGCGCGATACGAGAAAACAACAAAAACAAAAAACACTATGCAGAGCCTCTGAGGCAATTCGCTTGAGACCCCGTGTGGGAAATAATAAAATTCAAAAATTAAATCATTAATATATTAATATATTAACAAGTCAAAAATGTCCAGGTCACCCTAACATTTAGAACTGCTCAAGATGGCAGAAAGTGCACGTTTCAGCCGCACTGCGTAGCCTACACTCCTATCTTTAATCTTTCCTTATTATACTTTTAGCTCTAATACAAATTTACTTATTCATTTATTTTTGAAAAATCTGCCAATTACTATATTTTAAAAATCTGCAACAACTTTCAATTATGATAAATTTAAAAAAAAAACTGCAAAGTTACTTAAATTCTATTATTTCTAAAATTGGCAAACTTTTCTATCCTATTTGACTATTACAATGGAGTTCATTTGTTATTGACTTATCGTTTTTTCATTTGAACCAAACTGATTGACTTATTACATTTTTTAATGCAATTTTTGCCTATTGCATTTCAATTTCTGATTACTTTTAGTTTCTTTCTTTTTCCTTTTTGTGGATTTATTGCATTTTAAATTTTGCAATTTTTCCGCTTATTGCATTTTAATTTATGACTATTTTTTAGATTTTTTTTGCATTCTTTTGTGGATTTATTGCGTTTTAAATTTTGCAAATTTTCGCTTATTGCATTTTAATTTTTCAAACTTTTTAAATTTTCTTCAATTTGACTGCTTCTCGACTTCCAGAATGAAAGTCTCAAAGTCTAGGACTTGGCCCTTGGGTCCATGCCTGTGATTACACAATTACACTCACTTTTGCAATATAAATTGCCTAACTAAATTCATTTCTGTCTGTCCAGAGTGGCTTGGCCACAGTCCGTTTAAAAGGAAAATAAAACGGACTTACCTTCAGCTTTCAGGGCAGAAGGGGCGGTTTACGGTGTTGTTGTTATCTGCTGCAAATGTTGATGAAGTGCTGGGTGGATGGCTATTGTCTGCTACTGTTAATGGCTATGATGAAATGACCGATGAACTGATGCTGACGGACTGTGATGAATTGCGGATGGATTGTGATGAAATCTGATGACTGTTGGCGTACGAATAATTCTGATGCTCGTGAGATGCTAGCAAACGGTGGCTGAGGCTGGTGTTGTTGCTGCCGATGATTTTGGGCAGTCTGTGGCTGATCGTATTGGCATACGAAGATGGCGGCTCTGATGGTGGTGGCCGACGATACCGGTAGATTTTGCGGCAGAGATATGGTGCTTTGCCTGCGGGAAGCCTGGGACCTCCTTGTGGCCGACGCTGATCTTAGCCGGGAACGCTGGTATACGCGTCCGTCCGTTCCCCATGGGGGAACTAGGGTGGGACCTAAAAGTTGGCCCTAGGCTGCCTCTGCTGTTGTCACCGGCTTTGCGGGTAGGAACTTTTCCTTTGCTGTGAAGACACTTCGAACGAAAGGGAAGATTAACACATTGTCACACACAACTGCAGGCACTTGGAATCACACTTACCTTTGGCCTGTGGCCAAAATGATGAAATTACAGATGGACTGTACAAAGTACAGCTTTTGGCTGGAAAAATGGTGGCTTGCCTTATGATTTGGCACAAATGTGCTTCTTACTTTGCACCGATAAATTATCGCAAACACTTTTATACACTGCCGGGGATGCTGATGCTGCTGATGGCTGTTTCACTTCTCTAAATGGCGTTTGTTCACGATGTGCTGTACCTTTACAGCTCGGCTTGGGTGTGCTGTGTGCGTGTTGCTTTTGAAAAATATAAATGTTAATTTCATCATTGCGTTTAGGGAAGGTGTAGTTACGCCTTTGGTTATGATGTAATAACCAGGTATTGGCCAAAAGGTTGTTGTCTTTTGGGGTTGAGTTTGCCGGCGGCTGTGGTGTAGTAACCAGGTGTTGGCCAAAAGGTTGTTGTTGTCTTTTGGGGTTGATTATGACGGCGGTATTGAGCCGCCACATTCGACATATTACCTCCCGCCACCGTTCATAATGGCAGTGAATATTCAGAAACGAAAAGGGAGAATGTGTTTCATCCAACTATTGGCAATTTCAGTCTACATGCTGCCAGTTCCGACAACGGTATATGGCTGATTGACTTTGCCGCGGCAAAAAATATGGTCATTAGTGGTATAAGATTCCAGCATAAAGACATCCACAAGGCTACTTGGGTATCCCCTGATCAAAGAACGAAGAACCAAATTGATCACGTGGTAATTGATGGAAATCACTCATCCAGTGTAATGGACGTACGAGTGATCAGAGGAGCTAACATCGATTCAGATCACTACCTGGTAGCAGCAAATATTCGCACAAGATTAAGTAGAGCGAAAATCGTACGAAACCAGACGCAGAGGAAGCTGGACATCGGAAAGCTGCAATTACCAGAGGTAGGCACATCCTACTCAAGGAAGCTCTCGCAACTTTTGGCACAGAACCCACCCCTCCCGATGACGATCCTGATACGCAGTGGAAACTCCTTTCCGACTCTATAAAAACTGCCGCAACAACCGTACTTGGTTTCGAAAAACCGCTTCGCAATAAACCATAGTACGATGAAGAGTGTTGCATTGCAAATGACGAAAAGAACGCTGCGCGTATGGCAATGCTTCAGTCAATTGCAGCGCGAACTGCAACTGAGCGGTATAGGGAGAAAATAAAGAAGGTAAACCGTCTCTTTAGGCGTAAGAAACGGCAGTGGAGAAAACGCGAGAGTGAGAAAATTGAGACATACAGAAGAAAGAACAAAGCCCGAAAATGCTACCAAAAATTCAAAAAACGGAACTAATGGACATGGTTCAGGGCTCCCCTACTGTAAAGACAAGGACGGAAATCTCTTACCGAACCTTTCGAAACCAAGCGAGGCCTCAGGCAAGGCGACACCTTATGCGACCTCTTTAACATCTTAATGGAGGTCATTATGAGAAAATCTGCAGTCAATATGATTAAAACCATCAGCAGCAATAGTCACATGCTGCTCGCGTATGCTGATGATATCGATATCATTGGGAGCACAATTAGAGAATTTACTGTGGTGTTTTCGAGAATTGAGAAGGAATCAGCAAAAGTGGGGCTGAAAGTAAATGAGGACAAGACAAAATTAATGGTTTCATCGAGCAGGGCCTTCAGCGATTAGACCAAAGCGTGAACGTTGATAACCGAAATAATTTCGAGATAGTGAACGAATTTATATACCTCGTATCTGCCGTAAACAAAAACAACAACGTCAGCCTTGAGATCAAGCGGAGATTTGTGCTTGCATATATATCTTATTTTGGGCTAAGCAAGCACTTTAGAGATAAAGCCCTCTCTCGAATGACGAAAATCCAGCTATACCAGACTCTTGTCTTGCTTTATGGCGCGGAATCCTGGGTCCTGAGTCTTGGAGAGAAAAATACTCCGGAAGATTTATGGGCCTATAGTGCACAATGGCGAGTATAGGCGACGCATGAGCCATGAGCTGTATGAGCTTTATCCCGACATCGACATAGTTAAGCGAATCAAAATAAAACGATTGCGCTGGCTAGGCCATGTCAGTAGAATGGATGAAGACGAACCAGCACGAAGGGTTTTCGAAACCGAACTTGAAGGGAGGGGAAAAATAGGAAGACCGAGACTCCGCTGGAGGGATAAAGTTGACGAATCCCTGTGTACACTTGATATTACCAACTGGAGAGATAAAGCAAAAGATCGAACTGGTTGGCGAAATATGTTATCTTCGTTTTGTAAGGTCCTGACCCCCCGGGGTTGTTCGACACCGGATAAGTAAGTATGACCACAATCAGTGAGTGTATAACTAGAAAGAACACAGCTCGCTGATTACACTGTGGAACTGGATGTGTTCGACTTTCCAACGCCTGATGTGGTCTCAGTTTTCAATGTAATCAACTGTTTGCAATTTTCGAAGCTTGCTATAATTTTCATAGTGCTGAATAATGACCCGAATAGTAGCACTAGTCCGATTCAACCCGGCGATATCCCCATAACATTCCTCAGACTCGTGTTGAGAAATTGCAATTTCCAGTCCAGCGAAAGTAGTCCCATCCCTCTGGGCTCATTTCCCCACACAAAATTTCCGAAATACCAAAAAAACACAAAATAGATCCCAAAATTATCCAAACCAATGGTAAAATTACCTCCACAGTGGATAAATGCGCACATCCAACCAACAAATCAAAATCAAATGTGGTGTTTGATTTTCACTGTGACCTTCAAATACTGGTCACCACATCTTTTAATTTTGTACATATACACTGCTGTTCAATATAATAGCTCGTTACAAAGATAAAGTTTTGTGATCACTCTTATCTCATGTAAAGGGAACCTCTCTTTCTCTCTTGTGTACCGTTAGTATTGTTATTATCTTCACAAATAATTCTTGTTGTATACATGGGACTGTCCGTGGAGGTGGAAAGTTTCTGATTGCCATTCACTTGGGAGTGGCCAGAAATGATTCCTTCATTGGGCAGTCCAAGCAGCTCACTACTTCCACGCAGTATGTCCTGGGCAATGGCTTTTCGGAAACCTCCGTTAGCTAGCTAGAGTGAGAAGGTGAAACAAATGAGCATCAAATCAGGTTTAGTAGGTGACTGATGTCACTGAAGCTCGTCAAACAATCGGGCATATTCTTTTGTCCTTAGAAGGCGGATGAGCCAAACATACGGGCCAACGGCGGATAGAAACTAAAAGAAGAAAATCCAGGTTCAACATATCGCATCCTGGTCAGCGTCTGATCCATAATGGGCGGCTGCATCAAATATCCTGGCAGTAGGTAAAATGCTGGGTTTGCCTCCCGCCACCGTTCATAATGGCAGTGAAAATACGTAAACGAACAAGTAAACATAAACAACCCCTATTTGTTGACGACCCCCGCAAACGTTATAAGGACCACGATTTACAGATATGCACTTGGAATGTAAGAACTCCATATAGATCCGGTGCAAGTATCCAACTGGCAGATGTCCTCGAAAGTTATAAGGCTGACATTACCGCTATCCTGAAATGCGATGGACAGGACATGGCTGCACAAGAAAAAGAAACTGCGATGTATACTACAGTTGCCATGAAAAAAACATCAATTTGGTTGCGGATTTGTAGTTGGCAAAAGACTGCGACATCTAGTCTCTAGGTTCAATCCTGTGAGTGAACGTATAGCCACAATCCGCAAAAAAGCGAAATATTTTTATATTTCCCTAATTTGTGTGCATGCCCCGACAGAAGAGAAAGATGATGATTCCAAAGACATATTCTATGAGCTCCTAGAGGAAACGTATGAGCGCTGCACTGGCCATGACATTAAGATTGTACTAGGAGATTTTAATGCCAAAGTAGGAAAGGAGAATGTGTTTAATCCAACTATTGGCAATTTCAGCCTACATGCTGACCATTCCGACAACGGTATGAGTCTGATTGACTTTGCCGCGTCAAAAACATGGTCATTAGTGGTACAAGATTCCAGTATAAAGACATCCACAAGGCTACTTAGGTATCCCCTGATCAAAGAACTTAGAACCAAATTGATCACGTGGTAATTGATGGAAGGCACTCATCCAGTGTAATGGACGTACGAGTGATCAGAGGAGCTAACATCGATTCTGATCACTACCTGGTAGCAGCAAAGGTTCGCACAAGATTAAGTAGAGCGAAAATCGTACGAAACCAGACGCAGAGGAAGCTGGACATCGGAAAGCTGCAATTACCAGAGGTAGCCACACCCCCTCCCGATGATGATCCTGATGCGCAATGGAAACAACCGTACTTGGTTTCGAAAAACCGCTTCGCAATAAACCGTGGTACGATGAAGAGTGTCGCATTGCAAATGGCGATAAGAACGCTACACGTATGGTAATGCTTCAGTCAATTGCAACGCGAGCTGCAACTCAGCGGTATAGGGAGAAAAGAAAGGAGGTAAATCGTCTCTTTAGGCGTAAGAAACGGCAGTGGAGAAAGCGCGAGAGTGAGAAAATTGAGACATATAGAAGGAAGAACGAAGCCCGAAAATTCTACCAAAAAGTTAAAAACGGAACTAATGGACATGGTTCAGGGCCCCCCTTCTGTAAAGATAAGGACGGAAATCTCGTCGCAGATATGCAGAGCATGTTGGGAATATGGAGAGAGCATTTCTCCGCGCTACTAGTACCTGAGATATCCAATGACGATGGGACAATCGATCACAATATGGACGACGACGTCGATTGCCCCCTCCTAACCAAGACGAGGTCAGAACAGCTATTGCCCGGCTTAAGAACAACAAAGCCGCAGGAGCCGATGGATTACCGGCGGAGCTGTTTAAGGCTGGCGGCGATGAGCTGATAAGGTGCATGCATCAGCTCATTATCAAAATTTGGTTAGATGAATGCATGCCCGGCGATTGGAGTCTCAGTGTACTATGTCCCATATTTAAAAAAGGTGACCCGAGTATCTGTGCCAACTACCGTGGAATAAGCCTTTTATCCATAGCATATAAGGTTGTGTCAAGTAAAGGGTCCGACATCTAACGTTTTTTTTTCAAACTAGTGCTTATTTCGCGAATGGTAACACTTAGCTCATGTCTGATTTGACTGATAATTAGTTTTATCCTTCCGCTGAACGAATATGGTTGTGTATACGCTTGAACAACGCTGGGAAATATTGCGACATTACTTTGAAAATCATGGTAATGTTGCAGATGCCGATTTTGCCAAAAAAAAAATCATCTTTTCAGATGAAGCTCATTTTGATCTGGGCGAAAATTGTCGCATTTTTGGCACAGAAAACCCGCACTCATGTATTGAAAAGCCGATGCACCCAAAACGAGTCACTGGTGCGGATTATGGTCCAGAGGCATAATTGGGCCATTTTTCTTCGAAAATAAGCAAGGAGTGGCCGTTACAGTCAATGGCGATCGTTATCGGGCCATGTTGAACGAATTTTTGTTCACACGGAGCTGCGATTTGACACCGTTGGACTATTATTTGTGGGGTGCCCTCAAAGATAGGTGTTACGCCGACAAGCCAGAGACAATTGACGCTTTAAAGGACAATATTCGTGAAGCCATTGGTGAAATACAGCTGCACACAATCGATAAATGATTGGACCATACCAGTGTGGCTTTAGGCCTGGAAAATCGACAACTGACCAGATTTTCACGCTACGCCAAATCCTGGAGAAGACACACGAAAAACAAATCGACACCTATCATCTATTTATCGATTATAAAGCGGCCTTCGATAGTCCGATACGGGAGAAACTCTATGAAGCAATGTCTGAGCTTGGTATTCCTGCAAAACTCATACGCCTTTGCAGGATGACCTTGACGAACACCAAATCCGCAGTGAAAGTTGGTAAGGATCGTACCGAACCTTTCGAAACTAAGCGAGGCCTCAGGCAAGGCGACACCCTATCGTGCGATCTCTTTAACATCTTAATGGAGATCATTATGAGAAAAGCTGCAGTCAACATGAATAAAACCATCAGCAGCAGAAGTCACATGCTGCTCGCGTATGCTGATGATATAGATATTTAGGCGCACAAGTAGAGATGTTACTGCGGTTTTTTTCGAGAATTGAGAAGGAGTCAGCAAAAGTGGGTCTGACGGTAAATGAGGACAAGACAAAATTAATGGTTTCAACGAAAAGGGCCTCCACGCGATTACACCAAAGCGTGAACGTTGATAACCGTAATAACTTCGAGGTAGTGGACGAATTTATATACCTCGGATCTGCCGTGAACAAAAACAACAACGTAAGCCTTGAGATCAAGCGGAGAATTGTGCTTGCGAATAGATGTTATTTTGGGCTAAGCAAGCAGAGAGAGATAAAGCCCTCTCTCGAGTAACAAAAGTCCAGCTATACCAGACTCCCATTCAACCTGTCTTGCTTTATGGCGCAGAATCCTGGGTCCTATCGCAAGCAGACGAAACATCTGTAGGAGTCTTTGAGAGAAAAATACTCCGATAAATTTATGGCTCTATAGTGCACAACGGCGAGTATCGGCGACGCATGAATCATGAGCTGTATGAGCTTTATCCTGACATTGACATAGTTAAGCGGTTCAAGATAACGCGATTGCGCTGGCTAGGTCATGTCAGTAGAATGGATGAAGACGAACCAGCACGAAGGGTTTTCGAAACCGAACTCGAAGGAAGACGAAAAATAGGAAGACCAAGACTCCGCTGGAGGTTGACGAATCCCTGCGTACACTTGGTATTGCCAACTGGAGAAATAAAGCAAAAGATCGAACTGGTTGGCGAAATATGTTATCTTCGTTTTGTAAAGTCCATGGCCCCCCGGGGTTGTCCGAGACCGGATAAGTAAGTAAGTATTTTGGAATTTATTCGGAATCATTTGTACGTTAAGCTAAAGTCAAAATAAAGTGCAATTTTCACTTGTTCAAAATAATAGCCCTTTTTCTTATAGCTTTGTTAAATTACGAAATATATTCCGTGTTTTTGTACTTGTTAATTACTAATAGGATATAAGTAAAATACAATTCTTTCAAAACACATTTAATGTTTGTTGTAGTTAAAGATGGGCCGAAATGTACATTGCACTGTTGAGGAACGTAGAGTTGCTAAACAACTACGAAATGGGGGCAAAACTCTGGGTTTCATTGCTAGATGAATTGGAAGATGTGAAAAATTGGTTAGAAATGCATTAAAATTGAAACCATTTACTGAAACTCGGGGTAGGCCGCGACAAAAAGCTCAACCACAGATTCCCGTATTGTGTTATTTGCAAAAAAGAATCCATTTATGTCATCAAAGACTATGTCTGCAGAAATAAATAATGAAGCCGTAGATTGTTAGAAAATAATTAGCCCGAAAATTCCACTGCTAAGTAACAAAAAAACTCGCTTTAAATTTGCTACCAAATTCAACAACAAAAGCAGTGATGATTTCAAGGCCTTATTATGGAGCGATGAGACAAAAATTAATTTATTTGGTTCTGATTGCCAGCGCAACGTCCGAAGACCAAAAGTTAAAGAAAGAGCTCGTTACACACAAAAACCGTGACGCACGGAGGCGGCAGTATTATGGTCTGGGGTGCTTTTTCGTGGCATGATGTTAGACCTTTACACCTAATCACAGAAACTATCAATAAAGAAATTTATTGTGATATTTTGAAAGATGTGATGCTCCCCTATGCAGAGATTCACATGCCATCTGATTGGCGCTTCCAAGAGGATAATGACCCGAAGCACTCTCCAAAATTAGTCTAATCTTGGTTGAGTGAACATGAAGTTTCCGTATTGGAATGGCCTTCACAATCTCCCGATCTTAACCCGATTGAGAATATGTGGACGGAACTGAAAAGAAGCTTAAGTGGGAAGATTTTCACAAACAAAAACCAACTTTTGGAAGCAACAAATGGGTGGGGGAGAATTCCCAATGTTTAATTTCAACATTTAATAGAGTCAATGCCCAGAAGGCTCCGTGCAGTTTTAGATAGTAATGGTGGACATTCAGGAGATTAGTATATTATATGTTCATACATATTAAGGAAATAAATGTTTTGTTTAAAAATAATTGTTTTTTGTAAGATTTTTTAAATAAGTCTATTAATTTGAACAGTATAAAAAAGATTTTTTAAATTTCTTTTTGAATAAAATCGCAATGGAGTGAAATATTTAAATTTAAAACCAGCATTTTTAATTTATATTTAAAATATGTACTAACATTTTCAATAGCTTAAATATATTTCAAAATTATTAAATAAATAAAAAAGGGCTATTATTTTGAACATCACTGTATAAATACATTTCAATATTTATTTTGTTATTTTATAACATTAGCTAATTAATTTTATAATCATTTTCGAAGGAAAATAATACTAGTGTATTATTTTCACTGTGACTGACTGTAAATATAGATCATAAGCTGACTTAAATGAGTTTAGTATATCGTCGCTGCGCCAACGAAAAGGGTTATGTGTAAGTTCTTGAGTTAAGTTTTATGGCACAATTGAAAGTCATTTGTATTTATACATACGCTCACGTAGCTCTTTCCTGATGTTTGCATCGGCTTCCAACTTGATGGTACTGAAAAAGACAGAGTTGTAGTACAAATGTTCCAAGAAACTTTTAGATTTTTGGTTTTGAAAAGTTAATAAAAAACACATAGCTGTTTTCGATGGCGCAGCAACGATGTGTAATGTAGTAGCGGATTTGATTAGTTCAGATACTTTCTCTGACACTCAGACGAGTTTCAAACTGATTTTTTCTTTGACAGAAGGCTCAGACAGGGTAATTATGGCTTTAGATAGCTTGAAAAGAGGGGTGCGATGCAGAGTGTCAATTAAATTTTTAATCATATTTACAATTTATTTTTTGAGTTTACAACAGAACTTGGGGTTGGCAAGGCTCAAATTTACGAC
Organism: Phaonia tiefii; assembly: GCA_963931995.1. Lineage (NCBI taxonomy): Eukaryota > Metazoa > Arthropoda > Insecta > Diptera > Muscidae > Phaonia > Phaonia tiefii. The sequence goes on along the minus strand of OZ008371.1, from coordinate 95,737,722 downwards.
GCTAAAAATGTTTAATTTTTGAGTGCATTATCGAATTTTTGCTGTGAATCTTTCAAAATTAATATAAATATGCACTAGCTGACCCGCCAGACGTTGTCCTGCAAATTTTGTTCAAATACCGTTAGCAGGAGCAGAAATAATGGATTTTTAATTTGTGGTTTGTATGGGAGGTACCACGCCCCTTTGCCCAATTGGCCCGAATAGTAAATCTAAACCACCCAGGGCGCCACCCAAACACAAAAAAAAATATATTCAAATCGGTCCAGAAGTTTAGGTCAGTCACAAACACACGTGCAGTAGAATTATATATATAAAGATGATAGTTTCTTAATAAACCTTAATATAAACAATTTTTGTTTACAATTTTTGTTGTGATAAAGTATTTTACAGAAAGTTGAATTTTACAGAGGCAATATACATATGTGGCGGCTGAGTCACCAGCCGTTGTCGTCACCTTTCGTACGGCTCTAGTCTTTGATATACAACACGGTTGTTATATGTAATTCATTTATTGTTGATTGAAAGATTTTATTTTGTGAACTTAAATAATGATAATAGTGCTAAATTGTCTTGTTTCGTGATTAAAACTGAGTTTTTTGTAATTGTGTTTAATTGGCAAGTGTTTTTGAACAAATTTTATTGGAAATGAGTGCTTTCATTGAGTGTTTTGTTTGCAATGGAAAATGTACGTAACTGTCCCCAAACATTTTTATGCACTTGAAAAGATACAATTTGCCGCCTTATGTCACATACAACTGTTTACACGAAATTTTTTTTTCAAAAATTCCACATAAAAAGACATTTTGAACGTGTAAAACAAGAAATTGGCTAAAAGCAATACATTTCTCCAACAAAGCTGTGAATATGTAGAAGAGATGGAATGCGACAATGGAGTGACTGTTGCTGCGGAAGGAGCAGATAAATTGAATGTTTTTCCAGAACCACCAAAGCAGTTTCACTCTTTCAGTTATAAAAACAAAAATAAAAATAATTTTTGACAACGCAATGGAATTTATTGTTGAATTTCATTCTCTCAATAACTGTTCTCGTTCTCGTTTAAGAAAACTTGACATTAGTTCCGATTATGAATCCAAATTCTAAAAAATTTAATTGTGTATAGATATACATAAGTACATGTGTTTCTGCGAAACCTTGAATCTTGAAAAAAGCAATAAAGGTTTTAATTGATTCAATTCAAAATTTTGTCAAAATCGCGAAAAAATCTATAATTTTTTTTAATTAACATGATTACATACTTAATCAATATTTTTGAAAAAATTCAATAAATATTTTAATCAAATTTACTAATTTTTTAATTGAATTTTTTTTTGACAAACTTACAAATACCTTTAATTAATGTTATCATTTTCGTGATTACACCAAAATTAATTAAAAAATGAATCAAATAAACTAATTTTTTAATTGAAATTGATTTTTATTTTTTTCTGTGTAGTTGGCGTTAAAGTCTTAATCCTTAGTTCAGGTATTCGGTCAGATTCACTCGTATCTTGCGTGTAACCGACTAAAGCCCCCATTATCCGTTGGTGTTTTGACTTAAGATCTCTGTTCATCCATTCACCTGTTGCCTGTAGGCGTTTTGCCGCAAGGGCGGCCTCGTGTTTGGCTCTAATCTCGATTGGTAAATAAAATAGTCTCCTTATTTCACCGCTAATACCAGCAAGCAACGAGTCGAAATTATTAAAATTTACTACCGAAATTTGGAGTCAGTGGCCTCAACTTTAAGAGCGCTACGTCCAATTTATGGTCGTCATAATCATGAGGCTCATTTCTGGCTGAATGGCTTCGTCAATAAGCAAAATATGCTTTATTGGTCAGACAGCAATCCACACGTAATCCATGAGTCATCATTGCATCCCGAAAAAATTACGGTTTGGTGCGGTTTATGGGCCGGCGGCGTCATTGGGCCGTACTTCTTCCGTGATGATCAAGACCGGCACATTACTGTGAATGCGAATCGCTACCGTTCAATGATAACCGAATATTTTTGGCCCCAATTGGATAATATGGACTTGGAGGACATGTGCTTCCAACAGGACGGCGCCACAAGCCACACAGCTAATGCCACAATCAATTTATTGGAAACCATGTTATCTCACGAAATGGCCCAGTCGATTGGCCGCCTCGGTCGTGCGATTTGACGCCGTTAGATTATTTCCTGTGGGGCTACGTCAAGTCTATGGTCTATGCCAACAAGCCAGCGACGATTGATGAACTTCGTACGAATATCGAACGTGAAATTGCAGCAGTATCGGCCGATTTATGCTTGAAAACCGTCGAAAATTGGGTTCAGCGTCTGGACTTCTGCAAGCGTGCCCGTGGTGGCCATGCAAAAGAAATCGAGTTCCATACATAATGGCATCGAACGTACTTTCACAGGAATAAAGAATTTCATTGGTATCTAAAACCGGTTTTGTTTTATTTAAAAAAAACTTTTGTAGCGCTCTTATTGAAAACCCCTTTATTTCCGTTTTGTCCGGGTTCAGATTTAAGCCCCTTGGCTGTGCCCAGTCATACGCTGTACTCAGTGCCCTCTCGGCCTCTCTGCATAATTGATTAGGATTCTTTCCCCTAAGAAGTATTATAACGTCATCTGCGTAGCAGATTGGTTTAAGTCCTTCTTCGGCAAGTTTCCTTGGGAGACTGTATTGTGAGGACCCATAAGAGTGTTGATATAATCCCTCCCTGTGGAGTTCGACGTTGTAACCTGTCTCTAATATTTACATCATGGGAACCACAGTTTATCCATCTATTCCTTAGTATATGGTTGATCCAGTCTTTTAATGCCCGGTCCACCATAAACTGGTCTAAGGATTGGATGAGTGTTTCGGTTCGGACATTATTGAACGCTCCCTCAATATCTATGCATACAGCGAGTGTATATAGTTTGTCATTGAGAGATTGCTCTATGTAGTAGGTTACCTCATGAAGTGCGGTATCCACTGATCTGCCTTTGACATAGGCGAGTTGCCTAAACTTCAGCATATCGTTCAATGTACAATGTACATTTTGGTTAAGCGGAAGTAGAGCCCATTAAAGGGAAATAATAGAAAAGTCAGCAGGGCTGAAAATGGGGGTGGAAAATCGTTTCGCCCCACTAAGTATCGATGACTCGGTTTCTAAAAATAGCGTAAGATCTCCCCCGATATTCTTACTAGAACGAATCTCGAAATGTTAAGAAATATGAAAGGTTAGAAATATAAACGATATCAACAAACCTTCGTCTCGATATCCAGTATAAATGCTATATAAATTGCGATTGTATACTGATTCTCAATATGTGCTTCTCACACTTTTACTATATACATTAAAAATTAAATACGAATAAGTTTTTATCCATATATTCTAACGAATAAAAGCATAGAAAACAAATTATATAAAGGTTTAAGGAAAAAACGAAAATTAAATTATTACAGCCCAAACGAACTGTTAAGCTGAACTAAAAAGGACGCTCACTTGAATGATTCCCAACACTAATGAATATATAGTACAGTTCACATGGCATATACTTATAATCTGTGGGCAGAACAACGTTTGCCGGGTAATCTAGTTTTTAAAATATAAGTTTCTTAACTTCTAAAATGAAGTTTCTTAAACTTCCAAAACTACACCTTATAATATTAATGGGTCGATTATCGATAGCAACCGAGCCTCAGTTGCGTTGCCAGTTGCCGAAAAGTTATTACATATGGCAACTGACAGCTAGCAACTTCAATTGCTTGATAGAACTTATATTGGCAACCACGAATATTTGGTTGCTGTTTAGTTTTTAAAACAAAACATTCAGGTGAACTATAAGGAGTCAAAAGCTGTGGTTCTAAAGAAAATCCAAATTTGTTGTTGTTAAATTGTAATGTTTATAAAAATTTGTGCATAACAAATAATTATTCATATAAAATAGATTCTAGTAGCGGCAAAATTGTCGGAGTTCAGGCAGCTCAAAACTTATGAAAAAACCAAATTAAAGAAAAATATAAGAACACGGAAAATATAGTTTTGTTGTCGGACAGACCTATGGGGCCCTTACGTTACTTTTATTAACTATTTTACAACCTCATGAGGTCAGTCTTATTACACATATTAATTAAACAAACAAATTATACAAATTTCAACATGTTCCTCCAACTGGCGCTATCCTTCGCCTTTTCTCGTCAGTTGGTAACACCAAGTAGTGCTGCGACATCGACCTCAACAACATCGATGTTTGAAATAAGAGACATCGATGTCGATAAAACATCGACCTCAAAACATCGATGTTTTCCAACATCGATGTTTTTGGGAATGTTTCATTTTTGGTGGCTTTTTTTAGAAAATCGAGGTACGAAAATTGAGACAGAAGAGGTAATTTACACCACTGGTCACAAACATCGATTTTTCTTCGATCATCAATGCTTTTGCCGATGTTTTGTATTTGCTGCAATTCTCTTTTAGATATGTGTTATCAACATATAAATCACCCTTTTCCCCGATATAAAGGTGAAAAACTACAAAACTTGATTAAAATAAATAGTTTCCCATTACATCCCATGTTTAACCAGCTACGCATAATGGTGGTGGTTGGCGTCTGGCGGCGAATAAATGGGCAAATATAAAGGGTGTCTTGGTCGTCCCACAAGGTCCAAAAAACGAGTCAAGTTACACTCACAGAAAAATTCGGTTGAGACAGCCGGTTGACATAACCTCATTGGAGGTTGACACAACCTCATTGGAGGTTGACACAACCTCATTTGAGGTTGACACAACCTCATTGGAGGTTGACACAACCTCATTGGAGGTTGACACAACCTCATTGGAGGTTGACACAACCTCATTGGAGGTTGACACAACCTCATTGGAGGTTGACACAACCTCATTGGAGGTTGACACAACCGCATTGGATGTCAACCATAGATAAAGGAAATAATAGATATAGCGCGCCCATTATCAACGTTGCTCTCTAGGTGCTTTTCTGTACTAGTGTCACTTTCACCGAAGTTTCCCATAATTCTCATTGACGTTTATTCAAAATTGTGGGAAATTTTTGTGAAAGTAATTGAAACAAGAGAAATGTGACAAAATTCAAATGATTTTATATAATAGCATGTGTTTCTTATACAAAAAACTATTTCAAAGCCATGAGGCCGGTGTTGGTATATCTATAAGAGAAAACCCGTAACACCGCCCAAAGATGAACATGCTGGAACACCTTTTTAATCTAAAAACTTCCTTGCACAAAAACTATATAAACTTCTGTGGTTGCCGATTCCAAAACCGTTAGAGTGTCTGAGGACTCTCAACAAGGAATGGTAGCTGAACCGGAGGAACAACCAATTTATTAGGACTTAGTCGGTGGTGTCATAGCTTTGCAATTCGGTGGCCATCTCTACTTTAAGTAACGTGTTGTATTCTTGTTTCGAAGTGGTATTTTTATTGAAAATAATTTTTTCCATTGATATGATATTTTAGAATTTTAATGTCATATTTTTTGACTTTATTTTGGCAATAAAAATATCCCAGTTATTGCTTTCAACGACATCTAGAAAATTACCCATTACACTAAAATTTTCCCAACACTTGTGCTTCATCTATTAGTTTACCTTATCTATGGTTGACACAACCTCATTAGTGGTTGACATAACCTCATTAAAGATTGGCACAACCTCATTGGAGGTTATCCCAGCCGAATTAGAGGTTCTTACAACCGAATTTTGACAGTGTCACAAATGAATTTTTAAAGTTTTTTTTATTATTAATTGATAATTTATTTCGCTGTATACTTATAATAAAATTAAAAGCGAGAAAATAAAGTCATATATATGGGGTAATCTATAGGGTAATAAATGTGTCTTACATGCCTCCTCCTCCGACCTTTTTTCAAGTCTCGAGTCCCGGCCATCATGGGACACCGCATGAATTCTGCCATGTTGTATCGGGTGATTTAGGTCCTAAACCGTTTGTGACCGACCACGACAACTTGAAAACTGTTGATATCTGCTCAAATAATTTCTGCAAAATGAAACGTTTTAATACAGAACATATTTTACTTTACTTAATAACCACAAAAAATCTTGACATTCTTTAATTCTTTTTAAAATAATATTTGATTATAGAATGACAAATGTCAGATTTTAAATACATAGAATTATGTTGCGGTAACCGAATTGAAAATGAATTCGGTTGTACCTACAGAATTCATGAGAAATTCGGTTACAGCAACCGAATAGACGCCACATTCGGTCGTTGCAACCGAATTAAAGCTAGATTCGGTTATTGCGACCGAATTGATACCAAATTCGATAGTTACAACCGAATTGATGCTAAATTCGGTTACTACAACCGAATTAATGCCAGATTCGGTTACTCCAACCATCAGAATTAATTTCAAATTCGGCTGTTCCAACTGAAATTTTAGAAACTTTCGTTGACCGAACGAAAGTAATTGAAGATTCAGTTGTCACAACCGAAACAATTATGAAACGAGGTTGCTTCAACCGAATTTCGGTTATGGGGACTAAATTCGGTCGTAACAACCTCAATTCGGTTGTGGCAACCTTAATTCCTCTTTTCAAACAATTAGTTCTCTGCTTCGGGACATGGGACTGTCCGTGGAGGTGGAAAGTTTCTGATAGCCATTCACTTGGAAGTGGCCAGAAATGATTCCTTCATCGGGCAGTCCAAGCAGCTCACTACTTCCACGCAGTATGTCGTGGGCAATGGCTTATCGGAAACCTCCGTTAGCTAGCTAAAGTGAGAAGGCGAAACGAATGAGCAACCTGAGTGGTAATGCGATCACTGATACGTCTCAGGTTTATTAGGTGACCCTGTCACTGAAGCTCTCCGAAGTAGTGGACATATTCTTCTGTCCTTTGAAGGCGGATGAGCCAACACCCCTGGCCAACGGCGGATCAAAATTGAAGAAACCAAAATCCAGTTTCGACACACTGCATTCTGGTCAGCGTCTGATCCATAATGGGCGGCTGAAACATAATCATCCTGGCAGTAGGTAAAATGCAAACCACGGTGGGTTGGGTTTGCCTCCCGCCACCGTTATATCGGCAATGAAAATACGCAGAAAATATGATGAACAAAGAAACCCCCCAACTGTTGACGACCCTCGCAAACGTTTAAGGACCATGATTTAAGGATATGTACCTGGAATGTTCGAACGTTATACAGGACCGGTGCCACTTTCCAACTGGCGGATGTCCTCGGAAAATATAAAGCTGACAGCACAGCGATCCAGGAAATGCGATGGACAGGATATGGTTGCACCAGAAAGAAAATCTTCGATATTTACTACAGCTGCCATGAGCGTAAGCACGAATTTGGGTGCGGATTTATAGTAGGCAAGAGGCTGCGACACCTAGTTTCAAGGTTCAACCCAGTGAGTGACCGCATAGCCACAATTCGCATCAAAGCGAAATATTTCAACATCTCGTTAATTTGTGTGCACGCACCGACAGAGGATAAAGATGATGAGGTCAAAGAAACATTTTATGAGCGTCTGAAGGAAGTATATGAATGCTGCCCTGAGCACGACAGTAAGATTATTCTGGGCGATTTTAATGCCAAATTAGGAAAGGAAAGTGTGTTTCGACCAACCATCGGTAATCACAGTCTACATGATACCACCTCCGATAATGGAATAAGACTGATAGACTTCGCCGCTGCAAAGAACGTGGTGGTTAGTAGCACACGATTCCTGCATAAGGACATTCATAAGACGACCTGGATATCTCCTGATCAACGGACGAAGAACCAGATTGATCACTTGGTAATAGATGGCAGGCACTCTTCTAGTGTAATGGATGTACGTGTGATTCGAGGTGCCAATATCGGCTCGGATCATTACCTGGTGGCTGCGAAAGTTCGCACGAGATTGAACAGGGCGAAAAACGTACGGAGCCGAACACAGGAAAAGTTCGATATTGACAAGCTACGAATACCAGAGATATCAATGTCCTATCGACGGAAACTCTCTCTCCTGCTGGAGCAGAATACCCCCCCTCCCGAAGACCCAGATGCGCAGTGGAAGCACATCTCCCATTCTTTGGAAATCGCTGCAATGACTGAACTTGGCTATCAAAAACCGCAGAAGGATAAGCCATGGTTCGACGAAGAATGTCGCATTGCAACTGATGAAAAAGACGCTGCACGTATGGCAACGAAACAGTCAGTTACAACGCGTGCTGCGAGTGAGCGGTACAAGAGGCTGAGAAGGAAGGAAAACCAAAAATTTTGAAGAGATAGTGGAAGATAGTGTACCCCCCCCCCCCCCAACAAAGACGAGATTAGAACGACGATCTCCCGCCTGAAGAATAATAAAGCCGCGGGTGCGGATGGCCTACCCGCTGAACTTTTTAAGGCAGGTGGCGAAGGACTGATAGCCCACATGCATCAAATGATATGCGGTATATGGCTGGGGGAATCTATGCCCGACGACTGGAGTCTCAGTGTATTATGTCCTGTATTCAAAAAGGGTGATCCGTGTGTCTGTTCAACTATCGCTGTATCAGTCTTTTATCCATCGCGTATAAGGTCTTGTCGAGCGTATTATGTGAAAGACTAAAGCCAATTATTGAAAACCTGATTGGACCTTATCAGTGTGGTTTTAGACCTGGCAAGTCCACAACTGACCAAATATTCACGCTACGCCAAATCCTGGAAAAGACCCACGAAAAGCAAGTCGATACATACCACCTTTTTGTCGATTACAAATTCGATAGCCCCATACGGGGAAAACTGTACGAAGCTATGTCTGAACTTGGTATTCCGGCAAAACTGATCCGCCTCTGTAGAATGACGCTGACCAACACCAAATCAGCAGTGAAAGTGGGGAAAGACCTCACTGAACCATTCTGTACCAAGCGAGGACTTAGACAAGGCGACACACTTTCGTGCAATCTCTTCAACATCTTAATGGAGATAATAATGAGAAAGGCTGCAGTAAATACGAACAAGGCCATTAACACGAAAAGCCATATGTTGCTGGCGTATGCTGACGACATAGACATCATTGGGCGAAATTTGCGAGAGGTTACTGCAGTATTTTCAAGAATCGAAAAGGAATCAGCAAAGGTGGGTCTTGCTGTTAATGAGGGCAAGACAAAATTGATGGTGTCAACGACTAGAGAAACCTCTCGACTTGGTCCGCACTTGAACGTTGACAACCGATTTAATTTTGAAGTGGTAGATGAATTTGTCTACCTTTGATCCGCCGTGAACAAGGACAACAACGTCAGCCTGGAGATAGATAGGAGAATTGTGCTTGCAAATAGATGTTATTTTGGGCTCAGCAAGCAGTTTAAGAACAAAGCCCTCTCTCGACGGACAAAGGTCCAGCTATATCAGACTCTCATTTTACCTGTCTCGACATATGGCTCCGAAACTTGGGTCATATCGCAAGCGGATGAAAAACACCTGGAAGTTTTCGAGAGAAAAATTCTCCGTTAAATATATGGTCCTGTTAGGGAAAACGGTAAGTACCGACGTCGCTGGAACGCAGAGCTATATAATCTCTATTCTGACGAGGACATAGCTGGACGAATCAAAGTGGGCCAATTGCGTTGGCTAGGCCATGTTATCAGAATGGATGAAGATGAGCCAGCGCGAAAGATTTTTGATAACGTACCCGATGGAAGCAGGAAAAGAGGACGACCAAGACTCCGCTGGAAAAACCAGGCAGAAGAATCCCTCCGTATCCTTGGTGTTACCAACTGGCGAGAAAAGGCGAAGGATAGAGCCAGTTGGAAGAATATGTTAAAATTTGTTTGTTTAATTAATATGTGTAAGACGTCTGACCTCATGAGGTTGTAATATAGTCAATAAAAGTAAAGATGAATCTGCTTCATTGCTGGTCATTTTAAAAACTTTCAAGAACGATTTTCCAGCCTTTAAATAAAAGGTCTGGAACATAGGTCCGTCCGACAAAAAATAACATATTTTTCGTTTTCTATATTTTTCTCTAATTTCGGCCTTTTTTTAATCAAGTTTTGAACTGCGCCCGAACTCCGGCAATTTAGACCTGTTGCTTCAGTGGACTGTTGTTCCAAATGAGGGCATCGTGAGTAGAACCAGGATGTCTGGCGTCAACATACCTGATCCGCATTTCGTAGTCGCACATCTACAATTAGATCATTCTTATGAAAATAATTATTATTGTATTATAACTTACCAGCAAAACATTCAACCTAAACTAGCCTTTCCTAGTTATGTATAAATGGAGAACTTCTTCATTCGTTCCAATGTTACGTACGTACTCGTATGTCCCATCTATACATCCGACAACACCTTGAAACTTCGTAAAATCGGTCCTCCGTCATTTTTGAAATGCTACACAATTGCTTTTTTTCAATTAGATGCACAACTTCCTTCAAAACAACCGACGGATTAAGTCGAGTTGGGCCCAAAATTCCGATTTATTTCTTTTTTTTTGGTCGTAAAACACGTTGTTTTAAGGTAAAATGTTAAAAAAAAGTGTGGCGGAATCCGATATTTTCGGAGTTATGGGCCTCCAAAGTTCGGATATATGAGGGGTATTACGATTACAAAATTGGCTTTAGTGATTGGTTTGGGCGCTGTTTTGCATAATACATGTCAAAATAACTTAGTTATCGAGATATTGGATAAAAAATCTTTTAAAAAAAAACTAAATTCAAGGAAAAAGTAAACACTGTGAGAAAATGGGACCTAAGTTGCTCGTACCGTGTGGTATATCTTTTTGAAAATCGTTAAATTTATATTCCACCTGGCCGTCGGGCCGGGCTCAGGCAGGGGGGCTGAAATTCCCTCTGTACCTTAAGTCGATGTGTGGCAAAATCAGAAAAATCGCGCGATTTAAAAAAAAAATACTGCGCTTTCACTCTAAATTTCTCGGGATTTTAAAGGGTTACAAAGACAAATAAAGTGGCATATTTTAACTGCAGCGCCCACCATTCTGGCAGCATTGTCAAATTAGCACCTTCACATTGGCAATATTCTGAGATAATAGCCTTTTTTCAGAAAAAGTAGGGTTATAAAAGTCGAATATCATGAATTGGCTCGCAATGGATTAATGAATCGTGGATATAAATACTCATTTTTAAAGACATGTTTATAAGCTTTCCAACGATACCCATATTGTTCCGGTCCGTCCAAAAATGAAGAAGATATTGAAGGTTATATGTTCAAAATTTGGGGGCCCGTAATCCGGGAAATATGGGCCGCCGACAAAAAAAAATTTCCAATTTTTCTTTTTTATAAAAAGTTGTATCCATTGTAGTAATTTGGTGCTATTACGAGAGTTTTGGCTGTGCTGGACATAAGCCGTTTGTTAACAATTATTGTTATTCACTCAGTGTAGCCGGCAATTCTAAAAGATTAGAGTTGTCTCATAAGTGTCTTCTAATAGATGCCACGTTTTGTACTTTGTCTTCCTCGTCAAAAATAATTCCACTGAACTAACCATTATTATTAAAAAGTTTTATCTTTGGCGAAGTGTCAAAACTGTTATCGATGGGAAACACTGTTACCTACGGCAACTGACCAAAGTCGCAATACATAATACTAATTTTTATTCCAGTGGCATTGTCAACTGAGGTTCGGTTGCTATCGATAATCGACCCATAAGATTACATTTTAGTACTAGTTTGTACTTACGTCTTCCGCGGAAAAAAAAAATTTGTATCTACATAGGTTAGTAACAGCAACTAGTTATAATATCGAAATAGACTAACCTTTTCGACTAAATATTAGAATTAAAAATATAGAAAAAAATTAAAACTGATGTATTGAAAACCATTATTTAATTCGAATAAAAGTCTAAGAAAGTGTATTGTAAAATGGTATAAACTAAATTGAAAAATTATATTACCTTTGGACCACAGCATTAAACCGTTGTAACATGTGGGACAGCAATGTTAGGGCGTCCATAGCTCATCAGGAAAACCGTCCAATTGAAACTACCTCCCATAGATGTCTTCTACTTTGCGTTGTTGAAAAACTGAACTCTTTTGTCAGAAATAGTTTACTTGCCATTTAATGCCATTCGAACAGGTAATTGAGTCAGTAGTCGGCTGACTGATTTTGAGTTTTGTTTTGATTTTGGTTCTTTATAGTTTTTTGTTGCAGGCCGACGGATCTTATTAGCCAAAGTGCAGCTGAGAAATATTTTTCCAATATACACCAATATTTTTGTTGTGCATTTTAACCCGTGCATTTTAACCCGTTACGTCCCTGTTTTATAGGTGTTTAATACCATTTTCCGCAAAAGGGCATAAAAGGCCCATATATTGTGGATGTTGTTGGGGTTAAAATGTTCCACAAGAATATTTCTCGTAAAATTTTACACAAAATTGCTGAACACACCCTATACCTGAAATGTAAGGATCATATGGTTTCATATGTTGATTCATCATAAGACTACAATAAGGGGTAACTTTAACCCCCACCCTTTTAATTACCAACATATGTAAACTTTCAAAACGCCGATAAACGTAAATCTTTTTTACCCCCTCTACCAGAATCTTTGTCAGAACTTTGTCATTTTCGAAAAAGCTCTCCCTGCGGATTCATGGGACGTAATGGAAAAATGTTCCTGCTCGTAAATGCATCACTGCACTGCATCTGATGCGTGCACGTTCGTAAATGCCAAATCGTAATTGCAACAATACATCATCTGATGTGAGAACTTTTTGCAAATTTACATCATGAAAATGTCTGATACACAGAATGACTAATTTCGAATTTTGTGTATTTTTTAATTTGTTTAATTTTATTTATTGTTTAATTTAATTCATTTTGTATTTTAATTGCTTTAGAGAACTGACAAATACAAAATTTTTCTGGAGAATTTTTCTTCAATTGCTTCAAATACGCATCTGCATCACCTGATTGGCATCAGATTCACAGCAATGGTGCATTTACGAACAGATCCAATATTTATTTTGTTTGTATATTTAAGTACTTATGTAGCTAGCCTAATCTTATATGTATATAATGATTTATTGTATTGCATGAAATAAAATGATAATAATGAAATATTCTTAGAGTTAAAACATAAATTTGATGATGACTAAATGTCTAATTGAAAACTATCTTGTTTCAGATTGATCTGGTACCAACTTTAGCGACAATACTGGGCATACCAATACCATATTCTAATTTGGGTTTAACTAATTTTAACATTATTCCCAACACTGTTGTACCGCACATGACTCAACTACAAACTCTTGTTCTGCACTCTTGGCAGAATGCACAACAGATATATTGTTACTTTTACAACTACGTCTTGGAAAACAAACGCAGTTTCAACGCCGACCAATTGGATCGCATGGATACTGAGTTTATATTATTAACGCACCGTGTAAAATCTGTTCATAGCGAAGCAGCATTCCAGTCATTTATTAGTGATTTAAATTCTCACCTTCGGCAGATACTAAGCACTTGCAGAGAACTTTGGGTAAAATTTGATGCAACGCAAATGTCGCATGGTTTATTGGCTACATTCCTGTCGATATTTTTGTCCTTTGTTCTTATTAACCACACACATGCAGCAAATTTTGAAAAAATCTTTACGCTTAAAGAGATGGGATACACCTACTTGTTAAATCTCGCTGCTGGCGTGTTCGGCTTTCGATACTACAAGAACTTTTCGTTCAAGACAGAAGAGCATGCCATTATATTTTTCACGAATATGATAAGTACTCTCATAATCGTATTCCACACGGTACAGAATTGGTATGCCATATCAATGAACTGGTCCAAAACTAAACGATTCGGAAACATGCCTACTCGCGTCATATTGCTGATACTGATGTCCGTGTTCTTCTCCAATAGCTTTGTAATACATGAAGGCAGAATTCTTTCCTACTTGCTGGTTGCCATCATATTACTTATGGTCTATGAGTTGCTGCAGAAATGTGTGAGGGTCGACTTCAAAACTAAGTTTAAAGCCCAACAGTTCCTAAGGTCTACATCTCTGAAGCTTTTGGCTGCTAGCATTCTTGCTGTTTCTCTAATACGATTTGCTACGACAATGTTTCGATGCAGGGAGGAGCAGGGAAATTGTACGGACTTTGTTAGTAACAATTCTGCTGAAGGTTTCTCTTTAAAAAGGCCTTCCAGTGCCAAAGCTTACGTCTTGCCAATTGTGATCGTTGTTGTGTACACCACGCTTAGCCGAATTTATTTACGTTCATGTGGCAATTTGACTGGAAATTCTGTGAACGTGCTAATGGCACGTTATGGTCCGACAGTGGCAAGCATTTGCACTGGCGGTCATATGCTTTTGTCAAACAGCTCTATTAAAAACATAGACCGCGCACATATAGATGCAATGGCTTTGGTGATCTACGCACTGTTGGTTATCCAAATTATAATAGTTTCGATTTCACCTCTAATGGTCTATGTTTTGCCACAAAAGAATTTATCAACAATCTCAATTAAACGAACAGATAGTGTAATCCCCGAAATATTTAGGAAAATGAAACTTATGTATCAAGGCGATGACGCAGAGCGTCGTAGTGAGATTCCAGTCGTCTACGGTCTGGCCACAATATACTCGTCCGTTGTTATCTCATTTGGTACATTCCTCGCAATGGTGTTGTTAGTTCTTCTCGATCCAAGGTCTTGTTCTGGCGTCATTGTATGTATTGCTGTTGCGGCCATAATGCTTTCATTGCATGCTATTTTGCGGTACAGGACAGCTACTAGCTTTGGTAAGCAATGTTTTATTAAAATAGTACAAAGTTTTATATATTTTGTTTCCTTTAGAGACTTGCATACAGCCGACGTTTACCGCCATTGTTGGATGGTTTTTATTGGCTCATTTTTCCTTCTTCGCCACATCGCATCAGACTACCCTCTCACAGATAGACTGGCGCGCAGCCTTTGTTGGCCGGACTACAAATATGGGTCAATCACATTTCATATCTGGTATTTTGGTGATACTTAATACATTCTGCGGCCACATACTATTTTCCTGCATGTACGGCTTGCTATCTACAGAAACATTATCGATTTTCGCACTTTTTCCAAATCTAATAAAAACGAATTCCAACCGGGAACAAAGGAAATCGGAAAATGCTGGATTGCCAAGGACGTCAACTGTTACTCCAACATTAACAACCGAGCGATCTTTAAGTGAAATTTCAAATGAGTGTGTTGGTTTCGATATGACTCGGGGCGAATTAGTATTATTTGAAAACGAAGGTATATTTATAGGCAGCGTCTTTAAATTGGCAATACAGTTGTTCATTTTACAGGGCCTTAAGGTATGATTTAATCCAATTGAAATTTCTTCAAATAATAACAATTTCGCTTGTTTGTATTTTACCCATTTTAAGGTATTTTGCTCGATGTTGGCTTGTACAATACATTGTCGCCATCTCATGGTTTGGAAAATATTTGCGCCCCGGTTTATTTACGAGAGCATCGCTACTTTTGTTACTATGCCCTCAATTGTAATTGGTTTCCTGTTGATACTTCGAATTCACAGGGGCATTGAGAGATTGATATGTAAAATCAATAAAATTAAATAAATACTTTATAGTTTATTTGTAAATCCCAGTCTTACACAAATGCCTGGCTAGACCAATGAATTGTATTATTTTATAAAGATTAGCGACATTATTTTATAAATATTAGCGTTGTTTTAATTCAGAAGTACATAAGTCATATTTATTGTTTAACTCAATACAAATAAAACCAGTTTTTTATATTCGTCTAAAACGTCTATGATTTTCGATATATTAAGCTTGTTTTTATAATTCCTGCTAAACTACTTTTTCGACGACTTAAAATCGCTTAACTCCCCATACAAACTGGTCGAAATATTAGTTTAGCAGGGAATAAAAAACAGGCTCATTATTGAATAAGATTATTGTATACCGCCTAGGCTTATATAGTTGATACAAAACGAACAATCTTTGGCATGTTTATTTAAAAAATCAATTTTTAAGAATTAGAAATAATAAAAAATTTTCACTTTTATAAAACTTTGTTCCCGTACGTATTATTTTTTTTATTGTTTTTACTATTTTGTCCAAATTTTAAAGAAATTGGTTTATTTTTACTATGACAAAAGGCGCATGTCTCCATGGTTCAAAAATTCCATTCAAAATTAGTAAAATGGTAAAAACTAGTTTTTCTGTTTACGTACGGGAACAAAGCTAATGGGTTGTATGAATAAAATTAAGTTATTTATAATTACTCAAGTGTTTCTTAAAACCAAGAAGTTTAAAATTAAATTAAAAATTTAAAAAATTAAAGAAAGAAAGACACAGCTTGGGCTGTAACTAATGGCCAGTTTTCATTGACCGAATGAATGAACCGAATGAAGTAAACCACAAATATATTGACTATTATGGATTAAATGAGCTAAATCTTTTAGAAATTTATTAATGAACCATGATAAATCTTAACTGAATAACTGATTTTGGTTATATAACTCGTATCATTTACGTTTAAATTTTGACCAATTCGTTTTATAAAACGGCATAAATTTGTGTTTTTAAATTAAACAGTGTTTAAGCCCGAATGGGGCATACTTTGATTGGATTACTACTCTTTTTACCGTCCGTTGGTAACCCTTCTGCTATCTCTGTATTCATTAAAATATGTCTTTGTGTCTGTTAACGGCAATAAATTCATGAGAGCAGCAGGATTTACTGAATTCCCGCCACCATGCTTCATCTTAGCTTGGGGTTTACTTACTTACAGTATCGAACTCCTGTCGTTCGCTTCGTTACCAGAGCTCTTCCGAACCCTTAGGTAATTTCATTACCTCTAATAAAGCGATATTATTATTATTGGAAAACACTAAAAACCCTTGTTTCTATTTCATATACACCCTGTTATATTTGTGTTCCTACTGGTTGCCAACACAAACATTGGTCCTTCGAGCCGGATTCGGGTTTCAAAGTCTACAACTAAATGGATTATTCTTCTCCAGGTGCCTGGAATACTTCCATAATCCTGCAAAAGCAAACTACAGTCCACAAGATTTACATACATTGGATATCGTTATACACAGGCGCGTACAAAATTCACGTAGCTTCCGCGCTTCATATAATGGTGTTAATAAACGTTGTTGCGAAGGTGCCATTACCGTCCGAACCGACGTGCAGAATAATTATTCGCGGGGAAAATTAAAGTTTAATAGGATCTGTTATGCCTTATTATTTTATAAGGCTCGAAAATTTAAGTAAATTATAAATTTTCTTTTTATTGAAATTTGGGCTCGATTGTAACAAATCCTTAAAAAAGGTGGAGAAATTAAACGCGTCTTCTTAGGCTGTATATAAAATTCAACTGCTTTTGTTTATTCAATTTTCTTATTCTATTCATGTTTCTTTCAGCAATTCAGTTACTTTTCATGTTACAGGGAATTAATTCGACAGGATTGCCACGTACTTTGAATTACTTATTCTAAATGCAATTTTTAAGTTCATTTTCATTACAATAAATTCATACTAGATATACAAAAAAACAATAATTATTATTGAAAAAAGTTATTTAATTAAAATAAAAAAAGGTAAAAAAATAAGTATATTTAAAAAAACCATAAGTAGTGGAGAAAACCTTATTGGCCTAAAAACTCCACAGGCACAATCCAACATTCCGGCCCCATTGAAAGACCGCAGGTCTTCAAAACTCCGGTATTGGAGCAATTTTGGTTATAGGGCGTTTATAAACGCCGTTTTTTGTCATCACCTCTACCACCCTGACCTTGCCGTCCTTGCCTTTGACGGTTTCGACGACTCTCCCGGTCAGCCACTCTCGAGGCGGCAGATTGTCCTCTTGAACCACCACTATTTGGCCGATTTGTAAGTTGGGCTCTTCCTTGTGCCATTTGCCCTTGTCCTGCAACAACAGGACGTAGTCTTTGGACCAAGCTCGCCAAAACATCTGCTTGATTTCGCAGAGCATCCGCCATCACCTCAAGCACATGACCTTGTTGCTGGCGTCTTCTGCGGATTCTGGCGGCAGCGAACGCAGACCCTCTCCTATTAGAAGATGCGCTGGTGTTAAGACATCTCCGTCGTTCGGGTCTGGAGACAGCGGTGCTATTGGACGACTGTTCAGCACCGCCTCTACTTCTACGAGCATTGTTTCCATCTCTTCTTGAGTGAGCGATGCATTGCCCACGGCTCGAAGAAATAGGTGCTTCGCCTGCTTCACGGCTGCTTCCCACAGTCTTCCGAAGTGAGGAGCTGTCGGCGGTATGAAATTGAAGTCGACCTTGCACGACGCTCCGTACGATTCCACGGCTCTTCGGTCTTTCTCGAACGCTTTGTACCGCTCTGCTATTATTCGGCCGGCTCCTACGAAATTGGTGGCATTGTCGCAGTACACCTTGCTGGGAAGACCTCTCCTGGCTGCGAACCTTTTAAAAGACAAAATAAAAGCATCAGTGGACAAATCGGATACTAATTCCAAGTGGACAGCCTTTTATGTGAAACACAAAAACGGCTATATACATTTTAATTGGAGGTCTACCGCGAATTCGCAAAGAAACGTTCACAGAACCACAAAAATCTACACCGACTATCAAAAACGGTCGTAGAGATCTCACTCTGTCGGTGGACAGATTTCCCATTATTTGGGTCATTAACTTGGGTTTGTAGCGGAAGCAGTGAACACATTTCCATACTGTCTTACTACACTCTTCTCTGGCATTTAGTATCCAGATATTTTCCCGTGAAAGGGCTGCCATGGCTTTTGTTCCAGCATGGCAGTTTTTAAAGTCTAAGTTATGTAAATAGCGGGTAACAAAGACAGATTTCTTCGGCAATAAAAGTGGGAATTTCGTATTGTATGGTAATTTAGCATTAAGCAATCTCCCACCTACCCTGATTAGTGAAAAATTTCGCTTGTCCTCTGTGAAGTTGTGAATAAATGGTGTTAGTTTCTGAATATTTGACGGTAAAATTAGAGATTTCTGCAACTTGTGAATCTCAGAGAAAAATTATCTCTGTGTAACTTCCACCAGTCTGTAAAACGCCCACTTCAATTCTATAGCAGTAGGGTATTCAGACCTTGATATTTTATATCCTTTACAACCGTCAATAAATCTTAAAGCAAAGCACGTAATTCCCAAAATTTGCTCATACGACGAATGGTCGTCGATAAGCTTGGCAAAACTATTTTCCATTGTTGTCCCCGGAGATTCACCAATGTTAGTTGATTTTCCAACTGTGAAAAATGCATTGGATATTCTTATTTCCAAAGACTTTTGGTTCTGAGTCAGATCAACATGTTGATTAACTGGCCACTCTTCGATATCATCGAGTAGAAACGAAGGTCCTTTGAACAAAATTGAGTTTTTCAATTCCTCAACATCGCATCCCCTTGAAACTATGTCAGCCGGATTTTGTTTCGTTGGCACATGACGCCAAGAAGCTCGGTCTGACCATTCTTGAATTTACGCAACTCTATTCGAAACGAAAGGTGCAAGTGTTGATGGATGTGTCTTTATCCAATGTAAAATGATTTCTGAATCTGACCAGAAATATACACTCTCTATTCTAAAGCTTATCATTTTCTCAATTCGCTTCCACAATTTTGTTAACAGGTGTGCTGCACACAACTCAAGTCTTGGTAGAGATTATGTCTTAAGTGGGGCGACTTTAGATTTGGCTGTAAGTAGCCGACAAAAGACTTGATTTGAATAACTGCTCCTAATGTAAATACAACACCCATAGGCTCGTATTGAGGCGTCAGCAAATCCATGTATTTGAATATTGGCCGCTGAAGTTGTGTGGACGAATCTTGGGACTTTTATAGAATCAATTTTGGTCAAATTAGTCTTGAAATTTTCCCATGCTGTATTCAGCCTCATGGGTATTGGTTCATCCCAATCGAGTTTTTGGATCCACAGTTCCTGTAATAACATTTTTGATTTCGTGATAATTGGGCACAAAAGTCAGAGAGGATCAAACAATCGAGATTAAACAGACAAAATGTTTCTCTTGGTCGCTTTCAAACCGTGAAAATTGTCGTCCAAATGAAACTTAAACGAATCATTCTTCGAAACCCAATGTATGCCTAAAGCTTTAGATGAATCGGAATCATTATGTAATAATTTTTCAAAATGATTCGAAAAGTTGCAATCGGAGATATTTGAGAACCATTTGGTCAATCTAAAACCTGCCGAGTCGTAATATTTCGGTTATCTGGTCTCGAATAGTCAAAAGTTCTTTGATACTATCGGCACCGGTTAGCAAATCTTACTTACTTATTTATCCAATCTCGGACAACCCCGGGGGGACAGGGACCTTACAAAACGAAGATAACATATTTCGCCAACCAGTTCGATCTTTTGCTTTATTTCTCCAGTTGGCATGGCAATACCAAGTGTACGCAGGGATTCGTCAACCTGATCCCTCCAGCGGAGTCTTGGTCTTCCTATTTTTCGTCTTCCTTCGAGTTCGGTTTCGACAACCCTTCGTGCTGGTTCGTCTTCATCCATTCTACTGACATGGTCTAGCCACCGCAATCGCGTTATCTTGATCCGCTTAACTATGTCAATGTCAGGATAAATCTCATACAGCTCATGATTCATGCGTCGCCGATACTCGCCGTTGTGCACTATAGGGCCATACATTTTTCGGAGTATTTTTCTCTCGAAGACCCCTACAGACGTTTCGTCTGCTTGCGATAAGACCTAGGATTCTGCGCCATAAAGCAAGACAGGTTGAATGAGAGTCTGGTACAGCTGGACTTTTGTTACTCGAGAGAATGCTTTATCTCTAAAGTGCTTGCTTAGCCCAAAATAACATCTATTCGCAAGCACAATTCTCCGCTTGATTTCAAGGCTGACGTTGTTGTTTTTGTTCACGGCAGATCCGAGGTATATAAATTCGTCCACTACCTCGAAGTTATAACGGTTATCAACGTTCACGCTTTGGTGTAATCGCGTGGAGGCCCTGTTCGTTGAAGCCATTAATTTTGTCTTGTCCTCATTTACCGTCAGACCCACTTTTGCTGACTCCTTCTCAATTCTTGAAAAAACTGCAGTAACTTCTCTAACTGTGCGTCCAATGATATCTATATCATCAGCATACGCGAGCAGCATGTGACTTTTGCTGCTGATGATGTTGACTGCAGCTTTTCTCATAATGATCTCCATTAAGAAGTTAAAGAGATCGCACGATAGGGTGTCGCCTTGTTTCGAAAGGTTCGGTAAGATGCCTACCAACTTTCACTGCGGATTTGGTGTTCGTCAAGGTCATCCTGCAAAGGCGTATGAGTTTTGCAGGAATACCAAGTTCGGACATAAAGTTTCTCCCGTATCGGACTATCGAAGGCCGCTTTATAATCGATAAATAGATGATAGGTGTCGATTTGTTTTTCGTGTGTCTTCTCCAGGATTTGACGTAGCGTAAAAATCTCGTCAGTTGTCGATTTTCCAGGTCTAAAGCCACACTGGTATGGTTCAATCAGATCAGCGATAATTGGTTTTAGTCTTTCGCACATTATACTTGATAGAACCTTATATGCTATGGATAAAAGGCTTATTCCACGGTAGTTGGCACAGATACTCGGGTCACCTTTTTTAAATATGGGACATAGTACACTGAGACTCCAATCGCCGGGCATGCATTCATCTAACCAAATTTTGCTAATGAGCTGATGCATGCACCTTATCATCTCATCGCCGCCAGCCTTACACAACTCCGCCGGTAATCCATCGGCTCCTGCAGCTTTGTTGTTCTTAAGCCGGGCAATAGCTGTTCTGACCTCGTCTTGGTTAGGAGGGGGGCAATCGACGTCGTCGTCCATATTGTGATCGATTGTCCCATCGTCATTGGATATCTCAGGTACTAGTAGCGCGGAGAAATGCTCTCTCCATAATCCCAACATGCTCTGCACATCTGCGACGAGATTTCCGTCCTTGTCTTTACAGAAGGGGGCCCTGAACCATGTCCATTAGTTCCGTTTTTAACTTTTTTGTAGAATTTTCAGGCTTCGTTCTTCCTTCTGTATGTCTCAATTTTCTGACTCCCGCGCTTTCTCCACTGCCGTTTCTTACGCCTAAAGAGACGGTTTACCTCCTTTCTTTTCTCCCTATTCCGCTCAGTTGCAGCTCGCGTTGCAATTGACTGAAGCATTACCATATGTGCAGCGTTCTTTTCGTCATTTGCAATGCGACACTCTTCATCGTACCGCGGTTTATTGCGAAGCGGTTTTTCGAAACCAAGTACGGTTGTTGCGGCAGTTTTTATAGAGTCGGAAATGGGTTTCCACTGCGCATCAGGGTCGTCATCGGGAGGGGGTGGGTTCTGTGCCAAAAGTTGCGAGAGCTTCCTTGAGTAGGCTGTGGCTACCTCTGGTAATTCCAGCTTTCCGATGTCCAGCTTCCTCTGCGTCTGGTTTCGTACGATTTTCGCTCTACTTAATCTTGTGCGAACCTTTGCTGCGACCAGGTAGTGATCAGAATCGATGTTAGCTCCTCTGATCACTCGTATGTTCATTACACTGGATGAGTGCCTTCCATCAATTACCACGTGATCAATTTGGTTTTTAGTTCTTTGATCAGGGGATACCCAAGTAGCCTTGTGGATGTCTTTATACTGGAATCTTGTACCACTAATGACGCATGTTTTTTGACGCGGTAAAGTCAATCAGACTCATACCGTTGTCGGAACGGTCAGCAAGTAGGCTGAAATTGCCAATAGTTGGATTAAACAAATTCTCCTTTCCTACTTTGGCATTAAAATCTCCTAGTACAATCTTAATGTCATGGCCAGGGCAGCGGTCATACGTTTCCTCTAGGAGCTCATAGAATATGTCTTTGGCATCATCATCTTTCTCTTCTGTCGGGGCATGCACACAAATTAGGGAAATATAAAAATATTTCGCTTTTATGCGGATTGTGGCTATTCGTTCACTCACAGGATTGAACCTAGAGACTAGATGTCGCAGTCTTTTGCCAACTACAAATCCGCAACCAAATTCATGTTTTTTTATGGCAACTGTAGTATATATCGCAGTTTCTTTTTCTTGTGCAGCCATGTCCTGTCCATCGCATTTCCTGGATAGCGGTAATGTCAGCCTTATAACTTTCGAGGGCATCTGCCAGTTGGATACTTGCACCGGATCTATATAGAGTTCTTACATTCCAAGTGCATATCTGTAAATCGTGGTCCTTATAACGTTTGCGGGGGTCGTCAACAAATAGGGGTTGTTTATGTTTTCTTGTTCGTTTACGTATTTTCACTACCCTTATGAACGGTGTCGGGAGGCAAACCCAGTCCACCGTGCTTTTGCATTTTACCTACTGCCAGGATATTTGATGCAGCCGCCCATTATGGATCAGACGCTGACCAGGATGCGATATGTTGAACCTGGATTTTCTTCTTTTAGTTTCTATCCGCCGTTGGCCCGTATGTTTGGCTCATCCGCCTTCTAAGGACAAAAGAATATGCCCGATTGTTTGATGAGCTTCAGTGACATCAGTCACCTACTAAACCTGATTTGATGCTCATTCGTTTCGCCTTCTCACTCTAGCTAGCTAACGAAGGTTTCCGAAAAGCCATTGCCCAGGACATACTGCGTGGAAGTAGTGAGCTGCTTGGACTGCCCAATCAAGGAATCATTTCTGGCCACTCCCAAGTGAATGACAATCAGCAACTTTCCACCTCCTCCATATTTGTAGCGGATCAGAAGGGGTTTGTCTCCATAAAATTAATTGAAAATTTCTAAAATTCTGCCTAACCAAAGTTTGGCGATACATCTTCTCGATGTCAGCAGTGAGCAAAATTAATTTTTTTTAAGGTGGTCAGAGCAGGGTTCGAACTCAGGATCTCACATACAAGAGCCGCGCACACTAACCATTGCACCACCGTAGGCCTAACCATTAAAATATCGTTGAGTGAAATACGTGAAGAGGTTCAACTTGATGGGTCGAAAACTACGCGTAGTTTGGTTGTCGTGCTAAGAGGCCGCAAAACACACTGGTCTGGAATAAAGTAATGTGGGGAATTCGGTATAATGTTATCAGTGATAGACATATGACCCAAATCGAGATACTCTTTCATAAAATCCTGATACATTTCTCTCATTAATTTGTCCTTTGAGAGTTTGCGCTCGAGCGCAAAAAATCGCCTTTTAGCAGTATCAAAGGATGATCCCAAAAAATTTTGATCTGATTTGAAAGGAAGCGAGACTTCCAATCGACCTGACGGTAAACATCGTACCGAATCTTTAAACATCTCCTCGCATTTTTGCTGTTCTTCGGTGATTGTCTCAGATGATTCGTTTGAAATTTCCTCTAATTCCCAGAATTTTCGGACAATTGAGTCGACTGTCTCTTCGTCCTCGATTACATTACCAGTGTGGAAAACATTTGATCCCGAATACATTGGCTGATTCTTGTTACCACATACAATCCATCCAAGTGAAGTTTTTTGAAGAATCGGAAGACTGGGGTTCGACTGAATTTGAATTTGTCCACCACTTAGAAGTTGGAAGAAAACTCCCCCGGCGATTAACATGTCGATCTTTTGTGGTTTATTGAAACCAGGGTCTGCCAAATCAATATTCTCGGGAATATTCCAACCAGTTGTACGAATTCTCCTATCAGGTTAATATGACGTAATTGACTTCAACACCCAGTACTTTGTTGAGAATTGAGTCGCATTAACCCTCGACGTGACAGATATATCGACGTAAGATTTGGACGATGATGGCATTCCGCTAATTGTGTTAATATTCAATCTGCCTCCTTCTCGTTTTATTCGGAGTTTTTCAGCAAGATCTTCCGTAATGAAGTTTGATTGCGAGTATGAATCCACTAGAGCTCTAGCCAGGACATGTTGTCCGAAATGATTTTTCACTTTGACTACGGCTGTGGCAAGAATTACGCCGTTGAATGATTCACCGAAGTGTGAGAGCCCGATGGCTGCTCTGTAATCGAATTCACAGAAAGATTTCGACCACCACTTCCAGACTCAGAACCGAAACGGTGCAAGAGTTGATTGTGTGCTATATTTTTTTTTTTTTTTTTTTTTTGTCAAACCAACACTCAAGGGATGCCCCCTATAAATGCAGTGCATTGTGTTGGCGAAGGAAAATTGTGGTAGTAGAGGGTGGAAAGAGGGAGTAGTGTCTGTTGATATTTGCCTTGAATGTTTGTATGTCACAATTGGTGGGAAATACACTAGCCGGAAGTTTATTCCACATACGGACTGTACGGCTGAAGAACGAATTTTCTCTATAGTGTGTAGTGCGGTCAATCGGCCACTCGATAAAAAACGGATGAGAGTTCCTGGAAAGCCGCGTACTTCGGCTAAATATCCTCACGTCCGGCATAAGTTGACGCATGTCCGAGGAAAACATACCGTGAAAATATCGATAGAACAGTGACACGCAACCCACATTTCGACGATGCTCAAGGGAGGCAATAGAGTTGGATACCCTACTGTCCCCTATTACCCTATTAACACCGTCGCTCTCCTCTGGACACGGTCGAGAAGCTCCAAAGAAGTCCTAGGAGCACCTGCCCATATATGGGAGTTATACTCCATCTTTGGCCTGATGTAGGTGGTGTAGATATTGAGAAGATCAGATGGAGTGAAGTATTTCTTGCACCGCTTCAAAAAGCCTAGACACTTGAATGCATCTTTCGACACTTCAAATACATGTTTTGTCCAACGGACATCACATTGTATTTTCATGCCTAGAACATTAAGAGCGTCTGATTCATCAATATCCACACCGTCCATAGACAATGACGACACACCTGGGTCAGCAATACGTTTATGCGACAACAAACAACACTGGGTCTTACTCGCATTAAAATCTACTCTATTCCTTCGACCCCATTCAACAATGGACACTGGATCGCGGTCGAGTGTTTCATTCATTGTCCGGCGTTTCACTTCAATCTCTTGAAGACTTGGCCTACGATCGGATGAATAAAAATGGCAGAGATTACTGTCATCGGCAAAAGAGTAGATTGGATTCACAGTCTGACCCAGGAGATCTCTGACCCAGGAGATCGTCAATGAAAATAAGAAAAAGAGAAGGAGAAAGAACAGAGCCCTGTGGTACACCTGCAGTCAATTTATGCTCGTCGGATGAAACCCCATCTACAACAACTCGTATAGTGCGATCTCTGAGAAAACTCGATATAAATCGAGTGAAGTTATCACCGGCACCAAAAGCAGCGAGCTTTGACAAGAGTGCATCGTGCCATACTCTGTCAAAGGCCTTGGAAATATCAAGAGCCACTACCTTACTCTCACCAAGCCGGTGGATGGATCGACTCCACTGTTCCGAAAGGAACGCCATCAGGTCTCCAGTAGATCTCATTCTACGGAAGCCATACCGCCGATCATTAAGAAGGTCATTGGACTCAAGATACTTCACTAGATGGTGGTTAACCATACTCTCCATAACTTTCGAGAGCGCAGAACAAATTGCAATTGGGCGGTAATTTGCAGGGTTACTTGCATCACCTTGGACATTAGCAATCTTCCAACGCGCCGGGAAGACTCCGGCACGGTATGCAAGGTTGAAAAGATTGCGCAGTGGGCACGCCAGTGTCGAAGAGCACCTACTCAAGACCAGTGCAGATATGCCATCCGGGCCCGGGGATTTACCTACGACGAGATTCGCAAGAACCTTTTTAACTCCTCGCGTTCGAAAAAATATCTTGGGCATGGAACAAGATACGTAATTGATCACGGGGAGTGGTTGATTGCTATCCGGCAAGGAAGAGTTCCTTGCAAACATTTCAGCCAAGAGGTTAGCTTTATCAACCGGTTCAGTGAATGTTATGTCATCTTTAAGAAGAGTTGGGATAGAGGAAGAACTATCCTTTATTCTTCTTGCAAATGACCAAAAGTTCTTACTTCCACTAGGGAAAGAAAGAACTTTAGTACGAATACGCTGTTCGTGAAGAAACTTTTCGCGTCGAAGTACTTTCGCACACTTGGATCTTGCCTGTTTGCGTAGCAGTTCAGTATCAACGTTTTTATTAGAACGCCAGTCTCTGAACGCGTCCTCTTTGGATCTGACAGCATTCTTGCATGTCTGGTTACACCAACTTTTTTCCGATGGTTTAACCGAAATAATTTTCGTCGGAATGAATGAATTCATACCAATCAAAATTATCTTCTCGATCATTTCAGCAGCAGCATCTATGTCATTGTCCAGAAAACAAAGCTTCCAGTTAAAATGCTGATAAAAATTGTTGAGCTCAGCCCAACGTGCCTCTTCGTAGATAAAAATTGTTCGCTTCGGGACTGTGTTTGAAGCGAGACGAAGAGCTGAATACGAAAAGGACGCTGAAATGATACAGTGATCCGAATTACCCAGAGGTGCAAGCGTGTTAACTTCGTACTTTTCAGGGTGCGAAGTTAAGAAGAGGTCAAGTAAATTTTGGTTGTGCCTTGAACACACGGAATGTGCGTCGGTTCATTCACCAATTGCGTTAAGTTATTATGAGCGGCGAAGAGCTCAGCGTATTGGCCCTCCGTAGTTGTATGGCTCGAATGCATTAACCAGGAGGAATTATGGACATTGAAATCACCAGCAACAACGATTTCACTGTCTGGATAATTCCCCAATATCTCAGAAATGGAATCGGAAAGGGTGTCAAAGCCATTAAAGGATGCCTCCCTTCCCGCATTAGGACTTCTATAAAGAAATCCGAAATGTAGGACATGTGTTCCAATCTTGAATTTTACCCAAAGAGAGTTAAATTCTGGATCTTGTGAGTCGAAATGTCGCTGACTCTGAAACACTATGCCATTTTTTACATAAACCACAAGGCCTCTGTGGGAAATAAAAAGAGATAGAGTGTGGTACCCAGGAACGTGAAAATCCTGTGGATCAAAATCCTCGCGCACCTGGGTTTCACATAGAGCAAGAACATCAGGCCGATGAATATTAATATGAGAGTACACACCGAAAAAATTCGTTCTCAACCCTCGTATGTTACCATAATGTATAA
This sequence comes from Phaonia tiefii, assembly GCA_963931995.1. Taxonomy (NCBI): domain Eukaryota; kingdom Metazoa; phylum Arthropoda; class Insecta; order Diptera; family Muscidae; genus Phaonia; species Phaonia tiefii. The sequence continues at coordinate 95,709,785 of OZ008371.1, read as the reverse complement.
CAAAATTACACACCATTGCGACATACAAACACACAGAACAAATTCAGAGCAGTAAACACAACAGTGAGTCCCCCGCCTTCCCGCTGATATCCACACAATGCTTACTTAGTGTTATGCCTTAAGCACTGAGCAGCAACGAGAAGACGAAGAAAACACAGTCTATGCTGTACTGTATAGGAGAGGGAGCGGGGGACAACAAATTATTATCGTTTAGGTATTTTTCAATTTTATTGTCTCGATTTTGTAAAGTTATTTAGTTTGGTTTGTTGACGGTTATTTATTAAATTTTATTTATTTATTTTTCTTATTTAGTTTAACATATATAATATTGCAAATTCTGCACTTTGAAGCATTACATCTCGCTACAGTGTGTCCTTTTTTCAGACAATTTATACACGCCGGCACTCCTTTGATAAAATCAAACCTTCGAATAACTGGCTCAGCTGCAAACGAAGGGCAATTGTAAATCTTATGCTCGGTTGATTTACAGAATAGACATTTCTCAGCAGATTATTTTGATTGCACACAAGCAAGTGATGTCTTTGAATTCTTCTTATGGCCGAAATCGGCCTTATTTTTAGATGGCTTTAGACTAGAAAGTGAAGATTCATCGGCGGAAATATGCTGATATCTTCTGTTCAACATGGCCTCGCATTCAGACCAAAGTGGCAGCTTTTTAAATTCAAGCTGTTCTTCCCACTTGGTTTTTGTGACTGAATCAACCTTTGACATCACTAAGTGAATTAAAATGGCGTTTGATGTTTTTATCATCGCCAATCGACAATAATGATTCGTAAAAAGCGGAAACAGTGTCGATCATATTTCTCAAAGCAGACGCCGAAGGTTTAGTAATTTCCGGAAGATTAAAAAGTTTTCAAAAAGATCAAACAATCATTATCATAAACCTTTTTCAAACTGGCTAAAGCTTTGGGATAATTTTCCTCGGAAATCTGGAAAGCCTTGACTGTACCCAAAGCTTCATAGGATAAACATGATACTAAATGATTAAGTCAAAATAGGATCATTGTGAACTAAATTTTCAAACAGGCTCATAAAGTTTTTAAATTCGGAATATTTTCCGCTGAATTTAGGGAGCCGCATATTCGGAAGCCTTGAATGATGGGGTTGCATAAAAAATGCTTCTGGTAAACTTGTCCTTCTATTCTTGGCCTGAAGACTCAATAGTAGAGACTTCGTGGTTACACACAAATCTTCAAGATTCGATCGATCGTTGTTTGTAGGATCCAGAATATCCAACTCCGACTGTTGCTCTATTGCTTGGGCGATATGAGATTTAAGAATCTCCAATCGACAATCGATCTCGAATGGATTGAATGAAATTGTCTTTTCAATAATAGACTTTTTAATTCAAGCAATATTTTCAATCACTTTGGCTTGTCTCTGAATCAATTTTGGCAATTCGCCTGATTCAGGACCACTTTGGTGTCATGAAGAAATTATAAATAAATTCTCAGAAACGCATTAACTTTTCAAAATTTATAATTGCAACTATTTTCAAATGAGAAATGCAATAATTGTACAGATGCAGTTGTCATATTGAAGTTAATTGCTATTATTTCGAATTTGAATTTTCAACCGTTGTTGCATGGATTGAGCGGCATGCTTGGTATGCCATGCGTTTAAGCCGGGCTGGTAACTCGCCGGACGGGGGGGGGGATCTTTCCGCTTAATCGTCCCGTAAACAATTAGCCTCATAACACTAAAATTACATACCAAGTCGTGATACCAATACTGGTCGAAAGACATAAAAAAAAGAAACGGAGCCCGAATTATATTTTCAATAGCAAACCAAAACGAAAAAGGCACAATTATGAATCAAAACGAGGGACATTCGTGATCGGGCTGGAGAAAAATATTGTCGACAGGAAATATTTTATCTGGCCTGAGATGTACTGACAGATGTTATGGTCAGTTTTTACCCACCCGCTTGAAACTTCCTGTTGTTTCACCATGACGCTGTTTCTCTTCTCAGCGTCCCAAAAGAGAACGTTGCCCCAGGAAACTTACCCTTGACTTACCCCTACACCACTATGATTGTCTACACAACCATATTCATTACGCGCAAAACCGATTACAATTGTTATAAAATTTTATTTCGGCCTATCAATGAGGCTCTTAGAATACCGTATGTGGTTCACTTAATTTACCAATAATTTCATGCTTAATGAATAAGAAAATAACAATTTACATTAGGGTGCCACATGGGCGAAGCGCTACGTTATTTCAAGCAAAACTAGATTCAGGCCTCTTATGGAGTACCTGATAACAAATCCACTCAATGGATATAATCTTAACTTTAATATGCCTTTGAAACAGTAGGCAGGAAAATCTACAGGTGAAAAAGTTTAAGCCACGACTTATACTTTTGGCATGGCAAAACGATTTGTAAGATCAAAAAAAAACAATCAATAGCAGTGTTCACGTTATAGAACCCCGAGTTTAAGTACTTGGCCACCTAACGGGCACTTTTAAACCGGGTAACCCTACTAACCAAATGCTACAAAAGCGGCTCGTGACGGGTTAAAGGTAACGAACCGTATTTGGTCACAAAGATTTATGTCGATAAACCATAGATAAATACTGGTTATAATTCCATAGCAGTATAAATAAGCTATAAATAAGCTGCTCTATCGACGCCGGGAAATACCGAATTGACAAACGGCTGGCCGCGTATCCTGGGGTCTTTGACTTGGCTGCGCTCTCTCTCTGACGTGATTTAGCGGTCTCCTGCTCTCGGGTCAGATCTTCGTTCCGACGACGTAGCTCCCGCACTTCCAGGTCCAGGTGGTTTGTCATCCTCGCTTGCAGGGCGCGGTTTTCGGCTTGTGTAACCTCCCATTGCCTCTGCATCTGCGCCACATCACGCATTAAGGTTTCGACTTGGCGGCTGTGTCGAACCTGGGATGCATCCATTTCTGCGCGCAAGGTCTGGTAGTCCTGGTGTGGTTGGTTACGCAGTCGGCTATTCTCCAGCCGAAGGTGCCTTATTTCCTCCTGGGCCGCTTCCTCCTCGCCTGCGAGAGTCCTGAGATGGTTTCGATGCTGTTGGGTTTTGTTGTTCGTTAATGCTGAGCAAGTCAGCCACTTGAGCCTCTGCACCCTCATATCTCTCTTAGGCGGCGCGGAGTTCCCGACGGAGCGTGTTAATCTGCTCCTGGCCTTCGACTGGCTCTTCTACTACGAACCGTAAATAGAGGGGATGCGCCGTAAAATTCGGCCGCCGACAAACGGGGCAATCGGGCCGCTCCTGCTCAGCCCAAGTACGGTGACATCTTATGTGGAACACGTGTCCACATTCCGACGAACAGATCCCGCCATCCGCCTCCGTCATCGTCCCTAAGCACACGTTGCATTCGACGCTGCTGGCCATCGCCGAGGAATCTACCTGCTCAAGGGATATATCTACTCGGGGGGTCTTGCTTAATGCTAACTGTAACGACAACAAAAGAAAAACTCTCTTCCATAAAAAGAACAATGTCACCTGGGAACTATATATCTGTCCGGGTCCTACTTATAGATATCTAACCTTTTCGCAAGCTGTTGACTAGTAGTTCATTGGTTTATTATTATTCATTCAGATCGCATAGACGTATTGCACGCTTGCTCGCTCCATTCAGACTCTACCTCAAAACCTCTTCATCGCTCAGGGATGGTGAGGTTAGCCTATCGGCTTAATTCCGAAGTTTGTTACAAAGTCGGTAAATTCTCGACTGACAAATTGCCTGCCGTTGTCCGAGACTATGGTCTCCGGCACGCCAAACTTGTGACAGATTTCACTCACAAGAAAACGAATTACACTCTTGCTGCTAGCTTTCGGCATGGCCTTCAATAATACGAACTTCGTCAAGTGATCGAGAACAATGAAAATATAACTATTTCCATTTGTGGAACGTGGATACGGGCCCAAGAAGTCCACAAAGATCCTTTGGAAAGGCCTCTGACTGATTATTTCTTTGCCCATCTGTGGTCGTAACGTTACGTTAGCCGCTTTGGCTTCTCGACACACTTGGCAAGCATCTACAAAACTTTTTATCTGAGCGTCCATGCAAGGCCAGTAAAAATACTCCTTGATCCGCTTTATAGTTTTGTAGAAGCCTCCATGGGCCACATGAGGGGGGTCATGCGACTTCTTGATGATGCCTTGCGTCAATTCATTTGGCACCCACATCTTCCACGCGAAATCCTCATGGAGAGGTATTCCATCGTATGGCATAGTTCTCTTGTATACCACTCCATCGATCACTCGCAAATCTGGTAGCCTATCCGCATTTTCCTTCACGATCTCAATCAGGTATTTCGTAATCGGAACTCTGAAAAGCCTTACCGTCTAGATCGCTTAGCCTTAGCACCTCCAAGGCTATTTCCTCCATCTCGTATCTAGACAGAGTATCCGGTACGACGTTGAGCTTACCTTTGCGGTGTTCAATTACGAAGTCAAACGACTTTAGGTGTAGGCTCCATCGAGCAAACCGCCCACTGAGATCACGGTGAGACATCAGCCACTTAAGGTTGCTGTGGTCCGTGATCACAGTGAAGGCCATCAACTCGATGAAGGGCCTAAACTTCTTTATTGCTAGAACCACCGCTAGGCATTCTCGCTCAGTGACCGTATAGTTCCGCTGGGCGGACGTAAGTTTGTGCGAAAAATAGGCTATCGGGTGTTCCTCATTATTGTCATCCCGTTGGAAGAGTACTGCGCCAACTCCTAAGTCTGAGGCGTCACATTGTACAAAGAACCGTCTTGAAAAGTCTGGGGTACTAACACGGGACTAGTCACCAAAGCGTCTTTCAATTGGTCAAAAGCGTTCTTGGCCTTCTCTGGGAGTTCAAACGATTTACCCTTTTTCAGAGTATCAGAAATTGGGGCCGCTATGGTGGCGTAATCGGATATAAATTTCCGATACTAACCAGTGGCTCCTAAGAAGCTCCTCACCTGTTTAAGGGTTCTTGGATACTTATAATTCACAATGGATTCCACTTTCGCTGGATCGGGTTTAACTTGGCCGCCTCCGACAAGGTAGCCTAGATAACGCAATTCTTTGAAGCAGAACTTAGATTTTTCCACATTAATCGTGAGACCTGCATCTTAAAGGCAACGTGCGACTTGTCACAACAGGTCCATATGGGTCTGAAAGTCTGGTGATACCACCAGAAGATCATCCAGGTAGACGAAGACGCGATCACGGAGAGCGGAAGGTATCACCCTATCCATTAAACGGCAAAGCCTTGCATAACCCAAAAGGCATTACCTTAAAATGGTAGAGTGGCCTTCCGGGTACCGTAAAAGCGGTCTTCTCCCGACTGGATGGATCTAATGGTATCTGCCAGAAAACATCTTTCAGATCCACACTTGAAATGTAGTAGGTGTCCCCAAGTCTGCTGAGCAAACCCTCTATATGGGGAAGTGGATAGGCATCCTTGACCGTCAAAGCATTGAGCTTGCGGGCGTCCAAGCACAACCTATTCTTGGGCCCCTTGCGGACCAAAGTCACAGGGTGGCTCCACGGACTCTCGCTGGGCTCAATGACTCCTAGGTCAAGCATCCTATCCACCTCTGCGTACAGAAGTGTTTGCACCGCTGGCGAAATAGGGTAATAGCGGTCCTTAACTGAGACTGCGTCTCCTGTATCAATTAAATGCGTCTAATTGCGTCTTGCCGAGGCGTTTCCTTGTATAACAAGGGAACAATTGAACCACGGCTTCCAAAACTTCGCTCTGTTGTTGCGACATAGTATGGGTTTTGACCTCCTCAGGGGCTTGGACTTCCCCACATAGGTCTACCCCTTGAGTGGTAAGACTCTCTATATTCGCAAACAACTTAAAACTCCTCATAAAGTTCACACCCAAATAGAGCGCACGTTCAAGAGTCGGAACTAGATAGATGCCAATTTCCTCCGACTTCTTACCGAATTCAATTTTCACTCGAACTTTACCTAGAATTCGGTGGGCACTTCCATCAGCCGTCTTAACCGACGAGCCGAACCGGAATATCCGTAACCCAGCTCGTTCGATCAGCTCCTCGTATCCCTTGCCTAAGCAAGTTACAGATGCTCCGCTGTTTACGAGTCCTTCGACTTCAATGCCTCCGATATTCACTTTGGTATAGAATCGATTATCGTCTCCTTCGAACAGAGTAGCAGCGGCGATCTCTCGCCGGATCTGCAGTCGTTTCATATACCGCACTCGTGTTCGTTCTATCCGATCAGATACCCCAAAAATTCTAGCGCGAGCTTCACGATATTCTGCCATTCGCTGATGCAGCGGCTTAAGCTGCCTCCGAACGGGCAGTGAAGGAGTTTCTTCCACTCGGCTGGTGTTCATCAGAATGGTAACGGTGGTATCATCATCGGGTAATTGTATCGCAGAAGTGGTATCAGCTACTGTCATGTTAGAGTCTGTGTTAGCAACATCAGGTTGGTCAGGGTCTCTGTTGGTAGAATCAATGTTGTCACGAGCTGGGTTGGTAACATCCGCGTTGTTAATGCCTGGGTTGGTAATTTCTGGGTTTAAACATAAAATGAAATGAAGTGAAGGTGGTTCGCGTAAATAAATAATTGCGAGCAGAACAAACTTAAATTATCCGGGCTTTAACGTATGTACGTGTGGATGTGTGTATGTGCTTTTTCTTTTTCTAACACTCGCGTTTTCACATCAAGGCGTTTGTTCACTTTTGCTTTTTGATATTTATGTATGTATATACTTTATGTATATGAAAATAATTATGAAATAAGCGTAATTAATATTTTTGTTTATTTGCTCAATTGCAACACTGAAAAAATTTCTGAATAACTTACAGAAATCTCTAAAATTCAATTAATTTATAGATTTTAGGTTTAATAAACCAATGTTACTTTACGCTTTTACCTCGGTGTCTGTGACTCCAGAATCGCTACTTCCCTGGTTATGGTTGCAGTTACAACAACGACTAGACATCACAGGCAGCAACGTTAAGAATGCAAAAGCTTTTTGTTTTATTTAATTTTATTTCGATAATGTTCAATTGTTGCAATACGTTCACTGGTTCGCGAATTTATTTTACTTTTTAAATTAAATTGCAACAAATCGCGGGTTTAACACCTTTTTGTGTTTTATTTTGAATTAATTTATCAAATTGGAATTGTTTACAATCAAGTCCCTGCTCGGGCGCCAAAATGTTATGCCTTATTATTTTATAAGGCTCGAAAATTAAAATGAATTATACATTTTCTTTTTATTGAAATTTGGGCTCGGTTGTAACAAATCCTTAAAAAAGATGGAGAAATTAAACGCGTCTTCTTAGGTTGTATACAAAATTCAACTGCTTTTGTTTCTTCAATTTTCTTATTCTATTCATGTTTCTTTCAGCAATTCAGTTACTTTTCATGTTACAGGGAATTAATTCGACAGGATTGCCACGTACTTTGAATTACTTATTCTAAATGCAATTTTTAAGTTCATTTTCATTACAATAAATTCATACTAGATATACAAAAAAACAATAATTATTATTGAAAAAAGTTAAAAAGATAAGTATATTTAAAAAAACCATAAGTAGTGGAGAAAACCTTATTGGCCTAAAAACTCCACAGGCACAATCCAACAGGATCAAAGGATATTTAATATTAAAGTAATTCAGAAATAGGATAAAAGAGTAGCATACATATAAGTACGGTGAGAGATTATGTCGGTCTTGCTGCTATTTAGTGGAAAATTGTTGATTGTTACATGTACAGATTAACATTCACATCACACTCATATTTTAATACCATACCAACAGAGGATTAAAGGTCGTTCGGTGGCTGCGGTATTTAGCCGCTGTCGACGTCTACTCTCGCGCTCAAAGTAGTGACCGTCATTACTCAGTACTTGTATATATACATACATATTCTTACTTGGTGCCATTTAACCCTTTCGGGTGCGGGTTTGGCACTTCCTACTTAGCAAGGGCTTCCTGTATTATGGAACGCTTGGGCAATATTTTAAAGATGGAGGGTCACCCCATTGAGGCTCGCATTTCTGGTGTCGACAAGTCGGTGTCGTTTATCTCGCGGAAGACATGTTCCATTCGAATCGGTTCACTTTTGGACGCTGCGGTGTGCATGGAGACATGCGCCTATGTTCTGGCGCATATTTCTAGGAATCTTTCATCCTTAAAGACTCCCAATGGGTTTACCACCCGTCTTCCTGACATACGTTTTGCGGACGCCAACTGCTTTGATAGTCGTTCCGTTGATTTTCTGTTAGGGGCAGACGTCTATCCACATCATCGCGGAGGGAATTCGATGAGAGGTTTTGGGTTCGCTGGTGGCGCAGAACACGGTATTCGGCTGGATATTGACGGGGCCAGTGGACACCAGTATCGGCAAACCTACACCAATCCAGGCCTTTACGTCCATGGTCGAATTTACTGATGAGGATAGTCTAAATCGAAACTTCCTTCGTTTTTGGGAGTTATAAGAGATCCCTAGGAGGAAGAGTCTTTCACAGGCCGATAAATTCTGTGAGGAAAATTTCAAAGCGACTACTAGCCGTAACTCGAATGGGAGGTATGTAGTGACGCTCCGATTCAAACCTGAGTTTCCTCTAACTGCAATTGGGAGACTTAAGGGCTGCGGCCAAGAGTAAATTTTTGAGGAACGAGCGGTCACTTGCTCGGAGACCTGATATTAAGGCAGTTTACGATAAAGTTGTTGGGGAATGCATCACAGAGCGACTCATCTCGACCGATGGCCAGATATGCTATTTGCCCCATTATCCAGTGATCAACCCCCACAAACAGACTACCAAGTTACGAGTGGTCCTTTATAGGGACTCCCTCTAAACTCTTTGTGGATTACGAGTAGCTAACGGTCACATTTGTCATATTACAACACTAGGCGGCAACGTGGGTATGACACCTCTAGATTCACGCAATGAATCTTCGGTTCCACGTTGGATGCCGTTGTGTCATATTGGCCAAGTTGCTATTTCCGAAAATGTCGAAACACGAGTTTGGAAACTGATCGAGCGGGATGCTCGGTATGCCTTGCGTTTGCTGGGCTTGAAGCTCGTCGGACGGGGGGGATCTTTCCACTGACCATACTTAACAACAACTTGCCTTTGATCACTGTTTTACATACCGAGGCTGAATTTCTCATAGAAAAAATTGAGACATAAAAAATAAATAAAAGGAGTCCGAACAGTAGACACGGATACTGAAAAACAAACAAAAGGAACACCCGATTATTCCTGACACCGAGAAGTTTTATTTCGAAAAAGAGAAAACGTTTTCGTCGCAATGTTATTTCAACACACCGATGGTGACTGACGGATGACATTGCCAGTCTGGCCCTCCCTCATGAGGCCCCTGCTGCTTCACCATGACTGTTTAATTTTCAGAGTCCCAAATTTCCAAAGTTGCTAAATCGACTTACCTCACATACTTTCCCTTACCACATTGGCGGTCTAGCCAGCCATATTTAAATACATTGTTTTCGCAAACGTTATAAATGATTGTTTTATTTAGCCCGTTTATAGAGCAGAATTCATAATGCCTCTGTCGGCTATTAATCCAAAATTTAACAACTTAATATCTCCAAAAGGGAACAATTTTACAATGCCACATGGGCGAAGTGCGATTTCTTAACAAATATTGCACTGTTCATGTGCTACACCAGATAGTGGTGACTTAATTTTATTCTTATTCATAAACATTAATTCTAGATTCTTAATTTAAAATTTCAACAAAGCTTAACATGCGTGAATTCAGTCTACTACTCTCTGCGAGTGTAGTGACAAAACCAATAAAATCTTTAGGGGGATAGGGAACTACTCCCATGAAAAGTGACCTATCAACCTAAACCGATAAGAAATCCGATTCCGACGGACTTATTTCGTGTATCGACCGTAATGCATATCCGACGCAATTAACGCGAATGAATTTACAACAGGCTTCGTGCGCCTTTATGACCTTTAACCGAAGGTCGTTTAATTAAAACTATTTCGCGGCGAAATATTTATAGGTTAGTAATTCTCAGAGGCAGTTCGCATGAGATCTAAAATACAAGTGTTAAAGATTTAGAATTTCATATAATCATGTAAACTGTCCAAGTCATTTAGAATTATAGGTTATTCGGATCTGCCCATTATGACAGCCGTTCGCGCACTTTTCGATCGGGTTTCCTATCCCACCTAAATTAGTTTACGTTATTCTTTTACTATTTCAGAGCTATATTTTCAAAATTAAATTTCTTTTCACTCTGATTTCATTATCGTTTCGTTTTTCCAAGTTCTTTACTGTTCTTATGTGGTATTTCTTTTTTCTTTTCTTTTCAAATTTTCATTACATTTTTCATAACAAGTAAATTCAGGATTAATTTAAATTGCACTGGATTATTTCCTAACTTCTCATTCTCATCTTAGTGTCTGTCTGAAAACTTTTGTCTCTGCCTGTAAAACACAACTTATGTGCTTATGCCGTCTAACTAGATGATGTCCAGCTTACGGATCTTAGAATCGCCAATTGGCCCACTAATGGAACAGGCTCACTAGAACATACTATAGGTACTCAGACACTTAATTATACACTTCGATGAACATGCTCAATTTGAAAACACTTTATTTATCTACTTTATTGTCTATTTACAATGCTCGATTTCACTTGGTTTTAGGCGAGATTATCTCGTTCTTTCAAAAAAATTTGTATTTAGAAGGCTCTTATGATTACTTAAAGATGATTTTAGCTGGATTTCAAATTGGCCTTAAATTATTAATTGGCTTTACATCGGCCCGAACAGATTTGCCTTTAACATACGTTAACACTGTTTCTAAGCCGATTCGAGGATGAATTAAATTGATTAGAATAAGAATATGAATGTGGCCGTCGGTGGTGCAATGGTTAGTGTGCGCGGCTCTTGTATATGAGATCCTGGGTTCGAACCCTGCTCTGACCACCTTCGAATTTCTTTCGGCGGCGGCCAAGCTTCTCAAAATACCGTTCGGAATCGGTGTAAAACTGTAGGTCCCAATCAGTGAGTGAAAACTGGAAAGCGCACAGCTCAGTGATTGTGAGAAGTTCTCCCCGGTCCCTTCATGGGATGTAATGGGAAACCATTTATTTATTTTATTTAGAATATGAATTTAGTCGGACTTTATTTATATTTTTGTTTAACGCATCAGTTATGCTCTTAGTTTTTGTTTAATTTATAGACTCATGACACTGGTTTTAATCTCCTTACTGTCTGTCCACGGTTCTCGTACGTCAAATAAAAATTGGACCGGGACTTACCTTACACCTCCCGCTTGTGGGGGTCTATGAGTTGGGTTTAGAGCTTACAGATGGGTTATAGATGTTTACCAATTGATGAGTATTAAAGATGATTGATGGTTGGTTAGAGCTGCAGGTGAGTGTAGGTGGATTATGGGTGCTTAGTCGTGCAGGTGGGGATGCTAAAGATGAAAATCTGGACTGTTGATGCTGTTAATGTGGGCTATTGCGGTTGATGTTAAAAGCTTAAGCTGTGGGTTTTCGGCGATATTGAAGGCTGTGCCGACAAAATAGTGGGAGCGACTGACGAACACTTAATTCGTTTGGCAAAAATGTAAAATTTCACGCCTTTAGATAGGCACTAACAATCAAAAAGAACGCTTCCGCGTCTTCCCGGGACTCAAAAAGGTCCACGAGTCGACAGCAGGTGGTCTAAGCCAACCCTCGGCTTTGCGCTCTTTTCTCTTTACCTACCGGCCAACGATTAGGCCACCGGTTTAGGCGGAGGAACCGACTGTGCGAGCCACAAGGATGCCGTTGGACTCCTTTCTGCCGATCCGTTGACTTTTTGGGGTCCCGAACTTGATGCTGCCTCCGGGCGGCTTTGCCACTAAATTGCCGGTATTCCTGTTGACGAAACTTCTCTGGCTGGGGTGAAAAATACGACTTTAGCACTTCTCCGGCCAGAAGTGAGGTTATACTTACCCAAAAATAATTCTCAAATTGAACTTAATTTCAACGGAGAACGTCTTACACGGCTGTTGAGCTGTCTAACATTGACCGTTGGTGTTCCCGCTGACGTGGCTGCTGTGTTGTAGGTGTAACCAAACACTTTAGTGATCCTCCGGCCAAAAGTGAGGTTAAACTCACCGAAATGATTTTTTCCTTGAGGGTCAATTCCGAATGGGATGCTTGCATACAATTAATTGTGTCGCTGGCTTCCAAAAATTGAATAAATCCGCCAACTTATTCCGTTTAATATCATAAAAAACTTCAATCACGATTTTCACTTATGTTGGTTATGTTATTATGTTGTTACTTGAATTTCTTCGAATTTCACAAGATCGCAGGTTTGTTTGTTAAGTGAGAGGACAATGGCGGTTCGAAAAATGACGCAGCCAAATATTCTTGTCACACACACGCACACATAGATTTGCTTGGCTACAAATCTCGAATGTTCTCTGTCGTATGGAAATATGCTGTTACGCATGTAACTATTAGGGTTTGTTTACCACTACCACCAACCCTGTGTTGACGTTTACGATGATGCATTATAGCAGATGGTGCATATGGGTTGTTATTGTGTTCAACATACGAGGTGGTACCATATGTTACTAATTCCATTGCCGGCGTTACGGCGCCGCCACACATTCGGAGTTAACTGCGCTCCTTATCTCGCCATCCGAGTCCTTCTGCAACTCGCTGAGGACAACGAAGCAGAATTCCCTCTAGCAACGCACATTCTGCGAAGGTGCATGTATGTCGATGATGTGCTGGCGGGTACTCACGATTTAGACTCTGCGCTGAAGGCAAGATATCAGCTTATCAACGTTTTGTTGTCGGCTGGATATGATCTTCGCAAATGGACGGCCAACCACAAGTCCATACTGGCGCGTTTCCCAGCGGACCATTTAGTCAACGCTCAACTACTATCCTTCGTTGAGAACAGCAACTCAAAACCTTTGGGAATACTGTGGAATGCTCAGTTGGACATCTTTTATTTTAGCGTGGAATCCATCACTGACTCTTCGGGTCATACTAACGCCTAATTTTTTAGTGGAAAATCATCTTTGATCAACGATCAAACATAATTTAATCTCAGAATTCACTTTTTAGGTTAATAGTTAATTGCTGTTTAAACAGCCAAAGTCCGGCATTTAAACCATGATGAAGTGACCATATGATGTTGACAGAAGACAACAAGAAGAACTAGCACAAAGCTTCTTTAATTGTTAATGTGAACAATTATAATCACCTTCCTAGTTGAAATAACAATAAAAACGTATCATTTAACGCGTAGTTCAGTTAGAACTTTATTTCTGCTCATATATTCTCTATTTTCATCAAATATTTTGTATTTTATCACTTCACTTCACAAAAATCTCTGCCCCTCCCGGAAGCGGAGGGATGATCTACGACTGGCCACTAGATTGGTTAGTCAACTGTCTGCACGGCCAGTCGCCGCACTCACTCCTGCACAGGTAAACACCTTGGAGTGGGTTAAGAGCGTCTTGTGAGGGGTCCAAGTCTGTAGGGACAAATCTTCCACTGGCTGTTACTAAAATACAGCGTTCAGTGGAGGAGGATACTAAACCTGGTCCCTCATCTAAGAGGCATAAAAGCCACCCAGTGATCGGCAGGTCCTTCAGTGATGTCGCGAAGGACAACCTAATCGTTGGCGTCTTGGATGAAGGACGTATCCCCAAGGATAAATGGCGCCTCGTAGAAGGAACCCTTCTTACGGTGTTCATTGACATCGTAAACAACAACTGTGATCCTGTGCCAATCTCCCAAGACCGGGGATGGTTCCAGGGAAGTATTAAACTTATCGGCTACTCTGATGAAAGAGCAGCGCGATTGGCCGGGGGTCAAACTCAGAGCCTTGGATAGGAAGGATATACCTTCTAGACCAAGGGCTACCGTCAAACTCACCTACTGACCCACTGGAGATCCTACAGATCATCAGCCACTGCAATCCCTCCATTCCTGCAAAGGATCAAGGTTGATGATCCTGTAGGAACCTCCCGGCAGATAGTTTTGGTCCTGAACTAGGATTCTTTAAAACCCCTAGAGGAGTCCAAGGCCAAATTCGGTTTGGGTTCATGAGTGTACCCCTCAGGGTATGCAAAGTGAAATACGCTGAGTGGCAAACTGGCCGAGTCGAAGGCGGTAGTCATAGCTGTAAATGCTGGAAAGCAGCCTGAAACGGCGGTAGATGCTGAAGAAGCACTACTGTATGACGACAGTGGCAGCATCATCGACCTGTGGGGCCGCTCTGCCTGGCTCCGAGCGTGATCACGAGACAACCGTGATCGAGGTACCCGGAGTTGAGGATCCTCTAGACGATGAAAGTCCTCCAGATAAATCTTCATCGCAGTAAGGCAGCATCTGTCAACCTTATTCTCCATCTTGCGAAGAGTGGAGCCGATGTGGCCCTGATACAAGAACCACGGACGGGCAATGACCGAATATATGGTATCAGGTGCAATGGATACGGGACCATCGTCCTATCAACCCCAGGTAGGCCAAGATCTTGCATACTCATTAAAAACAAATTTAATGCTCTTTTATTAAAGAATTTTAGTGATAGGGATGCATCCGCCATCAGCCTCGCTGGAAAACGGCTAGCGGGACATCTGGCTAGTTTCATCGTACATGGCGCACGACCATACTAAATCACCCCCTTCGAAGTGCGTCAGGGATATTGTATGGGAGGCTAAAAGGTGAGTCTCTTTTTAATTTCATTATAAGCGAAACCTTGACTATATGTAATAGGGGCGAGGAACCGACCTTCATAGCTTCAGTTAGGAGAGAAGTACTAGACCTAACTTTACTACTTGGCTACGACTATGTAACTGTATCCGATTGGAGCGTACTTTCTGATCACTCATTTCAAACCTCTGAAAGAGGAAGTTTTTAAAAATTATAGAAAAACGGACTGGAACGCCTATCGTGGGCGCCTAAGGAAACTCTTAGGTAACCATCCGAATATTCCGACTAATGTGCCAGAGCTGGAAGAACTAGTTGACAAATTTACTGATGCGTGCAGGAACACGCTCAATGAATCCTGTAAGACCAGTGGTTATAATGCTGCCACGGGTAACAAAAAACCTCATTGGTGGAACGCTGAGCTTCAGGATCTAAGATCGTCCATTAGGCGGCTTTTTAACAAGGCCAAAAAGAGCGGCGGCCAAAGCGATTGGGATGTTTACAATATTAGTCTTAATCTATATGAAGGTGAAATCAAGAAGGCCAAACGGAAATCCTGGCGAAACTTCTGTGAATCCATTGAGGGAACCAACCAGACTGCACGCTTAAGATGCGTGCTCGCTAAAAACTCACCGTGTGCGGGGTTCTTAATGAAAGACGATGGAACGTGGACGTATTCGTCTGAAGTCTCTTGGGATTCTTCTGGATACTCACTTTCCCAACGATGACAGGAATGTTGGTCATCAGCCAGAAGCATTAGGCGGAAACTCACCTAGCTTAGAAAAAGTTCGCTCAATAGTGAGCAGAAAGAATCTGATATGGGCCATAAGATGCTTTAAGCCCTACAAATCAGCAGGACCTGACGGGATAATTCCCACGCAACTACAGGAGGCACTATACCTATCTTGTAGTTGGTTGGAGGTAATCTTCAAGGGCTGCCTTATGCTGGGAGTCATTCCTAGCATTTGGAAGCAAACCAAAGTCGTTTTCGCCCAGAAAGCGGGCAATGCTCTCATGTCAAACCAAAGCACTTTAGACCAATCAGTCTATCATCCTTTGTTCTTAACACATTTGGAAGGTTACTGGACATTCATGTTCGAAGTAACCTCCATAGAATCTACTATCGAGTTCTCAGCATGCCTATATCAAGGGCAGGTTAACTGAGACGGCTCTCCACTCTATAGTCAGCATAATAGAAAACTCTCTTGTGAATAACGTCCCTCGGACATCGAGGGAGCCTCCAATAACATTCAACCTTCTGCGATTTTCAGGTCGTTACAGAATCTAGGAGTCGAAAGCTTAGTGACATGCCTAATTGGGAAGCTTCTGGTGGATACATCCGTCAAAGCTGAATGGGGTGGTGTTACAATTGCTAGGAACGTTAACAGGGGACACGGCAGGGAGGAGTTCTGTCTCCACTATTATGGTTAACTTCTGTCGATGAACTGCTTCTTGAATTGGACAGAGCCGAATGCCAGGTTTTTGCCTATGCCGATGGTATTGCTATCATCTGTACGGGTAGAAACCTCAATTTACTTAGCATTCGTACAACCAGCCTACTTAGTCTGATTTCGAACTGGACCGCTAACAGCGGACTATCACATAACCCACTTAAACACACATTTGAACTGCCGTCAGTTAATGGGGTGCAATTACAGTTGACGGAAAAGGTCAAGTATCTGGGAATAATTCTCGACAGAAAACTGTCTTGGAAACTGAATGTGGAGGAGAGGGTGAAAAAGGCGTCTGTTGATCACCATGTGAATTCTCCTAAGATCATCATGTGGATTTAAACGGCAATAGTCAGACCAATACTTCTCTATGGCACCGTAGTTTGGTGGAGGGCCCTCCAAAATAAATATATTCTGAATTCCTTGATGAAAATTCAAATATCAGCACTGATTAGCGTTAGTGGGGCAATGGGCGCGACGTCAGGCACTGCACTTAGTACTATCCTGAACATCTGTACTCCTGATATCATGGCCGAGTCGGCAGCCGCTACATCCCTGGTGAGAATCAAAGATTGTGGCGTTTTGATATGGGGCATTCCGGACACGCTGAATTACTACACCGGATCAACTATATTCCCGTAGAAACGGACTACTGTGTCCCCTATCTTCTACCAGCGACAAATCTATGGACTACTATTCCGAACAGAAATACCTGGGAAAAGTCACTGGAAGGGGACACTAGTAGTATCAGATGGATCAAAGTTGGACGAGCAAGTATTCACCGGACCTAAATGTAAATATCTCCTTCCAGCTGCCTGATCACTGTAGTGTATTTCAGGAGGAAATTACCGCCATGCTGGAGGTTGCTGAACTACTGAAAAGAGTGTCACAACCCTCCGGAGAATATGTATCTACACAGACAGCCAGGCTGCCATAAAACCCTTGGAAGCCATGTTTGCTACGTCCCTGACGATGAAAGAATGCCACTCATCACTTAGGGTGATGGTACCAGGACACAACGACATTCCAGCCAATTGCGTAGCGGATGCGTTAGCTAGACAGGGTACTACGGCACAGGTTCTTCCGGCAAAAGAAGGTGTTAGTATGTCAATCTCTACCTGCCGTTTGTAGATCAGGCAGTGGGCCGATAATATGTTCAAGGACAAGTGGAGACTTACTTCAACTTGCAAACAAGTTAGGGTCCTCTGGCCACAAGTGGACAGGAAGAGGACTAGGCAACTACTCAACTTGCGGAGAGGCAGGTTATCCACAATGATAGGAACACTTACGGGACATTGTCTTGTAGGAAAACACGCCCTAAGATTGGGACATAGAGACTCCACTCTCTGTAGATGCATGGAAGGGGATGATGAAACGACGAAACACCACTTGGATTGCCCTGCTCTGGCAGGACTGAGAAGTAGGATATTCGTAACACATTTAGTTAGCACCGTAGCCCTACAGGATATTCCTGTAGGTCTTGTAGACAAATTTATTGAAAGGGCAAATTGGCTAGACGACTAGTCAATAGTTGCTATAGAGGAATCTGCAGATATCACAATGGGCTTCTTTAGCCTAAGTGTGATAGACAGCGAGCTGTTTTGCTGCCTTTTCAACCAGCCAACCATCACTTCACTTTTGATTTGCAAATGGCGTCATTTTGACGCATCGTAACGATTAGCCGATAAATGTATGAATACCGGTTATTTATCGTAGCATTTGCCACTGTTGCCACATGGCAGTAAGAATATTTGACAAAACACTGAAAAACTATTTTCGTATTTAAAGTCAGATCAAACCTAAATCAAAATCAACTAATTACAAATTTAAATAACCAGTCAAAAATTGGGCCTAAGAGAATTGTCCTTTCTATAATTGCTCATTTATACGACCATATTGGCTGGCTGGCGCCTGTGGTTATTGGGGCCAAGATTAGTATGCAGCAGGTGTGGTTAGATCACATATATTGGGACGATGTGCTTCCCAGATTCACCGCAAGGGCCTGGCAAAACTTCATTGATAATTTTCATGAGGTGATCGCTATTAGGGTGCTACGCTGGGTGGGATATTCCCGAAGCTGTGCCGCGGAGCTGCATGGTTTTTCGGACGCCTCGTAGAAGGCATATGCGGGGTGGTATACCTTCGAATTCAGGCGCCCAACAAGGATGTTCAGGCTCTCCTAACGGCGAAAACCAGAGTGGTCCCCTTGAAGTTCATTTCTCTACCTCGACTGGAGCTGTGCGGGGCGGTCATTCCTTCCGAACTACTGAAAACGACTCTGTGTGAGATCGATATTCCTCTGCACTAGGTCTATTGTTGGAACGATTCTTCGATAGCTCTCTCTTGGCTTAGGAAGACGCCTAGTACCTGGTCCACCTTTGTTACCAATATGGTTTGTAGGATTCAAGAAAACGTGGGTAGCCACAACTTGTACCACGTTAAATCCGAGGACAACCCTGCCGACCTTGGTAGCCGAGGCGTAACCCCCTGGAGTTGGCTTCATCCGATCTCTAGTGGCATGGACCAAAGTGGTTGAGACAGGACAAGGAACAGTAGGATATTCGGGACTTTTCGCCCCCCACACTGAAGTGGATAAACGGAGGATACATACTTATTTTTCCTTTTTCGACGACTTCTACATTACGCCTCACGACCATCGCGGCCGGTCATCGGCAGTTCTGGGGTCCGACTACGTTTTGGCGGACCCCAATTTCCATCGGTCTACAGGCGTCGCCCTGGTCTTAGGGCCTGACGTTTTGTCGGAGATTTGGCGTGACCGCCACCAGAGAGTGACTAGGCTGGCGGAACAGCTCACTATCTTCGGCTGGATCATCTCGGGCCCCTATTACAAGTTACTGGTCCGGTGTCGTGACGGTTCGGGTCTTTCGTGGCACACCTTTAACTAATAACACTGAATAAAAGATCATGCATTTTGATCGCACCTCTTTTTTATTTACATGCGAATATACAGAAGTAGTATTAGATTTAATTTTAGTTAGTTTTATGTTGCCAGGTGGCCGGAATGTTTAAGCCCGAATGGGGCATACTTTGATTGGATTACTACTCTTTTTACCGTCCGTTGGTAACCCTTCTGCTCTCTCTGTATTCATTAAAATATGTCTTTGTGTCTGTTAACGGCAATGAATTCATGAGAGCAGCAGGATTTGCTGAATTTCCGCCACCATGCTTCATCTTAGCTTGGGGTTTAATTACTTACAGTATCGTACTCCTATCGTTCGCTTCGTTACCAGATCTCTTCCGAACCCTCAGTAATGTCATTACCTCTAATAACAGCGATATTATTATTATTGGAAAACACTAAAAACCCTTGTTTCTATTTTATATACATACGGTCATATTTGTGTTCCTACTGGTTGCCATCGCAAACAAACAGTGTTTAAAAGAGTGGAAATATGAAATTTACCCCAGTTATCAGAGAACATTTGGCCGTCGGTGGTGCAATAGTTAGTGTGCGCGCCTCTTGTACAGGAGATCCTGGGTTCGATTCCTGCTCCGATCACCTTAAAATTTCTTTCGACGACGGTCACCTCACTTAGTGACGGCGACACTATCGAGTACTTAGCCATGAAAAAGCTTCTCAAAATACCGTTCGGAACCGGTGTAAAACTGTAGGTCCCAATAAGTGAGTATGAAACTATAATGCGCACAGCTCACTGGTTGTGAGAAGCTCTCCCTAATTCCTTCATGGGATGTAATGGGAAACCATTTACATACATATAAGACTTACTTTTTGTATTGACTATTTTACAACCTCATGAGGTCAGATGTCTTACACATATTAATTAAACAAACAAATTTCAACATATTTCTCCAACTCCAACTAATAAATACAAAATAATCTTGGTTCCAGCGACGTCGGTATTCGCCGTTTTCTCTAACAGGACCATATATTCTACGGAGAATTTTTCTCTCGAATACTCCCAGGTGTTTTCCTCCGCTTGCGATATGACCCAAGTTTCGGAGCCATATGTCAAGACAGGTAAAATGAGTGTCTGATATAGCTGGACTTTTGTCCGTCGGAGAGGTTTTTGTCCCTAAACTGCTTGCTGAGCCCAAAATTGCATCTCGTTGCAAGCACAATTCTCCAATTTATCTCCAGGCTGACGTTGTTGTCCTTGTTCACTGCGGATCCAAGGTAGACAAATTCATCTACCACTTCAAAATTGAATCGGTTGTCAACGTTCAAGTGCGGACCAAATCGAGAGGTTTCTCTAGTCATTGGCACCATCAATTTTGTCTTGCCCTCATTAACACCTTCGCTGATTCTTTTTCGATTCTTGAAAATACTCCAGTAACCTATCGCATATTTCGCCCAATGATGTCTATGTCGTCAGCATAGGCCAGCAACATATGGCTTTTCGTGTGAATGGTCTTGTTCATATTTACTTCAGCTTTTCTCATTATTATCTACATTAAGATGTTGAAGAGATTGCACGAAAGTGTGTCGCCTTGTCTCAGTCCTCGCTTGGTACAGAATGGTTCGGTGAGGTTTTTCCCCACCTTCACTGCTGATTTGGTGTTGGTCAGCGTCTTTTTACAGAGACGGATCAGTTTTGCCGGAATCCCAAGTTCAGACATAGCTTCGTACAGTTTTCTCCGTATAGGCCTATCGAAAGCAGCTTTGTAATGGACAAAAATATGGTATGTATCGATTTGCTTTTCGTGGGATTTTTCAAGGATTTGGCGTAGCGTGAATATTTGGTCAGTCGTGGACTTGCCTGGTCTAAAACCACACTGAGACGGTCCAATCAGGTTTTCAATAATTGGCTTTAGTCCTTCACATAATACGCTCGACAAGCCCTTATACGCGATGGATAAAAGACTGATACCGCCATAGTTGGAACATACACTCGGATCACCCTTTTTGAATACAGGACATATTACACTGAGACTCCAATCGTCAGGCAAAGATTCTCCCAGCCATATAAAGCATAAGTCGATGCATGTGCCTTAAAAAGTTCAGCGGGTAGCCCATCCGACCAGCGACTTTATTATTCTTAAGCCGGGAGATCGATGTTCTAATATCCACTTGGTTGGGAGGGGGAGGCGGGTCTTCCACAATCATTACCTCCTGATTTTCAGTGGAAGAATATGAATGGAGTAGGGCTGAAAAGTGAAAAGTGGTCTCTCCACATTTTGAGCAAATACTGCTTATCAGTCACCAGATCACCATTCTCGTCCTTGCAGGAGGGCAGTTTTTTTTCATAAAAACTGAATACCGGGCTTAATTAGTTGGTTTTCCTCACTTCTCAGCCTCTTGTACCGCTCACTCGCAGCACACGTTGTAACTGACTGTTTCGTTTCCAGACGTGCGCGTCTTTTTCATCAGTTGTAATGCCACATTCTTCGTCGTACGATGGCTTATCCTTCTGCGGTTTTTGATAGCCAAAAATATTGGGACCTCGAATCACTCGTACATCCATTACACTAGAAGAGAGCCTGCTATCTATTAACAAGTGATCAATGTGGTTCTTCGTTCTCTGATCAGGAGATATATGTCGCCTTATGAATGTTCTTATGCTGGAATCATGTACTTACTACCATGTTCTTTGCAACGGCGAAGTCTATCAGTCTTATTCCATTATCGGAGGTGGTATCATGCAGACTGTGATTACCGATGGTTGGTCGAAAGTCACTTTCCTCTCCCAATTTGGCATTCAAATCGCCTAGAATAATGTTAATGTCGTAGTCAGAGCAACGTTCATACTTCCTCCAGACGCTCTTAAAATGATTCTTTGACCTCATAATCTTTATCCTCTGTCGGTGCGTGCACACAAATTAACGAGATGTTGAAATATTTCGCTTTGATGCGAATTGTGGCTATGCTTTCACTCACTGGGTTGAACATTGAAACTAGGTATCGCAGTCTCTTGCCAACTATAAATTCGCACCCGAATTCGTGCTTACGCTCATGGCACCTGTAGTTAATATCGCAGTTTTTAGTTCTGGTACACCATATCCTGTCCATCGCATTTCCTGGATCGCTGTGATGTTAGCTTTATATTTTTAGAGGACATCCGCCAGTTGGAAAGTGTAACCATCCCTGTATAGTTTTCGCACATTCCAGGTACACATCCTTAAATCGTGTAATACATATAAGATACATTAAGTACATATAAGAAGTTATATAAATAAAGTGGAAGTGGCGATGACAACGATTTGAAGCAGGTATCCAGATTCAGCCGCGAGAATGTACATTTTTTTGCTAAGCCATTTCTTTGGGGATTTGACGAACGTTGAAAAAATTAAAATTGTTTTAAGATACGTAGGCGATGTAGGCTTTCAGGTTTTGTAGAACATTTTATTAACATGTTAGTAAAATTTTAGAAAATAAATATGTTTTAGGTCGGTGTTGGAGAAGTTAAATCTAGTATGGGGAGGGTGTAAACAGATGAATCCTTTGCGAATAATCAAGCTAATATTATTTTCGAACGCGGTTTTAAGCATCGTGAATGTATTACTTTTGATTTAGTAAATTAACTCATCATAAACAGTATTTAACTCAAAACATAATTTCAGTATCTACTCTTTACTCAGAACATTAATATAATAAAGATAATGTTGATCTAAAAAACTGGCGGATCAACAACTAATTTTTTTCGAAAGTTTCTTTAGTCAAACGCAATGGTATCGAGGGCATTTGGAAAACTTTAAATTGTCTTGAGGGTGTAAATAATAGTGAAGCGACCTACATATATGCTGGAGGATGCATAAATACATATCGGTACCATAATTCCAAAACAGCGTAACTGAAAATTCCGATAGAAATCGCTGGAATACAAAATAGAAAAACTTAAAAAAGTGACTCAACACAAAAATTGTCTGTTTTTAAATTCAAACTACATTCAAACATTTATTAAGTTTTTCCCTCTGATGTAAAGTTTTCAGTTACGACCTTTGAAAATTAGGGTAACGATATGTAGTTTATTGACTATATTTTCCTATGTGTTGGCAATGCGGAAAATATGTGGCGGCCCACTTGAACTGGCATCACCTCCCAGTTGGCTTCGACCCGACTCAATAACACCACCCTCATAATTACACCATCGACGATTGTGAAATTTGTGATTGGCAGCCGTGTCAAATTGTATCTATTGAACGGAAAAATTCCATCGACAATCACCAGACATACCACTACAACGAAACAGAAATTCCATCAGCGGTTTTGGTCAAGCACCGCTATCAAGCGCCATACTCTTTCATTCGTTTGACAATCACGAGCTGAACACCACGCATAAATTCAAAAAGCTTCGCAACGTCAAAAGATAGAATAGAGCAGCAAATATTTGCAAAATCATTGTGATTTGGCACTAGTATTGTGCTACTGAAATTATTTCGCACCTAATTCGCATTAATTGATACGCCCGGGAAATAATTATAACGTACCCGAGCCGCACCGAAACGTGGAGTTTTCCCTTGGCTGCATTAATTCCTCCGCCCAAAAGCCCATCAAGAGGCTAATATCAGCAGCTGCAGAGGAATTGGTGCAGTCTCGCGAGCACTCTACGCCTTACAGCGAGCATATCGCAGTACACGAAAAACGTTTTTAGTCGCCAGAACACCCGTTGGCAGCACAACCACACACATCGCTACCCGACTTCACTGCCCTCGTCTCCAGCGGCAACGAAACTTCGTTGACCTCATCAAAATTCCATCAGCGGCAGGGACAATAAGCAAAATCTGTGTCCGTTCTGCCCTTAGTGTTTGAAGTTAGTCAGAATCAGCTCTGTTAGCCGTTAGCCATCATCATCTATCATCTATAATACCTGTAATAGCCCAGTTCACCATCATGTCACCACATTTCCTCACCAGCAACTCTACCTAAGTCATCACAAACATCTTTAAAATCATCATCATCATCATCTAGGGTAATTTAAGTCAAAATCCCCTGTTAGAAGAATAAAGTTAAGTCCGTTTTCAAACTATTAACGAACAGTGTTAAGTCCACCAGTGGACAGCTAGGCAGGCAGCTAAAAGTGTTTCCAAATCTCCTAATGTAGTACCCATTTAGGACTACATTAGCCTGAGCCCAAAGGCCAGGTCATAATCTTCGAGGCTCTCCTTCAGAAAGCCAAGAAGACCTAAAAAAGAGAAGCAAATGTCATATATAAAGTGAAATGTTAACGAAAAGTACAATTTAATTTAGTAGAATTACTCTTGGCGTTCGTTTAAAAATAATTTGCAAATTTCATTTGAATTTCTAAAAAAGCCAAGGAAAAGTGCTAATATAACAATTAAATGTTATAAGAAAAATGAGATTTGCTTTCTTAAAGGCTAATTTGCAAATTTAATTTTCTAAAAAAGCCAAAGAAAAGTGCTAATATAATAATTAAATGTTATAAGAAAAATGAGATTTGCTTTCGTATAAAGATAATCTGCAAATTTCATTTCAATTTCTAAAAATCCAAAGAAAAGTGCTAATATAACAATTTGCAATTTATATTAATTCGAAAGCAAATTGCATTTGAATATCTCAAAAGCCAAAGAAAAGTATTGTTAAATTTACGAAAAATCTGAAAGAATCAAATATCATAGTGTTAAGAAAAGAAATAATGGTGGAAAGAAAACATATTTAAAAATTGATCCCTAGTATTTAAGCAAGTGAAATAGTATAATAGTACTATAATGTCGCCATAAAGGATCAACACAAGCCGCAATAAACCACCACGAGTAATGCTTGTCAAAGTATAATTATATAATATAACAATTAAATGTTATAAGAAAATGAGATTTGCTTTCGAATAAATATAAATTGCAAATTGCATTTGAATATCTCAAAAGCCAAAGAAAAGTATTGTTAAATTTACGAAAAATCTGAAAGAATCAAAAATTATAGTGTTAAGAAAAGAAATAATGGTGGAAAGAAAACATATTTAAAAATTGATCCCTAGTATTTAAGCAAGTGAAATAGTATAATAGTACTATAAGGTCGCCATAAAGGATCAACACAAGCCGCTATAAACCACCACGATGACAAACTGACGGTTAATATATAATTTTGTTTACTATATTATTATTGATTTTACATTTATATGCTTAAGCGAATTGACTCTGAGCGCCTTTACTCGCGCGCGTAACCCTGGTTCGTACAACAAATCCATCTGTCGTAAAGCATTTAATGAGGGGCAATCGTGGCCTAAGTCGGTAAAGTAAAAGCGCGGGAATATTCGGTATCCGTTTGGTCTAGCCAAGGCGTTTGGCATAAAGTTATCTGGAGTAATTGAGTTTTCAGGTTTTGTTTTTGTACCCCGTAATGTTAAGAGATTGAATATTGTAATTTAAATTAAGGTTGCTTTTCGCCCCTTGGGCATACCTTTTAGTTTAATTATAGTTGAATTTTATGAAAAATGTTTGTCCTTCGTAATTTTTACGAGCTAGTTTAAGTTTTACTTCGCCCTGGAGGTATTATGTGATAAGAATCCTTGGAATTAAATTTTTGATTAATTGTTGGCCTTTTTGTGGCATTAGATCTTAAGAATAAATAAAGTTTTAAAACGTGAAAGAAATCGTAATTGAGTTTTGAACATGATCGTTTAAACAAACGGTATGGTAAGTTAGGGTTACCAAAGTTAGTAACTCTTCCAGCAACTTTGTTTTTGGGATACTATGAAGTATAGTATCGTGGTGAATCTTCAAGGGCTTCGTAAGGGTGGGCATATGTCGACACCAACATCGGTCGGCCTATATGACGCGCACTTTTGGGATACATACATATAACTTTTGAGTTTTGATTTGGTGTTTTTGTTTTTTCTTTTACTATGATAACTATCGTTCGGGCCTCTTTTATTTATTTTTATGTCGAAGGACATTGCGTGAGTTTAAGCCTCAGTATGTGTTTTATTGTTCAGAGCAGACTGTCGTTGTGGTCGGTGAGTAGAAAGATCCCCCCGTCCGGCGAGCCATAGGCCCGGCTTAAACGCATGGCATACTGAGCGCCCTACTGGACCAGCACATAAACTCCTTAATTATCTAGGTCAATTTGCAGTCTGTGCCCATATGACAAATATGTACGTACGTTTAACGCATTTTGAGTCACTGTTCGAGTTTTTGTATAGCTATTTTCAATCCAGAAAATATAATCACAGAAAATATAATGAACAAAGAAAACTCCAAACTGTTGACGACTCTTACAAACGTTATAAGGACCACGATTTAAGGATATGTACCTGGAATGTGCGCACACTGTACAGGATGGGTGCCACTTTTCAACTGGTGGATGTCCTCGAAAAATATAAGGCTGTGATGTCTAGGAAATGCGATCGACATGATATAGTTGCACCAGAAACAAAAACTGCAATATTTACTACAGCTGCCATGTGCGAAAGCACGAATTCGGATGCGGATTTATAGTTCGTAAGAGACTGTGACACCTACTTTCAAGGTTCAACACAGTGAGTGAAAGCAAAATATTTCAACATCTCGTTAATTTGTGTGCACGCACCGACAGATGATAAAGACGATCAGGTCAAAGAATCATTATATGAGCGTCTCGAGGAAGTATACGAACGCTGTCCTGACGACGACATTCAGATTATTTTAGGCGATTTTAATGCCAAATTGGGGAGAAAAGTGTCGTTAATCATAGTCTACATGATACCACCTCCGATAATGGAATAAGACTGATAGACTTCGGCGCTGCAAAGAACATGGTAGTTAGTAGCACACGATTCCAGCATAAGGACATACATAAGACGACCTGGTTATCTCCTGATCAGAGAACGAAGAACCAAATTGATCACTTGGTAATAGATGGTTGGCGCTCTTCTAGTGTAATGGATGTACAGCTGCGGTCAAAAAAAAATAGCAGTGTCAATACATACAAAATGTTGATAAGGAAAAATTTACGTTTTTCATCGGGAACCTTAAAAGTTTTTGTGTTGATTTAACGACGATAGTGTGCCATTCTTAATTTAACTTCAAATAAAAACCAAAGTTTTTGTAACGTTGAGATAAAGCCGTAAAAACCATTTATTTCCGAAATTACATCAGTCAAAATAATAGCAGTTCTAGCAAAAACTTAAAATATATTTCTTTCATTCCATAGAAACAAAGTAATTTTAAAATAAGAAGTTATTTGCTGGTTTGGTTCTTAGTGCCTTTTGGTTCTTACTGCTTCACAGCGGCGTTTCATGAAGTCAACTAGTGTTGTTCGCGTACACTTTTAGCCCATCTCTGACATTTCTATAAATACTCATGTCTGACATTCGTCTTCTATGATATTTATATACACACGTACATATCTATATTTGCTCAACTCGCCGGGCTGGAAAGGGTGAGTTTACATCAAGGCGAAGTAGATCAGCCTTGGTTTACATTTGCGCGAACAGGTTGGTTCTCTGAGATGGGTTTTTTCTACTACTACTCGCTATCGGTTTCGTTGTACCGAACAGCGATTGAAACAGGCAGTCAAAAACAAACGAGCCCACGGACAGTCGAAGAAGGACTTACAACTTAAAACCCAATAAAAGTGAAGAAAAAATACAAAATCAAACATTCTGTGTGTAATAAAATTTCTACTTTTTAATAAAACCTGCCCGACACATTGTGTAAAATACGGGACATTAGTTTTTGGTGTGGAATATTGTTCCACATCCATCGATCGCTGGACGAATCAACGTTGAGTTTTTTTCTCTGCTGCTGCTCAATTTCATGTGTGGATTGTCTGCCTGCCACAACCTACGACAACAATTCCACTCTACAAGCCAGTGCTGAGGAAAAATAAGGTACGTAAATTGTGGTTTAATTAGCACAATTGTGGTGTGTGTTTCTGAACCTGACCCGTTAACGCAATGTCTAACCCTCGGTCCCTAAATTAAAAGATACCAAATAAAATAAATTATAACGTAATTTGTTTTTTGTAATTGGCCGTTGAAGTGTCAGAAGGGACAAACCGCTAAACCCGTTACTCGCTGTTTCTTGCAAAAAATCACAATTAACTGCAAACCAGTACATTTTTTTTGTTTTGGATTGTTTGTTGTTACAATTACGGTACGGGTTATTGACTCTTCTCCGCTTGAGAAATAAAGGGTCCGCCAAATAACTTTTTTTTTTGAAAATGCTATAAAAAAAAACTACTGAATATTTTCTCAAATTTCTTTTTTTATTTGAAAATACAATCCTTCCGGTTAATAATGGAAAATAATTTCATTCAAACGGCTGCCTCGGCTGGCCATGCAGTAGCCTACACGATCGGTCCAATTTTTAAGCACATTATCGATTGTGTGCAGCTGTATTTCACCAATGGCTTCACGAATATTGTCCTTTAAAGCGTCAATTGTCTCTGGCTTGTCGGCGTAACAATTATCTTTAAGGGCACCCCCCAAATAATAGTCCAACGGTGTCAAATCGCAGCTCCGAGGGGGCCAATCGACATCAGCTCTGCGGCTGATAATGCGATCTTCAAAAACAGGGCGCAAAATATCGAGTGTAGCTTCGGCTGTGTGGCACGTAGCGCCGTCCTGTTGAAACCAAATGTTGCCAATATCCTCCTCTTCAATTTTTGGGAACAAAAATTCGTTCAGAATGGCCCGATAACGATCGACATTGACTATAACGGCCACTCCTTGCTCATTTTCGAAGAAAAATGGCCCAATTATGCCTCTGGACCAAAATCCGCACCAAACTGTGACTCGTTTTGGGTGCATCGGCTTTTAAATGTATGCGTGCGGGTTTTCTGTGCCCCAAATGCGACAATTTTGCTTGTTTACATACCCGCCAAGATCAAAATGAGCTTCATCTGAAAAGATGATTTTTTTTTGGCAAAATCGGCATCTGCAACATTACCATGATTTTCAAAGTAATGTCGCAATATTTCCCAGCGTTGTTCAAGCGTATACACAAACATATTCGTTCAGCGGAAGTATAAAACTAATTATCTGTCAAATCAGACATGAGCTAAGTGTTACCATTCACGAAATAAGCACTAGTTGAAAAAAAAACGTTAGATGGCGGACCCTTTATATTTTGTAAATTTTTCGACACAGTGGGCCAAAAAGTTAATTTTCGATATAAAATTTTCTCAAAATCCTGTAAAAAGGAAATGATTGGTGAATGTTTCTGTACAGTGGGGAAGAAAAATTATTTATTGAAACAATTTTTTTTTTGTTTTTTTTACGGATAAATGAAACGAGAATAATAAAATACACTTTTTAATGGTTATACCTTGCCCCTATCGACTACTGTGGACTTTATGTTGTCAAGAAAATATGTATTTGCAAGAGCAAATTTAGCCCTCCGATGAAAATTATTTGGTGTGACAATATTCTGGAAAAGCGTTTCAGCGGAAAACTAACAGCCAATTCATGTATCTTATGCGAACGTTTCTTTCGCATACTACACGACAAACAGCTGATATTCGTTTCACCTAACAGTCATCAGAACGACAATGCGAAAGAAAATCAATGCGAATGAATACGTAAACCTTTTAGTACGATTTTTGATTTATCTATCTCTTATCGCTGTCATCTATGCGAACCTACATGTCAAAACAGTCACTTGTCTGTTTGTTATCGCGTAAACAACTACAAGTAATTGTTGTGGCATACTTAAATGATTGTACATACTTAAATGATTGTAAAACTCACTGGTTTGTTGGCATCTCCAGAACATTCGATATGTCTCTTAAATGCCTCCGTGGTACTTCCACAATGTCATCAATTTGGACCGCAAAATATATTCCAATAGAAATATCCATAATAATTTTGTTCACAAAAAGCACAACACGAATAAAAAAAATATTATTTGCTTTTTTGTTTGTTTGTATTTACCTTCTCATTTCTATCCAGCTGATTACTCTCAGACAGAGTTGTATTTTTTTATGATAAATCCCTTAAAATATCCCACCTTTTTAAGGGAATTTTTGGGGAATTTATGAAATTGTTGATCTGGCCACAATGTAATATGACAACTTATAAATTACTTACGTTACAGACGTAAAGCTGTGCGAAAGAACAAAAGAACCTTAGCTGAATCCAATTTCGAACGAAAGTGAGTGACTGATTTTCTTTCGCATACATTTTCGTTTGAGTTACATGAATTGGCTGTAAATTTCGTGAATTTTTTTCTGTACAGTGGGTCAGAGAAATTATTTTGCGATACAAAATTTTTTGATCATTTTCCCTTTGGCGAATAATAAATTTTGTGAATTTTTCAGGAAAATTATTTCGTGATACAGAATTTCGAAATATTGGCCCTTTGTCAAAAAATAATTTGGTTTTGTGAATTTGTCTGTACAGTAGGTCAAAAAAATTATTTTGCGATACCAAATTTTTAATTTTTCTTTGGAAATCTTTTCCCTTCGGCGGAAAAATAAATTTTGTGAATTTTTCTGAACAGTGTGTCAAAAAAGTTATTTTGCGATACAAAATTTTTCGATCATTGTCCCTTTGGCAAAAATAAATTTTATGAATTTTTCTGAACAGTGTGTCCGAAAAGTTATTTTGCGATACAAAATTTTTGAATTTTGTTTTTGGAAATTTTATCTCTTTGGCGGAAATATAAATTGTGTGAAGTTTTCTGATACAACATTTTTTCGATCATTGTCCCTTTGGCAAAGATAAATTTTGTGAATTTTTCTGAACAATTTGTCAGGAAAATTATTTTGCGATACAAAATTTGTTGAAAACACTTTCGAAATCTTGCCCATCTGAGGAAAAGAAAAGTTTTGTGAATTTTTTGGTACATTGGGTCCGAAAATTATTTTGCGATACAAAACTTTTTCGAAACAGATTTTTTGCTAAATTATCGGCGAGTATAACGCTAAATTAAAAATCGCTCATGCACCTGCTCCCACACCTCAAAAAAGTAGCTCGTCGATTGCGGTCCCACCTTGTGACACAGAAGATTTCCATGGAGACTACGTCACCTGACCCAGCTTTCGAGATTTATTCACAGCGATTTACTTGAATAACAAGAAACTGAGTCCTGTTGAAAAATTATACCATCTGTTTCAGAAGACGAGTGGTGAGGCTAGGGAAATAAGCCGAAATATTCCGTTAACGGCAAGTTGCTCTCAAGCCACTCGCCCCAAATACGATAACTCTGATCATTCAAAACATTATAAGGTACATCACACAAAAGTGAATAATCAAAAATGTGCGTTATGTAAAGGGACCCACAATTTAAGATCTTGTCCCAAATTTTTGAATATGGATTTAAAAATAGCCTTTCGGTGGTAAAGGGAAATAATCATTGCTTGAACTGTCTGGCCCAAGGTCATTTGGCGGTCGACTGTCCCAGTAAAAATACTTGCTCAAAATGCAATTCAAAGCTTCATACGCTTTTACACAAAAATAAAGTAGCCCATCAAGATGGGGTAAGGACAGAAGATTCTCGACATATGTCCCAAAATCAGAATATATAGTCCACTGATTCTCCTTCTACATCTGAAAATGTCAGGACATTTCACACTTCTGTCTCACACAAGACGATGCTGGCTACAGCATGGGTAAAAATTGTGAAAAATGGTATTTCCCATAAAATTAGGGCATTAATTGACCCTTGCTCAGATGAAACTTTTATATCATCGAGAATACAACGGTTATTGCGATTACCCACAAAATCGATTTCAGCAGATATCACTGGTCTTGGCGGTGAATATCTGACAAATTGCACGAAAATAGCGGTGTTTACTCTTCGTTCGACAAAAGAGTCAAACTTTTCTTTGGACATTGACGCATTGGTAGTTACAGATGTAACTGGAAATGTTCCAAGTCATTCGTTTGAAAACTTGGACATGAGTCAACTTCCAAAATTGGATTTTGCTGACCCTTACTTCTTCAGAAGTGGCCCAGTGGAAATTCTCCTAGGGGGAAATTTGTATCCACTAATTCTACTCAGTGGAGTGGAACATGGCATTTTATGCTCGCTTGTGGCCCAGGAGACAGTCTTCGGATGGATTGTTACTGGCCCAACGACCAATAAGAACTCGAAATCTTTGGTTCGTGTCTGTCATTGCACAAGCGTTTCGATTATTGGGCAGATCAGCAAATTTTGGGAAGTCGACGAGGTTCCTACAAAACAAAAAATCTCTGAAGGAGATAAAATTTGCGAGAAAATGTATAAAACGCCAACTGTTCGTACGTCTGAAGGGAGATATGTACGTGGTTGATCTGCCCTTTAAACCTGATCTTCCGGTAGGCTCTGCAGTTGGCCCAAATCGATATATTGCCCTTAGTCAATTTCTAAGGAATGACAAATCTCATCTTGAATAGTGAATTTTTGGTATTCGATGAGAAAAGTACGACCAAGACGTTGGTGATACGTTGGAACGCAGCCACTGACTCTTTTTATTTCGCAGCTGAAAGTTTAGAGGACAAAACTTTGTTAACCAAAAGAGAAGTTTTATCAGTCATAGCGAGGCTAGTTGACCCATTAGGCTTGCTCGCGCCTGTAATAATAACGGCAAAGGTGCTCATGCAACAGCTGTGGATTGATGATATCGGTTGGGATGACTCTCTGAAACCACTTACCCTTTTAAAATCGAAATCTTTTATGAAGGAATATGGTGAGATTGATAAGATACGTATACCACGTTGGGTACAGTACTCTCCGCAATGTAGAATCGCAATCCATGGTTTCTGCGACTCCTCAGAATTAGCATATGCAGCGGTCTTATACGCCAGGGTTGACGTAAATTACGTCATTTATACAAACCTGCTTGTCTCTAAATCTAAAATCGCTCCCATTAAGAAGATTTTTCTACCACGGCTAGAATTATGCGGGGCCCTGCTTTTGTCCAACTTAGTCCACATTTTTCTGCCTCAATTGAAAATTCCACAAAGTTCGCTCTCCCTTTGGTCAGACTCAACCATGTTGTTAGCCTGGCTTAAAAATCCTTCTCATAATTGGACTACCTTCATCGCAAACAGGGTTGCCAAGATTCAGGAAAAAGTTGGGCAGTGTTGGAGGCACGTACCAACATATGCCAATCCCGCTGATCTAGCAACCCGGGGGCTGACTCCATCGGAATTGGTGAGCAAGGAGCTTTGGTGGCGTGGGCCACTCTGGCTGAAAGATGGAGTAGAATTCTGGCCCGAAACAGCTGATATATCGGACACGAGCCTAGAGGCAAAAACACTAAGGCCTCATATAGCTCGATCAGCGGATACCGAAGATATTCTAGATCGCTTCTCCTGTCTATCTAAAGCCAGTCATGTGGTTGCGTATATCGTACGATTTTTCAAAAATACTCACTCAACCTCGAAAAGGTTAGAACGATTTGAGAGTATTAGACTATCGGCTCAGGAATTTATGTCAGCGCGAAATCGGCTGATACTTCTTTCCCAAAGAAGCTATTTTCCAAACGAATACGACTGTCTTACCCAGAAGAAACAGCTAGAGTCGAAAAGTCCAATTCTGACCCTAACGCCATTCTTAGATAAATATCTATTAATTCGAGCTAATGGCCGTTTGGGTTCTACTCTTTCCCTAACATATAGTGAACGGCATCCGGTAATTCTCGCATACCAAAGTCGTTTTGCAAAGTTGTACATTGCGTTCATACATAAACTTACCCTTCACGGAGGCGCTAGACTGATGCTGGCTACTGTACGCTTACAAAGTTGGATCGTGAAAGTTAAAAATCTAATTAAATCGCATATACATAACTGCAAGGAATGTGTGGTGGTCTCGTGTTGCTGGCCCATACGAGATAAACAACTTTGCTGTACGAGGCTGTCGTATCACGAAGGGATACATTTGTCTGTTCGTTTGTTTTGAGCAATACATTTGGAGGCAGTTAGCGATCTATCTACCCCAGCGTTTCTAGCTGCTCTGACCCGTTTTATTTCTCGTCGGGGCTGTCCCAGTAAAATATACTCGGACAATGGTCGAAACTTTGTCGGCGCCGCGAAAGAAATCAAGACGAATCTAAATATGGATACCAGAAATTAGAAGAGCATTTCATACCCGCCACGGCTCCTCACATGGGAGGCTTGTGTGGAAGCCGGTGTGAAAAGTTGTAAAACCCATCTGAAGAAGATTTCCGGCCAAATACGACATACTTTTGAAGAGTTTAGTACCATTTTGTCCTCAATCGAAGCGTGTCTTAATTCGCGCCCGCTAGCTCCTCTCTCTGATAACATAGATGACCTGGTCTGACCTGATAACATTTCCTAATCGGTTCTGCGATGACACGCCATGTTGATATTTCAGTTATTTGTTAAAATACTCGAGTATTTTGCATTTCGTTTATTGGATTTGTTTGAATTGTAGCACTCGATAATGCAAGAAACAGCTTCTTTTATTACTAGGGAAAGAGGAATAAGGAACAAAATTTCATTTTCTACTATTCTTTTTTTACTTTTTTTAAAGCACCGCCATACAAAACCCATACAAAAACAAATTCAAATAAAAATCAAATTCTGTAAATGTTTTCACAAATATTACAAATGTTTTGACAAACACCAGTGCCATAGACTAATACATACCTAGATAAACTTATTCTCTCATCTGACGTTTCATTTCACACTCTTCGTGATGCGGTCGGTGTGATAGAGAGATGTTTGACGAAAAGTGATATACACCAGGTGGAATTACAATAACTTCTTGCTTTAATTTTTCATGCCATTTTGGTGAAAAACTGTGAAATTTAAATGTGTTTTAAACTTTTTTATTGACTGTTATTGTTAGCATACATTTGTGCTGTATTTAACACATTAATTTTAACACACAAAACGAAATGCCGTTGTTGTTATTTTGTTCGTTGTTTTGAACCATTGCCTCTATCTGGTATTAGTAAAGCAATTCTTTTCAACATCAAACGTATACATCACACGAGGACAAATGTCAGAAATTTGGTGAGTGAAAGATTTTCTCTACTCATATTTACTCTATGACCAGTGCCTTCCAAAAAATTTTTGGTTGTGCATTAGTGAGCATGAGAGAGTAATTTTTACACCCGAAAAAAAATTTATGTAATAGACGTCATTCTGAATAATGCCTATCATATAACTGAAATAAAATCTTCCATATTTATACTTTTATGACAATTTCGTATTAAAAGAATGTTTTTTAGATGATGTGAAGTCAAAGCGTTTCGTTGTTTCGAACATATGAATTTTAAATCTGAAAAAATTTGTTCGCAAAGGTATGTTGTTGTGAAAAAGGAAAGGCACTTATATGATTTTTTTTTTAATTCAGGATAGATGGCACCGTCTATATCTTTCCAAAAATTTGTAATATTTGATTTATCTGGAACATTTACTTCGCTTCGAAGTATTAAAAGTTCAGATTGAATATTAAACTCGTGTTTGCTAAGATCGCAATGGAAAGGATTTTCAAAAAGATCTATTTTCGGCTGTACAGTTTCTAAATCCTGAAATCTGTCTTGGAAATTATAAAAAAGAGATTCAAATATATCTAAATATTTTTGCCTTTTGTAATTTTCGGGCCTTACGCATATGTTTGAAGTTTTTGGAAAATTGCTGAAATCATCATCAATTTCGGAAAGAAGAAGAAAAAGTTTGGTTTTAAAATTAAAAATTATTTTTGACAAATCGCATATATTGTGTTCCTTACCTTGCAATTCTAAATTAAGTTCATTGAGCATGCTTGTCGTGTCTGCCAAAAAAGCCAAGTCTAAAATAAAATCGTTGTCTCTCAATGCCTGAACTAAATTGTTTTCCATTTTTTCAGTTTCTAGGTTAACGAGTACTTCTTCTCTTAAGTCATATAGTACATTCAGACACTGGCCGCGACTTAACCATCGAACTTCTGTAAACATTTTAAGGTCATAATGTACAGCTTTTTTGTTTTTCAAAAAGTTTACAAATTTTCGATGGGTAAGCGCTTGATGTCCGCCTCGTATTTTGTTTATAATTTCCTCTGCTGTTTTCATAGCAGGGTCATTGTTTAAGAACTTCGATGCTAGAGCAGTTTGATGAATTATGCAATGGAAGTTATTAACAGCAAACCCATGTTTCTTAAATTGTCCTATTAATCCATTATATTTACCCAACATTACATTGGCTCCATCGGAACAGACTCCAGCAAATTTATTTATATCGACAATAGATAGAACCTTTTCTGCGATAACATCAAACAATAACTTACCACTAACATTACCATAAAATGTTTCTAAAGTAAGCATTGATTCACAAATATTGTATTCGCTATCTACGCATCGAATACAAATAATAAGCTGACAAAGATCCTTTACGTCAAGGCTTTCGTCCAAACAAATGGAAAAAAATTCGCAATTATTTAATTTTTCCCTTACGTCAGCCTCTACACAAGTTCCTATTTCAATAGTACGAGGGCCAACAGTTTGAGTGGACAAAGGAAGTGATTCAATAAGTTGTGTATTAAAATTAAGCCTTTGCAAAATTTTATTTAGCAATTGCTTTAAGAAAATACCATCGCAAAATGGCCTACCCTTTTTAACTATTTCCAAACTGATCAAGCTAGAAATCTCCTTTTTTAATTTAGAAACAGGTTTTGTCACATAAATTTCTTCTCCCTCACACCATTGCTTCAATTTTTCCAAATAAAGTTTTTTATTTTTTTGAAACAAGTTCTCTTTTTCCTTTTCATTTAATTTATTTATAAAATTATGAAAATGATCGCAATGTCTTTTGATAACGTATTCAGTGCCTGTTTTAAATGTTAAATAACATATGACACTGAATGTTACCAAAAGAATTTTTGATCATACAATATTTTTCGAGTGTTTTCATTTTGATTCGTGTTTATAATCTGAAAAAAATTGTTATAGCAACCGATTCCGAACGGTATTTTGAGAACCTTTTTCATGGCTATATACTAGAGGTGACCGACGCCGAAAGAAATTTGAAGGTGGTCAGAGCAGGGTTCGAACCCAGGATCTCATGTACAAGAGCCGCGCACACTAACCATTGCACCACCGACGGCCACTACTCGGCTTACTTTACTTTTTTTGTAGCTTATATTTGTTGTCTTTACTTTGTACAAATAGTATAAGTAAATACAAATTTATTTGTTTTATTTGATTTTGATTTAATTTATTTGTTTTCGTTTTACATTTGTATTTACTTGATTTGTTCATCGAAGAGTATATTTAAAAGAAGAAGAGTAGTTTAAAAAAGCAAATGCATTTGAATTCAAATACATTTGCTGCTATGCCCTATTACCAACATATCCCGAATTCTATTGTCCACGTACGAATGGAAACAACCATCTTTTTCGCATTGAAACATACAATCCATAGACTAATACATACCTAGATAAACTTATTCTCTCATCTGACGTTTCATTTCACACTCTTCGTGATGCGGTCGGTGTGATAGAGAGATGTTTGACGAAAAGTGATATACACCAGGTGGAATTACAATAACTTCTTGCTTTAATTTTTCATGCCATTTTGGTGAAAAACTGTGAAATTTAAATGTGTTTTAAACTTTTTTATTGACTGTTATTGTTAGCATACATTTGTGCTGTATTTAACACATTAATTTTAACACACAAAACGAAATGCCGTTGTTGTTATTTTGTTCGTTGTTTTGAACCATTGCCTCTATCTGGTATTAGTAAAGCAATTCTTTTCAACATCAAACGTATACATCACACGAGGACAAATGTCAGAAATTTGGTGAGTGAAAGATTTTCTCTACCCATATTTACTCTATGATACAATCCCTTGGGCGCCTCTGATTGATTTGGTTTCATAAATTTCCATTTTTCTGTGCCAATCGATTCTTTTTTGACAATAGTAAATTTTGACAGCTTCAACATAAGAAGAAGTCTTAAGACACAATTGAAATATAATTTTGCACAATGAATATTTTTAAAAAATATTTTCCATTACTTTTACCAATTATTTGCGATCTTTACAATCCATAAATATTTCCATTCTGCAAAATTTCTTTCAAATTGCTGGAAAAGTTCCTACCAAATTTCTTCGTCTTTCTTTGTTTTGTTTACAAATATGTATATAACAATATGTATATAACAAACAAAATTATGCTATTACAAAATAAAAATATGCATGCAAATGCTAAAAAACTGACAAATATATTTATAAAAATTGATTGTGTCATCGTAATCCAAAGTAGTATCAAAAAAACTCCGCAATAAAAATATTAGCGACGGCGGCAGTTCGGTTTCGCTTTACACAACTTGTTTGTCCGCTGGTGTTTTTTGTTAAATGTCAAAAATTTCCAAACCCTTATCAAAAATTTACCTAGCCCCATAGGCTAGTGAAATTTTATTCACCACACAAATGTCATATTTTCACTAACCTGTGTACTATGATACCGATTGGCACAGGCTCGAATTATAGAAAATAAGTTGACCAACTATCTGTTGACCTAGAAAAACTTCGAAAATAGCACCCACTTGATTGCTGTGGTACAGATGATCCTGTTTGATGTATTTCCTCCAAAATATGACTCAGAAATTGATGATTGGCTACTTGCAGTTGTTGAATTAATTGTGCTACCGCTTGAGCCTCCTTTTTTCGTGGTTTTTGTATAAAAGTCATCGTGGCCAAAAATTTTGTCAACAAAAGAAGTGTTATTATACAAAAGATGCGACCGTTCGCTTTATTAAACTCAAGCTTGACTAGAAGTGAAAGAAAATATTGATAGTTCGAAAGACCGCATTATAAAAACAACATGATCAAATATTTGAAATGAAACATAAAGTGAATTATGAACTGATTTCTATATACTTACTTATATTGGACAGCGTCTGTGGCAGTTCTCAACCAATGTTTTGATCCAACTCCATAATATGAAAAAACGTCCAAACATTTACATTTGATCTTCCATGATTGACAGTTTTGGTAGTATGATGGAGGACGTACTCCGTTTTTGGTGGATTTCGTAGAAAGTGTCGAGACCCTTCAATCAATTGTCACATCAGCCAGATTGATACATATTACTGAAAAAAAATCATTTTTTCTTATTTGTGCATCGTTGAGCGGCATGCTTGGTATGCCATGCGGTTAAGCCGGGCTGGTAACTCGCCAGACGTGGGGGGGATCTTCCCACTCAGTGATGTAAGAATAAGACTTGGGGACACTAAAATTGCGTACCAAGTCTCGATGGTCAAGAATGACCGAAAATGACATAAAATAAAAAAACGGATACCGAACA
This sequence comes from Phaonia tiefii, assembly GCA_963931995.1. NCBI lineage: Eukaryota > Metazoa > Arthropoda > Insecta > Diptera > Muscidae > Phaonia > Phaonia tiefii. The sequence goes on along the minus strand of OZ008371.1, from coordinate 95,670,567 downwards.
AATATCTCGTTAGATGACCGTTAAATCAAAAGAAACCAAAACCGAATTTGAAAATACACTATTATTTGTATTGAAGAAGTTAAAATGATTTTGCGATCGTAGGGAAAACTTATTCGCCACTAAATTTTCACTGAAGGATGTTGTGGTCAGTCGCCCTCACGAAACCCCTACAGCTTCACCGTGACTCTGCTTCACGTCTTGAGTCCCAAAATGTAGGGTTTGCCCTCGTAGACTTACCTTTCGCTTGCCCCTATATTACCAAACAAGCCGACTAAACAGCCATATTAACGATGTTAATCAATTCCAATTAAATACAAAATTTATTTAGCCTCGTATAAAGGCAATAGTTATTCATAATATCAATAATCAAATACTTAATCGTAGGGGTGCCTCAAGGGCGAAGTGAAGCTAAATTTTAACATCTATATAAATGGGCATAGGCTTAATTAACACAACAAAATTTTATAATATTGTACAATTTCAAGAGAAAAATGATTACACGTTATCTAACTACACTTACTTACTAAAACCATCCATGAACTACTTGAAATGTCAGAAAAGCTAGGAAAAAACGCGTCGAAAGCCCTAAACTAATGAATTCTAAGCCTCATTATGGGCCACCGAACTATTGTTTTGAAAAAAGTTTAAGTTATCAGCGCCAACTTACTTATCCGGTCTCTAACAACTCCGAGGGGTCAGGGACCTTACAAAACGAAGATAACATATTTCGCCAACCAGTTCGATCTTTCGCCTTATCTCTCCAGTTGGCAATACCAAGTGTACGCAGGGATTCGTCAACCTGATCCCTCCAGCGGAGTCTTGGTCTTCCTATTTTTCGTCTACGTTCGGTTTCAAAAACCCTTCGTACTGGTTCGTCTTCATCCATTCTACTGACATGGCCTAGCCAGCGCAATCGCGTTATTTTGATCCGCTTAACTATGTCAATGTCGGGATATAGCTCATACAGCTCATGGTTCATGCGTCGCCAATACTCGCCGTTGTGCACTATAAGGCCATACATTTTTCGGAGTATTTTCGTCTGCTTGTGATAAGAGATCAAATAAATTAAATCAAAATCAATAAGAGTATGAGAGTCTGGTATAGTTGGATTTTTGTTACTCGAGAGAGGGCTTTATCTCTAAAGTGTTTGCTTAGCCCAAAATAACATATATTCGCAAGAAAAATTCCCCGCTTGATGTCAAGGCTGACGTTGTTGTTTTTGTTTACGGCAGATACGAGGTATATAAATTCGTCCACCACCTCGAAATTATAACGGTTATCAACGTTCACGCTTTGGTCTAATCGCGTGGAGGCCCTGTTCGTTGAAACCATTAATTTTGTCTTGTCCTCATTTAGCGTCAGACCCACTTTGTAGTCATGTAGTCATCTAACCAAATTTTGCTAATGAGATGATGCATGCACCTTATCTGCTCATCGCCGCTAGACTTAAACAGGCTCCTGCGGCTTTATTGTTCTTAAGCCGTGCAAAGCTGTTCTGACCTCGTCTTGGTTAGGAGGGGGCAATCGGCGTCGTCGTCCAAATTTTGATCGATTGTCTCGTCATTGGATACTCAGGTACCAATAGCGCAGAGAAATGATCTCTCCATATTCCCGACATACTTTGCACATCTGCGATGAGATTTCCGTCCTTGTCTTTACAGAAGGGGACCCTGAACCATGTCCATTAGTTTCTTACGCCTAAAGAGACGGTTTACCTCCTTTCTTTTCTCCCTATACCGCTCAGTCCCAGCTCGCGTTGCAATTGACTGAAGCATTGCCATGCGTGCAGCGTTCTTTTCATCATTTGCAATGCGACACTCTTCATCGTACCATGGTTTGCTGCGAAGCGGTTTTTCAAACTCAAGTAGGGTTGTTGCGTCAGATTTTATAGAGTCGGAAATGGGTTTCCACTGCGCTTCAGGATCGTCATCAGGAGGGGGTGGGTTCTGAGCCAAAAGTTGGGAGAGCTTCCTTGAGTAGGCTTTGGCTACCTCTGGTAATTGTAAGATTCGTAAGAGTTTCGTTCTATTTAATCACGTACGAACCTTTGCTGCTACCAGGTAGTGATCAGAATCGATGTTAGGCTCCTCTGATCACTGGTACGTCTATTACACTGGATGAGTGCCTTCCATCAATTACCACGTAATCAATTTGGTTCTTTGATCAGGGGATACCCAAGTAGCCTTGTGGATGTCCTTATGCTGGAATCTTGCACCACATATGACCATGTTTTTTGCCGCGGCAAAGTCAATCAGTCTCATACCGTTTTCAAAACTGTCAGCATGTAGACTGAAGTTGCCAATCTTGGATGAAACACATTCTCCCTGCCTTCTTTAGCATTAACATCTCGTAGTACAATCTTAATGTCATGGCCAGGGCAGCGATCATATGTTTCCGCTAGACGCTCATAGAATATGTCTTTGGCATCATCATCTTTGTCTTCTGTCGGGGCATGCACACAAATTGGGGAAATATAAAAATATTTCGCTTTTATGCGGATTGTGGCTATACGTTCACTCACAGGATTGAACCTAGAGCAGTCTTTTGCCAACTACAAATCCGCAACCAAATTCATGTTTTTACTCATGGCAACTGTAGTATATGTCGCAGTTCTTTTTCTTGTGCAGCCATGTCCTCTCCATCGCATTCCCTGGATTGCGGTAATGTCAGCCGGTACCGTGCAATAACTCCCAAATGAAATAACTCCCAATGAAATAACTCCCAATGAAAAATTCCAATAAGAATGAAATAACGCCCAACTGAGAAAAATGAAATAACTCCCAAAGGCAAAAATGAAATAAGTCCCAATTTCTGGGACTTATTTCAAAATGTAAAAATAAAACCCAATAAAAATGAATTAACTCCCAATGATATAAGGCCCAACAAAAATGAATTAACTCCCAATTTTTTTTGGTTTCCTTTTACAGAACGCTTTTTATTTCATAATTATATGTAAGCATATACATAATCGTAATAATAATTACGATCTAGCCGCCAGACCCGCGCCGCGCCGCGTCGCGCCGCGTCGCGCCTCCGCCCCCCCCCCCTCCCGGTTGACATACATACCTTTTCATAATATTCAATATGAATCAAAAGAAGTTGCTTAAAGCATCCAAGCGGTACAATTGAAAAAGTGCCATCGATTAAAATTCGTCTAGAATTGTTGTTTTGCTTCTTTGGAGTGAAATAAATTCCAACAGGAATGCAATAAATTCCAGTTAGTTAAAAAAATTAAATAAATCCCAACATAATTTTGTTGGGAGTTATACGACTTAGAAGTTATTTCATTATGAAATAACTCCCAATTAGAAATTATGACATAAGTCCTAACGCATTGGGATTTATTTCATAATGATATTATTCCCAATTTATATGGAATTTTGTTAATTTTTTGTTGGGACTTATTTCACTTTTTTTTGGGATTTATTTCATTTGGGAGTTATTTCACGGTACCATGTCAGCCTTATAACTTTTGAGGACATCTGTCAATTGGATGCATGCACCGGATCTATATAGAGTTCTCACATTCCACATGCATATCCGTAAATCGTGGTCCTTATAACGTGTGCGAGGGTCGACAACAAATAGGGGTTATCTACGTTTTCTCTTTCGTTTTTGTATTTTCACTGCCATTATGAACGGTGGCGGGAGGCAAACTCAGTCCACCGGGTTTTTGCATTTTACCTACTGCAAGGATAATTGATTGCAGCCGCCCATTATGAATCACACGCTGACCAGGATGCAATATGTCGAACCTGGACTTTTTTGTTTTGGTTTCTATCCGCCGTTGGCCCATATGTTTGGATCATCCGCCTTCTAAAGGACAAAAGAATATGTCCGATAGCTTGATGAAACATCAGTCACCTACTAAGCCTGATACACATCAGTGGTCGCATAACCAACCAGGCTGCTCATTTATTTTCGCCTTCTCACTCGAGCTAGCTAACAGAGGTTTCTGATAGATCTATTGACCAGGACATACTGCGTGGAAGTAGTGAGCTGCTTGGACTGCCCAATGAGGGAATCATTTCTGGCCACTCCCTAGTGAATGGCTCCAACTCCACGGACAGTCAAATGTCTCAACACGGTATTTACATCTTTGAGTTCAACAACTTCTCGAACTACCCTTGTATTTGAGACGGTATCAAAACTATGGTATAAGTAGATATGAATGGACACTACCCAGCAGGAAAAATACTAGTTTAGAACTAGTAATGCACTAGTATTTTTGAACCATAGAACTAGTACTCGCACATGCAAAGAACTGTAGAAATTAATATTGCGATGTCATAGGATTGGGAGAAATTACCTCTCGAGTGTCGCTTTTGAACTAGTGGTCCACCAGTTTAACAGTACTAGTTCGGAGTCAAATTCTATGGTTCTAAATGATCGGTTTTGAACTAATTCTGTACCATAGAAAATAAATATAGTTCATACTAGTTATTAAAAAAAATGATTGTCAATAAAAAAATGCAAAACAATGCAACGAGGTTCAAAATGGGTTAAGCTGCATTTCGTAGAAGGTTCTTACCTTTGGACCTACAGACGAACATGTAAAATTGGCATCTGTAACGAAATCGTGTTGAAATTGAAATTATCGCCCATGTTCTGCATTCCGAATTTTTGTGGAAGTGAAAATTTTTCACAAAAATGGTGTTCTTGACGTTATTTTCACAAGATGTGACGTATATATCACAAATTGTTTCAGAATTTCTGTATCATAAATGCAAACTACTTAAAACAGAACATTACAGAATGACAGCCGAGTATGTTTTTTCGTAACTTGGTTGTTCAAAAGTAAAAGTTTCTCAAGCATATATTCGCAAAAGTCATTAAGCTAAATTATCTAAAAATTTTGATTTTTCCATTCTGTATTCATTCCTCATTTATCGCTCATATTCTGCATTCCGAATTTTTGTGAAAGTGAAATTTTTTCACAAAAGTTGTGTTATTCCTATTATTATTCCCTAAGGCCGTAAGTGAGTAACAGTGGCAACTCTTTCATATGTCATTTTGCTTTGTTTGTTTTTGGCTCTATGTATATGGCTCTATGTAAATACGTGAACTTCTACCTGAGTGTCATGATGTAAAAACCACGGCGTATGCTTCAAATACTACATTCAGTGCTAACAAAACAAACTATTATTTATGAAATCATTCTTTTCGAAACACCATGCAAAATAAATAAGAACCAAAACACCAAACAGTCAAGTACATTAAAACAATTCGAAGCAAATCAAAAAAAAAAGTACTACATTTCAAAGAACACTGAAATTAGTACTCACTGTCGTTTCAAATGTAAAACAAAAACTCTGTGTTTTTGTGTGACTAAAGTGTTACCGTCCCGTCGGCGTGGCCGTCGATGGTGCAATGGTTAGTGTGCGCGCCTCTTGTACATGAGATCCTGGGATCGATCCCTGCTCAAAAGTTCCCTCCGAATGGCTTCAAAAATATAAAACTGTATTAACCCGTTAGGGACCAATATCAAAATTTCGATTTTTGAAAACGACTGAGACGACTGACTGCGATCTCATGAACTTTGTAAGTCCTAATAGTGTTTAGGACGAGCGACAAAATAGAAAGGTATTAACAAATTGCGGACTTCGGGTTTTAATTAAAAATCGGGAGAAACTACATACATATGTATGTGATTTTCACAAATTCCAAACCAACATGACATTTACAGAAAATAGGGGTTTCAATTAAATTCTAGCATAGTGACTAGATAATTCAATTCAGTATGGTTATAACTAATTTTAATATTGCTTTTTAGGGAAATAATTCCAGTACAGGATATACATAAGTATACGAAATTTATTTAAAAGGCGTTAGAATAATAAACTAAAACTGGGGACCGTCATCTGGCCAAACATCCCGGCCCCATTGAAGGAAACCGTCTTCAGTCATTTGTTAGGAGAGTTAGTTTATATATTGGGCGCCTATAACGCCGCTGTTGGTTCTCCTTCTGTTGTCTTCACAGCATATTACATCATGTATCCGCCCTGTCATCCACAACACGAGTTTGTCGAGGACGAGATCTAGATGCACCTCGGACCACTTCGTTCCCCCTTGAGAGAGAAAAAGTGAGTCGGAAGTTAAATCAATATATACAGCCGTTGAAGGGAATCAAACGAACATGGCTGTGGTACGTTTTATTTGTTGGAGGACGGCCTCGTATATTCAGTGTTACGTTTATAGGGGACCGTAGTCCATTCTACATATTTCTATGGGACGTAATGCCCTCACCCTATCTGCGGGCAATTTCCCATAATCTGCGTCATCAATTTAGACTTGTAATGGAAACAATGTAGGCATTTGCGGATTGAGGTTTTTGCGTAGAGCTGGATAAAACTCTCGCGTAGAAACGTATAGAGAAGTGTATATGCCCCGTAGAGCGGTCTACATGAGCTCACTACAAACTCTACGCGAGAGTTATTTCGCCCAAAAGACTCTACAGTGTATACACTATTTTTGTGTGTAGGGTAGAGCTCTACATACATATGTATGTATGTATGCTCTACGCTCCATCAAAACTATTTGATAGTTTTTTCTCTCTACAGTAGATCTGTATATTCGAACGTAATTTTGTATTCCTTCAACTAAATGACACTTCTACTGAAAAATTATTGGTATTCTATTCATTTGCGTTCCGATTTTCGTTCAAATGAAATATTGCTGTGCTTCTATATTCTGAAATTTAAAACGTTTAAATAATTAAAACAATCTATCGCGAAATATGACATCGGCAGCGAAGAAATCATGCGACAAATATCTATTGTCTATTTGTTTGTTGTATATAAGTTTGTCTAAATATGTCTCTCCGTGAGAGAAAGAAACAAACCTAAAATATCAAAATCGATAGCGGTCATTGCGGCAACTGCTCTCTATCATGCAACTCTACAGTAGAGAAAAATGTGTCTGTAGAGTGCATGGTAGAGCTCTACTCAAAATTTCTCTATCGTGGCTCTACGTAGAGCAGTTGAGTCACACTGTAGTGTACATACAACAGGTAGAGTCTCTTTATAGTGGTCACTTGGCACAAATAGACTGGCAAATATTTCCATAAGTTATAAATGGCATTTCCAACCAATCTTGGTTAAGAATAATTACGCTTTCCACATTTATTTCCAATTTTGAAATTAAAATTATTTTATAAATAAATCTTTTAAACTTAATAAGATTTTCATACATGGAAATCTCTTTCAAATTTTAATACGATTTTCGAATTTGAATCAGTTTAAGTGAATTTGAATAAAACTTTTAAATTTGTATGTTAAACACGCATTCCAAATTGGAATATGATTTAAATTTTTTAATTACAATTATACTTAATCTGCATAATTTTCAAATGTTCTTATTAAATTCAACAAATGTTCAAAAAGATATTAAACTTTCGTGTTCAACAAAAATTTTCAACCAATAAAAAGTTAAATAAAACAAAGTGAAAAAAAAGTTTTTTGTCAAGTTATTTATCATGATATATAAAATGTTGGAAATAAAAACGTTTTTAAAATATTGAACATTTTAAAAAGCAATATTTATACAAAAAATAAAATAACAATAAATTCATTAAATTAATAATGCGTCAACTATTCTTGGGATGAATTTATGAAGTACAATTTTATCGATATTATCTGTTCTTAAATGTATTTTATGCATGGTCAAAACAAATGAAAGTGCACTGAGAGTTCATTGTCGCAGAAACAGCCAGTGTAACTACAGCATTTTCCACATTTATGCCTCTTGTATTTATCTTTTTGACACTTGAAAACGTGTTTCGTGTTTCTTCAACAAAAAAACAAACTTTCTTTCAAAACTTGAAAACGTTGTTATTCATTTAATTAAAAGTTGAAAACCAAAATAAATTTTATGTTTTCATCATTGATGAAAAATAGTTTCAAAAGTATTTTATTATTAATATTAAAACGGACATTGTTGAGAAAAATATTTAACGTTTGAGTTCACAATTTATTTACAACTTGTGTGATATTCATTTTTTGTTGGAAACAAAAATAATATCCTTTTCCGACCAATGGTTTTAAGTTATTCACCCTTTATAACAAATCTATCCAAAAATTGTTATTGAACTGATGAAGTGATTTCTAAGTATGGCTAGTATAACAAAGGTTTATATATGTAGCTGTCCATTGAAGGTTACGGTTACGGTTACGTGCATGAAGAGAAAATAAATAAAAAAAATGGTAATTTTTCACATTCAGTTATAGGAGAGGTACTGAAAGAGGCGAAGCTATGGGTGTCCCAATAAAAGGGCACCATTTAATACAAAAAACGCATATTTATTGGATTGTAAGGTAGACATGTTCTGATTAAGTATGAAATAAAATATCCGGCAATGGCACCCCGCGAATCTGATCACAAGTTTTTGCTCTGTTCATGAAATATTCGACGATAATTCGGCCTAAAAATCGTTGCGTCTTCCGGAAGCCACATGTCCAGATTCATACCGTCCAGTTAAGACCACAATAACTACCATATTGTGGTCGTGTAGCGATTGCCATTCAGTCACTGCATTTCCGTCCTCATTTTCAAAGAAGTATACCCTCGTTGTGGATGGATTTGATTCTATTGGATTACGTGCGGATTTCCTGTGCCTCAATTTCGATAATTTGTTTGTTAACGAACCCATTCAGATGAAAATGCGTCTCATCTGTGAAGATGATGTGCTTCAAAGAATCGGCATTCACTTCCAATTGCCCCGACACCCATTGAACGAATTGCCGGCGCTGTGCATGGTCTGCTTGTTTGAGCTGCTTAGTTGAATCTTGTACGCATGGTCTGCTGGTTTGAGCTCCTTAGTTGAATCTTGTACGCGTGATGGTGCTGGTCTTTCGTCCTACTTCGCTGCTTGGTGCTTCGCGCAATATGAAGTTGTTGTGAATGATGCTGAATTGATGTTCCCAGGTTTTCGGCGACACTTTACTTTTACTTTTATTGACCATATTACAACCTCATGACGTCAGACGTCTTACACATATTAATTAAACAAACAAATTAAACAAATTTCAACATATTCTTCCAACTGGCTCTATCCTTCGCCTTTTCTCGCCAGTTGGTAACACCAAGGATACGGAGGGATTCTTCTGCCTGGTCTTTCCAGCGGAGTCTTGGTCGTCCTCTTTCCTGCTTCCATCGGGTACGTTATCAAAAATCTCTCGCGCTGGCTCATCTTCATCCATTCTGATAACATGGCCTAGCCAACGCAATTGGCCCACTTTGATTCGTCTAGCTATGTCCGTTTTCCCTAACAGGACCATATATTTTACGGAGAATTTATCTCTCGAAAACTCCCAGGTGTTTTTCATCCGCTTGCGATATGACCTAAGTTTCGGAGCCATATGTCAAGACATGTAAAATGAGAGTCTGATATAGCTGGACTTTTGTCCGTCGAGAGAGGGCTTTGTTCCTAAACTGCATGATGAGCCCAAAATAACATCTATTTGCAAGCAAAATTTTCCCATTTATCACCAGGCTGACGTTGTCCTTGTTCACGGCGGATCCAAGGAACAAAAATTAAATCGGTTGTCGACATTCAAGTACTGACCACGTCGAGAGATTTGTCTAGCCGTTGACACCATCAATTTTGTCTTGCCCTCATTAACATCAAAACTCACCTTCGCTGGTTCTTTTTCGATTCTTGAAAATATTGCAGTAACCTCTCGAAAATTTCACCCAATGATGTCTATGTCTTCAGCATACACCAGCAACATATGGCTTTCCGTGTTGATGATCTTGTTCGTATTTACTGCAGATTTCCTCATTATTAACCCCATTAATATGTTGACGAGATTGCATGAAAGTGTGGCGCCTTGTCTAAGTCCTCGCTTGGTACAGAATGGTTCGGTGAGGTCTTTCCCCAAGTTCTCTGCTGATTTGGTGTTGGTCAGCGTCATTTTACAGAGGCGGATCAGTTATGCCGGAATCCCAAGTTCACACATAGCTTCGTACAATCTACACTGTCTTCCACAATCATTACCTTCTGATCTCCAGTGGAACAATTTGAGTGGAATAGTGCTGAAAGTGGTCTCTCCACATTTTAAACACACACTGCTTATCAGTCACCAGCTTCCTATTCTCGTCCTTGCAGGAGAGCAGCGCATTATTCGACACGTTATTCAATCTTCTTACTCTCATTGTTGCATATTTCGGTATTTTCACTCTCTCTTCTCCCACTGCCATTTTGTCTCCAAAAATAATTAGATTTTCTCCATCCTCAGCCTCTTGTACCTCAGATGGGGGAGTATTCTGCCCTAGAAGGAGACTGAGCTTTGGTTGATAGTACTTTGATATCTCCGGTATTATCTAGGTCGGTATCTAGCCTTTCCCGTGCTCGGCTTCGTACGTTTTTCGCCCTGTTTAGTCTTGTGTCGATAGTCGATAAAGGCACCTCGAATCACACGTACACCCACTACACTAGAAGAGTGCCTGACATATATTACCAAGTGATCAATCTGGTTGTTCGTTCTCTGATCAGGAGATATCCGCGTCTCCTTATGTATGTCCTTATGCTGGAATCGTGTGCTACTAACTACCATGTTATTTGCAGCGGCGAAGTCTATCAGTCTTATTCCATTATTGGAGGTGGTATCATGTAGACTGTGATTACCGATGATTGGGCGAAAGACACTTACCTTTCCCAATTTGGCATTAAAATCGCCTAGAATAATCTAAATGTCGTAGTCGTATACTTCCTCCAGACGCTCTCAAAATGATTCTTTGACCTGACCGTCTTTATCCTCTGTCGGTGAGTGCACACAAATTAGCGGGATGTTGAAACATTTCGCTTTGATGCGAATAGTGGCATGCGTTCACTCACTGGTTGAACCTTGAAACTAGGTGTCGCAGTATCTTGCCAACTATAAATCCGCACCCGAATTCGTGCTTTCGCTCATGGCAGCTGTATTAAATATCGCAGTTTTTGTTTCTGGTGCAACCATCGTATTTCCTGGATAGCTGTGATGTCAGCTTTATATTTTTCGAGGACATCCGCCAGTGGGAAAGTGGCACTCATCCTGTATAGTGTTCGCACATTCTAGGTACACATCCTTAAATCGTGGTCCTTATAACGTTTGCGAGGGTCGTCAACAGTTAGGGGCTTTCTTCGTTTATTATATTTTTTGTGTAGTTTCATTGCATATATAACGGTGACGGGAGGCAAACCCAGCCCACCGTGGTTTGCATTTTACCTACTCCCAGGATGATTATGTTTCAGCCGCCCATTATGGATCAGACGCTGACCAGAATGCAGTGTGTCGAAACTGGATTTTGGTGTCTTCAACTTTGATCCGCCGTTGTCGAATATGTCCGTTGTTGAACAGGGTCACCTAATAATCCTGAGACGTATCAGTGATCGCATAACCCATCAGTCTGCTCATACATTTGGCCTTCTCACTTTAGCTAGCTAACGGCTGTTTCCGATAAAGCCATTGCCCAGAACATACTGCGTGGAAGTATTGAGCTGCTTGGACTGCCCAATGAAGGAATCATTTCTGGCCACTCCCAAGCGAATGTCTATCAAGCACTTTCCACCTCCAAGGACAGTTCCATGTCCCTATGGACATGTCCCATGACTATGGTACAATAAGCAAGATAGTGTTGTTAGAACAGCTATGTATAATAGGTTACACAAATTTTTAAAGTATCGAGAAAAATGTGGTTTGTGTAAAATTGTTTATTAGCTTCAAGGTAGTGTTCGGTTTCTGTATCTCATCTTTGTCTCGAAAAAACAAAATTTGTTTTGGGTGAAATAGAACACATTATTTAAATAATGTTAAATTAAGAATGGTGGGTCGGCTATTCTCATAAGAGATAACGTGAAACATATTGATGGACAGCACCTGCCCACCAAGGAAATTCAGGCTACGAATGTGGTCATTCATGACAATATTGGCCATATCACTATATCCTCGTTATACAGCCCCCGAGACACTCCATAAAAAAAGAAGACTATGACTCTCTAGGCCACAGGTTTTTAGCATGTGGTGATTACAATACTAAACACCCAGTATGGGGCTTTCGGCTTATAACTCCAAAAGGTCGACAATTACTCTCGTCAATAAACTATATCTACCTCCACATCACTTCCCAGAATTCGCCCACATACTGGCCTACAGATCTTAGCAAAATATCTGATATGCGTCCCGAATCTGACAAATGCTACACACTTCCCGAGTTATCCTCTAATCATTCGCCTGTATTATTGATATTAAATTCCGTACCTAATATCATGGAAACCCAATGTAAACTTCACTCTCGAAGAACAAACTGGAAATACCACTAGCCAACAGTCGTTTTGTGATTTGTTTCTAGCATACTTTTTCTCATTGATTTTGACCTACTAAACACGAAAATGAGTTTTAAAAATTTTTCTGTTGATTGGTTTTCGAGATACAAATTTTTGAACTTTTTTTTTTAAATTTTTGGAGGTACACTTACAATTTTGAGCATATCTTTCGTCTTCTTTGACGTATTTGATCCTACTACTACTCAAATTAAAGCAAATTGAGCCGTCTACAACTCATTCTCAGAAAATTTTCAAATCGGGTTAGTAGTTTTGATGTTGGCGGCTTAAAAAGGTTAAAAAACTGCGTTTTTTTAGTAAAAATGTGGCAGAAAAATTCATATAAAAATTCATATAAAATATAAAACGCGATGGTAACAGCAATTTTGGTTTTTTTACGTATAGCTGGCATTTTTCCAAAGAAAATAAGCACTTACTTAACAAAATCTGACAACAAATGGCGGACTTGTAATTTTTTTGGTAAAACACCGAATTTCCGCTATTTCACGATATTTTGATTTTCATTATTTGCACAGCTTACCTACCCAACGCAAACGAATAAATACATTTGAACTTAATTTAAAATAAACAAATTAGTCTTAGTATATTATTTTTTAATTTATTTAGAGCACTACATACTCAATGTATGGCACAATTAGAAATGGATGTGCCAGGTTAGCTAAACTAACGAAATTAACCAAATCAACGCCAATAAATAATGAGTAGAAACAAAGATATAACTGTACATTTTATGCCATGTGGAAAAACAGCTGACTTCTTCTTTGTTTTTTGTATTCGCTGCAATTGGTCTCACGTATTAGGGTCCAAATGTAGTCACCCATCATAGCCGTGTCATAGATGCCCTGATAGCGTCGTTCCATAGCCTTCAATTCCTGATGAAAGCGCTCGCCGTGTTCGTCGCTCACGTCTCCTAAATTCTCAGGGAAAAAATCCAAATGAGTTCGGATTTCCCCTTAGTGAGACCAAAATCGCGCACCCAATCGTTTAGTTCGGCCTGTGACAGTAATTTTCGCTTTCTGCACGCCGCAAATTCGCTTGCACTTGACTCGGACTCTTGATCTGACGATTCTGCTTTTTGAAGAGATGCACCAGGGCACACTGGATATGGTACATCATTCGAATGTGGTACTGGAAGTGCAAACGATCCCACTTGAGCGTAGTTCCATTTTAAAAATCTCCCTACCCCACTGTTTGTGGTGAGGCAAAAATAACAGTCTGTGGAATGGCATAGCGGCTTTTTCCACATCATTGGTGTATCGAATTTCATATGGCGCCTAAAATTAAAATAAATTACTATATTTGCTTTGCTTAATGTGTTTAAATAAAAATTCTTACCTTCCGCCAGCTGCCCAGTTGGTTAGGATTATATAGCAAAGATGACATAGCGACTTAGGTGTCCATGATTCTGTGATATTTGGTGAAATACCAAAATAATTCAAATAGTGCAATTGCACTGCTGGAGTAAACGTGTGTGCGTGATTATTCTTTATAAACTCGCCACAAACATTGCAGAAATTGTCTGGATTGTTAAAACACTCGAACACACGTAGTCCTTTACTCATTGTCTTACTTGTTGGGTAGGTATTATATGCACTTAAATTCAATTTGTTTCACTTTTTACTCGTACTACTCGCGTTCGTAGACACTTGTTGAATGACAAAAAACGATAAATGAACACCTATAAATACTATACCTGGCTATATACCTGATTCAGCAAGTGTGCGTTTCAAATTGTGGAAAAGTTTCCAAATAATGACCACTCACAAATGTGGGGGGAATTTCTGTAAAAAAACCCGATACAGGTAGCCATCGGGAAAACACACATCAATAAAAAAGTGTAATTCCCTTTAATTGACTGTGAACGGAGTAGCAGTCATAAAGGAACACGAAGAGCGTCCACGCACATTCAGAAGCGTATATTACTCTGCAACCACAGTCATAAAAATTAAATAACTATTTGTGTATTACTTTTTTTTTTTAATTCTGAGAATCATAAAAATTACGTAAACGTTTTTTCCAAACAATTTTGTACATGTAAAGTGGGTTTGCTAAAATTCGTATCGTAAAATGCACCTGTGTTTCTATGTTCTGCATTTTCATTATACCATTTTCTTAAAAACATCGACGAAACGTCCCTACGGTATTGTAAATAGGTTTTTTACAATTATGAAATATTTGTGTTATTAATATTAATTTAAAAATTTTATCAAAACTGCTAAGTGCTGTGACATTTGAAAAAAATTTCCAAAAAAAAAATTGCTGATTTCACTAAATTTTTGAAATTTCACGTCCCTTGCCAGAACAGAAGACATTAACCCAGGGTGGTGAAATTTTGAACAGAAGTAACTTATGTATAGGAGCAACTGTTCCGTTCTTTCTAAGAGGATTATAAAAAACTTGCTTTTTCGATCCCTCCTAGTAGGTTAGCTGTTCAAATAATGAAAATCAAAATATCGTGAAATAGCGGAAATTCGGTGTTTTACCAAAAAAATTACAAGTCCGCCATTTGTTGTCAGATTTTGTTAAGTAAGTGCTTATTTTCTTTGGAAAAATGCCAGCTATACGTAAAAAAACCAAAATTGCTGTTACCATCGCGTTTTATATTTTATATGAATTTTTATATGAATTTTTCTGCCACATTTTTACTAAAAAAACGCAGTTTTTTAACCTATTTAAGCCGCCAACATCAAAACTACTAACCCGATTTGAAAATTTTCTGAGAATGAGTTGTAGACGGCTCAATTTGCTTTAATTTGAGTAGTAGTAGGATCAAATACGTCAAAGAAGACGAAAGATATGCTCAAAATTGTAAGTGTACCTCCAAAAATTTAAAAAAAAAAGTTCAAAAATTTGTATCTCGAAAACCAATCAACAGAAAAATTTTTAAAACTCATTTTCGTGTTTAGTAGGTCAAAATCAATGAGAAAAAGTATGCTAGAAACAAATCACAGAGAAAATTTTGTTATTTGTGACCTAGTGTACTATAAGGAACTCGTTAGTGAATCTTAAAATCTGAAAGTTTCACTGAAGATGATATCTTAAATGCAATCGAGAATTTAACTTCGTGCATTCAAAAAGCGGCATGGAACTCCACACCTGAGCAAAGTTTCTTAAAAGTCCCCCGCTACTCAGTAGAAGCTAGAAAAACTTTCCGAAAAGCGTAAAGCTCGAAAGCAGTGGCAGATAACTCGATATCCCCCAGACAAGACCACTTTAAACAAACTTACCTCCGAAGTTAAAAATTTACTACAACGTGAAGATGAAGCTCAATCTGAGTCTGAAATATTGCACCTAGATCCCACCAAAGTATCAAAGGTTATGATCTCATTACTCCGAAAACTCTCAAAGAACTTCCGGAAGAACATATATCTATAACGATTGTCTGTTTCGCTGCTTTTTCCCATCTCACTGGAAAGTGGCGGATATCAGAATGACACTTAAACCGGGTAAAACTCCAGAACACGTGTCCTCATACCGTCCTACCATTTACTACCAATTCTTGGTAAAGTACTGGAGTCTCTCTTTCTAAACAGACTAATGCACGTGATAGATACCCAAAATCTAATTCCAGACCATCAATTTGGATTTAGGAAAAAGCATGGGACCATTGAACAAGTCCACAGGCTTGTGGATACGATTAATCAGACCTTTGAAAATGAGCAGTACTGCACTGCAGCATTTTTTGATATCTCACAAGTGTTTGATAAAGTATGGCATGATGGTTTGCTATTCAAGCTAATGAAAATGCTTCCTATAAACTATTATCTATTCCTCAATTCTTACATCCTAAATCGGTATTATTACGTTAAGGAAACCGATGAATTCAGCTCAGTCTATCAAACCGCAAGGTAGCGTTATGGGTCCGACTCTCTATCTCTTATTTACCTCAGATCTCCCTCACACTGATGGTGTCGCAATTGGAACGTTTGGAGACGATACAGCAGTATTGTCTGTAGATGCTGATCCCAATAAAACCAGTCCCTCTCTTCAAAAATGTATCGACAACATATTTTTCTGGCTAAATGATTGGAGAATCAAAGTCAATGAACTGAAATCAGTTCAAGTCACATTTTGCACTCAAACGAGATTCTTGCCCACCAATAACATTGAATCACGCAGTAATACTACAATCGCATGATATTAAATATCTCGGAATGCATCTCGATAAACGCCTGACATGGAAAAAATCACGTTCAAACTAAGCGGAAGGCTCTTGACATACGTCTCAATAAATTTAACACCCTCACTAACTATAGATCTCCACTCTAACTCGAACATAAACTACTAATTTACAAATGTATAATCAAACCCATATGGACATATGGAATTCAGCTTTGGGGCACGGCCTCAAACTCCAATATAGAAAATTTGCAACGGTTTCAAACCAAAACTCTTCGAAAGATCACAAACGCCCCATGGTATATAACCAACAATCAATTACACACTGACCTCCAACTTCCCACAGTAAAAGAAGAAATTAATTCGAGTATTCTTAGATACAAAACTCGAATCGATGCTCATCCAAATCCCCTAGCAGTAAATCTGATGGCAAATACCACAACATTCAAAAATCTTAAGAGAACAGCTCCCTAGGATCTCTTAACATAAAGACGAACAGTTCTCACTACTAAACTTAAAACCAATAGCAAATTTATCAGCAGTTGTATACTTTCTGGAATTACTTATAAGATAAGATATAAAATCTAGAATATAATGATCAGTGGATCATAACTATTCGTTATACAAAATTATATTATGTATAAGGAAATAGATTGCATTAATACAGTATACATGAAGAAAAAAATACGGAAACTGTTATTTTCGGGGTGATAAAGCAACATAGGGCTTTTTGGTAGGTTGTATGGATGTCAATATAAAAATTATATCTGGCAAAGAATACGTTTAAAAGAATTTTACATAATTTTTCAAAAAAGTAAAAGAAGTGAATCGAAATTTTCATTTAGTTTTTTTCATTTTGTTCTAATTTTTGTTTTGGTTTTACATTTTGTTTTTCAGTGGCGAGTTGGTGAAAACCGTCGTATTGTTAATGATTACGGCAACCCTTGTATTCTTATTGGAAATCTGTTTTGGGATAAATACTAAAACAACAAAGAGAAAAAACCAAAATGGAATTATGAAAAATAAGAAACAAAAGCATAAAATCGAAGTCATTTGAACAGAAATGTATAGAAATCTAGTATATGTACAAATACTCAAAACATAACCAATCTTACATTTCTCATTTTGACAGACAGTAATGTGATTGTCAAAATCATAAGGTTCTGACTATAAGTTAACCAACCAACATTGGGTGGTTAAATCATTGTTAACCATTGACTGAAAAACACAATTCGATGTTTAACCACAATTTAACTTAGAAACGAAGATCGCCACTGACTAGGAAACTGACCATAACTATTACATAATTGAAATTATTAGGCTCATAATTTTTTGGCTCTGTTTACTTTTCTTTTTTTCCTTCTTTACTTTTTTTTCGAAAATGAACAGTATTGAAATGAACAGTATTGCAATATTGCAAAGCGCTGTATTACGTTTGAGTTTTTAGTCAAATTATTATCCATTGTGGAGACCAAAAATCTGCAAATGTATCCATATTTTGTAATTTTTGCGTTCTTGTCTTCAATAAAATCCTGAATTTACAGTTTTTGTCGTGGGGTTATCCACTATTTGAAAAGAATTGTTATATGCAGTAAATGGTTTACAATGATTTTATTGTTTTATATTACCAGAGATATTTCAATTTTAGAAACTTCGGGCAATGAAATATGGTGTTTGCGTACAAAAACAACAGAACAGCTCAAGTTCAATCAAGATAGGGTATATTACAAAATAAAATCAGGGAATATCTCTGACAATTTAAAAAACAATAGCATCTTGAATGAATTACTAATGTTTTTTATAAGTATGTATATAAATCTGATCGTTTAATGACTACACCTCCAACCGCCAAATCCGTATTGTGTTTGTACACTGTTTAGATTTATATTGATATAGATTTGCTATGAATTTTGACATATCGCGTGTGCAAAATATAAATGAACTGCCTTTTTGTTTTCACCCACAATAACTTTGATAAATATACTTTCAACATAATGCTTACGTTTTGAAATTATTTTTCTTTATTTTGTCACTCACCATTTGGAATCGCTTACAATAAAATTCGGCTATTAATAATTACGAATTTTCAATTCTACTCAATATTTTGAGTCAGAATTTTTAACGCCACCAGTGTTTTGTTATCCACGTTACTTTTATCCAGAGTACAAATTATTCTGGATCCTTTCATTCTCTTTGTATGTATGTAATGTAACCAAAGGGTTTTTCAACAGAGACGCTATAAAAGTAAATGGATAGGGACAGTAAACGACGCCAAATTTTTCCCGCTCTTTTGACATTTCTCTTCAGTAAGACCCCTTTCTCACTCGGCAAGTTACTTGTGCAAGTCTCTTGCCCAAGGCTTGGTTTGTTGATGACAGAGGTAAGGTCGGGTTAGGGAAATAAATTTGAGGTACAGACTTGCTTGTACTCGGAAAGTTGAAAAACTGACTTGCGCAAGTAACTTGCCGAGTGTGAAAGGGGTCTAAGGTTTGCCATTTCATCATGGAAAGATATACGAGCCAATAACGAGTCAAAATTCTTAAAATTTACTACCGAAATTTGGAGTCAGTGGCCTCAACTTTAAGAGCGCTACGTCCAATTTCTGAATTGTGAATTTCATTTCTGGCTGAATGGCTTCGTCAATAAGCAAAATATGCGTTATTGGTCAGACAGAAATCCACACGTAATCCATGAGTCATCATTGCATATGAGCCGGCGGCGTCATTGGGCCGTACTTCTTCCGTGATGATTAAGACCGGCACATTACTGTGAATGCGAATCGCTACCGTTCAATGATAACCGAATATTTTTGGCCCCAATTGGATAATATGGACTTGGAGGACATGTGGTTCCAACAGGACGACGCCACAAGACACACAGCGAATGCCACAATCAATTTATTGTAAACCAAGTTTGGTGAACGTGTTATCTCACGAAATGGCCCAGTCGATTGGCCGCCTCGGTCGTGCGATTTGACGCCGTTAGATTCTTTCCTGTTGGGCTACGTCAAGTCTATGGTCTATGCCAACAAGCCAGCGACGATTGATGAACTTCGTACGAATATCGAACGTGAAATTGCAGCAGTATCGGCCGGTTTATGCTTGAAAACCGTCGAAAATTGTGTTCAGCGTCTGGACTTCTGCAAGCGTGCCCATGGTGACCATGCAAAAGAAATCGAGTTCCATACATAATGGCATCGGACGTACTTTCACAGGAATAAAGAATTTCATTGGTATCTAAAACCGGTTTTGTTTTATTTAAAAAAACTTTTGTAGCGCTCTTATTGAAAACCCCGATACAAGCCAAAATGTGTGTGGCAAAGGATACAACTACATCAGCAGTTTCTTTGCAAATTTTAATTGGAAGTCGTTCGCGTACTTTTTGTGCACATTTTCATAAAGAGATTAAAATCGTTCTTTCTCCCTCAAAAGTAAATTCTTCAAAGACGATCAAGAAGTAGGAGACCGGAAGATGTTCGCAATTTGGCAACCCTCGTAAAAGAGAAGAAAAAAGTGGTAACAATTCACTGAAAAGCATTTCTCTCTCGCGTCATTTCTTGATTATTTCATACTTTTTGCATAGTTTATACCATAGACTAATACATACCTAGATAAACTTATTCTCTCAGCTGACGTTTCATTTCACACTCTTCGTGATGCGGTCGGTGTGATAGAGAGATGTTTGACGAAAAGTGATATACACCAGGTGGAATTACAATAACTTCTTGCTTTAATTTTTCATGCCATTTTGGTGAAAAACTGTGAAATTTAAATGTGTTTTAAACTTTTTTATTGACTGTTATTGTTAGCATACATTTGTGCTGTATTTAACACATTAATTTTAACACACAAAACGAAATGCCGTTGTTGTTATTTTGTTCGTTGTTTTGAACCATTGCCTCTATCTGGTATTAGTAAAGCAATTCTTTTCAACATCAAACGTATACATCACACGAGGACAAATGTCAGAAATTTGGTGAGTGAAAGATTTTCTCTACTCATATTTACTCTATGACCAGTGCCTTCCAAAAAATTTTTGGTTGTGCATTAGTGAGCATGAGAGAGTAATTTTTACACCCGAAAAAAAATTTATGTAATAGACGTCATTCTGAATAATGCCTATCATATAACTGAAATAAAATCTTCCATATTTATACTTTTATGACAATTTCGTATTAAAAGAATGTTTTTTAGATGATGTGAAGTCAAAGCGTTTCGTTGTTTCGAACATATGAATTTTAAATCTGAAAAAATTTGTTCGCAAAGGTATGTTGTTGTGAAAAAGGAAAGGCACTTATATGAATTTTTTTTTAATTCAGGATAGATGGCACCGTCTATATCTTTCCAAAAATTTGTAATATTTGATTTATCTGGAACATTTACTTCGCTTCGAAGTATTAAAAGTTCAGATTGAATATTAAACTCGTGTTTGCTAAGATCGCAATGGAAAGGATTTTCAAAAAGATCTATTTTCGGCTGTACAGTTTCTAAATCCTGAAATCTGTCTTGGAAATTATAAAAAAGAGATTCAAATATATCTAAATATTTTTGCCTTTTGTAATTTTCGGGCCTTACGCATATGTTTGAAGTTTTTGGAAAATTGCTGAAATCATCATCAATTTCGGAAAGAAGAAGAAAAAGTTTGGTTTTAAAATTAAAAATTATTTTTGACAAATCGCATATATTGTGTTCCTTACCTTGCAATTCTAAATTAAGTTCATTGAGCATGCTTGTCGTGTCTGCCAAAAAAGCCAAGTCTAAAATAAAATCGTTGTCTCTCAATGCCTGAACTAAATTGTTTTCCATTTTTTCAGTTTCTAGGTTAACGAGTACTTCTTCTCTTAAGTCATATAGTACATTCAGACACTGGCCGCGACTTAACCATCGAACTTCTGTAAACATTTTAAGGTCATAATGTACAGCTTTTTTGTTTTTCAAAAAGTTTACAAATTTTCGATGGGTAAGCGCTTGATGTCCGCCTCGTATTTTGTTTATAATTTCCTCTGCTGTTTTCATAGCAGGGTCATTGTTTAAGAACTTCGATGCTAGAGCAGTTTGATGAATTATGCAATGGAAGTTATTAACAGCAAACCCATGTTTCTTAAATTGTCCTATTAATCCATTATATTTACCCAACATTACATTGGCTCCATCGGAACAGACTCCAGCAAATTTATTTATATCGACAATAGATAGAACCTTTTCTGCGATAACATCAAACAATAACTTACCACTAACATTACCATAAAATGTTTCTAAAGTAAGCATTGATTCACAAATATTGTATTCGCTATCTACGCATCGAATACAAATAATAAGCTGACAAAGATCCTTTACGTCAAGGCTTTCGTCCAAACAAATGGAAAAAAATTCGCAATTATTTAATTTTTCCCTTACGTCAGCCTCTACACAAGTTCCTATTTCAATAGTACGAGGGCCAACAGTTTGAGTGGACAAAGGAAGTGATTCAATAAGTTGTGTATTAAAATTAAGCCTTTGCAAAATTTTATTTAGCAATTGCTTTAAGAAAATACCATCGCAAAATGGCCTACCCTTTTTAACTATTTCCAAACTGATCAAGCTAGAAATCTCCTTTTTTAATTTAGAAACAGGTTTTGTCACATAAATTTCTTCTCCCTCACACCATTGCTTCAATTTTTCCAAATAAAGTTTTTTATTTTTTTGAAACAAGTTCTCTTTTTCCTTTTCATTTAATTTATTTATAAAATTATGAAAATGATCGCAATGTCTTTTGATAACGTATTCAGTGCCTGTTTTAAATGTTAAATAACATATGACACTGAATGTTACCAAAAGAATTTTTGATCATACAATATTTTTCGAGTGTTTTCATTTTGATTCGTGTTTATAATCTGAAAAAAATTGTTATAGCAACCGATTCCGAACGGTATTTTGAGAACCTTTTTCATGGCTATATACTAGAGGTGACCGACGCCGAAAGAAATTTGAAGGTGGTCAGAGCAGGGTTCGAACCCAGGATCTCATGTACAAGAGCCGCGCACACTAACCATTGCACCACCGACGGCCACTACTCGGCTTACTTTACTTTTTTTGTAGCTTATATTTGTTGTCTTTACTTTGTACAAATAGTATAAGTAAATACAAATTTATTTGTTTTATTTGATTTTGATTTAATTTATTTGTTTTCGTTTTACATTTGTATTTACTTGATTTGTTCATCGAAGAGTATATTTAAAAGAAGAAGAGTAGTTTAAAAAAGCAAATGCATTTGAATTCAAATACATTTGCTGCTATGCCCTATTACCAACATATCCCGAATTCTATTGTCCACGTACGAATGGAAACAACCATCTTTTTCGCATTGAAACATACAATCCATAGACTAATACATACCTAGATAAACTTATTCTCTCATCTGACGTTTCATTTCACACTCTTCGTGATGCGGTCGGTGTGATAGAGAGATGTTTGACGAAAAGTGATATACACCAGGTGGAATTACAATAACTTCTTGCTTTAATTTTTCATGCCATTTTGGTGAAAAACTGTGAAATTTAAATGTGTTTTAAACTTTTTTATTGACTGTTATTGTTAGCATACATTTGTGCTGTATTTAACACATTAATTTTAACACACAAAACGAAATGCCGTTGTTGTTATTTTGTTCGTTGTTTTGAACCATTGCCTCTATCTGGTATTAGTAAAGCAATTCTTTTCAACATCAAACGTATACATCACACGAGGACAAATGTCAGAAATTTGGTGAGTGAAAGATTTTCTCTACCCATATTTACTCTATGATACAATCCCTTGGGCGCCTCTGATTGATTTGGTTTCATAAATTTCCATTTTTCTGTGCCAATCGATTCTTTTTTGACAATAGTAAATTTTGACAGCTTCAACATAAGAAGAAGTCTTAAGACACAATTGAAATATAATTTTGCACAATGAATATTTTTAAAAAATATTTTCCATTACTTTTACCAATTATTTGCGATCTTTACAATCCATAAATATTTCCATTCTGCAAAATTTCTTTCAAATTGCTGGAAAAGTTCCTACCAAATTTCTTCGTCTTTCTTTGTTTTGTTTACAAATATGTATATAACAATATGTATATAACAAACAAAATTATGCTATTACAAAATAAAAATATGCATGCAAATGCTAAAAAACTGACAAATATATTTATAAAAATTGATTGTGTCATCGTAATCCAAAGTAGTATCAAAAAAACTCCGCAATAAAAATATTAGCGACGGCGGCAGTTCGGTTTCGCTTTACACAACTTGTTTGTCCGCTGGTGTTTTTTGTTAAATGTCAAAAATTTCCAAACCCTTATCAAAAATTTACCTAGCCCCATAGGCTAGTGAAATTTTATTCACCACACAAATGTCATATTTTCACTAACCTGTGTACTATGATACCGATTGGCACAGGCTCGAATTATAGAAAATAAGTTGACCAACTATCTGTTGACCTAGAAAAACTTCGAAAATAGCACCCACTTGATTGCTGTGGTACAGATGATCCTGTTTGATGTATTTCCTCCAAAATATGACTCAGAAATTGATGATTGGCTACTTGCAGTTGTTGAATTAATTGTGCTACCGCTTGAGCCTCCTTTTTTCGTGGTTTTTGTATAAAAGTCATCGTGGCCAAAAATTTTGTCAACAAAAGAAGTGTTATTATACAAAAGATGCGACCGTTCGCTTTATTAAACTCAAGCTTGACTAGAAGTGAAAGAAAATATTGATAGTTCGAAAGACCGCATTATAAAAACAACATGATCAAATATTTGAAATGAAACATAAAGTGAATTATGAACTGATTTCTATATACTTACTTATATTGGACAGCGTCTGTGGCAGTTCTCAACCAATGTTTTGATCCAACTCCATAATATGAAAAAACGTCCAAACATTTACATTTGATCTTCCATGATTGACAGTTTTGGTAGTATGATGGAGGACGTACTCCGTTTTTGGTGGATTTCGTAGAAAGTGTCGAGACCCTTCAATCAATTGTCACATCAGCCAGATTGATACATATTACTGAAAAAAAATCATTTTTTCTTATTTGTGCATCGTTGAGCGGCATGCTTGGTATGCCATGCGGTTAAGCCGGGCTGGTAACTCGCCAGACGTGGGGGGGATCTTCCCACTCAGTGATGTAAGAATAAGACTTGGGGACACTAAAATTGCGTACCAAGTCTCGATGGTCAAGAATGACCGAAAATGACATAAAATAAAAAAATGGATACCGAACAAATATCTCGTTAGATGACCGTTAAATCAAAAGAAACCAAAACCGAATTTGAAAATACACTATTATTTGTATTGAAGAAGTTAAAATGATTTTGCGATCGTAGGGAAAACTTATTCGCCACTAAATTTTCACTGAAGGATGTTGTGGTCAGTCGCCCTCACGAAACCCCTACAGCTTCACCGTGACTCTGCTTCACGTCTTGAGTCCCAAAATGTAGGGTTTGCCCTCGTAGACTTACCTTTCGCTTGCCCCTATATTACCAAACAAGCCGACTAAACAGCCATATTAACGATGTTAATCAATTCCAATTAAATACAAAATTTATTTAGCCTCGTATAAAGGCAATAGTTATTCATAATATCAATAATCAAATACTTAATCGTAGGGGTGCCTCAAGGGCGAAGTGAAGCTAAATTTTAACATCTATATAAATGGGCATAGGCTTAATTAACACAACAAAATTTTATAATATTGTACAATTTCAAGAGAAAAATGATTACACGTTATCTAACTACACTTACTTACTAAAACCATCCATGAACTACTTGAAATGTCAGAAAAGCTAGGAAAAAACGCGTCGAAAGCCCTAAACTAATGAATTCTAAGCCTCATTATGGGCCACCGAACTATTGTTTTGAAAAAAGTTTAAGTTATCAGCGCCAACTTACTTATCCGGTCTCTAACAACTCCGAGGGGTCAGGGACCTTACAAAACGAAGATAACATATTTCGCCAACCAGTTCGATCTTTCGCCTTATCTCTCCAGTTGGCAATACCAAGTGTACGCAGGGATTCGTCAACCTGATCCCTCCAGCGGAGTCTTGGTCTTCCTATTTTTCGTCTACGTTCGGTTTCAAAAACCCTTCGTACTGGTTCGTCTTCATCCATTCTACTGACATGGCCTAGCCAGCGCAATCGCGTTATTTTGATCCGCTTAACTATGTCAATGTCGGGATATAGCTCATACAGCTCATGGTTCATGCGTCGCCAATACTCGCCGTTGTGCACTATAAGGCCATACATTTTTCGGAGTATTTTCGTCTGCTTGTGATAAGAGATCAAATAAATTAAATCAAAATCAATAAGAGTATGAGAGTCTGGTATAGTTGGATTTTTGTTACTCGAGAGAGGGCTTTATCTCTAAAGTGTTTGCTTAGCCCAAAATAACATATATTCGCAAGAAAAATTCCCCGCTTGATGTCAAGGCTGACGTTGTTGTTTTTGTTTACGGCAGATACGAGGTATATAAATTCGTCCACCACCTCGAAATTATAACGGTTATCAACGTTCACGCTTTGGTCTAATCGCGTGGAGGCCCTGTTCGTTGAAACCATTAATTTTGTCTTGTCCTCATTTAGCGTCAGACCCACTTTGTAGTCATGTAGTCATCTAACCAAATTTTGCTAATGAGATGATGCATGCACCTTATCTGCTCATCGCCGCTAGACTTAAACAGGCTCCTGCGGCTTTATTGTTCTTAAGCCGTGCAAAGCTGTTCTGACCTCGTCTTGGTTAGGAGGGGGCAATCGGCGTCGTCGTCCAAATTTTGATCGATTGTCTCGTCATTGGATACTCAGGTACCAATAGCGCAGAGAAATGATCTCTCCATATTCCCGACATACTTTGCACATCTGCGATGAGATTTCCGTCCTTGTCTTTACAGAAGGGGACCCTGAACCATGTCCATTAGTTTCTTACGCCTAAAGAGACGGTTTACCTCCTTTCTTTTCTCCCTATACCGCTCAGTCCCAGCTCGCGTTGCAATTGACTGAAGCATTGCCATGCGTGCAGCGTTCTTTTCATCATTTGCAATGCGACACTCTTCATCGTACCATGGTTTGCTGCGAAGCGGTTTTTCAAACTCAAGTAGGGTTGTTGCGTCAGATTTTATAGAGTCGGAAATGGGTTTCCACTGCGCTTCAGGATCGTCATCAGGAGGGGGTGGGTTCTGAGCCAAAAGTTGGGAGAGCTTCCTTGAGTAGGCTTTGGCTACCTCTGGTAATTGTAAGATTCGTAAGAGTTTCGTTCTATTTAATCACGTACGAACCTTTGCTGCTACCAGGTAGTGATCAGAATCGATGTTAGGCTCGTGGTACGTCTATTACACTGGATGAGTGCCTTCCATCAATTACCACGTAATCAATTTGGTTCTTTGATCAGGGGATACCCAAGTAGCCTTGTGGATGTCCTTATGCTGGAATCTTGCACCACATATGACCATGTTTTTTGCCGCGGCAAAGTCAATCAGTCTCATACCGTTTTCAAAACTGTCAGCATGTAGACTGAAGTTGCCAATCTTGGATGAAACACATTCTCCCTGCCTTCTTTAGCATTAACATCTCGTAGTACAATCTTAATGTCATGGCCAGGGCAGCGATCATATGTTTCCGCTAGACGCTCATAGAATATGTCTTTGGCATCATCATCTTTGTCTTCTGTCGGGGCATGCACACAAATTGGGGAAATATAAAAATATTTCGCTTTTATGCGGATTGTGGCTATACGTTCACTCACAGGATTGAACCTAGAGCAGTCTTTTGCCAACTACAAATCCGCAACCAAATTCATGTTTTTACTCATGGCAACTGTAGTATATGTCGCAGTTCTTTTTCTTGTGCAGCCATGTCCTCTCCATCGCATTCCCTGGATTGCGGTAATGTCAGCCGGTACCGTGCAATAACTCCCAAATGAAATAACTCCCAATGAAATAACTCCCAATGAAAAATTCCAATAAGAATGAAATAACGCCCAACTGAGAAAAATGAAATAACTCCCAAAGGCAAAAATGAAATAAGTCCCAATTTCTGGGACTTATTTCAAAATGTAAAAATAAAACCCAATAAAAATGAATTAACTCCCAATGATATAAGGCCCAACAAAAATGAATTAACTCCCAATTTTTTTTGGTTTCCTTTTACAGAACGCTTTTTATTTCATAATTATATGTAAGCATATACATAATCGTAATAATAATTACGATCTAGCCGCCAGACCCGCGCCGCGCCGCGTCGCGCCGCGTCGCGCCTCCGCCCCCCCCCCCTCCCGGTTGACATACATACCTTTTCATAATATTCAATATGAATCAAAAGAAGTTGCTTAAAGCATCCAAGCGGTACAATTGAAAAAGTGCCATCGATTAAAATTCGTCTAGAATTGTTGTTTTGCTTCTTTGGAGTGAAATAAATTCCAACAGGAATGCAATAAATTCCAGTTAGTTAAAAAAATTAAATAAATCCCAACATAATTTTGTTGGGAGTTATACGACTTAGAAGTTATTTCATTATGAAATAACTCCCAATTAGAAATTATGACATAAGTCCTAACGCATTGGGATTTATTTCATAATGATATTATTCCCAATTTATATGGAATTTTGTTAATTTTTTGTTGGGACTTATTTCACTTTTTTTTGGGATTTATTTCATTTGGGAGTTATTTCACGGTACCATGTCAGCCTTATAACTTTTGAGGACATCTGTCAATTGGATGCATGCACCGGATCTATATAGAGTTCTCACATTCCACATGCATATCCGTAAATCGTGGTCCTTATAACGTGTGCGAGGGTCGACAACAAATAGGGGTTATCTACGTTTTCTCTTCCGTTTTTGTATTTTCACTGCCATTATGAACGGTGGCGGGAGGCAAACTCAGTCCACCGGGTTTTTGCATTTTACCTACTGCAAGGATAATTGATTGCAGCCGCCCATTATGAATCACACGCTGACCAGGATGCAATATGTCGAACCTGGACTTTTTTGTTTTGGTTTCTATCCGCCGTTGGCCCATATGTTTGGATCATCCGCCTTCTAAAGGACAAAAGAATATGTCCGATAGCTTGATGAAACATCAGTCACCTACTAAGCCTGATACACATCAGTGGTCGCATAACCAACCAGGCTGCTCATTTATTTTCGCCTTCTCACTCGAGCTAGCTAACAGAGGTTTCTGATAGATCTATTGACCAGGACATACTGCGTGGAAGTAGTGAGCTGCTTGGACTGCCCAATGAGGGAATCATTTCTGGCCACTCCCTAGTGAATGGCTCCAACTCCACGGACAGTCAAATGTCTCAACACGGTATTTACATCTTTGAGTTCAACAACTTCTCGAACTACCCTTGTATTTGAGACGGTATCAAAACTATGGTATAAGTAGATATGAATGGACACTACCCAGCAGGAAAAATACTAGTTTAGAACTAGTAATGCACTAGTATTTTTGAACCATAGAACTAGTACTCGCACATGCAAAGAACTGTAGAAATTAATATTGCGATGTCATAGGATTGGGAGAAATTACCTCTCGAGTGTCGCTTTTGAACTAGTGGTCCACCAGTTTAACAGTACTAGTTCGGAGTCAAATTCTATGGTTCTAAATGATCGGTTTTGAACTAATTCTGTACCATAGAAAATAAATATAGTTCATACTAGTTATTAAAAAAAATGATTGTCAATAAAAAAATGCAAAACAATGCAACGAGGTTCAAAATGGGTTAAGCTGCATTTCGTAGAAGGTTCTTACCTTTGGACCTACAGACGAACATGTAAAATTGGCATCTGTAACGAAATCGTGTTGAAATTGAAATTATCGCCCATGTTCTGCATTCCGAATTTTTGTGGAAGTGAAAATTTTTCACAAAAATGGTGTTCTTGACGTTATTTTCACAAGATGTGACGTATATATCACAAATTGTTTCAGAATTTCTGTATCATAAATGCAAACTACTTAAAACAGAACATTACAGAATGACAGCCGAGTATGTTTTTTCGTAACTTGGTTGTTCAAAAGTAAAAGTTTCTCAAGCATATATTCGCAAAAGTCATTAAGCTAAATTATCTAAAAATTTTGATTTTTCCATTCTGTATTCATTCCTCATTTATCGCTCATATTCTGCATTCCGAATTTTTGTGAAAGTGAAATTTTTTCACAAAAGTTGTGTTATTCCTATTATTATTCCCTAAGGCCGTAAGTGAGTAACAGTGGCAACTCTTTCATATGTCATTTTGCTTTGTTTGTTTTTGGCTCTATGTATATGGCTCTATGTAAATACGTGAACTTCTACCTGAGTGTCATGATGTAAAAACCACGGCGTATGCTTCAAATACTACATTCAGTGCTAACAAAACAAACTATTATTTATGAAATCATTCTTTTCGAAACACCATGCAAAATAAATAAGAACCAAAACACCAAACAGTCAAGTACATTAAAACAATTCGAAGCAAATCAAAAAAAAAAGTACTACATTTCAAAGAACACTGAAATTAGTACTCACTGTCGTTTCAAATGTAAAACAAAAACTCTGTGTTTTTGTGTGACTAAAGTGTTACCGTCCCGTCGGCGTGGCCGTCGATGGTGCAATGGTTAGTGTGCGCGCCTCTTGTACATGAGATCCTGGGATCGATCCCTGCTCAAAAGTTCCCTCCGAATGGCTTCAAAAATATAAAACTGTATTAACCCGTTAGGGACCAATATCAAAATTTCGATTTTTGAAAACGACTGAGACGACTGACTGCGATCTCATGAACTTTGTAAGTCCTAATAGTGTTTAGGACGAGCGACAAAATAGAAAGGTATTAACAAATTGCGGACTTCGGGTTTTAATTAAAAATCGGGAGAAACTACATACATATGTATGTGATTTTCACAAATTCCAAACCAACATGACATTTACAGAAAATAGGGGTTTCAATTAAATTCTAGCATAGTGACTAGATAATTCAATTCAGTATGGTTATAACTAATTTTAATATTGCTTTTTAGGGAAATAATTCCAGTACAGGATATACATAAGTATACGAAATTTATTTAAAAGGCGTTAGAATAATAAACTAAAACTGGGGACCGTCATCTGGCCAAACATCCCGGCCCCATTGAAGGAAACCGTCTTCAGTCATTTGTTAGGAGAGTTAGTTTATATATTGGGCGCCTATAACGCCGCTGTTGGTTCTCCTTCTGTTGTCTTCACAGCATATTACATCATGTATCCGCCCTGTCATCCACAACACGAGTTTGTCGAGGACGAGATCTAGATGCACCTCGGACCACTTCGTTCCCCCTTGAGAGAGAAAAAGTGAGTCGGAAGTTAAATCAATATATACAGCCGTTGAAGGGAATCAAACGAACATGGCTGTGGTACGTTTTATTTGTTGAAGGACGGCCTCGTATATTCAGTGTTACGTTTATAGGGGACCGTAGTCCATTCTACATATTTCTATGGGACGTAATGCCCTCACCCTATCTGCGGGCAATTTCCCATAATCTGCGTCATCAATTTAGACTTGTAATGGAAACAATGTAGGCATTTGCGGATTGAGGTTTTTGCGTAGAGCTGGATAAAACTCTCGCGTAGAAACGTATAGAGAAGTGTATATGCCCCGTAGAGCGGTCTACATGAGCTCACTACAAACTCTACGCGAGAGTTATTTCGCCCAAAAGACTCTACAGTGTATACACTATTTTTGTGTGTAGGGTAGAGCTCTACATACATATGTATGTATGTATGCTCTACGCTCCATCAAAACTATTTGATAGTTTTTTCTCTCTACAGTAGATCTGTATATTCGAACGTAATTTTGTATTCCTTCAACTAAATGACACTTCTACTGAAAAATTATTGGTATTCTATTCATTTGCGTTCCGATTTTCGTTCAAATGAAATATTGCTGTGCTTCTATATTCTGAAATTTAAAACGTTTAAATAATTAAAACAATCTATCGCGAAATATGACATCGGCAGCGAAGAAATCATGCGACAAATATCTATTGTCTATTTGTTTGTTGTATATAAGTTTGTCTAAATATGTCTCTCCGTGAGAGAAAGAAACAAACCTAAAATATCAAAATCGATAGCGGTCATTGCGGCAACTGCTCTCTATCATGCAACTCTACAGTAGAGAAAAATGTGTCTGTAGAGTGCATGGTAGAGCTCTACTCAAAATTTCTCTATCATGGCTCTACGTAGAGCAGTTGAGTCACACTGTAGTGTACATACAACAGGTAGAGTCTCTTTATAGTGGTCACTTGGCACAAATAGACTGGCAAATATTTCCATAAGTTATAAATGGCATTTCCAACCAATCTTGTTAAGAATAATTACGCTTTCCACATTTATTTCCAATTTTGAAATTAAAATTATTTTATAAATAAATCTTTTAAACTTAATAAGATTTTCATACATGGAAATCTCTTTCAAATTTTAATACGATTTTCGAATTTGAATCAGTTTAAGTGAATTTGAATAAAACTTTTAAATTTGTATGTTAAACACGCATTCCAAATTAAATTTTTTAATTACAATTATACTTAATCTGCATAATTTTCAAATGTTCTTATTAAATTCAACAAATGTTCAAAAAGATATTAAACTTTCGTGTTCAACAAAAATTTTCAACCAATAAAAAGTTAAATAAAACAAAGTGAAAAAAAACGTTTTTTGTCAAGTTATTTATCATGATATATAAAATGTTGGAAATAAAAACGTTTTTAAAATATTGAACATTTTAAAAAGCAATATTTATACAAAAAATAAAATAACAATAAATTCATTAAATTAATAATGCGTCAACTATTCTTGGGATGAATTTATGAAGTACAATTTTATCGATATTATCTGTTCTTAAATGTATTTTATGCATGGTCAAAACAAATGAAAGTGCACTGAGAGTTCATTGTCGCAGAAACAGCCAGTGTAACTACAGCATTTTCCACATTTATGCCTCTTGTATTTATCTTTTTGACACTTGAAAACGTGTTTCGTGTTTCTTCAACAAAAAAACAAACTTTCTTTCAAAACTTGAAAACGTTGTTATTCATTTAATTAAAAGTTGAAAACCAAAATAAATTTTATGTTTTCATCATTGATGAAAAATAGTTTCAAAAGTATTTTATTATTAATATTAAAACGGACATTGTTGAGAAAAATATTTAACGTTTGAGTTCACAATTTATTTACAACTTGTGTGATATTCATTTTTTGTTGGAAACAAAAATAATATCCTTTTCCGACCAATGGTTTTAAGTTATTCACCCTTTATAACAAATCTATCCAAAAATTGTTATTGAACTGATGAAGTGATTTCTAAGTATGGCTAGTATAACAAAGGTTTATATATGTAGCTGTCCATTGAAGGTTACGGTTACGGTTACGTGCATGAAGAGAAAATAAATAAAAAAAATGGTAATTTTTCACATTCAGTTATAGGAGAGGTACTGAAAGAGGCGAAGCTATGGGTGTCCCAATAAAAGGGCACCATTTAATACAAAAAACGCATATTTATTGGATTGTAAGGTAGACATGTTCTGATTAAGTATGAAATAAAATATCCGGCAATGGCACCCCGCGAATCTGATCACAAGTTTTTGCTCTGTTCATGAAATATTCGACGATAATTCGGCCTAAAAATCGTTGCGTCTTCCGGAAGCCACATGTCCAGATTCATACCGTCCAGTTAAGACCACAATAACTACCATATTGTGGTCGTGTAGCGATTGCCATTCAGTCACTGCATTTCCGTCCTCATTTTCAAAGAAGTATACCCTCGTTGTGGATGGATTTGATTCTATTGGATTACGTTCGGATTTCCTGTGCCTCAATTTCGATAATTTGTTTGTTAACGAACCCATTCAGATGAAAATGCGTCTCATCTGTGAAGATGATGTGCTTCAAAGAATCGGCATTCACTTCCAATTGCCCCGACACCCATTGAACGAATTGCCGGCGCTGTGCATGGTCTGCTTGTTTGAGCTGCTTAGTTGAATCTTGTACGCATGGTCTGCTGGTTTGAGCTCCTTAGTTGAATCTTGTACGCGTGATGGTGCTGGTCTTTCGTCCTACTTCGCTGCTTGGTGCTTCGCGCAATATGAAGTTGTTGTGAATGATGCTGAATTGATGTTCCCAGGTTTTCGGCGACACTTTACTTTTACTTTTATTGACCATATTACAACCTCATGACGTCAGACGTCTTACACATATTAATTAAACAAACAAATTAAACAAATTTCAACATATTCTTCCAACTGGCTCTATCCTTCGCCTTTTCTCGCCAGTTGGTAACACCAAGGATACGGAGGGATTCTTCTGCCTGGTCTTTCCAGCGGAGTCTTGGTCGTCCTCTTTCCTGCTTCCATCGGGTACGTTATCAAAAATCTCTCGCGCTGGCTCATCTTCATCCATTCTGATAACATGGCCTAGCCAACGCAATTGGCCCACTTTGATTCGTCTAGCTATGTCCGTTTTCCCTAACAGGACCATATATTTTACGGAGAATTTATCTCTCGAAAACTCCCAGGTGTTTTTCATCCGCTTGCGATATGACCTAAGTTTCGGAGCCATATGTCAAGACATGTAAAATGAGAGTCTGATATAGCTGGACTTTTGTCCGTCGAGAGAGGGCTTTGTTCCTAAACTGCATGCTGAGCCCAAAATAACATCTATTTGCAAGCAAAATTTTCCCATTTATCACCAGGCTGACGTTGTCCTTGTTCACGGCGGATCCAAGGAACAAAAATTAAATCGGTTGTCGACATTCAAGTACTGACCACGTCGAGAGATTTGTCTAGCCGTTGACACCATCAATTTTGTCTTGCCCTCATTAACATCAAAACTCACCTTCGCTGGTTCTTTTTCGATTCTTGAAAATATTGCAGTAACCTCTCGAAAATTTCACCCAATGATGTCTATGTCTTCAGCATACACCAGCAACATATGGCTTTCCGTGTTGATGATCTTGTTCGTATTTACTGCAGATTTCCTCATTATTAACCCCATTAATATGTTGACGAGATTGCATGAAAGTGTGGCGCCTTGTCTAAGTCCTCGCTTGGTACAGAATGGTTCGGTGAGGTCTTTCCCCAAGTTCTCTGCTGATTTGGTGTTGGTCAGCGTCATTTTACAGAGGCGGATCAGTTATGCCGGAATCCCAAGTTCACACATAGCTTCGTACAATCTACACTGTCTTCCACAATCATTACCTTCTGATCTTCAGTGGAACAATTTGAGTGGAATAGTGCTGAAAGTGGTCTCTCCACATTTTAAACACACACTGCTTATCAGTCACCAGCTTCCCATTCTCGTCCTTGCAGGAGAGCAGCGCATTATTCGACACGTTATTCAATCTTCTTACTCTCATTGTTGCATATTTCGGTATTTTCACTCTCTCTTCTCCCACTGCCATTTTGTCTCCAAAAATAATTAGATTTTCTCCATCCTCAGCCTCTTGTACCTCAGATGGGGGAGTATTCTGCCCTAGAAGGAGACTGAGCTTTGGTTGATAGTACTTTGATATCTCCGGTATTATCTAGGTCAGTATCTAGCCTTTCCCGTGCTCGGCTTCGTACGTTTTTCGCCCTGTTTAGTCTTGTGTCGATAGTCGATAAAGGCACCTCGAATCACACGTACACCCACTACACTAGAAGAGTGCCTGACATATATTACCAAGTGATCAATCTGGTTGTTCGTTCTCTGATCAGGAGATATCCGCGTCTCCTTATGTATGTCCTTATGCTGGAATCGTGTGCTACTAACTACCATGTTATTTGCAGCGGCGAAGTCTATCAGTCTTATTCCATTATTGGAGGTGGTATCATGTAGACTGTGATTACCGATGATTGGGCGAAAGACACTTACCTTTCCCAATTTGGCATTAAAATCGCCTAGAATAATCTAAATGTCGTAGTCGTATACTTCCTCCAGACGCTCTCAAAATGATTCTTTGACCTGACCGTCTTTATCCTCTGTCGGTGAGTGCACACAAATTAGCGGGATGTTGAAACATTTCGCTTTGATGCGAATAGTGGCATGCGTTCACTCACTGGTTGAACCTTGAAACTAGGTGTCGCAGTATCTTGCCAACTATAAATCCGCACCCGAATTCGTGCTTTCGCTCATGGCAGCTGTATTAAATATCGCAGTTTTTGTTTCTGGTGCAACCATCGTATTTCCTGGATAGCTGTGATGTCAGCTTTATATTTTTCGAGGACATCCGCCAGTGGGAAAGTGGCACTCGTCCTGTATAGTGTTCGCACATTCTAGGTACACATCCTTAAATCGTGGTCCTTATAACGTTTGCGAGGGTCGTCAACAGTTAGGGGCTTTCTTCGTTTATTATATTTTTTGTGTAGTTTCATTGCATATATAACGGTGACGGGAGGCAAACCCAGCCCACCGTGGTTTGCATTTTACCTACTCCCAGGATGATTATGTTTCAGCCGCCCATTATGGATCAGACGCTGACCAGAATGCAGTGTGTCGAAACTGGATTTTGGTGTCTTCAACTTTGATCCGCCGTTGTCGAATATGTCCGTTGTTGAACAGGGTCACCTAATAATCCTGAGACGTATCAGTGATCGCATAACCCATCAGTCTGCTCATACATTTGGCCTTCTCACTTTAGCTAGCTAACGGCTGTTTCCGATAAAGCCATTGCCCAGAACATACTGCGTGGAAGTATTGAGCTGCTTGGACTGCCCAATGAAGGAATCATTTCTGGCCACTCCCAAGCGAATGTCTATCAAGCACTTTCCACCTCCAAGGACAGTTCCATGTCCCTATGGACATGTCCCATGACTATGGTACAATAAGCAAGATAGTGTTGTTAGAACAGCTATGTATAATAGGTTACACAAATTTTTAAAGTATCGAGAAAAATGTGGTTTGTGTAAAATTGTTTATTAGCTTCAAGGTAGTGTTCGGTTTCTGTATCTCATCTTTGTCTCGAAAAAACAAAATTTGTTTTGGGTGAAATAGAACACATTATTTAAATAATGTTAAATTAAGAATGGTGGGTCGGCTATTCTCATAAGAGATAACGTGAAACATATTGATGGACAGCACCTGCCCACCAAGGAAATTCAGGCTACGAATGTGGTCATTCATGACAATATTGGCCATATCACTATATCCTCGTTATACAGCCCCCGAGACACTCCATAAAAAAAGAAGACTATGACTCTCTAGGCCACAGGTTTTTAGCATGTGGTGATTACAATACTAAACACCCAGTATGGGGCTTTCGGCTTATAACTCCAAAAGGTCGACAATTACTCTCGTCAATAAACTATATCTACCTCCACATCACTTCCCAGAATTCGCCCACATACTGGCCTACAGATCTTAGCAAAATATCTGATCTCATCGTCTTCTGCATATCGAAAAATATGTGTCCCGAATCTGACAAATGCTACACACTTCCCGAGTTATCCTCTAATCATTCGCCTGTATTATTGATATTAAATTCCGTACCTAATATCATGGAAACCCAATGTAAACTTCACTCTCGAAGAACAAACTGGAAATACTATAAGGAACTCGTTAGTGAATCTTAAAATCTGAAAGTTTCACTGAAGATGATATCTTAAATGCAATCGAGAATTTAACTTCGTGCATTCAAAAAGCGGCATGGAACTCCACACCTGAGCAAAGTTTCTTAAAAGTCCCCCGCTACTCAGTAGAAGCTAGAAAAACTTTCCGAAAAGCGTAAAGCTCGAAAGCAGTGGCAGATAACTCGATATCCCCCAGACAAGACCACTTTAAACAAACTTACCTCCGAAGTTAAAAATTTACTACAACGTGAAGATGAAGCTCAATCTGAGTCTGAAATATTGCACCTAGATCCCACCAAAGTATCAAAGGTTATGATCTCATTACTCCGAAAACTCTCAAAGAACTTCCGGAAGAACATATATCTATAACGATTGTCTGTTTCGCTGCTTTTTCCCATCTCACTGGAAAGTGGCGGATATCAGAATGACACTTAAACCGGGTAAAACTCCAGAACACGTGTCCTCATACCGTCCTACCATTTACTACCAATTCTTGGTAAAGTACTGGAGTCTCTCTTTCTAAACAGACTAATGCACGTGATAGATACCCAAAATCTAATTCCAGACCATCAATTTGGATTTAGGAAAAAGCATGGGACCATTGAACAAGTCCACAGGCTTGTGGATACGATTAATCAGACCTTTGAAAATGAGCAGTACTGCACTGCAGCATTTTTTGATATCTCACAAGTGTTTGATAAAGTATGGCATGATGGTTTGCTATTCAAGCTAATGAAAATGCTTCCTATAAACTATTATCTATTCCTCAATTCTTACATCCTAAATCGGTATTATTACGTTAAGGAAACCGATGAATTCAGCTCAGTCTATCAAACCGCAAGGTAGCGTTATGGGTCCGACTCTCTATCTCTTATTTACCTCAGATCTCCCTCACACTGATGGTGTCGCAATTGGAACGTTTGGAGACGATACAGCAGTATTGTCTGTAGATGCTGATCCCAATAAAACCAGTCCCTCTCTTCAAAAATGTATCGACAACATATTTTTCTGGCTAAATGATTGGAGAATCAAAGTCAATGAACTGAAATCAGTTCAAGTCACATTTTGCACTCAAACGAGATTCTTGCCCACCAATAACATTGAATCACGCAGTAATACTACAATCGCATGATATTAAATATCTCGGAATGCATCTCGATAAACGCCTGACATGGAAAAAATCACGTTCAAACTAAGCGGAAGGCTCTTGACATACGTCTCAATAAATTTAACACCCTCACTAACTATAGATCTCCACTCTCACTCGAAAATAAACTACTAATTTACAAATGTATAATCAAACCCATATGGACATATGGAATTCAGCTTTGGGGCACGGCCTCAAACTCCAATATAGAAAATTTGCAACGGTTTCAAACCAAAACTCTTCGAAAGATCACAAACGCCCCATGGTATATAACCAACAATCAATTACACACTGACCTCCAACTTCCCACAGTAAAAGAAGAAATTAATTCGAGTATTCTTAGATACAAAACTCGAATCGATGCTCATCCAAATCCCCTAGCAGTAAATCTGATGGCAAATACCACAACATTCAAAAATCTTAAGAGAACAGCTCCCTAGGATCTCTTAACATAAAGACGAACAGTTCTCACTACTAAACTTAAAACCAATAGCAAATTTATCAGCAGTTGTATACTTTCTGGAATTACTTATAAGATAAGATATAAAATCTAGAATATAATGATCAGTGGATCATAACTATTCGTTATACAAAATTATATTATGTATAAGGAAATAGATTGCATTAATACAGTATACATGAAGAAAAAAATACGGAAACTGTTATTTTCGGGGTGATAAAGCAACATAGGGCTTTTTGGTAGGTTGTATGGATGTCAATATAAAAATTATATCTGGCAAAGAATACGTTTAAAAGAATTTTACATAATTTTTCAAAAAAGTAAAAGAAGTGAATCGAAATTTTCATTTAGTTTTTTTCATTTTGTTCTAATTTTTGTTTTGGTTTTACATTTTGTTTTTCAGTGGCGAGTTGGTGAAAACCGTCGTATTGTTAATGATTACGGCAACCCTTGTATTCTTATTGGAAATCTGTTTTGGGATAAATACTAAAACAACAAAGAGAAAAAACCAAAATGGAATTATGAAAAATAAGAAACAAAAGCATAAAATCGAAGTCATTTGAACAGAAATGTATAGAAATCTAGTATATGTACAAATACTCAAAACATAACCAATCTTACATTTCTCATTTTGACAGACAG
Source organism: Phaonia tiefii (assembly GCA_963931995.1). Lineage (NCBI taxonomy): Eukaryota > Metazoa > Arthropoda > Insecta > Diptera > Muscidae > Phaonia > Phaonia tiefii. The sequence goes on along the minus strand of OZ008371.1, from coordinate 95,631,308 downwards.
TAATGTGATTGTCAAAATCATAAGGTTCTGACTATAAGTTAACCAACCAACATTGGGTGGTTAAATCATTGTTAACCATTGACTGAAAAACACAATTCGATGTTTAACCACAATTTAACTTAGAAACGAAGATCGCCACTGACTAGGAAACTGACCATAACTATTACATAATTGAAATTATTAGGCTCATAATTTTTTGGCTCTGTTTACTTTTCTTTTTTTCCTTCTTTACTTTTTTTTCGAAAATGAACAGTATTGAAATGAACAGTATTGCAATATTGCAAAGCGCTGTATTACGTTTGAGTTTTTAGTCAAATTATTATCCATTGTGGAGACCAAAAATCTGCAAATGTATCCATATTTTGTAATTTTTGCGTTCTTGTCTTCAATAAAATCCTGAATTTACAGTTTTTGTCGTGGGGTTATCCACTATTTGAAAAGAATTGTTATATGCAGTAAATGGTTTACAATGATTTTATTGTTTTATATTACCAGAGATATTTCAATTTTAGAAACTTCGGGCAATGAAATATGGTGTTTGCGTACAAAAACAACAGAACAGCTCAAGTTCAATCAAGATAGGGTATATTACAAAATAAAATCAGGGAATATCTCTGACAATTTAAAAAACAATAGCATCTTGAATGAATTACTAATGTTTTTTATAAGTATGTATATAAATCTGATCGTTTAATGACTACACCTCCAACCGCCAAATCCGTATTGTGTTTGTACACTGTTTAGATTTATATTGATATAGATTTGCTATGAATTTTGACATATCGCGTGTGCAAAATATAAATGAACTGCCTTTTTGTTTTCACCCACAATAACTTTGATAAATATACTTTCAACATAATGCTTACGTTTTGAAATTATTTTTCTTTATTTTGTCACTCACCATTTGGAATCGCTTACAATAAAATTCGGCTATTAATAATTACGAATTTTCAATTCTACTCAATATTTTGAGTCAGAATTTTTAACGCCACCAGTGTTTTGTTATCCACGTTACTTTTATCCAGAGTACAAATTATTCTGGATCCTTTCATTCTCTTTGTATGTATGTAATGTAACCAAAGGGTTTTTCAACAGAGACGCTATAAAAGTAAATGGATAGGGACAGTAAACGACGCCAAATTTTTCCCGCTCTTTTGACATTTCTCTTCAGTAAGACCCCTTTCTCACTCGGCAAGTTACTTGTGCAAGTCTCTTGCCCAAGGCTTGGTTTGTTGATGACAGAGGTAAGGTCGGGTTAGGGAAATAAATTTGAGGTACAGACTTGCTTGTACTCGGAAAGGTGAAAAACTGACTTGCGCAAGTAACTTGCCGAGTGTGAAAGGGGTCTAAGGTTTGCCATTTCATAATGGAAAGATATACGAGCCAATAACGAGTCGAAATTCTTAAAATTTACTACCGTAATTTGGAGTCAGTGGCCTCAACTTTAAGAGCGCTACGTCCAATTTCTGAATTGTGAATTTCATTTCTGGCTGAATGGCTTCGTCAATAAGCAAAATATGCGTTATTGGTCAGACAGAAATCCACACGTAATCCATGAGTCATCATTGCATATGAGCCGGCGGCGTCATTGGGCCGTACTTCTTCCGTGATGATTAAGACCGGCACATTACTGTGAATGCGAATCGCTACCGTTCAATGATAACCGAATATTTTTGGCCCCAATTGGATAATATGGACTTGGAGGACATGTGGTTCCAACAGGACGACGCCACAAGACACACAGCGAATGCCACAATCAATTTATTGTAAACCAAGTTTGGTGAACGTGTTATCTCACGAAATGGCCCAGTCGATTGGCCGCCTCGGTCGTGCGATTTGACGCCGTTAGGTTCTTTCCTGTTGGGCTACGTCAAGTCTATGGTCTATGCCAACAAGCCAGCGACGATTGATGAACTTCGTACGAATATCGAACGTGAAATTGCAGCAGTATCGGCCGGTTTATGCTTGAAAACCGTCGAAAATTGTGTTCAGCGTCTGGACTTCTGCAAGCGTGCCCATGGTGACCATGCAAAAGAAATCGAGTTCCATACATAATGGCATCGGACGTACTTTCACAGGAATAAAGAATTTCATTGGTATCTAAAACCGGTTTTGTTTTATTTAAAAAAACTTTTGTAGCGCTCTTATTGAAAACCCCGATACAAAATGTGTGTGGCAAAGGATACAACTACATCAGCAGTTTCTTTGCAAATTTTAATTGGAAGTCGTTCGCGTACTTTTTGTATGTACTTTTTCATAAAGAGATTAAAATCGTTCTTTCTCCCTCAAAAGTAAATTCTTCAAAGACGATCAAGAAGTAGGAGACCGGAAGATGTTCGCAATTTGGCAACCCTCGTAAAAGAGAAGAAAAAAGTGGTAACAATTCACTGAAAAGCATTTCTCTCTCGCGTCATTTCTTGATTATTTCATACTTTTTGCATAGTTTATACCATAGACTAATACATACCTAGATAAACTTATTCTCTCAGCTGACGTTTCATTTCACACTCTTCGTGATGCGGTCGGTGTGATAGAGAGATGTTTGACGAAAAGTGATATACACCAGGTGGAATTACAATAACTTCTTGCTTTAATTTTTCATGCCATTTTGGTGAAAAACTGTGAAATTTAAATGTGTTTTAAACTTTTTTATTGACTGTTATTGTTAGCATACATTTGTGCTGTATTTAACACATTAATTTTAACACACAAAACGAAATGCCGTTGTTGTTATTTTGTTCGTTGTTTTGAACCATTGCCTCTATCTGGTATTAGTAAAGCAATTCTTTTCAACATCAAACGTATACATCACACGAGGACAAATGTCAGAAATTTGGTGAGTGAAAGATTTTCTCTACCCATATTTACTCAATGGTTTATACCATAGAGGAATCTCATACTAGAGAGAATATTTGGCTCATCTGTAGTTTCCTTTCACACTCTTCTTGATGCGGTCGGTGTGATAGAGAGATGTTTGACGAAAAGTGACATACACCAGGTGGAATTACAATAACTTCTTGCTTTAATTTTTCATGTCGTTTTGGTGAAAAACTATGAAATTTAAATGTGTTTTAAACTTTTTATTGACTGTTATTGTTAGCATACATTTGTATTGTATTTAACACAATAATTTTAACACACAAAACGAAATGCCGTTGTTGTTATTTTGTTCGTTGTTTTGAACCATTGCCTCTATCTGGTATTAGTAAAGCAATTCTTTTCAACATCGAACGTAAATATCACACCAGGCCAAATGTCATAAATTTGTTGAGAGAACTATTAGGTCTACTATAAGTATTAGTCTTGTGGCCGTCGGTGGCGCAATGGTAGTGTGCGCGGCTCTTGTGCATGAGGACGTGGGTTCGACCCCTACTCTGACCACCTTAAATTTCACCTCGCTTAGTGATGGCGACACTATCGAGTATTTAGCCATGAAAAAGCTTCTCAAAATACCGTTCGGAACCGGTGTAAAACTGTAGGTCTCAATGAGTAAGTGTAAAACTTGAAAGCGGACAGCTCACTGGTTGCAGAAGCTCTCCCTAATCCCCTCGTGGGATGTAACGGGAAACCATTTATTTTTTTTATAAGTATTAGTCTATAACTTTACGTCAACACGGTTGGAATTTGTATAGTTATATATACGAGGAGTTTTTTTTGCAAAAAAACATTTTTCAACATAATCTCCTTTTAGCTCAATACACTTAGTCCAACGTTTCTCCAATTTAGGATTTTCGAGGTCCATAAAATAGGCATTTGTTTGATCAATAATTTCATCGTTGGAGCTAAATTTCTTTCCACCGAGCCATTTCTTTAAGTTTGAAAATAGGAAATAGTACTGGGGGCTTAATCTGGAAAATGTGGAGGATGAGGTACCAATTCCCTTTTCAAGGTAACCGGTGTAGATTATCCCGCGTGCATCCCAAAAAACTGTTACCATCACCTTATTGGCCGACAAACTTACCTTGGCCTTCTTCGGAGCCGGTTCATCCGGAGAAACGGAGTGTTGTAATGGATGCATGTTTCATCCAAAGTTACAAAACGCCGCAAAATCTCCTTCCAATTGCGGTTAAACAACTCCAAACAATCCTTTGAAGTTGTCACACGATTACGTTTATGGTCAATTGAGAGCAAACGCGGCACCCATCTTGCAGACAGCTTTCTTAAACTCAACTGATCATTTAAAATCGAAACCTGCCATATGAAATGCCTATGGCATCAACAATCTCACGCACTTTTACTCTCCGATCGGCTAGCACCATATCGTGGATTTTTTCGAATCCTCAATTAGCCGTTCAGAACGTTCAGCGTCATTTGTACTTGTGCGACCACAACGAAAGTCAGTAAACCACTTTTTTATTATAGAAATCCCCATAGTATTTATCAATCTTTTCCTTGGTTTGATTCAATTTTTTCCATTTTTAAAAAATGCACGAGGTGGTATGATTTGAACAGCAGTTAAACGCAAAGTAAATGACTGAACTTGCTTACAATTTGACAGTAGTCTATTTCTATTATCAGGTAGTACTTGATGGGAGCAGTGTTGCATTTCATATAACTACGAGGGAAGTGAAAAGTCACGGACTTATTGATCCTCCCTTAAGTACAATAACACTATATTCAATGAAGAGAGTAAGAGAGAGAGCAGAGAATGATTCACTCAATTGGCATTCGAGCCAAAAGAAATTTTGACTGTCTACAGTATTACATCGTTTTTGGGAAATTTTTACTGGGAAAGTAACCGAACAAAGCTATCAACTTTGACTTTTTTACATCAACTTCGCTTTTGCCCTAACACTCTCAAACAAGTTGAAGCAACTTTATTTTCTTGCCAAACGCCAAAATGAAAGGTACCCAATTGGCAGATGTCAATGTCCAGGAAATGCGATCGACAGGACATGACTGCACACGAAAAAGAAACTGCGACATATACTACAGTTGCCATTAGAAAAAACATGAATTTGGTTGTGAATTTGTAGTTGGCAAAATACTGCTCTAGGTTCAATCCTCTGAAAATCCGCATAAAATCGAAATATTTTAATATTTCCCTAATTTGTGTGCATGCCTCGACAGAAGAGAAAGATGATTATGCCAAAGACATATTCTACGAGCTCCTAGAGGAAACGTATGATCGCTGCCCTGGCCATGACATTAAGATTGTACTAGGAGATTTTAATGCTAAAGTAGGCAGGGAGAATGTGTTTCATCCAAGTATTGGAAATTTCAGTCTACATGCTGACAGTTTCGAAAACGTTATGAGACGGATTGACTTTGCCGAGGCAAAAATCATGGTCATTAGTGGTACAAGACTCCAGCATAAAGACATCCACAAGGCTACTTCGGTATCCCCTGAGCAAAGAACCAAATTGATCACGTGGTAATTGATGGAAGGCACCCATCAAATGTAATGGACGTACGAGTGATCAGAGGAGCTAACATCGATTCTGATCACTACCTGGTAGGAGCATAGGTTCGTACAAGATTAAGTAGAGCGAAAATCGTACGAAACCAGACGCAGAGAAAGCTAGACATCGGAAAGGTGTAATTACCAGAGGTAGCCAAAGCCTACTCAAGCAAGCTCTCGCAACTTTTGGCACAGAACCCACCCCCTCCTGATGACGATCCTGAAGCGCAGTGGAAACCCATTTCCGACTCTATAAAAATTGACGCAAAAACCGTACTTGAGTTTGAAAAACCGCTTCGCAGCAAACCATAGTACGATGAAGAGTGTCACATTGCAAATGACGAAATGAACGCTGCACGCATGGCAATGCTTCAGTCAATTGCAACGCGAGCTGGGACTGAGCGGTATAGGGAGAAAAGAAAGGAGGTAAACCGTCTCTTTAGGCGTAAGGAACTAATGGACATGGTTCAGGACCCCCCTTCTGTAAAGACAAGGACGGAAATCTCATCGCAGATGTGCAGAGTATGTTGGGAATAAGTAAGTAAGTAATAAATTTATTGAGACTTCTTTTCGTTAATTCAGAGTGGTTGGATAACCTTATTTAACATAGAGTATTCTTAGAATTATACTTGTTTTCTTTTAATACACGGTGAAAAAGTAGATAAGCAACTTGCTAAAGTGAGATAGCGAATGTACATACATAAGTACAACATAATGGTAATATTTAATACTAAGGCTTGTTCGCGGCGTTTATGATAGCTTACGGAGCAAAAGTCTGTTAACAACCTTAAAAATAAATAACAACTAGTACTGTCTGTTAAATGACAGTGCCAAAACAGAGAACATGTGTGCTGACAATAGCAGCATTTAAATACGAAGATGTAAACATACACATATTCATGAATAACATACATATTTATGAATGAAAGCAAAACAATTGAAAGATGAAACATCAATATCACAGCATCGAGTTGACTAGAGTCAGGCAGGTTTTCGTTATCATAGATTTTATGTTAATTTTGGTGGGTATAAATATAGATAACATTATTAGTGTGTATGCCAAGTATAATAGTAGATATTATATGGTAATAAATATAAAATAACTAACATTGACCATATACTAATAAAGTATAATTTTAATTTTCTTTACAATTAGCCCCTATGTGAGCCAGATGTAACCTTCTGAAAGAAGCTGGAAGTTGCAAATGGATCCAAAGAGTTGTACGGTATAAAGTTGAGTATGCCAACAGGCGAAAGATATGGAAAGTTGGGCCAATTTACATTTTCATCTCTTTGCAGGATTTCGATCATAAGAAAATTATCGTGTGCGCCGAGTTTTTCGACAAATTTTCTCTGAAGCGACAAGGCGTAGTTGCAGAGTGGCTGTACGTCAGATTTTTGGTAAATACATGCGTTCGAAAAACGTTTCGTTGGGTTCTCATAAAATTTATTTATACATTTTCTTAGTATTTTCCGTTCCTGTATTTCCAAATCTTTGGCCACAGATGGTAAAATGGCAAACCAGATCGGAAAACCATAAAGCAAGACGGGACGAATAGCTACTTTATATAGTAGGAGCTTCGTTTTCTCAGGCAGATATTTACTGTTCAACAAGTTGGCAAACATGCCACATATTCCCTTTGCCTTCGGGAGTAAGTTCCTTGCGTGATTATTAAATTTAAACAAATTGTTGAAATGTATCCCAAGATATTTCACACAGGGTTTGAAGGGGATATCTACGCCATCAAGTGAAAGCTGCAAGAACTTGCTCTGAGGTACCACATAACATGGGCATTTTCCTGAGACATTTCTAATGCAGATAGCTTCGGATTTACCAGCGTTAATATTGATGCCCATTTTTGATAGAACGCATTTATTTTACCAAGATGAAGAGCTGCATTGTTGGGAGCCTGAATTGGAGAGGAATCATGTGGATAAATGAGACAGTCATCAGCATATAGAATGCCCGTCGAATTTTGCATCAGGTGAGGAAAGTCGTCCAAGAATATGTTGAACAGAACTGCTCCGGATGTTGATATTGCATCATTTATTTGGACGTTAAACATTCTGTTCGTGAAGTAGCTCATAAACATTTTCACGAAGAACAAGTCCACGTCAATGTGAGCTAATTTAAAAAGTATCCCATTATGGAAGGCAGAATCAAATGTCTTCTCAATGTCGAGCGAGACAGCAACAGTACACTTTTTGCTCCTCAGGTTATGGCACACATCACTATGAAACTTCAAAAGTGCATGTTGAGTAGAATGATTTTTCTGGAAACCAAATTGATGAGACGGAATTGGATCAATTATAAATCCGTTTTCAAGTTTCTCTTTGAGAATATGCTCAAAGATTTTCCAATATTAGACAGGACGGAAATCGGTCGAAAGTCCTCAACTCTGTCTTTGGCATCTTTCTTTTTTATGGGGGGATTTTCACTGATTTCCATACAGTCGGAAAATAACAATTGTCGGAAATCGGAAAATAACAATTGTTATACTGTTAAAACATTTAGGATTTAATCAGGCAACTTTCTAATGATGAAGTTCGATATTCCATCGGTGCCACTAGATTTTTTGTTATTAATATTTGCAATAATCGATTTTAATTTCGACGCATTTGTAAAGTGATAATTATCTTCGTTTTCAATAGCGGTGAAGGAGTTATTGAAGGCGTATATGTGATGGGGTACACTTTGTACATATTGTGACACACGATCTTCAATATTAGCAGCCGCTCTCTCTGGTATATTTTCCACAAAGATGTTCGAGCAGTAACTTCTGAAGTGTTCAGAAATCTGAACACTATTTGATGTAATGATACCATCATGAGGACTTTTTTCCTATCATTTGGTTGATCTCCATAAATTCTGTAGGGCCTGGCTTAATTGTTTCGAGTCCCTTTCCAAATCTATCAGAATGACAAAAAGCCACGAGTTCTTTTAAAATAGTTCTCAATAACTGGATTTGTTTTGAGAGCAAAGAGTATTTCGAACTGAGCCTGTTTCCGGTACGACGGTAGATTTTCATTAGATCATTTTCCCAACGTCGTTTAGTTTTAAAGAAATTTTCAATTTTTTCTGGTAGTAGAATATGCTTGTTATAAAATGCAATTTGCTCAGAATGTATGCTATGAACACCAACCATTTGTTTATTGAAGTTATCAATAAGCTAATCAATTTCTATATTTTCAAGGTTTCTGGTTGTTGGAAGCATAATTCGTGTGGACAGCAAATCCAAAGCAAGGCGGAAATTTACCCAGTTGGTATTTTTATAAGAGGTGAACGATCATGGACTTCTTAATACATACTCACTGCAGCCCAGGTGTAGTTGCAGCTTTAGCGGAAAGTGGTCCGAAAAGGTGGGAAGACTTTTTATTGCAAAATTGTGAGAATTTATATTTAAAAAATTAGAGCTAAGCAGATAGTGGTCAAGAAATGAAGAGCCATTAGGATGTGACGGATTAAGATCAAATCCCCACCAAGGATGAAACCGTCAAATGTGCTAGCAGCATGCAAAATCTTGTTTAATCCAATATCCAATAATAAGGAGGAGCAATTTGTGGTTATGTATACTGAGCCAATTAAGATCTTCTTTAATATGGACTCAACTTTTACTTCCAGCTCAACAAAAATGCCATTGATCACTGATGTATACGAGGTTGTATTTGATGTTGTTGCTGATAGCAATTGCCACACCAACAGATGTATTGTCGTTAATGAAATTGAAGCCACTTAAAAAAACTTTTCTATTGCCCGTTAGGTGTGTTTCTTGAATGAAACCAATATCAATTTTGTTGTGGACGAGAGTTTTAAAGAAATCGATTTAGCGACTTTTTTCGATTAGAGATCGAACGTTTTGAGACAGAAAGTTATTTGAATTATGGCCGCCCGTGACTTTTAACTTTATGTAAAAGACGCAAGAATTCAGTTTTTGCATCTTTCCTTGCATCAGTCCTCGGAGATGATACGTTGACACTCACCCGGTGCATGTTTCTTGTCACACTTAACACATTTAAACTCTGCTGTAGAATTTTTTGCCACATGATCCCATTTTTGGCAACGATGACATTGAAATTCCAGCTCTTTTCTTTTCGGTCTTTCCCAGATGACAATTTGGCTTAATACGTCCTTAATATTGGTCACATCGGAACACTTTTTCGCAGGACAAAGTGTCACTAAAGAAAAGACCTGTGTCATAACCTTTCTTAAGTGAGCGCTTTGTGGTATATTTTGTCACCTTCGACACAGTTCCAGGGACAATTTTATCAACCTCGTCTTTAATATCACTCACCTCGGAACCGTGATATAGCCCTCTCAGGATCATGGATACCTGTTTTAATTCTTTGGGAGTGAAGGAATATGCTGAGATATTCTTTTCCCTTAGTATTCTCATCATTTCAGCATGCACTAGCGGATCAGTAAGAAACAACTTACTTTTGGTTTTATTAACATTCTTTATTTTAAATGATATTGGTGGTGTTTGTGATAAGAATTGATCCAAAAGACGTTTCACATTAACATTGAGCAGGAAAATCGGCGGGCAAAATGAAATTCGTGGTGGCGACTTTTCAGAATTATTGGCGGGAACCACCTTATCCGGATTAGGCTTACTTGAGGTGGTAGGCGTGCACTCAAATTCCAAAGTAATTTTGGCCGTATACGCCAGATACGTCAATATTCGTCGGTTCATCCAACGTTGTCTTCCGTTACGACTTGTTCGAAACAGTGACATTGTCTGCGGCCACTGCCGCGCTCCGCTGAGACACACACCTCTTCAACGACATCGAATGCCATGTCGGGGGGTAATCTGGGTAACTCGTCGTGCATTCAACAATTTATCAAAAATTCGCAAACAAAACAAAAATTTACCGTCCGATTGTCTTGATGCTTCTTCTCTCTGCGCTATTGGTACCTGACATATCCAATGACGAGACAATCGATCAAAATTTGGACGACGACGTCGATTGTCCCCTTCCTAACCAAGACGAGGTCAGAACAGCTATTGCCCGGCTTAAGAACAACAAAGCCGCAGGAGCCGATGGATTACCGGCGGAGCTGTTTAAGGCTGGCGGCGATGAGCTGATAAGGTGCATGCATCAGCTCATTAGCAAAATTTGGTTAGATGAATACATGCCCGGCGATTGGAGTCTCAGTGTACTATGTCCTATATTTAAAAAAGGCGACCCGAGTCTCTATGCCAACTACCGTGGAATAAGACTTTTATCCATAGCATATAAGGTTTTATCAAGCAACATGTGCGAAAGACTAAAACCAATTATCGCTGACCTGATTGTACCATACCAATTTGGCTTTAAAATAAATAAAAATAAATGATTTCCCATTACATTCCATGAAGGAATTGGGGAGAGCTTCTCACAAACATGGAGATGTGCGCTTTCTACTTTTAAACTCACTGATTGGAACCTACAGTTTTACACCGATTCCGAACGGTATTTTGAGAAGCTTTTTCATGGCTAAGTACTCGATAGTGTCGCCGTAACTATGCGAGGTGACCGCCGCCGAAAGAAATTAAAGGTGGTCAGAGCAGGGATCGAACCCAGGATCTCATGTACAAGAGGCGCGCACACTAACCATCGCACCACCGACGGCCACAAATGTGGCTTTAGGCCTGGAAAATCGACAGCCGACCAGATTTTCATGCTACGCCAAATCCTGGAGAAGACCCACGAAACACAAATCGAGACCTATCAAGTATTTGTCGTTTATAAAGCGGCCTTCGATAGCCCGATACGGGAGAGACTCTACGAAGCACTGTCTGAGCTTGGTATTCCTGCAAATCTCATACGCCTTGCAGGATGACCTTGACGAACACCAAATTCGCAGTGAAAGTTGGTAAGGATCTTACCGAACCTTTGGAAACTAAGCGAGGCCTCAGGCAAGGCGACACCCTATCGTGCGATCTATTTAACATCTTAATAGAGATTATTCTGAGAAAAGCTGCTGTCAACATGAATAAAACCATCAGCAGCAAAAGTCACATGCTGCTCGTGTATGCTAATGATATAGATATCATTGGACGCACAGTTAGAGAAGTTACTGCGGTGTTTTCGAGAATTGAGAAGGAGTCAGGAAAAGTGGGTCTGATGGTAAATGAGCACAAGACAAAATTAATGGTTTCAACAAGCAGGGCCTCCACGCGATTAGACCAAAGCGTGAACGTTGAAAACCGTTATAATTTTGAGGTGGTGGACGAATTTATATACCTCGGATCTGCCGTAAACAAAAACCAACGTCAAACTTGAGATCAAGCGGAGAATTGTGCTTGCGAATAGATGGTATTTTGGGCTTTAGAGATAAAGGCCTCTCTCGAGTAACAAAAGTCCAACTATACCAGACTCTCCTACAACCTATCTTGGTTTATGGCGCAGAATTCTGGGTCTTATCGTAAGCAGACGAAACATCTGTAGGGGTCTTCGTGAGCAAAATACTCCGAAAAATTGATGGCTCTATAGGCACAACGGCGAGTATCGGCGACTCATAAACCATGAGCTGTATGAGCTATATCCCGACATTGACATAGTTAAGCGGATCAAAATATCGCGATTGCGCTGGCTATGCCATGTCAGTAGAATGGATGAAGACTAACCAGCACGAAGGGATTTTGGAAATAGCGAACACAAAAAAATGTGAGGAGTTTAGGCCAATAAACACTCTCAAAACATGCGAAAAAATTCTTGAAAAAGTGGTAAAAATACAACTGGAAGAATATATTGAGGCAAATTCTATACTATCAAAATATCAATCAGGTTTCCGAAAAAACTTTTCTTGTGAGACTGCTATTAATTATGTGATAAACAGATGGAAAAATATTAAGTGCAATAGAAAGATAACAGCAATATTTCTAGACTTTAAAAGAGCTTTTGAAACTATTGACCGGGAAATATTATTGGACAAGCTAGAAAAATACGGCATCAGAGGCACAGAGTTAAAATGGTTCAAATCATAGTGGAATTAGTAAAGTGACCGCAAGACGAGTTGTTGTAATTTGGAGACATTTTTGTTGTGTTTTGTAGTTTTGACAGCACCGAGGTAGTGTCAAAATCAGCTGATTCCCACTACCTTATTTGTTTAGTCATTCTCTTTTGTTTGACGTTTGTTTTAGTTTGCAAGACTTCAAAGAAAAGGAATGACGAACTGCTGTAGGAAATTGGAATTGACTGCTGTGGCGGAAATTGTGCAATTCAATCCAAGAACGTCGAAACGCAATTGATCTGAGAACATTAGGCGCAGTGTCGCGCGTGATACCCGAAAAACAACAGGTGCATCATGCTCTCTGAAGAGCATTGGACAGCCATGACACCGTCGAAGTTGAACCATCCACTTACGCTAGTGGACAGTTTGCGCCGCAGTCACGAAGGTTTACCATAATTATGTGTGCGAAAATATCTGATATGATTGATTCCCTGCAGATACCAGTTGCAATGAAATTGCAATTGATTTCTTTGCTAAGGCATATGCATCGCAATGCTAACCCGAAAGTTTTGTAGTGGCTATACTAGCATCACTCACAGAACTGTCTGCCAGAACATTAACCGGTGTGTCCGACCAAGTTAATCTGCTGTTAGAGTTTACGATGGATCTACATACGTCTGCCGGTGAGAGCTCAGACCTTAAAGTCTGTAAACAAAACTGGCGGAGAAACAAAGTGTTAAGTACATGGATGTGTGTGTATAATGTGTTAAGTTGGCGGAGAACAATGTGTTAAGTACATGGAAAGACTTCGAATCGTGTTAGACGACAATATGTATGTAAGAATATTGTATTATATTAAAAATGGAAATTTTGAAACAGTTACAACAGTTAACAAATTTTGAAACAGTTACATACATACATACTTCCCAGATTTTCTTGAAAATAATGTTTTAAAAAAATATAGTGTGTGAGAAACGTCTCTTTGATAAGTAAACGTTTAGAATGAAAATAAAAAGAATGCAAAAGAACGAATGTAAACAAACACAAAAAATATAAACAAGTTTGACGTTCCAAAAGTGCACTGAATCAAATCAGCTGATCAACAAATAAAAAAAGTTAAATCAGCTGTTCTTATGCGGCCACTTTATTATTATACTATGGTTCAAATCGTATCTATCGAACAGAAAGCAATTCACATGTGTCAACAATATAAAATCATGTGTAATTGACAATGGTCATGTTGTTCCTCAAGGATCTATTCTATATGCCAAATGTGTTAGACAAGAGTGAAATGGTTCTGTATGCAGACGACACACTAATATTCACGGTAGACAATACAGCTGAGCAATGTCAATACAACATATTACATGATCTGAACAATATTAATGAATGGTTAAAAATGAATAAACTTAAACTTAATGAAAAAAAACAAAAGTAATGGAAATTAATATGACTAGTGATCTGAGTATACGGATAAACGATGAAGAATTAGAGAGAGAACAAAGCTATGAGAGCGATTTTGAAATATAATAGATACGCACCAAGACAATTAATGCTGAATACACTTAAATGGCTTAACGTAAAACAACGACTTGCACTTAACACACTGAAATTAATACACAAAATTCGACAAGGAAAAGCACCAGACTACCTACGTGATAAAGGCCTGCACAACGCTCTTTGATTTTCAAAGCCAGCTTGAAATCTACTGTCATTTAAAACTAATTCCTGTAAAACACAACGCCAAGTGTGCCAATGTGTGCAATGCAAACAAAGCGAGTTAATTGCAAAGCCATGACTTGTATGATGACTCATCGTCATCGCCACGTCTACGACTTGTATGTATGTAATATTATTTATGTATGGATGTATGTAGTTTTTTTTCTACATAACAGACAGAGTAAAGGTTTTTTTTTTAGAGTGACACAAGTTTAAATCATAATAAAACCATAAACCGTGGCAGCCACATGGCAGAAATCATATTTAAACATTAATTTCATAAAGCCCGTTTCATTGATAGTAAAAATATATTTCCTGGTTTTATTATGATTTAAACTTGTGTCACTCTACAAAAAAAAACCTTTACTATGTCTGTTATGTAGAAAAAAAAACTAATTACATCCATACATAAATAATATTACATACATACAAGTCGTAGATGTGGCCATAGAGTAAATATGGGTAGAGAAAATCTTTCACTCACAAAATTTCTGACATTTGTCCTCGTGTGATGTATACGTTTGATGTTGAAAAGAATTGCTTTACTAATACCAGATAGAGGCAATGGTTCAAAACAACGAACAAAATAACAACAACGGCATTTCGTTTTGTGTGTTAAAATTAATGTGTTAAATACAGCACAAATGTATGCTAACAATAACAGTCAATAAAAAAGTTTAAAACACATTTAAATTTCACAGTTTTTCACCAAAATGGCATGAAAAATTAAAGCAAGAAGTTATTGTAATTCCACCTGGTGTATATCACTTTTCGTCAAACATCTCTCTATCACACCGACCGCATCACGAAGAGTGTGAAATGAAACGTCAGATGAGAGAATAAGTTTATCTAGGTATGTATTAGTCTATGGATGTGGCGATGACGATGAGTTTTTCTCTGATGTTTGTTTTCTCATTTTCTCTCTCATTCACATACTGTCGACACTAAGAATGGACAGTAACTGCATTTGCTGCTACGCTGGAATGGACCAACAGGCTTTGTTTGCTTATTTGGCATTGACAGCGTTGGCATTGAAAAAACTACTGTGGCTTGAAATCCAATTTTTATGGCTTTGTGCAGGCCTTTACTACGTGAGCAAACGAGATATTTGGGCGATGTTCAACCTTACCCACTAAGGAACTCAAGTAATTTTAGGCTTCAAAGAGCAACAAATTCTTCTATGCAAAAAACATTATTTTATAAAGGTTTAAAACTATATAACACACTTCCAGAATATGTCAAAAATGAAACAAATAGTAATATATTTAATAGAGAATGTGTAAATTTTGTAAAAACGATACATTTACTTAATTAAATTTTGTAATCTATAATTGGAAAGACAAGAGTATTATGAATACTAATAAATGAACTAAAAAAAAAAAAAAAAAAAAAAAACCGAGCGAAGATGAAAAATAGGAAGACCAAGACTCCGCTGGAGGGATCAGGTTGACGAATCCCTGCGTACACTTGGTATTGCCAACTGGAGAGATAAGGCAAAAGATCGAACTGGTTGGCGAAATATGTTATCTTCGTTTTGTACGGTCCCTGACCCCTCGGGGTTGTTCGAGACCGGATAAGTAAGTAAGTAATTATTATTTCATATGACGTTACACTTCGTCGTAGGTTTTCGCAAATGAGAGAATTCGCATAACGCATATAAAGAGACAAGAGGTAATGGTACTTTTCTTTGTTCTTTTCGTGTTAAAGGAGAACCTGATTTGGTAACCCTATGCGAAAATGGCGGTTCGTATTCTCCTGTGGCTAAATTACAAACTCTTAGCTTACAACACGCTGTTTGAGCCTCAACGGCATTTGCAAAAATTGCATCAGCCAATTTGAGTGACCAAGTGAACGGTTGGGTCTCCCTTGCATTCCAGTGGAATTTGTATTTTATTTCTGTATTTGAGTGCTAGAGAGTCTAAGGCGGTAACCAGCCTTTGATATAATGCTTTCGTGGTTTAATAGTCCCAATCCACACAGGGAAACTTTTGTCGCCGGCGACTCGAGTTCGTTGGAGAGAGAGGGACGACGTAAGTACCCCTCTTCTTATTTCTCGCCTCCCTCTCCCACGAACTCGTGTCTCCGGCGACAAAAGATTCCGTGTGTGGATTGGGACATAGTACAAAGTAACGTGGACAGACAAAGGTGAGTTGGAGGTTGAAGGCAAGATATAACTTTGTGTTTCCACAGCAGGAATCTTGGCGATACTGGTCACCACGTTCTATATATGATACCATTTTTACAGACCGACACCTCAACCCGAACTTGGCACTTTTTGTAGAGCAAACACCCCAGACAGTTTTAGCGGGAGCGACCGTGCAAATTCATATCACCGCCTGCTTGACACGGTGTAACAGTTGGGTCCCCAGTGGCCTACTTTTCCGTGTTTTAGACACCAACGAAAGCGGGGTCGCAACGCTGCAATAACCTCCATGGCAGCATTACCATGGATACGACACACCTGATATCTTTCCTCGTTTCCCAACAGAGCGGGTAAGTCGTATAGTACATGCAATGGTAGCAGTCTGAGCAAACTGAATTTCCACGAATGCGATAGGATCCGGTCCTAAATAATAATTTCTCGTCTTTGAATCTGGCGTTGAAGAGCGGCCTCCGGCTTTGTTGAAACACATTTTTTATGGATTTGGATAACCCAGGGGTTACGCCTTCGTTGTTGAACCTGTTACCATCCTAGGATATCATGGAAAATTAAAATATAGATTACGCTGTGAGACAAAATTAGATTTTTTTCAAAATGATGGGGTTCTGTCAACGAATTCTGGTAGAAAGGTCTAAAAAAAAATTATACGTGTATCGGCGTTTTGCCAGATCTGATCAGATTTTTTTTTAGGGCAGGTCAAAGTTTCCGCCCCTCGGAACTTTCCAGCAACATATCGGCATGCAAAATTGTGTGTTCCTTACTTCTGAGGTACAAACTATGTTCAGAAGTTTTATAGAAAAGATTCAGATAAACATTTTTGTAGATAAAAGATGAAATCATTTTTTTTGGTGTCGCACAGTGTTATAAGGAGAAATAGCATAGCATATCATAGAAAATTAAAATTTATATTATGAAAAGTAATAGTATAGCATATCACGGAACATCAAAATATAGATTATCAGGAGGTATAGTATAGCATATCTTGGAAAATTAAAATATAGACTATCAGAAGAAATAGTACAGCACTTCGTGAAAACTTAAATTATAGAAAATAATATCGCATATGTGAGCTAATTTAAGTTTTATAGTCATTTGCAGTAGCGATAAGTAGTACAGGCGTGGGAGTCAACACCTACGCATTCTATAAGTACATATATATATATATATAAGTATCGACGTTTTGGACAGTCGAACCATATTTGATATTATGTCAACCCGTTTTCACGCTTTACTATTTTGGTATGCTGTCATGATTGACTGAAGGGGTAGCGGTACAAGTAAAGGGAGGTAAGGGTCATAACGTTTTAGGGGGCCGTCATGTAGACCGTAAGTGGTGCAATGGGTAGTGTGCGCGCCTCTTGTACAGGAGATCCTGGGTTCGATCCCTGCTCCGACCACCTTAAACTATCTTTCGACGACGGTCACCTCGCTTAGTGACGGCGACACTATCGAGTACTTAGCCATGAAAAAGCTTATCAAAATACCGTTCGGAACCGGTGTAAAACTGTAGGTCCCAATCAGTGAGTATACAACTATAAAAGCGCACAGCTCACTGGTTTGTGAGAAGCTCTCCCAAATTCCTTCATGGGATGTAATGGGAAACCATTTATTTATTTAATTCTGATACTGTTGGATCATTTTTGCCTTTGCCAGGTCTTATACTATTAAAACGAATTAGTCGTAATTTTTTGAAAAAGTCATAGCTTAAATAAATTGCATCGAACGGCTTTTTTATTAACTTGTTGGCAATTTTTACGGGTTTTCGAGCTTCCTTAGTGTAATTAACATAATCAATTGGCAAATAAACCGATTTAATTTTAATTTTTTTTTCTATTTTGGAATGTGCACTATCACATTCCATCTGCGTGTGTCCTTTTTGTAAATACTTTTGTTCTATTACTTTATTATTTTCTATTGAAAAATTGCACAACGCGTTTCCAGATGATGTATCATGCAGGAAATGAATGAGGAAGCCGTTAAGTCCCTATTTATTTCGCTCCACCAATAGTTTGTGTACTGATGATTTCCAATATTGTAAATGGTAAAATTGTGCACTTGTAAACATTGTTTGTAGTATATAGCGGACGCATTAATATCAGGACAATGCTTACCTGCTTCAGCATCCATTGTGAAAACATGACATAATCCATTTTGTGCATAAAGTTTATCTTGTTTTTTCTCAATTTGAGCTCGCTGTTTTTTACCATATGTTCATTGTACACTTCTGCAGATATTTGTTTTGTTTTGTTTTATAACCCAAACATGTGACGCATTGATCATTGCGTGGCCCAAATATAGCCAAATTTTCTGAATCGAAGCTTCTTGAAAATGTAAACTGTGACATAGGCTTAACTTTTTCTCTGAGAATTTATTAAGGTAGTCATTATATACATCACTTTTTGTTCTAAAAGTTTCAGCCAGATAACTTTTTACGGCAATAGTGACTTTCCACTCTCTCCAAATTTTGTATATATTTGATTAGGAACGATTTACAAATAATTCTTTCAGAATCAGTAACACCTTGTTGGTTGCTTATTACAGGAGATGAAACTCGATCAACCACCCATCTTCTCACCATTCCGCGATTAATGGATAAGGTTGACAGAAACATAAATTTGCATACCTGTACTGATTCACATTTGTATGGAAGTTTATAAATAAAAGTATTTTCTCCTTTTCTGTTAGCAGTTGAATTTGATTTTTTAGCCAACTACGAAACATGATGTTTTACAAACACCTTCTTAGCTTCCCAGGAAAGTTTCCAAAAGTTCTCAAATATGTTCTTTCTATCATTTTCCTGAAATTGTTGACTCTTATTCAATGTACTATTTAAACAAAATGTAGAGGAACATTCCGGTTCCATTTTCCTTAGAGGTTTTGGTGTATCTTGATTGATGTTTGCGTCTGATGTGGTAAATCCCAAATATTGCCTGCCTTTCATCCGATTGATCAAATTTGTTTGACGCATCTTGGAACGAGAGTCGTATTTTCTTTTACATCTTTTGGAGACTATGCTTTCTTCATCCGATGTAGACTCATATTCTACAGCAATACGTTGTAGAGCATTACAGTTCCAAGTATCATCATTCAACATACTAAAATATATCGAGTTGTTTTATTTCTGTGTATAAGTACATAAAGAGTTTTTTTACATAAAGAGTATTACTTGCCTTATTTTTTGTTATAAAGTACACGAAAATTTTTATTGTAATTATTAACAATTACTCCGAAGTCTTCAGTATCAATTTAAGAACTGATAATTTAATAATGATTTTTAGTATATTTTACATTTGACATTAATTGCAATGCTGAGTAAATTCTTCAAATATAGATATTTTTAAATGTTTTAAAGTGTAAAATTGCATGCAATCTATTTGAGGACATGAAAAATGTTTTTAAAATCGAATATATTCTGAATTATGAGTGATAAGAAGGTAATATATGTATGTTTTGTGTTATCACTTTTGTGTTAATTGCAAAAATTCAAAAAAAAAATAAAAATGGTTCATATTTTTAAAAACTACAAGCTCTGAAAGATTCTTCCATCTCGAGGTTTAAAATTTGTATCACAGATAGGTATTGCATAGGGGAGCTATTTGCCATCGGAAACTCTTTTTGGCCAAATTTGAGTTTTTTTTTTTTTAATTTTTCAGAATAGTCTGTTGCGGGAATGCTTGAATTAATATTGATTTTTTTCACATATAACATTCCTGTTTTATTACTAAAGTATATACTTATACGTAGTTATTGGTAAAATTTTCCGTTTTGAAGCGTTTATTTACTCAATAGCCATTGATTGTGATATTTCATTGCCGATAGGCCTGCAATAGTGGTCGTTTGCGAAAACACTGATCATTGCGTATTGGTCGCGCTTACCAACTTTCGCGACAACAGTTAGCTTATATACTTCATGAAGTATACCTTATGACGAATCCGATACTGTTCACTGGCCTCCCTAGAACCACAGACAATGACAGTGTACGGGTTAGAGCGTACCTTCCCGATATGGAGAATCAATGAGATCCGTCGACTAGTCAAGCAAATAACTCGGCTGTACGTAAGCCACCCGGCCGGAACAGCGAATACAGTGAACCCTGGAACAGGAAGTTGACGTTGATGTGCGAGGGGCGATAAATTCGGCTGTGGGCGCTTCACATTTGACCATGCTGTAAATCTTGCGAAATGAATTGAGGTCTGAAGTACTAGGGGCTTTGAAGCACTAGGGGTACTAGGGGCTTTAGAAGCACTTTCAGGAGCATCAAGTGGCAGCAATGAATTGAAGAATACACAAAGCGCGTTATCCACGGTGCGGGTGCAGGTCAAGGGCTGGCTGCGACTAGACAGAATATACAAGTACCTGTACAGACCCGAGTTTCCGGATATACTAGGCTGGATAAATGGGGACTAAAGTATGATGACACTAGTAGGACAATGCTCGCCGAGGATTTTATTCAAATGTTGGAATTGTGGGGAAAGAGATCATTCTTTTAGAGATTGTGGTGCAGACCATACCAATATTTTCTGTTTTCGTTGTGGCACTCCGGGAATAAAAGCTCCAAAATGTGACAATTGCATGCGGGAAACCGAGTGGCGAACGTGAGCAGCGGAGAATCACGTTCGACACAGACGATAGATTAAACCTTTTTCCCTTTTCCCGTCGTTGATCATCGAGAGCCTGTGTTAACTGTTGGCAATACCCAAAAACCCATAAATTTTGAAACGATATGTAGGCTAGAAGCCGAATTTTTATAGCTAGACCCCGGTTAAGCCTTCGGTTTCTAATCAAATTTTGAAAACCCGGAACAAGTATAGGCAACGGCGTTTGCAAAGGCAATACATTTCATAGTCGAGAACTATTGGAATTGCGACTACATATCCTAGACCTTTTCGTAATGTTGTAGTAAACGGTACAATAGTTTTAAAACTCCTCGACAGCACCGCCACGGTAACATGCCTTGGTAAAAATATGTAGTGTAGGTACAGCGAACGGTCAAGACGTATCATGTGCGGGGTGAATAAAGGCAGATTTGTCGTTAAAAATATGGGAGTGTTAGCATTAATGATGCTGACCCCAACGAACATCTTCTGACCGAGCGTCAGGTGATGTTGGACGAAGTTAAGAGACATTTTAGGTATTATGATAAACATGGACTTGGCAAACCCTGGCAGGAGGAGCACACGATTGATACCGGCGACTCGTCTCCGTTCAAGCAAAGATACTATCCAGTATCTCCGGCGGTAGAAGCGTTAACTTACGAGGAGTAACAGCCCATCGAATTCACCGGTGACTCGTTCGCCGGGGTGAGAAGAAGCAACTTTTCCCGCAAACTTAATTATCGTACAATAACAGACGCTTATCGACGCTTTGCTTGGACGTCTCCAGGAGACTTACTACATTTCTAGTATAGACTTAAAGGACGCCTTCAGGCAGATTCCTCTTGCCAAGGACAGCAGGCCAAAAATTGTTACAGTACCCGGGAGACCACACTATCAATTTACCGTCATGCCGTTTGGTCTGTGTAATGCAGCCCAATTAATCAATTGTCTAGGGCGGAACAAAATTACAGCGTGACGGAGCGAGAATTTCTGGCAGACGGATCATAGCGCACTAAAGTGGCTAATGGATCAAAAATACTTGAGTGGGAGACTTGCCCGTTGGAATCTGAAGTTGCAGGGGTATCAGTTTGATATACAGCACCGAAAGGAAAGTCAGAACGTCGTTGCAGACACTCTATACGACTGCACGCTGACGAGATTGGAATGTTTGTAGGGGAAAAGCCAATCATCAACATGGCCAATCAACTTATCGAATATATTGGAGAGAATCAGGACCAGTTTCCCGATCTAAAGGTTCAGGAGGCCTTGATATATAAAAAGCTGTTGGATGGCAATGTCGTTCATGAACATATTATAAGTATTTGTAAACTTTGGATTTCACCAGGTCTCACAGACCGATTAATAGCGATCGCACATGTGCCTACAGTAAAGTCCCACTGTGGAATCGGGAAGACAATGGCTTCCTTTAAACAATATTTTTATTGGCCGAAGATGACAGTTCAGTTGAGGGACTACATTAACGATGTGGTGTGTAAGGAGATAAAGGCTCCAAATAATGTTTTGCGTGCGCGAATGGGAGCTGAAAGCGGAATTCGAAACGAAGTATATTCTCCGTAGGCCAATGCTTCTGAACGTATTAATCGCTCGATCATCTCGGCTTTACGTGCTTACGTATCGGATGAACAGAGTAATCGGCTGGTGAATGCTCCTTGAGGTGTACCGTCTAGCCTTCGACTGGTTTCTCGCCGTTCTTTTCCCTATTTGGACTCAACATGGTCACGCATGCCAGCGAGTACAAAATAGCGCGCTAATTGAGAGTGTTAGAGGAAGGGCGGGGTGGAAGTACTTGGCAAAAGTCAGGTATTGGAACTAGTCAGGGGCTCGATCAAGAATAATTTGCATCATGCCTACGAGACTTGTGCCACTAGATATCACATTCATTCGCGACAAGTTCAATATAAAGTAACGTGGAAAAGAAACGGTGAGTTGGAGGTTGTAGGCAAGGAAAGGCAAGAGATAGCTTTGTGTTTCCACAGCAGGAATCTTGGCGACACTGGTTATAAAGTACGGAAGACCACGTGTCGCCTGGCCTCACCACGATTTATATATGAGCGATACCGAGGGCTAATGGGATACCACGTTTTTACGGGCCGACACCTCAACCCGAATTCGTCGATCATGCCACTTTTTATAGAGTAAACATCACACACAGTTTTAGCGGAAGCGACCGTGCAAATTCATATCACCGCAGTATCAATTTAACTGTTTATACGCTTTTCTGTTAAAGTTGAGTTGAGTTGAAACTCTAGATAGATAAAACTTTTTATTGGGATTCCAAAACGGGATTCAATTTACGCCAAGTAACTCTATTACACCATGAAGGGTGTGAAACGAAACGTTGGATGAGAAAGACGGCATCTCTATATGCCATTACCCTATTTATCGGAGAAGCTTTTTTAATTTTATTTTTGCATTTTCAGATTCTGTACCAAACCCTTAATCAATACTTTTCGCCCTTGTATTGCAGAAGTGGGGGCTAATGTACATAGCTAGGCTCCGTAAAAATGTTCATCTCAACATAGGACCCAGGTAAGGGTAGATCCATATTATGCACTCCCACCCGAAACATGCGGTAGGATCCGGTCATAAACAATGAATACTCCTCTTTGAATCTGGCGCTAAAGAGCGGCCTCCGGCTTTGTTGAAACACCTTTTTATGGATTTGGATCACCCAAGGGCCACGCCCTCGTTGTTGAACCTGTTATCATTCTAGGCTAGGACGTCATGAAAAATTAAAATATAGATTATCCGGAGAAATAGTATAGCATATCATGGAAAATTAAAATATAGACTATCAAAAGAAATAGTACAGCACATCGTGAAAACGTCAATTATAGAAAATAATATCGCATATGTGAGCGAATTTAAGATTTATAGTCATATGCAGTAGCGATAAGTAGCATTGGCGTGGGAGTCAACACCTACGCATTCACGCTTTCACGCTTTAATTTTTTGGGATTCAAATAATAACCTGTAAGGTCAACCCTTAAAACTCGAGCTCGATTTTAAGGAAGGTGTCTCATTTTCTTTCAGTTAGCAACAGGCACGGAATGGTATCTAGTGTAACAGCGGGCCCTAGTTAATACATGTATTCATAGATATGATATTTTTATATATTGTAACTAAGTAAGAAGAACAGCGATGGCAGTAACTTTATAAAATCACGGGGTAGGGGTAGAGGTAAAGGAAGGTAAAGGTCATAACGTTTTAGGAGGCCGTTACATGTTACGATACATGAGTGGTCTATTGGGGATTGCCCTGTCAGCTAATCCAATTGGGCGAGCGAAATAGGAATCCTCTCCATCTGGATTCGAACTACCCGACGATCCCGTCAACCATCATCATATCTCAAGACTCAGAAGCCAAGTGTGGTACTAAGTAAGTATTTTTGTAGTTCGTTGTGTGGTGTGGGCGTTATGGCGAAAGAACCAACGTGGACTGAGCTACAGCCGGAGGAAAAACTCGTAGTACCCTCACCAGAAATAACGTACCAACAACATCAGTCAACGAGAGGCATAGGTCTCTCGGAATCCAGGCAATCATTGGAGCAACTCGGCGAAGTACATTACAAAATTTAAATGTATTTTGCACTTTTTTGTTGACTTTTATCGTTGGTAAACATTGGTATGGTATTTAACACAACTAGTTTGCCACACAAACACGAAATGCGGCTGTTACTGCTTTGTAGGACGTTGTGTACTATTGGTATTATTGAACCAATGCTTTCCACCATCCAATGTTCACTTGCAACCATACCTATTACGTTAAAAATATTGAGAGAATAAATTACTCTATCCATAATTCATCTATGCTTTAATTACTCAGATGTCAAAACAAAGGAAAGTAGTTAATAACTGCGTTGTATTTCAAGGCTTAACTTATTATATATTAAATACAATGGAAATCTACAATGAAGTTTTACATCCACCACAGAAGAGCCTTGAAAGGAAAATGTTAATCGACCTCTGCCGAGGACCTAATGCAGGCCGATTATGGATTTTTAGCCGAAGACCAAAGCAGATTAATCGGATGAGCTCTAGTTGAGAATAACCCCGTTAAAAGTGTTACCAGGTTAGAGTTTATTGTATAAAAAAAATATAAAATGTAAATCATTCCATTTCTTATATTTCCACGACGTTTCAAAAATTATTATGTTAATAAAAGAATTAGAACAAATTAATGATTTGTTTTTTTCTAGAAGAAGAATTTAAAGACAATACTGGCGAGAAACAGCAACTAAAGCAAAAACCTCGATTTTCAAACATACTTTCACTGATATCGTCCCATGACACGATTTGTAAGAACGCCTTCGGTTCTGTCTGCTTACTGCACTTTATGTACTGTTTGATACACTTTATGCACTTTTTGGCACATTTATGTACTTTTTCTGGTACACTTTCTGTATTTTTGTGATACACTTTATGTACTTCCCCCACCGTGAGTAACAACCTTGTCGCGATGTGGGGGCGTAAGTGTGGTCGAGGCTGCTTAAGTATGGCCCCGGCTGCACGAACTAAAGGTTACTCCGGGGTAGCTGAGTCTCGTTGTTGGTCTATACTACCATCGTCGCTGCTCAGCATGAAAATAATTCGGAGTCAGTATCTGTTCCTACTCTTGTTAGACAAGATGCGGAGGTTGACAAAACCCAAACTCCACCTCCCGTTAACACCGGACATGGGGTGGCTAGTGCGGCTTCCACCTCGGCCAGAGCTGGGAACAGATCCAGTACTCATAAAGAGAGATGAGTCTATCGCAGAGCATGCGCCGTCGTAAGAAGGCTCATGCACTGCGATGACGAATCCTTCTCTGACAACCACAAGCGGGTGCTATACGATCGCCGGGAGTATATCAGGAGATGCGAGGATGGATCCAAGCAGGCGATACCATCATCTGATGATTTGTCTATTGGTTTTTTCTACCCCACTGGGAATCTGGAATGGTAAACCTTGACCTGCATATATGGATCCTCATCTTTATCGCTTTTCAATTGACTGAAGTACGTTGGGAATATGGAGAGATCATTTCTCCGCGCTACTGGTACCTGAGATATCCAATGACGATGGAACAATCGATTACAACATGGACGACAACGTCGATTGCCCCCCTCCTAACCATGACGAGGTCAGAACAGCTATTGCCCGGCTTAAGAACAACAAAGCCGCAGGAGCCGATGGATTACCGGTGGAGCTGTTTAAAGCTGGCGGCGATGAGCTGATAAGGTGCATGCATCAGCTCATTACTATGTCCCATATTTAAAAAAGATGACCCGAGTCTCTGTGCCAACTACCGTGGAATAAGACTTTTATCCATTGCATATAATGTTCTATTAACTGTAATGTGCGAAAGACTAAAACCAATTTTCGCTGACCTGATTGGACCATACCAGTGTGGCTTTAGGCGTGGAAAATCGACACCTGATCAGATTTTCACGCTATGCCAAATCCCGGAGAAGACCTACGAAAAACAAATCAACACCTATCATTTATTTGTCGATTATAAGGCTTGTTTGTCGATTATAAACTCTACGAAGCAATGTCTTAGCTTGGTATTCCTGCAAAACTCATACGCCATTGCAGAATGACCTTGACGAACACCAAATTCTCAGTGAAGGTTGGTGAGGATCTAACCGAGCCTTTGAAAACTAAGCGAGGCCTCTGGCAAGGCGACACCCTATCGCGCGATCTCTTTAACATCATAATGGAGATCATTATGAGAAAAGCTGCAGTGTATATGAATAAAACCATCAGCAGCAAAAGTCACATGCTGCTCGCATATGATGATGATATTGTATGTAGATATCATTGGGTGCCAAATTAGAGAAGTTACTGTGGTTTTTTCGAGAATAGAGTAGGAGTCAGCAAAAGTGGGGCTGACGGTAAATGAGGACAAAACAAAATTAATGGTTTCAACGAGCAGGGCCTCCACTCGATTCGACCAAAGCGTGAACGTTGAAACCGTTATAATTTCGAGGTGGTGGTCGAATTTATATACCTCGGATCTGCCGTGAAGAGAAACAACAACGTCAGCCTTGAGATCAAGCGGAGAATTGATCTTGCATATATATGTTATTTTGGACTAAGCAAGCACTTTAGAGTTAAGCCCTCTCTCGAGTAACAGAAGTCCAGCTGTACCAGACTCTCACACAACCTGTTTTGGTTTATGACGCAGAATCCTAGGTCTAATCGCAAGCAGACGAAACATCGAAAAATTTATGTATGAGTATGGGCGACGCATGAACAATGAGCAGTATGAGCTATATCCAGACATTGACATAGTTAAGCGGATCAAAATAACGCAATTGCGCTGGCTAGGCCATGTTAGTAGAATGGATGAAGACGAACCAGCACGAAGGGTTTTCGAAACCGAACTTGAAGGAAGACGAACAATATGAAGACCTAGACTCCGCAGGAGGTATCAGGTTGACGAATCCTTGCGTACACTTGGTATTGTCAACTGGAGAAATAAAGCAAAAGATCGAACTGGTTGGCGAAATATGTTATCTTCATTTTGTAAGGTCCCTAACCCCCGGGGTTGTTCGAATTTTAGAATTTAAATTTTTATTGTCCATATTCTTGTTTTACAATTTTTCATGTCTTATTCTAGAATTTCATCTTATCTTATGACTATACTATCTTATATATAGGGGTTGTTCGAGAACAGATAAGTAAGTTATGAATGGCAACTTTTGCCAGTTGCCGTAGGTGACAGTGTTTTGTTTGTCACTTCTCCAACAGTAAATATTGTAAACAACAATAAATCTAAAGTGAGGTTGAGAAATAAAAGTGTCTTTAAGGAAAAAAGGAAAACCTGTTTATACCAAAGATGATGAGTTCAGTGGAATTATTTGTTGATGTGGGAGATAAAGTTCAAAACGTGGCATCTATTAGAATACATTTCAGAGACAACTGCAGGAACAGACGCAGTTTAGGTCAACTGTCCAAACAAAAAAATTTTTGACGTAGAATACGTCTTACCTTACGGTATGAGGAGTCATGTCAGGTTTTTATTGTTGTAATCTTTATTTCATTGAATTTGAGGAAACGGCTAGATGAATTTTTTTAAAATTTTTTTTGTAGGTAAATGAAGATGTTATCTTTCGTTTGATATACATTTCATATTGGTTGATATCTTCCTAATATTTAAATTTCTCAAATGAAAATTGTTTAAACACATACACTCAAACATATGTGTGGTGTTTGGTTGAGTGTTTTTGGTTGCTCAACATTGCTTAGGAACATGCTCAACATTTGCTTGGCAACATGTATCTATTAAAAAGTGAAACAAACAGTAAGCTAACGTAATAAAGCTTTTTTGCGAAAGCTTCAATAAAGCTGTTGTAACATTAATTTTGAATTGTAAAGCGTAAAGCTTTCACACAACGCTCGAATGCTAATGCGAAGACTCGATAAGGTAAACCTTTTTTAATATTAGGGCGGCCCTCTCAACATTCGCAGAACTTATTTCAATAAAAATATTAATTAAAATACATAAACTAAATTAAGTTTAAAAAAATTTAAAATAATATTTTTTTTTTAAACGGACTTGAATCAAATGCCGTTGGTAAATATAAAAATTACAGCAGACAGTTGTCCGAGGCCTTCGGCCACGGACTGTCCCTGCAGGCTGTGTCAGAGACACGGCCATTAAGTTTAACGTAGAATACGCCATGCGATAAGACAGAAAACATATATAACAATAAATGATAAATAATATAAGCAAATGAATTTATTGTTATATATGTTTTCTGTCTTATCGGATGGCGTATTCTACGTTAAACTTAATGGCCGTGTCTCTGACACAGCCTGCAGGGACAGTCCGTGGCCGAAGGCCTCGGACAACTGTCTGCTGTAATTTTTTTGCTAGGTATATAACATCATTTTAAGTAAAAAAGTAAAATAAAAAATCGCCGGCGACTCCTACTCGGAGTTATGGAATTAAAAGTTTGAGCGTGCTGGAGGGCGTTACATTTGTGAAACCATCTTAAGTGCTCAAGGTAATGGCTTTTATGAGTAGTTCACGTCAAAATAAACAACAAAAATCAATAACAAATTTCTATCATTTTTAAAAATGATTAAAAATGTTTTGCAAATTAAATTAACACAAAAGTTATAATAAAGGTTTTGTTATAAAACTTTCTGCGTGGCCAGTCTTAGGGATATTCTCCTCAGGGGCTTCGCTGCTTCGGAGTAGTATTGTTTGTATTATAAGCTTCGCATGGCTCAACTTACGTTGTCGGTGGTTTTGAAGGAAGTGGTGCATCTAATTAAAAAAACATTTGTAAGTTCTGGATACTAAACTGGATTTACTCGAACGCGAGTTTCCTGCTGTTGTCCGACACACGAATCATGGGCCGAAGGAAGAAGTTCGTCATTTGTACATAAACAGGAGAGGCTACTTTAATTTGAATGTTTTGCTGGTAAGTTATAAAAATACAACAATTGTTTTCATAACGCTGATCTAGTTGTAGATGTGCGATTACCAAATTCGAGCAGGTATGTTGACGCCAGACATCCTGGCTCTACTCACGATTTGGAACAACAGCCTATTGAAGCAACAGGTTGCTGATTTCAGGCAAACACATGGCTACTAGGGCTGAATTGCCAGAATTGAATGAAAGGTATTTTGCTTAAAAATAAATATTTGTACAAAACCCGCTAAAAAACGTTTAAAATGGTGAAAATAAACGAAATTTATGTCGAGACGTCAGCTGAGATCGTAACGAAGTTTGGAATAGCTTTCTCGGCATCAGATAAGGAAAAAGAGTACGGAATATGTCGGTAAACAGTCTACAATTTAGTAAAAAAGAAAGAAAGCTACAAAATAGGGTCAGAACTGGTCGGAAATATGTGACAAACAAAATAGAAGATCCAGTGTTGCCAGAAGCCGTCAAAAAAATCATACTAAATGACCAAAAAAATTGTGCAAAATGGAAAGAAATTATGCTAAACACATCAAAAAAAAAACGTGTAAATGCAAATCAATTATTCTAAAATTAAAATAAACCATTTTTTCATTTATTTTTGCGATTGTGGATATTATTTAGTATCTACTATAAGTATATGAACAGTTTTAAGCGTTTTTAAGCCTGATTTTTGTTGACAACTTCGAATAATTTTTATAAACACTGAAAAAACATTACAAAGTATTAAACACAATTGTTTTTCAAATTTGGTTCAACAGGTGGCCAGGAAATGTATTGAAAATAAGTTTCGTTTATATTCTGTGTGTGTGTTTGCTCATAACCAAAAATATATTATTGTTTTATGAATCAAAATAAAACGGCCGGTGTTTTTCAGTCTAAACATTCGATATTTTTTCAAAAATATAAAAAAACTTTAAAAATTTTTTGAATGAAAATTGTGCAATATCTAAAAAATAGACTAACATTTTGACGAAAAATATCAAATTCTGGAAAATTATGTTAAAAAGCATTTAGCAACATATTTCAAAAAAATTGTGCTGAAGCCAAAAAAAATATGCTAAAAAAGCATTAATTATGCCAAATTGGTAACACTGAGAATATTGTTTCATTCTTAAAATATTTGCAGAAAATCCAGTCGCAAGTCCGCTTAAAGTTGCTGCAGAAACCCCGTACTCAGTTCTCGAGAAATTTTCGTAAAAAATTTTGTCATTTATCTCTAAACGGAAATTTTGTTGCGAAGAGTTACCACCTATCTTTGATTTTCCTTTCAATTATTTTATTTAATATCTTTTGGCACTCAATTTTATTTGTAACACATACGCAGTTACTTCTGATTGTTAAAACTATCGAAATAACAAAACTCCGGTCCCAAAGAATTATCAAACAATTGTTTTCGTAGGGCGTAATAACCCTGTAATTGATTACTAAGCAAATGAAAAGTAGTCGAACTTTTAGTTCTTTTTTATACACATATTTCTTATGGCAACGAAAATTTCATTAAAACTGAACACCGGTCTAGAGGTAGAAGACATCATTGGAAAACATACATACCCAGCAAGAAACTAACACACAATAGTGGTATTCATGCAAACAAGAAAACCTAGAACTTTTGCTCAGCGCAAGTTTGCCCCGAAGCGTTTCATGAGGCACCAAATAAAGTTGCTCAGTGTATCTATACAGCAATTGTCAAAAAAGGCTGATAAATTAAAAATAAACAAAGTAAAATTAAAAGTATATGCTTTACCTATTCCATTATTTTGTTTTTTTCACATAAATCAAAAACCCTCTCTTTTTTCAATACAGAAATATTGACATTGAAATGTCAAAAGTTTTCACGTTTCTTTTTCCAGGTTTGCTCAGCAAATTTGCCTCGAAAACTTTCCACTTTTGTGCAAGTCGCTTTGTATGGAAAATTTGTGTGTTTTGACGTTTGCTGTGCAAGTTTACGTTGTTTTCGAGTTTACGAGGTTCTTTCGAGCTTTCATGAAGACCACTAATATTTTTTAACTAACTCACTTGCAACTATTTTATACATAGACTAATAGTTATAGTAGACCTAATAGTTCTCTCACCAAATTTATGACATTTGGCCTGGTGTTGAAATGTTGAAAAGAATTGCTTTACTAATACCAGATAGAGGCAATTGTTGAAAACAACGGCATTTCGTTTTGTGTATTAAAATTATTGTGTTAAATACAACAAAAATGTATGCTAACAATAACAGTCAATAAAAAAGTTTAAATCACATTTAAATTTCACAGTTTTTCACCAAAACGACATGAAAAATTAATGCTAGAAGTTATTGTAATTCCACCTGGTGTATGTCACTTTTCGTCAAACATCTCTCGTATCACACCGACCGCATCAAGAAGAGTGTGAAAGGAAACGTCAGATGAGCCAAATAATCTCTCTAGTATGAGATTACTCTATGGTTTTCTCTTTTCGCTGTCAAATAAAGGCTTTTTCAACAGAGACGCTACAAAAGTAAATCGATAGGGACAGCAAACGACTCCATATTTTTTCCCGCTCTTTTGACATTTCTCTTCAGTAAGGTTTGCCATTTCATCATGGAAAGATATACGAGCCAACAACGAGTCAAAATTATTAAAATTTACTACCGAAATTTGGAGTCAGTGGCCTCAACTTTAAGAGCGACACGTCCAATTTATGATCGTCATAATCGTCCTACCAGATCAACAATTGAGCGCCTAGTGGAAAAATTTGAATCCACAGGCACAGTACAAAATGTTCCCGTGCCAGTGAGACAAAGAAGTGCCCGTAGTGTCGAGAATATTGCTGCCGCTGAGGCTTCAGTTCAAGAAAGCCCAAATGTGTCTCTCACACGTCGTTCTCAAGCTTTGGGCATCTCTGTGACGTCGCTGTGGCGAATTTTGCGAAAAGATCTTGGCCTACATCCTTACAAGATCAAATTGACGCAAGAACTAAAGCCGCTTGACCACCATAAGCGTCGTATATTCGTAAATTGGGCTGAGCAACAACTTGAAAATGATTCGGATTTTCATCGCAAAATCATCTTCAGTGATGAGGCTCATTTCTGGCTGAATGGCTTCGTCAATAAGCAAAATATGCGTTATTGGTCAGACAGCAATCCACACGTAATCCATGAGTCATCATTGCATCCCGAAAAAATTACGGTTTGGTGCGGTTTATGGGCCGGCGGCGGCAATGGGCCGTACTTCTTCCGTGATGATCAAGACCGGCACATTACTGTGAATGCGAATCGCTACCGTTCAATGATAACCGAATATTTTTGGCCCCAATTGGATAATATGAACTTGGAGGACATGTGGTTCCAACAGGACGGCGCCACAAGCCACACAGCGAATGCCACAATCAATTTATTGGAAACCAAGTTTGGTGAACGTGTTATCTCACGAAATGGCCCAGTCGATTGGCCGCCTCGGTCGTTTGATTTGACGCCGTTGGATTATTTCCTGTGGGGCTACGTCAAGTCTATGGTATATGCCAACAAGCCAGCGACGATTGATGAACTTCGTACGAATATCGAACGTGAAATTGCAGCAGTATCGGCCGATTTATGCTTGAAAACCGTCGAAAATTGGGTTCAGCGTCTGGACTTCTGCAAGCGTGCCCGTGATAGCCATGCAAAAGAAATCGAGTTCCATACATAATGGCATAGAACGTACTTTCACAGGAATAAAGAATTTCATTGGTATCTAAAAGCGGTTTTGTTTTATTTAAAAATGTATTTATTTTGTAGCGCTCTTATTGAAAAACCCGTTAGAAGTTACACCACACACATATGAATTTCGCAATTATCCTAGGAATTTACCAATGTAATACTTTGCGCTGTGGAATCGTTCTTGGCCCATAACCTGTTCTAGTTTTACTCTCTTATTCATAAAAAAACATTAATGTAGCTCTAAAGCATTCATCAGTTGTTGAAAGCTTTAGGATTTGGCGAAGGTTTTATTAGAACCGTTTTCATAATGAGTATTTTAACTAGGGAACAGATACTTGACTGACAACCCTATTTCATGTATTCTCACAGTGTAAAAACAAGATGAACAATAACCGATAGACCGAATTAAATTTTTTTTATTTAAATGCGTCAATGCATTTTTGCAAAATTTTCAACATTAATGGAAAAAACTATTGAATAAAAATATCAATTAATATTTGCTATATTCATAAATTTGGAAGAAGTGTCAAAAAATCATATAGAATTGGGTTTCAGTTTTGGGTAGTCAATGTTTTGATTTTATATACATCACTATGTAAACAGAAGTTCATTTTGGTTTAAAAAATTTAAAAATTGGAACGAAACTATTTGGTTGCTTACCAGGATAATGTGACACTATAAACGCTGCAAATATACACAAAATAATTCCAATTGTTTATATCGCATAAATATTTACGTACGGCACGCTTTAAATGTAAAAAAATATTTATTTTGTGTATTAATGCGGATAAAATAGCCTTAAAGAAGGGTGAAACGTTCAACAAAAATGGCGACGTTAGAGAACTCTTAACAGAGGAATTTTTCGATTATGAATACAATTTTTGGGCTTTACCTTCTTAAACCTTTAACAAACCCATGACAGCTTTTTATGAATAAGGCCGTTAATGTTTAATTCAGTTTTATTGAATATTACATGAATGATAATAAAGTATGCTTTGGTGTTTTAAATCGGAAGAGAGATCTTTACTTATTGAATGATAATGAACGACTCATAGTGTAATAATAAAGTGGCCGCATAAGAACAGCTGATTTAACTTTTTTTATTTGTTGATCAGCTGATTTGATTCAGTCCACTTTTGGAACGTCAAACTTGTTCATATTTTTTGTGTTTGTTTACATTCGTTCTTTTGCATTCTTTTTAGTTTCATTCTAAACGTTTACTTATCAAAGAGACGCGCATTTGAAATAGTGAAAAAGCAAAGACGGAGCAAAGACGTTTCTCACACACTATATTTTTTTAAAACAATATTTTCAAGAAAATCTGGGAAGTATGTATGTATGTAACTGTTTCAAAATTTCCATTTTTAATATAATACAATATTCTTACATACATATTGTCGTCTAACACGATTCGTAAGCGTAAGTGGATGGTTCAACTTCGACGGTGTCATGGCTGTCCAATGCTCTTCAGAGAGCATGATGCACCTGTTGTTTTTCGGGTATCACGCGCGACACTGCGCCTAATGTTCTCAGATCAATTGCGTTTCGACGTTCTTGGATTGAATTGCACAATTTCCGCCACAGCAGTCAATTCCAATTTCCTACAGCAGTTCGTCATTCCTTTTCTTTGAAGTCTTGCAAACTAAATTGCAAACTAAAACAAATGTCAAACAAAAGAGAATGACTAAACAAATAAGGTAGTGGGAATCAGCTGATTTTGACACTACCTCGGTGCTGTCAAAACTACAAAACACAACAAAAATGTCTCCAAATTACAACAACTCGTCTTGCGGTCACTTTACTAATTCCACTATGGAACGACTAAACTATTGTGCTCTTGTTCTAGTTTGTGCATGTATAGTATATAATTAAAGCGACTCTCATGTGTTCCATCTCCCGCAGATCTGAATGGTTATTTAAAACATAACAACTCAAAAGATCGAATAATATAAGGGCAATTCCATGTGACTCACGTTACAGTTTGACAAATATTTTCAATGTTAAATTCCATGTCAATCAAAGGCATATTCATATTTTTCAATGAAAATATGCATATAGGTTCTAGGCTACTGGCTTTAACTAATAAAAATTTGTTTTTTAAATATAATGTAACCATATGGTACCTAGACAGTTATTTGCCACTGTGACTCACGTTACGAAAAAACAGACAGCAACACTTAGAAGTCAACATTAATGTTAATTTTGTCCTCTTGTAGAACAGTTTTAAAAAATCAGCTTGCTTTAAAAGGTTCAAAACATTCAAGGCTTTTGTTTAACCTTCAAATTCCTAATATTACATACCAATCATGATGTTAGTTCTAATTAATAAGTGTGACTCACGTTACTGTATCTTGTGACTCACGTTACATTTCCTACTTCTGCTTAACAATATCCCTTATTTTGCAATTGTTTGAATTTTAATGTATGTTTCAAAGGATATTTGAATATTTTTACATAATATTAAATATGCGAATAATACAAATTTTTTTATTTAGATATTGATTACTCATGTTTTTATTGTTTATTTATATATAATATTTATTAATCATGTTTTTATTGTTTATTTATTGTTGAATTGGCATCACGAGAGCATTCAGATTCCAAGGAATCACGAGACAATACGAACCCTTCTGGATTCCTTTTTGCAGTAACCAAACAGTGGAATTTTTTATACCTGATAGTTTAGGGGCGTTTTCCCAAGTTCTCTTTAAATTTAAGGTATCATTTCTTTCGGTGATGTGTGACTTCGTTAGA
This sequence comes from Phaonia tiefii, assembly GCA_963931995.1. Classification (NCBI taxonomy): domain Eukaryota; kingdom Metazoa; phylum Arthropoda; class Insecta; order Diptera; family Muscidae; genus Phaonia; species Phaonia tiefii. The sequence continues at coordinate 95,595,636 of OZ008371.1, read as the reverse complement.
TGAAGTACATTAATGGAAGTGCCTGATCGTTTGGCAGCTTCAACAAAACTGGTAGCATCTGTTACTTGGCAAACACGTCTTTTAACTTGCTCAACAACCACTCTTTTTAGAGTTCCTCCAATCCCGTCTACTGGTCCTTTACCGTTAGAGGTGGCGAAAAAGTTGCATTTGATTTTTATATTGTATTTGGTTTCCAGGACATATAATGCAGCCGCAATGAATCTGTTCTTAAATTGAGAAGAAGGCCCGTCCGACCACATCTCAACTTTTCTTATACTACTGGGGATTTCATCCAGTAGGTGGGAAACGTAGCAGACAACGGTCTCTTTTGTATGATCCAAAACGTCTGATGCTATTACGACTGGATGAATTATGCCAGAGTGGTAAGCTGCAGCGGTGAAAAGGCTGACTTGTGATTGGTGCCAGTGCACACTTTGAACTTCATCCTGGTGTACACAAGTATAATTTTCCGAAAAATCAAATCAAAATTTTGAATCATGCACGACGTTTTTTCACGTTCACGCTCGCTCACGTGAGTAAAATTGGATTTAACTCACGTTCACGCGTGAATCACGCTAATCACGTGATTTTTGCCCATCTCTAGTCGTCAGTGAAACAGCGACGAATGAAGAAGTGTGTGGATGTAGGCAGATTTTTTTTAATGCAGTGAAAATGGTAGTATTTATGTGACTCACGTTACGAAATAAAATTTCCCTTTAATGATAGGATAAATTTCAAAGAAATATAACAACTTGTTTTTTATTTTGAGCTACATACCAGGTAGGAGTTACTGTAAAATTTTATTATTTTATTTCTAATATTTTTTATAAAAAATTTAAAAATTCTACTTTTTGTGACTCACGGTACATAATTTTTGGCTTTTTTAAAAATAGGCACTTACCACTTATTTGAGATACATATTTGAAAATAACCTTTAAAATTTATTCTCGATTAAAATACCTTCATGAGGAAAAATTAAATACTTAGAACAATACATACCTGTGAAATTGACAAAAATTTGGAAAAAAAATCGATCACCATGTTTTAGAGCAAACCTTCGCTTACTTGAGATTTTTTATACCTATAATGTGTGATGATATACCTAAATACTTGTGGAGAAGGGAGAAATAGCTACATATATTCCCAACCATCCACCATAATGACCAATTTCACACATTTCTTTTTAATATTTCTATTAAAATTTACTTTTTCATAGAAAAAGTACTTTTTAATAGTTATTGATCTTGAACCGAACAATTATTAAAAACATAACAACTCAAAAGATCGAATAATATAAACTCAAACGGAGATATTTGTAGAATCTTATTGTATAATAAATTAACGAATGAAGTACAAACAATTTATGACTAAGAAAGAATGAGAATGAATGAATAAGAATAAACGATTCAAAATGAATAAAGTAATATATTAAAAATTAAATATTTTCTGTTAATAAACAAAAAAAATAAAACTGGAGAAAATAAAATACTTATTTTCAATTTTTTTTAATAAATCTTCTGCTTCATCCAATGGTGGCTTTGTTCAACTGTCTTTTCACCTTTTTTCAAAATCCACAGCTCCTTGGAGTTGAAAAATATCAAAAATTTGAACAAAATATATATATATTAATAATAATAAGTATATATGAATGTATAGAATTTAATAATTATTTAATCATTTATAGACAAAAATATGTACATACCTCGCAGTCTTGTTGAACCACGTAAGATTCCCTATCGCATGCTTTTCCCACCTCCCATCCCGGGGGGGCTGACATCCTCTGGCGCCTCTTTCAGTATATTTTCTGTGAGGAAGTATCTATAAATATCAAAATATTAAACTATAAATTTGAGTTTGTTGCCATTGCTTGAGCATGCTTTGCCCCCCTCCCATCCCAATTGTATTTCTCAAGCAGGTTATCCGGGGCTGACATCCTCTGGCGCCTCTTTCAGTATCTTTTCTGTGAAGAAGTATCAATAAATATTAAAATATTGAACTATAAATTTGAGTTTGTTGCCATTGCTTGAGCAAAATCTGTTGCGCCCAACTTCTGCTCTACCTCTTGTACCGCTGTAATGGTCAGGAAAGGGAGCATACTGCAGACTTCGTCAGTGATTTTGTCCTGAGTCTCGCCAGTCATGACACAGACTGAATCTTCCACTTTTTTCATGGCTTTTAAATGTTTTTTTTTCCATAATCATTACCTTATTTTTTGATCACATAAATTTATTCTTTTCCACTTTTTATTTTTATTCCACTATATTTAACGATGATTGTCGAGGATTCACAAGTATTACTTTTTAAACGTCGTCAACAAATTCAAGTTTCCAAAAACACTGACGGTCAAATGACCGTAACTTTTCTTGTAGGGTTGTTTCACTCTTTTGGACATGCATTCCTTACTATTAGCGCATTTATACGGAACAATGGCAACGTCAGTAGCAACAACTCAGTATAAAATCATAGAGTAATATCATACTAGAGAGAATATTTGGCTCATCTGACGTTTCCTTTCACACTCTTCTTGATGCGGTCGGTGTGATAGAGAGATGTTTGACGAAAAGTGACATACACCAGGTGGAATTACAATAACTTCTTGCTTTTATTTTTCATGTCGTTTTGGTGAAAAACTGAAATTTAAATGTGTTTTAAACTATTTTATTGACTGTTATTGTTAGCATACATTTTTGTTGTATTTAAAACAATAATTTTAACAAGTGGCCGTCGGTGGTGCAATGTTTAGTGTGCGCGCCTCTTGTACAGAAGATCCTGGGTTCGATCCCTGCTCCGACCACCTTAAAATTTCTTTCGACGACGGTCACCTCGCTTAGTGACGGCGACACTATCGAGTACTTAGCCATGAAAAAGCCTCTGAAAATACCGTTCGGAACCGGTGTGAAACTATAGGTCCCAATCAGTGAGTATAAAACTATAAAGCGCACAGCTCAATGGTTATGAGAAGCTCTCCCCAATTCCTTCATTGGATTTAATGGGAAACCATTTATTTATTTATTTCAATTTTAACACACAAATCGAAAAATTGCATTCGTTGTGAAGAATACATGAAATACAGAGCAGTCGAAAATGAATTACGCGAACGTGAAAATTTAACCTCTAGGCAGAGGAAACTATGATACCTGGAAAATACAGGTGGAAGCATTTCTGATGCGGAATGATATGTGGAAATACGTCTGTGGACAGTGCGTCAAGCCAACGGATGCGGCGAAATTTCTCGAATGGGAACAGAATGATTACAAAGCGAAGGCAGACTTCATGGGATGTAATGGGAAACGGTTTTTTTTTTTAATTATGCAATTCGAATTTTCGAAAGTGGAAGACGTGCAAATAAAAGCAGCTCAAACAGCATTTTCAACAAGAACAATAATTTAAGACCTTTATACAATTTTTAATAACTATCTACTATCTTGAGATAGTCATAATTTTACAAAAAAAACATTTTTCGCTTAAAATGTCTTTTCAACAAGCGAAATATATATTAAAAGTTAAAATATATATATAAAAGCTAAAATAACAATTTTAACTAAAAATTTTCCAGTGGAAATTTAAGTAACGTAACGTCATGTAACGTCACGTCAGATACTAAGGTAATTAAAAAAAACTTAGAAAACATTTTTAAATTTTATAACTAGGAAAAGAAACTTATACTGATTTATGTAAATGCTGCTAAAAAAAAGTTTCATAAAAAAAGTCTTGCCAAATTCGCAGAGTTTTGAAATTTTGTAATCCAAGTCAAACACCCACTTCTGTTTTTTGTAACGTCACGCCAGCTCATATTTTTGCTTCTATTTTTGAATCCTCCGTGTCGATTGCTCTCAACTTCTTTAATGAGTAAAGTGTTACTTAATTGCTACGCAAATATAAAAAAAGCTTTTTAAAAATATAACGTTTTCATATTTTTTTTATATATATTTTCGTACAAATGTCACGTAACGTCAAAATGGAAATGCCCATATGCAGATAGTTGATGACTTGGTAACAATATTGTTGTTATGCGCCATTCCAGACGAGTACGAACAGTTTCGAGTTGCCATAGAAACGCAAGAAAAGTTACCCGATCCGGAGTCACTATAATTGAAAATGTTCGACGAGTTTAAGGCTCGAAAACGAAATAATAGCGTAGTCGGAGGTGATGCTATGTTTACCCGTAAGGACAATGTAAAGTGGCAATAAAACGCAACAGTAAATCGAAAAGAAAATTGACGTTTTAAATATGCGTGTCATAGTTGTGGAAAGATCGGTCATAAGGAGAAGGATTTAAGGCAAAATTAAATCCCATTAATAATAATAAAGCAAAATGTGTTCAGTCAGACAACTCGGCAGTGACAATGCAAGCAAATAGCGATAAGAGACTATGGTGTCTCGTTTCAGGAGCCACTTCGCACATGTGTTCGCAAAAGAAAAAATTCAAGGAACTGAATGACGAAGAGCAAATGTTAAAACTGGCAAATGACCATTCAACGAAAATCGCAGGTAGTGGTAGAGTTCTATTGGATACCACGAACGTAACGGCAGACCTCGGTGACACCTTGTATGTTCCGGACCTGCGATCGAATTTAATGTCTGTATCGAAAATCTCAGATCATGGGTTTGAAGTAATTTTTCGTCAAAATGGTGCAGTAGTCGTTGATTCGAAAGCAGATAGAAATTTGCTAACTTCTTCTAGAATATCAAATTTGTTTTACGTTAACGAACCTAAGGAGAGTGGCAACATGTCACAAGGGCCAGTAACTTCTCTTTGAGAATGGGACGAAAGGTACGGTCACCTGAATGAAGCAGATCTAAAACAAATCATCAGGAATGAAAAAGTAAATGGGGTTAAAGTAAATATTAAGGAAGAGTTGTCTAGTTGTGAAATATGCATCCAAGGAAAGCAAACGCAAAAGCCATTTTCGAAATCTGAATCAAAGTCAAGAGATGTTTTGGAACTGGTCCATTGAGACGTTTGCGGTCCCATGAGAGTCCAGTCACATGGCCACTCGAAGTATTTCGTTACCTTCATTAACGATGAGACAAAATGGTGTGAAGTGTTCTTTAGTTCTCTTTTGTAAGCAAATTAAAACGTTATGGGTGGATAATGGAACAGAATATAGGAATACTGATTTTTGAAATTTTCTGAGGAAAGAGGGCATAAGACATGAGCAAACTGCTGCATATACCCCACAACAACACGGCGGAGTCGAACGCAAAAATAGGACTCTTGTCAATGATTTTGCAGAATAGACTAACATCAAACTTCTGGGCTGAGGCAATTTTAACAGCAAATAATATTAGAAATAGATGTCCTTCACAGGGCATAAATGGTGAAATACCCTACAGTCTGTGGATTAAAAGGAAACCGAACGTGCCATAATTTCGAAAATCTGGATCAAGAAAAGGCATCTGGAAAAGGAAAATTTCAGCCGAAATCAACTAAATGCATTTTCATAGGATACGAGCCAAATTCAAAGGCGTACAGGTTATGGCAACCTACCACAAGAAAAATTCTGAAGAGCAGAGACGTACGATTTACTGGAAAATTTCAAGAGGGATGTGACTACAACGATTTTATTGGAAAAGAAATCGAAAACAATGGTGACGATATTCTTGTGGAAATAACCCGTTCATCACAAACATCAATAAACAGAATAGACGATGAATACGTGGAAGCAGATCATTGAGAAAATGTACAAGCGTTCGATGAGCAGTCAACTTCACCACCTCAATATTCGTCGAGACGAATTCAAAATCGAAGACAACTAGTGGAAACAATATCGAGATCGCCTCGAACTGTAAGCCCCGCCATTGAATCAGAGGAGTAGCATAGTGCAATTGAGGACACAACGAAAAGTACACAAACGTCGCTTCCAATTGACAATCTAGTACAGAAAAGGAAAAGCGGAAGACCTCGTAAAATCTTGGAAGTAAAAACCGGTTACACTACAATATCTGGAAAAGACGAAATCGTCGCAAATCTAATCGAACGACAACGAAAACAACATAAATCCGTCAAAGAAGCCATATATTTAAAACTACTCTTCAGCGAAGTCTTCAATAAACAGAATAGACGATGAATACGTGGAAGCAGATCATTGAGAAAATGTACAAGCGTTCGATGAGCAGTCAACTTCACCACCTCAATATTCGTCGAGACGAATTCAAAATCGAAGACAACTAGTGGAAACAATATCGAGATCGCCTCGAACTGTAAGCCCCGCCATTGAATCAGAGGAGTAGCATAGTGCAATTGAGGACACAACGAAAAGTACACAAACGTCGCTTCCAATTGACAATCTAGTACAGAAAAGGAAAAACGGAAGACCTCGTAAAATCTTGGAAGTAAAAACCGGTTACACTACAATATCTGGAAAAGACGAAATCGTCGCAAATCTAATCGAACGACAACGAAAACAACATAAATCCGTCAAAGAAGCCATATATTTAAAACTACTCTTCAGCGAAGTCTTCAGCAGCAATGAATCAATAACCATACTCAACGATAACCAAGGTGCTGGTGAATTGGCCAGAAATCCCATATTCCATAATAGGACGAAACACGTCGACATCCGCCATCATTTAATACGTGAGCTTGTTGAAAAAGGGGACATAGTGGTTAAGTACACCCCGACTGAAGAAATGCCTGCCGATGTACACTCCGGTTCACTTGTTTAAATGCACTTAAAATTCCATATTCAGCAGCCTGTACCTTTTGCAATTTGTAACCGATTGGAGAATTTTAATATGGGAATGGATGCTAGACATCTTGAGATATAAAATATCATGACAATAGTGGTTTTATAACTAAAGAACTTTTTTGAGCAATTTATAAAAAAAAGTCAAAAAATGTGCCATTTTTTTGGTTCACTTGAATAAAGGCACTTTTTTATTTTTTTATTATTTTTAAAGTAAGCGATGATTTTTTTGTAGGGAGCGCTTGTTTATTACAATTTATTACATCTTAATCATTTTTCGAGTCAAAATAGCAAAACAAAAAATGTTAAATCTATCGGAAAAAACTAAAATCGATGTTTACCGTTCTGAAAGATTTTCTCACCGCGCAATAGCGGAGCCCAACAGTTGTCGACAATTACATCAAGGAACTCGAGGGGTATGGAACAAATTTTAAAGAAAGGGTTCCATTGTCTTTATTTACGTATGAGAAAAGAAAATTCATCAGAATTGCTTCTAATTCTGCCTTATCCTTGTCAAAAATAAGTGCTCAAGCTGGAGGGGAAGCGAGCAAGTCATCAGTACTTAGTACTCTTTTTTGCATATATGCAGGAGAACGAAGCCGAGAGAAACTTTTCCGGTGTGCCGTCGTCGTAAATAATTGTTTGAAGTTCACGCCGCCGTCGTTAAGGCAAGCTTCGACTTAAAATCTTGGCCGATATTATCGCCTAAGCCGCATTTAAAGGCCCGAATTACTAAAAAAAATATCAATTTTTTTACACAACCAACAAGATGAGCCTAAACGTAACGTCTGCCGATAAATCACGTTTAAAAAAACTCAGTAGCCACCGCCGATCAATTTTTTTTGTTGCTCCAACGCCGTCGATAATTATGGGTCGGCTTCGTTTACCGAACACGTGGTTACTAAAATTACAACAAAAAACAAAACAATTGTATGCCGCCTAGAGTGTCCAAAAAACCGTCATTGTTTGGAAACCGGTTTTGGGTTTGTTCGAAAAATCAATTTTTCAAGAAACCGGTTTTCGGTTTTTTATTTTGGCAAAAACCGGTGAAATCGGTTTTTTGCTTTAAATTAAATTACACATGTAGAACTCATAATACATTTGTTTAACGACCATTTCTATTCTTATTCATGTTGTAAATTCACAAATTAATTATGTACGTTTAAATTTTAAATAAAAACCATCAGTCTTATTCAAAACAAGTTGTCATGGTTTTGTTAAAGGTTTAAGAAGGTAAAGCCCAAAAATTGTATTCATAATCGAAAAATTCCTTTGTTAAGAGTTCTCTAAAGTCACAATTTTTTTGTTCGTTTAACCCTTCTTTAAGGCTATTATATCCGTATTAATTCACAACAGAAATATTTTTTTACATTTCACGCGTGCCGTACTTAAATATTTATGCGATATGCACAATTGGAATTATTTTGTGAATATTTGCAACGTTTATAGTGACTACCCAAAACTGAAATCCAATTCAATATAATTTTTTGACACTTCTTCCAAATTTATGAATATAGCAAATATTAATTGATATTTTTATTCAATAGTTTTTTCCATTAATGTTTAAAATTTTGCAAAAATGCATTGACGCATTTAAATAAAAAAAATAATTCGGTCTATCGGTTATTGTTCATCTCGTTTTTACACCACAAGCGCTGTGAGAATACTAGAGTGTCCGAAACCGGGGAAACCGGTTAACCGGTCTTTTTGCTATTAACCGTGTGCCGGTTTTTTAAAAAACGTAATTTTCGAACAAAGCGGAAACCGGTTATTTAATGTCGGTGAACCGGTTAATCGGATTTTACTTAATTTGTGTTAATATCCTTAAACAAAATAATAATAAATTATATCGCACCTGTTCCACAAAAGTGTAACAACTCAAAATTTCTAAATTTTCGTTTTTTGCAAGAAAACAACACACTGTGGTCATCTATACCCACAGTAAAAATCATCTATTATTTTGTCTCCTGTTTCGTCAAAAAACCGTTATGACTCTCTCTTTGTTTTCAGAATAAGTTTTTTAGACTCAACTAAAGAGTAACATTTTTAGTTGTCTCTAAATGTCGGTTTGTTTTTTATCATATAAAGAGTAATATTTTTAACGCAAACAACGCTTTTATTCTTTTTAATGATAATTTCTTACAATAACATATTTTTTTCTTGAAATATATCATCAATATTAAAGGAAACAGTTTTTCGTCTCTACTGAAAATTTTGAAATTTTGAGTTGTTACACTTTTGTGGAACAGGTGCGATATGTTTTTCGAATTTTAGCGAAAGTTTGGAATTAAGAAACATTATATGATCTAAATGAGATATACAAACAATTTTTTTTTCCAAATGATTTTACGATTTGAATTAGAATTAATTAAAAACCAGTACATAAGTTTCAGTCGGGTGGACCGACTTAATCATACCCTCACCCTAAGTCATCCATTGCGTGGGACTTCTGCTAAAAACGCCCATTCTCAAAAGTGACCATATTCAATAGCAGATTGACGTTGCGCTAAATATTGTTGAATACCCAAATTAGTTAGATTCCCTCCCAATATTTATATACGATGTACAAAAATGAGCATGGCAAGTTGTTGCCAAAATTTTGATCAGTATCAAATTTTATTAAGATCGGTTATGATTTATTGGAGATATCGAGTCAGCAAACCGCAACTTTTGTATGGGAGGTACAAAACTGTGCGTGGCACAATATTTATTTATTAATTACATCGTAGCTTTTAGGAAAATATTGCCTAGTATCGAATTTTATTAAGATCAATTGAGGTTTACGAGAGGTATCGTGTCGATCAACCGGTCATCCGCCCAATTTTTATATGGGAGGTACCAGAGTGGGTGTGGCAAAACAGCTCATTTTCTATAGGAGAGTTTTGTTTGACTAAATAATGAGTAGTATAAACTTTCATTAAGATTGGTGCGGTTCTGCGGGACTTCTCGTACCAAAATGGGCGTGGCAAAATCACCCTTGTTTTAATCGGTTATTGGCGTTTGATGACGTGAAGCCTTGTACCTAATTTCATTAAAGTAGGAAGTGTTTCACACGATTTATCGGATTGACAACCCGGACAAATTTCATTGTGATCTGTAAATATTTACGACAGTTATCGTGTTGACCAGCCAGCCAGACAGACGGACATGGCTCAAACGTCTTAAAAAGTCCTAAAACGAATTTCGTTCAAAGATACTAAGGGTCTAATATGGCTCCTTCTATGTGTTTTTTTTTACGTATTAAATGATATATACCCCCATCCCTATGGGTGAGAGTATAATTAATTAAGAAATAATTAAGCTTTTCAAACATTTTTTTTCATCAAATTTCAAAATTAAAATTATTTGATAACTAAATGTTTCAAACTTACATGAAATTTGAATATGATTTTCGATTTTAAATCAGGGCAAAGCGAATTTGAACAAAACTTTTAAATTTTATATTAACACGCATTCCAAATTGGAATATGATATATATTTTTTAAATGTGATGATTTATTCGACCTTTCGTATTATGTAAGTAGGTATTTAAAATTCAAACGTTCGAGCGTTAGGTCTATTTTAAATTATTTGATTCTTCAATATTTCGCTACCCATTGGGTAGCATCGTCAGGAAAATAAGAACAATTATTAATTAAAAATTTAATTTTAATTTTTAATTTCACTATTTTTTTTCATTTAATTTTTAATCAATAATTGTGTTTATATTCCCGACGATGCTACCCAATGGTTAGCGAAATATTGAAGAATAAAATAATTTAAAATACACCTAACGCTCGCTCATTTTAATTTTAAATATACAGTTTTTATTTAAAATTAAAACGTAATTAATTAATTACATTTGTGAAATATTGAGTTTACAACATGAATAAGAATAGAAATGGTCGTTAAACAAATGTATTATAAGTTATACATGTGTAATTTAATTTAAAGCAAAAAACCGGTACCACCGGTTTTTGCCAAAATAGCAAGCCGAAACCCGGTTTCTTGAAAAATTGATTTTTCGAACAAACCGAAAACCGGTTTCCAAAAAATGTCGGTTTTTTGGTATTTAAAATTAAAATTTTCGAGCTTTAGATGTATTTTAAATTATTTTATTCTTCAATATTTCGCTAAACATTGGGTAGCATCGTCGGGAATATAAACACAATTATTAATAAAAAAAATAAATGAAAAAAAAAATTAAAATTAAATTTTTAATTAATAATTGTGCTTATTTTCCTGACGATGATACCCAATGGGTAGAAAAATATTGAAGAATAAAATAATTTAAAATATACCTAACACTCGAACATTTTAATTTTAAATACCTACTTATATAATACGAAATGTGGAATAAATAATCACATTTAAAAAAATATATATATTCCATTAATATAAAATTTAAAAGTTTTGTTCAAATTCGCTTTAACCTGATTTAAAATCGAAAATCATATTCAAATTTTAAAAAGATTTTCATGCATGAAAATCTTATTAAGTTTAAAACATTTATGGTCAGTATCACAGTTGAAAATTCTCCATTTAAATGTACTTTAAATGCTCGATGCTTGTCATTTAATATGCGAATTGTCTGTGAACTTTTAAATTGAGCTTTTAAATGAGTTATCAAATAATTTGAATTTTGAAATTTGATAAAAAAAATGTTTGAAAAGCTTAATTAATTCTTAATTAATTTTTAATTAATTCTAATTCAAATCGTAAAATCATTTTAAAAAAATTGTTTGGATATATCATTTAGATCATATTTCAAAATGGAAATCATGTTTCTTAATTCCAAAATTTCACTAAAATTCGAAAATCATATCAGTTATTATTAATTTGTATAAGGATATTAACACAAAATAAGTAAAATCCGATTAACCGGTTAACCAAAATCAAATAACCGGTTTCCGGTTTGGTCGTAAATTACGTTTTTGAGAAAACCGGCACACTGTTAATAGTAAAAAGACCAGGTAACCGGTTTTTCGGTTACGGTTTTGGACACTAATGTCGCCTCATTCTTCAAATTGAAATTTTAAGTTTTCATCGATATAGAGTAGTGAAAATAAACTATAAACCGTGGTGAATCAGTGCTTCATGTTAAAGTTCACGTACCATTCATTTATTTTATTGTTTTCATTCATTTGTTGTGTCCAGGCACTAAAATTTTATGTTTTATGTTTGTAAACAAACAGTTGTCATTTTTCAACCAAACTGCTCAAATGTCAGTGTGAACGATTTCAATTTCGTTTAACAATTTCAATCCGAAATTGTCAATTTCGTGGCAGCATGAACAAGGCATTACGTTTTACAGTTATTAATTTTAAAAAACTTTTTCAACCTATCCCGAGATATAAAATGGACGACTATCTTCACAAAATTTGACAGTCGAATACGAGTCACGTAGTACGAAAAATTGTAATACATTTCTAACAGAGTTGTATTTTGGTCTTTTTCGACAAACATTACTACCATTTCATAACGACATCCGTAATAAGGCTGAATTATATTTAAATATTGTGGAAATAATAAAAAAACATTTCTAATAAAACCAATGTCGCTATTATTTTTTCCACCACTGTATACCCTAAGTTATATTAATGGCCAGTTTTTCAGTCAGTGGTGATCTTCGTTTCTTAGTTAAATTGTGGTTAAACATCGAATTGTGTTTTTTAAGTCATTGTTTAACTATGATTTAACCATCCAATGTTGGTTGGTTAACTTATAGTGAGAACCATATTATTTTGACAATCAAATTACTGAGTGTCAAAGGGAGAAATGAAGATTGTATAAAATACATGTTCCAGATTTGCGTATTTGTACACATACGTTGAGTCTAGATCGTTAAATTGTTGCGTCTATATAGTTTTTTACACATTTTTGTTAAAATGACTTCGATTTTATGCATCTATTTCTTATTTTACATAATTCCATTTTGTTTGTTCCCCTTTGTTGTTTTGGTATTTATCCAAAACACACGTTTTTTCCAATAAGAATACAAGGGTTGCCATAGTAGTTGACAATATGGCGACTTACATTAACTCACCACCGAAAAACTAAATGCAAAGTTAACCTCTAATTAACTTAGAATTAAGATTAAGTAATCCGATAGTTAACTACCCACTAAAAAAACTGGCCATAAGGACCACTTAAATCATTCACAAATGTAAACTGTCATTAGGCATTTGTTGAAACTAGCTGGCACAATAAAATTATTGGCAAAAGAAGGTTAACAACACCAAATAGGCCAAGATCGCCACTTGGGAATGTCTCAACAATCTGTGTCAAGTATGCAGTGATCGGAGAAATACTTTATCCAAAACATATAGTTTTTGAACTGAAGAAAAACGGGAATCTAAAATAAACTTAAACAAGTGTGGCATATCTGGAGTGATTGGTGCAGTAGATGGTACTAATTAGACATCTGAACAAGACGTCTTGAATGGCCTTTTTTTTTTGTCAAGGGTACTGTCGAAAAATCATTCGTGCAATATGTGGTTGCCGCAACTTCGATACAGTGAAGTCCATTCAGGACATCTTGCGCAGATGTTTAGTACTCATATACAAGTCATTACACCAACTGTCTATGAACATTTGTGTTTACAGTCAAATGAGAAAAGTAATAGACAAACCTGAAAAAAAACAAAAGTCTAGAGTTTGCCATGAAGTATATCCATAAGCCAGTGGAGTTCTGACACAATGTATTACGGACGGATGAGTCCTCTTTTTCAATTTAAAGGGTCATTTGGAAAAACATAAAGCAGTACAACCTCTTAATCGTTTCGGCGGAGGTTCAGATCATTTGAAGATGTAGTACCAATAGCAGACACTCTAAAGCAGGCAGAGTATTTTGAATGACCGTGCTATTCCTTCGGCTCAGAAATTATTTCTTGATGAAAATTGGATTTTGCAACATGATAATGCTCCATGCCATAAAACATGGTTACCAACAACGTTTTTAAATCGAGTTGGACAAGATGTTCCTCCATGGCCACCCCAGAGTCCATATGTAAACATAATAGAGAATGTATGAGAATTCATAAAAAAGCAGACCTATTAAAATGACCGAAAACGAGAGGAAACTGTTGATGAAATAATAAATATCTGGAACAGCTTAGAAGTCGTGTTTGTACCCGATTTTATTGAATCTAGAAATATTTCAGCTAGACTACAAGCTGCCATAGATTCTGAGGGATGTATCTCGATACTAATTACTTTTGTTTTTTGTGTTTTATAATATTTTTTCTGTTCTGTAAATACTTTTGTATGTAAATATTATTGAAATATGTGGTGCAGACTTTTTTTGTGTTGTTAATCAACAACTGTCAAGCAAATAGATTATATTTTGGCCTCAGCAAGCAGTTTAAAAACAAAGGCCTCTCTCGACGAACAAAGGTCCAGCTATGCCAGACTCTCATATAACCAGTCCTGGCATATGGCTCCGAAACTTGGGTCATATCCAAAAAATAAATGGTTTCCCATTACATCCCATGAAGGGATAGGGGAGAGCTTCTCAAAATCACTCAGCTGTGCGCTTTCCAGTTTTTACTCACTGATTTGGACCTACAGTTTTACACCGATTCCGAACGGTATTTTGAGAAGATTTTTCATGGCTATATACTCGATAGTGTCGCCATCACTATGCGAGGTGACCGCCGCCGAAAGAAATTTTAAGGTGGTCAGAGCAGGATTTGAACCCAGGATCTCATGTACAAGAGGCGCGCACCACCGACGGGAGTGTCAGCGGATGAAAAACACCTAGGAGTATTCGAGAGGAAAATTCTCGTAAAATGGTCTTGTTAAGGAAAATGGCGAGTACCGACGTCGTTGGAACCAAAATCTATATGATTTATATTCTGACTGGGCCATGTTATCACAATGGATGAAGATGACCCAGCGCGAAAGGTTTTCGATAACGTACCCGATGGAAGCAGGAAGGAAAGACTAGGCCCAAGAATCCCTCAGTATCCTTGCTGATCAAAAGATCAAGTTTATTGCTAAAAATGTTAAACTAGCTTAATCTATACATTTTGAGGATTACAATACGGAAGTTTTTTTTGTTGCTAATTTACTCATAAAGCAGCAAAATTCGTTTTATTTCTAAACATACTAACCTTTTTGATTTGTGTAAATACCTGATCGAATTTCTCTCCCAGATTATTTAAATGTAATAATGAGTAACAACAATCAGTTTCTGACATTTTAAATGCGTTTCAAAGTTAAAAACCATTGTATGTGGAAACGTGTTATCGTCCAATGCGTTTTGGATATACATAAAACGCTGTTTCATTGTGAAAACTATAAAAATTAGATTTTCTAAATAATTCATGTTTTTATCATATAATTTTTTGTTTAATGTTAATAAAACTGGAAATTTATCCAAAATATTAAGGAACAAATACAAATTAAGTGCCCAGATGTTTAAACTGTTTTTTGTTTCTGGTGAATAATTTACAATTTGTCGCTTACAACTTTATCCGCGAGAATGCTTCAAATGCTTATCAAAACGCACATGGAGTTGCAAAGCCTCCGAATGCATTGAGAAACAGAAATCATTTTAGCTGAGCACATTACTGGAAAAGTTCTCTACTTGCAAAGCAAAATAAATTGTCAATGCAATGCTTATAAAATCAACTTATCGAAAATTATTGTCAATTACTAGTTTCTTGATAAGATGATACGTTTTTAGTTTGTAAAGTGCAACACTTATCAACTTTACTTCTCCAAAAAAAAAATATTATCTAAAAATTGTAAAGTGATTAGTGATAAGTCGTTGGTGCAATAGGACTCTGCTAATCGTGTTCTCAATTTGTTGTTTAAAGTTCCTAAGTATGCAGTATTTGTCGTGGTGCGATTCTAACCACGATGCCAACTTCGAGCGTAAGAATATTACAACGTGACGACAATTATAGCAAACGTCTGACGCTGGAGATGCTTACTTACTTATTTTTTCTCGAACAACCCCGGGGGGTCAGGGACCTTACAAAACGAAGATAACATATTTCCCCAACCAGTTCGATCTTTTGCCTTATCTCTCCAGTTGGCAATACCAAGTGTACGCAGGGATTTGTCAACTTGATCCCTCCAGCGGAATCTAGGTCTTCCTATTTTTCGTCTTCCGCTGGAGATGCTACACAAACTCAATACACCAACAACGCAACGTATAAAACATACGTCGAAGACTTGGCGCAAAGGTATACCAATCTGACGTTTTAGACAAAATTCGAAAACGAGCCGTGGACTCTGTCCCAGCAAACTTTACTTCAACGGATGACTGACCATCGGGTAGTCCAGACCTGAATCCTTTACACTATTAGTTGTGGTGCGTTTTAGGGGCCATGGTTGGCACTACACGTCACCCAATTTGGAATCTCTTAAGCGTGCGCTTATCCGCGCAATATACGATTCGCCGGTCAGACTTCGGTCGTGATAGAAGGCAAATGGCGGCCATTTTGAACAATGTTTTTTTATGGTCTTTAATTATTTAATAAACCAAAATACAAAAAAATCTTTTGTTGTTTCGATTTTATCAAGAAAAAAATGTGTGCCAGAACGTAAGAGTTACCCAAGTGACAAAATTAGTTACCTTACCTTGTTATTCTGATGATTATTTTATTAAGGACCATAGTACGCAGCCACAAAACTTTGTACAAATTCGAAAACTGATTCTCCTCAAAGTATCATATGTGACCTGGTCTACGAAAAGGGAGCTTACGTGCGAAAACTAGTTTTCTGTGAAAAAGCTGTTAAAAGTAAGCAACTCGTTTCGTCAGTTTCTCATTATCTCGTTAATTGTTCTCCGCGCCGGACGTCCAGTAAGTGTTGTTGTTGGTCCAGTAAGTGTTGTTGTTGGTCGGAATATTATTATAGTTCATCGTGTAAGTTGCTAGTATGGAACATTTAAAAAAGTAACACTGAAGAAGTGACGTTTACTGTTTCTGTTGATTATCGTCTTCGCATTTCGCATGAAATGAAACATGAGTGTTAGTACACTTCTAAGCAAGTTAGGATTTTCTGCTTTTCACCACGTGAAAAAGCATCTCATCTTCCATCCGAATCAACCAAAAAGTGAAAATTGATTTTTTGACACCTAAGCCCCCTTCCCGTAGGCCAGGTCACATATAAAGTTTACAACTATTGAGTCTACTATTCGATAAAAACTTCTTTTTAAGAAAACGCTGTGTCCCAAGTAGATTGTCCAAAACCGAAACCGGTGAAACCTATTAACCGTGTGCCGGTATTTTAAACAACGCAATGTTCGAACAAGCCGGAAACCGGTTATTTGATATCTGTTAACCGGGGTTTACTTATGGCCAGTTTTTCAGTCAGTGGGAATCTTCGTTTCTTAGTTAAATTCTGGTTAAACATCGATTTGTGTTTTTAGTCATTGTTTAACTATGATTTAACCACCCAATGTTGGTTGGTTAACTTATAGTCAGAACCATATTATTTTGACAATCAAATTACTGACTGTCAAAGTGAGAAATGAAGATTGTATAAAATACATGTTCCAGATTTGCGTATTTGTACACATACGTTGAGTCTAGATCGTTAAATTGTTGCGCCTATATAGTTTTTTACACATTTTTGTTAAAATGACTTCGAATTTATGCATCTATTTCTTATTTTACATAATTCCTTTGTTGTTTTGGTATTTATCCCAAAACACATTTATCCCAAACCAATAAGAATACAAGGGTTGCCATATTAGTTGACAATATGGCGATTTACATTAACTCACCACTGAAAAACAAAATGCAAAGTTAACCTCTAATTAACTTAGAATTAAGATTAAGTAATCCGATAGTTAACTACCCACTTAAAAACTGGCCATTAATTTGTGTTAATACACTTAAACAAATTAGTAATAACTGATATGAATTTAGAATTTTAATGAAATTTTTAAATTTAGAAATATGATTTCTATTTTAAAATATGATTTTATGCTGCAATAAGTTGTAAATTACATTTCCAACAATTTGAGTTGATCTGACTCAGTATCAGTCACGCTGATGTATCTAGCAATATCTACAAGATCTGATATTTTATATTCAGTGTCGAAGATGGTTCAACGAAACTCAGACCCCCGCAAAAGTCATATGGTTCGACTTAAACATATTCTTAGATACCTTGCGGGAACTATTAATTTGAAGCTGATTTACCAACTTGACGGAAATCATTTGACAGTGTTCAAAATGTAGAATTTATGTAATACAAACGTTTATGTTAGTTGACAACACTCATTCTTATTCTTGCTTTGGCAACTCTGTTAAGACCAAACAAGAGCACAATAGTTTAGTCGTTCATTATCACTCAATAATTAAAGATCTCTCTTCTCATTTAAAACACTAAAACGTACTTTATTATCATTCATGTAATATTTAATAATCAATAAAACTGAATTAAACATTAAAACTACAACAGGTTATGGGCCCAGAACGATTCCACTGCGCAAAGTGTTACATTGGTAAATTCCTAGGATAATTGCGAAATTCATACAACAGGAGAATTCAACGAATCAACGTTTGTATGTGTATGTGCGTGGTGTAACTTCTATTTGCGGGCGAAAGGAGAGAGAACCAATGCAAATTAATGCATTGAAAGAGAATGAGAATAAAATGAAGAACTGAATAACGAACTTCGTTTTTGTTTGAAAAAAAAAAAAACAAGTTCTGGAAGCGTTGGGAAGTACACCAAAAAAAAAATAATTGCATTCGTTGTGAAGAATACATGAAATACAGAGCAATCGAAAATGAATTACGCGAACGTGAAAATTGAACCTCTAGGCAGAGAAAACTATGATACCTGGAAAATACAGGTGGAAGCATTGCTGGTACGGAATGATATGTGGAAATACGTCTGTGGAAAGTGCGTCAAGCCAACGGATGCGGCGAAAATTTACGAATGGGAACAGAATGATTCCAAAGCGAAGGCAGACTTAATTTTATTGATTGCTACTACGGAATTAAAACAAATTAAAAGTTGTGTGACATCTAAAGAGCTGTGGGACAAGTTGAGCGGCATTTACCAATCAAAGGGGCCTGCACGAAAGGCAATGTTATTAAAATCATTAATACTGCTGAAAATGCAGAACGGCGGAGACATGCATGATCATGTGCAAAAGTTTTTTAATATTCTGGATAAAATTCGTGAAATGGATATGCAGATAGTTGATGACTTGGTAACAATATTGTTGCTATACAGCATTCCAGACGAGTACGAACAGTTTCGAGTTGCCATAGAAACGCAAGAAAAGTTACCCGATCCGGAGTCACTAAAATTGAAAATGATCGACGAGTTTGAGACCCGAAAACGAAATAATAGCGGAGTTGGAGGTGATGCGATGTTTACCCGTAAGGACAATGGAAAGTGGCGACAAACCGCAAAAGTAAATCGAAACGAAAATGGACGTTTTAAATATGCGTGTCATAGTTGTGGAAAGATCGGTCATAAGGCGAAGGACTGTCGGTCAAAACCAAAATTGAATCCCATTAATAATAATAAAGCAAAATGTGTTCAGTCAGACAACTCGGCAGTGGCAATGCAAGCAAGTAGCGATAAGGGACTATGGTGTCTCGATTCAGGAGCCACCTCGCACATGTGTTCGCAAAAGAACAAATTCAAGGAACTGAATGACGAAGAGCAAACGTTAAAACTGGCAAATGATCATTCAACGAAAATCACAGGTAGTGGTAGAGTTCTATTGGATACCACAAACGTAACGGCAGACCTAGGTGACACCTTGTATGTTCCGGACCTACGATCGAATTTAATGTCTGTATCGAAAATCACAGATCATGGGTTTGAAGTAATTTTTCGTCAAAATGGTGCAGTAGTCGTTGATCCGAAAACAGGTAGAAAGTTGTTAACTGCTTCTAGAAAATCAAATTTGTTTTACGTTAACGAACCTAAGGAGAGTGACAACATGTCACAAGGGCCAGTAACTTCTCTTCACGAATGGCACGAAAGGTACGGTCACCTGAATGAAGCAGATCTAAAACAAATCATCAGGAATGAAAAAGTGAATGGGATAAAGGTAAATATTAATGAAAAGTTGTCGAGTTGTGAAATATGCATACAAGGAAAGCAAACGCAAAAGCCATTTTCGAAATCTGAATCAAAGTCAAGAGATGTTTTGGAACTGGTCCATTCAGACGTTTGCGGTCCCATGAGAGTCCAGTCACATGGCCACTCGAAGTATTTTGTCACCTTCATTGACGACGAGACAAAATGGTGTGAAGTGTTCTTTATGAAAAACAAAGGCGAAGTATTGAATATATTTCAAAACTACAAAAACATGGTCGAAAAGAGAACGGGTAAGCCAATTAAAACGTTACGGACGGATAATGGAACGGAATATGTGAATAATGATTTTTCAAATTTTCTGAGGAAAGAGGGCATAAGACATGAGCTAACTAACTGTTGCATATACCCCACAACAAAACGGTGTAGCCGAACGAAAAAACAGGACAGGAGTAGACTACCATCAAACTTTTGGGCTGAGGCAATTTTAACCGCAAATCATATTCGAAATAGATGTCCTTCACAAAGCATAAATGGTGAAATACCCTACAGCCTGTGGATTAAAAGGAAACCGAACGTGTCATATTTTCGAAAATTTGGAACAGTAGCGTATATGCTAGAAAAGGCACCTGGAAAAGAAAAATTTCAGCCGAAATCAACGAAATGCATTTTCATCGGATACGAGACAAATTCAAAAGCGTACAGGTTATGGCAACCTACCACAAGAAAAATTCTGAAGAGCAGAGACGTACGATTTACTGTAACATTTCAAGAGGGCTGTGAGTACAAGGATTTTATTGAAAAAGAAATCGAAAACAATGGTCAAGATATTATTGTGGAAATAACCCATCCATCACATACATCAATAAACAGAGTGGACGATGCATACGTGGAAGCAGATCATCGAGAAAATGCACAAGCGTTCGATGAGCAGTCGACTTCAACGCCTCAATATTCGAGACGAATTCAAAATCGAAGACAGCCAGTGGAAACAATATTGAGATCGCCTCGAACTGTAAGTCCCGCCATCGAATCAGAGGAGTATCATAGTGCAAATGAGGATACAACGAAAAGTACACAAACGTCGCTTCAAATCGAAAATCCAGTACAGAAAAGAAAAAGGGGGAGACCTCGTCAAATCTTAGAAGTAAAAATCGGTGACACTACAGGATCTGAAAAAGACGAAATCGTCGCAAATCTAATCTAACAACAAGAACACAAATCCGTCGAAGAAGCATTATCCAGCCCTGAAGGTGAAGAATGGAAGCGTGCTATGTTAGAAGAGTATTCTGCCCTGAAGAGGAATAACACATGGACCACCGTTGATCGCCCAAAGAATAAGGAGGTTATCAAAACTAAATGGGTACTACGAACAAAATATAACGCCGAAGGATCAATTCAAAGAAGAAAGGCCAGTCTAGTAGCTAAGGGGTTTGCTCAAAAACTGGGAGTGAACTACAACGAAACGTTTGCTCCAGTAGCTCGCATGAGTTCCATAAGAATGCTAATGGCTATTTCAGTCGAAATCGGAATGGAGATTCACCAACTTGCCTTTGTCAGTGCTTACCTAAACGGCAATATCAGCGAAGAAGTGTACATTGAGATTCCGGAAGAATTTAGTATTATACTGTCTGACGATGAACTGAAGCACTATGGAAGCGGAAAAGTATGCAAGATTCAAAAAGCGCTGTACGGACTGAAGCAATTTGGTAGACAATGGTACCGAAAATTGGATGAAAAATTGCGAGGATTAAATTTACATCCATTGAATGCCGACCCTTGTATGTACATGAATCGTAATGACAATGACATTACAATCGTTCTCATATATGTGGACGATTTAATGGTCGCATCGAATAACAAAAGTTCACTTAGAAAATTGAAGAACGAACTCTCGAATATTTTTGAAATGAAAGACATGGGTCTATTGAAGTATTGTCTTGGCATTGAATTCAAGCAGAATCTTGAACAGGGAACAATTGAAATGCATCAACAAAAATACATACACGAAACTATTAGAAGATTTGGGATGCAAGACGCTAACACAGTTACGACTCCAATGACTCCTGGTGAAAAATTGTCAAAAAGCATGAGTCCTACATCAGAGGACAACAAGAAAGAAATGGAGAACATACCTTACCAAAGTCTAATTGGTTCTCTTATGTATTTGGCTGTAAGCACGAGACCAGACATATCGCACTCCGTAAGTGTGCTCAGCCGATACAACTCGAATTTTGGAAAACAACACTGGGTGGCAGCTAAACGAATTTTAAGGTATTTAAAGGGCACCGACGACAAAGGACTAATTTTCAAAAGAGCTGAAGAAAATATCATTGGTTACGCTGATGCAGACTGGGGCTCAAACATCGACGACCGAAAGTTTTACACGGGATATGCTTTTATTTTTAGCAACGCCGCTATTAGTTGGGAATCGCGTAAGCAACGAACAGTCGCATTGTCTACAACGGAGGCCGAATATATGGCATTGTCAGATGCTGCGAAAGAAGCCATATATTTAAAACTACTATTTAGCGAAATTTTCCGCAGCAGTGAATCAATAACCATACTCAACGATAACCAAGGTGCTGGTGAATTGGCTAGAAATCCCGTATTCCATAATAGGACGAAACACGTCGACATCCGCCATCATTTCATACGTGAGCTTGTTGAAAAGGGGGACATAGTGGTTAAATACATCCCAACTGAAGAAATGCCTGCCGATGTATTGACTAAAGGTTTACCAAGAGCTAAACATCCCTGCCAACATTTTGAAGAGAGATTTATCGTCAATCGCTTAGGCGTCACGCTTAAGTCACTTTCATTGGTTAGTTATAAGATATTTTGATTTTTACACAAACAATTTGTAGTCTTGTCGCTTTTTCATCTTCCTTGGAGATGGTTTGGCGATTGCTGCAGTGTTTTGTATTTAAAACAAAAAATATGGTCCGTTACTTCGAAAACAAAACAAAAACAATAACATTGCATTGACTTTCCAGTTGCATAGTCTCTTTTGATCTTCGCTTTTACTTTTTGTTTTCGCCCACGATTTAAAGTTCATTATTGTTGTGAATTTTCTGCGAACGGTTTGTGTTGAAGTGCGTGTTAAGAGTTTTGTTGATTTAAATTAGAATATTTTTTTTCTGTTAATTTGTTTGTATCTGTTGTTATTTACCACAAAACAAAATGAGTGATTTAACGACCAATGCTATAAAATTGAAAAGTAAAAGAGAAGCGTCACGAATGTTGTCGACCATATATGAATCTTGTGGCAGCATTGCAAAAAGGCAAAAAAATGAAGATTATTGTGAACCCAGTACATCAAGACAAGCAGAAGTAGAAAATACAGAAAATATAATAGAAGAAACCATTTCAAGTGATAGTTCGAGTGATTTTCAGGAGATTTTTAGGGAAAATGAAAAAGTGAACATATGCGATAAATTAAGAAAATGGGCGGTTGATAATAATATTTGCAACAGTGCCGTAAATGAATTGTTGCAAATATTAAGAGAGCATAATGTGTGTGTCCCTAAAGATTGCAGAATTTAAAAAAAAAACTCCGAAAGAAGTTATATCCCGCAATATGGGAGAAGGTGTTTATTGCCACTACGGTATAGAAGACGCGATTACTGATTTTCTAGTTGCAAACGATTATGATTCAGACACAATTGAACTAGACTTTAATATTGACGGTTTACCTTTATGCAAAAGCTCAAATAAACAAGTATGGCCTATTTTGTGTAATGTTCCAAGCTATTCAGAAGTGCTTTTGATTGGAGTTTTTGAAGGTTATTCAAAACCAAAAGATGCAAACGAGTACTTATTACAATTTGTAAATGAACTTTGTGAACTAGTAAAAAGTGGTATTCAGTTTCAAGAAAAAACCTATAAAGTAAAACCTAGATGTTTCATAATGGATGCTCCAGCACGTTCTTTTGTGCTCGGCATTAAAGGCCACACTGGGTATTTTTCGTGTACGCGCTGCTTGCAAAAAGGACAAATGTTTAAGAACCGTTTAGTATTTCCCAACATAATGTGCTCCAATTTACGGGATAATAAGTCATTTAGGAATAGGTCTCAGCCTGAACATCACAATTTACTTGAACCGATGGTAATCGAAAAAATTGAAATAGATATGGTGCAGCAATTTGCTTTGGATTATATGCACGTAGTTTGTCTTGGTGTAACTAGAACACTTTTAAAAGCATGGACACGAAAAAAGGGTGAACAGTATTCTCTTAGATCATGGCAAATCTCAAACCTCTCTGAAAAATTGAAATCATTGAAGAAAGCACACCAAAAGAGTTTTGTAGGAAACCACGATCGTTAGATGATTTAGAGCGATGGAAGGCTACTGAATTTCGTCACTTTCTTTTATATTACGGTCCATTAATCCTAGAATCAGTGTTAACTAAAGAGAGATTTTTACATTTTATGAAAGTATCAGTAGCCGTCAGAATTCTTTTAAACAAACACGATTCCCTTTGCAACAATCAATATGCTCAAAGTCTTCTAGTGTCTTTTGTAAATGACGTTCCTTCTTTGTATGACCTGACATTTTTAACTTGTAATTTTCATTGCCTGTTGCACATAAATGAAGATGCGAAAGCCTTTGGAGGCTTAGAAAATGTTAGTGCGTTTAGGTTTGAAAATTATCTTCAAAAATTGAAAAAGAAAGTCAAAAAGGCGACCAATGTATCTGCACAATTATATAACAGACAAGTTGAAGCAACCCTGTAGGAAATGTCTGTAGTGAAACAGTACTGACTTACTATTGACTGTGTCAACAGTACTACTGACCAAATATACCCCGGGCAATGTAAAATTATATTGACATTTAACATGTGCTTGTCATTGAGAATGAACTACTGACTAGGTGGTACTTTTGGAACCATATGGAGACATTGGAACCAGTGAATCAGTAGTCCATTGTCGCTATTTTTGGCAACACTTGTGATTTTTTTACCAAATAAAAAGACGTAAAATTCACAATTAAAATCATATTTATAATCTAAATTACATTAAACAAAATTTTATCAGTCTTTTTGTGGGCCAAGGAGCTTTTTGATTTGCCGTATCTGTTAAAACGTAGACAAAAAAATATTTAGTTGTTAACAATCATGATTTTATTGAAAATACTTACGTATTTCATTTCAATTCACTTTTAAAACTCACATTTTCTTTATAAATTATTTTCCAACTAAATGTACATGACACCACGTGTTTTCACAACCAAACAAAGTGAAACAATGAAAAAGAAGAAGAAGCATTGACGTCCATTTGTCATAAATTTCTCTACACATCAAAGCCAGAGAAATATTTGTAGACAAGTTGTAGACAAATTGTCGACAATGTCACCATAATAGTTGACAAAAGTGGTGACATGGAGACACATGTCCCCAGACTTCCTACAGGGAAGTTATACTTTAAAACCTTTTAAAAAATTCAATGATATAAGTTTTAGTCGAAATAAAAATAGTAACAACAGTTTCTTGTACGTTCGAACGCCGAATTTTTACTTTTCTATTGAAAACCCAAACAATTTTTGTTTTGTGGGTAATAATGTTGTGAAAATTGTCAAAATAAGCCAGATAAATAATTTACCTTTATTTGAAGGTCTAACATTAAAAAATTTAACGCCTCTTTTTTTCACAACCATTAAGCTCTGAAAATTTAAACATCTTCAAATCAGAAGAAATTACATTTAATCAAAAAAT
Source organism: Phaonia tiefii (assembly GCA_963931995.1). Taxonomy (NCBI): domain Eukaryota; kingdom Metazoa; phylum Arthropoda; class Insecta; order Diptera; family Muscidae; genus Phaonia; species Phaonia tiefii. Next base: position 95,570,231 of record OZ008371.1, on the reverse strand, counting down.
TATATTTAATTTTGATAAAGTTTCAAATAAAGCAATTGTATTGCAAAAGTCAGAAAACTCGTTTGCTATATATCCTTTTTAATAAACATGAATTTGCCAAAAACTCCTAATACAGGTAAGAATATAACAATGTAGATACGATGAAAATGTTTGCAATCTTTATTTTTAATTTTTAATAGATGGATCCGTTGCCCATTATATTGAAGACCAACATATAGAGATACAATATACCCCAATGCAGAACGTTTTTCAAGGTATTTATTTTAGCAATAACAAAGAAATAATTTTTAATTTCATGCAATTTTGGATTTAGTAAATGACAGTATTCAACCTGATGATCGCGAATCCGTTTCGACGATTTTGAAAGAGCTGCGGTCATTAACAGCCAATTTCAATAAAGAAGCAGAAGCGAACCGAAAGGTTATTACCAAACTTACAGAAGAGGTCATTGCTTTAAGAACTGAGGTCAAACATTTAAAGAACCTTTCTGTTGACACTGCTGTGCAAAACTTACCCCCATTGCCATTTAATATTCTTCAAGAATTTAAAGATTTTGATTCGAAGTTATTACTGGAGGATGATTTGCGTACTCAAGTGGTGAGTGTATTTAATAAATTGTTGTAAATTCTTTTCTTTATATTTAATATTTTTTGTTGGTTTTAGAAATCTTTCTTGCGAAAACATGGTGGAAGAGACCCTGCAGCTTTCCTGAGGTCAGCTATCAAATCAGTAATTTCTGACGAATTAGCTGTAAATTTAACATGGCGTGGAACGAATGAAAAGCCAAGCATTCAGTGCTTTACTACATTTAGTCTAATCAAAGGTTATTATGTTCATTGTCGCTTAATTTCACAAGAAATTAATTACCTTATTTTCTTACAGATACTTGTCATTGCTTGTTTTCAAATGCAACTGATGCAATTATTAACAAAATTGTCCAACAACATTTTTTACATGCCAGAGAGAGACTGCAGAAAAAACAAAATGTAACTACCTACGCACTCCAAATCATAATAGTTGTAATTAAATATAGTATAATTATTTCATATTAAAATTACATTTCAAATTAATATTAAACAATGAATTACATTTACAGTTCAAATAAATATTAAACACTGAATTATAGAACAAAAAATAATTGCAATTACTTAATAAATAAAATACAATGTCTACTAGGCACAATTCAGTAACTTCTGAAAGTCACTTAAAATTGACTTTTAAAAGGCACTAAAAAGTATCTTCTAAAAGGCACTTAAAAGTGACTTTTAAAAGCCACTAAAAAGTATCTTCTAAAAGGCACTTAAAAGTGACTTTTAAAAGCCACTAAAAAGTTACTTCGACGCGGTATTTTAACGTGACTTTTAAAAGGCACTTAAACGTGACTATTTCAAGGTCCTGTTGCGTGACGTCTAGAAGTAACGCATGCGGGGTACAGTTCTTCCCGACGGGGGGCACTTAAATGATAGAAATGCGACAGTCGCTGGCGATAAATTTATCTTGTAGAAGGGACGTTAAGGTCACGCCCGCGATAGAAAATGTTGGCAGGGATTTCCATTGTATAAAAGAATTGGGTATGAGTTGAATATGTATACATGTATATTTGCAACATAAAGTTTGAGGGGAAGTGTTCAAAATGTAGAATTTATGTAATACAAACGTTTATGTTAGTTGACAACACTCATTCTTATTCTTGCTTTGGCAACTCTGTTAAGACCAAACAAGAGCACAATAGTTTAGTCGTTCATTATCACTTAATAATTAAAGATCTCTCTTCCCATTTAAAACACTAAAACGTACTTTATTATCATTCATGTAATATTTAATAATCAATAAAACTGAATTAAACATTAAAACTACAACAGACAGGTTTTGTAGATGCAGATTGGGGTGACAATTCTGTGGATAGGAAGTCATTTACATGCTTCATGTTTTCTTTTGGCGACTCGCCTATATCATGGGAGTCCAGAAAACGGAAATCAGTCGCACTTAGTAGTACGGAATATATGGCGACTTCTGAAGCGTCTAAGGAGGCAATTTATTTAAAAAGGCTTGGCAGAACTAAATGCATCGAATGGAGATCCTATCACCCTCTACATCGACAACCAAGGTGCGCAAAAATTAGCGTAGAATCCGGTTTACCACAAGCGGTCTAAACATACAAAGTGTTTTTTACCCCGCTAAAGTTAATTATACCTTAATTTCTACGGGACGCCTAAGTGATATCAAGTGGCACTTCAATTTCCCACTTAAATTCCGACTTTGTTGATGTTGCCACATGTTAAATTTCAAGAAATGGCAACAAAAATGTATCTTAATTTTATATGCAGACCTAAAATTCAGTTTCAGCTGAGCACTACGCTTAAACAACGATATGTCAAACGAAATTAAAAATGTTCGGTGTGGACGGGTTGAAACAAATTTGAAATTGAGCAGTCAGTGGAGACATGGCATTAGATACATTTTGTTATCACATCTTGCGAATGAATATGTTATTAAGGAGAGACTCAAAAGCAGCAATTTGCAAAATGGCTTTCACTTTTTAAGTTTGTTAAAAGTATTTTTTGCATATAAAATATATGTAAGTAACACTTGCTTTTTTACACAAAGCTTGTTTTTTTAATTCCCGCTAAACTAATTTTTCGACGACTTTGTATGAGCAGCCGCTTAAAATCGCTTAGCTACCCATACAAAGTGGTAGAAAAATTAGTTTAGCAGGGATTAAAAAAACAGCTTATAGACTTCATATGGAAACCTGAAATTCATTAAGTACAGCATTCAACATAAGTGAATTAAGTACAGCATTCAACACTTATGCATCGATGCTACACCTGCACAGAAAATATGTTGGACGAGGGACAATCTACACAACAATAGTTTTTTAGGCTTTTTTCATATAAAACTCATAAAAAATTAATAATGTTATATATAAAAAAAAAAATTTTTAACATTCATTATACATGTATAATTAGTAAATAATAATAAATCAAAACAAAAAAAAATGCGTTTTCATATAAAATTCCATACAAATAGAAATAGGTCCCTGTGGACCTTGTACTTCGTATAAGGGAACGGATGACTCAACCGTCGGAGGGTTAATAAAACGTTTACATCAAAAACAAAAGTTTCAACAGAATTAGTTGAGATTTCCAAATATTTTTTTTTTCAAATTTCAAAATTAAAATTATTTTATAAATAAATGTAAACTCAAAAGATTTTTAAATTTAGTTGTCTTAGATCCTCGTTATTTTTAAAGTGTAATTTCATTCATTTCAGATCATGTTTTGACCGGTTAGTGAAAAAAAATGTAAATGCCGCGGGTGGTATTTGAACTCACATTCGCTGGACGATCGTTTCGATGTTTGTGAAGCATCAGCTTCAGCAGCGTCTAGGCCGTTAAGCCACTGCGGTGTGTACTCACACTAGTCACTAACCGAATACATACTAACCAATACATTTTGTACATGAAAATCTCTTTAAAATATGACTTTCGAATTTAAACCAATTTAATTTGAATTTTAATTAAACATTTAAATTTTATACTAAACACGCAAATTATAACTTAATTAAAATTATAACTTAATTGTCATATTTAAACAGAGTTGCGAAATGTTGAGTTTTAAATACGAAATACAAATGTATTGTAAGTCCTACATGTATAATTTAATTTAAAGCAAAAAAAAAAAATAGGGGGAAACCGGTTCCTCCGATTTTTGCCAAATTTAAAAACCGCAAAACGGTTTCTTGAAAAGTTGATTTTTCGAACAAACCGAGAACCGGGGTTTGGAGGAGATTGAAAAAATCAAAACAATGTAAAAAATAGCACCCATTTTAATCACGTGCAAATATTTGTTGCTCCACAGTCGTTCTCTCTACTTACTTGTGTGTTTCCTAGAGATTATTTTTTAAGAGATTTTAAAATCAACACCCTCCCTTTGGTATCTTCTTTTCAGTTTATTTTTTATTTCTAATTAAAAAGAAACATTTTTCTAAAATATAGGACTTTTAAGTTACAAATGTATTTTTTTTTCTTTTACAACTCATTCAATTTAGATTACATTATATATATTCGTTTCTTTTCACTATTTCTATCTTTATTTAAATGAAGTAAAACAATTGCAAAAACATTCAAAATGATTAAATTAAGTAAAACAATTGCAAAAACATTCAAAATTATAATACATCAGAAAGAAATTCAGGTCATGTTTTTTTAAGTACAATGACAATTAAAGGCGCGACATCGTAGTCATAGTAATCGAAGGGCAGGGTGGTTACATAAAATTTTTCATAGCAGTCACTGTTACGCAGAAAGTACAATGGAAATATAAAAGCTGGTCTACGTTGTAAAAATATTTAACTTTTGTTATGAAAAACAATTATTTGAAGACTGCAAAAACAATGATATTAAGTACATTGTGTAGAATTGTTTGTATATGCGTCATCAAATATTAATTCAGATTACTCAATGAGAATATAATAATATCATAATATAACAGTTTAAGCTAAGCAGATCGTTTTATCAAATAAATTTAGAATGGATAGATAACATAAAAATATAAACGTTAAACTAGCCCTTAGCATGACCGTTCAGAACCAATTGTTTAGTCGAAAGCCCACTCGGTTGTCTTGCCTTGTAGCCGGAACATTCTTCTATAATAGAAATATAAAAACATAAAAACAAAAATTTTTTCTAAAATGCTTAAAGAATAAGACTATTTAATAGATTAAGAATTATGCATATTACCGCCATTATCACCAGCTCCGGTAATCCTAAAGTCAGACATGGTGATAATGAGCCTTAATTATATAAATTAATAATTGATTTAATTAACTGGGCCCTATATTTTCGGATATTACTTTTGCAGAATAGATTTTTAGATTTTATAAATGTATTCATAAAATATGTATTCAATAAATAAATAAATTTATCCGATCATTCAAATATGACAATGCTTGTACATTCATTAATGTGTTCTATATGTAAAAAATGCGTCAGACGTTGAATTATCGCAACTTTTTCGAATTGCAATTCTATTCAAATATGAAAGATTGCTTAACTTTGACTCATCGTATCATTGATATATGTATCTAAATATGTATTCATATAACGTTTTCCATGCAAACTTCGATACAATTATATAGGACGAACTGACCACTGAAATATTGCGAGTTATTATAAGTCATTCCATGCCAAACAGAAAAAAAAACCTACGGCGCTGATATTTCTGAAAACTCCAAGAATTATTCTGCTTTCAGAACTATTTAATACATGAGCTCTTCGATATCACATTAACCAAAACAAGTAACTCTTGCAACTTCACCCTCTCCGAATTTTATGAATTTTGGTGCTAATATGATATCCTCAAAAAACTTATTGTTCACAAAAAATATGATCTGTTCAAAAATTAATATAGATAAAAAAAAACTCATATAAATTCTATTCTTGCTATATGAGTATGTACCAATAAATAAATAAATTTTTCTAACAAAACAAAATATGTATGTATGATTGTGGTCTTATTTTTGGACTAAAAATAAGTACAGTACAACTTCGATAATCCGGATATGGTCTAATCCGGAATCCTTCTGTAATCCGGACAGAGTTGAAAAATTAAAAATATCTATTATATACCTTGTAATCCGGACCAACCACGGTTTCGCTAATCCGGATCGCGTGTTGTGTAATGCAGTGTTCGATAATTCAATAAAATACAACACATTCATGCTATTTTCACTAAAACACATTATTTGATATTATTTTATTCACATTATTTCCATGTTATAATGATCTACGTGGTAGTAGCTGCAGAACAGCTGATTTGTTTTTTTTTTTCATTTCACAGCAGGCGAGAATTGTCAATTTGCATACATTTTGTTGCTACATATTCTTTGTTTTCATTTTCTAAGAGAGTTTGACATTCCACGCCTGCACAACTGCCTCTTATTGTTGGCTAAACCAGCAACAACGTCTAATGCTTTACCACGAAGATCATTATACATACCATGCATTATTACATACAAACTTGCAACAATATTGAACAATGACACACATTTTACAGCGCATCACTATGTAGCTCGGGGATTCACCGAATATAAATAAAGTTGAATTAGACAGTTTGACTAGTCTTAGAACGCTTCGGCAGCGTGCAATGGAAGCTAAACAAAAGTGTATTCGGCAAACAATGGTATCCGAATTTTTTAACCCTGCACCGTCATCCTTCGTCAAAACGACGACGCGCGATTTTATTTTAGAGCTTTAATATGTTTTTTCGTTTATTTTGTCTTGCATATTCGTATAGCGTTAGTCGTTTGCGAACTGATTTTTTGTTGAAGATTCGTTAAAAATTAACTAAATGAACAAATAACATTAATTTTGGTTCCCATTCTTGGTGACGATATTATTTATATCGTCTTGAAATAGGTCGTAGTCAAAATGACGAAGAATGACGTTAGTGTACAACAAATAAGGATGACGTTCTAGGGTAAATAAATTGTAAGTTAATATACCATTACTATATACTATTAACGTTTATATTGAAGTAGTGATTGTAGTGATTATAAGTGTTTATAAGTGTTTTTTTTTCTCAATAATTTTAATGCCTTTGGTAATCCGGATTCCTGCGTAGTCCGGATTGAGTTGGTTTTAATTGATCCGGATTAACGAAGTTCTACTGTATATGTAGACTTTTTACCTGCAAGGTCAAATGCTACTTTTTGTAAGATGAACTTCGAAAAGAAATAGCTTGCTTGCAAGCCAATTTGTAAAAACTTAAAAAATATATTAACCATAATATCCATTTCGACATATTTGGATATTTTCATGATAGGTTTTATAGTAGATCCTGAAAGAGATCCTGAAAATATCAACAGTTGGAAGTTATATATCAAAGAGTAATAACTTTTTAAAAATTTTATTCAAAAATATATTCCGAAATGTATGAAATCATTTATTCTTTATATTTTAAGAATTATGGGCCCCCAGAATTCGGATATTCGGGAAAGAATTATAATAGTGGCGACGTCTTAATCGGTCGATCTGCCCAAATTCTTTATATTACTTTCATTATTTATAAACAGGAACCAGTTAAATGGTACCAGTCAGTATCAGTTTTAGCTACACATTTCTACGTTCGCTAGTATACAACTAGAGTATTCAAAAACCGAAACCCCGTCCACCGGTTTTTTGGGTATCCCCCGACTGCCGATTTTCTGAAAAGTTATATTTTCTTGTCGGTTCCAGCGGTTTTTTTTATTACATTAACACATTTAAAATGACACAACGCCTTATAAACTAAAAATATTTATTTTTTAAATGGACTGATCTCCAGACTTAATTTTTTTTTCTTTTAAAACTATGTATTTAAATAAAATCCATTCATAAGTTTATCAACAATTACTAAATACTTTCTAGACTGCAAAGAATTTAAAATTCAAACAAATTAAGACATTTCTTTTGCAAAATGCAAAATGTGGGACATTTTCAAAACAAAATTGCAGAGGTTTAAATTCTGATAAATTAAAATATTTCTTTTGCACATTGCAAATATATTCGAAGTTTTCGAATGAAAACATGCAAAGAATTTGAAATTCTTGCAAATTACGATATTTCTTTTGCAAATTGCAAATATATGGAAAATTTTTTAAGAAATCTGAAAAAACATGTTAAAATTTAACTATAATATAAGTACATTCGTTTTTTCTGTGGAAATTAAAGTTTTTTACATTTATATTTTATTATAAAAAACCGAAACCGGTTTAAACCGGGTCTATATAAATATAAACCGAGACCGGTTTAAACCGGGTCTGAACATGAAAAACCCGGTTGCCCCGTTTTTTTCGAAAGCAACCGAAAACCCGGTTCGTTGGAAAGGGCGGTGTTTTGAATACTCTATATACAACTCGTTCAGAATCATATAAAGTCCTCCCAACCAATATTTTTTGAATTTCTCCCTACCTTAGGCATCGCAATGCTAATTTCAAGTTATAAGGAAACCTATTTACAAGGTGCCGAAATACTGGTTCCATAATAGTTGTGAACTAGTATTTTTTTCCTACTGGGTATTTAATAGGGTATCCATTCATTTAATCATTATTCGGTTAATCGATTAATCGTGCTATAAAATTAACCGATCATTTTAATAATTAAATTTTTCGATTAACGATTAACTCGAACAAATCAGTGCGATTAATAAAATATAAGAACGTATTTATGGGAAGCAGTCCGTCTAGAAACACTCCTACAATGTGGCAACTCATATGAGAACGATTTGAGAACAAATTTCATAACTGTACACAGATTTCGAACAGATTTGATAGTTTGTTGAGAGAAAGCGTTGCACAGTGCTTTGGCTCATAGACATACATACAAAAATATTGTCATTAAATTGGGTGTAATAGTCTGATGAAATTTCAAGACCCGCTGGTCACTTTGTATGGGGGTATTAAAATACCTGGTCCGATTCTGCTCAAACTTTATACAATAAATGACGTTTTAATCAATCCAATATGGTGTTATAGTGTTATATAGTTTTAGAGCGACCCTACCCTTTGTATGGGAGGTTCCGGAAAGCGTGGCACTTTTGGGTCCAAACTTTGAGTTTTTTTTTTTAATTTTGGCTTGGTACCAAAAGTCATTAATTTCCATGTTGCTGATGCAACTACGTACTCATCATGCATGGAGATAAGTGAGTCAGACATCTGCATATAGTAAACCACACGCATTTACGTCAAGATGAGGAAAGTCGTACATAAATATGTTGTATAAATGTGGGGCCAAAATAGAACCCTAAGGAACGCTTGAGTGGATATTTTCCAAATCCGAGAAAATATTACCCAATTGTACACAGAACATTCTGTTTAAGAAGAAGCTATGAAATAGTTTTATTATGATTGGGCTGAATATAACTTGAATCATCTTATAAAGCATACCCCCGTGTGAGGCATGGTCAAAACTTTTTCAATGTCCAAAGAAACTGCAACTGTCCACTGCCGAATACGTAAGTTGCGAATTATGTCATTATGAAATTTCAATAGATCATCTGTCGTCGAATGTTCTCTTTTGAACCCAAATATAAAGTCCGGAGTAGAAGGGCAATTCATATCTAAATCCATTTTGATTCTAATTATCTTCTCGAAAATCTTCCCCAAGTTGCAAAAGTAACGAAATGGATCTTAAGTTAGTGATATCATTATTGTGTGTTTTTTTCCTGAATTGGAAAAATGTTCGGTACTTTCCAGGTGTTAGGGAAATATGAATTACTTAAGCAATTATTAAATATAATTACCAAGCATTCAAACGCTTTTCTAATAATGCAGTTTGAAATATTACCCAAACCACATGACATTTTGTTGTTAATGTTTTTAGCAATGATCTCTACTTCCACTAGAGTGACTAGTTTTAAATCATTATGTGAGTTAAGCGAAGGGTTTCGAGAGTCAAATGGAATATCATTATCTGGAACAGATGGAAAAATGATATGTTTTATTCTATTAATATCACCAATCTGAGATCGGATGTACTCGCGAAATATTCCGAAAGTATTTCAAGACAAATAGAAATTATGCGAGATTATTGAACCGTTTATCGATAATTTTTTCAAATGTAGTTGTTTTTTGAATTCTTTTATATTATAAATTAATCTATAAGCTTTAGGACCGGGTTTAATATTTTGGAGCCTTCTGTTGAAATGAACTTGTTGCTCTAGCCGAAGCTGTTCTTTACTGATAGTATTTAATAATTGAATTTGCTTAGATAGCAATAAATATCGTGGTTCGAAGCGATTTAATATTTTGTTGTAAATATTTTTCAACTGACTTTCCCATTTGTACTTTGTCTTGTAAAACTTTCTTACATTTGGGGAAACAGTACAAAAATTTCCAACAACTTAATTTTTAGTGATAGTGAGTAATTTCAAAGGAAAGTGATCCGAAAATTGGGAAGGTAGAAATGTTACAATTTGAATTGTTAATGTCAATCAAATTTGAACTCACAACAAAGTGATCCAGAAATGATGAACCATTTGGGTCTGAGATGCTAACAAATTTGCAACGAGAACAATTGAAGTCAATTAAAAAGAGCGCATCCATTTAAGTTATTCATGGTATCTCCCCAAGCAATATGCTTAGCACTAAGATCGCCTCCAAAAACTATACCATGGCAGTTCAATGGATGTTAGTACAGGTTTATTGTGAGTTACAAAGAAAGTATGCTGAGGGTTCTTTTTAATTAAATCCTCCATTATCCCTATTTCTATTATTAGGTCTGGAAAACTAATGTTCGGTATTTTAATCACTTGAAATTTAAAAAAATTTACGAATTGATATTGCATTACCTTGAGAATTGTCGTCTCCAATAAAAGGGTAATCTTCGAAATTAACCCGATGAACTTCCCTTAAATTTGTCTAATTCTGTTTCTCTCTGAGAGATCTTAAATTAAAAGTTAAAATGCACGATTCATATTCCAATAAGCTTTAAACATTGTTGAACTGTCTGGTCTCTTGGCATTGTCTTGTAAGATTTAATAAAGTTTTCTATTCTATCTTCTAAAGATAGGGGGCTACAAATACTGTTCGCTATTCTCAAAAATGCAATAATAATAGCAGGCTTTTCACAACAATTGTTATTGATGACCGGTGTATTTCTAAACAGATCCACGATTTTGTACTGCTTCTGCAACTTTAGACGATATTTGACGTTTCCTATCTGAAGCTTGTTCTTTTATTTTGGCGTAGAATACGTCTTACCTTACGGTATAGGGAGTCATGTCAGATTGTTATTGTTGTAATCTTTATTTCATTGATTATGAGGAAACGGCGAGATAACTTTTTTTAAAAATTTTTTTGTAGGTAAATGAAGATGTTATCTTTCGTTTGATATACATTTCATATTGGTTGATATCTTCCTAATATTTAAATTTCTCAAATGAAAATTGTTTAAACACATACACTCAAACATATGTGTGGTGTTTGGTTGAGTGTTTGAGTTTGTAGCGTGAACACAAACTATGCTGCTGTTTCAGTGTGGACACATACCTTCGGCTGTTGTTTTGATTGATGAAATATTGAAATTTCGTATATTTACTTATGTATTTAAGTGAAACAAAATGTTAAATGTGAGTTTGAATTTAACATGGATATATAATTATAAAAAATATATGAAAAAATTAATTCATACATTTTGGCGTAGAATACGTCTTACCTTACGGTATAGGGAGTCATGTCAGATTGTTGTTGTTGTAATCTTTATTTCATTGATTATGAGGAAACGGCGAGATAACTTTTTTTTATCCTATTTTTCCTATCATAAGCCCATATTATCGAAAGTAACTTTCAAATAATCAAATTGATTTGCGTCTGTTATTTATCATTTATTGTTATATATGTTTTCTGTCTTATCGGATGGCGTATTCTACGTTAAACTTAATGGCCGTGTCTCTGACACAGCCTGCAGGGACAGTCCGTGGCCGAAGGCCTCGGACAACTGTCTGCTGTATTTTTTTTCCCTATATTTCATGGGGGACCCCTTTCCCCGTAATTAGCAAAGTAGGGTAAAACGTCATGAGTTCAGAATGAATTGATGACTTCTTAAGATATAACTTGCTTTTCTATTTGCTTATGTTTACGTTTTTGTAAGTGATATTTTGTTTGTATAATGTTTCTTGACATTTTCAGAATAATTAGTCCAATTTGTTTTATTTTTGTTCGGTTTGGCATGGAAGTACTAATATGTACCTAACTACAGCAAAGACTACAAACAATTAATGTATATTAAAACTTTCTAAATAAACAAAAAAGAAATTAAATCCGTGACTGTGTAATGTATCATATTCTAGACTGTAATTTGTTAATGCGTCATACTTTTTGGTATTAAACTTAGTTTTTTTTGCATTTTGTTGGAGATTGTTCGTATGCAATTAGTATGTCGTCGAAGTGTTTACACTTTTCCTTACCATGCAATGAATGGCAAAACTTCTTTGTTATACTCCAGTCCTCCTTTAGCGATAGATTGAACATTGAGTAATCCGGATCCCCAGTAACCTCTTTTAATATATTTAAAAACTTTGGCAAACAGTTTAATAAAGCCTCACCAGCCAGAGAAGAATAAGTTTCCAAAAGGACTAACCCCTTGCACCTAAAAAGCAAAAATAGGTATCAAAAATTCATTGTCTTCTATAGTAGCTTACCTTGGATGACTGGGTTCTCTGTAGATGTCCAACTGGAAGTACTGATTATTAACTAAAAAGCAACGCCGTTTCTTGTAAATGGTAAAGTGAGCATCATCGCGCTGAGCCAACAAGTTAATATAGTCACGTTGTGTTAGCTGTGTTTTAACCTCAATACGTGCTTGGCCATGCACGTTAGGTCGACGGATAGTATGTATGTAGCTCCAGTGATTATTTTGACCACGCTTACGTAGGCGTGCTTGCACCTTAGGTCCTGAAGATTGTAAATAATGGTGCTCCACAGTAAAGTCTTGAAAAGGTGGAAATTCCGAATCAGGGGGCAATGTTGCGACTGTATAAGGTAACAAAAGGTATTAACAAACAATCTAAAATATTTGATTGCTCGTCTTTTAATCTACCCAAAAATTTCAACTTCCTCGAAGTAGCCAATAAGCGATCCCCAATGTCAATGCCAAGTTTTTGACAAACCGATTCTATCATGCGATTCATTTTTGTTTCAAAATTGGTAGAATTATCAAATACATCGAAATAGGGATGGCCAACCCAGGCTGCAGCAGACTTGTAGTCGAGTTCGCGTGCCAAATCCACACCTTCTGAGCGACAAGCGTGTTCCTTAAAAGATAATTAGAAGCTTTGCGTGAACCAGTCAATTTAACGGCGCTACTTTTATCTAAATTCAAAGCATGAATTTCACTGTACCTAAGTAAAAGTAGCAATAATAGCCAATTGAAATAGTACAAGAAATACATTTCCATTATTACCTTTATTAACTTTTTTAACTTCTTTGGAAACAAAATAGTAAAATTTGTTATGTTTGAAACCTAATCATAACTAGCTCAACCAAACACAACACATTTTTGTGTCCTGTTCTTATTTGTAATATTGTTTACTTACTTCCGTTGAGTAGAACTCTTCGGCTCCGTTGGCAGCGGATACCAAGTGTAGTATTTGATTATACCGGTTGTCACGCATTTCAATAGGATTCCAATTGTTGACAGCCATCATCTTCTCCCACTTTTCTTTTGAGATATCTGCGAAATAGTTAACAAATTATTTCAAATTTCTTCTAAATGGAAACGTATTCAACTTACAAGCACTTGCATCCATTACGCCGCGATCACAGATAATCAAACAATTGCGTGAACTCGATTTCCCCAACTCAAAATACGTATTCTCAATCTGAATCATCGTTCGTATCAGATTCTCCTGAAATTTATAAGCTGTAAATAGACCAACAAATGTTTAGCGTTACAATTATCATATTGCTAACAAAAAAAGCACAACAAAAAAACTATTAATACATTTATAAACAAATTAAAGAATACAAAATTCAACGTTAGAATACAACAAAGCTCAGCATTTCAAGAGGCGAGTGACGACACAACACATGTGATTGCGATGATTTGTTTGGTTTGTAATTGCACCGTATTAAAATTCATTACCTAAAATATTTTTGTTACTTTCCGCGAATTATGAAAATTAGACTGAAGCAAAAAAAAAAATATCATATTCTGTATCGGGTATATCTAACTTATTTGAAAGTTTAATATGGATTGTTTAACTTTTGAAATATATTTTCAATATTTTCAGATTTGAACTTTAAATTTAAATCTGTTTTTAATCTCATTGTCCTAATCTCCATTCATAGAGTTATGATGCGATAACACTCCCACAGCAACATACCAAACGAGTTCAGATTTACTTGTAATGTGTATATCCTACACCATATTACTGTGAAATTAAATATTTAAACTTTAATCACAGCACGAGAAGGCGACCAAAATATTTTTTTTGTGATTATCGATTTTAAAATTTGTTGTTTTTAATTGTTTTTCATATGAGCAAAACATTTAGGTCTCTATTATCTGTCCAATATGTATTGAATAGGGTGAGAGCAGTAGGTGTTGTTTTGCAGAACAGATAAAAGTACAGCAGCTGCATTTGCTGAGCATCTAGAAAACACATTTAAATCATTTTCCATAAAAACACACACGAAAAAAGTGGCTTTGATTACACACAGGGAAAATATTAGTTCGAAATCAATTCAGGCATTGGAAATTCCATGATAAAGTCTATATTTTGATTAGAATTCATAATTATCATACATCAGAATTATTTGCCGATGTTATTGATGTATTAAAAACCAACCCGTAAAAAACATAGTTTTTGACTATAAATTCTTTATATATGACACATGGTTTTTTATTTTACACATTACTCTAGACATAAATTTAAATGACAACAGTACCACGCCCCTTTGTCCAATCCTGCCCATATTTGCAGCAGATCTTTGAATATGTACACCCAATTTTGTTCAAATACCGTTAACAGGAGCAGAAATAATGGATTTTTAATTTGATTTGTATGGGAGGTACCACGCCCCTTTGTCCAATCCAGCCCATATTTTTTGTCGTCACCATTAATTTGCCTGCGAAGTTTCAGCTCGATTGGATCACGGGAAAAGGGTTAAAAATCAATCCAAAGTTTTTTCGGCATGCATGCATACAATGCAGGTGAAGTTAATATAAAGAATTTAAAAATAGGTCTTACTAAATAAAAGTTTTTATTACAGAAATTAAGTTGTATTAACCAATTTGAGTATTTCTAAAAACTCATTCATCAGCAATGGAGACTACCACTAATAACAAACACTATATCGTATTAGAATTTGTGTTCAAATATTAGTCACTGTAATCAAAATTCAGTTTCTATTATAACAACACTTGTTACAAAGTTATGTATTCGATTTTTCATTAGAGGCTTTGCTGTCAAACATAAATTATATTTGAATGTTACACGAGGACTTTTCAAAAACACTATGATTTTAAACAGAAAGTGAGAAACAAATTTGGGGAAAAAACAATATCATCCACAGAAAAAAATAATAAGTATATACGAGAGCGGATCAAGAAGTCAGTGACTTGTCGAACTTCCCTCGTAGTTATATGAAATGCAACACTTATCCCATCAAGTACCACCTGTTAATAGACTTCTGTCAAATTTTGAGCAAGTTCCGCCATTTACTTGCGTTTAACAGCTGTTCAAAACATATAACCTCGTGCATTTTTTTAAAAATGGAAAAAAGTGAATTTCGAGTGCTCATTAAACATTATTTTTTGCGAAAAAAAACCCGTCAAGTAAACCAAGGAAAAGCTTGATAAATACTCTATGGATTTGAATGGTAAAAAAGTGGTTTACTGACTTTCGTTGTGGTCGCACAAGTTGAAATGACGCTGAACGTTCTGGACGGCCAATTAAGGACAATACACATACAGTTTTTATGTAGAAATGATAGTTTTTATGTAGAAAATCATACATATATGATTTTTCCTTCAAATACTCGGTAAAAGTGATTTCACAATTATTCTATGGGATTTCCACATTACATTGACTCAAAGAGATTCATATTAAAAATAAGAAGAGTTATTCTTATTAATATGTGGTTACTCGTGAAAAAAACAGATCGTCTCTATGGTTTTAAGGTGGCAATCTTCTTGGATGAAAACCACAGTGAAATCATATTGTTTTTCTTCCATTTTAAGTGGTCGTTTTTCCTCTGTGTATATAAAACGGTCTAGGACCAACAGATACAACGTCAGAATTGGTGCGGATACCCATGATGGCTGGGACTTAACAAAAGGTTGGAGGTGACATTTAAAGCAAGTTTGTTACCCTAAAGATTACCCTATATAAATTACTTTATTTTCTCGCTTTGTAATTTTTTTTATAAGAATACGTGAAAATAAATCATCACTTTATAATAAAAAAAAACTTGACACTATCAAAATACGGTTGTAACAACCTCTAATTCGGTTGTAACAACATCTAATTCGGTTGTGACAACCTCTAATGAGTTTGCAAGCCTTCTATAGAGTTTGGCATCAAGGTGTACTTTATAAATAAAAATAATTGCTGTCTGCTCCGTATTATCAGTTTTTCAGAAATTACCTTAGTGATAGACACTTCTAAGTCAAAATCAACGATGAGATGACAGAATTAAAACCGATCAAAGCTGGTATACCACAAGGGAGTGCACTGTGGCCTACTTTATATTAATTCGCCTAATTTATTTTAATTCTTCTCTTTGAATTTTGAGATCGAATATCGCCATGAAAATGCTTGTCAAAATACCGCTCGGATGTAATAGGAAACTAATAGGCCTTGTAACATTTGGAATTTAATTTCTCTAAAAAATTTTTTTTTCAAAATTATGATTTTATTGGTATTATGAATGAACACAACATCGTTTGAATGGCTTCCATGACTTGTTTTATAGGACCTCATTCTATCTACTCAATTTTGCAGTACATTTTCCATTGTTTGGGCCTCTATTTCATCTCTCAAAGGACTCGGGATTGTTTGCGTAACACTTATGTTTTACGGCGCTCCGGAGATAATAGTCTAACGGTTTCAAATTGAAGCTGCGAGGCGGTCAATGGACTTCCGATTTTCGGCTGATTATCCCGGTTTCGAACACAATGCGTAAAAGATCGATTGTACCGTTGGCTGTGTGGGTCGTAGTGCTGTCCTGTCGTCAACTTTTGGGGAAAAAATCGCTGAGAATGGCACAATAACGCTTGCCACTGGCGGTTTCGGCGGATCCTTGCTCATTTTCGAAGAAAAATAGGCCTATGATGCCAAAAACATCACACAGCAGTCACTCGTGGTAGGTGTTTATTCTTCTCCACGATGACCTGTGGATTTTCCGAGCCCCAATTGCGACAATTTTGTTTGTTACCCCCGAGGTGAAAATTATCTTCATCGGGAAATATGATTTTCCCGTAATAACGCTCAAAATTCTGGGAAAAGAAGTGCGAGATATGTTCAGTTCTGCGATCGATGGCGAGTTGATGTTGACGGCTGTTCGAACACACTTTTAGCTACAGCGGCAATATATTCCACTGAATGCACCGGACAAGCACTCTTTTCTATCGAATTTATTTCGTAGATTTCTGACAGTTTGAGTTGAAATCTTAGAATTTTGGAAGAAAGTTTTTAATATTTCCCAATAATTTTTCGATCGTAAAGCGACCCATTTTGTAAATTTCTTCCCTTTAACAAGTAGTCTGTCACTTCATAGATTTGAAATTGGTCATCGGCTTAGAAATAACGGGGGATTCAAATTCCAATTTTATTTATTTTATTCAACCTATCTGTTCTCATACATACACTCCGGTTCGGTAATTCAAAGGCACTAAAAATTCCATATTCAGCAACCTGTATCTTTTGCAATTTGTAACCGATTGCAGAATTTAGATAAAGAGAATTTATGTAATCCAGCGAAATTTGATTCCAAGCAACCTTAATGGCCTGAATTAGTGACTGCTTGTCATCAAATTGTCTACCTCCTTCATAGACCTTACGAGATAACCAACCCCAGACATTTTCGATAATGTTTAGATCTGGCGAATAGGGTGGCCAGTCAAGAATATTAACATTTTGGCTTGCAATGAACTCCTTTACTACTCTGGCGTTGTGTATAGGGGCATTATCCTGTTGCAATATCCAAGATATGGGACCAAATAGTTCACTGAACTTCGGAAAAGCCGATTCCAATAACGTTTTAAGCTTGCACCAGTAATTTTTGCACTTTGAAATTCCATAGTACCATAGTACGTAATAGCACCCCACACCATAACGCCGCCCTCTCGGCTGTGATGTCGGTTCAAAAAACGCTTTTCTTTGCGCAGATCATGGAAATAATAGTTGTAGCCATCAGGCCAATCCAAATTAAACTTTTTCTCATCCGTAAATACAACGGTTCTCCAGTCATTTACATGACCTCTTGGCTTCACATCCCATACCATGTAGTCTCTTGCGAATTGAAGCCGCTTTTTCTTACGAGGAGCATTAAGTGGTGGCTTTTTTGTAATTTCAGGTATTTAAGATACTCACAGCTCTTAATTTCTCTGCGTACTGATGACTTGCTCGCTTCCACTCCAGCTTGAGCTCTTATTTTTGACAAGGATAAGGCAGAATTAGAAGCAATTCTGATGATGATCATACGTAGATAAAGACAATGAAACCCTTTCCATACCCCTCGGGGTCCTTGATGTAATTGTCGACAACTGTTGGGCTCCGCCCAATTTTTTTACCTATTTCGCGGTTAGAATACCCTTCAGAACGGTAAACATCGATTTTAGTTTTTTCCGATAGATTTAAAATTTTTTGTTTTGCCATTTTGATGTAATAAAGTGTAATAAACAAACGCTCCCTACAACAAATCATCGCTTACTTTAAAAATAATAAAAAAAAATAAAGTGCCTTTATTCAAGTGAACCAAAACAATAGCACATTTTTGGAGTTTTTTTTATAAATTGCTCAAAAAAAGTTATTTAGTTAAGAAACCACTATTGTCATGATTTGTTATATCTAAAGATATCTCAAGATGTCTAGCTTCCATTTTCATTTTAAAATTCTACAATCGGTTACAAATTGCAAAAATACAGACTGCTGAATATGGAATTTTTAGTGCCTTTAAATAAGTGAACCGGAGTGTATTTAACTTGCCCAATTAGGTAAAATTCCGGCAGTCATTAGTTCCGGCACTTACATCTAAATGGGAGTTGGCAAATATGATTTCTATTGCCATTGTACAACTAATTTCATTTCAGAATTTCATTTTTCAGTCATTTCTGTCTTTCTGATGGGGTCAGTAACCATAGTGAGGTATGAAAAATGATTTAAGTTTGTAATTCTGAGTTGTTATATCAGTTGTGCAAAAACCGAAAAAACCGGTTAATAGGCTTGAAATACTCGGTAAAAGCGGTTCTTCGAAAATAGCAATTTTTAGAAAACCGACATACGGTTAACCGGCCGGAATTCGGTTAACCGCTTTCGGGTTCAAATACACTAGTATTGAGTTCTAATGCACATTAGACAAACACAAATATTTGACTGCACCGCGATAGACAACAAATCGGGGCAATATTAACGATATGGGTTGATTATTTACTTTAATCAATTTTTTTACATGTGTTTCACAATGCAAGCGACAATTTCGTTTTTCATGCTATCTCGTTCTCACACACAGAATTTCACATAATGGCCTTTCGTTTTTTACAAAAATGTAACTCCACTTTGTCGCTAAAGTTGGTCTATATCTACTCCAGCAACATATTTGTTCGAATAAATAATGTACTATTAAGCGGTAGATGGCGCTGTACTTCGAATTTCATTTTCAAACTTAAAAACATCAATGAAAATTGAACCCATTTGTGTTAAAAGACGCATTATAAAACGTTATTTTATCTGTAGAATCTTTTAATACCAAATATGTTTAAATACAGTAACATTTTTCAAATATTCGAAATACAACCCTGGATGTGACATTTGAATCATGATGCAACTAATAGAGGTTGTGTTATAAGAATAACTTAAATGATTTGCTTTTCCTTCTGTTCATTATATGAAGAATCAAATTCAAATGTATTTGGTTTTATAATTTCTGGCTTACTTTTATTCTTGACAAACATTTGTGTTAACTTTGACAGGAAAACAAAATATATTGTATTGTTGCCTTGATATATTGGCCGTAATACTGGTATCACCTGTTGGAACAAACATCTCGATTCGAAGTAAACTGTTGCTTGCATTGTGAACGCCTTTTGAAAATGTTGCTTGCATTGTGATTCCGGCTTTAAGCAAGGAACCATAAAATTCAGCAGGGAACCAGCAGGTAAGTGAAGAGAGAATGAATTATATAATGCATTATAATAATTACATTATATAAGACATTCCAAAGAATCGAAGGAGTAAAGTAGCGTTCACAATGGCAGCAACGAATTTGTAATTCAAGCCTTCTCGTTCCCACTCACAGTATTGCTTATAATGCCCTCTCATGTTTTTCGTGAAATTGGAATTCCAATTTGTCATAGAATTTGTTCGATTCAGTTTATTCTACTGACCGCTAGGGGCGCTCTACTTCGAATTTTATTTTAAAACTTGAAAGTATGAATGAAAATGTAAACATTTTGTATTATATTATCTGTAGAATCTGCCAATAATAATAATTTCACATATAATTATAATTTTTTATTACCAAGAATACAACACTGTCGCTGGCTTTCGAACAAATCAGCTGATGCAAATGTGAAATGTGTAGTTGTTTGTAGTAAGTGTAGTTCGCGCCAATTTTATTAATAAACAAAAGAAAAAAGTTTAAAAAAAGCTGACATTTTATGGAACATAAGTTTCTAAACATTTCTAAAGAAAAATTTGAAAACATTTCTAAAGAAAAATTTGAAAATATTTCTATAGAAAAATTTTAAAACTTTTCTATAGAAAAATTTGAGGAGATTTCTATAGAAAAATTTGAAAACATTTCTATAGAACAATTTTAAAACATTTCTAAAGAAAAATTTTAAAACATTTCTATAGAAAAATTTTAAAACCATGGTTTTCAATCCCCAAATATGTATACTGCTGTATAATCTAAACAATGTCGCCAGTCAGCTGTTTTTTCGAACTTATTCGAACAAATTTGTTGTTTGCATTGTGAACGCCTGTTGAATTTGTTGCTATCATTGTGAACGAGCTGGACAATTTTGTCAAAGTGATTTCAATTACAAGGTTGCTAACTCGCTGCAAAATACATTTTTTCACATGAAATTTTCTGCCTTATTCATAAAAAGTTGTGAGAGATGTGAGAGACGTTTTTTGTATGGTAAATCGTCTCTCAAACCTCTCATAACTTTTTATGCATAAGGCCGATAGAGTTGGCAATCCAGTTCTTTTTGAAGTTTGTCACAATACGTCATCTAACGGGAATTTTATCCGATGGCTTAACATTGTATTTATAAACTTTGCATTCGTCCACATGTTTCTACATATTAGAATCTCGTAATAAGTCAGTTTATGTTGCAACGTTTAGAGGTGAAGATAGATAAATAGTTTATTTAAATAAATAGTTTAATAATAGAACGCACTTTTTAACAAATTCTTAATTCATTAATAATAGAATGCATAAGAAATAATGCATTATAGAATTCATTCCTGATTCTTGAAAAGAACGAATTATATAATGCATTCTCTGGACACATTAAAATAATTCATTCTTTTCCTAGGACATCCATGTGTTAAGAATAATGCATTCTGGAATCAACGTTTAATATACGCTATACATTACCTTCTCGGCTTCCTATTCATTCCCTTTTCCTGCTGGGTAATTATGCCAAAAACGATTGATTACACTGTGATAGTTTTTGACTCGAAAAAAAATGAACTTTGATGAATCCTTTTCGAACTATTAGGGGGGAGTCCCCTGAGTACGAAAGTACATTTGGAAGTGTCAGATTGGCTCCAGTTTTTGAGAAATCGGTATATATGGATATAGCTAAGTCTGCGCTATTTAAACAAATTTTACCGGCCTATTTTTTTTGGCCTAAAAGGGATTAAAAAGCTTATTAAAGTAGAAAAAACAAATGTTTGCCCTCGGTCCAACTTCTTGAGATATGGACCATTAAAGCTTGAGTATATAATTGGCCATATCTCACATATTTATGGTCCGATCTGGTTCCGGTGAATATCAGTACAAAGACCATTAAAACTCTTTAAATCTGCATATAAATATATTACATTTTATTAACCCATTGGGAACAAATGTAAAAAATACGATTTTTTAACCTCACTTTTTTGCTAAAAATCTGATTTTCTCAAAAAACAGCCCTAGTAAACCTATTTTCTACCTAGACTCAGGTTGTAGACAACACTTCAGGCTTTGTTTTAAGGTATAATACTTCGCATTAACCCTTCTAAGACCGGAGATATTTATGTTCAAAGTTTGAAATACAAGAAAAAAGTAAAGTTTTTCTACTTTTTTTTAAAATTGTATTTATTTTCCTAGCATAGGCCTCAAGTTAAGCTTCAAAATCAAAATATTGGACTTTTATATATTTTTTTCGTTTTTTTTTTCAAGTTAATTAACCATTAAGTTAATTAACCATAATTTTTAAGTTAATTTCTTGTATTTCAAACTTTGAACATAAATATCTCTGGTTTTCGAAGGGCTAATGCGAAGTATTATACCTTAAAACAAAGCCTGAAGTGTTGTCTACAACCTGAGTCTAGGCAGAAAATAGGTGTACTAGGGCTGTTTTTGGAGTTTTGTTTTAATTTATGCTAATTGTACTCTCTATTGCGACATGGTGGGATATAGCCTCGCCAATCTAATCGTCATTGACCACATTGGCAAAAATGTCAGTCAGAGATGATGTAGCCCACATAGTCGTTGGTGATTACATGTACGATAAGGTCAACAGGAATGTCGTTATGGATAAGATTCGCTAAGTCGCAAACAGGCCATCATTTTATCGTGCACGATTTTGCGGACACTTGTATGGCAATTTCGACAACGATTTGCATGGACTTTCGTCGATTTGTCGGCAGTTATTTATAATGGAAGATGCTTTGAAGACGTGGCCCACTGGGTATTTAAGTAGCCTTTCCTTAGATCTGTGTGGACATAAGCGAAAGTTATTTTGGCTTGGAGGTAAAGAATTCCACAACATTATCAAACGAACAGAACAGATCGCTGAAAGACATTGTCTCTAAATTGTTCCATTTGCACTTTAGAGTTTCTATATTAACAATGAAAATTATAATTCCCCAAAAGATAAGTAGCTACATAAGTAGATAGTAGTACATAGTTAACTTTTCCAAGTAAAACTAGTAAAATTGTGTGCCTTCAAATAAAACAACTTCCAACTTATTTTTGTAGAAAACACATTACTTTTCAAACAATTGACATTTAAATTAGAAGGAAAACAATTTCTCTCATCTGACGTTTCATTTCACACTCTTCGGTCATCGGTTTGTTTAAATAAGAGATGTTTGACGAAAATTGACTTACACCAGGTGAAGTTACAAGAACTGTTGCCTTAACTTTTTAATGTTGTTTTGTTATAGAACTGTGACATTTTTATCCGTCTCATCTGATGTTCCACTTTGTTCTTCGTCCGAGAGGAATCGAACTTCTGTCAGCTGTTGTGCAGACAAATCCTCCATTTTTAATTTTGTGTATTCACCGTTTTCATATATTTACATATCTTTCAGCGACAGAATTATTGTCTTGTTGTAAACTCTTGCAACTTCCAGACATTCGAATCTCTTCAGTTAATAAACCAAGGAGAGAATTGGTTTACCTATATTATTTTAGTGTATTCACAGTTCTTCTTAAAAACAAAATGAAAAACTTGAATCAACTGTTATTAAAACACCTGGTAAAAGTCAATATGAATATTCTCTATGAAGTGATTCTCATCCAGCCAACGACGAATTGTGTGAAATGAAACATCAGATCACTTCTAAAGCCTCCCTATACATAAATTACTATACTGTATACTGCTAAACGGAACTGATTTTAAAAATCCCGGGATTCGGGATTTTCGAAATCCCGATTCCGAAATCCCGGGATTTATCGGGATCTATTTTTAATCTTTTTTGGGAACTGGTCTATTTTACGGCTTACACTCCAATAAACAACCACAAGGGGGTAGAATACGTTATTCTAAGCAAAAAAAGAAAAATAACAAAATCGGGGAAAATACATAGTTTCGGAGTTATGGACCCCGAAATTTCGGATATGTGAGAAGGTTACGGCGTTATCGAATGTTAACATTTAGAAAAATTATCGATTTTGATATCACTTTTTTGTATAAAACAAGTCATAACTAGTTCAAAAAATAATGTAGCATTTTTCGATAAGTCGCTTAGTTATCGAGTTATCGGATGTTTACGTCTCTCAAACAAAAACAAAAATTATTTTAAAAACATCGCGCGATTTTTGGAATATTTTTTT
This sequence comes from Phaonia tiefii, assembly GCA_963931995.1. NCBI lineage: Eukaryota > Metazoa > Arthropoda > Insecta > Diptera > Muscidae > Phaonia > Phaonia tiefii. Next base: position 95,546,255 of record OZ008371.1, on the reverse strand, counting down.
TTCAAACAAAAACAAAAATTATTTTAAGAAAATACTTTTATAACATAAAGTACATTTTCATAGAATGTATTAAATAAATAAATGGTTTCCCATTACATCCCATGAAGGGACCGGGGAGAACTTCTCACAATCACTGAGCTGTGCGCTTTCCAGTTTTCACTCACTGATTGGGACCTACAGTTTTACACCGATTCCGAACGGTATTTTGAGAAGCTTTTTCATGGCTATATACTCGATAGTGTCGCCGTCACTATGCGAGGTAACCGCCGCCGAAAGAAATTTTAAGGTGGTCAGAGCAGGGTTCGAACCCAGGATCTCAGAGGGTCATTCTTCAGAGCATATAAAATCTGGCAAATTGTTGCGAAGCCATGTTTGTGTCATTTTAGCCTTATGAGCTGTTGATGAATCTTACTGAAAAGTACACGGCTGGTTTTGCAACAGGGGATTTTAAAGCGGGTTCACAAGCTTCCAAAACGGTTTCTTGGTAAACTTTGGCCGATGTTGTGACACCTTGTTCAGAGAAATGCAAGTCAGTTGCCCCATCATAAGAGATACCCCGCCAAACCATGACTGTAGATGGATGATGGGCCTTTTCCACCCGCGGTATGAGCTCAGATGCTTATTTAAATGATCGTGCGTAAATAAAACCTATCATTTTGTTTGTTAAATTTTTGATCCGTAAAGAAGATTTTTCTATGCAAGATATCAGCGTACTTCAGTTTTATATCGATTTCGTTGAATTCTTGCTTTGACGGCTTTGATGACTTGCTGTGTCCGAACTGCACGTGGGCGGACATTTATATCTCCAGTCTCCTCGAACAATTGTATGCACCTGTAGACGAACATGCGACTAATGCCGAGCGGGCGGAGCGTTTTGAAAATGTCGTTTTTTTTTCTTTCCACACTTAAAAAGTGCTATAACTGAGATACGGTTTTCCTTATTATCTGGAAATTCCCGTAACTGACTAACGCTAAAGAGGTTAACTTTCAAAACCCATATGATAATAAAAGGGTACGTTTAATTTCACTATTGTAATGCGTAAGTTCAATTTAGTAACAATATTTATGTCCCTACTAAGTATATTGGGGTGTCGGCTAAAATTGAGCCAGCCATATAAATATTTTAAATATGAAATTATGAGGTTAATTGATGCAATTGCCTGGATTGTTGCTATCGTTGACTTGACATGTTATGAATCAAGGAAGGCGTTGAGATGGCATGGCAAACCATGACTTCAAATAATCGAGCATGACTTATTTGATTTGTAATTTGTAAGTTTCTTGCTGGCCCAAGTTTCATATTGAAAAATCATTTCGAATTTTATATTCGTAACTTTAGAACAATTCATAGATGATTCATAGATAACGTTTTAACGTCTCATTCCTTTTCACTTCCTACATAAAACCATTTAAAAGCTGTTTCTTATCTAATGATTACATTACAAGACGCACATTATGCCCAGATTTATGTGCGTGAAGATAAATTCGAATGTAACTAGCAAAGACACAAACCACTTTGGTTAGCAGAGCGCTGTTATGACGATAACAGGTATCCGTTAAAGTACCAGAAAGGGAAGTATATTGATATAAACAAGGTTTTTGGCGAATTAAATGAATAAAAAAATATAAATCTAATAAATCGTATTAATGGCACAAATCTGGAACATAGTGGCACAAATCTGGAACATATTTTAGTTCAATGTATATAATTTTAGAAAGGACTTTGAGCCCAAATCAAGGATTCTCCGCCAATTTAATGAATATCTAGCAATAAGTAGGAGCATGTTCTTTTGAGTTATACTACTCTGAGGTTTCAGACGAATTTCAGAATACAATAATTTTTCCTTTAAGCACTTTAATCTGGTATAAGTTTGATCCCCGGAGAATTCTTAGTTTTGGTACAGTGGGTCAAAATGTTAAGACATGGGACAATACTAAATTCCATATATCACTGTTCTGAAATTCCTCTGAAGTATGCAGATAGTAAATTTGGAAAGCACTAATGAAGGACTTTAATTTGGTATAAGTTTGATCCCCGGAGAATTCTTAGTTTGGGCACAGTGGGTCAAAATGTTAAGACATGGGACAATACTAAATTCCATATATCGCTGTTCTGAAATTCCACTGAAGTATGCAGATAGTAAATTTGGAAAGCACTAATGAAAGACTTTAATCTGGTGTAAGTTTGATCCCCGGAGAATTCTTAGTTTGGGCACAGTGGGTCAAAGTGTTAAGACACGGGACAATACTAAATTCCATATATCGCTGTTCTGAAATTCCACTGAAGTATGCAGATAGTAAATTTGGAAAGCACTAATGAAGGACTTTAATTTGGTATAAGTTTGACCCCCGGGAATTCTTAGTTTGGGCACAGTGGGTCAAAATGTTTAGACATGGGAGAATAAAATATTCCATATATCGCTGTTCTGAAATTCCTGTGAAGTATGCAGATAGTAAATTTGGAAAGCACAAATGAAGGAGTTTAATCTGGTATAAGCTTGATCCCCGGAGAATTCTTAGTTTGGGCACAGTGGGTCAAAATGTTAAGACATGGGAGAATAAAATATTCCATATATCACTGTTCTGAAATTCCTCTGAAGTATGCAGATAGTAAATTTGGAAAGCACTAATGAAGGACTTTAATTTGGCATAAGTTTGATCCCCGGAGAATTCTTAGTTTGAGCACAGTGTGTCAAAATGTTAAGACATGGGAGAATAAAATATTCCATATATCACTGTTCTGAAATTCCACTGAAGTATGCATATAGTAAATTTGGAAAGCACTAATGAAGGACTTTAATTTGGTATAAGTTTGACCCCCGGAGAATTCTTAGTTTGGGTACAGTGGGTCAAAATGTTAAGACATGGGACAATACTAAATTCCATATATCGCTGTTCTGAAATTCCTCTGAAGTATGCAGATAGTAAATTTGGAAAGCACAAATGAAGGAGTTTAATCTGGTATAAGCTTGATCCCCGAGAATTCTTAGTTTGGGCACAGTGGGTCAAAATGTTAAGACATGGGAGAATAAAATATTCCATATATCGCTGTTCTGAAATTCCTCTGAAGTATGCAGATAGTAAATTTGGAAAGCACAAATGAAGGACTTTAATCTGGTATAAGTTTGATCCCCGGAGAATTCTTAGTTTGGGCACAGTGGGTCAAAATGTTAAGACACGGGACAATACTAAATTCCATATATCGCTGTTCTGAAATTCCACTGAAGTATGCAGATAGTAAATTTGGAAAGCACTAATGAAGGACTTTAATTTGGTATAAGTTTGATCCCCGGAGAATTCTTAGTTTGGGCACAGTGGGTCAAAATGTTAAGACATGGGACAATACTAAATTCCATATATCGCTGTTCTGAAATTCCTCTGAAATATAAGTACCTATGGTAAATTTGGAAAGCACTAATAAGGGGCTTTAATGTGGTGTAAGTCTCGTCCGCCAAGAGTCCTTGGTTTGTACACTGTGAAGTGTTCAAAAGTAGAGTAAAGTGCTTAAAGGGAAACGCTTAAAATTATTGTATTCTGAAATTCGTCTGAAACCTCGGAGTAGTATAACTCAAAAGAACATGCTCCTACTTATTGCTAGATATTCATTAAATTGGCGGAGAATCCTTGATTTGGGCTCAAAGTCCTTTCTAAAATAAAATATAATGCTCGTTGGTCAGCTGTTCCAGATTTGTGCCACTAATACTGAAAGCTCGTAATGTTTTTTTATACGATTTATTAGATTTATATTTTTTTAATTAATTTAATTCGCCAAAAACCTTGTTTATTTCAATATACTTCCCTTTCTGGTACTTTAACAGATACCTGTTAACGTCATAACAGCGCTCTGCTAACGAAAGTGGTTTGTGTCTTTGCTAGTTAAATTCGAATGTATCTTCACGCACATCCCAGATTTAACGTTTGTAGCTTTAACCCTGCTGTTAGATTAGGACCATTTGGTCCAAATTTTTTCTGTTTTCCCTTGTAACTTTGGAACGGTGATATATACTGACTAAATTTTTCTGCTAATGGGGTCTTTTAATAAAACAATGTTATGTGCGAAAATTAAATTTTCTAACTTTATTCAGGACTGAGAAAAATACAAAATGACGAATCTTAGGTTAGAGGACCATTTGGTCAATAGTACATTTTTTCATTACCAAGCGAATGTAAATTCATGTCAAATATTTAGAAGATGTTTTTGATATGTCAAATACTTGCTTTAGAAATTATTGAACCAAAATAGTTACAAAGGATAAGATAAAATTATTATTTTGGATGAAAATTCCAGTATGGACCAAATGGTCCCTCAACCTAAGATTCGTAAATTTTTTCATTACCAAGCGAATGTAAATTCATGTCAAATATTTAGAAGATGTTTTTGATATGTTAGCGGATGTTTTTGATATGTCAAATACTTGCTTTAGAAATTTTTGAACCAAAATAGTTACAAAGAATAAGATAAAATTATTATTTTGGATGAAAATTGCAGTATGGACCAAATGGTCCCTCAATCTAAGATTCGTAAGTTTTTTCTAATCTAACAGCAGGGTTAAGCAAATAATCGTACGCGTTCCTTTTTGATAAAGAGCCCCGCCGGACCGTTTTTACGGCCTCCAATGGGTTTATTCAAAATTGCTTCCCTGTCTACTGTTGGAGTTTTAAGAACAGCACATGGTTAAATACATGTTCATTGCTGAACACGTTTGGCTAAAACGCGATCACTTTATAAGTCAATAGCCCGCCCTCTTTTACCGCCCGCATTTCACAAATTGGCCAGATTTCTGATTCAGTACTCGTCCTTTTCACGGCCCAAAATGTGTAATCGGAAAAATTTCTGCTCAGCTCACACTTACGTCATCATTTTAGCTACAGTTGGGGAATTCTCGAAAAAAATTAAAATTCATATGTAATTCATCAAGATGAAATTTGACATGACCATAGCTAACATTGACGTATTAGTACGTCATAGACACCACTGGAGCCGCACAGTGGCAGCCTAAAGCTGATTACCTCCAAAAAAAATTAAACCCTAATAAAACTTTGAATTTTGTCTTTATTGAAAATATTTTCTTATATATTTGTAGCGTTCTAAAAACCTAAAAAAAATGCTGGCAGGTTTAGATTTCCTCTTAAGCGAACCACAGACTTGTCATTCATGAGCATGAACATCAGCTATCGTTGATGTATATAGTCAATTTACCGCCCTTCCTGATACAAAATAAGAATGTAATCGAAGTTGTTCGCATCACTATCAGTTTACATAATTTTTGGGTAATATTTTTTCAAATTCGTCATCCAAATAAAAAGTTAGTGACCAAACTCATGCTCATGAATGACAAGTCTGTGGTTCGCTTTATGGTCCCTTAGTTATTACACTCAATAAAAAAGATTTCCTAAATTTATAAACTTCCTTAAATTTTGTTCAAATCAAATCCATTGGTCTACTTGTACATTTAAGGAAGTTTTACTAAATCGGAGTACACGTCAAAATAGTACGGAATCAAAATAATATAACAAATTTCTTTAATTTTTCAAGGACAAATTAATCATAATCAGTACAATTTTACTAAATTTGAGGTAAGTTATACATAATTCTATCAAAAAGTGATTAAAATGAAGTTAACAAAATCCTGAAAATGAATTATAAAAATGAATAGATTTTAAACTTGTGTCCAACTAAAAATTTTCCATATTTTAAAATCGAGTTCATAGTTGTACGTAATTTAAGTACATGTATGTACTTAATTTAAGTACAGTTGTAATGTAATACTTTTAAGGTAGAGTGTCCTTTATATTAGGAATGTTGAGCGTTAAAATATGTACATACACTCCGGTTCACTTATTTAAAGGCACTAAAAATTCCATATTCAGCAGCCTGTATCTGTTGCAATTTGTAACCGATTGCAGAATTTTAAAATGGAAATGGAATCTAGACATCTTGAGATGTACAAAAAAATCATGACAATAGTGGTTTCTTAACTAAAGAACTTTTTTCGAGCAATTTATAAAGTTTATTATTTATTTTATTATTTTTAAAATAAGCGATGATTTGTTGTAGGGAGCTTTTGATTATTACAATTTATTACATCTTAATCATTTTACGAGTCAAAATGGCAAAACAAAAAATTTTAAATCTATCGGAAAAAACTAAATTCGATGTTTACCGTTCTGAAGGACATTCTAACGCGCAATAGCTAAAAAAATTGGACGGAGCCCAACAGTTGTCGACAATTACATCAAGGACCCCGAGGGGTATGGAAAGGGTTTCATTGTCTTTATCTACGTATGATCATCATCAGAATTGCTTCTAATTCTGCCTTATCCTTGTCAAAAATAAGAGCTCAAGCTGGAGTGGAAGCGAGAAAGTCATCAGTACGCAGAGAAATTAAGAGCTGTGAGCTTAAATACTTGAAATTACAAAGAAAGCCGCCACTTAATGCTCTTCGTAAGGAAAAGCGGCTTCAATTCGCAAGAGACTACATGGTATGGGATGTGCAGCCAAGAGGTCATGTAAATGGCTGGAGAACCGTTGTAGTTACGGATGAGAAGAAGTTTAATTCGGATGGGCCTGATGGCTACAACTATTATTTCCATGATCTGCCCAAAGAAAAGCGTTTTTTGAACCGACATCACAGCCGAGAGGGCGGTGTTATGGTGTGGGGTGCTATTAAGTACTATGGAACCATCGATCTTGAATTTCAAAGTGCAAAAATGACAGGTGCAAGCTATAAAACGTTATTGGAATCGGCTTTTCCGAAGTTCAGTGAACTATTTGGTCCTATATCTTGGATATTGCAACAGGATAATGCCCCTATACACAACGCCAGACTAGTAAAGGCCACCCCATTCGCTAGATCTAAACATTATCGAAAATGTCTGGAGTTGGTTATCTAGGCGGTAGGCAATTTGATGATAAGCAGTCACTAATTCAGGCCATTAAGGACGCTTGGAATCAAATTTCGTTGGATTACATAAATTCTCTTTATCTCTCAATGAAAACCCGTATATTTGAAGTTATTAAAAGCGAAGGGGGTTGTACCCATTACTAATAGTTCTTAAATAAAGTAAAATAAATTTAAAAAACAAGAAAAACTGTTTTTCATTAAAATTAGTTAAAGTGCCTTTATTCAAGTGAACCAAAAAATAGCACATTTTTGGCTCAAAAAAAGTTCTTTAGTTAAGAAAGCACTATTGTCATGATTTTTTATATTTCAAGATGTCTAGCTTCCATTTACATTTTAAAATTCTGCAATCGGTTACAGATTGCAAAAGATACAGGCTGCTGAATATGGAATTTTTAGTGCCTTTAAATAAGTGAACCGGAGTGTAATTTCAGAACCATTTTACTTAACTGGAGTAATGCACAACATATTTGGATAATCAGTGATTACAGTACAGTATTCAACTTTAGTTAATTGTCCGTAACTCCCACATTTACCAGTTCTTATGAGGACTGGTAATCTATTTGCAGGAGAATTAATTCTTTATTCAAATAAGTATTTCCTAATTTGAAGTCCGTTGTTGCTACATTATAGTAAGTAGCATACTTGATTTGAGGAAATAATTTCCTTGATGGAAGGATATTCTTCTATAATAAAATTTGTGCAACAAATTAAGAAATATGTACGTACCACATGAAAAAATAGGTCTAATTTTAAGGAAATTGCTCTTTATTCAAAAAAATGAATGAGTGTTCGAACTCACGGGAGATGTGTAACACCTGTTTGTTACACGGTACCTGTTCGATTTCTATGAACACATTAGTAAATGTTACATTGGAAAATAATGGGGTTTCCAATAGGTACTTGACAACTTTGAATTTAATTTGCGAACGCACTATTTCACTGATCATCTAACTGTTACTTCCTTTTTTTCAGTAAACTCAACATTTTCATCATGGTAAAGTACACAAACGAACAACGTATGCAAATTATAAAAATGTACTACCGAAATTCGGAGCCGGTGACTGCAACTTTAAGAGCGTTAACTTCAATTTTCGGTCGTTATTCTCGCCCTATTATACAAGCAATAACAAGTTTAGTGCAAAATTTTAAGTCTACATACTCATTGTGTGATGCTGCCGTGCCAGTGAGACAACGGGTTGGTCTAAGTGACGAAAATATCGCTGCCGTTCAGGTGTCCGTAGCAAATGATCCAAATCAGTCGATTCCGCGGCGTTCTGAAAAACAGGGCATCGCCAAGACCACTTTATGGCAGATTTTGCGTAAAGATCTTGGTTTACACCCATACACGATCAAGCTGACTCAAGAATTGAAGCCGATGGACCATTTGATGTGACGTACGTTCTCCTATTGGGCTCTGGAAATTGGAATTAGAAAACATGGACTTGGACTTGGACGACATATGGTTTCAACAGGACGGTGCCACAACCCACACAGCACACGTTACAATCGATTTATTTAAGAGTAAGTTTGGTGAGCGTTTTATCTCAAGAAATGGACCAATTGGCCGCCTCGTTCGTGCGATTTAATGCCTCTAGACTTTTTTCTTTGGGGCTACGTCAAATCATTGGTCTATGCCAACAAGCCGACGACGTTGGAAGAACGTGCCCGCGGTGTCCATATGAACGAAGTCGAGTTCCATTCATAAATGTTTTGATTGTATTTCAAGTCGATCATAAAGTTTTGGAAATATCTGAAATGGTTTGAGTTTTATTTTAAAAAAAGTTGTCAAGTCCTTATTGGAAAACCCTTTAAAATAAGAATAAAAAAGAATAGAATAGCTCTTTTGCTGTTGTACTTTGTTTTTTCTTACATCTGCTTTAACATTAGATGTAATATTATTAAAGTAAATAAAGCAATATTTAGCTCACTCAAATAATTATTTTTGTTTTGTCATAAACGGAGCGACGACAAAAAGTACTGAATAGTATCATGGTACAAACAAATGGTAGAAGCACTAGCCCAGCTGATTTGAACTCTTTTCTGGAGTGAGTTTTTCTCTTATGTCAAAGTTTGTTTACTTTTGTTTGTTTACAACCACGGTTTCTCCAACAATTGCTGTTTTTGAAATGTTTTCTCCGTAAAAATCACATAGAAACGTTTTAATTTTCATACTTAAACACTTTCAAAATATCAAATAAAACACACGCATTTTGTAAATGACACTTTTTCCAATTTGGTATACATTTTCATTATTTTTCAATCAGCTAAGTTGACACAATACAGGAGGCACTGAGCAAACACGAACTGCCTGTTGTTTATGGCTTGTTGTATTTGTTGTCATACTGCATCTACCATTATATTTCTACCATGAATAGTATAGAGAACTTATTGCACTCTTTTTCCGCTCATGTAGAGAGATTGAGTAAAGGAACATAAACGAGTCTTATTCTCTTTATAGAATATTTCCATATAACTGCACCAATTCGACAATGTTATTACATAAAACAATACAAAAAGTATAAATGTTTCAAAAGGCATCAATGTTTCTATTCTATACTATTCAATACTCTTTGGCGACGACGACCTGCTTGTTTGTTCGCTGCCGCTACATCAATACCATCCTACTTATTTTCAGGCAGACTATTGTTATACAACAACCACGTATGTGATGCTAACGCTGTGTGTTGTTTGCGTGTGTTCACTTTGATAGGTTGCCCTACCCGTGCCTATAGATGTTAACACATCAAAAAGAGTTTCCTCATTTTAAATCCATTCGTGCTAAATTTAAGTAACAATGAAGTTGATTTTAGGAATTAGTTACCCAGTTTTAAAGAATTATTTCTACTTTTGAAGGAAAATGTTCCAGCTTTTGAGGAAACATGTTCTTATAAATAGGTTCACTGAATTTAAGGAAATTCGAATTTTATTTAGTGAAACATATCCCCTATTTAAGGACAAATGGTTTCCTAAATCTAAGAAAAAAATTATCTTAATTTGAGTTCAAAAATGATTGGATTCATGTGAAGTTCAATTTTCCTTAGTTTAAGTCCATTTTTAAGCTAAGTTTGTTCTCTTTTTTAGTGTATTTGCTGTACAATCACTATGAAATGCATGATGGACTGCGGTTTAAAGCGCTTCTGAGACATAGTTGTATACGTTTTTAGATAAGTGTTTGATACTGATGAAAATACGTGGCAACTCTCTTCTCCTTTGCAACATGTATGCTGTTAACATCTTTCCTTTTGTTCTAATTCTTATTCTCTTTGTATAACTCAAACTGTCAAGTTCATCATAAATGCTAAACATATTTTCCATTCTACTTTAATAATAAAAAACGTTTACATTCAAAAAAAAAGTTTCAACAGGTTATGGGCCCAGAACCAAACACTGCGGTATTTTAATCGAAAAAATTTAATTAATTGAATCCGAGAAAATACTAGGCGAGATGAGTGCTCCATTGTTCCAAATAGAGAAGTTGGACGAGGCAAATTATGACAGCTGGTCTGTACAAATGCGGAGTATACTAATCCATAGTGGGTTCTGGAAAATGGCGAATGGTACAACCAAGAAGAAAGGCGATGCCGCTGCAATTGCCAAATGGAATTCTGACGATGAAAAAGCTCTTGCGTCAATTTTCCTTAGTGTGAAGCCAACACAGTTGGGGTACGTTCGAAATTGTAGGACGTCACACGAGGCCTGGAGGAGATGTACATATATGCGTAGAGGTCCGCTTCAGAAGGTTTCCCTGCACAAGAGGCTCATAAATCTTAAGATGCCAGAAAACGGGAACATTGTTCAACTCCTCAATGAATTCTCAGACGTGTGCGAGAAATTAAATGAGACTGGCATTGAGATTCAGGAGGAGCTGGTTATCATAATGCTGATGTCGAGTCTTCCAAAGGAATTCGACAACTTCGTGATCGCTATGGAAACCCGGGACGCATTGCCTACATTTTCTTCCCTGAAGCAGAAACTTTTTGATGAGGGTAAGAGACAGAAAGAAAAAGTAGAAGAAGAAGCAGCATCAACTCAACAGGCGTTTTCAGCGAAAAGATTCACGAAACAGCAAAAGAAAGCCCAAAGACAAGAAATATTTCAAGGGAAAATGTTTTAACTGTGGCATAGCGGGACATTATGCAAATAAGTGTGAGAAGCAGAGTGCTAGCAGCAAAGTTCAAGCGATTACGATGTTGGCAGCGGCAGAGGCTTCGACGTTAAGCAACAAAAAGTGGTATGTTGGCATCAGCGTTACCGCTGAGAAATTTCAAAAAGTCGCACAAAAAGGGGATTTTAAAATAAAAAGTCGCACAAAAAGGGGATTTCAAAGAAAAAAGTCGCACAAAAGGGAATTTAAAAAATATAATGTCAGAATCTTTTTTTAGTTATATTTATTTAAACAAAAAATGAGTTAAATAGAAAAGCAGAAAAAACAAGTTTATTAAAATGAGTAAAAAAAAAACAATTCATTAGATACACATTAAAACTAAAAAAACAATTCATTAGAAAAATATACAGATTAAACATAGAAAACAATTCATTAGAAAAATATATACGTTAAACATAAAAAACAATTCATTTGATACACATTAAAACTAAAATAATCCACACTTAAATTAAAAAAACAATTCATTCGAAAAATACACATTAAACATAAAAAACAATTCATTTGATACACATTGAAACTAAAATAATCCACATTATGATTAGAAAAGTAAATCATTAGAAGGCACGTAATTAATGACTTTAAAGTTCATATTCGAAGGAATTATTTTTTAGAAACTTCATTTCTATATTTTTGTAGAAGCTGTTCACTTGGAGTCCAGTCTTCCAGCTCCTTGTCCAGTAAATTCAGGGCTGATAGCATGGACTCGCAAGTTTCCACTTGCAATCTGTTTGTCAACTTATGCTTCATTAAAGCCAACTTGGAAAACACTCGCTCTGCACAAGCACTGCTGTGTGGCAAAGTGAATATATATGAGACAAAATCATATAAATTTGGGTATAAATAATCATCAAAACTATTTTTCAAATTGCCTATTTGAAACCAAAAAGTTTCAACGTCCGTTATATCAATAGGATATTCACAGCATTTATCGATGATCTTACATTCTAGGTGTTTAAATTCATTAACGAAGGCCTCAGGTTTCCTTATAACTTGACTATATTCAGCCACTATGTCATAATAATTGACATCTTCAGTAGACTGAATAAATTTAGGATCTAAATACCTTAAAGCTATCAGTCTTTTATTATTAATGTCGATTCTAGTCAGAATTTCATCACATAATCGTTGGTAAAAGTTTAAAATGTTAGTCTTAATATCAATTGACTCGACTTCTGAGAGCCCTTCAGTTCTTATTACTTCTTCGGCTTCATGCCCTATATATATATTGATAATATCTTTGACGTTTATCATATTCTTGTACTCCATACTGCCCAGCTCCGTGAGTATCAAGTATTCTTTTTTAATAAAGTTTTTTAAAATTTGAAGAAGAATGTCCCTTGTTGTTGATATCACGTAGATTATTTGGGATGATTCACTTTGAAATTTTTTGTTTAAATTATTCATAATATTAAGAATGTATACCAAAAATTTTAAATAAATTTTGTTTTTGGCAGACAATCCATTTAGAATGGCTTCTATTTTTTGTAAAATTGTCTTACATTTTTCTTCAAACTGAGCTCGTATGAAGAAGTGTTGTAAGACCGTCCACTGCTCTAGTATACGTTTTGCGACAGACTCGAAGGACAACCATCTAGTGTCGGAAAGTCGCAACAGCTTATGTTCCGGGACATCAAATATGCTCTGTAACTCCTTGAAGTCCATCTGTCTTTTTGCACTCTTAAAAAAATTGAATATATTTTTGGGCAACTCTTCCACGTCGTCGGGTAAACTCGCCAAAGCTGATTGGTTCATCAGGTTAATTGAGTGACAAACACAGCCAATGTGGAACAAATGTGGAATCCTGTTTTTTAATAAAGTCGCAAGCCCAGTTTTTTTTCCAACCATAGTTGAAGCGTTGTCTGTCGCAAATCCTATGAAATTGTTCAATGGAATGTTCCCTTTATTTAATATATCTAGAACAGCATTGCATATAGATTGGCCGGTTCCATCTTTTGGCTGCACTAATCTAAAAAAATTGTCTGCAGTTTTACCTGTATTTTTTTCGAATTGTCTCACAACTATAACCAGACATTTTTGAGTTGAAATGTCTGTGGTCTCGTCGATTACTAGGCTAAAGTTTTGTTTTTGCATCTTCAATAACATAGCGAGGTGCCCTTCCTTTCCAAGGAACTGTGTTACTTCTTTTGCTTTAGTCCGACCGCAAGTTACCTGTAATAAAAAAAATTGTGTTTACTAATTAAATTTGTTTGGTCGATTTCTACCCACCGATTTGGCAATTTGTGAATCTGGATAAATGTTTGCATTAAATTTTGCTATGTTTTCCATCGACTTGAATGAATGATTCGATTTTAGCATTCGCATAACTAACTTAATTTCTGCAACTGCTACGTTTTGTCGAAACTGTGTATTTCGCTTAGGCAAGAAATCTTTCAATTGTATTTTTGCATTTTCGCACTTTTGTTTGGTATTAGCAATATGTTTTCGTGTTTTTTGGTGACGATCAAGATGGTTTTTTTGATTTAGCAAGAGTTGCTTGCAAGAAATACAATATGCGCGATTGGTTTCACTGTCTTTCTGAAGCCATTTGTATTGCACCTCCCATTCTTTGTCGTATTTTCGACAAATTTTTTGTCGTTTTGCAGCGCTAGTTGATTTTTTATTCTCCAATTCTTCTGCCTCGGAATCAAGTGCGCCGTCACTTTCGGAGCTTGTTTCCAACAAGGCCTGTAGATTTCTTTCCAAAGCCCGATCAGTGCTAGGTATTTCATTTTCTGGCACTTTTTTCGTTCTAACAATAAATCTAAAGATTTTCAACATTAGTATATTAATTACTTTGGATATGATATACACTTACTTGTCCATAGTACCTCTTTTGATTTATTTATTCAACTATATATATAAACTATTCAAAGTTCTTAAGCTTAACCCTTTTATATATTTGTTGTTTGCTAAACTAAAACAACGTCCGCAAGTCGATAAAATTGAGTGTCTAATATGTGATCAGATATGTGTCTTAAGGCCTAATTAGTTTTGACGGTTGACGGTTGACGTTCGACGGACTACGGACTGTGATCAGTTGTTTAAGTAGGGGTTGCATTTTACATGTGTTAGAGAGAGACAACAAAAATTTACGTTCGACGTTCCCAAAATTCTGCAGGTTGCAGAATTGTCCGTCGAACGTCGACCGTCGAAACTAATTAGGCCTTTACTCTAAAATGTTTATCAGGCATGCTTAGCGGCAGATTTAAATTTACTTGCATAAAAAAGCTTAATGCTCTGACGCACTAGAACGTGTGTCATTTTAAAGGCATACAAATATTTCGAATTGTGAAAACTTGCACAAAATTCAAAAAGGGGCAAAAAAGGGGATTTTTGAGAAAGGGGCAGCAAAATTAGATTGGCTTCAAAAAAGGGCCAAAATGCCCCTTTAGTCGCACAACGGTAACACTGGTTGGCATACCTCTCATATGTGCAACGACCACGAGATGTTCATAAATTTCTGCGAACACAGCGAGAGAATATCACTGGCTGGCAACAAATACATAAAACCTGTTGGAAATTTTATTTCTGTGAGTAAAGCCGTAGACGAGGGTTTGACTGTGAAGTTCGATACAAAGAGAGCATAAGTAAGAAGACCAGATGGTGATATTGTGCTGCAGGCTGAAAGAAGAAGCAACATGTTTGTGTTTGATCATTGTGTGGTGGAGGGTTTATTCGCCATTAACAATAATGACTTAGCCTGGAACAACAGATACGGTCACCTTAATTTTAAAAGTTTGCATGATTTGTCAAACAAGCGTATGGTGACTCGCATACAAATAAATGGAAACAACGAAACAAATTGCAGAACGTGCATGGTCAGCAAGATTCATGTATGTATTACCATTTCCACAGGAGTCTCAGACAAAATCGAAGGAGTTATTGATTGTCCATACCGACGTATGCGGTCCATTTAGGGTGAATTCGATTGGTGGATCGAATATTTTGTTACCTTTATCGACGATAGATCAAGACGGATTTTCATATATTTTATAAAGTCAAAGAACGAGGTCTTTGAAAAGTTCAAAATATTTAAGGCGCAGGCAGAGCGACAAACAGACTGCAAAATAAAATCTCTTCGTTCGGATAATGGTCGTGAGTATGTTAATGGTAATTTTGAATCATTCTTAGAAAAAGAAGGCATTTCTCGTCAATTGACTGTACCACATACACCGCAACAAAACGGAGTGGTCGAGCGGGCCAACCGTACTTTGATCGAAATGGCTAGATCAATGATGGTACATGCGAACGTTACACCAGGATTATGGGGAGAGGCGATAAATACTGCCGTGTACATAAGGAACCGGTGTCCCACAAAACAACTTCAAGACAGAACTCCATATGAAGAATGGTGTGGTAGAAAGCCTAGTGTGCAACATTTAAAAACTTTTGGTTCCTGTGCTGTAGCTCTCGACAAGTCTGGTGGTATGTCAAAATTTGATGCGAAAGGCAACGAGTATACGATGGTTGGTTACACAGTGCAACACGAAAAAAAATAACCATATACGGACACCACTACGTGATAAAAGACTAAAAAAAAAAGACCCGTGTCTCCCAATTTTTCCCAAAGTCATGCACTTTTTTTTATGGGCCGCCAAAGATTTGGGGCCTCGGTATCATTTTCGTAAAAATGTGATCATTTTCTCAGGCTCATAACTTGCAAACCGTTCAGAATTTCGATTTACTCTCTGAGGCAAAGTTGTAGCTCTTGTCATAAAGAACAAAAGAATCATCTCTAGGAAGTTTATATGTTCTAGAAATTTGTTTATTGAGATCTTAGGTAAATTTTTGTCGTTGATTGTTTCCTTGAATTTTGAACGGTTTGCTACCTATGGACCTGAATACGGGAAAAAAGGTAAAAAAATCGAATTTTTTTAAGTTTTTTGCGATTTTGATCTGGAAGGTGAAGTTTTTTTGATTTTATATGTTCACAGTTTTTGTTCTCTATGACAAGAGCTACAACTTTGCCTTAGAGAGTAAATCGAAATTCAAGATATGAGCCTGAGAAAATGATCACATTTTTACGAAAATGATACCGAAGCCCCAAATCTTTGGCGGCCCATAAAAAAAAGTGCATGACTTTGGGAAAAATTGGAAAACACGGGTCTTTTTTTTTAGTCTTTTATCACGTAGTGGTGTCCGTATATGGTTATTTTGCCATGACTTAAAAAATTACACACAGTGCTATTCAACGAACGCCAAGTTCATATGTAGTGCAGCTGATGAAAATGTCCCACAGACAATTGAACAAGCCATTTCGAGTGATAGTGCAGACAAGTGGATAAATGCCATGAAAGTTGAATATCGTGCTCTTTGCAAAAATAAGACGTGGTCCTTGGTGTATCTTCCGAGTTTTCAAAGGGCAATACCGTGCAAATGGATGTATGCTATCAAAAGAAATGTGAAATGTGAATGTTGAGAGGTATAAGGCTCGACTGGTAGCCAAAGGCTGCAGTCAACGATTTGGTATCGACTTTCACGAAACATTTTCGCCAGTTGTGCGCTACTCAACAATTCGAATGATGCTGGCATTGGCGGTTCAAGAAAATATGATGTGCGTGAAGATAAATTCGTATTTAAAATAGCAAAGACACAAACCAATTTACTTAGCAGAGCTCTGTTATGCAACTAACAGAGCTCTGTTACGCACTTTATTTTAAAGTTAAAACGGCAATTTATTAATTTTTTCAATTAAATAATCGATTCAGAAATTGAAAATACAGTAATTAATAAAAATACACTCCAAGCTAAATATATTTGCTGCACAAACTAATATATATGCCACCAAATCCCTAATATTGGTATTTAAATATGTCACATATAGTGGGACTATTAGGGCAAAATATGGTCATATGAAGAATTCTCCACGAACCAAACATATGCCAGTCGATAGTCCTTAAGAAGTGTCTTCGAAATATAATATCTAGAATTTCCCAAGGACCTTCTTCGTTTGACTACAGTGGCCCAAAATCTTGCACAGGGACCTCACACAGAAAATTTAAAATTCTGAATTTCTGAAGGTCCATGGGAAATTCTAGTTATTATATTTCGAAGACACTTCTTAAGGACTATCGACTGGCATATGTTTGGTTCGTGGAGAATTCTTCGTTTGGGCACAGTGGGCGAAAAACTGTTTTCGTATATGAAATTCAAAATGAAAAATTTTCGGTTCTGAAGACCTTCTGAAATATGTGGTTGGCATATTCTGGAAGGATGTGTCAAGCACTACCCAAATGCACATATTTGGTTCTTGGAGAATTCTTCGTTTGACCACAGTGGGACAAAATCTTGCACAGGGACCTCACACAGAAAATTTAAAATTCTGAATTTCTGAAGGTCCTTGGGAAATTCTAGATTTTATATTTCGCAGACACTCCTTAAGGACTATCGACTGGCATGTGTTTGGTTCGTGGAGAATTCTTCATATGACCATATTTTGCCCTAATAGTCCCACTATATGTGACATATTTAAATACCAATATTAGGGATTTGGTTGCATATATATTAGTTTGTGCAGCAAATATATTTAGCTTGGAGTGTATTTTTATTAATTACTGTATTTTCAATTTCTGAATCGATTATTTAATTGAAAAAATCAATAAATTGCCGTTTTAACTTTAAAATAAAGTGCGTAAAAGAGCTCTGTTAGTTGCATAACAGAGCTCTGATAAGTAAATTGGTTTGTGTCTTTGCTATTTTAAATACGAATTTATCTTCACGCACATGAAAATATGTTCCTCCATCAAATTGATGTAAGTACTGCGTACTTAAACAGCAATCTTCAAGATGTAGTATACATGCAGCAACCACCAAAGTTTGAGGACAATAAATCACCCGACAACGTTCTACGTCTCCATAAGTTCATTTATGGGCTGAAGCAAAGTGGAAGAGAATGGAATGCAAGATTGGACAACACTTTGCGCGTGATGGGATTTGTACCCTGCGAAAACGAGCCCTGTCTCTATAAAGGTTTGAAGAAGAATAAGCTTGTTTTGATCGCAGTATATGTGGATGACATAATTATTGGTTGTGTCGACAAGTCAATAGTTGTGGACATCAAGAAAGAATTTGCCAACGAATTTGAAGTCAGCTACAAAGGCCAAATAAGTCATTTTCTGGGGATGGAGGTAGAGCGCGAAGGCGAAACAGGCGCCATCAAATTGGGACAGAGCCAATATATCCGTGACGTGCTGAAGCAACATGGTATGGAATCGTGCAAGCCATTAGCTGTTCCATTGGAAGCAGGTTACCAAATTAATAACCACGACGACGATGAGAAAGTTGATCTGACTCAGTATCAGTCACTAGTTGGAACGCTACCTGATATTTTACAATCCGTATCGAAGATGGCTCAACGAAACTCAGACCCCCGCATATGGTTCATATGGTTCGACTTAAACATATTCTTAGATACCTTGCGGGATCTATTAATTTGAAACTGATTTACCAGCCTGAAGGAAATAATTTGACAGGTTTTGTTGATGCAGATTGGGGTGGCAATTCTGTGGATAGGAAGTCATATACAGGCTTCATTTTTTCTTTTGGTGACTCTCCTATATCATGGGAGTCCAGAAAACAGAAATCGGTCGCTTCTGAAGCGTCTAAGGAGGCAATTTATTTAAAAAGACTTTTGGCAGAACTAAATGCATCGAATGGAGATCCTATCACCCTCTACATCGATAACCAAGGTGCGCAAAAATTAGCGGAGAACCCATTCTACCACAAGCGGTCTAAATATATAGACATACTATTTCATCACATCCGAGATTTGGTCCAAAGCAAGCAGGTGAAGCTGGAATACTGTCCGACTGCGGATAAGATAGCAGATGTTTTAACGAAAAATTTGTCTAGAATTAAACATCATCATTTTATAAATTTAATGAATCTTAAATAATGTATTATTATACAACATCCATGTTGAGGAGGAGTGATGAAAATACGTGGCAACTCTCTTTTCCTTTGCAACATGTATGCTGTTAACATCTTTCCTTTTGTTCTAAATCTTATTCTCTTTGTATAACTCAAACTGTCAAGTCCGTCATAAATGCTAAGCATATTTTCCATTCTACTTTAATAATAAAAAACGTTTACATTAAAAAACAAGAGTTTCAACAGATACAGTTTTATCTACGCGTTATCACCTCTAGTATTTTATCTATTCAGTAAAATAATAATAAAACCCACTTAGGAATCATAAATTAATATTAAGTCAAAAATTTGATAAAACGTACTAATTTTCGGAATTAATAAATGTTTGAAAAATAAACAAATAGAGAAAGACATAAGATATAACAACGAAATTTGGCAGTTTGTTTCCTTACATATGGGATCTTAGAATAATAATAAAAACAATCGCTTAAATTAGAAACGAAGAAAAAAATCTATTGCTCCTTTTTAATTCATCAAATGTACAAAAAATAGTTTTAATATTTATAATTATCCCTACAAATGTTGATTCATACTGATGAATTCAAATTATAAGAAAAGAAAAGAAAAATTTTGAATAAAACGTTTTCTAGCAAAAAGGAAAGATATTTATAGGCGATGAAACTAATAAAACGTTTTTACGAAAAATGTCATAAGTACAAATATGTACATAATTTGAAATTTTTAAACTAATATAAATGATTTGAAGCCAAACAAACACAGATAATTATTATAATTTATTAATGCTGGTATAATTCGCATTATGTTGGTATGGCTATGCTGGAACAAAAGCACCGAAGCGGTGAAATCCAAGGGTAGAAAATCGCTAAAAGCGGATGAAAACTTTAAAATATAAAAAAGAAACCCTTAGACCCTCCTCAGAGGGGAAAATCCCTAAAACCGAAGGCGCTAAACCGGTCTTGAACCTACCCCTGAGAAAATACCTAAGTCCGGCCGAAGGCCTGTCACGCTTACAATTAATTATACAATATGCTAAATAAAATAAGGTTAGGTGGCTCTACAATAAATATACCTTACATTTAAGTACCCAAGCTTCCCAGGCGTTCCTATGTGGACCCGTACTTATGGACCATGAGTATGAGCATCAAAAAATGTTTCTCTGTATTTTTAAAATTTTTTCTATATGTAAGTAAGAGATGTTTTTTAACCTTGTGCATAACATACGAATATAATAAATACTTTGGATTTTTTTTATATTATAAATACACTAAAAATTCCATATTCAGCAGCCTGTATCTTTTGCAATTTGTAGCCGATTGAAGAATTTTAAAATGGAAATGGAAGCTAGACATCTTGAGATATAAAAAAAATCATGACAATATTGGTTTCTTAACTAAAGAACTTTTTTATAATAAGTCCAATTTATAAAAAAGAGGCCAAAAAATGTTCTATTTTTTTGGTTCACTTGAATAAAGGCACTTTAACTAATTTTAATGAAAAACAGTTCTTGTTTTTTTTAATTTTGTTTACTTTATTTAAGAACTATTAGTAATGGGTACAACCCCCTTTGTTTTTAATAACTTCAAACATACGGGTTTCCATTGAGAGATAAAGAGAATTTATGTAATCCAATGAAATTGCTACCTCCTTCATAGACCTTACGAGATAACCAACCCCAGACATTTTCGATAATGTTTAGATCTGGCGAATAGGGTGGCCAGTCAAGAATATTAACATTTTGGCTTGCAATGAACTCCTTTGCTACTCTGGCGTTGTGTATAGGGGCATTGTCGTGTTGCAATATCCAAGATATGGAACCAAATAGTTCACTGAACTACGGAAAATGCCGATTCCAATACCGTTTTATGGATCCACATCTCATACCATGTAGTCTCTTGCGAATTGAAGCCGCTTTTCCTTACGAGGAGCATTAAGTGGCGGATTTTTTTTGTAATTTCAGGTATTTAAGATACTCACAGCTCTTAATTACTCTGCGTACTGATGACTTGCTCGATTCCACTCCAGCTTGAGCTCTTATTATTGACAAGGATAAGGCAGAATCAGAAGCAATTCTGAAGATTTTTATTTTCTCATACGCAAATAAAGACAATGAAACCCTTCCTTTAAAATTTTTTCCATACCCCTCGGGGTCCTTGATGTAATTGTCGACAACTGTTGGGCTCCGTCTAACTTTTTTTTAGCTATTTCGCGGTTATAATATCCTTCAGAACGGTAAACATCGATTTTAGTTTTTTCTGATAGATTTAAAATTTTTTGTTTTGCCATTTTGACTCGTAAAATGATTAAGATGTAATAAATTGTAATAAACAAACGCTCCCTACAACAAATCATCGCTTATTTTAAAAATAATAAAATAAATAATAAACTGCCTTTATTCAAGTGAACAAACAAAAATAGCACATTTTTTTGACTTTTTTTTATAAATTGCTCAAAAAAAGTTCTTTAGTTAAGAAACCACTATTGGCATGATTTTTTTTTTACATCTCAAGATGTCTAGCTTCCATTTCCATTTTAAAATTCTGCAATCGGTTACAAATTGCAACAGATACAGGCTGCTGAATATGGAATCTTTAGTGGCTTTAAATAAGTGAACAAATATTTAAAACACAGATTGGGAATAATACGTTTTATTTTCATAAGAACAATTTCTTCATTAAATTATAAATTATAAAATTATAAATTAAATTATACGATTATATGTAACGAGATATATTATATCTATAACCACATGAGATATTCTATCTAGCGTCATCCAAAATCATATCTAAAATATCTATATAGATATGCAAGACAAGTTTATATCTGACATTATACATATACTATAATCATATCTGCAAATCTATTAAAACAGTTTGTTAAAAACTAAGCATATCTTCACCCTTTGTTTTCATATTATGTTGATATAGTTTATTAGACTGAACAAAATGACACATAGAAGTATTTACTAGTATTTTTTCAATATCTTTGCCCACACATATTAGACATATTTTTCAATTAAAAGATTTTATTAGTTAGAAGAATATTTAAAATTTGTTTCTGTTTGAAATATTATTAATTTTAGCTATACAATTTACAATTTTAGCAATATTTACTGTCATTTACACAAACCCAGATTATCAAAATTCGAGGATTGACATTTTAGCCCACGCTAACTCAGAAGATTAGCCCCAATCAGTGAGTGTAAAACTAGAACGCGCACATCTCACTGGTTGTGAGAAGCTCTCACTAATTCCCACATGGGATGTAACGGGAAATCATTTATTTATAACCTGCAAAATCAGAAGATTAGTTTTCAATAATCTTAAAATGTCTCAGAAAATAATGATTGCAAGGCGCTTTTATTAGATAGTGTGACTGGAACAGATGTTTTCATGTAATCGTGGACCATAACTTTGAAATTTAAATGCGTTTTACATCTGGACTTTTGGATTAATAAGATAAAGTTAAACTACAAAAACGCGAACAATATTCGTCTTTAAAATCAGGTAAAAAGTAAATGCATATTAAAACTTTCTTTTTTTTTGAAAATGCTATAAAAAAAAAACTACTGAATATTTCCCAAATTTCTTTTTTTATTTGAAAGTACAATCCTTCCGGTTAATAATGGAAAACAATTTCATTCAAATGGCTGCCATGCAGTAGCCTACACTATCGGTCCAATTTTTAAGCACATTATCGATTGTGTGCAGGTGTATTTCACCAATGGCTTCACGAATATTGTCCTTTAAAGCGTCAATTGTCTCTGGCTTGTTGGCGTAACACTTATCTTTGAGGGCACCCGACAAATAATAGTCCAACGGTGTCAAATCGCAGCTCCGAGGTGGCCAAACGATATCAGCTCTGCGGCTGATAATGCTATCTTCAAAAACAGGGCGCAAAACATCGAGTGTAGCTTCGGCTGTGTGGCACGTAGCGGTTGAAAACCAAATGTTGCCAATATCGTCCTCTTCAATTTTTGTGAACAAAAATTCGTTCAACATGGCCCGATAACGATCGCCATTGACTTTAACGGCCACTCCTTGCTCATTTTCGAAGAAAAATGGCCCAATTATGCCTCTGGACCAAAATCCGCACCAAACAGTGACTCGTTTTGGGTGCATCGGCATTTCAATGTATGCGTGCGGATTTTCTGTGCCCCAAATGCGACAATTCTGCTTGTTTACATACCCTCCAAGATCAAAATGAGCTTCATCTGAAAAGATGATTTTTTTTGGCAAAATCGGCATCTTCTTCATTCTGCAACATTACCATGATTTTCAAAGTAATGTCGCAATATTTCCCAGCGTTGTTCAAGCGTATACACAACCATATTCGTTCAGCGGAAGGATAAAACTAATTATCTGTCAAATCAGACATGAGCTAAGTGTTACCATTCACGAAATAAGCACTAGTTGAAAAAAAAACAACTTTAGATGGCGGACCCTATACAATAAATATTGTATGAGATCGACATGCAGTAAGCAAACTTAAGTAGATGAGAGAATAAAATAATGTAAATACAAATTCTTTCAATTTACTGTAGTTGATATTTGAGTTATTTGTTAAACTACTCGAGTATTTTGCATTTCGTTTATTGAATTTGTTTGAATTGTAGCACACGATAATGCAAGAAACAGCTTCTTTTATTAGTAGGGAAAGAGGTATAAGGAACAAAATTGTATTTTCTACTATTTTTGTTTTCTTTTTCCTAAAGCGCCTCGTTCCCATACAAAAAACATCAAATAAAAAACAAATGCTGCAAATGTTTTCACAAATATTACAAATGTTTTGAAAAACACTCCAAGAATTTTTTGCCTACTCGGCTTACTTTACTTTTTTTGTAGCTTATATTTGTTGTCTTTACTTTGTACAAATAGTATAAGTAAATACAAATTTATTTGTTTTATTTGATTATGATTTAATTTATTTGTTTTCGTTTTACATTTGTATTTACTTGATTTGTTCGTCGAAGAGTATATTTAAAAGAATAAGAGTAGTTTAAAAAAGCAAATGCATTTGAATTCAAATACATTTGTTGCTATGCCATAGTACGTATCTCACTAGGGTTAAAGCAATTCTCTTCAACATCCAAAGTGCATATCACTCCAAGCCAAATGTCATAAAATTACTGAGAGAAATGTTAACTATAAATACATATTTGAATTACTCTATGGTGGCAAGTTCTGTTTGTACCGACCACTGCTTTAAATGCATGTCATTTCCTCAAAATACAATGAATTTCAACGCTTTTACTTACAACTTATTTTACAATATATGCTGTTGTTAATGTCAAACTTTTTCAAAATTAATATTGCTTTTCATTTCATAATCTCAAATAACTGACAAAAAATAAGGCAACATTAAAAAAAAACTATTTTTCTAAATATCTCGAGAACCATATGAGCCAATCTAAATCTGCCAACATGTTTTTTGTAGGGTTTTAGTAGCGCACGTATAAAAATATTTTCAATAAAAACAATATTCAGTTTTATAGGGTTCTAAATTTGTTGATGGCAGTCATCTTTAGGCTCCCACTTGTGGCTTTCGTGGAATCGACGACATTTTAATATGGCAATTTCTCTTCTATAAGACCTCGACTCTGCTCATGTGAAATTTCATCCTGATCGGTCCCGCCGGTTAGAAACGTCAAAATTATTTCCACTGGGAGTTGGGCCGGGCGGCGTTCGTTTATGATATAGATCAACGCTGTTTTTATCGCCCCCAATTCGTGTATTCAAAATTCCTCCCGTTTCTTTTGCTTAAGTCTAACGAACTACTCAGACTTCAAGATTATCACTGCCTAATTTTTGAGTGTAAAATCATCTTTGATCAACGATCAAACATAATTTAAACTCTAAATTCATTTTTTAGCTTAATAGTTGATTGCTGTTTAAATAGCCAAAGTTGGTCATTTAAACTATGATCAAGTGACCATATGATTTTGGCAGAAAAGAAGAAGAAGAACAAACATAAAGCTTCTTTAATTGTTAATGTGAACAATTATAATCACCATCCTAGTTGAAATGACAATAAAAACGTATCATTTAACTCGTAGTGCAGTTAGAACTTTATTTCTGCTCAAATATTTTTCAATTTCATTAAATATTTTATATTTTATCACTTCACTTTTCTTTTGCAAATGGCGTCAGTTTGATGCATTGTAACGATTAGCCGATAAATGTATAGCATTTGTAGCATTGCCATTTGCCACTGTTGCCACATGGTAGTAAGATTATAATTATTTGACAAAGCACTGAAAAACTCTTTTCGCATTTAAGGTCAGATCGAACATAAATCAAAATCAACTGATTACCAATTTAAATAACCAGTCAAAAATTGGGCGTTAATTATATGCTGCCAAATTTCAAGACACTAAATATAAGGTCTTGACCGTAAGGGTTTTTGTTTTTGTGATATAGACCCAGGCACCGTTTGTACCACCCCCAATCCGTAAATTCAACTTCTTCCCTGTAACTTATGATGTTCTAGTTTAAAGCACAACATAGACAAATTTTCATAAGTTCACAGAACTAATTGCTTGAAAAGAGGTCGTAGCAACCGTAAATTCGGTTGTTACCACCGAATTGAGGTTGCCACAACCGAATTGAGGTTGCCACAACCGAATTGAGGTTGCCACAACCGGATTGAGGTTGTTACGACCGAATTTAGTCTCTACAACCGAAATTCGGTTGAAGCAACCTCGTTTCATAATTGATTCGGTTGTGACAACTAAATCTTCAAATTATATTCGCCCAGTCAACTAAATTTTTTAAAATTTCGGTTGAAACAACCGAATTTTAAATTAATTCGGATGCAACAACCGAAATTGGTACCTAATTCGGTTTGGGTAACCGAATCTGGTCTTAACCAACCTCAATTCGGTTGTAGTAACAGAATTTGACATCAATTCGGTTGCAACGACCGAATTTGGTTCAATTCGGTCGCAATAACCGGATTTCTCATGAATTCTGTAGGTACAACCGAATTCATTTTCAATTCGGTTACCACAACATAATTCTATGTATTTAAAATCTGACGTTTAAAATTGTATAATCAAATATTATTTTTGAAAGGTAGTAAAATATATTTTGTATTAAACCGTCTTATTTTGCAGATGGTATTTAAGCAGATATATATGCGGTAGTCTGGATACAAAACGGTTTTGGACCTAGAGCAACCGATAGATACAACACGTCAGAATTAGTGCGGTGTCCCACGATGGCCGGGACTTCAATAAAGGTTGGAAGAGGCATGTAAATTAAATGTATTATTCTACTTATACAGGGTGTTTTTTTTAAACTGAGACGATCAAATATCTCGAAAAATAGCCACTCTACAGAAAAAATGTCCATATTCAAAATTTAATCATACCGCGGGGGAAATACATTAGTGCAAAAAAAATAGTCCCCCACCCCCCCCCCCTTTGTAGATGGGGCGGGGGTAACTTTTAAACTAAGATAGGAAGCCATATTTTTTATTGCAGATACTGATTCTACGACTAAAAGTAAGTATGATTTGAATGAAATATTTTGTTCGGTTCATGATAGATGGTGTTGTAATCGATGAAATTCAATTTTTTCAATTTCTCCCCCTTAGAACACACGCATTCGATTCTGCAATATGTTTCAAATAAAAAACATCACGTTATCATTGCAAATACTCGAAATTCGTCATCAAAACGAATTTCGAGTATTTGCAATGATAACGTGATGTTTTTTATTTGAAACATATTGCAGAATCGAATGCGTGTGTTCTAAGGGGGAGAAATTGAAAAAATTGAATTTCATCGATTACAACACCATCTATCATGAACCGAACAAAATATTTCATTCAAATCATACTTACTTTTAGTCGTAGAATCAGTATCTGCAATAAAAAATATGGCTTCCTATCTTAGTTTAAAAGTTACCCCCGCCCCATCTACAAAGGGGGGGGGTGGGGGACTATTTTTTTTGCACTAATGTATTTCCCCCGCGGTATGATTAAATTTTGAATATGGACATTTTTTCTGTAGAGTGGCTATTTTTCGAGATATTTGATCGTCTCAGTTTAAAAAAAACACCCTGTATAGATTACCCCATATATGTATATGACTTTATCTTCTCGCTTTTTAATTCATTTATAAAACTACAAGAAAAGAAATCATCACTTAATAATAAAAAAAAACTTTAATAATTCATTTATGACAGTATCTAAATTCGGTTGTAACAACCTCTAATTCGGCTGTGACACCCTCTAATTTGGCTGTGACAACCTCTAAAGAGGTTGTGACAACCTGTAATGACGTTGAGTCAACCTCTAATGAGGCTCCAATTAGGTTGTGTCAACCTCTAATGATGTTGTGTCAACCTCTAATGAAGTTGTGTCAACCTCTGATGAGGATGTGTCAACCTCTGATGAGGTTGTGCCAACCTCTAATTCGGTTGTGACAACCTCTTAATTCGGTTACGGCTAATTCGGCTGCCTCAACTGAATTTTTCTGAGTGTACGCCACGTGCTTACCGCCCCAATTCGCATAGTCTTAAGTGCATAGACAAGCGTACATATCTGATTTTTACCCCGCCCTTTTTCCGCCCACATTGCGAATTTCGAAACATCACTCATTATTAATTGACTGCAGAAATGTTAATTATATGCGTTAAATTAACGCGTTAATAATTTACGTTTTGTTTTACCGCCTTCAATTCGTGTATTCGAATTTCATTTCGTGGCTTATGTTCGAGTCGTACAAAATCAAAAACAAATCTTCATGCTTGTGGATTCTCGTCCTCTTGATTTACTGTCCCACCTCAGCAGCAACACAAACCCCAATTGTCAAGGGTATGGATGAATGTACGGGTTTGGCCGGAACCCAACTCGAATTTTTAAAATTCAGTTCTTACCTGACATCCTACACGTTGCCCAAATTGCATAACATTACACGTTTGGTCAGATCGCTCATGAATAGTCGCTCAGTCAGACACTTAAACAACAATTTTGTATATTATTTCAATTTCCACTGTTCGCCGGTAGGGCGGCAACAGTAACATCAAAAAAAGTTTGACATTTTTGTATCAGCTCTTTTGCACGCATCGTGTAAGATTTTCAGTATACCCTAACAAACAAGACGATGGTACAAGTACATATAAGTTGTTTCCCATTACATCCCATGAAGGGCTAGGGGAGAGATTCTCACAATCAGTGAGCTGTGCGCTTACGAATTTGTATTCACTGATCAAGTATACGAGACAATAAAAAAGTATGAGGTTATAAATTGATATAAATTGCGAAATGAATATAAAGTTGATCACGTGAAATTAATTGATTATGATGGGCCCGCCCCTGCAATTACTTTGAAATACGTTTTCGTTATTGCAACTAAATTGTTGTGATTTTTAAAATTTGTAAACACGGGATAATTTTTGGGAAGCGAAATCAACAACCCATTTTTCTTGTTACTAGCGGTAACTTCTTAATTGATAACATTAAGCGGTCTCGTGGCAACTGTCTGTTCAAATTGTTTTACAACAAAAGAAGGTACCGAGTACCCGAGTGAAAAAATTCATAATATAAGAGTACTATATTAATTCAATGTTTCCGGTCGAGTAAACTTAATATATGACTTGTAAATCTCTCCCCGTACTTACTATATATACTACCTTTGTCATGCTTACAGATATTTTGCACTGGGGGGTATCTGATTGTATTTGTATTTGTACAAAATATCTCACTAATACCTGGACGCCGCAATGAGCATCAGGATTTCGACAAGCCGCGCAGTGCTACCGGGGGTATGGTACGTTCGACCTCAAATCCCCTGCACTCGTGGGTATAACATAACCCCAGATACATACGAGGAATTGGCGGACTCGGGCCTAGCTTTGCTAATATCTTAGGGAACATAGGACCCACATGTGCGCTGAATGTAGTGGAGACCTCAGACAATCCAATTTTGTCTGGCAAACTTGTCGTTGCACCACTCGCAGGTGTAAATCGACATTTGTCGCCTTCCTTAAACAAATTTTACGATCGTCAGCAGGATCTTAGAATGTCGACTAGACAAATATTCTCTGTAGTGGCCTCGTAATGATATTGAGAGTCAAGATATTGCAACGGCTTATACATCGGAACAAGGGTCTCGCTCACCCACAGCCTCAGAGGGCTAAGGAGATCAGTTTGAACTCTGGATAAAGTTCCTTTAGTGAGGTTGTAATGGACGTACGGCATAGTAATGGTGGTTGTCGACAAGTGGGGGAAAGACGGAATTATCCCGAAGTATAAATTGAAATATGTTGCGGACACATTGTCCGCAATATACGTTTAGATCCGAACGGAGATGCCGGGTCCCCATCCACGATGTCTAGTTTCAAGGTTTAACTAAACCAGTGTTAGAACTTGTTATTTTGCGGGCACACCACGATTAACTGGTAGGTATATCAACATTTCGAGAGTCCGAGAACAACATTATTTTTAAATTTAGTTGTCTTAGATAGTTTTCTCCTGTTAGTGAAAAAATGTAAATGCCGTGAGAGAGATTCGAATTCACATTCGCTGGACGATCGTTTCGATGTTTGTAAAGCATCATCGTCTTGCCCGTTAAGCCACTGCGTTGTGTATTCACACCAGTCACTAAACGAAGATATTTATTTTATTGTGCAGAGTGATTGTTTGTCGCTACTTACCAGGGTACCCATTTACTCGGGTTTTTTGATTAATCGGTTAATCGTAAATTTCCATCTCACAATTAACCGAACAAAACGCAATCAAATTATTCGATTAATCGATTATTCGAATAAAATTAAACAAAAAAGAAACAAGTGTTCAAACATTGTACTAGGAACATTTATGAAAGCAAAACAAAACGTAACAAAAGCAACATCATTATAAAGTATAAAATATATGTAGGTACAATTCACAAATCGTAGTAGCAGCAACATGAAAATTAGTGACTTTTGGTACCAAGCCAAAATTAAAAAAATATCAAAGTTTGGACCCAAAAGTGCCCACGCTTTCGGGTACCTCCCATACAAAGGGTGGGTCACTCTGAAACTATATTGTTTTTATTTTTACAAAAATTTTGCAAAACGTAATTTTCTGACTATTTTCCTTATTGTATATAGTTTGAGCAGAATCGGACTAGGCATTATGATACCCCCCATACAAAGTGACCAGTAGGTCTTGAAATTTCAATTAACCAATTTTGAGACAATTTTTTTTATTTATATCTATGAGCCAAAGCACTGTGTGACGCTTTCTCTCAACAAACTTTCAAATCTGTTCGAAATGTGTGTAAAGTTATGAAATTTGTTCGCAAATCGTTGTCATATGAGTTGCCACATCCTAGGATTGTTTCAAGACGGACTGCTTGCCATAAACACGTGCTTATATTCTATTAATCGATTAATCACACTGATTTGTTCGAGTTAATCGTTAATCGAAAAATTTAATTATTAAAGTGTTCGGTTAATTTTATAGCACGATTAATCGATTAACCGAATAATGATTAATTGAATGGTTACCCTACTACTTACACATTGCTTTCCTACTTACACGCACTGATGCCGAAGTTTTGAAAGTTCTATTTATAGAACGCACTATTCTAATTGTAGTTGTCTCGTTCTGTTTTGGTTGTGACTGGAGTGAATACACATCGCAGTGGCTTAACGGGCTAAACGCTGCTGAAGATGATGCTTCACAAACATCGAAACGATCGTCTAGCGAATGTGAGTTCGAATCCCACCCGCGGCATTTACATTTTTTTCACTAACCGGAGAAAACATGATCACTTATGGCCAGTTTTTCAGTCAGTAGTGATCTTCGTTTCTTAGTTAAATTGTGGTTAAACTTCGAATTGTGTTTTTTAGTCATTGTTTAACTATGATTTAACCACCCAATGTTGGCTGGTTAACTTATAATCAGAACCACATTATTTTGACAATCAAATTGCTGACTCTCAAAGTGAGAAATGAAGATTGTATAAAATACATGTTTCAGATTTGCGTATTTGTACACATACGTTTAGTCTAGACCATTAAATTGTTGCGCCTACATATATAGTTTTTTTTTACACATTTTTGTTAAAATGACTTCGAATTTATGCATCTATTTCTTATTTTACATAATTCCATTTTGTTTGTCCCCCTTTGTTGTTTTGGTATTTATCCCAAAACACGTTTTTTTCCAATAAGAATACAAGGGTTGCCATATTAGTTGACAATATGGCGACTTACATTAACTCACCACTGAAAACCAAATTGCAAAGTTAACCTCTAATGGCCAGTTTTTAAGTGGGTAGTTAACTATGGGATTACTTAATCTTAATTCTAAGTTAATTAATTCTAATTAATTTTTGCTCTAGGTTGTACCCCGGAAATTTTTTCATTTTCAATTCCCGGTTTCCCGGGAATTTTATCCGAGAATCCCAGGAAATTTCTAAAATTCAAGTGGAAAATTTTGGGGGAATAAGTGTAACCTAGCAAGCTCTTCTTGCAATAGGGTATTCTAAATGTTTTAAATTTTTGTATTTTCGTAAAATATTACGAAACTGAAGTATGCGATATTTTCATTAGTTGGTTTCCATTATCGTAT
Organism: Phaonia tiefii; assembly: GCA_963931995.1. NCBI lineage: Eukaryota > Metazoa > Arthropoda > Insecta > Diptera > Muscidae > Phaonia > Phaonia tiefii. Next base: position 95,514,731 of record OZ008371.1, on the reverse strand, counting down.
CGTAATAAATAATAATAAAGCATATTCTATAAGATTTTTTGAATGTTCATTGCGTTACTCCAGCAAACACAGTTGTTGTTGCTGCAACGAATACATAAATTGTGAATTTTAAATTAGCAACAAAAAAACATCCGTATTGTAATCCCCAAAATGTATAGATTATGCTAGTTTAACATTTTTAGCAATAAACTTGATCTTTTGATCACCGAGGATACGGAGGGATTCTTGGGCCTGGTCTTTCCTTCCTGCTTCCATCGGGTACGTTATCGAAAACCTTTCGCGCTGGCTCATCTTCATCCATTGTGATAACATGGTCAAGTCAGAATATACATCATATAGCTTTTGGTTCCAACGACGTCGGACTCGCCATTTTCCTTAACAGTACCATATAGAAACTAGAAAGCGCACAGCTCACTGGTTGTGAGAAGCTCTCCCCGATTCCTGCATGGGATGTAATGGGAAACCAATTTTTTTTATATATGTAATCATAGCGTGCTGTATGTCACATCACATATAGATTTAGAAATGGTTGGTGTGATAGTTAGGTAAGTTTCCCAGAAATTAGGGTGCCAACTTCAAAATAGGAGTATATCCTCGTCACTATTAAATGCATCAAATATTAGATTTCGTAACACATTGTAATTCACATAACTAAGTTATTTAAGATGTTTGTCTGTTTTGTCTCTTTTGTGGTACAAAATTTGCGTAAAAAAATTAAAAACAGTTGTAAAATAAGGGAATGGTATTTCAAACGGGAATTCCCGGCATCCCAGAAAATTTATTTATTTTCCCGCTTTACGGGGATTTGAAAAAGCCCAGGAAATGCATTCCCTAGTTGTGACGTACATATGTATATGGCCAGCATAACAACAAAGGTGTAAATTTTAGTTGAGTATATTTTGTTGTTGTAGTGTATTAAACGGTAGTAAATTTAATACCTTTACTTTTGGTCGCACACGACAATTTTACTTGCTCAAGTTTTAGCCAATTCTCTTTTGAACTTGCTTTCGTGCTCACGCAGAGTAAGTTTGTCTGAGCAAGTTTCCGTTATTACCTTGTTGACATTCCATTTTATTTCAATTAACAAATAATTTTACTCGGAAGGGAATTTTGTACAGTTGTGGAAAAAATGGATGTGAAAGAAAAAAAATAATAACAACATTAATTGATGCATAAGTGAAGCTGTTTTTATTATCAACATCAAACAAAACACTTATTACCAAAATTTTACGAACAACGAAACACAAAATCAAAAGGAATGTCCATTCTCTTTACCTCTCTCTCCTAGAAACTCAGGTTTGAGAGATGATTTGCCGTACAAAAATCGTCTTTCAAACCTCTCATAACTTTTTATGAATAAGGCCGTTAGAATGAATATTAACCATATCTACCAGGGAAATTTACCACCAAGTGTGAAAACCGCTTATGATAATTTCAAACAAAAACAATTTTCATTCCAAACAATGCCCACAGATATACAAGTAAGTCAGGCGAAATTAGCCCTTTTCACAGCTGTGCTTTCTTCGTCATCTTCAGTTGATTACCTGGGGTTAAATTTGTAATACGAGTAGTGTGACCAACGGCAACAAAGAAGCAAATTGTTCGCTGCACCGCATAAAACATTATAACATATGTATGTGTTGGCGCGCGCCTCACTTTATAAAAAACCAGATTTACAAAATGCAAAATTTAGTATTACTTTGGATTAGTGTATTCAAAACCGAAACCGGTTGACCGAATTCCGGCCGGTTATCCGACCGTCGGTTTTTAAAAAGTAATATTTTCGAAGAACCAGTTTCACCTGTTATTTCAAGTCGATTAACCGGTTTTCTCGGTTTTTGCACAACTGATATAACAATTAAAACCCTAAGCCCATAGCTCACCCCCATCAGATAGACACAAAAGACTTCGCCAACGAATTATTTAGCCGATAATTTGGAACTAATGACAACATAGGTAGTGACAGATTATTAGTTAAAAGCTTTACGTTTGAAGAAAATTGGGAAATATTAGAAACTTTCTTCCAAAGTTCTGAGTCTTCAGCTCAACTGTAAGAAATCTTCTAAATAAACTGGAAAGGAATAGAGTGCCATCAAACAGTTTTTGGATCAATTTTTGAAAAGGGTTCATTAATCCGCGACCTTATTGGACAAAGGTACTCGTGTACGTGCTTGTCCCGTGCGTTTAGTGGAATATATTGTAACTTTAGCTGAAGGCTTATAAAGTCCAATTATTCTGAAGCCTCGTGACCATCCGATGCGTTTTCGCTTCGCTGAATGGGCTGAAGATCGCTTGGCTGAGATGAGCAAAAATTGTTGCACTTGGGGTCGGAAAACCCACACGTCGCACACTGGGGCAGAACGACCCTATTGGTGGCAATAAATCAGGGAATAGAGCTAGCAACCTGAAAATTTCTGAAATTGTTTATAGAATCAATATATTGATATTTCAAAACCCAACAATGACCACGCCCACCAAAACGCCCACTTTTTTTAATTTCGGAAGAAATTGTCAAATGAAGATACCCACCGTATTTAATATATAAACATTTAGGGCTGTCAAATTTGGCTATAAATAGAAAAAAAAATTCGGGACACGCCCCCTCAAAACGCCTACTTCATCAAAAAAAGTGAAAATTGTCTAATAATTCTCAGTCAGATAAAAAACGTTGAGTAATATATCAATATCAATATTTAATCAATAGTAAACATTTAATCTTATAAACAACAATAAAAGATTGAAATTAAAAATATATATACCAATTATTAACATTATGAAGAAATAAAAATTAAAAAAAATATAATATGTTCCGTGTGAATTTTTAGCTATTACAAAAAAAAACCAGATACATAATTTTAATTAATAATTTCTATTTATTCATCTTGATCACTCTCATTCACTATATCAGTGACAGTTTGAACTGAAATGTTTGGTGATTTAAGGAGATTGATTGCTTCTTGGGGTAAACTTTGAATTTTTTTTTTTTGGGACTCGCTGGAGACTGGTCAAAACGGGGTCCGATGACAAAAGGAAAAGATTAAAAATGTCTTGATTTGTGTTTTTCCGGCTATTCTTTCTGGAGTGGTGTTCTCTGTAATTTTTGAAATCTTTATTTCTTGCTTCTTGAGCTTCTTCACTTAGCTGCCCTATAGGTAATAGAGCTTTCGAAATAATTTCATTTCCATGAATAAGATATTTGTGGACTGTAGTTGGCATATAATACCAAGGATACAAGGAAACAAAATACCTTGCCGTTTCATGAGCGAACTCTCTAAATTTTGCACAATCGACTTCGTGACCAGAAGCAACCACTATCAAAATTATATGCATTTTTTTAATTAATATAACATCCACTTTAGTTATATCAGCAGAAATTTCAGCATTCTCAAAAAATCTTCTTGCCGTGTTTCCATCATTGGAATTACCGAAGCCTGGTTTTGGCTTATCCACAATCAATCCCAAACGCTCTCGAAATTGTTTTTGAATTTGTTTCTTCTTTTCATCAACAATTTTTTTATGCTCGGTTTTTCTGGCTTGCCACTGTTTGATTTAAAACTTGTATGCGAGATGGAGTAGACATTCGAAGAAACGGATCCACCCATGCAAAACAGATAACCCAAACTGAAGATTATCCGTTTTCACCGGTCTTTTTATCATAACGTCTTTAGAATTGAAATCTTTTGATGTGGCTTTGCAAATATAACACTTCTGTGTTGAAGTATTTTCAGTGATGGCATTACACACCTTTCCATCAATCATTGTAAATAACAATTTATGTACAACGTTGAAAGTATTTTCACCAAGTTTAACAAAACTAGGTAGAAGCTCTTCGATTTCACTATCAACTCTTCGTTTTTCAGCCGTAGATACAGCTGCAGATTCTTTTAGAAACTCAATCCTAAGAGGCCTACAGTATCTGGTTGAACTTGTCCGAGGATTCTGCCAAATTATTTTTTCACCAGACACCAAACGAAGAGGAACAACACAAGTTATAAAAACTGATGAGTCATCGGCGTCAAGTCCATGAAATGCTTGTTTATACGAACTGTGGCCTGAACTCCCATCAAACCCCCACTTGGAATATAAGGTTATAGTTTTTAACTCTTCGGGCCTTAGGGTTCGGATAACACTTTCCTGAACAGTTACCAAACGATTTACTGTCAGGTTTAATAAGCTTTGTAAATTCGTGTATGAAACGGTTTCCGATATGCTCATATTTTCGGGGTGTGGGTAGCATTTTTTTTTACTTTCCTGAATAACTTTATAAGAAGGAAATATCTTAGGATTTTTAGAACGTATTACTTCATATTGAAATCGGGAAAGATCTGCTTCAATAATCATTGCTAAAGCTTCGTCTCCAGTCATTGAAACAGGTTCAATTGAGTCCCTTAATGCTTTTCTGCATTTTTCTGCATGATCTGGGACTTTGGCCACATCACGCATTAACTTTGCAGCATCTAAGTGCCCGGAAGCTCTTAAACCCATTTCTGCGGCATAAGTCAATTCTGCGACTGAAGTCGACTTTCTCAAAAGTTCTGTTTTTTGACGTTTTGATCTTTCCGATGATTCTTCAAATGAAACCTCTGGGCGACCACGTTTCGTTTCTGAAGAATATTTGAAAAGCAAAGGAGTTTTCAGCCACGCAGTATTTGTTTTCAAGAAGTTTGCTTCTATCCGGCAAGCTTTTTCCCAACGTGACTTAAATTTTGATTTGAACTCAGTCACTTTCTCATTTATATCGTTGTTGCTGCTGCATGGGACCCGTTTTCGAATTTCTTCTCTCAAAAACATAATTCGGCTGTCCAATCCTTTTAAATTTGAACTTTTCATGATCATATACATTTCTTCCCTTGTGATCGTCAAAGTTTTAGGTATTGTTCGGCCTAAAAAATATTAAAACGAACAAATAAATATAATATATAAATAAATATTAAAATGAACATAAATTGATTTTTTTTGGAGTGACGTCACCAACAAAAAACACATATTTTATCCAAAGTAGCAAAAAGTAGCAAAAAAACTTCACAGATTCTAAAATAAAACGATACACTTGTTACATGTACAAATAAAATTCAACGTCATGTCACGGCCAACACATTTAAAACGCTTAATAACCTTACTAGATGTCAAAATTTTTACACACTTAAAATTTTTAACCCCGTGTCTAAAGGGCAAACGTAATTTTTTTTTGTACAAACAAAGACAGTCAACGCACCTGAGCTTACTGAATCCATTGTGATCAATTTTTTTTGTTTTATAAAAGGCTATTCGAAAATGTACACAATTAATCGTTGTAAGCCAATGCAGGAAAATACGTCTTTTTTCGATGAAAACAATAACAAATGCTCTCTTCGGTGTCACTTAGCAAGGTCCACGTGCTTACAATTTTATGTTAAATTCTTTTCTCTGGTTCTCTATCCTGTTAAGAATGTAAATAAAACACTAAATTAAATTAAAGGTCAACTTTAAAATTTGATTAAATGCCAGCAATAATGCTGTTCTGCCCCAGTGTGCGTCGTCGAGGAGAAGGCGATGCATCCACAACGTGTGATTATTTGATGCGATTTTTGACAGCGGCATCATAGGCCCATTTCTCTTCGAAAATGAGCAAGGAGCCGCCGTTACCGTCAATAGCGAGCGATACCGTGCCATGCTCAGCGATTGTTTGTTCTCAAAAGTTGAAGATGATAACGTGGACGACGTATGGTTTCAACAGGACTGCGCTACGTGTCACACAGCCATCGTTATAATCGATCTTTTGTGCACCGTGTTCTAAAATAGCATAATCAGCCGAAACTCGACAGTCCATTAGCAGTCTCGCAGCTGCGATTTGAATGAATTCGGGATTGTTTGCGTAACACTTATCATTCACGGCGCTCCAGAGATAATATCTGTGGTGACAAGGCATAACAGCATAACTCGAGTTATGCTCAAATTAAATTTTTCGTACTGCACACTATATAATACAAATATGAATAATCCAATTTGTAGTTCCCAAGATATTGGTATAGATTTATTAGCAAATCTCGATCAATCACTACATTACAAATGAAATTTGAACCCTTAAAACGCTCTCCTAAAAAGTTTCATAGACATATGCTGTTATGCCTTATGACCACAGATATTATCTCTTGAGCGCCGTGAATGATAAGTGTTACGCAAACAATCCCGAATCCACGAAATAGAGGTCCAAAAATTTGCCGGGAATCATGAGGATTCATTTGCAAAACTTATTTTTTAAAAAACTATATATTAGGGCGGGTCAAATTGTATGGAACGATTTTTTTTTGATGAAGCGTATAGCAAAAACGTAATCTATAGGTGATTCTGAGAATTTTTGCTCAACAGACCATAGCTCTAAGTCGGATTTGGAACCCCCAAACTTTCAAAATAGATATTAGTTGTTAATAGTGTTTTTTTGTTGAAACCTTGAAAATGTTAATTTTTCAGATCGATTTTCCTACAAAAAGGAGTTCGAAAACAAAAAAAATTATCGTAATAAAAGTTGTTGGAAATTATCTGAGCTTTCATAATCTGCAAAACAAAATCTCGAAGAAAATTCAGAATTTATTAGGTAAAAAGTTCATTTTAGGCTATTTTTCGACAAAAAATTCCTAATATCTGTACTAAAAATATTGGTATCAATACAGATTCTGAAAGGTGATAAAAATACATTTCAAACAAGCCCACATTGAGAAATCTACTATAATTCTATCCGATTTTATGACGAATTTAATCAAATTATTCTATGTATATATGGAAAAATATCTGTTTTGAAATTTTGGGGGGCTCCAAATCCGACTTAGAGCTATGGTCTCTTGAGCAAAATTTCTCAAAATCACCTATAGATTACGTTTTTGCTACACGCTTCATCAAAAAAAAATTAACCCGCCCTACTATATATGTATAGCGATATAGAATGGTATTGAGCATGAAGAATAAAATAAAAAAATATAAAAAAGTATTTCGGTCATATTTGAAAACATTCGAATAAATTTATTGTTTAATATATCTATTAATAAAACCATAGAGTAAATCTTAGTAGAGAAAATATTTGGCTCATCTGACGTTTCCTTTCACACTCATCGTGATGCGGTCGGTGTGATAGAGATATGTTGGACGAAAAGAGACATACACCAGGTGGAATTACAATAACTTCTTGCTTTAATTTTTCATGTCGTTTTGGTGAAAAACTGTGAAATTTAAATGTGTTTTACACTTTTTTACTGACTGTTATTGTTAGCATACATTTGTGTTGTATTTAACACAATAATTTTACACAAAACGAAATGCCGTTGTTGTTATTTTGTTCATTGTTTTGAACCATTGCCTCTATCTGGTAGTAAAGCAATTCTTTTCAACATCGAAAGTAAATATCACACCAGGCCAAATGTCATACATTTGGTAAGAGAACTATTAGGTCTACTATAAGTATTAATTAGTCTATGAGTAAAACAAACAAAAACATTTCCAAAATATCTTCAAACATTGTACTTGTTTAGAATTTTAATCGGGAAATGAATCGGTAACTCAGGGTTACCGTTGTACTACTAAAGTTGCAATTTGCTACCTTTTTGGCGGTCTGCGACTTTATGTGCGACTTTTTCAAAATCATCCAATTTTGCTACTTTTCCTTACTTTGTGCGACTTTTTCCCCTTTTTCGGCAAGAAAAATATTTCCGTTTAATATACATTGCTAATTTACATATACAGTGGTGGTTCAGTATAACGAACGCCGATATAACGAATGCCCAGTATAACGAACGCGTTTTTCTAGTCCATTGATGACTCTAAATAACGAACGGTTGAAAAATTAAGTATTCTATATAACGAATGCTCTCTTTTCCTATGCTTTGTTTTATTCTTTGTTATTTTTGTTTGTTTGCTTTGTGCACTTACACATAGAAAACATTTAATTTGCCTAATTTTTAAAAAGGGAAGTCCCAGTTTATTTACTTTGAGATTTGTTGACCACTGGTTGCGTTAAAGATACATATGTACGTTAAATAAGTCAATCTGTGTAGTAAGTGAAAATGACGACACGTAAGCGACTTTCGCTGGCTGATAAAATAAAAATAATTGATGATTATAATGATAGAAGAACATTAAATGAGATCTGCACAAAGAATGGACTTGTAAAGTCTACTGTTTGCACAATTATAAAAAATCAGAAAAAAATTCTAAAAACTGTGAGAGCTACACAGACGGGATCTTTACGCCGAAAATGGAATTGAGCACACCAAAGTATTTATTTTAAGGAGATTGCAAGAACATATTGGAGATTTTTTTTCTAAAAATTAATAATTTTGCTAATGTATGTAAATTTTGTCCTTTTTTTTAAATAAATAAATTAATATAATACGAATAGAGTTTAACTTGCTACTATGCTAATATTTATGAAAAGAAATATATATTTCGATATAACGAATTTTCGATATACCGAACGACCCTGGATATTATATCATTCGTTATACTGGACCACCACTGTATTTGCAATTTTTATGTCTAAAGGCATTTTTCTTACGCCGTATGCCACAATTACGTAACAGCAATCGGTTTATTACCTGTTGCATCATCATGGTAGAATTACTCGTATATATAGGGTAAACGCGTCAACCCAGCTGATTTGTGGTATTTTCATCTTTTCTGTCAAAATTTAATTTTGTTTGTTAATAAAATTCAAAGAATTTTAATCAAAATACAATTTATAGCAATTTTTCAGATTTTGTGTACATAGTGTTTTTAATTATTTGGTTAATTTTGACAGCTTAACCACGGAATTTCTAATGCTAATACCTAATAGACAAAATAAAAAAAAAATACAAAAACAAAGTGACTGTTTCTGTTGCAGACAATTCCAACAACAGCTACTGATGTCAAAGATGTTATAAATATATACATAGGTCATGAAGCTTAAGCAGCAATTCATGCTGAACAAATAACTAATATTGAATGCATAGCGATCAAACAAAATATTTTAAAGTTTTACCAAAAACTATGTGACGAAGTATTGTCGAGAATAAACATTAATGATAACTGAAAATTTTAAGCTTCTTTCACAACCAACTTTGTTTTGTTGTTGATCAATATAGTTATGATCTCATATCTGAATTAAATTATGTTCTAAGTGAACCTGAGGCTTTTATTAAATAAATAAACAAATGGTTTCCCATTACATCCCATGAAGGAATTGGGGAGAGCTTCTCACAACCATTGAGCTATGCGCTTTCTAGTTTTACACTCACTGATTAGCGAATACAAATTACATATGAGAAAGTAAAGCTAAGGATAAATTATAAAAACACATTTTTGAAATTGAAAATGCTGAGAGTTTTTGGTATACAGTAGGTAATCTAAAAACTGCTTTAAACGGACATTTGAATCTCAATTTATACAAATTGGCAGCGCATGTATTAACTGCCTCACAGCAGCGCGTGTGCAGAAAGAATATTGTCTAAACTAGGATTAATTAAAAAAATATTAACCTATAGGTTAAAAGTAAAAACTTGCGAGTACATGTTATCAGCTCTTAATTAGCTAGATACCGAAATATAAGACTGGACACCAAGTAATGAACTTGTACAAAAATAAAGAAAAGATCTTTCAAAAAATTTAAATTTAAGAGTGTATATAAACACATTATTATATAAAAGGATGGGTGGGTTGAACATCTTTTTCCAATGAATTGTTGTTTATTTTGTTGAATTGTTAATTTATTTTTGTTTTGCCTATACGGGATGGTTCAGTCACGAATGGACAAATTTCTACGACCATCCCCGAAAACGCAAGGGGGCGAAATGACAGCGGTTTGAAAATTTTCGGATTGGTGGTCTAAGGGTACTAGGGTAAAATTGCAAAGTTCTGAACCAGATGTCGGATGTTTTGTTTTTGCGCTTGTTGGAAAGGTGTTTAAGAGAGTTTAAGAGAACCACCCTGTATAAAAACGTTTACAAAAAACTTTTTTTTTAAATCCGAATTATTTGGGCGACTATTTTGTAAAAAAAAACACTTTTTGTACAACTTTTTAAAATTTTGTCGACGGTAACCCAGGGTACAATACAATTTCGTCCTAATAATTACCTTTTTTAAAATAAATCCGTTTTGGTTAAGAATTTTGAATGACCGCACTGACATTGGCACAAAATATCAAAATTGTAAATGTTATTGCATTTTGAAAACGTTTCTTTCCTCATTCACTTAACAGTGATGGCATATTATAGCACCTAAGAAGGGGGATACTCATGGAAACATTATTTGTTTACTTGGCATTTTCGAAATTTTGTACATAGTGCCCTGCCCGTATCATGTGTATGAAATTGCTTATTGGATTTTTTAGTTCTTGCTTGCAAATTGTTTATTTTTATATTCTTTGTAGCCAATTGTTATAATAGTCTTAATTCTTAATTTAATTAGCTCAGGTGTCAAGTCGTCAACAACATAATGATGCAATACATCGTTGAACATTCATAAAATACGATGATATCGCACAAAAACGTAACAACGAAGCCCTCAGTCTACTTTTTTGTCAATCAATACGTACTCAGTGTTAAAAATCGATACATCTTTTCACTAAAATTAACCAAACAGTTTATGTTTTATAGAGAATATTTTTTATTATGGGGAAATTTGGCAATTATGCATTATTATTATGCAATGATTTATATTATGCACTGTTCCAAACATACAAATTACATCAGCATAAAAATTAATAAAATTTAATGCACATGTTTTAAGAAAGTATGCTAAATATTACTCTTATAATAAATCAACGCCCAAGTTATATTTAATAAATAAATAACAGATGTGTTTAGAAAAATATATTTTCTCAATGCCCAGAGTGACGTTAGCTGAACAAAATTGAATCTCTCGATTGTAGGTGAAAAATATAACGACAAATGTATTGCAATTATATTCAATTTGTTATCAATCTACGTAGATTTAATTATCTATAGCAAAATAATTACTGTGTTAAATATTTATTTCGAAAAAGCTTGTGTGTATTAGAAAGTTAACTACTGTACTGGACTTAGTCAATCGGTAATCAAGAGTTGATTTTCATTCTTAACCCTCGTATTCTGACTAATGATTTGTAATTCATAACACTTCAGCTAAACTGGAGGGTCATAGTACACTACAACAGGTTAACCGCCTGACCAGCGAGATCAGAAAAAGTGTTGAAAAAGGCAGTATTATTGTTGTGCGATGTTTTTGAATGTTTCTCAAGCATTTGACGAGGTCTGGCACGAGGGGCCAGTATATAAAATTAGGAAATACCTCCCTGCAAACACTCACTGTCTCCTTGAAAGATACTTGAAAAATATAAGTTTTAGGGTCAACCATGGAGAGTTTATTTCAGATGAGCGCGAAATAAATGCTGAGGATTCTCGGCCCTTTATTTATCTTCTATTTACAGCTGACATCCCAATTAATACGAACTTGCTCACTTCTACTTTTGAGACTTTAATTCTGGACTCCCATAAAATCGAAGTTATAGCCAACAACAAATGTAGCGGCAATCTCCAAACAATCGCATCCTGTATTGAAAACTGGAGAATAAGATTAAACGAAACTCTTTGGTTTCTTTTGTTACGTTTACGCAAAATTGACAAACTTGGCCACGAGTAAAACTGAATGACATACCGGTAAGAATTTGTCTACTCCCTTATTTGTACAACGTTCAACGGATACTGTCTAATAGATTCTAACGAACCACTTTGTTACGAAAAGAGGGTAATATAAAAAACATTATTTTATTATTAAAATGTAATAAACCCCGTATTTTTTAATTCCATAAAACTCCGACTACGGCAAACACAAAGACTTCTCTCAAAAATACTGAGTGTAATTGCCAGCGCACTGTGGTATATACGAGATGGGAATATATATGTAAGTACAAAAAAAAATAAAATTATTAAAATTACCCAAACGCTCTTGCATTTCCCAACACTATAATCATACACAATACATACACAATAGTCGTGGTTTGGTTACAAGCAAGCGATTATCGCTTGCTACGTTTCAAAGAAAACGGTTTTTAGCGAAAAGTCATTTTATTAAAAAATATGAAAAATGGTTAAAAACAGTAAAAGAGGGAAATTTTTTTTTTAAATTTTAGCGAAAATGAAGCGCGTCGCTAAGTCTTCGCTAAGTGCTTCATACAAAACAAGCGATTATATAAGCAAGCGGTGTAACCAAAACACGCTTAATGAACAGAGGCCTGCTTAAACATCCGTCGATTTATAAATGACTGGATTAACCCCGATTAGTACAAAAGATTGGAACGCTCATTGTTAGGATTCCTTGGAGCAAATCCAATAAATCAAAATAAAGTAAAAAAATATATTTTAAAATTGCCCTTAGAAACCCGTCCGGGAATTTGCGGGAATTGCAGAAATTTTTCGCTCCCATTTCCCGGGAAATTCCTTCGGGAATATATGGAATTATATTAAGTGTGTTTGTTTACCCCGCTAAAGTTAATTATAACTTAATTATTAATTTTTCACTTAAATAGGAACTTAAGCGATGAAAATGTTGACACATGTTTCAAAAATGGCAACGAAATGATTTCTTAGATACATTTTGTTATCATTTCTTCTGAATGAAAATGTTATTAAGAAGGAGAGACACAAAAAGAGTATCACTACAAAATGTAGCCCACGGGCGGGTCTCCCACACAATGAACGAAAATAAACAAACTCATTCAGTCTCGCTTGAGCATTCGTCCGATGTGGTGGCATCGGCGCATGTTGATAGCACGACACTGAAGAAAATGTTTTATGAAATATGGGAATACGATTTCATGTTTGCTGAAAATTTTATTGGTATGGTTGAATGTCTAATATGTAAATGTACATTACCACGCGCACATCAATATTATTTGCAGAGACATTACTTGTCATACCATAATGAATATGCAAATATAACTAATAAAGAAAGAAAACAATTATTTAAAAACAATGTATTCTTTTGTTTTTTTTTTTAATTTGAAATACATTTTTGAAAATACTTCATTTATTGAAAACCTTATTTTTATTATTTTATTCTTTAACAGTATTTTCCCTTTGCCAAGAATTCAAAATGACTATTCTTTTTTAATTTTAAATTATTTTCTATATTATGAAAACGTTCATAGTTTTTGGGCTTTGGGATCTGATTTTTTCTACTTTTTTTTATTGATTCTGAAAATTTCAATAAAGTAAAATCTTAAACGTGTTAATTTACAAAAAAAAATAAATGTGTGCTGTTATTTCGCTTCAGTAAAATGGTCATAACTTTGGAACGGTAAGACCTCTGGGCTTCGTTTAGGTCATTTTGGAAAGGTAAGAGGTATGGCTACAGAAAACATAAGTTACCTGCCATCTGGCTGAGCAAATTGAGGTTATGTGAATTTTTTTCTTTTTTTCTACTCTACTCTTTCTAGGCCTCTTAAAGACCTTTCCAACAAGCCCAAAAAAATCCGACCACTGGCTCAGAAGTTAGCAACTTTACCCTACTACCCTCCGACCGCCAATCCGAAAATTTTGAACCCGCTGCCATTTCGCACCCTTGCATTTTCGGACATGGTCCTAGTGGACTTTTCTTCATGAAATGAGCCAAGGAATACGCTGGAGAAATTTGTCCGGAACTTCCAGAATCACCCTGTTAACGTTATAAAAACCACAATTTACGGATATTTACTTGGAATGTTAGAACCGGTGCCATTATCCAACTGACACGATGTCCTCGAGAATTATAGATCTGGTATTACTGCTATCCAGGAGATGAGAGGGAAAGGTCATGGCTGTTTAAGGAATAATAACTGTGACATATACTACAGTTGCCATGAGAAAATGCATGAATTTGGTTGCGGATTTTTAGTTAGCGACCGAAAGAGAAGATACTATAATATATCGCTAATTTGTGTACATGCCACGACGGAAGAAAAAGACGATGACACCAAGGACATGTTCTATGAGCGTCCGCTGCCCTGGCCATGACATTAAGATTGTTCAAGGTGATTTTAATGTTAAGAGAGAATGTCTTTGAACCACCAATATCGATTCAAGCATAGCGAAAGTCGTACGAAACCAGACATATAGAAAGCTTGTCATCGGAAAACTGTACAGGCGTAGAACGCACCCCCGCGTCCTGATCAGTGGAAGTACATTTCCCACTCTATGAAAATTGCTGCAGAGACCGTACTTGGTTATGAAAAACCGCTTAAAGACAAACCATGGTAAGACGAAGAGTGTCTCATGGCAAGTGATAAAAAGAACGCTGCACCTATGGAAACGCTTCAGTCAGTTGCAACGCGAGCCGCGACAGAGAGGTAGAAGGAGAAAATGAGAGCGGAAACCCGTTTGTTTAGGAAGAAAAAACGTCTGTGGAGAAAGCGCAAGGGTGAGAAAATGTATACTTCCAGAAGGAAGAATGAGGCCCGTCAATTCTACCAAAAAGTACAAAGTCAAACCACCGGAAATGGATCAGGGCCCCCTTTTGTAGAGATAAGGACGGGAATCTTGACATAGATGTACAGAGTATGTTGGAAATATGGAGAGATCACTTCTGTGCTTTAGTTGTCCCACGAGACGTCGTCAATATAGATGAGGGTGTGGATCACATACAGGACGATGGCGTCGACTGCCCCCTTCTAGCCAAAGAGAAGTTAGAACTGCAATTTCACCGCTTAAGAACACCAAATACGCTGGTACTGATGGACTACCGGCTGGGCTGTTTAAAGCTGGCGGCTTTCGAGTTGGAAAGGTGGATGCATCAGCTCATATACAAAATCGGGCAAGACGACTGCATGCCCGATGGTTGGAGTCTGTGTCCTGTTTTCAAAAAACGCGACCCGGGTATATGTACCAACTATTGCGGAATAAGCCTTTCATCCATCGCATACAAGGTCCTCTCGACCGTAATGTGCGAAACACTAAAACCGTTTGTTGCAGAACTGATCGGACCTTTTGAGTGTGGCTTTAAGGCTGGAAAGTCATCTATCGACCAGATATTCACATTACAACAAATCCTGGATAAAACCCACGAGAGACAAATCGACACCTACCATCTATTTGTAGATTATAAGGCTGCCTTCGATAGCCAGATACGAGGAAAACTGTACCAAGATATGTCGGAGCTTGGTATTCCTGCCAATCTGGCACGCCTTTGTAGAGTGACACTGACCGACACGAAATCCTCAGGAAAGATTGGTAAAGATCTCACCGATCCATGTAGTAAGAGGCCAGATCTCAGGAAGGGCGACACCCTATCATGCGATCTCTTCAACATATTAATTGAGATCATCGTGAGAGTAGCTGCAGTGAACACGAATAAAACTATCAGCAGGAAAAGTCATATTCTGCTCGCGTATGCTGATGATTTAGACATCATTGAGCGAAATCTGCGAGAATTTACTGCAGAATTTTCGAGAATTGAGAAGGAGTCAGAAAAAGTGAGTTTGGCAGTAAAAAAAACATATTATGCTATGAACAGCCATGTGGCAACTTACACAAAAAACCAAACAAACAAAACTCATCGAGATTTATTTATTACATTATTTCGAATACAATCTTATATTAATACAAATTTGTCCACCATATAAGCATTTGAAATAAAATGTTTGCATTTTCAACGTCTGTTCACAGTGGCGATAGATCACGAGCAACCAATGGCTGCTCGTCCTGCAAATTAATTAATTATAACCAAAAGAGAAGTGAATGGGTCTTGACATTTACGTTCGCACAGATGACAGAAAAAATAGTTAGTGGACCCCGATTTTGTAAACACACAACCACACAATAACACTTAAAGCCAGGTGAACGTTAAGCGGAAGAACAAAAGTAAATGACTGACTTTCGTTCGCCTGGGTTTCTTTCAAGACCATGAGACAGGCTATTAGTATCGCCAAATTCGTAAATCGACTGCTAAAATTTCTTTCTTTCGAACAACCAGTTTTTTTCTGCCGGTTTTTATTTTTTATTATTAATTTTCTTCCAAAATCCCATTTTTTAATATATGTACATATGTATATTGTTTAAATATTTAAATAATATGTTTAACTTTATCTAGATTTTAAAATAGATTTTATCTAGAGATTTAAATTTTATTGGTATATTTTTTATAATTCTTCATATACTTGAAGAAATTTTTAATGTATAGGATCGGTTATTGAAATAATGGATCGATTATGGAGGCAACAAACCGTTGAAATAAAAACCAACCCGTAAAAAACATAGTTTTCGACTATAAATTCTTTATATATGACACATGGTTTTTTATTTTACACATTACTCTAGACATAAACTTTAAATGACAACTCTACCACGCCCCTTTGTCCAATCCTGCCCATATTTGCAGCAGATCTTTGAATATGTACACCCAATTTTGTTCAAATACCGTTAACAGGAGCTGAAATAATGAATTTTTAATTTGTGATTTGTATGGGAGGTACCACGCCCCTCTGTCCAATCCCGCCCATATTTTGATAGTTAATTTTTGTCGTCGCCATTAATTTGTCTGCGAAGGATCACGGGAAAGGGTTAAAAATCAATCCAAAGATTTTTCGACATGCATGGATACATACAGGTGAAGTTAATATAAAGATTTAAAAATTAGTATTATGTACGGAAATTGTTGCCAATAACAGTGTTTTACCGTCGATAACAATTGTAAATATTGTAAACAAAGAGCAACAAGAAGTATCAAGGGCAAAATCAGTGCAATTGATAGATGACCACTTGTATAAGTCAAGATTGGACAAGAGAGATATAGATCTCTTGGGTACAGTGGCCCGCACTAGAAAATATTTGAACGAGAACTACGATTTGCTTATTATGACTGCTGACATATTGGGCGTCATATGCACATATAAACGTCTCAGAAAGGATCCACCTACGGGATTACAGGAGAAGACTAATAATCTAGTAGGAAATACTTGATGGCAAATTCATTGACGCTTTTACGAAGGGTAAATTATCGACGACAAATGCCACAGCCCCTAGAATATACGGATTCCCGAAAATCCATGAAGAGGGAAATCCTTTAAGGCCAATTTATGCATCAATTAATGTACCGGGATATGCTCTATGTAAATTTGTGGTTGAGATACTTAAAAATGTGACAAAAGATTCAAAATACAATATACATGACGCAATAGATTTCAGGTCACGGTTAGAGAATTTGAGAATAGACGATGAAAATACGGAAAGGATGAAAATCTTGACGAAATGGATGATATATTCGTGATCATTAAGGAAACCGAGTTGGAAAACACAATTACGGCACTAAATTCATTCAACAGACAGTTACAATTCACTGTGTAAAAGGAACAGATCCACAAGCTTCCGTTCTTGGATAGTTTAGTCATAAGAAACGGAAACGCTTTCAAAATAGACTGGTAACAAAAACCGACAGCGTCGGGACAACTACTAAATTTTGAGTCCAAACACCCCAGGAGGACTATTATGAACACAGCCAACAACTTTATTAGGTGAGAATTACAGATAAGTGATATACATTTTCATTGGACGAATAAGGAGAGGATACTCCTATTGAACAATTTTCCGAGAAGGACGATTGACGATTTGATTTCTCGAGCTGAGATTGGACGACCGACGAATTATATTAGCACATCCGAGGCGAAATCGAAACATATATTCCTCGACTATCTGAAAAGATAAAAAACTCGGACATCTACGATAAGGGGAAATAAGAATTGACACTTAAGTCTCGTCGTACGCTAAACGATCTATTCAGCCGGACCAATTCGAAAATTGACGAAGTGGACAAGCCCAATGTGGTGTATAAAATACCGTGTAATGGGAACAAGTCCAACGTATGCCAGAAGGTATATGTTGGACAGCTATGAATAAACTGAAGACACGAATCGGACCAAAAAGCGCACTATAAGCCCTTGGAACAAAAAACTGAACTTGCGGCCCACTGTAATTTAAGTGGACATAACCTAATTTTGACGATGTGGAAATTCTTGCTGAAGAGAAAAATTACTCTCTCTCAAGAGTTGCTACACACAATTGACGTTCCAACGGAGAAAAGGCTTAACTTTAAGTGTGATACAGAGCGATGTGAACAATTGTATAGGCACACTATTCAAAAATTTAAAGGGAAAATCAAAATCAGTAGACATAAGCTTGTTATCACGCAATGTAATTACAACTTTAATTCCCTTGAAAATGGAAAATATATACTTATTGTGGTTTTTGTTTATATTTTTTATATTGATTTACTAATGTATATCATCAGAAACGGTAAAATCTAGAACGGTCCTTGACTGTAAGAAGGTGATAAACGACTACTCTATGCACGGCAGACTCAACATCATCTGGGTGCAGGGGCACAGCGGGGTATTCGGCAACGAGAAAGCGAACCTCCTGGCAAAGAAAGCCAGGGAACTCCAAACGGTAAGCCTAGATGGAGCGAAACCCTTTGGGGTGACGAAGGCTGAGTTAAATAAATGGGCGGAGTCGGCACATATAGCCCAGTGGAACCGGGAATCAGTAGGCAGGATGACAAAGATCCTATGGGGAGACCCAGATGGATCGAGAACAAAAGGTTTGCTGAAACTGGGAAAAGCCGAAATGGGCAAAATGATGGGAGTCTTAACGGGGCATTCGGGATTACGAGCCCACCTGTACCGTATTGGACTAGTGGCGAACAGTGAGTGCAGGGCATGCATGGAGGACGATGAGACGTTGGAGCACTTCTTATGCCACTGCCCGGCCTTCACACAAGCTAAATCCAGATATCTTTCGGATAGTACGATACCGGACATGATCAAACTTGTGGGTATGGACTGGAATAAACTAAGGAATTTCGTGAATAGCACCGAATTCCTATAAGGGACATAGTGAAGTAGTAGGATAATCTTAGAGCGCACAACAGGTCGAACTTAGCGGCTTAAGTGTATGTCTTTACTGACATGGGAAGGTTTAGAGTGCTCCTTCTGAACACTCAACACCACGCCCCTCTTTTCGAACTAACTAACTAACTAACTACTAATGTATAACTAATTACTAATGCGTTTTTTCCTTGTATTAGATCCTTAAAAATGACCAACGAAGTTGGGCGAAATATTGGAATTGACTAATAAAATCGTGACGAAAAGGCAAACCTATACAATTGTTTTCTTTTTCACATATGACCTCAAGCCGAAACAAATCTGGACACATATTGTAAACAAACAATAAATCTATAGTGCGTTTGAGAAATAAATTTCTTTAAGGAAAAACGAAGAAAAACTTTTTACTTATAAAGACGATGAGTTCAGTGGAATCATTTTTTGATGAGAAGACAAAGTACAAAATGTGGGATCTTTTAAAGACACTTAATGCCATGTTTCCACTACAGCGCCAATTACTTAATTCGCTCTTTGAATTACTATCCCGAATTACCCTGTTTCCACTACATATACATAATTCGATCGAACAGTTGTTTACTTTTTTTACTTGTTTTGTTTCAATAATTCTTAGAATAGCAACAACAAAAAGTGAATAAATATTAAAACACAATTTTGGATATCTAACAACCTTTCTATATTTAATATTATATATTTTCTATATTTAATTTTTTTTAGTAATTTACTTTTTAGCATCCGTTGTGTATTGTTAAATGGTTTAAATTTATTTTTCTTTTATTTTGTTTGTTTCTGACAACAGTTGCGATAAAATTTCGATAAATACTAGATATGGCAATGTTTTGTTTGTAATTCATAAGGTAATTCAAACTGAATTACCTACAAACAAGGTAATTCGCTCTCAAAATTTTGTATGGTGAATTACGTAATTCGGTTTGTAATTGGAGATTGAATTACGAATGGGAGAGCGAATTACGAATAATTCTGTAGTGGAAACAAGGCATAACTCTAGGAACAGGTATAGTTTAGGTCAACTGTTAAAAAAAATATTTTTCTTTTGTCTGGTAAAAAAAGTTAAGTAAAAAAAGAAAAAATCGGTGGTGACTCCTTTTTTCGGAGTTATGGATTCCCAAAGTTTGAGCGTCATTTGTGGAACCATCTTAAGTGCTCAAGGTAATGTCGTTTTTGAGTAGAGCATGTCCAAATATTCCAAATAAAATCAATAAAAAAATTATATAGCTTGCTTAGTTATCGAGATATTGCATGTTTAATTCTTAAAAATTATCGAATATTTTTAAATAAAAATAACCCACAAGTTATAAAAAGTTTTTGTTATAAAGCTTTCTCTGTGGCCGGTCTTAGGAGTATTCTCGGTGGTTTTGAAGGAAGTGGTACAATTAAAAACTGGTTTTACTCGAAAGCGAAGTTTCCTGGTGTTGTAGGATGTATGAATGGGACACACGTATAATGGGGCCGAAGAAAGAACTTCGCCATTTATACATAAACTTTTGTTTGAAAACTTTAGTTTGAATGCTTTGCTGGTAAGATATTATAATATAACAATTATTTTCATAACAATGATCTAATTGTAGGTGTGCGATTTCTAAGTGCACAACCGGGAAAATGATTCTGTTTTTGTATTAAAAAAATTTCACACACTGTTGAATAAACGTCAGTGAATGTTATGAGAAACGTCAATGAAAGTTACAAAACGACAACACAGCACCTAGTGGCAGTACTTGACAACGCCTGCGCGATATCTACTTATATCCTTTATCTATGGTTAGCAGTTGCCATATGTAATAACTTTTCAGCAACTGGCAACGCAACTGAGGTTCGGCTGCTATCGGTAATGGACCCATAAGAATATGAAAAAAATTAAAATCTCTTAAAAATTACGCCTTATTCATTGCGAAAAATAATGTAAAAGATTGTTTTTAGGCTTAGACACTTATTAGTCAATAGTTAATTCTCAACAGTTTTCTATGTATCTAATGTCAAACTATAACATCACCATTAGGGTGGGGCGATATTTTTTACACTACGTCTTGGGCATACCTTTAAAAAGCTGCTGTGTTAGCTCAACAACAAAGGTGCAAAATATTAGTTATCTCAATGGAAGTTAGAAGGTGCCCCCGACAACACAAATATAAATTCAAAAAATATCGATTTTTTTCCAGATAGTTAATGTCAAAGACGACGACTGTCTGTTCTCAACGCAACTTATAATTAAATTAAATGACTATTATTGCAACAGAAGAAGCCGTATTTTAACACGAAGAAACAATTTAATATTTAGTTCCCACTTTGAATACATTTTCTTAACCAGCATCATTTTAATAAAAAATATTGGGGTTATATATTTTATTATAGGAGAAAAATACTTCTAAACAATGCAAAAATGGATTCCAGGAATAATATAAACTTTTTGGATATACATATAAACTAGTCTAACAGCAGCATGCAATTTGTTTGTAAGTTCGTTGACATTGGGACACCTTAAAATGTTATTACACAAAGACAATATTTTAGGGGTTTCATTAACTCACATATACTCGCAGTTTTTGTTATGCCATTACAAAAAAAACAACAAAAAATAATTCGCATACGCAATCGTTCCACCCTAATGGCAAGGTCTGTTTTAGCCAAATGCAACCCCGATAGACATGACTGTTGTTAGTAAAACGACATACAGTGGTGTGCGATGAAATAAAGTCACACAGTCTTCAAAACTTTTATTCGCTGCAAATCAGTTGACCAAGGTGTTTCATGTCAAGAAATTCGGAACTTGATTGACCGGTCCTCTGCTGAATATAATGCCGTCATTTTTAATAAATTTTCTACACTACTGTTCACCAGGTCAGTGTCAGTATTTTCAAGACTATGTAATGACGTGAGCTATAAAATAGAGTCAATTACAAAAAAAAAAATTTTTTTCGAAGTTTGGATTTGAAAACAAAGGTTAGCTTCTAAATATGATTAATGTTTACTAGTAGCAATAATAAATTGTCATTATTGACGTTCCAAAATGGGCCGATCTAAGTATTGCAAGCATAAGCGCCAAGAAAGAATAAAAGATCTGAAAAAAATGCAGAAGCTACATACAAATTACTGCCATAATTGGATGCTAAAAGAAAATGGAGGAGACCGGAATAATATATAAGCCTAATCCAGGAAACAGAGGGAAACTCTGAAAATTACAGAACCTTTGGAACCAAAAATATTGCGCCACGTAGGGTTCGACTTTTGTTACCTCTTCCGCCCTTAAACGGCAACACGATCGGGATGTTGACACCTCCACATAAAGAAAATGGTAACTAAAAACAATTTAAAGGCATAAAGTGTCCGAAAAGTTCAATTTCTATCCAAAGGGAACGTTCAAAAAATGTTGCATTTTGCCAAGGAGCATGTGAAATGGCCCGTACGCAAATGGCGAAATATTTTGAGGACAGCTGAAACAAAAGTGAGCTTGGTTAATTATGATAGGGAGTAATCTTCCTGTACGAAGACCTTCCCACACCGAATTCCGGCCCCAAAACACAATCCAAATAGTTAAACATGGTAGCGGAAACATAATGGTATGGGGTTGTTACTCTTACCGTTATTCCAAATTGAACAGACAATGGACGCTACATATTATACCACTGTATTAAAAAACATCATGATGCCTTGTGCTGAATGGGAAATGCCGCTTCGATGGGTGTTTCTATATAATATCGACCCCAAACACAAATCGAAGCGAGCAAAACCTTGGTTTGAAAATAATAGTGGCATAGTTTTAAGATGGTCTATGCAGTCGCCGGGCTTAAATCCTATTGAAAATTTGTGGCGGGACATTAAAGTGTATATCAAAGGAATAAACCAATTTAATAAAGATGAGCTTAGGGCACTGGTACAATCGACGTGAAAAATATTCCACTCAAAACCTGTTAAAGCTGTGATAAAAAATAATATTTATTTAACAAAGTACTGAGATAATATAAAGAATGAATGAAACATACATTTTATTTGACACAGGTATTTATTCTAGTTCGTTTAATTCACAGGCAAAACGGGATATTATGAAATATTTTGATTTATACCTAATGATTTAATTTTAGATTACGACATTAATGTTCTAAAATGTTATATCTAGCTTTTAATTTAACAATAAAAAATAAAAGTTATAAGCAAAATTTAATTTTTCTACATTTGTTTTTGCTCTGACAATGTTGAGTAGTGTTGACTCCGTATGCCCGTTAAAGGTTAGCATGTACTCGTTCGCTTCGTACCCAGCCGTTGGGTACTGTTTAGTTGAAGTGTTATGAATTAAAAGGCGTTGGTTAAACCACCCGAAAACCGATCTAATGTCAACATCATCCAGTTAATAGTGTGTTTAAGTGAAATTATTTTCCTTAATACTCGTATATAACCTCACGGTAATATGCGACCCACATCAGTTAAATAAATTAAATAAAAGTTGCCAATTAAAAACAACTGTTCTTTAATTACCAACAACGACACTGCTCGACAGAACTCGTTAACTTAAACAAGTTATTCTGATAAAAAGGGTCGACAGGGTATAGGGTATCTCTCTGTCGGGTAGGACAAAAGAAGAAAACAACATATGTACATATAATCTTAATACTCAAAGCCAAAGCAAACCACATAATAATAAAATAATTTGTTCCAACTAGATTGTCGTGTACCCCACATTGTGCAACGTTCCAAAATACGTTCCGCTTTCCTATTTTGATTGTTTATAACCTACATACACAAATGAACAGGTCTTTTTATTTGTGTTTGCAAATATAAATAACAACTTCATACCAAATTTATGTATATAATTCTTCGTCTGATATTCTTAGACGCGGAGGGTAGCTGCAGAGTATATACATATTAGCATATACAGTGTCGGACAAAACTTATTGGACTAAGTATTAATATAAGCCAATCATCATATAACTTTTACAAGAAAAGGTTATCTCGGAAAAGCATTTGCAAAAAGTTTTCATTAAAGAAATCAACAGTAAGTTTCAAGAAGCAAGTTCAAGGTAGATGGAACCGTGGAAACTCATCATCGAGGAGGGCGTTCTAAAGCTGCAACAGAACGAGAAGACTCATGAATACTTATAGAATTAAAGAAGTATCCAGATAAATCGGCGCCAAGCGTTGTTAAAGTGCTAAACTTAAAAGTAAGCAGCAGGACTGTACAAAGAATAGCTTGTGCAAGCGGATTAAAAGGTTATAGAGGAGCTAAGAAGACGTTTATTTCACAAAAAAATCGGATAAAACCTTTACAATTTGCTCGAGAGCATATTCGTTGGTCAGTGAAGCGCTGGAAATCGGTAAATGAAATATTCAGATGGAATGAGAAGAGTTCGCCGGCCACAAAATAAGCGACAATAGCTTCTCGATATTGTCAAGGCGCAGTTAAGCATGACGGAGGGGGTATAATGGTATGGGGTGTTTTTCTGGATTTGGCCGTGACCGTGCACCGAATAAATTGCATAATAGGTCGCTTTATGTATAAAGATATCCTTGAAAGCGTAATGCTTCCTTCCCCATGCCGAGTGGAATACATATGCCACTTTCGTGGTCATTCCAACATGATAACGACCCGAAGCACACCTCGAAACTTGTAACAAATTGGATCGCTGCTTAAAAAATCATTGTCCTAAAATGGCCGGCTCAATCCCCGGGCCTTAATCCAATAGAAAATCTCTGCGAACTAGTAAACAGGAGGATAGACAGAGAGGGTGTCAATATGGACAAAAATAAGTTATTTGAAGCGGTTAAACAAGCCTGGTTTAGTATTCCTGCAGAAATCATTAACAACCTTATAAATTCCATGCCAAGGAGATGTAGTGATGTGATTAAAAATAATGCTTATGCTATAAAATATTAAATAACAATAGTTAGTCCAATATTTTTCGTCGCGCTAAATATTGAATATATATAATTTTTATCGTATTTAATGCCATGGAGTGAAATAAATTCTAAAATTTCCTATGTTTTCTCAAAATAACTATTTTGTCTTTGTTTTTAAAAAATTTTATTACATTTAGAATAGTATTTGTGAGTGCATGAGGTGAAAGTGTCAATAATATACACCAGTCCAATATGTTTTGTCCGACACTGTATATATGTAGTAGATACATGTGTCTATGAGTATTCTATTTGACAAACTAACAATTTTAATAGCGAATAGCACATACTTTGACGTTGTGCTTTAAGATAGAAATGTACATCCGATCATTATTCGTGTATGTTTTATTTCGGGTTTCTTTGTTTGGTGTAGGCATTGATCTATATAAAAAAAAATACTTAAAAAACACCATTGTCAGTGATTAAGCTAAAATGTTCACTTCTAAATGGAATATAATTCGCTGATTCAACTATATTGTGAATAGCTCACATATGTACACATGAATAACTTACTCACGTGTTTATACCACATATATTATCACATTTTAGAAACTAGAAGCAAAGTTATGCAAGTATTATCTACGCATTATATGAGCTACTTCGATGTCAATTGATCTAACTGCACATTTTAAACATTTTGAGATTTTAATGCTTTTATAAATAAATCGCCGTAATATTGTCATATGTTGGGCCTGGCATTAGTTTTATATTAGAATACACCGAAGTTTCAAACTTCTTTCCAAATTTTCTCCGGATTTTATTTTATGGAGTTAGATCAATTGGCCTCTGAGTAGCTCATGTGTTGATTGTGAAAACAGGAAATATATGATTAAATGGAAATGCATACAAAAAAATGACTTCTGAGTTTTATTGAAACAACTGTGGAAAAAAGTTGAAAGCATAGTATATATAATTGGTTTTTAACAAACACCCTAATGTGCACAAAAACGGATGCGGACCCGCTTCGAACCCTTTAAATCGAATCAGTGAAATTGATATTTGACGGATCCGTTTCGAACTCGGTACGAGTCCATAAAAGCATAAAATTGTGAGGTGCGAGTCGTACGACCAATTTTGAATTCATAACAAGTCCGTAAAAAATAAAAAATAGAAGTGCTACTTTGGGGAAGCAAATTTAAAATAGCAAACATCTTATGAAGAAATCAAGCTCGTATATCGGCAATGGTCCATGGGGTGCCATTATATATGGGAATTTCCGCAGAACAGTACACTTTTTGTCACGTAACGCTATACTCGTTAATTGCTAATCTTTTAGAGTCAGGTAATTCGATTGTTTTGTCTTCCTTTATTAAATATCGAGCTGCTTACGCTTTCTATATAGTAAAAGAAGAGAAAACAATCGAACTGGCAGGTCCAAAAATATAAGCTATTAACGAAAAGGTATATATTCTGTGGAAATACCCATATGTAAAAGTTATTGTCATGTTTCAATGAAAAATTATAAGTTTTTGTTTGAACAAATAAACACGAGACATTGAAGTACTTTTTTATACGCAAAGGGATTCTTTACGGATCCGTAAATGATTTCCGTTTCGGGTAAAATCCACGAAGAAGCGAGTCCATCTCGAATTCGAAAGGGATTCCTGTGGCACACTGGGTATAGTGAATTTTTATTCTGTTCAGCAGTTCTATTTGTTTGTTTGAAAGATTAGATTTTGGACTCTTATTCATAAAACTTATGAAAACTGAAACAAGCAAAACCTTAATATTTTATGTAAAGTATTCACGTTTTAAACATAATGGGCACTTAGTTTGTATTTGTCTCTTTAGCTTTGGGATTAATTAGAACTTTTGATACTCAAAAGAAAGTAATATTAATTAAAACATTAAATTATTTAGAAAATTTAACTTGTACAGCCTTATCCACGATCTCGAAAGAAAACCTAAGCGAACGAAAGCCCGTCACTTACTTCCGTTTTTATCCCTGCCCTTAAATTGTATTGTGTGGTTGTGTGTTTACAAAATGGGCACCCACTAACTATTTTCTCTGTCATCTATGCGAACGAAAATAACAAAACCAGTCACTTGCTGTGACTGGGTTTGACATTTTCGTTCGCATAGATTACAGCGAAAATAGTTAGTGGGAAAACTCGCAGCCAAACAATAACATTTAAAGCCAGGGATAAGAACGAAAGTGAGTGACTAGCTTTCGTTCGCTTAGAGTTTCTTTCGAGATGGGGGATAAGGCTGTTATAGTTTCCACAATGGAATAATTTTTATTATTATTAAAGTATTGACATGTATACATATAGCATACAATTAATTGTAATAAATCAGTTTTTATCAGAAGTCATTTCTTTGAATTTTAATGATGGAATTTCTAACGATTTTAATAGCGTTTTCTCCTGGCTTGCGGTCTGTGCGCTAATAGGAGATCGAGTGTTAAATGGAAAATGCAAAAATGTTTTGATTGGATGTCTAAAATGAGTGGACATTTAACAGTAGTGCAAATCGCAGTGAAGAAACTATCAAATAAATTCCAATGAGCGCGTATTCACACTCACCTTCACTGCCATTAGGTTTTGAGGCAGCGTTTGCCAAACAACGTGGACAGGATGCTGTCAAATCAATAAGACTATGTTCCGGAGCGGCAAAGGGAAGATCTTTATATATAAATGTTGATGGTGTCGATGGTGCTTAATACGAAGAATTATTTACCATAAAATATTAATATAAAAGAAAATAGCAAATAGCAAATAATATTCATAACAACAAATTATCAGACTATTACAACTACATCAAAAACGGGAAACATGTGACAAAGAGCATACGCAATTTGTAGTTAATACCATAGCAAAACAAATAAAAACAGCTACCGCACAACTTTTGTTATCATTAAAAATAGTCATCAGTCAGTTAACTTTAACAATATTTTTGTGTTTGTGCTTGTGTAAGGGAATTGCGAGGCACTC
Organism: Phaonia tiefii; assembly: GCA_963931995.1. Lineage (NCBI taxonomy): Eukaryota > Metazoa > Arthropoda > Insecta > Diptera > Muscidae > Phaonia > Phaonia tiefii. The sequence continues at coordinate 95,487,041 of OZ008371.1, read as the reverse complement.
TTTATGTGCCTACACTCATATAACGTACAGATAATTCTGTGATATTTGTTGATTTATGTATAAAGGAATAGGCTTGTAGGTACGACAAGCATGCCATGATGACGATAACCAAAAAATATTGGCAAACATTTCCATCATCAATTACTGTGGACTTCTAGTAATTTTTTGATGACAAAATTTTGAACGAAATCAGCCGTCTTTATTAAAGGATGAGTAGACTAAGCAACATCTTCCAATTGAGACTCATTAAGTTAACAATCAAACTTTAATTAAATGATATCAAAACATGCAATCGGGTTATTGTGTGATTCTACGTTGACGAAGTCTGAACGCGATGAGGAGTTGTTTTGACAAATTGCAAGAGTATACTTTTGTTAATTGCCAACAATTGTTTATTTTCAAATACGTAGACACTAAACTAAAATCAATGTGGTACACTTTTATTAACCTTGGAAATGACATTTATGTTCCAACAATAAACATCGAGAACGCAATGACGGATACGCGAAGAACATTACATTATGGCATGTCTGTATTAACCTTTGTTTATTGTATTCTTCTTAATTTTGTTTTCCACAAATTGGCTTACAACAAAACTAAAAAAAGCTAAATGCAATTTAGAAGACCAACATTATATTTACCTTCTTTTTCAGTGAGATCAGAAAACTTAACACCGCCACTGTTAAAGAACGAAAGGGAATTTTAAATATACCCAGTTAGGCAAGTCAAAGGTTAAAATAAACTTAAATAAAACTTTCAAGTATAATTACCTGAGCAATACGGTCGCAGTTTCGGGCACCCGAAATACCTGTCAACATAGATATCATATAGAATACATTAGACAAACTATAAAACATTAAGATAGTAGAATATCTTACCTTCCATCCTAGATTTTCGAAGAACGTACACAAACGTGATTGACCGGTTGTTTTTCCACCACATGGACCTAAAAATGAAAGCAATTTGTTATGATCTTGCTATTAGATTTCGTTCAGCCGTTTGCCTATATGTATATGTACATATGTATAAGTATACTATACTATGCTATGCTGTTTAAAGAGTGATTGATTGGTTTGTACATGCACACACATATTTGAATGTGGTACGAACTTAGTACAGCAAACTAAATTAAGTCACATTTCTCGTATGGTGTACTTAAGCATCGGTAATGAACCGAGACAGTTTCCGGCACTTATGTCACGCGGAAAAGGTATTGATAATACATTGCAGCGGTACATATCGGAAACTAAATACAAAAGATTCGACTGAAAAGGTGCACATTTTCAGTAGAGATTTTTACTGCGGATAGAAATCGTTCTTGTACTTATATATGAACGGTAGAACGTCTATACCAAGGATGTCAAACCTTTTTGTTTCCCTGTGCGACATTGGCAGAAAACATGGTGTTTTGTGCCACAAGTATACCACCATAGCTGATGAGCAAAAAAAACATAAAATATATCGACAAGAATCAAAAATGTTTTTTTTTAAGACTTTATTATGATTTGTTGAATCTGATCCAAAGGAGCCTAACAATAAGTGTTTGAATCTTATATTCCAATCCAATTACACTGTGAGACAAAATTAGATTTTTTTCAAAATGATGGGGTTATGTCAACGGATTCTGATAGAAAGGTAAAAAAAAATATACGTGTATTGGCGTTTTTTTGCCAGATCTGATAAGAATTTTTTTAGGGGGGTCAAAGTTTCCGCCCCAAGGAACTTTCCTGCTACATATCGGCATGCAAAATTGTGTGTTCCTTACTTCTGAGGTACAAAATATGTTCAGAAGGGTTATAGAAAAGATTCAGATAAACATTTTTGTGGAACAAGTTAACCCTCTAACTGTCACGTATAATCATACTTTTTTTTTGAAAACTCGCAAAAAACTGCTCCAACTCGCAAAAAACTGCTTCAAAATGACGGGGGCGTGGTCAAAATGTTCTACAAAAATTATCGCCATAAAATTTCACTATATGTGTCCGAACACTCCCAAACACAAAGCTTAGCCCAAGTGCTAGATAATTAGCAAAAACTAACTGCCTTCTATGTGGCCGTCGGTGGTGCAATGGTTAGTGTGCGCGGCTCTTGTACATGAGATCCTGGGTTCGAACCCGGCTCTGACCACCTACAAATTTTCTTTCGGCGGCGGTCACCTCGCATAGTGACGGCGACACTATCGAGTATCTAGCCATGAAAAAGCTTCTCAAATTACCGTTCGGAATCGGTGTAAAACTGTAGGTCCCAATCAGTGAGTAAAAACTGGAAAGCGCACAGCTCAATGATTGTGAGAAGTTCTCCCCAGTCCCTTCATGGGATGTAATGGGAAACCATTTATTTTTTTTTTAACTGCCTTCTATTAAAAATAGTACACATAATATAATGAATTTTTCCATATTTCAGCTTTTATCTGGCACTTGGGCTAAGATTTGTGTTTTGGAGTGTTCGGACACGTATAGTGAAATTTTATGGCGATAATTTTTGTAGAACATTTTGACCATGCCCCCCGTCAGTTTGGAGCAGTTTTTTGCGAGTTTGCGAGTTGGAGCAGTTTTTTGCGAGTTTTCAAAAAAAAGTAAAAATTATGGTTATACGTGACACTTATGGCCAGTTTTTAAGTGGGTAGTTAACTATCGGATTACTTAATCTTAATTCTAAGTTAATTAGAGGTTAACTTTTCATTTAGTTTTTCAGTGGTGAGTTAATGTAAGTCGCCATTTTGTCAACTAATATGGCAACCCTTGTATTCTTATTAGAAAAAACGTGTGTTTTTTGGGATAAATACCAAAACAACTAAGGGGAACAAACAAAATGGAATTATGTAAAATAAGAAATAGATGCATAAAATCGAAGTAATTTTAACAAAAATGTGTAAAAAACTACATAGGCGCTACAATTTAACGATCTAGACTCAACGTATGTGTACAAATAAGCAAATCTGGAACATGTATTTTATACAATCTTCATTTCTCACTTTGACAGTCAGTAATTTGATTGTCAAAATAATATGGTTCTCATTATTAGTTAACCAACCAACATTGGGTGGTTAAATCATAGTTAAACAATGACTAAAAAACACAATTCGATGTTTAACCACAATTTAACTAAGAAACGAAGATCACCAGTGACTGAAAAACTGGCCATTAGAGGGTTAACTTGTTCCACAAAAATGTTTATCTGAATCTTTTCTATAAACCTTCTGAACATATTTTGTACCTCAGAAGTAAGGAACACACAATTTTGCATACCGATATGTTGCAGGAAAGTTCCGAGGGGCGGAAACTTTGACTCGCCTAAAAAAAAATTCTGATCAGATCTGACAAAACGCCAATACACGTATATTTTTTAGACCTTTCTACCAGAATCCGTTGACAGAACCCCATCATTTTTTTTGGTGTCGCACAGTGTTATTAACAATTGGATTGATTACAATTTTCAATTTACAATTCAATTTATTATTTCATTAATATACAATATTACAAAACAAATTTTATACCACTTGGAGTTTAAGAGTTGTCTCTTCTTCTTCCTTATAATTAATTACAAATTTATGAAAATTAATAACTTAAATCTAATATATTGTACATGGAGGCAAAAATTCAAAAAAAACCTGTATGAATCAGTTAAAACTTAAATACTACTTAATCTAACTATGAATACAGTTCATTGATATGATGGTAATTAGATGATATGCACCTCACATTAAAATTATGGGTTAGTTTATCTATCCTATCATGAATTAGTTCCACATTTGCGAGTTCGTGAAGTCGTTTCGTAGAAAAGAAAAACGGGAGATTATAGATTAATTTAAGCAACTTATTTTGGGCAACTTGCAGCTTTTTCAAGTGGCATTTGGCACTGTTGGCCCATAACGGGGCTCCATAATATAGAGTAGGGTGAAATATGGTTTTCAAAATTAACATTTTATTACTTAAACTTAGGCAGGATTTCCGATTTATAAATGGGTAGAGTGATTTTATGAGAATATTTATTTTCTGAATGACATAGGGAAAGTGATCTTTGAATTTCATTTTGGGGTCCAGGATAATACCCAAGTATTTGACTTTCTGCTCCCAATGGACTGCTCTGTTATGTATGACAATGTTACTTTGAGGAATAAAGCATTCCTTGCGCTTCCTACTGAAATATATTGCCTGGCATTTATCACCGTTCACTAATATTTTCCACTTGCGGAAATATGCCAGAAGCTCGGTCATTCCTCTTTGTGAAAGGTTTGTTGGTGAAATTGTTTTACTCGTAGTAATTTTGACAGAACTCTTTGGATAACTTCGATGTTACTTTTACTAGCTTTGCCAAATAGTTGAGAGCCGTATGCTAAAATTGGCTTAACTACAATTTTGCATTTTTAAACTTTGTAGTACAGTTTAAGTTTTGAGTTCGAATTGAGCAGCCAACGCAGCTTCAAGATGTCTTCTCCACGTCATCCTGCTGCAAGGCAATAATCAAGCAAGGTAATAATCAAGATGTATACGTAAGTATGTAATTTCTTCACATACATTTTTTTTTGGACAGATGTTTGTTTTCAGAGTAAACGTAACTTGTTTGCTCTTTGTTTCGTTTACTCTTATTCTCCAGTTAGCAATCCAAGTTGGTTGATACGAATTGTTGCGGCGTAACTGAGTATTTATGGCAGCTCAGTATTGCAGTATCATCTGCAAAAATGGACGTGAGCAAGTCAGTACTAGTTGGGATGTCAGCTGTAAAGAGAAGATGAATAAAAGAGAATACTTCCTTGCGAATTCCCAGCTTTTATTTCGCGTTCATCTGAACTTCAATCTCCAAGTTTGACCCTAAAACTTCTATTTTTCAAGTAGCTTTCAAGGACGCAAAGAGTGCATGCAGGAAGTTGTTTCCTAATTTTATATATTAGGCCCTCTTGTCAGACCTTGTCAAATGCTTGATCAACATCCACACATATCGCACAGCAATACAGCCTTTTTTCAAAAGTTTTCCTAATCCCGTTGGTCAGAGGGTTTACCTGTTGTAGTGTACTATGCCCTCCCTACAGCCAAATTGATGATCAGGGATGAAATTATGGGACGAGATAAAACCTTTAAGATTCAATAAAAATGCTCTTTCAAAGAGTTTTGATACGCAAGGTAATAAGCGTATGGGTATAAAAGACGATGGGAGCGTTCTATCTTTTCCAGGCTTCAATATCATTTTCACTACGGAAATTTTCCACACATATTTACGAGATCAGAGATCAATTTCTGTGATATGAGATCGAAATCTGGTGCTATTTTGGGTTAGCAGTTTCCTTTATAATGGCAACAACTTCGTCAATGGTTATGCCCAGTGGTATTGTAGAAGACTCCTTAATACATGCTATGTTCGAGAGATTACAACTGTTAGTGCATGGGTTGGGGCGGAAAACCCACTTTCATTCCGTAAGGGAAAGATAGCCTCAACTGGCTTACATATATTTCTTATGGGCAACCATAAGGGAAAATTGGTCGAATTTGTCGGAGTTAGCCCCCCAACGTAATTGGCATGTTGATGGTCATCATCCTTTCTGAGGGCAGCTCGTAGACCGTTCGTTGCAATGGTAAGTCGAAGACTTGCAGTTTGTGATCTATATCTTTGCTAATCCAGTCGAGCTTTTCTCTTCTCATTTACCAGATGTTCAATTTCCCTATTCGTCAAGCAAAGAATTAAAATTAGTGACATCGTTCTCAATATCAAGTTCATTGACAATACTTTTGTTAAAAACTGGAGCATGACTGCTTATACATTTTTTATATTTCAGCCAATTTGTATTTTTGGATGTTATCCTCCTAGGGGCTTCTATCTCGTGACGCTAATTAATTGAAAATGACTGGGGAATCCGAAGACAGTCCTAGGCACGTTGTCGCGGTACGTTTGAACTTTATACCGAAATCAATTAGATCAAGTTGTTTGTTGCGACCATGTGGCCAGTACGTTGGCTGGCAGGGCGTTACGTAATCGAACCCGTTTTGTCGAGAGATGATGTAATTGTACAACTGTTTGCCTTTTTGGTTCACGAGACGGGAGCCCCAATGAGTATGTTTCGCATTGTAATCTCCGGTAACTAAAAAGTTATGTCCGAGACTTGAAGAAAGTTCATAAATATATCGCCCAATATCGAAAATCGATGAGGGGGGGGGGCAATATATTGTCGATATTGTCATGAAAATTGGAACACTCTCTAGGTCATCATGCCTCATTCTGTTGCATACGTATAAGAATTCCTGTACCTCCATGGGCCCTACCATCAGGATGATTCGCGCCGTAAATCTTGTAATTGGGAACACTGAAATTATTCCTATCTGTAAGATGAGTCTCCGGCAAGAACATTCCCAGCCTGCAATGTTTCGAGGCAGCTCCTTTTTTTCGAAATTTTCTAAAGTTTAATTAGTGGAAAATAATCTTTTTCGATACGACACTTACGGCCTTATTCATAAAAAGTCATTAAATTACCTCTAAAGCAGTCATCAGTTATTGAAAGCTTTAAGATTTAGCGAAGGTTTTATTAGAACCGTATTCATGAGTATTTTAACTAGGGAACAGATAATTGACTGACAACCCTATTTTATGTATTCTCACTGTGCTTGTGATGTAAAAACAAGATGAACAATAACCGATAGACCGAATTAATTTTTTTTATTTAAATGCGTCAATGCATTTTTGCCAAATTTTAAACATTAATGGAAAGAACTATTCAATAAAAATATCAATTAATATTTTGCTATATTCATAAATTTGGAAGAAGTGTCAAAAAATCATATAGAATTGGATTTCAGTTTTGGGAAGTCGAATATAAAACCGGATAATAGGTTGTAGTTTCAATATTTTGATTTTATATACATCACTATGTAAACAAAAGATCATTTTGGTTAAGAACTTTAAAAATTGGAACGAAACTATTTGGTTGCTTAGCAGGATAATGTGACACTATAAACGCTGCAAATATACACAAAATAATTCCTATTGTGTATATCGCATAAATATTTAAGTACGGCACGCGTGAAATGTAAAAAAATTGTTTCATTTGTGTATTAATGCGGATAAAATGGCCTTAAAGAAGGGTTAAACGTTCAACAAAAATGGCGACGTTAGAGAACTCTTAACAGAGGAATTTTTCGATTATGAATACTATTTTTGGGCTTTACCTTCTTAAACCTTTAACAAATCTATGACAACTTTTTATGAATAAGGCCGTTAGTCTATACTTTTAATAATTTAAAGTTATATTATCTAATCGATAAAAAGAGCCTATTGCGATGTTATATCTGGTGTATTTTTTGTTTGTAAAATTTTACAATACACTTTCTTAGACTTTTATTCGAATTAAATAATGGTTTTCGATACATCAGTTTTAATTTTTTTCTATATTTTTAATTCCAATATTTAGTCGAAAAAGTTAGTCTATTTCGATATTATAACTAGTTACTATTGTTAAAATATAGAAAAGTACTTCGAAAATAATAACCTATGTAGATACAATTTTTTTTATTTTTATTTTCCGCGGAAAACGTAAGTACAAATTAGTACTAAAATGTAAACTTATAGGTTGATTATCGATAGCAACCGAACCTCAGTTGACAAAGCCACTGGAATAAAAATTAGTATTATGTATTGCGACTTTGGTCAGTTGCCATAGGTAACAGTGTTTCCCATCGATAACAGAGTTTTGACACTTCGCCAAAGATAAAACTTTTTAATAATAATGGTTAGTTCAGTGGAATTATTTTTGACGAGGAAGACAAAGTACAAAACGTGGCATCTATTAGAAGACACTTCAGAGACAACTCTAATCTTTTAGAATTGCCGGCTACACTGAGTGAATAACAATAATTGTTAACAAACGGCTTATGTCCAGCACATCCAAAACTCTCGTAATATAGCACCAAATTACTACAATGGATACAACTTTTTATTAAAAAGAAAAATTGGAAATTTTTTTTGTCGGCGGCCCATATTTCCCGGATTACGGGCCCCCAAATTTTGAACATATAACCTTCAATACCTTCTTCATTTTTGGACGGACCGGAACAATATGGGTATCGTTGGAAAGCTTATAAACATGTCTTTAAAAATGAGTATTTATATCCACGATTCATTAACCCATTGCGAGCCAATTCATGATATTCGACTTTTATAACCCTACTTTTTCTGAAAAAAAGGCTATTATCTCAGAATATTGCCAATGTGAAGGTGCTAATTTGACAATGCTGTCAGAAAGGTGGGCGCTGCAGTTAAAATATGACACTTTATTTGTCTTTGTAACCCTTTAAAATCCCGAGAAATTTAGAGTGAAAGCGCAGTATTTTTTTTTTAAATCGCGCGATTTTTCAGATTTTGCCACACATCGACTTTAGGTACAGAGGCAATTTGAGCCCCCCTGCCTGAGCCCGGCCGGACGGCCAGGTGGAATATAAATTTAACGATTTTCAAAAAGATATACCACACGGTACGAGCAACTTAGGTCCCATTTTCTCACAGTCTTTACTTTTTCCTTGAATTTTGTTTTTTTTTTGTAAAGAATTTTTATCCGATATCTCGATAACTAAGTTATTTTGACCTGTATTATGCAAAACAACGCCCAAATCAATCACTAAAGGCAATTTTGTAAACGTAATACCCCTCATATATCCGAACTTTGGAGGCCCATAACTCCGAAAATATCGGATTCCGACACACTTTTTTTACATTTTACCTTAAAATAACGTGTTTTACGACCCAAAAAAAAGAAATAAATCGGAATTTTGGGACCAACTGGACTTGATCCGTCGGTTGTTTTGAAGGAAGTTGTGCATCTAATTAAAAAAAAAACAGTTGTAAGATGTGGAGCATTTCAAAAATGGCGGAGTACCGATTTTACGAAGTTTCATGGTGTTGTCGGATGTATAGATGGGACATACGAGTACGTACGTAACATTGGAGCGAATGAAGAAGTTCTCCATTTATACATAACTAGGAAAGGCTAGTTTAGGTTTAGGTTACCGCAACATAATTCTATGTATTTAAAATCTGACATTTATCATTCTATAATCAAATATTATTTTAAAAAGAATTAAAGAATGTCAAGATTTTTTGTGGTTATTAAGTAAAGTAAAATATGTTCTGTATTAAAACGTTTTATTTTGCAGAAATTATTTGAGCAGATATCAACAGTTTTCAAGTTGTCGTGGTCGGTCACAAACGGTTTAGGACCTAAATCAACCGATACAACATGGCAGAATTAGTGCAGTGTCCCATGATGGCCGGGATTCGGGACTTGAAAAAAGGTCGGAGGAGACATGTAAGACACATTTAGATTACCCCATATAACGGGAAATGAATTATTTTTTGAGATGCTATAGCTCAAAAACGGTAGCCGTTAGAACAGTGGTGCTAGAACAAAAAATATTCATATTGATCCAAGCTATCGCGCGTTTTATTTTTTCGGAAAGTTTTTGGAACACCCTGTATTTTAAAAACTAGCTAACCCGGCAAACGTTGTTCTGCCCACAGATTATAAGTATATGCCCCGTGAACTGTACTATATATTCATTAGTGTTGGGAATCATTCAAGTGAGCGTCCTTTTTAGTTCAGCTTAACAGTTCGTTTGGGCTGTAATAATTTAATTTTCGTTTTTTCCTTAAACCTTTATATAATTTGTTTTCTATGCTTTTATTCGTTAGAATATATGGATAAAAACTTATTCGTATTTAATTTTTAATGTATATAGTAAAAGTGTGAGAAGCACATATTGAGAATCAGTATACAATCGCAATTTATATAGCTTTTATACTGGATATCGAGACGAAGGTTTGTCGATATCGTTTATATTTCTAACCTTTCATATTTCTTAACATTTCGAGATTCGTTCTAGTAAGAATATCGGGGGAGATCTTACGCTATTTTTAGAAACCGAGTCATCGATACTTAGTGCGGCGAAACGATTTTCCACCCCCATTTTCAGCCCTGCTGACTTTTCTATTATTTCCCTTTAATGGGCTCGACTTCCGCTTAACCAAAATGTACATTGTACTTACATTTTCTTCCTTATCGTTGGGGGTGTTACCATAAATCAATCATAAAGTAGACAGTCAAAATTTGTCTCCACCCGAATTCCAACAAAGAAAATGAGTGAAGCGTTACATTTCTCTCTGTCTCTCTCTTACTCTCTTCATTGAATATTTCAATGCAAGAGAAGTTTTTTGATAATGGTATTGTATAGAATTATACAAACTTCAACAATGTTTAATTAAAATTAAATAAAGTACGTAAAAAGTATAAAATAATCAAGATGAATTGTGTCGACTTTTGGTTCTCTTTTACTAGGGCTGCCAAATTGCGCACAACTTCTGGTCGTCTACTTCTTGATCGTCTTTGGTGTTACCCGACTTTTCATTTACATTAGCAATAAATGGAGAATACGTTTTCTCCCTTTGTTGCATTCCACGCGGAACTGTGGTAGTTGTCCTAACATTTTCCTCGAGTGTATCATCAGCTGATTGCGGTCACTGCAGTGGCCCTTTGATGCCAAGTTTTGCACCTCTCTGCATTCTCTGTCTACTAAAGTAGACAGTCAAAATTTATCTTCACTGGAATGCCAACAAACAAAACGAGTGAAGTCTTAATCATTCTCTGCTCTCTCTCTCTAACTCTCTTCATTGAATATTTCAATACACGAGCAGCTTTTTGATAATGTTATTGGATATAACTATACAAATTCCAACCATGTTTAAGTAAAATTACATAAACTATGCAACAAATATGAAATAATCAAGATATGACGCGAGAGATAAATGGGTTTGAGTGAATTCTGATCATTTTGGTTCTCTTTTGCCAAATTGCGCACATCTTCTGGCCGTCTACTTCTTGATCGTCTTTGTTCAAATTTTTTTTTAAATGATAAATGATAATATGGTATACATATGTACAGTTTGGGCAACATAAATCCGTTCGCGTGGATCACTTTGCTCGAGGAGCTCGAAAGTTATGAGGCTTTGCATTTGAAAGTTTAAAAAAATCAAGAAATATTGGGTTGTTACATCGAAAACTTGATACGTGCTCATAGGATATACATACATAAGGCTATAAATATCAGGGGGATCCTATGGCACAGCTGATCGAGTAGGAACTAGGACGATGATGGAGAATGAGAGAGCAAAGAAGACAGTAACTAATTGGTAACTCTCACCACACGTCGTGGGGTAGTACTAACTGTAACCCTAGGGGTCATACCCTAGTAGAATATTTGAATACTAACTACCTTTTCACACTGAATATTGGGAACAAAGCCACTTTTGTCAACAAGATTAGGGAGGAGTTGTTATATATCTCAATCTCAGATACATTAGATTCAGGATAACACGGCCACCGCCGAAACCGATAAGTTTCCGAAATAGGACCAAGACAGACTGGACAACTACTTAGGAATCGACTAGATCACCCTCAAGTCGAATACTCTAGCAAGGACGAGGACAGCTGCCCACTTCGGGAAAGGAAATCGGCCCAAGAAAAACCCTGGGTTACAGGGGAAATACGAAATCTAGGGAAGTATGTCCGTAGACTTTACAACAGGTCCACGCGTAAGAAATTACCAGTATACTGGGAGGACTATAAGAGGAGTCTCAGTGAATACAACGCAATATTAAGAAAAGCGAGACGCAACTCCTGGAGACTATTCAGTGAACAGGTGAACAGCGTCAACGACATGTCGAAGATGAAAAAATTCCTCTCTAAGACCCACGTACATGCGGAAACACCAGTAGGAAAGAGAATGGATACAATGGAACAAACACTATGGCACCTGATGGATACACACTTTCCAAATTGGAACGCGGAACCCACAGGGGAATGTAGTACATCAGACGCCAATCATTACGGACCAAATGGTCGAAAAAGCTATAAAGAGCTTCTCCCCATATAAAGCGGCGGGACCGAATGGTATTTTTCCAGCTATCCTACAACATGGGGTTGACCAAATAACAACCCATTTGGCAGGAATTTTTACAACATGCTTAAAATACGCCTATACACCGAGAAACCTGGAAAAGCAAGCTATGCAACGGCAAAGGCTTATAAACCAATTAGCCTTACCTCGTTTCTACTCAAAACCCTGGAGAGAATAGTGGACGACATGGTGAAAAGTGGAATTGGAATACCGAACGATATGCTGAAGTTTAGGCAACTCGCCTATGTCAAAGGCAGATCAGTGGATACCGCACTTCATGAGGTAACCTACTACATAGAGCAATCTCTCAATGGCAAACTATATACACTCGCTGTATGCATAGATATTGAGGGAGCGTTCAATAATGTCCGGACCGAAACACTCATCCAATCCTTAGACCAGTTTATGGTGGACCGGGCATTAAAAGACTGGATCAACCATATGCTAAGGAATAGATGGATAAACTGTGGTTCCCATGATGTAAATATGGGAACCACAGTTTATAATGTGGTGTGGTGATATAATCCCTCCCAACGTGGAACTCCACAGGGAGGGATTATATCACCACTCTTATGGGTCCTCACAATACACAGTCTCCTAAGGAAACTTACCGAAGAAGGACTTAAACCAATATGCTACGCAGATGACGTTATAATACTTCTTAGGGGAAAGAATCCTAATCAATTATGCAGAAAAGCCGAGAGGGCACTGAGTATAGCGTAAGCTGTAAGTACCTGTAATTGACAAACCTGGAGAATTTGCTAGGGAAACTATGAAAATCCATGTTACTGATAGGAGTAGGAGAAAAGAGGAGCTTTTTTTAAGTCGTGCAGTTATGGCCTGAGGTGCAATAACGAATTACGGCACAATCGATTTAGAATCTCATACATTACAGTCAGCTTTCCTTAAAGTGAATGATATTTTGGAACCGATTCCATGGATTCTGCAACAAGATAATACTCCTATTCATAATGCCCGAGTTGTAAAAGAATTCATTTCAAACCAAAATGTTCGTCATCTTAATTGACCACCATATTCTCCCGACCTAAACATAAATAAGAATGTTTGGGGTTGGTTTATGAAGGAGGAACATAATTCGACGATAAGGAATCACTAATTCAATCCATTAAGGGCTCCTGGAATGAGATTTCTTTGGATTATTTAACAGCACTTTATGAATCAATAAAAAGCCTATATTTTAAGTTATTTTAAACAAGGGAGGTAGCACCCACTATCCAAACGTCTACAATATTATGAGAAAACTAAATATTAATGGTTCTTATTGATAAAATAACAAAACAATACATTTTAATTAAAATTAGTCCAATGGTTTTAATCATATGAATGAAAATTTTTTTTTATTATTTTTTGTCTTTTTTGGATAATACCGTTGAATTAAACTTTTATGTTGTTGTTATTTTTATAATCTTAAGAAAATTATGTAAAATTTTAGCTGTTAACAAAAAATTTAAAACGATTTGGCCTACTAAAACCTGAAGTTTAAGTGGTTCTAATCAACTGATCGAGTGTGTAAATTTTTCCTGTTTTTAATTACAAAATACGTACAAAAACAAATTGGAAACATATGTAAATGATAACAAAATTGAAAAATATTATCAAACACAATTAACGGTTAAGAAGTTACAACTATTTAAACAAATCTTGAACAATATTGCGCATGTTTTATATTTTTAGAAGTTTCTCTAATAAGTTCATGTAGATAGATTATTTTGAGTTTAGGAAAAGGTGGTAACATCATTAAATCTCCAACATACATATTTAAACTATTGTCCGGATTTTAGATAAAGAAATTGACAAGATACCGATTGGTTGTACTGATGTATAAAAACATCACTTAAGCTGCCAAGTGGCAAATAATAAAAAAAAGAATTTATTACTGAACGAATAAGCTTTCTGTTTTGTTCCTGTTTCTGTTGTTTGCAACTTGGACCAAAACAGCTCGAAAACACAAATCATTCATCAGAAAAGTGGGTACGCTTTAGTAACTTTCATATATTTTTGGGCCACATTGATACTTGCTTTGGATCTCATGCTACTCGCGGCCTGTGCGTTGGACAGCCTTAATCTATACCCAAGGATATTATCGAAAGATAAACAGTCCCAGACAGGAAAATATTGTCGACCCAGTTTTGGTTCACTGTCGGCGAAGGTAGTGCAAATACAGACAAACCGTTGAATTTACAACATTTACAGTACTGGTACAATGGACCGTCTACCGACAGTTCTTGCCAGTTCAGTAATTACAAACGAAACATTACTGTAAAAACAAAATTACGGTGCCTTCTAGATGGTAGCAACAACTTACTCTTTTATTAAATTAGGTACTGTACAAAATTTGCAATGCGAGTATTAAGTCCGCTACGCTATTCGGCTTGTCAAGTCAAAAAAACAGAAGTGGTCCTACGAATCGAACTGAATGATCAGTTTTTTGGCCTATAACCTCTTAAGACTTCAACATGAACCGATTGAGTTAAAATATTTTTTAGCTATTTTTTTATATTATAATTTTTTTATTTAAAGTGATGATAAATGATAGATGACTGATTAGTGAGGAACACTAGCCTTAACAGTATGGTAGTTTTCAAAACAGTTATTTTTCAAAATACATAAATAGACATTTTCATTTTATACATATTGTACAGCAGCGTGAAGAGCACGTCGGGTGGCGACATTTCGACGCAAAATTGCCGTCTACAAAACGCGGTAGGTGACCAACATTGTCAAGACTTATTTCTGGTTGTGGGTGTGGCACAACCGCACGGTGCTTCTTTGAAAGAGATTCGATTAGACAATATCGGCTGTCGTCTGTGGGATTCAAGCTATATCCTGGAGATGTGCTGGTATTGGGACGAGATGTAGAGCCGCGATGCACAAAATTTGGTTCAACTCTGCCTCCGTCATATTTCATCATCGCTTTGGCGAGGTTAAGCCTGTATTGGAGCTAGCCTATCCTATCCTTTCGTTGAACGTTTTCTTGTACACAACAACGCGTGTACATTACCCAGCAATTGACGACAACTAGGTCCAAGAAATGGCAGAACTGTCCGCATTGAATTTCTGTAGTAAGCTATTAGCCTATCACATAAATCTATGCCACCCATGCAGGAGTTATAATTACTTACAGCAGCTGGCCGAGTTACATCGATTTTTTTATTTTCTCGTTGGCACCAACGTTGGCAGATATCTGCAGGGGCACTCCCAGAACAAATTGGCAGCATCTTTACTGATTTTGTGTCCATCCATTTAACGACACAGACTTTGTCATCACTTCTAACTTTCTCATCCCATTCTCCCCTTTGCAACTGCTTGGCGAACTTTAGTTTTTGTGCCACTTGTCCTATCCTATTTATCATTACAGTCCCGGTCAGCAAAATCCCTCTTCTTTTTTCATTTAAATGATCAGCGAACTTTAGACTGGTAAAAAATCTGTCTGTGTATAAAACACAGCTGTCGTTAATTGTACGACAAAGTTTTTCCACAATTCCTGCTCACAGTCCAGGATTTTTCATAACATCTTGAGGTACTGTATCCTTGCCAACATAGATCTTGAAATCTAATACCAGCCCGTCTCGGGCAGCCAACACAAACTTTTTTAGTCCACGTGGATTAGGATTGGCTGGCGGTACTCAGAACGTCCTGAAAAAGGGATCATCTGCTCGTCAATTGACATGTGCTTGGAACGTAGCAAACTTTGGCATTTCCTCAAAATTTGTTCCTAAATATTACAGAAAAATCATAAAAATAAAAAGAATATATTGTTGTATATGTGTCAACTAATTTGGAATTTGCAAGAGACAATTTTGAGGGTTAAATTCCAACACAAATTGTAAGGAGCAGTGGGAATCCCTTAAAACAACTTCTGTGTATTGTTGTGTTTCGCACTAGCTTATTTTGTGTGTTTATATTTTTAACGTAGAATACGTTATACGGTAAGGTAGGGGTGTTGATCTGGAGCACAAAATTTTGAGAAAATGTTTGTCACTTTCATTATAAGTTTTTAATACTTTATGCATGCATTGAAGAAAATTCAAGTATGGTCGTAACATATTTAATATGTCTTCTTTTGATTTGTATTTAAATAATCATATTGCTACATATAATTTTTTGATTCTATAAGTAAATCAAAATTTAACTCCTTCAAATTTTGTATTAATTTTCATATGCTTTGTATTTTATGTATTATAACATCATGTGTAAGAGCAGTACGATTATCTGTGTGTTCATCACAGAACCAGTGTGAGAAAGAGAAGAAGTATAATGGCAATGCATGTTTTATGTGAACATTACAGAACCAGTGTTGCCACATGCAGTATTTACACTTGTTTTCAAAAGTGCATCGAATTGATATAAAGTGTACCCAAATTTTGTTAAAAACTATCCTAAATTTTTAACATAAAAATTAAAGATAAATTTGATACATTTAAATCATTTATCAAAAATTATATTTAATTCATATATTTTAATTGCAAAATGACTAACGTATTCTACGTCTGACCTATGCGCCCGTGTTATCTAACACAGGCTTCATATTTTTTTATTACTTGACAGCTTTCTTGGAATATTCCAATAAAAACGTCATCAGTATTGCCACTTTTCGCATTGATATGCAGAAACACTTTTTACTCACAAATCGAGAAACGATGGAATTTTTGTTTCACACTAATATCATTATATTATTAACGATTTTTAGCCCCCAAACAAACAGCGTTTGTAAGGTTATTTTTGTCCTCACTTAAAAATGTATGGATCTTCGAAACATTTAGCAAAATTATAACTAAACAAGGTTGGAAAGCTATTTAACAACTCTTTCAGAATATGAGATCAGAATGCGCAAAAAGTCATTTGAAGGATCAAAGTATTTCAATTTGTTATCAGACAACCAAAAAATATTTTCGCCCATTGTGCGAAATAAAGGAATTCTCCCGTGTTCTCATATACATCGTTGGAAAACTTTTAAAAAACACTTTTCATCAGACTGTCCAAAAAGTTCTTCGAAGTATGAAAGTATTGCAATTTATTTCTAGATACCAAACAAATAATTTCGCCCATTGTGAGAAAATAAAGAATTCTCCCGTGTTATCACATATATCGCTATAAAGGTCTTTGAAAACAGTTCAGAATCTGCAATCAGAATGTGCAAAAAGTCCTTCGAACGATGAAAGTATTTATATTTTGTTCCAAATACCAAAAATATATTTTCGCCCATTGTGCGAAAACAAGGAATTCTCCCGTGTTATCGCATAATCTGAAATCAGACTGGGCACAAAGTCCTTCGAAAGATGAAAGTATTACAATTTAGTTGAAACAAATATTGTCGTTCATTGTAGGAAAATAAGGAATTCTTCCGTGCTCGCACATGCATCGTTGGAAAGGGCTTTAAAATCATTTTCAGAATTCAATTCAGAATGTGTAAAAATAACTTCGAAAGATGAAAGTATTTCAATTTAGTTCAAGATACCAAAAAAGTATTTTCGCCCATTGTGAGAAAATACGGAATTCTCCCGTGTTCTCGCATACATCGTTGGAAAGGTATTTAAAACCACTTTCAGAATCTGCAACCAGTATGTGCAAAAAGTCGTTTGGGTCCCATGGTGCGACATGGTTTTGGTTTTTGAGAGTTTTGAAATAGTAATAATAATAAATCATAACAATAATCATTGTAATAATAATCATAATAATAAATCATAATAATAATAATTGACGGAAGTTTTACTAAACTAAAATGTGTTATAACTACGAAGTGGTAATAGTTTGAGGTAACAGATTCTCTTTAGTATTTCTCTATGGTTTGAATATTGAAAAAAGGGCTATAAGCTTTACTAATAGTGTTCAGGTGTTAGTCAAGGATGCTGTTGTGGCATATAGGCCAGGATGCTAGATTTTATGGGAAAACCCGATAAAAAAAAAAGTAAAAAAAAATGTTAAAAAACCAACCCGTAAAAAAACAGTTTTTTACTATAAATTCTTTATATATGACACATGGTTTTTTATTTTACACATTACTCTAGACAAAAACTTTAAATGACAACACTACAACACCCCTTTGTCCAATCCTGTCATATTAGCAGCAGATCTTAGAATACTTATGTACACAGGTGAAGTTAATATAAAGAATTTGAAAAGCTGAATTTTTCATGGGACTGTCCGTGGAGGTGGAAAGTTTCTGATAGCCATTCACTTGGGAGTGGACAGAAATGATTCCTTCATTGGGCAGTCCAAGCAGCTCACTACTTCCGCGCAGTATGTCCTGGGCAATGGCTTTATCGGAATCACTGATGTGGCTCAGGCTTTACTAGGTGACTGATGTCACTGGAGCTCATCAAGCTATCGGGCATTTTCTTTTGTCCTTTAGAAGGCGGATGAGCCAAACATATGGGCCAACGGCGGATAAAAAACCAAAAGAAGAAAATCCAGGTTCGACATATTGCATCCTGGTCAGCGTCTGATCCATAATGGGCGGCTGCAATCAAATATCCTGGCAGTAGGTAAAATGCAAAAACCCGGTGGACTGGGTTTGCCTCCCGCCGCCGTTCATAATGGCAGTGAAAATAAAAGAACGAAAAAAGAAAACATAAACATAAACGACCCCCGCAAACGTTATAAGGACCACGATTTACGACTATGCACCTGGAATGTGAGAACTCTATATAGATCCGGTGCAAGTATCAAATTGGCAGATGTCCTCGAAAGTTATAAGGCTGACATTACTGCAATCCAGGGAATGCGATGGACAGGACATGGCTGCACACGAAAAAGAAACTGCGACATATACTACAGTTGCCATGAGAAAAACGTGAATTTGTTTGCGGATTTGTATTTGGCAAAAGACTGTGATATCTAGTCTCTAGGTTCAATCTTGTGAGTGAACGTATAGCCGTAAAGCGTAAAGCGAAATATTTTTATATTTCCCTAATTTGTGTGCATGCCCCTACAGAAGAGAAAGATGATGATGCCAAAGACATATTCTATGTGCTCCTAGATGAAACGTATGCCCGCTGCCCTGGCTATGACATTAAGATTGTACTAGGAGATTTTAATGCTAAAATCGGCAGGGAGAATGTGTTTCATCCAACTGTTGGCAATTTCAGTCTACATGCTGACAATTCCGAAAACGGTATGAGACTGATTGACTGCCGCGGCAAAAAACATGGTCATTAGTGGTACAAGATTCCAGCATAAAGACATCCACAAGGCTACTTGGGTATCCCCTGATCAAAGAACTAAGAACCAAATTGATCACGTGGTAATTGATGGAAGACACTCATCCAGTGTAATGGACGTACGAGTGATCAGAGGAGCTAACATTGATTCTAATCACTACCTGGTAGCAGCAAAGGTTCGCACAAGATTAAGTAGAGCGAAAATCGTACGAAACCAGACGCAGAGGAAGCTGGACATCGGAAAGCTGCAATTACCAGAGGAACGATCCTGAAGGGCAGTGGAAACCTATTTCCGACTCTATAAAAACTGCCGCAACAACCGTACTTGGTTTTGAAAAACCGCTTCGCAACAAACCATGGTACGATGAAGAGTCTCGCATTGTAAATGATGAAAAAATGCTGCACGCATGGCAATGCTTCAGTAAATTGCAACGCGAGCTGCGACTGAGCGGTATAGGGAGAAAAGAAAGGAGGTAAACCGTCTCTTTAGGCGTAAGAAACGGCAGTGGAGAAAGCGCGAGAGTGAGAAAATTGAGTCATACAGAAGGAAGAACGAAGCGCGAAAATTCTACCAAAAAGTCAAAAACGGAACTAATATACATGGTTCGGGCCCCCTTCTGTAAAGACAAGGACGGAAATCTCATCGCAGATGTGCAGAGTATGTTGGGAATATGGAGAGATCATTTCTCTGCGCTATTGGTACCTGAGATATTCAATGACGAGACAATCGATCTAAATTTGGACGACGACGTCGATTGCCCCCTCCTAACAGACGAGGTCAGAACAGTTATTGCCCCGCTTAAGAACAATAAAGCCGCAGGAGCCGATGGATTACCGGCGGAGCTGTTTAAGGTTGGCGGCGATGAGCTGATAAGGTGCATGCATCAGCTCATTAGCAAAATTTGGTTAGATGAATGCATGCCCGGCGATTGGAGTCTCAGTGTATCTACTATGTCCCATATTTAAAAAAGGTGAACCGAGTATCTGTGCCAACTACCGTGGAATCAGCCTTTTATCCAGAGCATATAAGGTTCTATCAAGTATAATGTGCGAAAGACTAAAACCAATTATCGCTGACCTGATTGGACCATACCAGTGTGGCTTTAGGCCTGGAAAATCGACAACCGACCAGATTTTCACGCTACGCCAAATCCTGGAGAAGACCCACGAAAAACAAATCGACACCTAAAATGCTATAAAAAAACTACTGAATATTTTTTCAAATTTCTTTTTTTATTTGAAAGTACAATCCTTCCGGTTAATAATGGAAAATAATTTCATTCAAATGGCTGCCTCGGCTGGCCATGCAGTAGCCTACACGATCGGTCCAATTTTTAAGCACATTATCGATTGTGTGCAGCTGTATTTCACAAATGGCTTCACGAATATTGTCCTTTAAAGCGTCACGTACACTTTCTGCCACAGCAGCAATATTCTCGGGTGTTCGCACTATTTTTGGCTTTTCACGCTTTGGATTATCGATGAGGATGCCAGTTTCTTTCACTTTTTTCACAAGATAACGAACATACGGAGCTGACGGTGCTTCTCTTCTTCCAAAATCCGTTCGCAAACCTTCTGCAACATTACCATGATTTTCAAAGTAATGTCGCAATATTTCCCAGCGTTATCTGTCAAATCCGACATGAACTAAGTGTTACCATTCACGAAGTAAGCACTAGTTGAAAATAAACGTTAGATGGCGGACCCTTTATTTGCCGATTATAAGGCGGCCTTCGATAGTCCGATACGGGGGAAACTCTACGAAGCAATGTCTGAGCTTGGTATTCCCGCAAAACTCATACGCCTTTGCAGGATGACCCTGATGAACACCAAATCCGCAGTGAAAGTTGGTAAGGATCTTACCGAACCTTTCCAAACTAAGCGAGGCCTCAGATAAGGTGACACCCTATCGTGCGATCTCTTTAACATCTTAATATAGATTATTCTGAGAAAAGCTGCTGTCACCATGAATAAAACCATCAGCAGCAACAGTCACATGCTGCTCGCGTATGCTGATAATATAGATATCATTGGACGCACAGTTAGAGAAGTTACTGCGGTGTTTTCGAGAATTGAGAAGGAGTCAGGAAAAGTGGGTCTGACGGTAAATGAGGACAAGACAAAATTAATGGTTTCAACGAGGAGTGCCTCCACGCGATTACACCAAAGCGTGAACGTTGATAACCGTTATAATTTCGAGGTGGTAGAGGAATTTATATACCTCGGATCTGCCGTAAACAAAAAAGACAACGTCAGCCTTGAGATCAAGCGGAGAATTGTGCTTGCGAATAGATGTTATTTTGGGCTAAGCAAGCACTTTAGAGATAAAGCCCTCTCTCGAGTAACAAAAGTCCAACTATACCAGACTCTCATACAACCTGTCTTGCTTTATGGCGCAGAATCCTGGGTCCTATTGAAAGAAGGCGAAACATCTGTAGGAGTCTTCGAGAGAAAAATACTCCGAAAAATGTATGGCCCTATAGTGCACAACGGCGACGCATGAACAATGAGCTGTGTGAGCTACATCCCGACATTGACATAGTTAAGCGGATCAAAATAACGCGATTGCGCTGGCTAGGCCATGTCAGTAGAATGGATGAAGACGAACCAGCACGAAGGGTTTTCGAAACCGAACTCGAAGGAAGACGAAAAATAGGAAGATCAAGACTCCGCTGGGAGGATAAGGTTGACGAAAAGATCGAACTGGTTGGCGAAATATGTCATCTTCGTTTTGTAAGGTCCGTGACCCCTCGGGGTTGTTCGTGACCGGATAAGTAAGTAAGTAAGTAAGAATTTTTCATTTAAAGAACAGGGTAGTTTTGTAACAAAAAGCAAAAAAGAATTCATTTTTATTTCATATTATAAGTAACAAAAGCTGGTAAATGAGATCTTAGTCATTAACTGTTAATATTTGACTAGTGCTTTTCTTTAACTTAGCGCATTTATGCAAAAATTTGCAAAATTCTAATCACCATCATAATCATCGTCTTTGTTGCATTCGTCATAACTTTCGTTTGCTCCCATCATTTTAAGAAATCTTGGAACTTCATAATGAAAACAGAATTTTTCGCTTCTTTTCAAATCATACCTAATACAAATTAAATGGTAATGTAAGTACCTATGTAAAATTATAGTTAGGGCCAGATATAACGAAAAGTTACCTAATTGTAAATATAGAGTTTATAGTCCGAAGTTGTATTCGATTACAAGATTTATGTTACTAAAAACTCGTTCTACGTCTACATTGGACCAAGGGAGGCATAACAGCTTCAGGACAAAGTCGGATATTTCTTCAAATGTTTTGTTTAAAGCGGCATCTCTATATTCAAATACTTCAGCCCAAAACTTTGTAGTAAAGGGTTTTTCAACAGAGACGCTACAAAAGTAAATCGATAGGGACAGCAAACGACGCCATATTTTTTCCCGCTCTTTTTACATTTCTCTTCAGTAAGGTTTACCATTTCATCATGGAAAGATATACGAGCCAACAACGAGTCAAAATTATTAAAATTTACTACCGAAATTTGGAGTCAGTGGACTCAACTTTAAGAGCGATACGTCCAATTTATGATCGTCATTATCGTCCTACCAGATCAACAATTGAGCGTCTAGTGGAAAAATTTGAATCCACAGGCACAGTACAAAATGTTCCCGTGCCAGTGAGACAAAGAAGCGCCCGTAGTGTCGAGAATACTGCTGCCGCTGAGGCTTCAGTTCAACAAAACTCAAATGTGTCCCTCACACGTCGTTCTCAAGCGTTGGGCATCTCTGTTACGCCGTTGTGGCGAATTTTGCGAAAAGATCTTGGCCGACATCCTTACAAGATCAAATTGACGCAAGAACTGAAGCCGCTTGACCACCATAAGCAACAACTTGAAAATAATTCGGATTTTCATCGGAAAATCATCTTCAGCGATGAGGCTCATTTCTGGCTGAATGGCTTCGTCAATAAGCAAAATATGCGTTACTGGTCAGACAGCAATCCACACGTAATCCATGAGTCATCATTGCATCCCGAAAAAATTACGGTTTGGTGCGGTGTATGGGCCGGCGGCGTCATTGGGCCGTACTTCTTCCGTGATGATCAAGACCGGCACATTACTGTGAATGCGAACCGCTACCGTTCAATGATAACCGAATATTTTTGGCCCCAGGACGGGCGCACAAGCCACACAGCGAATGCCACAATCAATTTATTGGAAACCAAGTTTGGTGAACGTGTTATCTCACGAAATGGCCCAGTCGATTGGCCGCCTCGGTCGTGCGATTTGACGCAGTTAGATTATTTCCTGTGGGGCTACGTCAAGTCTATGGTCTATGCCAACAAGCCAGCGACGATTGATGAACTTCGTACGAATATCGAACGTGAAATTGCAGCAGTATCGGCCGATTTATGCTTGAAAACCGTCGAAAATTGGGTTCAGCGTCTGGACTTCTGCAAGCGTGCCCGTGGTGGCCATGCAAAAGAAATCGAGTTCCATACATAATGGCATCGAACGTACTTTCACAGGTATAAAGAATTTCATTGGTATCTAAAACCGGTTTTGTTTTATTTGTAGCGCTCTTATTGAAAAACCCTTTATTAGTCGTGTTCTTCCATTTTATAAATTGGTTATTAATGTGCTGGTCTCTTATTCTAACAATAGTTTCCTCTTGAATTTTAAATATGTTTAAAATTAAATATATATCTTCGTTATCGGTTCTTAAAACCTTTTTAAAAGAAACTGGTCAATGTTTTGTAGTGTATTTATATTGTCGGTTAATATAAAATTAATGAAACATTTACGCAAGTTAGAATATAATATATTCATATGAAATCAAACTTATACATTTGTTTCAATTGATTCATTAGTCCAACAATGAAGTCTGATCATTTGATTCTAATTTGTTGTTCACTACTGGAATTTGCCTGACTCTTTCAATTTGTTGGCGAAAGTTTCGAATTCAAATTCAAAATTAAGTGAAATATAGGTTTCAGTCTTCAGAAAAAACATCATTGTTAGCATCGTCCAGTACCTTTTGCATTTCTTCGTCGTCATTGATGTAATATTTAGGGATTAGGGAAAAATTTGGAGACCCCATTTTTCTTACCGCGCAATCCAACTCCACAGTTACAGTGTGTGTATATTATTCGTAATCCGGTATATGATGAAAATCGATCGATTTAAATCGAGTTCGAATGATGTCTTTTGTGCAAATAATGGATATCAATACATTTATTCCTCTTTTTTCTGTCATTCAGTTAAATACGCGTAAAATATTAGTTCCCCTATATTATTTAGGTTTCATTCTGGCCTATTCGATCATTCGTTCGAATTCGTTTTATAAAAACAGACACTTAGTTATTGTTCAGGCGATAATGAGTATTTTTTATTTTTATATAGTTCTGGGAAATTAATGATTATTTTTTGAATTTTATATTTTGATTAGCCATTTCCGTCTACCTGACTGTCTGGCTAGCAGGTTTCCTAAGGTCTAAAAAGACTCCTTGTTTACGTTTTGTCATATCAGATGATAGGGATGGAGGATAACTATTACGATTTAAAATACTATTGGATTCTTCGTTCTTACTCTTTTCGCATGGAAATATAAGTTGATATTTCGTCTGTATTTGTCATGCATAACGTTCAAAAGAGATTTATAAATGAAGAGTATTATAAAACTCAAGGAATAATTTTGTTTTGTTCCAAGGAATCCCAAGCACAATAGGGGCAAAGTCGATGCAAAGAGGGAGCTGAACGTGGACAACGGTAAAGAACCACCGTCCTAGGCAAAGGTACCAAGAGAAGGCAATTCCGGGACGATCTCTGCTATGAAGTCATTAATAGCAATAATACCGAAATGCCAGCACCAAAACGCGGAGGATATAGTCAACACGAGGGTAATAGAACATGTAATGAAGGCCGAAGGTGTACCACCCATAGAAATCGACAGCAGCGGATTCAAAGGGTAGGTATTAACACTGCAGCTGGTCTCACAACACTGCGCGGTAACTCTGGATAAGCTAGTGAATGGCGTCTCTGCCCCCTGGGATGGCAGGAAGAACGACATTCTAAGGTTGACATCCGCAGAGTGTACAACAGGGATACGCGTAAAAAACTACCAATATACTGGGAGGACTATAAGAGAAGTCTCAGTGAATATAACCCAATATTGAGAAAGGGGAGGAGTAACTCCTGGGAACTATTCAACGAACAGGGATAGCGTCAACTATATATATCGAAGATGAAAAAATTCCTCTCTGACACACATGTTCAGCCGGAAAAATTGGTAAACGACACGGGGAAGAGAATGGATACAAAGGAAAACGTGTAGGCATCTGATGAATACACACTTTCCGAATGAGAAAATGTAGTACATCAGGCCGCAATCATCACGGACCAAAAGATATAAAGAGCTTCTCCCCATAGAAAGCGGCGATACGGAATGAAATTTTTCCCGCTATCCTACAACATGAGGTTGACCAAATAATAACTCAATTGGTGGGATTCTTCACCGCATGCTTAAAATTCGCATATACACCAAAGAATTGGCAAGAGGCTAGGGTAGTATTTATACCTAAACCTGGAAAGGCAAGTTATGCAACAGCAAAGGCTTACACACCAATTAGCCGTACCTCGTTTCTACTCAAAACCCAACAAAGAATAGTGTACGACATGGTGAAAAGTGGAATACCGGACGATATGCTGAAGTTCAAGTATCTCGCATATTTCAAAGGTCGACATAGAGGAATCTCTCAATGGCAAATTGTATACACTCTTCGTATGCATAGATATTGAGGGAGCGTTTAGCAATGTCCAGATCGAAACACTCATCCAATCCTTAGACCAGTTTATGGGGACCGGACATTAAAAGGCTGGATTAATCATATGCTAAGGAATAGATGGATAAACTGCGGTTCCCATGACATTAATATTAGAGACAGGGTACAACGTGGAACCCCACAAGGGGAGATTATATCACCACACTTGTGGGTCCTCACAATACAGTCTTCTAAGGAAGCTTACCGATGAAGGACATAAAACAGTCTGCTATGTAGACGACGTCGTAATACTTCTTAGGGGAAAGGATCTCAATCAGTTATGCAGAAAGGCCGAGGGGCACTGAATATATCGTACAACTGGGCAGAGCCAAGGGGCTAAAAGTGAACCCAGACAAAACGGAAATATGTACATTCACAAGGAAAACGACAATCTCAGAGTTTGAAGAGCCACGATTCCTGGAAGAGACGATTAAAGTATCGGATAATGTTAAACACTTAGGTATAATCTGTAATGGTGGATTTTGAAGAATACCAACATCAAATAGGGATTTTTTTTTTTACAATGCAGTACATGCAAATACTTATACATACTTCTTTTAATTTTTTTTATCTACCCTAACATTCAACTAATGTTAAATAAGCCCGGAAGAAAATTCCCATTTGAATAATGGTATGACCTTATATTAGCATCACTGTCACGATTTAGTGTGGTAGTTGACTCATTATCACTCTCAAAGGTATAAGATACCCTGTATCGCATGTATGTACACTTACGGTACCTATGGAGAAATGCACCAGCAATTGCGAATAATCCTTATTTCTCTTATACCAAGTTGTCAAGCACACTCAATCATTAGAGTGTATATTTGCAAAGCAGAACTTTGATCGTTGCATTTGGCCCAACGGTAGGTCTTTCCGATATTGTCTGCTGTGAGTGAACATATATTTTCGAGGGAAAAGTTAGTGGAAAAAAAAAGGAAAGAAAAAAGTGAAATCTAATCTGATAATTTGGTTGAATATTTGGAAAATTGAACAAAAATAAATAAATAAAAGAAATAAAGAAAAAAAAGGTGAGGAAGTGACATTAGTATTCCCACATTTTCAGCTTAAAGCGTTATTTTTGTGTTTAGCGATATCGAGTGTGGTTAGAACAAAGAAAAGGAAGCATATTTTCTTTGGTTATACCGAAATTTGGGTGACGCAAGCACATGTTAAGGAACGGAGGTATTGTGCATAGTACCGGTCAAAAAAAAAAAAAGGTATTTATATTCATTAGAAGTCGAATGTGAGCACATAGTGATAATTTGTTTAAATACCAGGAACAACCTTACCATATCACGTCTCTCGTGTCTCCACTCTTGGTGTCCAACACGACCTCGTCGTTCACTGTATTTGACCGAGGGACGTAATTTTCTTGGCTACCCTACGAAGAGACCTGGAATACACAACAACGGGATATTACGTGGCCATCCCAAATCTACATGGTTTTGTACTATTCCGATCTACAGGAAATAGTCAGTGTTTGTATGGTTATAACCTAAAATTTTCTTCTGGAAACTGTTGCATAGCATTGCCAGAATACGGGTTCACTCATCATAAAATTTCATAACAAGATATGCATGTAACGAAGTTAAACCCCTAACCTAAAAGTCATCCTTCAAGTTCGTTTCACATGTTTCAAGAGCCTTGAAGAAACTTATAATTGTAGCCCTTGATAAATATTTGTTTCCAAGTGGACAACATTCCTTTCCCTAAATTGAACTACAATACTTAAATATGTAAAGTTTTATTTCTTTCCGAAGAGAAAAAAAAGACAAATCTGTCTAAATTTAAAAAAAAAACTATAATTTTTTTTTATTTTTAAAATAACCATTTTTTTATTGAGATTCTCTTTTAATTTTTGTTTGTGTCTTAACCTAAATTGTTCTAGATGATTTAAGTTTCTTCTCTAAAAATATAAATACTAGATACATTTGAAATTTCTAATATAAGCGCTACATTTGAATTCCTATTATCGTAATTAATTTAAAAACATCAAAACCCTAGCAACATGTTTCACAACATTAGGTATGTTGATTCAGAACTATCTCAACATTTGTTTGTTCCTGGAAAACATCCTTAAACTACGCTGGAAGGCCTTCTCGCATCGTGGATGGACAACAACAGAAAACTGTAAGTCATACAAAACAAAAACTAATTATTTGTGCTTTTGGTTGTGATTCGCTGATCAGAAGAAACTTTATTGCATGATATATTTCCTCAATTGAAAACAAAAGCAACCATGCAATAGTGTCTCTTCTGCTTCATTTGTTGTGATTTGGTTTTGTTGGTTTTTTTTTATCATTTATAGTTTCTCTTTACTTATAAGCCCTACTTTGTATAATTTACGTATATTACACCGTTTTTTTTTTATTATGTTTTGATTTGCGCGTTCGTTCCTAGTGGCGAACTGAAATAAATGAGATGAATATGAAAGAGTAATTTGTTTTATGTAAAACACAGGGTTGTAGGTAGAAAAGGTTTGCTAATGGGGGTTTTTTCGGAAAAAAAAATTTGTTGCCACTTGATTAATCCAAAGGACGGGAGGGTTTTGAGGCCTAGGGCTTTTACATCTCAGCTCTAAGGGTTTTTTTCTTTGAATATGGGTGTTTTAAGAGATTAAGATTTTCGTTTTGTTTTCATGTATTGGGGCCTTAAAGCGCGCGTGAATTCTTTTATTTGTTAAAGGGTACCATTCGCATACTGGGACAAGATCCCCGCCCCTTTCTACCACTTCGAGTTAGATTTCCGAGCACGCGCGTAAAGTTCCTATGTTGCGAT
Source organism: Phaonia tiefii (assembly GCA_963931995.1). NCBI lineage: Eukaryota > Metazoa > Arthropoda > Insecta > Diptera > Muscidae > Phaonia > Phaonia tiefii. The sequence goes on along the minus strand of OZ008371.1, from coordinate 95,458,347 downwards.
TAACAGCTAATAAGAAGGAACTTGGAAAAAATGTTCTTTCTTTAGGTTTGTCTTTATCAATTCTGGTTGGATCCAAGTGGTCCGGTCATCAAAGATAATTATGATTAGAAAATATTCCCTTACGTTACAAATAAATGGCGCCCAACGTGGGGCACCGAAGCGTCAGAATTTTCAATTTAAATTGCATCGGCAATAAATTTTAAAATCATGAATATATGCAACACCTTTTGATTGTTTTGGTAACCTCATTTGTTACATCTAATCTATTTTATTCACATAGGAAACATTATTTTTGAATTCTATCAATTTGTTGATGGTATCTTGTCACTATTGTGTTGTCTGTTTGGTGGTTGCACCAAGAGCGATATATTTTGTAAATTCGTGGTTGGAAATATTGCATTAAGATAAATTAAGTCTTCTGGCAATCCACTGTGATATTTATATTTATTCGTTAAATTTTTGTTAGGTGATTTGATACAAGGAAAAGGCAGAGACTTATTTATAGGCATAGAGGCTATTTGGTATGATACAAAGAAGAGGTTTGGAATTACGACTGTTGAAAAAGAGAAATGATTTCTCAATCGTCCCCTTTTCATAGGTCAATATTCAAATTACATCCGTTGATTATAACTATTCTCAGATATTATACACCCTATTCATTGGAAAATGTTCGTATAAGTGTTGCAAACCGTTTTTACTGAAAACCCTAAGTTTTACTATATATTTGAATTTGAAGAAAAAAAAAATTGTTGAAATTGGAAGACAATGTCTCTCTTGCGCAGTACTGAGAATATTCCTAATCAGATTACACCCGATACTGTGAAGCAATGCTCAGTTTGTAAAAAAGACTATGAAATTGATGAGTGTTTAGTGGCAACCCACTGCGGCCATATTTTCCATAGGGAATGTATTTTACGGATTTTGGAGGAAACAAATGCATGCCCCATATGTTTCAAGTTGTGTCGTCAAACGACTCTTAAACCTTATAATTTTTCTGCAGAAGTAGAAGCATCTGCATCAGTTCAGCCTTCCCCGGGAAATTATAATAATAACAATCCAACCGGGACTATTCCAAAAGTCTATCAAAAGAAGAAAAAAAGGAATACTAACAATACACATGATAATATGTCCCAGGCCACGGGATTTATTGGAGGCAATCAAAATCGTGTGAATCTTTCATCGGATAATATAGTTAATACTTCCCAGAGGAATACTAATGAACTGAACAACTCACGGTTACATAGTCAATATAACGTTAGTGGAGAATCACTTCAACTTCTAATTGATGAGGCAGTTAGCAGGCAATTAGCTCTCACACATATTTCACAACCTACAACTAGAACCAGTTTAGGAGCTCGTAATTTCGACAGCCAATCAAATAGAAATGCACAAAGTAGACCACAATATGCTCGAACGGGAAACGCTCGATCCTTTGAGTTAACTACGGACAGAATCTCGAATATAATTTCTGGTTGGCATATCTTATTTAGTGGGGAAAATGAAGATTCTCTTTCCGTTGACGATTTTATCTACAGAGTCGACGCCCTTACTATGCAAAGTTTGCGTGGTGACTTCGATGTTTTGTGTCGTCATCTTCATTTACTATTTAGGGACAAAGCATTACATTGGTACTGGCGTTACCACAAGACTGCTCCCAGACTAGATTGGAATTCCCTTTGTCGGGAACTGGGCAACCAATTTCGGGATAGCCGAACAGACTACGACTTCTTGGATCAGTTACGTGGTCGTAAACAAAAAGTAGGCGAACGATTTGATGCATTTTATGATGCCGTCTTAAAGATAACAGATCGGTTACAATCACCATTACTTGAAATAGAATTGGTAGAGATCTTAAAAAGGAACCTTCGTCCAGAAGTGCGAAAGGGTCTTTTGCATTTCCATATAAATTCTCTATCTAAATTGAGGGAATTTGTGAGGAAATACGAAATACTAGAAGATGAGTTAAACCCAAGTCCTAGACATACCAGAAATATTTTGGGCCGAAGAAATATTGCAGAACAGAATCTCATAGTTTAGCTGAGGATGTACACATTGAGGTAGATGAAATTAAAGAATTTATTTGTTGGAATTGTTCTGAGCCAGGTCATAAATATGACGAATGTATGGCTGAAAGAAAAATATTTTGTTATGGGTGTGGTTCACCTAATACGTACAAACCTAATTGCATAAAGTGTAACAAGTTTCCAAAAAACGGGCCAACCCAACCGAAAGGCAAACAGAACACACCAAAATCCAACTAATACTAACATCCACTGAAAGTCAAACCGATCCTACAGATGGAAACTCTGAAAAAGAGAGAACGAAGTCGAATTTCAAGAAGTCGGGGTTTCCACAACATTGGAAACCTTATCACATTCGACTAGCAGAGTACAACCTTGTGAGAAGTCGAATTTTTAATGACGAGTTAGTTGTTGAACCACAGGTTAAACGGGTGAAGCGTTCGACTAAACGATTTAGAGACTTTTGGAGAAAAGTAGTAAGAAGTAGGAAATGTTATTGTTCAGCCATAGTTTCTAATGTGAAAAGCATTGATTTAAGACCATTTGCCACGGTAAAGATTTTTAATGAAGAAGTGTTAGGTATGATCGATACTGGCGCTACGATTTCGTGTTTTGGGTCAGATTTTGCGAAAAGATTTCTGGAAGAAAGTAAATGCAAATGGGAAAAATTCAATATACATATTCATAAAAACCGCCGATGGTAGTAAACACTGTGCGGTTGGTAAAGTCACTACAGAGGTGATTTTTAGAGGACGGACGAATATTTTAAACTTTGTTTTAATACCCCAATTGTCTCAAAACTTGTATTTAGGTGTGGATTTTGTACGCTCTTTCGGGTTGGGGAAAGATTTATTCGTTGAAAATGATAGACAACATAACTTACACATTAGCGAGATAAATGTTGCATCTGATAGACATAACTTAAATGAAGAACAGGAGAGTAAACTTGCAATTGCCGTTAATTCATTTCCCTCGTATTCAAAAGAAGGATTAGGTCGAACATCTCTAGTGACACATGAAATTGAAACCGGTCAAAATCGACCAATTAAGCAACGACATTTTGCCGTATCGCCAGCTGTAGAAAAACTTCTATTTGCGGAAATAGACCGTATGTTACAGTTAGGTGTCATTGAGGAATCTCAGAGTCCATGGTCATCGCCTGTGGCACTAGTTGTCAAGCCTGGGAAGGTACGGCTGTGTCTGGACGCAAGAAAGGTCAACAGTGTTACAGTGAAAGACGCTTATCCTTTGCCCCTAATCGATGGAATATTAAGTAGGCTCCCAAAGGCAAGATACATCACAAGTCTTGACCTTAAGGATGCCTTCTGGCAAATTCCATTAGATGAAGGTTCAAAGGAAAAGACTGCTTTCACTGTACCTGGTCGTCCATTGTACCAGTTCGTCACCATGCCGTTTGGGTTATGCAACGCCCCACAGACGATGACTCGACTGATGGACAAAGTCATCCCCCCTCATCTTCGGACAAAGGTTTTTGTGTATTTGGATGACTTGCTGCTTATCACGGAAACCTTTGACGAGCATTTGGAATTATTGCATGAAATTGCGTTATATATAAGAAAAGCGAAATTGACTATAAATATTGAAAAAAGTAAGTTTGTGATTAAAGAGGTAAAATATTTGGGGCATATAATAGGTTATGGTACGATAAAAACTGACCCGGAGAAAGTGCAAGCTATACGGGATTTTCCTTTGCCAACCTCAGTTAAACAGCTTCGAAGATTCTTGGGAATATGTGGGTGGTATAGACGATTCGTTCGTAATTTTGCGTCACATAGCGCTCCATTAACGGATATGCTCCAAAAGGCCCGAAAATTTGCCTGGTTTGATGAGGGGAAAAATGCCTTTGAGGTAATGAAAAATTCATTATGTTCAGCTCCCGTTCTTCACAACCCTGACTTTTCGCGGCCATTTTCAATCCAATGCGATACCAGCAAATATGGCATTGGAGCGGTTCTTGCTCAAAGAAACGAAGATGGAGATGAGGTACCAATAGCGTATATGAGTCATAAGTTGACATCTCCACAGAAAAACTATAGTGTTTCTGAGCAAGAATGCTTAGCTACCGTCATGGCTGTGAAGAAATTTCGTGCGTATGTGGAAGGCCATGACTTTGAAATTATCACCGACCATGCATCACTGAAATGGCTGATGACCCAATCAGACCTACATGGTAGACTTGCACGCTGGGCGCTTAAGCTGCAGGGCTTTCGTTTTACAATAACTCATAGGAAAGGTAGCCAAAATATTGTTCCGGATACTTTGTCTCGTATGTATTCAGAGAATAATGAGTCAATAGATAGCATGGACATAGATGATATCATTATGGGGGAAATCGAAAATTCTCTGGAAATAGATTTGGACTCGATAGAATTTAAATCTGTTGAATATTTAAATTTGATAGAAAACTTCAATTTAGATTGAAATATCTCCCTGATATTAGAATAGAGGACGGGTTTATTTACAAACGCATTGAACACGCTACGGGGAATGAAATACAGGAACAGATGTCCTGGAAGCTTTGGGTACCATCCGCAATGACACCAGATGTTATAAAACGGGCTCATGATCACCCACTATCTTCTCATGGTGGAGTTGGTAAGACCATACGACGCATCCGAACATTTTTCTTTTGGCCGAAAATGGTGCAACAGATAACAGAATATGTTCTTTCATGTGAAATTTGTAAGCATGCGAAACATACAAATCAAATTTTACGTCCACCTATGGGTCAACAGCAAATATCTGTTAGACCATTTCAAAACTTATACTTGGATTTTCTAGGGCCTTATCCAAGATCTTCCTCGGGAAACATAGGTATTATAATCGTTTTGGATCACCCCTCCAAATTTCATTTTTTGGAACCCATAAGAAAATTTACATCTAACGTTATCGTGGAATTTATGGAGAAAAGAATTTTCCACATCTTCGGTGTTCCAGAATCCATCACTACTGATAACGGGGTACAATTCAAATCCAATTTATTTAGATCACTCTTAAAGTCATACGGAGTGTTTCATAATTTGACTGCAATTTACTCACCACAGGCTAATGCAAGCGAGCGAGTAAATCGTTCCGTTTTAGCAGCCATTCGATCCTACGTTAAGCCATCTCAGAAAGATTGGGATGAGAAACTTTCATCAATAAGTTGTGCTCTTCGGAGTTCAACTCATGCTTCTACTGGGTTCTCCCCCTACTACTTGTTATTTGGTCAGAACATGTTATTAAACGGGCAGTCGTATTCATTGTTAAGAAGGTTAAATTTATTGGGTGAACCATCTTCACTTGTGAAAACCGATGAGAGATTAGAATTACTTCGAGAAAAAGCACAGGCCAATATAAGAAAGTCGTATGAAAAGAATGCACGAACGTATAATTTGAGGTCTCGCCCTGTTAATTTTGAAATTGGTCAAACCGTATTCAGGAAAAACTTTGCGCAATCAAAAGCTGTGGATCACTTCAACAGCAAACTCGCTCATCAATATGAAAAGGCCAGAGTAATCGCCAAACATGGTTCGTCTTATTACGAATTACAGGACATGTCAGGCAAAAACATTGGAAAATTTCATGCCAAAGATATCAAATCTTAACTTCAGCTTTTGTCTCGTTGTTGGTAACCACTCTACATAGCCTGTGTTGTAATGGTGGATTTTGAAGAATACCAACATCAAATAGGGATTTTTTTTTTACAATGCAGTACATGCAAATACTTATACATACTTCTTTTAATTTTTTTTATCTACCCTAACATTCAACTAATGTTAAATAAGCCCGGAAGAAAATTCCCATTTGAATAATGGTATGACCTTATATTAGCATCACTGTCACGATTTAGTGTGGTAGTTGACTCATTATCACTCTCAAAGGTATAAGATACCCTGTATCGCATGTATGTACACTTACGGTACCTATGGAGAAATGCACCAGCAATTGCGTATAATCCTTATTTCTCTTATACCAAGTTGTCAAGCACACTCAATCATTAGAGTGTATATTTGCAAAGCAGAACTTTGATCGTTGCATTTGGCCCAACGGTAGGTCTTTCCGATATTGTCTGCTGTGAGTGAACATATATTTTCGAGGGAAAAGTTAGTGGAAAAAAAAGGAAAGAAAAAAGTGAAATCTAATCTGATAATTTGGTTGAATATTTGGAAAATTGAACAAAAATAAATAAATAAAAGAAATAAAGAAAAAAAAGGTGAGGAAGTGACATTAGTATTCCCACATTTTCAGCTTAAAGCGTTATTTTTGTGTTTAGCGATATCGAGTGTGGTTAGAACAAAGAAAAGGAAGCATATTTTCTTTGGTTATACCGAAATTTGGGTGACGCAAGCACATGTTAAGGAACGGAGGTCTTGTGCATAGTACCGGTCAAAAAAAAAAAAAAAAGGTATTTATATTCATTAGAAGTCGAATGTGAGCACATAGTGATAATTTGTTTAAATACCAGGAACAACCTTACCATATCACGTCTCTCGTGTCTCCACTCTTGGTGTCCAACACGACCTCGTCGTTCACTGTATTGGACCGAGGGACGTAATTTTCTTGGCTACCCTACGAAGAGACCTGGAATACACAACAACGGGATATTACGTGGCCATCCCAAATCTACATGGTTTTGTACTATTCCGATCTACAGGAAATAGTCAGTGTTTGTATGGTTATAACCTAAAATTTTCTTCTGGAAACTGTTGCATAGCATTGCCAGAATACGGGTTCACTCATCATAAAATTTCATAACAAGATATGCATGTAACGAAGTTAAACCCCTAACCTAAAAGTCATCCTTCAAGTTCGTTTCACATGTTTCAAGAGCCTTGAAGAAACTTATAATTGTAGCCCTTGATAAATATTTGTTTCCAAGTGGACAACATTCCTTTCCCTAAATTGAACTACAATACTTAAATATGTAAAGTTTTATTTCTTTCCGAAGAGAAAAAAAAGACAAATCTGTCTAAATTTAAAAAAAAAACTATAATTTTTTTTTATTTTTAAAATAACCATTTTTTTATTGAGATTCTCTTTTAATTTTTGTTTGTGTCTTAACCTAAATTGTTCTAGATGATTTAAGTTTCTTCTCTAAAAATATAAATACTAGATACATTTGAAATTTCTAATATAAGCGCTACATTTGAATTCCTATTATCGTAATTAATTTAAAAACATCAAAACCCTAGCAACATGTTTCACAACATTAGGTATGTTGATTCAGAACTATCTCAACATTTGTTTGTTCCTGGAAAACATCCTTAAACTACGCTGGAAGGCCTTCTCGCATCGTGGATGGACAACAACAGAAAACTGTAAGTCATACAAAACAAAAACTAATTATTTGTGCTTTTGGTTGTGATTCGCTGATCAGAAGAAACTTTATTGCATGATATATTTCCTCAATTGAAAACAAAAGCAACCATGCAATAGTGTCTCTTCTGCTTCATTTGTTGTGATTTGGTTTTGTTGGTTTTTTTTTATCATTTATAGTTTCTCTTTACTTATAAGCCCTACTTTGTATAATTTACGTATATTACACCGTTTTTTTTTTATTATGTTTTGATTTGCGCGTTCGTTCCTAGTGGCGAACTGAAATAAATGAGATGAATATGAAAGAGTAATTTGTTTTATGTAAAACACAGGGTTGTAGGTAGAAAAGGTTTGCTAATGGGGGTTTTTTCGGAAAAAAAAATTTGTTGCCACTTGATTAATCCAAAGGACGGGAGGGTTTTGAGGCCTAGGGCTTTTACATCTCAGCTCTAAGGGTTTTTTTCTTTGAATATGGGTGTTTTAAGAGATTAAGATTTTCGTTTTGTTTTCATGTATTGGGGCCTTAAAGCGCGCGTGAATTCTTTTATTTGTTAAAGGGTACCATTCGCATACTGGGACAAGATCCCCGCCCCTTTCTACCACTTCGAGTTAGATTTCCGAGCACGCGCGTAAAGTTCCTATGTTGCGATTAACAGCTAATAAGAAGGAACTTGGAAAAAATGTTCTTTCTTTAGGTTTGTCTTTATCAATTCTGGTTGGATTCAAGTGGTCCGGTCATCAAAGATAATTATGATTAGAAAATATTCCCTTACGTTACAAATCTTAGATCGGAAATTTAATTGGAAGCACCACATAGAGGACAGGGCCAAAAAGGCCTACAGATGTTGGTCGCTATGCAGAAGGGCTATAGGATCCAAATGGCGCCTCAACCCGGAAAAAATACCCTGACTCTATAGAAGCGTAATTAGGTCAATATATGCTTCTGTAGAATGGTGGACGGCAGTTGCAATACCGTGATGCATTGGTATTAGCGGGGCAATGAGGACAACTTCGACAAGGGCTATGAAAACTATTTTATGTACCCAGCCAATCGAGATTAGGGTCAAATACTAGGCTGCCCTTGCAGCAAAACGCCTATAGGCAATGAGTGAATGAATCAGCAGGGATCTTAAGTCGAAACACCAAGGGATAATTGAGGCTTTAGCCGATAACACGTAATATGCAAGTGAATCCGACCGAATACCCGAATTAAAGGTTAAGGCGAGATGGGACACTGGCACAAACGCCAAATGGAACTGGGTACCGGACATAGTGGAATATGAACGTGTGGACTTTCTGCAACGAAAGCCAGGAAACTTCAAACGGTGAGCCTGGAGAGTGCGAAACCTTTCGGGGTAACGAAGGCTGAGTCGTTTCATTACGGGTTCGGGATTACAAGCCCACCTATACCGTATTGAACTAGTGACGAACATTTCTTTTTAATATTTCTATTAAAATTTACTTTTTCATAGAAAAGGTACTTTTTAATAGTTATTGAACCGAACAATTGAAAGACCGAATAATATAAACTCAAACGGATATATTCATTAACTTTAAATTAACATGTATTTTGGTTGAAAATAAATAAAATAAATTTGAGCTCGAATTTATTTCTAATTCAATATAAGAGTCCTTGGTTTGGACACATTGAGGTGTTCAAAAGTAGAGTGAAACGCTAAAATTATTATATTCTGAAATTCGTCTGAAACCTCGAAGTAATATAATCCTTGATTTGGGCTAAATGTCCTTTTTAAAATTATATAATACTGAAAGCTCGTAATGTTTTTTATACGATTTGTCAGTTTGATATTTTTTATTAATTTAATTCGCCAGAAACCTTGTTTATTTCAATATACAGGCCTGTTCTGATACCACGACGATTTTGAACCACGGACGATTTGTAGGTGTTCTGGAAATCATGTGATTTTATATTTTTCGGCGTTATTTTATGTTTTCGAAATCAACAAGCGAAGCGATTTTGTTGTTTGCTTTGCGTTGTTTCTCATTTCCTTTGCTTCCCAACATATGTTTGTGGTCATATTTAATAAAAAATTTGTGAATTTGTGAAAGATATTGAAAAAATTTGAAATGCCTGGAGCTTTATTGTTGAGTTTTCTTAATTTAAATTATTTGCATTAATATTTATTATTAATATTTATTAATTTTTAATATTTATTAATATTTTCATTCTCGAAAAGTAAAGCACGGGACAGGCAAAGGGGAACAGGAAATCACGAAAAGCAGAATAGTAATGCTGAACAAATGTGAACCAAAATGAACATAATTTTTAGAAATTATGATAATTGATGTGTTTTTCTATTAAAATAAGTCATTTTAATACTAAAAAAGAAAGAAAACATTTCAAATTATGTTTTCTAATAATTTATTAAAACATTTACAATAAATAATTTACATACAACAAGAAAGTGATCTATGTTCACCGTCATTTTCCTGAGCGATTTTATATCACGTGATTTGGAAAATCGTTGCTTAATCGTTGCTTGCAGAACGCCATTCTGGTGATTTAAAACCATATCGACGTGAAGTGATATCAGAACAGGCCTGATAGTTCCCTTTCTAGTACTTTAACATGTACCTGTTAACGTAATAACACCGCTCTGCTAACCAAAGTGGTTTGTGTATTTGCTAATTAAATTCGAATTTATCCTCACGTCAATAAACATTTGTATTGCAGGTATTGAGGTTTGTTGTGATATCTTTGACATTATGGTTCCTGTTACACTATATTACAATTCCTTTTCAGATTTGTGATCTTAACATGCGTATAAGGGCTATTGACGGACGCTTTGGGGGAGCTTACTACGATTCACGTGATTGGAGCTTATCCAGCGTAATGCAATATATGAAAGAAACATTTCAAAATGGAGATAGCGAAAAAAGAATGCTCGGTATGTTTCATACTCATCTTTCGGCTTAAGACGTACTCACACAATTGCTTGCATTTGGCTAGGTGACTCTGGGACATGGATTTTAACACATTATAGACATGTTCGAAAGGAAGATCGATCATTCATTGACATTGAACTTTTGAAGTTTAAAAAAAAACAGTATTGTAATGCTGCCCACACACGATGCAACATTGTTTGAAACATGGCAATTTTTCAAACCATGTTGCATCGTGTGTAGCAATGTGTCATGTTTACAATCGTGTTTCATTGTTGGTTGCAAAAATATCAAAAATTTTTGATATTTTCTTTGTTTCAAATACAATGTTGCATCGTGTGTGGCGATGTTTACTGTTTTTGCTTTATCATTCGTTGCGAGCAGTCGTGCTGCGAGGCTCTTTTTCATAGTTCGCGGAGTAAAGGAAAGCGAAAAGAGACAAAAATTACGACGATTAGAAATAATGAAAACTGGAGAAATTTTATAAATGAATATAAGAATTTCCCATAATTGTGGAACGTAAAATGTGATAGTTATAAAAATAAACTAAAAACAGCAGCAGATGAAAAATTAACAAAAGAATACTTTGTTTTATCATATCCAATAATTTTGTAAAATTTTTTTCGCCTATTCTCATGTAATTTCGGTAATCTTGTGGCTCATTTTGAATTCCTTTAACAATATTTCATTTGAAAACTCTTCTATCTTTAAAACCCAATTTTTTTTACCACATTCTTCTTTTCTTTTTCAATTGTATCCCCTCTTCTTCATCTTCGTACAACAATTCGTCAATAATAACAATTGCAGCTATCCCACTTTGTGCGTCACTCATTTCAAAATATCATTTTCCTTCCGCGTACGTTTGTTTAGCAGAAAAACTCACCGACTGATGTTTCATTTATGGTTTCAATTTTGGTTGGATCGTCTGTGGTAAAAAATTAAACCAGGTTTCAAACACATGTAGCGCTCACTCTGTCATCAGCCTAAGACTCACTTGTTGCTATACAAAATAAATAAATGGTTTCCCGTTACATTCTCACAACCAGTGAGCTGTGCCCATTCTAGTTTTACACTCACTGATTGGGGCCTACAATTTTACACCGGTTCCAAAAAGTACTTTGAGAAGCTTTTTCATGGCTAAATACTCGATAGTGCCGCCGTCACTAAACGAGGTGACCGCCGTCGAAAGAATTGTACGGGGATCAGAGGAGGGATCGAACCCACTTTATCATGCACAAGAGCCGCGAACACTACCATTGCATCACCGACGGCCATACTTGTTGCTATACTTTCAAAAAATATTTAAAAAACTAACTAGATTCCTGAAAAGTGGGAAACTACATTTTCTAATAGACCTCTAGAAGTCGGTGGTCATGCAATTAGAAACGACGACAAAAACAATATTTTATTCACAATTTTACAGAAAAATATACTCTATACGAAAAATATACTTGTACTTTGTAGGGTAGCTCTTACTTTTTATGACATCGGCCAATTTCCGTGGTAAAATTTCTACTAAAGTGCAGTATCGCGAGGATGGTAACGATTCCAGAAACTGCCTCAATATTTCGATATTGTTCGTCACTATTTCTTGAGGTTTTTAAATAACGATCGAAATCTGTTCATTAGTTTTCAATTCAATTTAAGACCAAACTTTGTGGTATCCGTAAACCATTGCTTCCCAAATCGGGAAGTATGCTTGAGGTCGTTTTCCTGCTGAAAAATATATCTGTAACTGACATATTTTCTAACGAAAATGGTTCAGTTGCATTTTCCAGAATATTTCTATATTGGATATGGTCTATTCGACCACCAATGCTGTGTTTAGGACCAACGCCATACCAACTAACTTCACCCCATACCATCACATTTCGTCCTCCGTGTCTAGGATCCCACGATTTGTTTAGCGGCCGTCTTATGTAAGCTTTGCCATCCGAACCAAATAAAAAATTAAACTTTGATTCTTCGCCCTCAGGGTATTTTTTTACAAAAATTAATTAAAATAACGTTTTGCAATATTTTTGCTTAAAACGCTTAAGCTTAAGACCATCTTCTTGCATTCTACGTCTAATTGTTCTAGATAAAATGCTTCTCGATATTCAGCGAGATTGGGTGCGATGCAATATTTTTTTTTAACAGCAAAATCGGTTTGCAATGGCTGAAATTGATTGTTTTTATAGCAGCGCACAATTAATTTATGACATATTCATGACATCATGACATATTTTGCCACATATTTGTACTGAATTGAATTGTTAATTAGTAAAATGTTGGCTAAAAAATATAACTTACGTTCAAAATAAATTATATTTCCACTGTATTCGAATGCGTTTCTAATTATCTTATCACCCTCAGAAACACGTTTAACTACAGTTTTCGCAGTTGTGAGAAATTTTCAAAAGTTATTGTTGATGTTTAGACGTTCAACAATATATTGAACAACCGTAAGAATATAACGGGAGTTGCCAATAAGAGATACACATTATAAGAAAGTTGTGAAAATAAATGTAATTTCGAATACATGGTTTCTAATTGTATGACGCCCTCTGTATATAGCGAAAAATATAAGAAACACATTTTATATGAAAAAAGTGCCATCTATTTACAAAATTTTGTGCTACAAACCTAAATTGGGCGAATACAAATCTAATATGAAAGTTTCATCTCATTCGGTCCAATAGATCCAGAGTTTTAGGCCACCTTGAATTCATGTTTATATGTATATGTATTAGATTAAAAAAAATTAAATAAATATGAAATCAGTTGTTAAGTAACCACCAATAAAATAATATATTTTATAAAAACTTAAAAGAATTCATTCTAAAACAAAAAAAGGAACCCTATAATACAAGGAAGACATTTCAATTTTTATTTACATATTTTGCTTTGTTTCTTCAACTCCGACTGTACTATTTTGAGTTTGATTTGTCTACTTCCTTTTTGTATTTTCAACTTACACTTTTATATATTACTTCTTTATCACTTGGAAAATATCTTTCGAATGAAATTCGAAGGAATTACTGATTTTGACGCCCATTTTCGTATTAGAAGGTGAAGTTTCGAAGGCGAAGGGGTAAAAACATTTCCGAACATTCGGATATACATACATTTTTGGAAGTCAAAGGATGCAGTGGCCGTCAGCTTTTCACTCTGTTTTCGTATTTGATAGTTGTATTTTCGAACCGTAATATTTGTGTACACACACAATAAATTTTCGGATTTACTAACCCATTGCGAGCCTATATGCAATATTCGACTTTCATAACCCCACTTTTTGAGGAAAAAACCTATTGTCTCAGAATAGTACACAACATACATATTTTCACCCGTTATTGTATAGTTTAGACATTAAGCTAAAAAATAGGGTATCATTTGTTCCTTTAACCCATTAATAACCGAAGATATCAAGGGTCAAAGTTCACGAAAACAAAAAATAAAAAAATTATTTAAAAAAAAATAGCGCTATTTTTTTAAAATAATTCTTTCCCAATAAAAAATTAAATATTTTCAAAAAATAAAAAATAATTTTTCCCGACAAAAAATATTTTAAAAAAATCTTTTTTTTCGTGGGACGTCTGTAAGTCCATAAAGTCCACTTTTGTACGCACAGTGAGCATGGATTGGTTATGGTAACTATCCAGAATAATACAATTTTTTTTAAAAAAATCGAGCGATTTTTCTGATTTTGTCACACATCGACTTAAGGTACAGAAGGAATTTTATGTCCTCTGCCTGACGGCCGGGCGACTAAGTGCAATTTAAATTTAACGATTTTCAAAAAGGTCTACCACACGGTACGAGCAACATATGTTGTCCCTGCGAGGGCTAGTTTTCCATTTTCTCACCTTCTTTACTTTTTCTTTAATTTCGTTTTTTTTTAACCTTTTTTGCCTGCCGAAATTTTGGGGCCCATAACTCCGAAAATAGGGGTTTCCCACAATTTTTTATTTTACATTTTTGGCTTAAAACAACGTGTTTTACACAAAAAAAATAAAATAATAAAGTTGACCTGTTCCTCTTGTTTTATTCTATCGTTGTATTATTTGTCAAATTTTATTCGAATCGAATTACGGAGAAATCGAATTACGGATAAATTACGAATCGATTTACGGAAAAATTACGAGTCAAAAAATCACACCGTGCTGTGCAGAGTTCAATTCTCATCGGATGAATATTTTGTTTTTTTTTACTTTCTTAAAAAAAATATTGATAATTTTTCAAAATTTCAACATACGATAACTCGATAACGGAGCGAGTTATCGATAAATGGTGAATAACTTTTTGAGTTTATTTTGAATTCTTTTATAGAAAAAGTGATGATATCAATAGCTTTACACGCTACCTGCTCCCTAGCCTGTGCTTCGCAGGCTCAATTTTCTGATAATAAATTACACCAAAACGCTAAGTAAGCTAAGCGCCAAAGTAATAACAAAGAAGTTATTACATTAGCTACTGGTGTTAATCGGTAGCTAAACAATTAAAAATATATTCTGTTAACATCAAAAGAAAGTTCACACGCTTGTTAAATGTGTATTCAAATTTATTTGAGTGTTAAAAAATAATAATTGATTTAACTCTTTATATTTTCTGAACATGGTATTGGACCCTTTTTCAATTTATAAAAATATAACAACGAAAATCTTACAACTACAAAAAATACATATCGAAATCGAAAATTTCTTCATTTTTGTCGCGTCAAAAGAAAGTGTACAATGCAAAAATTATTCATAAAAAAATTATTTCAATATTTTGTTAGTATTCCTTTCGCTTTAAGAACAGCTTGTAATCTCTTCGGAATCCATTTAACTAAATTTGCGGGTATTTCAGGTGAAATTTTTTGTCATTCTTCCATTACAAAAGATGGGAGAAATCTTCTGTTACTAATTACTCCATTTCTTATTTTGCGATCAAGATGCCCCCACAAATGTTCAATCTGATTGAGGCCCGGCGACTGTGGAGGATGATCCATTTGTTAGGAGTGTGGTAAAGTAGACATGCCTTAAATAATTTTGGTGTGTGCTTGGTATCATTATCTTGTTAAAGATTAAAATCCTATCCAATCACAAGACAAACAACTCTGCTAGCCAAATTTTCTTTCAAAATACGAAGGTTAACTGTTTTAGTCATGGTTCTTTCAATAAATTCTAATTTCCCGACTCTGATCCCTGTAAGGCACCCCAAAACCATCACCGAACCCCCTCCGTACTTTATTGTAGATATTGCATTTTGTTCAGAAAATTCTTTGTAGTTACTTCTCCAAATTTTGACGAGCTTTATTTTACAAAAAAAAATTCTAATTTGATCTCGTGGCTATGTTATGTTATTCCAGATATAAATGTATTGATTTTTGTGGTTATTAGCAAACTTAAGGCGCCGCATTTGGTTGACTTTACATACTAATATTTTTTTTCTTGGAACCCTACTATGAAGTCCATTAGCTTGTAGTGCTCTAGGTATTGTGACGCTGACGACAGTTCCAGATGTTGCTGAAATGTCTGTCGAAATTTTAACCGAATTTTCAGCTGGACACTTACAAATTACGAACAATGAATCGAATTTGAGCTTCAGTTAATATTTTCGGTCTGCCAGTTTTTGGACGAATTTAAAATTTTTTGAACTTTTGACACTTATCCAATACTGTGTTGTGGCTTAAAACTGTGTTGTGGCTTCTACCAATAACATAACCAATTTCACGCAGTGAGTTTTCTTCTTAGGAAAATTTTACAGTATCCACTGAAGTTTGCCTACCCATTATTGGAAAATGTAAGTAAACGTACAAATTTTGTTCGGTACCTACCGCTGATAGCTAATTACTGAAGCAATAGCAAGATATAAACAAAAATAAAATTAATAATAATGGAAAAAGTAACTCAACGGGGCCATAAACACAACTTTCATCAAATTGTAAACTTTCATTTGACGCGACAAATATGAAGTACTTTTTCTTTTAGCTATGTATTTTTTGTAGGTGTACGATTTTTCGGCTTAAACCTAGAATAGGTCGGCAACTCGCTTCGGCTCCAAACTATTACCATTGGATAGAACTTTTAATTTTAAGTAAAAAAAATTAAATAAAAAAATCGGGGGCAACGCCTATTTTCGGAGTTGTGGGCACCCAAAGTTCGGACATACAGGATGATACTACGAGTGTGGTGCCGTGTTATGGGATCGATTTCACAACTTTTTTGTGTAAAACGAGTCAAAATAAACAAAAATAAATAAATACATTTTTTCGATAACTGCTTAGTTATCCACGTATCGGATTTTTAAAAATATCCAGAAAATATTTTTTTTTCAAGCAATCGAGTGATTTTTCGGATTTTACCACACATCGACTTCAGGTACAGAGGGAATTTTAACCCCCCTGCCTGAGCCCGGCCGGACGGCCGGGCGACTAATTGCAATATAAATTTAACGATTTTCCAAAAGTTCTACCACGCGGTACGAGCAACATAGGTCCCTGCCAGGGCTACTTGGCCCGTAACTCCCAAAATAGAGGTTCCCCCCGATTTTTTTATTTTACTTTTTTTACTTAAAATAGCGATCCCTACAACCAAAAAAAAAAGCAAAAAAATTGCACGTGCCGATCTATACTAGGTCTGTTCCAATTATTATTTTTTAATGTTTAAATAAGTCTGAACACATATTTAACAAAGGTGTAAACTTTCTTTTGACGCTCACAGTATTAGTATAAATAATACCAAGCAAAATGTTCGGTTTGGCAATGGAAACGTTATAAAGGAAATATTACACACAGTGTACCTATTTCTCCGCTAACATCTTCGCAACTATATACATATTAAGATTCTTATTTTGAAAAATAATTTGCTTTATTTTGCCATACATACACTTGACTAAATATACGTATGTATGCGCAACGTGAGTGTTCAATATAACCGCTTGTTGCATCGTCTCCCACACCGTTTCAATTGCCTAACAAATGTACTACTACGATAGTCACTTGCACACACACATTTCCCCCGAGTAACAAGTAGGGAGCCAATGACCTTGACATTGAATAGCAGCATTGAACGAACGAACGGATGCACAGAATGCGAAAAGGGGTAAGCAGAAGCAGCCCAAAATAGAGCCTGAATGCACTAGTACACATGTGGTTGGGCAAAACGATCAAATTCATAGCACTTACCGCCAGTGAGAACAATTCTGTAGACGCGCTTCTCTTGCTGTCCGTTTTTCATTTTCTTCAGCTTTAATGTCTTGCGAGGATTTTCCACAACTGACGTGCCTTCAGACGGCGCATTTGAGTTGCTGTCATTTTCGTGGTTGTCCATCGCTTCAGACTCCTTTTTGCTGGACTCCATTGTTGCTGTCATTTTCCTAGTATTCTATAAGTTGCGTTAAATGAATTGTGCTACCAGTGGCTGATTTCCGTTTTGATTTTTCACGAAGCCGTTTAAGGTTATTATGTTACGTAGCGGAGATTGATTTTCTTTTTCGGCAAAAGATATTTTCAACGTGGGTGTTGTACCCTAACATTTGACCGTAAGCCTCATAACGACAATATTAAATCTTCCTTAATCACTTGATTCGCTAAATTATAATGAGCACACAACATGGACCGCATGTAATACAAATGAACACAAAAAATATCCGCACTAGCAGCACATTAACAACACAATATACACGTTCTTGACGATACACGATATTTTCAAGATTACTTGTACTTTGTTGTGATTATTAGAGTTTTTCTAACTGAACCATTTTCTTATTAGAGGTTTTTGAAAATGCTCATCACAATTCGAAAAACACTTTTCTCTGGGATACATCGGCGCGGTATGCTATCAATGATTTATATTAACAAATTTATTTTATTTTCCTAAGTATATTGCTTTTACGAGTTCTCGAAGAAGAATGATACTAAATAACCTACTCGCATTGTTCTAACAAATAACAACAACGTGCGCAGATGTGAAAAAAGGGAAATCAGCGTTGCTGTATTTAGTACCGAATTCAAGCAGAGCTGTATTTATGAAGTAATATATTATGCTCGGGCACGGATTTCCGTCAGTGTTGCCATATCCAAACTTAATGGCATTTTTGGCATAATTTTTTGGCGTGAGCAGTTTGTATCTGAGAAAGGTGCTGGGTGCATTATAGCACACTTGTAAAAAGAATGCACATTTATTGGCACCTTTTGTAAACAAAAGGCCCGTTTTTATTATTCGCAGCTAGACTAATTTTCGACCACTTTGTATGGATGGCTAAGCGATATTAAGCGGCTCCCAATACAAAGTCGTCGACAAATTTGTTTAGCGGGAAATACAAAAACACTTAATACGATCCATATTTCCATATTCCAACAATAACGAATTTATAGTTTCTTTGGATGTACAATTAAATCAAATTGAACACAAACGAGTAATAACAACAAACATAAACAAAGAAGTACAAAACATCTTTAAATTTCACAAATAATAGAGCTTACTTTTGTATACATATATTAAAGTTTTAAAAATAAGGCAATTTTTTCTGCATCAAGAACGTTTTTTGAACATTACTGAAAAATGAAGTAGACTTCATGCGACATTCTGGAAGCATAAAACACAATTTAGGGTTGTATTCTAACCCTGATATGCCGACAGGCATACTAGTGCAGCAATCTTCGTAGTTTTCCAAAATAGCTTTATTCTGACAGATTATATTACAAAACTGAAGAAAAAATAAACAAAAATATTTTTTAACTTGGATTTTGAATCTGACCTACATGTAGTACGCCCGGCATATATGGAAGCAAATTACAGTATTTTCTTGAGATGTGATTCAAGTCGTTTATTACTCAGCCACTTTTGTGTACATAAGTAAATTAAAAAAATTATTTGGTGGTGTGGTACTCCACATTACACTTTACATGGAGCGGCACATTACATTTAATGCAGCCTGGTCTTATTGTGGCAATGATTACAACGAAGCTGTTTACATTTTCCATCGGCTTGACGTGTGTTCTCAGTAAGTAAATGATCTTTTCAATCAAATATGATATCGCATGATGATCGTGATTGAATCGTTGCTGAGGGTTTCCCATAAGTAGATATTAGCAATGTGGCAATGCGCAGACGAAAAGATAAATGGTCCATTTTACCTTCCATATGTCTATGCAGTTGCCATGCATTGTGCTCTGAAAGATCAATGATGTGTGAATATTGTGAAATACCATTTTTTACCCCGAATATATACACGGTACAAGCTGATATTTTCATCTTCTCGATCAACGCCACCCATGCAGCGATTATATTCATGAATAAAGCGTTGAATATATATATACGCTCTTTCTCTTTTCGAGACCAACGTGAAATATTTTCTGAAGGTTCAACTGGATGGACGTTTGAGGCAACGTTTACTGCACTGCTGTTGTTTCAACAACATACATTTATATTACACTATATTCTGCCGATATTTTTTCTTTAACAAACGACAGTTGCATAACCGATTGCGACGAACTGTTCCAGTGCCTTTCACGCGTCGATCTTCTAACTCATCCAATAAGTTGATTGTTGTAAATAAATTATCGAAATACAATCGGTGGGCAATGTTGGGTTGGCTTTGTGATAATATGTATGTCGCAATACGTTAAGACTATTATTTGGGAAAGTTCCTGCACCTTGGTACGGCTCGAACCAATTAATATAGCCTTTATAAGTTGCTCCAACCCAAAATGTATAGCCATATCTTATAGGCTTTCCATGGATGTAAGCAATATATCTACCATAGTACGGAACTAACGTAAGAATTTTGAGAAAACTCTTCATCGCTCTTGTCTAATGCATTTATTATCTCATTTAATGTTAAACATCTGGAAAAAAATAAGTTTTTGTTTCACCATTTTTGAACACTAATGCTGAACGTACTACATGTAGTACGTCAGCAAATACATCAACTAAAATCACATATAATTTTATACTTTTGCTATGTATTCGTTTTTACAACTATTATAATTAAAAAAACATGGAAAAGCAACAAAAATAAAGTATGCATATTCAACTTTTTCTCACCGATTTCGTGACATCTTCACACTTTTACCAATTCCACAAAATTTAAATCTCTGATCTGTAGTGATCTGCAATATGGCAACACCAAATGCATCACTGTTAACACATATCTGTAAGTATCATTACGAGATCATATGCTTTATATAGGGACTTTCTATTATTTTTGGTACGCGAAAACGTAAGCGTGTTTCTAACATGAAGATCATAAATTCAATAAAGTAGCATCGCTACAGATCCAAAAAATACTCATAAGCAAATACACTAGAGAAAACTTATCATCGCATGCTTTGTTGACCATTATATTCTGTAGCACAACAGTAAGTAGATTAGAAAATTTAAAGCACAGTAAACGCAGAAAACTGAACATAATAGATGTACTACATTTAGTACGGTCGGCATATCTGGGCTAACACGGCATTTACACCGACCAACATTAGCGCATTTCGAAGTTTAACTCTGTTAACCCAGAAGGATACTCATACAATTTTAATCTCTAAAAACTGAAGTTAAATGTTTAACCTCATTTTAAGCTTGTGTACATTCTGATGCAACACTGGTAAGTATCCAAAAAATGCTACCATAATAAAAACATACATAAAAAAATCATCTGTTTGACAGACGGGCAAAAACGATGCACAAGTAGACAGTCAAAATTTCTCTTCACTCAAATGCCAACAAACAAAACGACTGAAACCAGGGATGCCAGCTTGGTGGTTTTCCCGCTACTTGTGGTGATTTTTGACACACAAAAACCACTGTTTTAGAATTGTAGCGATTTTTTTTTAAATCGCTACAGTGGCGATTTTCGCTGTTTAAGGTAGCGGCTGTAGCGATTTTTACGCAACATTGTTTATTGCCATTACTTTTGAAGTTTTTTGTCCTAACAAAAGTTATGAAATAAGATTTAAATTTCAATGTTTTTTAAAATATCGCCAAATAAGTCTTATTTATAAGAAAATTTATTGAAAAGAAACTTAAAATCAATTTTTATTTTAAATTTTTTTAATAAAAGTTGACAAATAATAATTGTTGTAAATTTTTATTAAAAAAATTCATTTCATATTCACAATCATCTACAATTATTTTTGGCTTTGATTTGTTCTATCTCATTACTCTTATTTGCGATCCCTAGTTTTAAGTCATTCCTAAATTGGTTATACTATATGCATGTAGTATGTTTATTTACGAAAAATTCCAAGTTTTTGTTATTTATGTGAAGTATTTTTGTTTAAGTTTTAGTTTGTTTTATGTTTTAGCTAAAATTATTTATGTTTAGAAAACATATGTTTCTAAATAAATAAATTGAATTTTAAAATACGTATGCATGTATGTGCCTTTTTTTAATTTTCTCATATTCTGTGTAGTTATTACTAATTTTTGCCGTTTTCACACTTTTTCGTAGTGTTTTTTAATATCCGTCAGTAGAGATTTGTGGTGATTTTTAGCAACTTGTCTGTAGCGATTTTTGTCTCGGAATAATTGGCATCCCTGACTGAAACCCTAGTACTTCTCTACACTCTCTCTCTTACTCTCTTCATTGAATATTTCAATACACGAGCAGCTTTTTGATAGTGTTATTGTATATAACTATACAAATTCCAACCATGTTGAAGTAAAATTACATAAAAGTATGAAATAATCAACATATGACGCGAGTGAAATGCGTTTGAATGAAGTCCTAGCACTTTTTGGTTATATTTTATCAGGGTTGCCAAATCGCGCATATCTTCCGGTCCTAGTCGTCAAATTATTGATCATCTTTGGATTGCATTATCCCACGCGGGAATATTGGAGTCCGAGGGGAGTCGTGTATTTTAAAAACCCTGTAGTCGGAGCGGAGTAGTCGTCCAATTTTCGCTAGACTCCACAGCCCTAGTTTAAATTATATTTTATTGTTTCATTTGTTTGTTTAAATTAAATTTACAGTTTGATTTGTTGTGATAATTTAAATTACACAGTATTATTATATTATTATATAGTTTATAGTTATATTTCTAATTCAAGTAATAAAATCTTGTTAACTAAATAGTTACAAATAATTGCAGTATTACTTTTTTTAAATCACCTATGTATTTGTTCAACCACGCAACATAAATATGCTTGGAATATGCAACACCAATTATATTATAATAATTGTTAAATAATAAATTTGATATGAGCGGTTTTAATTAATACTGATATGAGATAACTAATAATACATACACCGATAAAATTCCTTAGTTGCCTAGTTAAGCAAATATGTAGTAGATTTCCACAAAAATTAAATGAACTACGATAACCATTGCCGGTCTGTCAGATCTGTCTGATAATTTGAACTCCACTTAAGGGCAAAATCGAAGTTGATGTCTAGTTATCGAAGTTGATGTGAACTTGAAGTCTAAAGGGGCCTTTAGACCTGTGGATAAGTTGCTCGACTTCAAGTTGACATCAACTTCGATAACTAGACATCAACTTCGATTTTGCCCTTACACTCTCAAACTAGTTGAGGCCACTTCATTTTCTTGTCAGATGTCGAAATGAAAGGTGGTGAGCGCACTGCGAAAATATCACAAATTTTACGAAAAACCCCATTTTTATTTTCTTTAAATGATTATAAATAACACTACAAATCATATTCATTTAGTTTATATTTTTCCGATAATGTTTAAGTTAATTATTTTTTGGTTGATATATTTACATTTTGCCGATAATGTTGCCTCATGAACGTTTCTCACCGTAATGTGTATGAAAGTTGATGCAACTTCCCCTTACACTGGTGGATAAGTTGATATCAACTTCAAAAAATCAAAATGGCTTTGATTTTACATCAACTAGTTTTCTTCGGCGGCGGTCACCTCGCATAGTGACGGCGACACTATCGAGTATTTAGCCATGAAACAGCTTCTCAAAATACCGTTCGGAATCGGTGTAAAAACTGTAGGTCCCAATCAGTGAGTGAAAAATTAGAAAGCGCACAGCTCACTGGTTGTGAGAAGCTCTCCCAATCCCTTCATGGGATGTAATGGGAAACGGTGGGGGGGGGGGGGGGGAGTTTGTACAAACCACCAACGTCACCTTACACCATGGATAAGTTGATGTCAACTTGAAGTCGCTGCAACTTATCCACAGGGCATCTACGTGCACATAGAAAAATATGCAAAATTACCCAAATATATGGTCTGATATCAGCCAGTGCACTGGGCAATATAGGGTCAGTCATGGTACAATAATATCTTCATGGTAATAGCAGCGCGTGTTGTTGTTGTTGTAGGCAGCAACAACAGGCATATTGTTTTTGTTCTATTCGCTTTAGCTGTCCAACTCTACACAAATCCATACCAACAACACAAGAATGCAAAAGAGTACAAAAATAAAATACATGTGAGTGTGACTGCCGAAGCGAAGAACCTCATGAAAAAAATGAAAACAGTTGTTCGTACGACTTTACCATGAACATGTTATTGTACCATGGGGTCAGGTATATAATGGGGCAATATTACAAAGTAACGTAGGCAATTTTACGTTGTCAAACCATATTGCAATTTGCTTGTATTTTAATATTTTTGTTGTATTTTAATATAGAACCATTTATTGAATAATCTGAGTTTTTCCTACAATATAATTTAAACAAACGATAATATTATAATAAAGAAATCCCAGGCTCCTGAAATATAGTTCCACCCTTGGTTTGACTCCAATCACGTTCCCTCAATTTTCCTGTGAAGAAATTAGTTAAAGATGAGAAAAACTATCAAACGTCGTGCTATAAAGTTTAGACACACATTTATATTCTCCAAGTGGCTAAGAGGTTTTTATTTTCCCGACGCTTATTAAAAACATTTCGCCATTGATTGAGTGTTTAACAAGAGACAACCAAGACAAAATACACTTTTCTAATTACACAAATTTGAAAATAGAATCTTGGCCAATGAAAATATGTTTTCTATTAAAAACACTTGGAAATTAAATTTTTTCTGACAATTCTTTATGAAATCTAAAATATGCACTTTTTTTTGTGAAATTTTATAAAATGAATGCTTAGTAACTTTGGCAAAATTCCTTATTTGTTTTTCCTATCACAAATTAATGGTGTACATACACAGCGACACAGTAGTAATACAAATTCGTATAGCTTTATATTCTTCCCGTTTTAACGCACGGTGTCTAGTCGGTATGCCATGCCGCAATTCTTGATATACAAATAAGAAGCAGGGTATTTGCCAACATTAGAATGTAAATTCAGCATTGCTGTTGGTAATGTGTTTTACACTATTGATTTAGGCAATAATGCCACCTTTTCTTGTCTTCATATAAAAAAATCACCAAACACAAACTTGGTAATATTACCGATGGTTATTTTTTCTGTGCAGGAGAGCAATTCCTATCAAACCCGGTTTTTTTCCTAAAGACAATCGATAATTCAAAATTTAAATAAATGGTCAAAACGTGTGAACAAAGAAACTATAGTTGGACATTAACACATAAACTGAAATTAAATTTAACACATTAAAAACGAAATAAAAATTACATCACCGGAACATCCTCTGCCGCATCGAGGGACAAACCAATCCAGAATAGCACTACAACCCTGGAGTGCTGAGGTATTCTTTTGATCGAGGTCTACAATTACGAGTACATATACTATATACCAAACGTATCTGCAAATAAAAGAAAATCTATGAGTAGAGATAGGGTAGGCTTTATTGGATTTTGGTTTTCCAGGTGGAATATAGGAAAAATACCAACGGAATTAGGGGTGAGCTCACGACTAATATATTAAGTTGCCTTCACCAAACATTAAAAGATGTCGTCCCTGTAATTAGGAAAAAAGAATGAAATCATAGAAAAAACTGTACATAGAATCAGGCCCGTAGCCAGGATTTTCGTTCGGGGGGGGCTCAATTTTTTTTCAATATTCCTTTACAAAAATGTATTTTAAATAATGTCACGTTTATATTTTAAGATTATTTATTTTCATTTATGTATTTTATTTCAAAATTCTTTTTTTTTTTCGGTACATTGTATTTTATGAACGTAACAAACTTGTCATGTCGCATATTAGACATATAAATTTAAACTCCATTAAAAAAACAGAAAAAAACAAAAGTGTAATTTGAACTTCAACATAAATAACTGTGTTGAGAGTAATCTCAACGTTTTAATAATAATTAAATAATACTCAATTATTAATGGTTGTTTTGCAGATTAAACTAATTACTGTAATAGAATATATTTATATGTTTGCAGTTAAAACTGTATTCTTCTTTTTTTAGATAAGAATGTATTAATAATTTGATCGATATCAACATCATTTCTATAAATTGACATCAAAGCCAGAGGTGACAGTCTTTCTTCCTTCATACTATTTCTTAGGTATGATTTCACTCTCCTCAGTGTTGAAAAACTTCGCTCCGCGGAAGCTGTAGTCACTGGTATTGTTAATAGTATCTGTAGTAGGGCGTACACGTTTGGATACAATTGCTCATTGCAATTTGATATAGCGTCTAGTGGGTTGGATGGCTTGTCATTTTTCTGTTCCCTATAATGAATCCACAGACTTATTTCGGCTAGTACAGCTCTGATATCAGTAAAATCATCTTTATAAAATGTTATAACTTCATCAAAATCCTGACTTTTATAGTTTACAACACGATTTGGAATTATATTGTATAATGTTGCAATAATGGTTTGATGTTCTAAAAATCTATTATTTAAATTTCACAACACTTCATCCAAATAGGGAATAAAGAGGGCTGTTCTATAATAAGCCTTGACATCAGATATAGGTATGTTAGACCTGAACTTTTGAGTGCCAACTATTCTGGGTAATTCAGCTTTGACCCCAAAGGTTTCTGATATTTTTTCTGCTTCTTCGTATAATTTATCAAACTCTCGATCAGAGTTTCCACGCATACTACTTAGTTTTGATTTTA
The DNA here is from genome assembly GCA_963931995.1 of Phaonia tiefii. Taxonomy (NCBI): domain Eukaryota; kingdom Metazoa; phylum Arthropoda; class Insecta; order Diptera; family Muscidae; genus Phaonia; species Phaonia tiefii. The sequence goes on along the minus strand of OZ008371.1, from coordinate 95,432,184 downwards.
TGCAATTAATTTGCTCATATGCCACGACAATATCAAGATTTACTGTTTGCAAATAACGCGATAAAGTGTGGGTTAGATTTAATACAGAACTGCTTACAGCTACACCCAATATAAATCCAAATGAACATACTCGGTTATGAAAACTTAATGCGCTTTTACAACCTAAATGATAAATACTATATAAATTATATTTTTGAGAATAATATGTCAGTCTTACCATCTTCTACGAGCACTTCTAAAGCTTGTATAATTTCAAGAATTGACTCATAAAAAAAATTTACACAATCATGTCGTTCTACCCAGCGTGTTTCACAATATGAAAGAAGGCGTCTTGATTGCTTTCCATTTTCTTTAAAAATATTTAACAAAATTGTGTTTCTTTTTGGAGAACTGCGAAAAAACGTACAAATTTCTGCCAACATACTGAACATATTTCTAATTTCCGGTATTCTGGAAGCGGAATTTAAACATAGATTTAGGGTATGAGAAGCGCAATGTATAAATATAGCTGTGGGGTACTTCTTCTTTATAATGGCTTGTACGCCATTATACTTTCCCGACATATTAGCGGCGCCATCATAACCTTGTCCTCTAAGATAATTTAAATCCAAGCCTAGTCTTTTTATTTCTTTCAGCAGAGCTGTAGAAATTTTTTCGCCCGTTGTCCCATCCAGTTTTAGAAAATTTAGGAAACACTCCTTGAGTTGGCACTCCTTTTTATCAAAGTATCTTATACAAACTGTAAGTTGTTCCGCTCCTGTGATATCAGTAGTTTCATCTGCCAGCAATGAAAAAAATCCCGACTCCTTGATTTGTTGTACCACTTTTTGTTGAATATGTTCACCTATTATTTCAATTATTTCATTTTGAATTTGTGGACTAATATATGAAGCATTTTTTGGTGTTTTATCTATGCTTAACTTTAGCTTTTCGTCTCCGTTAGCTCTATGCCTCAATATAGCCCTAAAATTACCATCGTTTTCAGGTGTGGTTTCGACTGAGAGTTTTCCAAAGTCACTGGTACCACGTAAAGCGATGTTTTGACGTCCACATAATAAAATTGTCTCTACAATGACTTTTAGTTTATATATTTGGTCATTTAAGTTCTCGGATGATTGTTTATCAATTTGGAAATCAACCGCCTTCGTGATATCATCTCTTATTGTTAAAAAGTTTTGGGCTTTTATAATAGCTTCCTTGTGATAGTGATTCGTCGCATGCTTATGAAAATATTCAATTGCATCCTTCCAATCACGGTATGGTTCATTAACAAGGGATTTTAAATTCATATGTGTTCCTTTTCCACATCCTATTTTATTGGCAAATAAAACACATATTTTACAAAACGCTCCTTTTGAATATGCCGAATAAGCAAGCCATGAAAATTTTTCCAGCCAATTCATCTGAAAATATCTTTTTTTCCCACTATTCTGAATTTGAGGCTCACAGTTATATTTGTCTTTTGGGGACCATGTCTGACGCAGTAGCTGTTCCTTTATATCCTCCTTAACAAATCTGTTTACATATTGTCCAATATCAAAAAGATTGAAGTGCGTAGATACAATTTCCATATTCGAGAACGATGTCGGACTATTATCAGAACACTCAGGTGGTACACATGAAGACAATTCTGTTTCTGAATCAGCAGGCTCTGCTGTTGGCGCATTGTCATCAATACCTTCATCATTAGGATTCTACAAATAATTTTATAGAACTTTACTTCTGTTTTTTCCAGTATTTTTTGAGTTTTTTATATTTATAACAATTTTGTAGGATAGAAAAAACATTCAAAATATTTGTCTTCTAATATTTTTTAAAATGTTAAATGCAATATTCTTAGCACGGAAGAGATGCATATCGCATAGAAAGCAATTGACACATATGTGACCTGGACTACGAAAAGGGTGCTTATGTGTCAAAAAATAATTTTTTTTTGCGGTTTTCTCGGAAAACTGGTTTTCGCACGTAAGCACCATGTTCGTAGTCCAGGTAACATATATTGAAGTGAATATTTTGTTATTACCACATTTATCATCACTGCCTAACAACAAGAAAAAACGTAATATTTGTAGTTTTCTATGTACTAATATTCTCTCTTTTCTACTACATTAAAAACACTTTTCATAATATGTGGATTTATCGCCGTTTCACTCTACAGTGGCGATATATTACCATTAATTTTGTTACCAATAAGAATCATATGTACGTGGTTTAAGTCAAACTTACCTTCACTTTTTTAACAAAGAATTTGTCAATAGTATTCACTTGTAATCTTTTCATTTTAAGTCGTTTAACTTTTAAATTTTATAAAATATTGAATTTTCTTATATAGGCTTCACAGAGGTTGTGCATACAGTGCAGGTTACAAAGCAAGTGAAGTCTTCGTTTGAAAACTGACACACAAAAAAAAACAGTCGTCCTCTGCTCTCTGCTCTAAACAAATATTCTGCGGCTGTGCAGCAACGGGACAATAACCGTCAAAAACAAAACAAACACATATACGAGTATGTATGTATGTGCCACGAATGTACAACAGGGATGTAAAACGAAACATCTTCAACTGTACCATTAAGCTTACAAAATTGTACCTTTTTTATAAGGATTGTACCAAATTTAAAATATAACAGGTTATACCATTTTAAAAGCAGATTATTAAAAAAATAACGGCTCGTAAGCATAAATTTTAGTTTTACAAATTATCTATTTTGAAGTTATAGCAGCAAGAATTTGATGTTTTTAAAAGATCTTTTGCTTGTATCAAGCTTGATTCTGGAGCCTTTTTGTGTTTTTATTCACATGGTTTTCAAGTTCGATTACATTTTACTTTAAAAATCTTTAAGTTCGAGCACAAACTGAAATGAAACTAACCACCTGTTGCTATTTGTTAACCATTTGGTTATTTTCATCTAAATACTCAAATGAAAACGAAAGCGAAATTTGCTGGAGTAAATGTTTAATTGTACCAATTATGTCATTGTACCATCGTACTTTTATGGAGTCAATTATACCAGAAATGGTGCTATTGTACCAACATTTTCTTCCCTGATGTACAAGCAGTGCTGGGTATGTCACTTGTACACAAGTTCTAATTTGATTTAAGTGAGAATGACAGCTTTTTTATACTTATACGATTAAAAGCTACTTTTTTATGTGAAAGCTGTATATTCCATATCAGAAAAGGTTTAATAACTTTTACATTTTTGAGCCGTTTTTTAAAATTTATAGGTCGTTTGATTCTGCTATTTTTAAGAAAATTACCATTAAAAATATATGCACGGTTGTAACCATTTCGGGGGGGCCCGAGCCCCTAGTGCCCCCCCTCTGGCTACGGCCATGCATAGAATCAAATATTTATTACACGATACTCCATAAACTATACATACATAGGTACTGAGACATACGAAACGATACCTACCTCAAAATCAGCGCTCTCTTTCCTCTTCCGAACGAGTCATTGCCCTACTAATAAAGAAACACTGTCATATTTAAGTTTTTTTTGCACTATCGGAAACCGCAAAATGTGAACAATTTTTATTAATAAAATAACGAAGATTTATAAGGTTTTTGAAAAGGAACTTAAGTCTTTTTAGTATGGAGGCCTAAGCAAATTTGTTTCTGGTAGGGAAAACGATGTAAGTAGAGGAAAATGTCTGGGATACCATATGAATCCGCAGATGGTGTTATGGAGGGAATCCGACAAGATTCCAAGAGAAGGGAAATTCCTGGCGAAACACCTGCCAGAAGAATGTTTTTGAGTGTCTAAAGTGAGTGAGTGTCTAAGTGAGATATGTATGTCCTTTATCTTTGTCTTGCTTCGGGGCTCTTAAATATCTTTCGTCGACTTAAGGCTGACATGATATTTTTTGTTACTGCCCATGTCCATAGATTGGTTGGCAAGAACTACACCCATCCGGCAAGCTTGGCCCCGCGAAACGCCAGCATGTCAGCGATGCCAACAATCTGGCAATTTATGATTATGGGGGAACTCATGTTCCAGTGAACAGCCACAGTACAAAAATGGTGCTCAACCTGGGACAAGCAAGTCTTTACTTACTTATCCGGTCTCGGACAACCCTGGGGGGTCAGGGACCTTACAAAACGAAGATAACATATTTCGCCAACCAGTTCGATCTTCTGCTTTTTCTCTCCAGTTGGCAATACCAAGTGTACGCAGGGATTCGTCAACCTGATCCCTCCAGCGGAGTCTTGGTCTTCCTTCGAGTTCGGTTTCGAAAACCCTTCGCGCTGTTTCATTTTCATCCATTCTACTGACATGGCCTAGCCAGCGCAATCGCGTTATCCTGATCCGCTTAACTATGTCAATGTCAGGATAAAGCTCATACAGCTCATGATTCATGCGTCGCCGATACTCGCCGTTGTGCACTATAGGGCCATAAATTTTTCGGAGTATTTTCCCATCGAAGACTCCTACAGATGTTCCGTCTGCTTGCGATAGGACCCAGGATTCTGCGCCATAAAGCAAGACAGGTTGAATGAGAGTCTGGTACAGCTGGACTTTTGTTACTCGAGAGAGGGCTTTATCTCTAAAGTGCTTAAATAAATAAATGGTTTCCCATTACATCCCATGAAGGGACCGGGGAGAACTTCTCACAATCACTGAGCTGTGCGCTTTCCAGTTTCCACTCATTGATTGGGACCTACAGTTTTACACCGATTCCGAACGGTATTTTGAGAAGCTTTTTCATGGCTATATACTCGATAGTGTCGCCGTCACTATGCGAGATGACCGCCGCCGAAAGAAATTTTTTTTTTGAAGGTGGTCAGAGCAGGGTTCGAACCGAGGATCTCATGTACAAGAGCCGCGCACACTAACCATTGCACCACCGACGGCCACCTCTAAAGTGCTTGCCTAGCCCAAAATAACATCTATTCGCAAGCACAATTCTCCGCTTGATCTCAAAGCTGACGTTGTAGTTTTTTGTTCACGGCAGTTCCGAGGTATATAAATTCGTCCACTACCTCGAAGTTATAACGGTTATCAACGTTCATGCTTTGGTCTAATCGCGTGGAGGCCCTTTTCGTTGAAACCATTAATTTTGTCTTGTACTCATTTACTGTCAGACCTATTTTTGCTGACTCCTCAATTCTCGAAAAAACCGCAGTAACTTCTCTAATTGTGCGCCCAATGATATCTCATCAGCATACGAGAGCAGCATGTGACTTTTGCTGCTGATGGTTTTATTCATCTTGACTGCAGCTTTTCTCATAATGATCTCCATTAAGATGTTAAAGAGATCGCACGACACCCTTGCCTGAGGCCTCGCTTAGTTTCGAAAGGTTCGGTAAGATCCTTACCAGCTTTCACTGTGGATTTGGTGTTCGGCAAGGTCATCCTGCAAAGGCGTATGAGTTTTGCAGGAATACCAAGCTCAGACATTGCTTCATAGAGTTTCTCTCGTATCGGACTATCGAAGGCCGCTTTATAATCGATAAATAGATTATAGGTGTCGATTTGTTTTCCGTGTGTCTTCTCCAGGATTTGGCGTAGCGTGAAAATCTGGTCAGTTGTCGATTTTTCAGGCCTAAAGCCACACTGGTATGCTCCAATCAGGTCAGCGATAATTGGTTTTAGTCTTTCGCACATTATACTTGATAGAACCTTATATGCTATGGATAAAAGGCTTATTCCACGGTAGTTGGCACAGATACTCGGGTCACCTTTTTTAAATATCCAATCGCCGGGCATGCATTCATCTAACCAAATTTTGCTAATCAGCTGATGCATGCACCTTATCAGCTCATCGCCGCCAGCCTTAAACAGCTCCGCCGGTAATCCATCATCTCCTGCGGCTTTGGTGTTCTTAAGCCGGGCAATAGCTGTTCTGACCTCGTCTTGGTTAGGAGGGGGGCAATCGACGTCGTCGTCCATATTGCGATCGATTGTCCCATCGTCATTGGATATCTCAGGTACTAGTAGCGCGGAGAAATGCTCTCTCCATATTCCCAACATGCTCTGCACATCTGCGTCGAGATTCTCGTCCTTGTCCTTACAGAAGGGGGGCCCTGAACCATTGGCAGAATTTTCGGGCCTCGTTCTTCCTTCTGTATGTCTCAATTTTCTCACTCTCGCGCTTTCTCCACTGCCGTTTCTTACACCTAAAGAGACGGTTTACCTCCTTTCTCTTCTCCCTATACCGCTCAGTTGCAGCTCGCGGTGCAATTGACTGAAGCATTTCCATACGTGCAGCGTTCTTTTCGTCATTTGCTATGCGACACTCTTCATCGTACCACGGTTTATTGCGAAGCGGTTTTTCGAAACCAAGTACTGTTGTTGCGGCAGTTTTTATAGAGTCGGAAATGGGTTTCCACTGCGCATCAGGATCGTCATCGGGAGGGGGTGGGTTCTGTGCCAAAAGTTGCGAGGGCTTCCTTGAGTAGGCTGTGGCTACCTCTGGTAATTGCAGCTTTCCGATGTCCAGCTTCCTCTGCGTCTGGTTTCGTACGATTTTCGCTCTACTTAATCTTGTGCGAACCTTTGCTGCTACCAGGTAGTGATCAGAATCGATGTAAGCTCCTCTGATCACTCGTACGTCCATTACACTGGATGAGTGCCTTTCATCAATTACCACGTGATCAATTTGGTTCTTAGTTCTTTGATCAGGGGGATACCCAAGTAGCAAGTCTTTAGTTACAGATAATTGGATTTTATGTAGAGAAAACTTGTTCTCCCTATTATCTAAGAGTTCAAGTTTTTTTAAGAGTCCTTGATGCGTTGCGACTGTTTTTAGGGATGATAGGTTTTGTATAGATGAAAGGTTTAAATGTTATATGACTTTGTCTTAATTGTTTTATCAGTAGCGATTAAATACTTGTCTTTGTGCAAAAACGGGAAAAGTATTTCATTAAAAAATAGCCTTAAGTAGTGGCTTCAACTTTCATACTTCTATACTCTTCAAGCTGCGTCGTCTTCCATGCTTGCAATCCCGATAATCGAGATTTAAAAGCGGAATCGAGGTGTTGAAGTAGTAGGGCAGTGACAAAGCCTGGACCGAGTTGAAAAGTACTTTACAACTATGTGGGTCATTCATATCGAAACTTTCTTACGAAAGGTAGTGGGTGATTTTTTTTTGAATTTCAATAGTTTTAATAGCCATAGCTCTAAAAGTTAACAGCTGAAAATTGTTTCTTTAGTATACCCGATTTGCGGGATACTGGATCGGGCAGAAGGGTTGGGTTGGTGCGAGTCCCGCCGCTTTTGCGACTTTGGAGTCGGCAGCTTCTGTAGCAGCACAACTTAGTTTTTCTACGTCTTCAGTGTTAATTTTCAATCTTGTCCCATGTAGTAGACTGCATATACTCACGAAACCTGAATTGCATAAAGTTTAAAATTAGCATGTTGAACACTCAAAGTATGATAGTATATTTTATTTGTATACTCACCAGTTTCCTCCACGAGCTTTTGTTTTCCCATCAAAGCACCACACCAATTACCTTCATATAAATATTGTAACGACGAGTTTTCCTCTTTGAAGCCAGGATACTCTCAGGGGTACCCAGAGTCCGTTACATAAAATTTAGATCGTGAGAGAGAATTATCAGTTGTTCGTGTTTGGTATTTCACTTTAATTTGACCTCGAACTAGTTTAACATTTTTATGTGTTTAACGCACACTACGATATTTCGGGGTTGCTAAACCTTGTAGGATCCTCGGCGGGTTGCGCTGTAGTTGAACGCTGTATACGCAGGAGATTTAGGTGGCTGGCATGGGATCTGGCGGTGCTTCGTGGACAGGCTCTTTTGAACGACAGTTGCTTTGGTGATACAGACGACGAGTACACGGGAGTCTATGTTTGTAACTTGAAATGCTTCAGGAACCTTCGGGGGTACGGGAATACGTTGTCTTCTGCGGCAAGACGATGGTAGGCCGGACGGTTATGATAGGGCGGCCAAATCAACCTTCTTCTAAAATGAGAACAGGCAAAGTATCGTCAGGATACCCGACTCGGATTCCCACAGGCAGGGTGTCCTGGAAGGAGTATACAAACAGGACAACTATAGGACTAAGTGCAAGGATAACGATATCTAAACTACAAGGCAGGACAACTATAGGACTAAAACTACTAGTGTACAATGCTACAAGCTACTAAAATTGAAGTAAGTTTGTAACTGTAGACAGACCTTTGCGAAAACCATGTTGTCTTCTGTCAATAATAGAGGAAACTTTGTAAGATTTAAGGTTAAACCCAGCGCGATCCAGTGGTCAAAGAGAGAAAAAATAACTGTACTGCTTTAGTAATTGTTTTCAAACTGCAATGTAGGAAAGGGTGTGAGACAGCTGTCATTTGAACAGGAGGATAAAGTATGGCTGAAATTGATGAAGAAAATGGCCTTTTCCTTTTTTGATTTAAATCGGCAGCAAGACGGAGGATCGCGGGAAATATTACATTCCACCATGAATGATAAAAGCTCTTTACTTCTTAAAAAAAATATTTATTTTGATAGATAACCATAACAAAGTTACACTCACAAACAATAAACTTGTTTTCGTTACAACCTAGCGATTATCGCGTGCTTGCTAGTAACCAAAACGCCGAACTAGCGATAATTTATTATAATATATATAATTGTCTTGCTCTAATGCACGGTTTGTTGGTATTCTTACAAATGGTTATATTTGTCTGCTTAACGATAACGATATCCAACACAGTTTTTCTGATTTTTTCAGACTGGTAACTTTATGTCTGCTTAGAAATAAAATGGAAGCGGTAACTTCAAGTACCGCTTAATATCCCTAAGCTCTACATACAAAATTATTGATAATCTACGCAAGCGGTGTAACCAAAAGACGCCTAATGAACAAAAATAAAGACTAATACATTACACTCAGAAAAAAAGTTCGAAAGTTTCGGAAAAATTAAAAATTTACACAAATATGTAAAGCGAACAGAAGTAAAATAAGGCATCTACGTGCACACAGAAAAAAACTGCGTAAAATTACCCAATTTCATGGTTTGATATCAGTCAGTGCACTGGGCAATATAGGGTCAGGTATTTAATTGGGCAATATTACAGAGTAACGTAGGCAAGTTTACGTTGTCAAACCATAGTGTCATTTGCTTGTATATTTACCCAAAGAAGAAAGGGCAATTTACAGAATTTAGTGAAGTTGAATTATATTCAATTAAAATGTGCATCCTTACCAAATGTTTAGCCCATGTTTTCCATATTTACAGAAACAAATTTTGTTGTATTTTAATATAGAACCATTTATTGAATAATCAGAGTTTTTCCTACAATATAATTTAAACAAACGATAATATTATAATAAAGAAATCCCAGGCTCCTGAAATATAGTTCCACCCTTGGTTTGACTCCAATCACGTTCCCTCAATTTTCCTGTGAAGAAATTAATTAAAGATGAGATAAAACTATCAAACGTCTTGCTATAAAGTTTAGACACACATCTATATTCTCCAAGTGGCTAAGAGGTTTTCATTTTCCCGTCGCTTATTAAAAAAATTTCGCCATTGATTGAGTGTTTAACAAGAGACAACCAAGCCAATACACTTTTCTAATTACACAAATTTGACAATAGAATCTCGGCCAATGAAAATGTGTTAAATTTTAAATTAAATTTTTTCTGACAATTCTTTATGAAATTGAAAATATGCACTATTTGTTTGGGAAATTTTATAAAATGAACGCTTAGTGTTTAATTGTAGTTTAATTATAACATTCATTTTCACACTTTTGTCTGTAACTGTAGCACATAACAAAACACACTGTCATTGACCAATGTAATATGATATATTTTTATTAACAATGTATGCCGGTTAATTGACTTTATTATATTGTCAACGTTAGCACATTACTATTGCTTTGATAAGTGCCAAGTTAATTGAACTTGTATATTGTTTATGTTGCATATAAACTGTCACAGTCTTTTACCAAAATATTGTTGTGCAACAATACGCAAGTTCAGTACTTTTGTTGTTCTTTTATTATTCAATTGGATTATGTTGATTAGTGATTTACTATAAATTCATAATAAATTGCAGGCATAGACCAGTCAAAATAAAGTACTTCACAAAACAAGTGTCCTTTTGATTCGCATAACCCTTTCAGCTAACAAGTGCTGGAAAGGTACATACATAGAGAAAGCAAATTAGTGACAATTCTGACGAAACGTTTGAATTGGTAGCCACTATAAACTCTCATTTACAAAACATTTTGGTGACCCATACAAACGCCATTTAAATTAAAGTTTCCCCCCATCAGTGGTAAGGAACTTGAAATAACTCATTGGTGTCAATCAACACGCATCCAAATCGTCAGTTTGAGCATTTTCAACAGGCACCAAACCAAAATTTTGGTGACTTCATCGACGTTTATAGAGTTATCACTCTAAAAATCACCGTTTTACTCGACTTCAGAAGGATAGTGTCCACTCAACAGGCATAAAGTCAACTTTGGTGACCATTCAACAATGACGTCAGTTGCTGAATTACTACGTCGTCAGGAATCTTCTGGTGAACAGATCCAAAATATAATCCGCAACTTTAAAAAGGATCCGGCTGACAGGAAAGTAAGTTCCTCGTAGTTTGAAGAACGCTTCAGTCGTTTATCTTTGGAAGGGTACAAATTTGATGAAACGGATGGCAAATTACGCATCCTTGTCGAGGACCAACTTAATTTTGAGTATTTTACAAACGAATACTACAATAAAGTACAAGCACTGGCTCAGGAGTACATGACGATATTTCAAGATGAGGCAAAAGCACAAGGAAGTAAAAAAAAGGTTCGGAGCTTCCACGAACTCAACATAAAGTAGTTCCAAGTGCGAAACACCGGTCAACACTTTGAGTATATCAAACCCCCATCGAGACTTATCTCCAAATAAGACTTCAGAAGCAGCCGGGGAAACATTTTCGGATGGCGTTAAAGAGGTTTTTAACAGGACTTTTCACAATTGAAACAACCAACCCCTCCCAATATTATAAGGTTCGAATTGACACCATCACCAGATTATGGACTCAATTAGAAGAATTGTATGATCAATCCTGGGAACAGTTTCCAAATCCAATTGCAGAAGGACTTAACTAAGATGGCTATGACGAACTTTCAGACATGGTCCATAAAATGCTACCAAAGCTCCATATGATGTTCGATAAACAGCAACTACCAAAACATGCAGTGCCATTGCCACCTGTTTCTTTGACTTCGTTGCCGCTACCAAAAATAACAATTCAAAAATCTGACGGGGACTACTGTAAATGCAGACAGTTTCACAATTTATTTTCTCAAATGGTTGACCGGCAACAAATACCCGCTGTACAGAAGATGTGGTATTTGACGTCAAACCTGTGTGGAGAGGCGGAAAGGCTTATCAGTCATTTTTCTACCACGGAAAACAACTACGCTCTTGCCTGGAAGATGCTACGAGAACGATATAACAATAAGAGAATTCTTGTAGCCTACTTAGATGAGAAGATACTAAGTCAACCAGTAGCTACTTCAAACGTATCCTCCATAAAATCATTGCATAATACCACCCGGGAGTGTCTATTGGTATTGGAGAAATATTGAAACAAGGTCCTGGGATCCCCTACTCCTGCAAATTCTAATCAATAAATTGGACCGCAACTTGCATATTCGTTTTGAGCAGTCCCTCGAACAACCAAGGAATATACCAACGATAGACAATTTCCTAGCATTTTTGGAGTTCCAATTCCAAACAATGGATGCCGTTGGACATAACGAAAAACCAACATCAACAAACAACGCTGTATCCATAGCTGTTGCATCAGGCGAAAAAAATGACAACTGCAAGATCTGTAAGACCGGAAATCATATGTTATATCATTGCGACAAGTTTCTACAGATATCAGAGGCAGACAGACTGAATTATGTTCAGTCGCAAAAGCTGTTTGTTAATTGTTTCAAAAACAACCACTCAGCTAAAACCACAACAAGGCTCAAATTTACAAGCAACACAAATGTCTCAGCTAACACCTCAAACGAGACTGTCACATCAGCAGCAGCAAACAATTTGCCGTCGCGCCAGGATTATGTTTTACTTGCAACAGCAAGAGTAAAAATAACAGCACCTAAGTGAACCTGGTGTCGGACCGTGTCGTCAAGAAATTGTCCATATCTACATCCGAGGCATCATTATCCATTAATGGTATTGGAAACGCACAAAAAAAAGGCGCGTAAATGTTAAACTGCTAGCCAGAAATAATAATTTTACAACAAACTTGGAAGCATTTGTCTTTCCAACAATCATCCCTCCACAACCGAATCAACATATTGACGTTTCGAAATGGAAAATTCCTAATGTAGAATTGGCTGACCCATATTTCTATCAACCAGGCAAGGTGGACATTCTGCTAGGTGCCGAATACTACTTCAGTTTTATAAGAAATGGAAAAATAGAGCTGTCCAATAATCTTCCAATACTCTTGAATACATCTTTAGGCTGGATTGTTAGTGGCAGGACGTCACTACATCAAGACTCAGCTGACGCTGCAACATGTGCAATTTCTACTACTGACCCAAGACCTGTTGACAACGATTTGTTAAATGATGTCATTGAGCGGTTATGGAGAATGGAGGACAATGGGACATATGGAAAGAGTCATTCACAAGATGAACAACAATGTGAAGCCCATTTCGCACAAATTACCCAGACTCACCATGATGGTCGCTTCATTGTGAGGTTGACATTTCGGGAGAATACCTCTACAGGTTTTTGAGTCTTGAACGCGGGTTACTAAAAGATCCCGCTACCAGAGAACAATACATCAACTTCATGGAAGAATACATCAAGATGGGACACAGGACAGAAATAGACATCAATTCTATATCGAAAATCTATTGTTTAATTTATGGCTTGCTAATTGTACAAATTGAAAATCCTGCTCTATAACTATAAGACTTTGTCTTGTTGAGCACGAGACGAATAAATAAATAAAAATATAAATAAAAATATTTCTTGCTAAGCAAGCACTTCGTAAAACCCCAATTACTTCATTCCAAATCACTACGTGCTAAAACCAGATAGCACAACAACTAAACTACGTGCAGTTTTCGACGCCTCAGCTAAAACGTCATCCGGTTATTCGCTCAATGATCTAATGCATACTGGCATTATCTTTTTTCAATACTGGTCCGTTTTCAATTACCACGATTTGTCTTCACCACTGATATCGAAAAGATGTATCGACAAATCTTAATACATCAAGCCAATAAGAGATATCAGATTATTTTATGGAGAGCGGAACGCGAGTCGCTCCATATCTGGCCACAAAATGTCTTCAGAAAATCGCCAGCGAAAATGAAATTGATCATCCACTTGGTGCCCAGATATTAAAGGACTGTTTTTACGTAGATGATGATCTTGGTGGATACAACAGCTTGACAACTGCTATTGGATCACAACGACAATTAATTTACATTTTAAGAAAACATGGATTCAATTGTCGAAAATGAAGCGCAAATCATACGCAACTTTTACAAAACATTCCACAAGATCATCGTGAGGTAGACCTCCATTTCAGTAGCAACGATAAGGAGTCTATTAAAACTCTGGGTTTAGTATGGTCACCTACAACTGACCACCTTTGCGTCAAGGTAAAGGTAGATCCAGTAAATGTTCTCACAAAACGCACAGTGGTTTCAGACTTGGCGAAACTCTTTGATCCACTTGGACTTTTTTCTCCAGTCAGTTAAAGCAAAAATATTTATTCAACATCTATGGCAGCTAAAATTAACATGGAATGAAGGTCTGCCAGCAGATATCAATCCAACATGGACTAGTTTTCGTGAGAATTTAGTCGTACGCAATTCTCAAAAAACAAACATTGCCGAGAATAGAACTAGCGCGGCACTTCTAGCTGAAGAGGAATCACATCGTCTTCGAAGGAATATGTAAATAAAGGATTTGCCAATATTTTTATGGACGGATTCCGAGATTGTATTATCGTGGATGAACTCGCAATCATCATCATACCAGATATTTGTTGGCAACAGAATATCGCAGATACGAACAGTAACTTCCCCAGAACAATGGCGGCATGTCAGCTCGAAGGACCACTATTTCTTCATGGAAAACAAGAATGCTGGCCTGCAAATTTTCTGCCTAATCTTCAAGAGTCCACTGATCTTGAACGAAAAAAGGATAAAACTATGGTACTGCCAATCACAAATAACAACGATTTTCTGTACAACATTGACCACAAGGGATCGTTTAAGAAATTACAGCGGATAGTACCGTATGTTCTTCACTTTATTCGAAATTGCTCTGCAGAAAGATCAGTGAGTTCTGATCTCCTAAAGAACTTAATGCAGTTCTTATGGTAATTATACGTGCCATTCAAGGCATTGACTTCCAAGACGAGTTAAAGAAATTGGCGAAGCAACAAGTGATCGGGAAACACAACTCCTTATCCAGTCTATCCCCGTTCATTGACGAAAAGGGTATTTTACGAGTCGGAGGACGATTGGAAGTCAGGACTACATTATGACAATAAGCACCCAATGATCCTTCCATACAATGATAAGGTGAAATTATTATTCAAAATGGTACACGACGAAAAGAAACACTGCAGTCCACAGGCACTATTAGGAATGATGAGGCATCGATACTGGCCAATAAAGGCCTACTATGTACTAAAGCTCGTCCTAAATTATGTCACCAGATAATGGGAAATCTTCCACAAGCAAGAATCACTCCCGCAAGACCCTTCATCAGTACTGGTGTTGACTACTTTGGCCCACTGTGTACACATTACAAAATCAGGGGCAAGCGGACAACCAAAGTATTTGTTGCTTCGCTACGAAGGCAGTCCATTTTGAGCTTGTGAGCGACTTATCAACTGATGCCTTCATTGGTGCGTTAAAATCATTCATCAGTCGACGAGGACGTTGCCAAAATATTTACAGCGACAATGAAACAAACTTCGTTGGCAGGAAAGTAGTACATAATCTCAACGTGCAGTTCAAAAGGAATACGATTTCACTTTATTCCACCCAGGGCACCTCACTTTGGAGGACTATGGGAAGCAGCAGTAAACTCGGCAAAGCACCACCTAATTCGAAGTACAGGTACAGCTTCGTTAACATATTGTTACGTATAAGTAAAAGCTTTTGCTTGCTCTTAATGACTCTACTAACATTATGTAAATAGCAGGCGGCTAGTGCTGCGCCTGAAAGTATGTATTGTAACAACGTACCAGCTCGCTAAACCAGTACCATGAATTCGCCTCAGTTAAGATAATTCTCCACCATTCGAGATGATTCTACAATGATAAGCAACAACAACAACGACTAGAAGGTTCTTGAATTCGCTAGATATAACTTGATTTGAATATGGTGAGTTGGTTTAAATAGCGAAGGTCTTTGGAATGGAGAGTTCAGTTTGTGATTAAACCCCGTAAAGTAAGCAACGCGAATTGATAGTAAAACATAAGACTTGTTAAAGTGTTATAAAGAAAGTAAACTGTTGTACTATATAAGTAAAATAAAAGGAAGTTAAACCGTTGTAATTATCGCAATTTAAAACGAACCTTGTTTTATTATTGGGAATAAAACAACGCAAAAAGGACGAATAAGGAAATTAGTAACATTGGTGTCAGAAGTGGAATTACGAATTAAGGACAACGATGAAGTTTGAAGAACTCAAAGTTGAACAACTAAAAAAGGAGTTGAGTAAATTGGATCAACCGACAGCTGGTAATAAGGTAGAGCTGCAGAGGCGATTAACATCGACATTGACACATATCAGTTCGAGTGCAAAGACGAAATGGAGGTTTGTGGAAAAGAAGCAACTAGTAATATGGATGTTTCGACGATGTTTTCAGAAATGATGGAAAAATTTAACGAAAACTCTAGAATTATTAACGCGAAGCTGGACGATAATTCAAGAATTATGGACAAGAAATTGAGCGAAAATTCCAGAATTATTAATTAATTATTAAAAACTCTAGAATTACTAAAGCGAAGCTGGACGATAATTAAAGAATTATGGACGAGAAATTGAGCGAAAATTCCAGAATTATTAGCAAAACTTTACGATAATTCTAGAATTATGGACGAAAAACTTGAAAAGAAATTTGGCGAGAATTCTAGAATTATTCAGGAAACATCAATTTCCACAAATGAGAAACTGCAAGAAATCTCTGAAGTTGTGAACAACATGGAAATACATGTTAATGAGAAATTCGAAAACGTCGAACAGAAGTTCGAAGAAGTTGAACAGAAGATTGAGCAAGTCGAGAATAAAATTGAGAAAGTCGAAAATGATGTAAGTGAATTGCAAAGGAAAATGAATGAACTTCAGTTACAAGAGGGGCCAGTGAGAGTAATTTCTGAAGGCTTTAGTAGATTGAAAGCTCCCAGTTTCGATGGCTCTACACCATTCGACGTTTTTAAATTCCAATTCAAAATGGTCGCAATTAAGAACTTGTGGAACAGCAATGACAAAGCAGTAGAGCTAAGTTTAGCACTGAAAGGCACCGCAGCAGAAGTCCTTCAGAGCATTCCCGTCAGTGCCAGAAACAATTTCGAGGATATACTGACTGGTATGGTGGCGATCACAAGAAGGATTTGTATCGCATGGATTTTAGAGGCCGAGTGAAAAAGCATAATGAAACGCTTCAGGACTTCGCAACCGAGGTGGAACGTTTGGTGTTGATGACTTATCCTGGTAAGTCCCACCCACTCTTGGATTCGTCAACGGCATCCGTGATCCTGACATAAAATACGTGACTTGTGCCACACAAAAAGCTACATTCGCCGAAACCGTTTCGTTCGCATTGGCACAGGAGACAGCGAAATTTGTCTCCATGCCTCAAATACAAAGAGTCAGAAAAATTGAAATGGAGTCGGAGGCAGGAGATTTCAAGGGTGCCATAAACGATCTTAAAGAAATTACCCAAACCCTCAGCAAGGCGTTATCAGGCCGAAGTAAGCCCAGACCAGAGTGCTACAATTGCGACAAACCTGGTCATATTGCACGAAACTGCAGAGAGCCACGAAAGCGATCAAGATCGAGTTCACCCCAACGTGGCAATAAACGGGCAAATTTTACTACACAAAATGAATCTCCGTTAAACTAAAACGAGCTAGCCCAGAGAGGGACTGGCTCCCACAGCCGAGGGCCCCACGATCTCCATCTCAATAATACAACAGAAAAACAACAACCTCACTGTCTACGGAGCTATCGGTGGTCGGAAGCGCATATTGACTATGGACACAGGCGCGTCACAATCTATCATCAGATCTGATTTGATAAATGGACCAATGGAATCGTTACATGGTGTAAGACTCCGCACAGCAACGGGTGAACCAGCAACTGTACATACTTTACTTTTAGTGACTGAACCTCATGAGGTCAGACGTCTTACACATATTAATTAAACAAACAAATTAAACAAATTTCAACATATTCTTCCAACTGGCTCTATCCTTCGCCTTTTCTCGCCAGCTGGTAATACCAAGGATACGGAGGGATTCTTCTGCATGGTCTTTCCAGCGGAGTCTTGGTCGTCCTCTTTTCCTGATTCCATCGGATACGTTATCAAAAATCTTTCGCGCTGGCTCATCTTCATCCACTCTGATAACATGGCCCAGCCAACGCAATTGGCCCACTTTGATTCGTCTAACTATGTCCACGTCAGAATAGAGATTATATAGCTCTGCGTTCCAGCGACGTCGGTACTCGCCGTTTTCCCTAACAGGAGCATATATTTTACGGAGAATTTTTCTCTCGAAAACTCCCAGGTGTTTTTCATCCGCTTGCAATATGACCCAAGTTTCGGAGCCATATGTCAAGACAGGTAAAATGAGAGTCTGATATAGCTGGACTTTTGTCCGTCGAGAGAGGGCTTTGTTCCTAAACTGCTTGCTCAGCCCAAAATAACATCTATTTGCAAACACAATTCTCCTATCTATCTCCAGGCTGACGTTGTTGTCACAAATTCATGTACCACTTCAAAATTAAATCGGTTGTCAACGTTCACGTGCGGACCAAGTCGAGAGGTTTCTCTAGTCGTTGACACCATCAATTTTGTCTTGCCCTCATTAACAGCAATCTTCCACTATCATTACCCCCTGATCTTCAGTGGAAGAATCTGGGTGGAGTAGTGCTGAAAAGTGGTTCCCATTCTCGTGCCTGCAGGAGGGCAGCCCATTATTAGGCCCGTTATTCAATCTTCTTACCCTCTGGAAAAACTTTTTTGATTCACCATTCATCCTGCTCATTTCGATTTTTTCACTCTCTCTCTGCTCCCACTTCCATTTTTTCCGCCTAAATAGTTGGTTTTCCTCCCTTCTTAGCTTCTTGTACCGCTCACTCGCAGCACGCGTTGTAACTGACTGTTTCGTTGCCATACGTGCAGCGTCTTTTTCATCAGTTGCAATGCGACATTCTTCGTCATACCATGGCTTATCCTTCTGCAGTTTTTGATATCTAACTTCAGTCCTTGCAGCGGTTTAAAAAGAATGGGAGATGTGCTTCCACTGCGCATCTGGGTCTTCGGGAGGGGCGAGGGGGTATTGTGCTCTAGCAGGAGAGAGAGCTTCTGTCCATAGGACATTGATATCTCCGGTATTTGTAGCTTGTCCATATCCAGCTTTTCCCGTGTTCGGCTCCGTACGTTTTTCACAAATCACTTAGCAGGTGTGGTTAGCGATGTCATCATTTGGAAAGCAAAAATCGTCAGCAAAATTCTAAAAGGCTCAACTTTTAAGCTCTAATTTTGTCCATAGATTAAAATACTATAGATTCACCAACTCTGGAATCGAACACATCTGGAAGTTGCAAGTTTTAACGTCAAGAGAAGCATTATTTCGCTGAGGTTTGATAAAAGCAGCTGAAATTGTTACTGTGAATGTGCAAAATATGTAAATATATGAACATCGTAATTGCATAAACATAAAAATGGAGGATTTTGTTTGATGTTCGCTCGATTTGTTGCAATTTAACACCAAAATCATAGACCAGATACAATAGATTTGTTATCCGTCTCATCTGACGTTACGCTTTGCGCTTCAATCGAACTTCTGTCAACTGTTTAATTACAACAGATTTCGTATTTACCCCCCCCACCATGAACCCATACATATCGCGCAATGAACGTCCTCTATAGTGGACACTTGGCTTTAAAAACCCGTAAAAGTAGTTATTTTATCTATTTGACGTTTCTGAGATATAGAATTTTTTACGAACCTTGAATTACAACAAACTGTGCGAACATCGAACATCCTCCATTAATTACCAGACGGGGGATCTTTGCACTCACCAAGCACAACCGTCTGCATCTGAGCATGAAGTACATACAGAGGCTTAACAAGATACAATATCACGACATAAAATGAAAGAAAACGGAGCCCGTAAGATAACCGCTATTAGAAACCAAAAACAAATCGACGTACACTCAAAAGTTATTTGTAGTGGAGAGGTTTACAACAAGTGCGTCCGCATCACGTGCTATAGCTGACCAATGTTACGGCCGGCTGAAACCCTCCCTCTGGAAGCACCTACATATATGCTTCCTCATGATACTGCTGTGTTAGCAGTGTCCAAAACACTATGTGTCAATTCACCATCTACCTTACCATTACGAGTGGCCTATTCAGCCATTATCAAAACGAATCGAATTTCAAAGAATAATAACAATTTATCTAGGATGAACAAGCTCTGCGCTTAATATTAGTTAACATCAAACCGTTATGATCTTTAACACAAAAATAATTCCAAATAAAGGGGACCCCCAAATTCGAAGCGCTCTACCACAACAAGCTGTGGTGAACATTTTTTCTTAAGGGATTTTTGAAGTTAAACTCCATTACTTAATATTATACTTTACTTAAACTCGACTTCAGGCTGAGCGATTTGGCAGCCAAGTATAATCTCAAAAAGGTACAAACCAAAATTTAGAGAAAACCCATTGTACTTCACCGACATAACCCGATCATACGCATCGATTGAAACATGCTTAGACCCGTGGCACGGCAACAAAAACAACGAAAGCATATATAATTATATTATTGGTTTTTTCAACTACAAACTATATTCTTGAGTACATTCGTGTACAGAAGACTTAAAAGAAAAACTAAAAGAACGTTAACGCAGACAATTCAAAACGCGAATGAATAATTAATAAGGAAAAATGGAATGATGAAATAAACAACGTTGCCAACTTGTATTGGGTTAAAAGAGCTGCCATATGCGTTGAACATGACATGTACGGGGTGATCCCTACATCACTCCCCTTCCAAAAGCCTCGCCAGGTAACGGACATAAATGCCAGCTGGATATTTCGTGTCCTATCTTTGCCAATTCTTCTATTGGAAAGTAAGCGGGCTTCAATCGATCTACAGATACGGTGACGGGTGTCGAATGGTGTATGTTTTCGGCTGTCTATTAATTACCTGATACGGGCCATCATATGGTGCCTTCAGTGGCGCACGAATTGTATCGCCTCGAAGAAAAGCGTGACTGCAGAAACTCAGGTCTTTCGGAACGAATACCGGAGTTCTTCCATGTTGCGATGTTTGCGTTGGTCTCACTTTTGTTCATCATGTAGCAATTGTAAATCCAATGGCGATGGTATGGAAAATGTCTCTATTCTCGATAACATATCAGCAACGAGGTTATCGGCTCCACTGATGTGTCTGATGTCGGATGAAAACTGGCTTATAAAATTTAGTTGACGCGTCTGGCGTGGCGACAGCTTCTCCCATTTCTGGTCCAATGCGTACGTCAACGGAATATAATAAAATCGGTTACCTCGAGAAAATAGCGGCAATGTCGAATTGCTTTGAATATTGCAAGCAACTCGCGATCGTAGGCGCTGTATCGTTGCTCCGTTGGTGTAAATTTCTGCGAAAAGAAACCTAATGGTTGCCACTCACCGTCCACCAGTTGTTGCAGTGCCACGCCCATAGCGAAGTCTGGCGCGTCAGTCATTAGTGCGATAGTAGCGCCTCTAGCGGGATATGCGATAAGTGATGCTTCTGCTAGTTGTGTTTTTAAGACCTGGAATGCGTTCGTTGCCTCGGTAGTCCACTGCAGCTTAGTTCTGTCCCGCTTTTTACAAGGGCCCATCATCTTTTGAAGCGGCGCCTCGGTAGCGGCTACGTGTGGTAAAAACCGTCTGTAAAAGTTTACTTCTCCCAAAAAGCTACGGAGTTCGTGCAGTTCCTTGGGCTGTTTACAGTCACTAGGTGGCCCAAAAATTCGACTTCAGGCTGAGCGATTTGACATTTTTCGATATTTATTACTATACCTCGTTCTCTTGTGTTGTTCTGCTGACGTGGAAGCTACTAGCACATCATCCAAATAAGGAAAACGGATGACAATCCCCTAACGGTTTCGTCCATGAATCGCTGAAATGTTTTGGCCGCATTCCGGAGTCCAAAAGTCATGTATTTGAACTCAAAAAGGCCGAAATGTGTTAATATGGCGGTTTTTGGAACGTCTGCTAGATTTACGGGGATTTGATGATATGCCTTATTTAGGTCGATTACGAAAAAAATCGTTTTTACGCGCAACTCACAAGCGAAGTCCTGGATGTGGCGAACTGGATACTTGTCGGGGATGGTTTTGGCGTTTAAATGTCTGTAATCGCCACACGGGCGCCAAGACCCGTTAAATTTTTTAACCGTGTGCAATGGACTAGCCCATTGTCCTTTTGACCGCTGACATATCGCGTGCTCAATAATATATACGAATTCTTTCTTCGCGATTTCAAGTTTTTCGGGTGGGTGATGACAGGTGCTCCTTTTGTTTCTATAAAATGTTGTGTGGTTGTTGTTTGCTGAACCAATTGCCCCGAATCATCCGTTAAATCTGCATAACGCACCATAAGCTTATGAAAATTATCTGCTCCCTTAAGTGGGACAGTATTTTGTGGAATTTTTGCAATTTGGCAAACGGTGCTAAATTTCGATCGTTGATCCGTCACAACTTTGTTTTTCATGTCTACTAGAATATCGAAATTCTGCAGGAAATCGGCACCTATAATTGGCTGTGCAACATCGGCCACTACGAATACCCAGTTGAACTTTCGATGTAAACCCAGATCTAACGTCAATCGCTTTCTTCCGTAAGTATTTATTTGTGTGTTGTTCGCTGCGACTAATTTCAATGGCGATGGTTCTGCGCTGTTGTTGCGTTTCTTAGGGACGACCGATATTTCGGCACCCGTGTCGATTAAAAATTTTAAGGAGGACGATTTATCTCGTATGTACAGGCGGCAGGAATTACTGTCATCCTCAGTCTTTGCCGCTTTAAACGGAGGGCTAACTAGTTTTCCGATCGTGGTGCCACATACGCGCATGGTGGACGGCACTTTGTTGCTTGATCGCCAAATGTTCGGTAATACCAACAAATAGTTAGCCTGCGTGTAACAGGTACTGCCTTCGAACGTGAAGCATTGTGACGTTGTATTGTTCTTTCTTTTAAATTTGCGGAATGAGAATTTTTTTAAATGTCATTACCACAGTGCTTTGCCAAACTGTATTCATTGGCTCTTTATTACTTCGGAATTTCCCAAATGATATTTTTTGGTGTGTGTGTGTTGTTCAGGCAACCCTATTCGTTTTCATACACACATGTGGTTATACCTACTACCTACACACACTACTATCAGACGTTAATGTTTTTTTCGAACTCTGATATAAAGACCATTCGAACCAGCCTCGTGCGCATTGCAAAGACGACGCTGAAACGGATCGTGCGAAAAATTACATTGGCGGATTAACATTCAAAAAACCTACAAACCGAACCTCCAACAAACAGTTTTTTTAAAACTAAAGAAACCAAAAATATTTTGAAAGGTGCATACATGGTACAAAGAAATGGTAGAAGCACTAGCCCAGCTGATTTTAACTTTTTTCTGGACTGAGTGTGAGTAAGTTTTTCTCTTATGTCAAAGTTTGTTTACATTTGTTTGTCAGCAACCCCCGTTCGTCAGCAACTGCTGTTTTTGAAATATTTCTCTGCAAAAATTACATAGAAACGTTATAATTTTCACACTTAAACACTTTCAATATATCAAATAACACTCAATCATTTTCTAAATGACACTTTTTGCAAATTTGATTACATTTTCATAATTTTTCTATCATCTGACTTGACACAACACAGACACTGAGCAAAAACAAAATGCCTGTTGTTTTTGGCTTGTTGTATTTGTTGTCGTACTGCATCTACCATTATATTTCTACCATGGGTGCATAAAACAATATCAGTTCAACCATGGATTCAGTGCCGTCAACATCGCAAGCCGCGCCAACATCAAAAAGTTCCGAAAGTGAAAGTAGGTTCAAACATATGCCTTCTCACAATGTTGCTGATTTTGGTATGTTTTTTATGTGCTAAATTTGGAAAGTAAACTGATTTCATATAAAACATTTACTCCCCACGTGACAGATGAATTGATTGAAATTGGGAGCAAACTTAATATTGAAATTACATGCAATCGAAATGTTGTTAGAAAATTGAATACTTTGCTTGAAAAATACTACATTGAAGGTAAATGCAGACCAAACGGTTCCAATCTCACAGCGTTCCTACAATCCATAAAAGAACTACTTTATATTGGAAAATGTAAATATGACTTGAAAACAGCTCTATGCTCATGTGGATTGATTCCAGAACAGTTGAAAGAGTTCATGATGGATCAATATAATGGCAGAAGATCTACGATACCGGAATACGAGACAGAAATTGAAGAGTACCTACGTCTACAATAATACAAACATTTGAAGAGAGCCTGGGTCAAACATACGTACCAGAAGAAGATAAGGATATTGATTATGAGCATAGTTCACATTTAATATGTCCACAAGATGCATCTCAAACGAGATGAGGACCATGTACTCCCAATTATGATGCTTAGAACTTTGCTATGATGTGTGACAGATTTGGTGTGTCTGATAGAGTTCACCCTCTCTCTGCTCCCACTGCCATTTTTTCCGCCTAAATAGTTGGTTTTCCTCCCTTCTTAGCTTCTTGTACCGCTCACTCGCAGCACGCGTTGTAACTGACTGTTTCGTTGCCATACGTGCAGCGTATTTTTCATCAGTTGCAATGCGACATTCTTCGTCATACCATGGCTTATCCTTCTGCGGTTTTTGATATCTAACTTCAGTCCTTGCAGCGGTTTAAAAAGAATGGGAGATGTGCTTCCACTGCGCATCTGGGTCTTCGGGAGGGGGAGGGGGTATTGTACTCTAGCAGGAGAGAGAGCTTCTGGCCATAGGACATTGATATCTCCGGTATTTGTAGCTTGTCAATATCCAGCTATTCCCGTGTTCGGCTCCGTACGTTTTTCACAAATCACTTAGCAGGTGTGGTTAACGATGTCAACATTTGGAAAGCAAAATTCTAAAAGGCTCAACTTTTAAGCTCTAATTTTGTCCATAGATTAAAATATTATAGATTCACCAACTCTGGAATCGAACACATCTGGAATTGCAAGTTTTAACGTCAAGAGAAGCATTATTTCGCTGAGGTTTGATAAAAGCAGCTGAAATTGTTACTGTGAATGTGCAAAATATGTAAATATATGAACATCGTAATTGCATAAAATTAAAAATGGAGGATTTTGTTTGATGTTCGCTCGATTTGTTGCAATTTAACACCAAAATCATAGACCAGATACAATAGATTTGTTATCCGTCTCTTCTGACTTCAATCGAACTTCTGTCAACTGTATAATTACAACAGATTTCGTATTCCCCCCCCCCCCACCATGAACCCATACATATCTCGCAATGAACGTCCTCTATTGTGGACACTTGGCTTTAGAAACCCGTAAAAGTAGTTATTTTATCTAGTTGACGTTTCTGAGATATAGAAGTTTTTTACGAACCCTGAATTACAACAAACTGTGCGAACATCGAACATCCTCCATTAATTACCAACCGGGGGATCTTTGCACTCACCAAGCACAACGGTCTGGATCTGAGCATGAAGTACATACAGAGGCTTAACAAGATACGATATCACGACATAAAATGAAAGAAAACGAAGTCCGTAAGATAACCGCTATTAGAAACCAAAAACAAATCGACGTACACTCAAAAGTTATTTGTAGTGGAGAGGTTTACAACAAGTGCGTCCGCATCACGTGCTATAGCTGACCAATGTTACGGCCGGCTGAAACCCTCCCTCTGGAAGCACCTACATATATGCTTCCTCATGATACTGCTGTGTTAGCAGTGTCCAAAACACTATGTGTCAATTCACCATCTACCTTACCATTACGAGTGGCCTATTCAGCCATTACCAAAACGAATCGAATTTCAAAGAATAATAACAATTTATCTAGGATGAACAAGCTCTGCGCTTAATATTAGTTAACATCAAACCGTTATGATCTTTAACACAAAAATAATTCCAAATAAAGGGGACCCCCAAATTCGAAGCGCTCTACCACAACAAGCTGTGGTGAACATTTTTCTTAAGGGATTTTTAAAGTTAAACTCCATTACTTAATATTATACTTTACTTAAACTCGACTTCAGGCTGAGCGATTTGGCAGCCAAGTATAATCTCAAAAAGGTACAAACCAAAACTTAGAGAAAACCCATTGTACTTCACCGACATAACCCGATCATACGCATCGGTTGAAACATGCTTAGACCCGTGGCACGGCAACAAAAACAACGAAAGCATATATAATTATATTATTGGTTTTTTCAACTACAAACTATATTCTTGAGTACATTCGTGTACAGAAGACTTAAAAGAAAAACTAAAAGAACGTTAACGCAGACAATTCAAAACGCGAATGAATAATTAATAAGGAAAAATGGAATGATGAAATAAACAACGTTGCCAACTTGTATTGGGTTAAAAGAGCTGCCACATGCGTTGAACATGACATGTACGGGGTGATCCCTACATCACTCCCCTTCCAAAGGCCTCGCCAGGTAACGGACATAAATGCCAGCTGGATATTTCGTGTCCTATCTTTGCCAATTCTTCTATTGGAAAGTAAGCGGGCTTCAATCGATCTACAGATATGGTGACGGGTGTTGATCTGATCAGAATGGTGTATGTTTTCGGGTGTCTATTAATTACCTGATACGGGCCATCATATGGTGCCTTCAGTGGCGCACGAATTGTATCGCCTCGAAGAAAAGCGTGACTGCAGAAACTCAGGTCTTTCGGAACGAATACCGGAGTTCTTCCATGTTGCGATGTTTGCGTTGGTCTCACTTTTGTTCATCATGTAGCAATTGTAAATCCAATGGCGATGGTATGGAAAATGTCTCTATTCTCGATAACATATCAGCAACGAGGTTATCGGCTCCACTGATGTGTCTGATGTCGGATGAAAACTGGCTTATAAAATTTAGTTGACGCGTCTGGCGTGGCGACAGCTTCTCCCATTTCTGGTCCAATGCGTACGTCAACGGAATATAATAAAATCGGTTACCTCGAGAAAATAGCGGCAATGTCGAATTGCTTTGAATATTGCAAGCAACTCGCGATCGTAGGCGCTGTATCGTTGCTCCGTTGGTGTAAATTTCTGCGAAAAGAAACCTAATGGTTGCCACTCACCGTCCACCAGTTGTTGCAGTGCCACGCCCATAGCGAAGTCTGACGCGTCAGTCATTAGTGCGATAGTAGCGCCTCTAGCGGGATATGCGATAAGTGCTGCTTCTGCTAGTTGTGTTTTTAAGATCGGCGTGAAGAAAACAGAAGAAAAAAAGCAGAAGATTTCAATCGAGCAGAATTTCATTCCATTCCGTTCCAGACTAAATTGTAACAAAATCAAATTAGAAACAAATGAAATGGCACAAAAACAGAAGATTTTTGATGGAATGAGAACAAAAAGCAGAAGATTTTACAAAATGTAAACAAACAAAATTGTTACCAAAAGAAATATATTTTCTAAAATTGTTTTCATCGCTAATATAAATTAACAAATATAAAATGTGAAGTGATTTGTTGCTAATATGAAGAAAATAAAGTATTGTATTGAAATTAAATAAAAAATTGTTTTGTTAAATGAATATTGGCAAATTTTAGTTTAATTATTTTGTTCTGCAGCACGAAACAAAAGATTGTGTAGCCCTTCGGAATACAAGAATCCACTCCGGAGACACGTACAAATCGAGTGCTTTGTTGGTCATTAGCCAGAAAATAAAATTGTGTGAGCTATAGGGTGAGAAAGCGTAAAACATCTTCATAAGAGTGGCCAAAAAATGCACTTGCATTTCCGGCCACCAGCAGCGAACACCACATTGTGCGTTCACTCCGAGTATAAGGATCTCCTCGGGAGACATGTACAAATCGATTCGTATATGTTTCATTATCCAGAAATTAAATTTGCGTGAGCTATAGGGTGAACAGTTTTGAAAAAGTGTGAAATATTTTCATATGTGTGGCCAAAATACGCATTTACATTTTCGGTCACCAGAAGCAAACAAAAGATTGTGTACTAACTCCGCGTATAAGGATCTCTTCTGGAGACATGTACAAATCGATTGGTATATGTCTCATTATCCAGAAATTAAATTTGCGTGAGCTATAGGGTGAACAGTTTTGAAAAAGTGTGAAATATTTTCATATGTGTGGCCAAAATACGCATTTACATTTTCGGTCACCAGAAGCAAACAAAAGATTGTGTACTAACTCCGCGTATAAGGATCTCTTCTGGAGACATGTACAAATCGATTGGTATATGTCTCATTAACCAGAAATTAAATTTGCGTGAGCTATATGGTGAACAGTTTTGAAAAAGTGTGAAATATTTTCATATGTGTGGCCAAAATACGCATTTACATTTTCGGTCACCAGAAGCAAACAAAAGATTGTGTACTAACTCCGCGTATAAGGATCTCTTCTGCAGACATGTACAAATCGATTGGTATATGTCTCATTATCCAGAAATTAAATTTGCGTGAGCTATAGGGTGAACAGTTTTGAAAAAGTGTGAAATATTTTCATATGTGTGGCCAAAATACGCATTTACATTTTCGGTCACCAGAAGCAAACAAAAAATTGTGTAATAACTCCGAGTATAAGGATCTCTTCCGGAGACATGCACAAATCGATTGGTATATGTCTCATTATCCAGAAATTAAATTTGCGTGAGCTATAGGGTGAACAGTTTTGAAAAAGTGTGAAATATTTTCATATGTGTGGCCAAAATACGCATATACATTTTCGGTCACCAGAAGCAAACAAAAGATTGTGTACTAACTCCGAGTATAAGGATCTCTTCCGGAGACATGTACAAATCGATTGGTATATGTCTCATTATCCAGAAATTAAATTTGCGTGAGCTATAGGGTTGACAAATTTCAAAAATTTTCATGTAAAAATTTCAACAATTTAAAAAACGCATTTGGATTCACGAACACGAAACCAAATGGTGTCTGTCCAAACCCATTATACAGTCTCTTCTGAAAATATGGACGAATCGATTGCCATGTTAGTCATTTTCCAAAAAAAATAGGATTTTCGAAGCTATAGGGTGGCCAAAGTTCAAAAATCTGCATATTAAAAATGACAAAAATCAACAAACGCATTTTTATTCATTAACACGAAACCAAATGGCATCTGTCCAAACCCATTATACGGTCTCTTCTGGAAATATGGACGAGTCGATTGCCTTGTTGGCCATTTTCCAAAAAATAGGATTTTCGAAGCTATAGGGTGGACAAAGTTCAAAAATCTGCATATCAAAAATTACAAAAATCAACAAACGCATTTTCATTCATTAACACGAAACCAAATGGTATCTGTACAAACCCATTATACGGTCTCTTCTGGAAATATGGGTGAATCGATTGCCATGTTGGTCATTTGCCCAAAAATAGGATTTTCGAAGCTATAGGGTGGACAAAATTCAAAAATCTGCATATGAAAATTACAAAAATCAACAAACGTATTTTTTGGAAAATGACCAACATGGCAATCGATTCGTCCACATTTCCAGAAGAGACCGTATAATGGGTTTGGACAGACACCATTTGGTTTCGTGTTAATGAATGAAAATGCGTTTGTAGACGATACAAATTATTATACGAAGATTTTTGAAATTTGAATTAAAAATCCTATTTTTGGAAAATGAGCAACATGGCAATCGATTCATCCATTTTTCCAGAAGAGACCGTATAATGGGTTTGGACAGACACCATTTGGTTTCGTGTTGGTGAATGAAAATGTGTTTGTAAATTTTTGAAATTTTCATATGAAGATTTTTGAAATTTGTCCACCCTATAGCTCCAAAACTCCTCTTTTTTGGAAAATGACCAACATGGCAAGTGGTTCGTCCATATTTCCAGAAGAGACCGTATAATGGGTTTGGACAGACACCGTTTGGTTTCGTGTTGGGGAATGAAAATGCGTTTGTAGATGATACAAATTATTATATGAAGATTTTTGAAATTTGTCCACCATATAGCTTCGAAAATCCTATTTTTTGGAAAATGACTAAAATGGCAATCGATTCGTCCATATTTTCAGAAGAGACTGTATAATGGGTTTGGACAGACACCAATTGGTTTCGTGAATCAAAATGCGTTTGTTGATTTTTTTAAATTTCATATGCAGATTTTTGAACTTTGTCCACCCTATAGCTTCGAAAATCCTATTTTTTGGGAAATGGCCAACATGGCAATCGACTCGTCCATATTTCCAGAAGAGACCGTATAATGGGTTTGGACACACCATTTGGTTTCGTGTTGGGGAATGAAAATGCGTTTGTAGATGATACAAATTATTATATGAAGATTTTTGAAATTTGTCCACCATATAGCTTCGAAAATCCTATTTTTTGGAAAATGACTAACATGGCAATCGATTCGTCCATATTTTCAGAAGAGACTGTATAATGGGTTTGGACAGACACCATTTGGTTTCGTGTTCGTGAATCAAAATGGGTTTTTTAAATTTTTGAAATTTTTGCATGAAAATTTTTGAAATTTGTCAGCTCACGCAAATTTAATTTCTGACTAATGAGACATATACCAATCGATTTGTACATGTCTCCGGAAGAGATCCTTATACTCGGAGTTAGTACACAATCTTTTGTTTGCTTCTGGTGACCGAAAATGTAAATGCGTATTTTGGCCACACATATGAAAATATTTCACACTTTTTCAAAACTGTTCACCCTATACCTCACGCAAATTTAATTTCTGGATAATGAGACATATACCAATCGATTTGTACATGTCTGCAGAAGAGATCCTTATACTCGGAGTTAGTACACAATCTTTTGTTTGCTTCTGGTGACCGAAAATGTAAATGCGTATTTTGGCCACACATATGAAAATATTTCACACGTTTTCAAAACTGTTCACCTTATAGCTCACGCAAATTTAATTTCTGGATAATGAGACATATACCAATCGATTTGTACATGTCTCCGGAAGAGATCCTTATACGCGGAGTTAATACACAATCTTTTGTTTGCTTCTGGTGACCGAAAATGTAAGTGCGTATTTTGGCCACACATATGAAAATATTTCACACTTTTTCAAAACTGTTCACCCTATAGCTCACGCAAATTTAATTTCTGGATAATGAGACATATACCAATCGATTTGTACATGTCTCCAGAAGAGATCCTTATACGCGGAGTTAGTACACAATCTTTTGTTTGCTTCTGGTGACCGAAAATGTAAATGCGTATTTTGGCCACACATATGAAAATATTTCACACGTTTTCAAAACTGTTCACCTTATAGCTCACGCAAATTTAATTTCTGGATAATGAGACATATACCAATCGATTTGTACATGTCTCCGGAAGAGATCCTTATACGCGGAGTTAATACACAATCTTTTGTTTGCTTCTGGTGACCGAAAATGTAAGTGCGTATTTTGGCCACACATATGAAAATATTTCACACTTTTTCAAAACTGTTCACCCTATAGCTCACGCAAATTTAATTTCTGGATAATGAGACATATACCAATCGATTTGTACATGTCTCCAGAAGAGATCCTTATACGCGGAGTTAGTACACAATCTTTTGTTTGCTTCTGGTGACCGAAAATGTAAATGCGTATTTTGGCCACACATATGAAAATATTTCACACTTTTTCAAAACTGTTCACCCTATAGCTCACGCAAATTTAATTTCTGGATAATGAGACATATACCAATCGGTGTGTTCATGTCTCCGGAAGAGATCCTTATACTCGGAGTTAGTACACAATCTTTTGTTTGCTTCTGGTGACCGAAAATGTAAATGCGTATTTTGGACACACATATGAAAATATTTCACACTTTTTCAAAACTGTTCACCCTATAGCTCACGCAAATTTAATTTCTGGATAATGAGACATATACCAATCGATTTGTACATGTCTCCAGAAGAGATCCTTATACTCTCGTGTCTCCGGAGAGGATTGTTATATTCCCAAGGACAACACAGTCATTTGTTTCGTGTTGCAGAACAAAATAATAATACTAAAATTTGCCAATATTCATTTAACAAAACAATTTTTTATTTAGTTTCAATATAACAATTTATTTTCTTCTTACTAGCAACAAATCATTTCACATTTTGTATTGTTAATTAACAGAAATTAAACAAAATCGATTTTAGAAAATATTTTTCTTCTGCTAACATTTTACAAAATCTTCTGCTTTTTGTTCTCATTCCATCAAAAATCTTCTGTTTTTGTGTCATTTCATTTGTTTCTAATTTGATTTTGTTACAATTTAGTCTGGAACGGAATGGAATGAAATTCTGCTCGATTGAAATCTTCTGCTGTTTTTCTTCTGTTTTCTTCACATGCGTGTTTTTAAGACCTGGAATGCGTTCGTTGTCTCGGTAGTCCACTGCAGCTTAGTTCTGTCCCGCTTTTTACAAGGGCCCATCATCTTTTGAAGCAGCGCCTCGGTAGCGGCTACGTGTGGTAAAAACCGTCTGTAAAAGTTTACTTCTCCCAAAAAGCTACGGAGTTCGTGCAGTTCCTTGGGCTGTTTACAGTCACTAGGTGGCCCAAAAACTCGACTTCAGGCTGAGCGATTTGGCATTTTTCGATATTTATTACTATACCTCGTTCTCTTGTGTTGTTCTGCTGACGTGGAAGCTACTAGCACATCATCCAAATAAGGAAAACGGATGACAATCCCCTAACGGTTTCATCCATGAATCGC
The DNA here is from genome assembly GCA_963931995.1 of Phaonia tiefii. Lineage (NCBI taxonomy): Eukaryota > Metazoa > Arthropoda > Insecta > Diptera > Muscidae > Phaonia > Phaonia tiefii. The sequence continues at coordinate 95,400,079 of OZ008371.1, read as the reverse complement.
TGAAATGTTTGGGCCGCATTCCCGAGTCCAAAAGTCATGTATTTGAACTCAAAAAGGCCGAAATGTGTTAATATGGCGGTTTTTGGAACGTCTGCTATATTTACGGGGATTTGATGATATGCCTTATTTAGGTCGATTACGGAAAAAATCGTTTTTACGCGCAACTCACAAGCGAAGTCCTGGATGTGACGAACTGGATAGTTGTCGGGGATGGTTTTGGCGTTTAAATGTCTGTAATCGCCACACGGGTGCCAAGACCCGTTGAATTTTTTAACCGTGTGCAATGGACTAGCCCATTGTCCTTTTGACCGCTGACATATCCCGTGCTCAATAATATATACGAATTCTTTCTTCGCGATTTCAAGTTTTTCGGGTGAGTGATGACAGGTGCTCCTTTTGTTTCTATAAAATGTTGTGTGGTTGTTGTTCGCTGAACTAATTGCCCCGAATCATCAGTTAAATCTGCATAACGCACCATAAGCTTATGAAAATTATCTGCTCCCTTAAGTGGGACAGTATTTTGTGGAATTTTTGCAATTTGGCAAACGGTGCTAAATTTCGATCGTTGATCCGTCACAACTTTGTTTTTCATGTCTACTAGAATATCGAAATTCTGCAGGAAATCGGCTCCTATAATTGGCTGTGCAACATCGGCCACTACGAATACCCAGTTGAACTTTCGATGTAAACCCAGATCTAACGTCAATCGCTTTCTTCCGTAAGTATTTATTTGTGTGTTGTTCGCTGCGACTAATTTCAATGGCGATGGTTCTGCGCTGTTGTTGCGTTTCTTAGGGACGACCGATATTTCGGCACCCGTGTCGATTAAAAATTTTAAGGAGGACGATTTATCTCGTATGTACAGGCGGCAGGAATTACTGTCATCCTCAGTCTTTGCCGCTTTAAACGGAGGGCTAACTAGATTTCCGATCGTGGTGCCACATACGCGCATGGTGGATGGCACTTTGTTGCTTGATCGCCAAATGTTCGGTAATACCAACAAATAGTTAGCTGTTGCGACTGCGGTGGCCACCTGCGTGTAACAGGTACTGCCTTCGAACGTGAAGCATTGTGACGTTGTATTGTTCTTTCTTTTAAATTTGCGGAATGAGAATTTTTTTAAATGTCATTACCACAGTGCTTTGCCAAACTGTATTCATTGGCTCTTTATTACTTCGGAATTTCCCAAATGATATTTTTTGGTGTGTGTGTGTTGTTCAGGCAACCCTATTCGTTTTCATACACACATGTGGTTATACCTACTACCTACACACACTACTATCAGACGTTAATGTTTTTTTCGAACTCTGATATAAAGACCATTCGAACCAGCCTCGTGCGCATTGCAAAGACGACGCTGAAACGGATCGTGCGAAAAATTACATTGGCGGATTAACATTCAAAAAACCTACAAACCGAACCTCCAACAAACAGTTTTTTTAAAACTAAAGAAACCAAAAATATTTTGAAAGGTGCATACATGGTACAAAGAAATGGTAGAAGCACTAGCCCAGCTGATTTTAACTTTTTTCTGGACTGAGTGTGAGTAAGTTTTTCTCTTATGTCAAAGTTTGTTTACATTTGTTTGTCAGCAACCCCCGTTCGCCAGCAACTGCTGTTTTTGAAATATTTCTCTGCAAAAATTACATAGAAACGTTATAATTTTCACACTTAAACACTTTCAATATATCAAATAACACTCAATCATTTTCTAAATGACACTTTTTGCAAATTTGATTACATTTTCATAATTTTTCTATCATCTGACTTGACACAACACAGACACTGAGCAAAAACAAAATGCCTGTTGTTTTTGGCTTGTTGTATTTGTTGTCGTACTGCATCTACCATTATATTTCTACCATGGGTGCATAAAACAATATCAGTTCAACCATGGATTCAGTGCCGTCAACATCGCAAGCCGCGCCAACATCAAAAAGTTCCGAAAGTGAAAGTAGGTTCAAACATATGCCTTCTCACAATGTTGCTGATTTTGGTATGTTTTTTATGTGCTAAATTTGGAAAGTAAACTGATTTCATATAAAACATTTACTCCCCACGTGACAGATGAATTGATTGAAATTGGGAGCAAACTTAATATTGAAATTACATGCAATCGAAATGTTGTTAGAAAATTGAATACTTTGCTTGAAAAATACTACATTGAAGGTAAATGCAGACCAAACGGTTCCAATCTCACAGCGTTCCTACAATCCATAAAAGAACTACTTTATATTGGAAAATGTAAATATGACTTGAAAACAGCTCTATGCTCATGTGGATTGATTCCAGAACAGTTGAAAGAGTTCATGATGGATCAATATAATGGCAGAAGATCTACGATACCGGAATACGAGACAGAAATTGAAGAGTACCTACGTCTACAATAATACAAACATTTGAAGAGAGCCTGGGTCAAACATACGTACCAGAAGAAGATAAGGATATTGATTATGAGCATAGTTCACATTTAATATGTCCACAAGATGCATCTCAAACGAGATGAGGACCATGTACTCCCAATTATGATGCTTAGAACTTTGCTATGATGTGTGACAGATTTGGTGTGTCTGATAGAGTTCACCCTCTCTCTGCTCCCACTGCCATTTTTTCCGCCTAAATAGTTGGTTTTCCTCCCTTCTTAGCTTCTTGTACCGCTCACTCGCAGCACGCGTTGTAACTGACTGTTTCGTTGCCATACGTGCAGCGTATTTTTCATCAGTTGCAATGCGACATTCTTCGTCATACCATGGCTTATCCTTCTGCGGTTTTTGATATCTAACTTCAGTCCTTGCAGCGGTTTAAAAAGAATGGGAGATGTGCTTCCACTGCGCATCTGGGTCTTCGGGAGGGGGAGGGGGTATTGTACTCTAGCAGGAGAGAGAGCTTCTGGCCATAGGACATTGATATCTCCGGTATTTGTAGCTTGTCAATATCCAGCTATTCCCGTGTTCGGCTCCGTACGTTTTTCACAAATCACTTAGCAGGTGTGGTTAACGATGTCAACATTTGGAAAGCAAAATTCTAAAAGGCTCAACTTTTAAGCTCTAATTTTGTCCATAGATTAAAATATTATAGATTCACCAACTCTGGAATCGAACACATCTGGAATTGCAAGTTTTAACGTCAAGAGAAGCATTATTTCGCTGAGGTTTGATAAAAGCAGCTGAAATTGTTACTGTGAATGTGCAAAATATGTAAATATATGAACATCGTAATTGCATAAAATTAAAAATGGAGGATTTTGTTTGATGTTCGCTCGATTTGTTGCAATTTAACACCAAAATCATAGACCAGATACAATAGATTTGTTATCCGTCTCTTCTGACTTCAATCGAACTTCTGTCAACTGTATAATTACAACAGATTTCGTATTCCCCCCCCCCCCACCATGAACCCATACATATCTCGCAATGAACGTCCTCTATTGTGGACACTTGGCTTTAGAAACCCGTAAAAGTAGTTATTTTATCTAGTTGACGTTTCTGAGATATAGAAGTTTTTTACGAACCCTGAATTACAACAAACTGTGCGAACATCGAACATCCTCCATTAATTACCAACCGGGGGATCTTTGCACTCACCAAGCACAACGGTCTGGATCTGAGCATGAAGTACATACAGAGGCTTAACAAGATACGATATCACGACATAAAATGAAAGAAAACGAAGTCCGTAAGATAACCGCTATTAGAAACCAAAAACAAATCGACGTACACTCAAAAGTTATTTGTAGTGGAGAGGTTTACAACAAGTGCGTCCGCATCACGTGCTATAGCTGACCAATGTTACGGCCGGCTGAAACCCTCCCTCTGGAAGCACCTACATATATGCTTCCTCATGATACTGCTGTGTTAGCAGTGTCCAAAACACTATGTGTCAATTCACCATCTACCTTACCATTACGAGTGGCCTATTCAGCCATTACCAAAACGAATCGAATTTCAAAGAATAATAACAATTTATCTAGGATGAACAAGCTCTGCGCTTAATATTAGTTAAATTAAAAGCGTGACTGCAGAAACTCAGGTCTTTCGGAACGAATACCGGAGTTCTTCCATGTTGCGATGTTTGCGTTGGTCTCACTTTTGTTCATCATGTAGCAATTGTAAATCCAATGGCGATGGTATGGAAAATGTCTCTATTCTCGATAACATATCAGCAACGAGGTTATCGGCTCCACTGATGTGTCTGATGTCGGATGAAAACTGGCTTATAAAATTTAGTTGACGCGTCTGGCGTGGCGACAGCTTCTCCCATTTCTGGTCCAATGCGTACGTCAACGGAATATAATAAAATCGGTTACCTCGAGAAAATAGCGGCAATGTCGAATTGCTTTGAATATTGCAAGCAACTCGCGATCGTAGGCGCTGTATCGTTGCTCCGTTGGTGTAAATTTCTGCGAAAAGAAACCTAATGGTTGCCACTCACCGTCCACCAGTTGTTGCAGTGCCACGCCCATAGCGAAGTCTGGCGCGTCAGTCATTAGTGCGATAGTAGCGCCTCTAGCGGGATATGCGATAAGTGATGCTTCTGCTAGTTGTGTTTTTAAGACCTGGAATGCGTTCGTTGTCTCGGTAGTCCACTGCAGCTTAGTTCTGTCCCGCTTTTTACAAGGGCCCATCATCTTTTGAAGCGGCGCCTCGGTAGCGGCTACGTGTGGTAAAAACCGTCTGTAAAAGTTTACTTCTCCCAAAAAGCTACGGAGTTCGTGCAGTTCCTTGGGCTGTTTACAGTCACTAGGTGGCCCAAAAATTCGACTTCAGGCTGAGCGATTTGACATTTTTCGATATTTATTACTATACCTCGTTCTCTTGTGTTGTTCTGCTGACGTGGAAGCTACTAGCACATCATCCAAATAAGGAAAACGGATGACAATCCCCTAACGGTTTCATCCATGAATCGCTGAAATGTTTTGGCCGCATTCCGGAGTCCAAAAGTCATGTATTTGAACTCAAAAAGGCCGAAATGTGTTAATATGGCGGTTTTTGGAACGTCTGCTAGATTTACGGGGATTTGATGATATGCCTTATTTAGGTCGATTACGAAAAAAATCGTTTTTACGCGCAACTCACAAGCGAAGTCCTGGATGTGGCGAACTGACATATCGCGTGCTCAATAATATATACGAATTCTTTCTTCGCGATTTCAAGTTTTTCGGGTGGGTGATGACAGGTGCTCCTTTTGTTTCTATAAAATGTTGTGTGGTTGTTGTTTGCTGAACCAATTGCCCCGAATCATCCGTTAAATCTGCATAACGCACCATAAGCTTATGAAAATTATCTGCTCCCTTAAGTGGGACAGTATTTTGTGGAATTTTTGCAATTTGGCAAACGGTGCTAAATTTCGATCGTTGATCCGTCACAACTTTGTTTTTCATGTCTACTAGAATATCGAAATTCTGCAGGAAATCGGCACCTATAATTGGCTGTGCAACATCGGCCACTACGAATACCCAGTTGAACTTTCGATGTAAACCCAGATCTAACGTCAATCGCTTTCTTCCGTAAGTATTTATTTGTGTGTTGTTCGCTGCGACTAATTTCAATGGCGATGGTTCTGCGCTGTTGTTGCGTTTCTTAGGGACGACCGATATTTCGGCACCCGTGTCGATTAAAAATTTTAAGGAGGACGATTTATCTCGTATGTACAGGCGGCAGGAATTACTGTCATCCTCAGTCTTTGCCGCTTTAAACGGAGGGCTAACTAGATTTCCGATCGTGGTGCCACATACGCGCATGGTGGATGGCACTTTGTTGCTTGATCGCCAAATGTTCGGTAATACCAACAAATAGTTAGCTGTTGCGACTGCGGTGGCCACCTGCGTGTAACAGGTACTGCCTTCGAACGTGAAGCATTGTGACGTTGTATTGTTCTTTCTTTTAAATTTGCGGAATGAGAATTTTTTTAAATGTCATTACCACAGTGCTTTGCCAAACTGTATTCATTGGCTCTTTATTACTTCGGAATTTCCCAAATGATATTTTTTGGTGTGTGTGTGTTGTTCAGGCAACCCTATTCGTTTTCATACACACATGTGGTTATACCTACTACCTACACACACTACTATCAGACGTTAATGTTTTTTTCGAACTCTGATATAAAGACCATTCGAACCAGCCTCGTGCGCATTGCAAAGACGACGCTGAAACGGATCGTGCGAAAAATTACATTGGCGGATTAACATTCAAAAAACCTACAAACCGAACCTCCAACAAACAGTTTTTTTAAAACTAAAGAAACCAAAAATATTTTGAAAGGTGCATACATGGTACAAAGAAATGGTAGAAGCACTAGCCCAGCTGATTTTAACTTTTTTCTGGACTGAGTGTGAGTAAGTTTTTCTCTTATGTCAAAGTTTGTTTACATTTGTTTGTCAGCAACCCCCGTTCGCCAGCAACTGCTGTTTTTGAAATATTTCTCTGCAAAAATTACATAGAAACGTTATAATTTTCACACTTAAACACTTTCAATATATCAAATAACACTCAATCATTTTCTAAATGACACTTTTTGCAAATTTGATTACATTTTCATAATTTTTCTATCATCTGACTTGACACAACACAGACACTGAGCAAAAACAAAATGCCTGTTGTTTTTGGCTTGTTGTATTTGTTGTCGTACTGCATCTACCATTATATTTCTACCATGGGTGCATAAAACAATATCAGTTCAACCATGGATTCAGTGCCGTCAACATCGCAAGCCGCGCCAACATCAAAAAGTTCCGAAAGTGAAAGTAGGTTCAAACATATGCCTTCTCACAATGTTGCTGATATTGGTATGTTTTTTATGTGCTAAATTTGGAAAGTAAACTGATTTCATATAAAACATTTACTCCCCACGTGACAGATGAATTGATTGAAATTGGGAGCAAACTTAATATTGAAATTACATGCAATCGAAATGTTGTTAGAAAATTGAATACTTTGCTTGAAAAATACTACATTGAAGGTAAATGCAGACCAAACGGTTCCAATCTCACAGCGTTCCTACAATCCATAAAAGAACTACTTTATATTGGAAAATGTAAATATGACTTGAAAACAGCTCTATGCTCATGTGGATTGATTCCAGAACAGTTGAAAGAGTTCATGATGGATCAATATAATGGCAGAAGATCTACGATACCGGAATACGAGACAGAAATTGAAGAGTACCTACGTCTACAATAATACAAACATTTGAAGAGAGCCTGGGTCAAACATACGTACCAGAAGAAGATAAGGATATTGATTATGAGCATAGTTCACATTTAATATGTCCACAAGATGCATCTCAAACGAGATGAGGACCATGTACTCCCAATTATGATGCTTAGAACTTTTCTATGATGTGTGACAGATTTGGTGTGTCTGATAGAGTTCACCCTCTCTCTGCTCCCACTGCCATTTTTTCCGCCTAAATAGTTGGTTTTCCTCCCTTCTTAGCTTCTTGTACCGCTCACTCGCAGCACGCGTTGTAACTGACTGTTTCGTTGCCATACGTGCAGCGTATTTTTCATCAGTTGCAATGCGACATTCTTCGTCATACCATGGCTTATCCTTCTGCGGTTTTTGATATCTAACTTCAGTCCTTGCAGCGGTTTAAAAAGAATGGGAGATGTGCTTCCACTGCGCATCTGGGTCTTCGGGAGGGGGAGGGGGTATTGTACTCTAGCAGAAGAGAGAGCTTCTGGCCATAGGACATTGATATCTCCGGTATTTGTAGCTTGTCAATATCCAGCTATTCCCGTGTTCGGCTCCGTACGTTTTTCACAAATCACTTAGCAGGTGTGGTTAACGATGTCAACATTTGGAAAGCAAAATTCTAAAAGGCTCAACTTTTAAGCTCTAATTTTGTCCATAGATTAAAATATTATAGATTCACCAACTCTGGAATCGAACACATCTGGAATTGCAAGTTTTAACGTCAAGAGAAGCATTATTTCGCTGAGGTTTGATAAAAGCAGCTGAAATTGTTACTGTGAATGTGCAAAATATGTAAATATATGAACATCGTAATTGCATAAAATTAAAAATGGAGGATTTTGTTTGATGTTCGCTCGATTTGTTGCAATTTAACACCAAAATCATAGACCAGATACAATAGATTTGTTATCCGTCTCTTCTGACTTCAATCGAACTTCTGTCAACTGTATAATTACAACAGATTTCGTATTCCCCCCCCCCCCACCATGAACCCATACATATCTCGCAATGAACGTCCTCTATTGTGGACACTTGGCTTTAGAAACCCGTAAAAGTAGTTATTTTATCTAGTTGACGTTTCTGAGATATAGAAGTTTTTTACGAACCCTGAATTACAACAAACTGTGCGAACATCGAACATCCTCCATTAATTACCAACCGGGGGATCTTTGCACTCACCAAGCACAACGGTCTGGATCTGAGCATGAAGTACATACAGAGGCTTAACAAGATACGATATCACGACATAAAATGAAAGAAAACGAAGTCCGTAAGATAACCGCTATTAGAAACCAAAAACAAATCGACGTACACTCAAAAGTTATTTGTAGTGGAGAGGTTTACAACAAGTGCGTCCGCATCACGTGCTATAGCTGACCAATGTTACGGCCGGCTGAAACCCTCCCTCTGGAAGCACCTACATATATGCTTCCTCATGATACTGCTGTGTTAGCAGTGTCCAAAACACTATGTGTCAATTCACCATCTACCTTACCATTACGAGTGGCCTATTCAGCCATTACCAAAACGAATCGAATTTCAAAGAATAATAACAATTTATCTAGGATGAACAAGCTCTGCGCTTAATATTAGTTAACATCAAACCGTTATGATCTTTAACACAAAAATAATTCCAAATAAAGGGGACCCCCAAATTCGAAGCGCTCTACCACAACAAGCTGTGGTGAACATTTTTCTTAAGGGATTTTTAAAGTTAAACTCCATTACTTAATATTATACTTTACTTAAACTCGACTTCAGGCTGAGCGATTTGGCAGCCAAGTATAATCTCAAAAAGGTACAAACCAAAACTTAGAGAAAACCCATTGTACTTCACCGACATAACCCGATCATACGCATCGGTTGAAACATGCTTAGACCCGTGGCACGGCAACAAAAACAACGAAAGCATATATAATTATATTATTGGTTTTTTCAACTACAAACTATATTCTTGAGTACATTCGTGTACAGAAGACTTAAAAGAAAAACTAAAAGAACGTTAACGCAGACAATTCAAAACGCGAATGAATAATTAATAAGGAAAAATGGAATGATGAAATAAACAACGTTGCCAACTTGTATTGGGTTAAAAGAGCTGCCACATGCGTTGAACATGACATGTACGGGGTGATCCCTACATCACTCCCCTTCCAAAGGCCTCGCCAGGTAACGGACATAAATGCCAGCTGGATATTTCGTGTCCTATCTTTGCCAATTCTTCTATTGGAAAGTAAGCGGGCTTCAATCGATCTACAGATATGGTGACGGGTGTTGATCTGATCAGAATGGTGTATGTTTTCGGGTGTCTATTAATTACCTGATACGGGCCATCATATGGTGCCTTCAGTGGCGCACGAATTGTATCGCCTCGAAGAAAAGCGTGACTGCAGAAACTCAGGTCTTTCGGAACGAATACCGGAGTTCTTCCATGTTGCGATGTTTGCGTTGGTCTCACTTTTGTTCATCATGTAGCAATTGTAAATCCAATGGCGATGGTATGGAAAATGTCTCTATTCTCGATAACATATCAGCAACGAGGTTATCGGCTCCACTGATGTGTCTGATGTCGGATGAAAACTGGCTTATAAAATTTAGTTGACGCGTCTGGCGTGGCGACAGCTTCTCCCATTTCTGGTCCAATGCGTACGTCAACGGAATATAATAAAATCGGTTACCTCGAGAAAATAGCGGCAATGTCGAATTGCTTTGAATATTGCAAGCAACTCGCGATCGTAGGCGCTGTATCGTTGCTCCGTTGGTGTAAATTTCTGCGAAAAGAAACCTAATGGTTGCCACTCACCGTCCACCAGTTGTTGCAGTGCCACGCCCATAGCGAAGTCTGGCGCGTCAGTCATTAGTGCGATAGTAGCGCCTCTAGCGGGATATGCGATAAGTGATGCTTCTGCTAGTTGTGTTTTTAAGACCTGGAATGCGTTCGTTGTCTCGGTAGTCCACTGCAGCTTAGTTCTGTCCCGCTTTTTACAAGGGCCCATCATCTTTTGAAGCGGCGCCTCGGTAGCGGCTACGTGTGGTAAAAACCGTCTGTAAAAGTTTACTTCTCCCAAAAAGCTACGGAGTTCGTGCAGTTCCTTGGGCTGTTTACAGTCACTAGGTGGCCCAAAAATTCGACTTCAGGCTGAGCGATTTGACATTTTTCGATATTTATTACTATACCTCGTTCTCTTGTGTTGTTCTGCTGACGTGGAAGCTACTAGCACATCATCCAAATAAGGAAAACGGATGACAATCCCCTAACGGTTTCATCCATGAATCGCTGAAATGTTTGGGCCGCATTCCCGAGTCCAAAAGTCATGTATTTGAACTCAAAAAGGCCGAAATGTGTTAATATGGCGGTTTTTGGAACGTCTGCTATATTTACGGGGATTTGATGATATGCCTTATTTAGGTCGATTACGGAAAAAATCGTTTTTACGCGCAACTCACAAGCGAAGTCCTGGATGTGACGAACTGGATAGTTGTCGGGGATGGTTTTGGCGTTTAAATGTCTGTAATCGCCACACGGGTGCCAAGACCCGTTGAATTTTTTAACCGTGTGCAATGGACTAGCCCATTGTCCTTTTGACCGCTGACATATCCCGTGCTCAATAATATATACGAATTCTTTCTTCGCGATTTCAAGTTTTTCGGGTGAGTGATGACAGGTGCTCCTTTTGTTTCTATAAAATGTTGTGTGGTTGTTGTTCGCTGAACTAATTGCCCCGAATCATCAGTTAAATCTGCATAACGCACCATAAGCTTATGAAAATTATCTGCTCCCTTAAGTGGGACAGTATTTTGTGGAATTTTTGCAATTTGGCAAACGGTGCTAAATTTCGATCGTTGATCCGTCACAACTTTGTTTTTCATGTCTACTAGAATATCGAAATTCTGCAGGAAATCGGCTCCTATAATTGGCTGTGCAACATCGGCCACTACGAATACCCAGTTGAACTTTCGATGTAAACCCAGATCTAACGTCAATCGCTTTCTTCCGTAAGTATTTATTTGTGTGTTGTTCGCTGCGACTAATTTCAATGGCGATGGTTCTGCGCTGTTGTTGCGTTTCTTAGGGACGACCGATATTTCGGCACCCGTGTCGATTAAAAATTTTAAGGAGGACGATTTATCTCGTATGTACAGGCGGCAGGAATTACTGTCATCCTCAGTCTTTGCCGCTTTAAACGGAGGGCTAACTAGATTTCCGATCGTGGTGCCACATACGCGCATGGTGGATGGCACTTTGTTGCTTGATCGCCAAATGTTCGGTAATACCAACAAATAGTTAGCCTGCGTGTAACAGGTACTGCCTTCGAACGTGAAGCATTGTGACGTTGTATTGTTCTTTCTTTTAAATTTGCGGAATGAGAATTTTTTTAAATGTCATTACCACAGTGCTTTGCCAAACTGTATTCATTGGCTCTTTATTACTTCGGAATTTCCCAAATGATATTTTTTGGTGTGTGTGTGTTGTTCAGGCAACCCTATTCGTTTTCATACACACATGTGGTTATACCTACTACCTACACACACTACTATCAGACGTTAATGTTTTTTTCGAACTCTGATATAAAGACCATTCGAACCAGCCTCGTGCGCATTGCAAAGACGACGCTGAAACGGATCGTGCGAAAAATTACATTGGCGGATTAACATTCAAAAAACCTACAAACCGAACCTCCAACAAACAGTTTTTTTAAAACTAAAGAAACCAAAAATATTTTGAAAGGTGCATACATGGTACAAAGAAATGGTAGAAGCACTAGCCCAGCTGATTTTAACTTTTTTCTGGACTGAGTGTGAGTAAGTTTTTCTCTTATGTCAAAGTTTGTTTACATTTGTTTGTCAGCAACCCCCGTTCGTCAGCAACTGCTGTTTTTGAAATATTTCTCTGCAAAAATTACATAGAAACGTTATAATTTTCACACTTAAACACTTTCAATATATCAAATAACACTCAATCATTTTCTAAATGACACTTTTTGCAAATTTGATTACATTTTCATAATTTTTCTATCATCTGACTTGACACAACACAGACACTGAGCAAAAACAAAATGCCTGTTGTTTTTGGCTTGTTGTATTTGTTGTCGTACTGCATCTACCATTATATTTCTACCATGGGTGCATAAAACAATATCAGTTCAACCATGGATTCAGTGCCGTCAACATCGCAAGCCGCGCCAACATCAAAAAGTTCCGAAAGTGAAAGTAGGTTCAAACATATGCCTTCTCACAATGTTGCTGATTTTGGTATGTTTTTTATGTGCTAAATTTGGAAAGTAAACTGATTTCATATAAAACATTTACTCCCCACGTGACAGATGAATTGATTGAAATTGGGAGCAAACTTAATATTGAAATTACATGCAATCGAAATGTTGTTAGAAAATTGAATACTTTGCTTGAAAAATACTACATTGAAGGTAAATGCAGACCAAACGGTTCCAATCTCACAGCGTTCCTACAATCCATAAAAGAACTACTTTATATTGGAAAATGTAAATATGACTTGAAAACAGCTCTATGCTCATGTGGATTGATTCCAGAACAGTTGAAAGAGTTCATGATGGATCAATATAATGGCAGAAGATCTACGATACCGGAATACGAGACAGAAATTGAAGAGTACCTACGTCTACAATAATACAAACATTTGAAGAGAGCCTGGGTCAAACATACGTACCAGAAGAAGATAAGGATATTGATTATGAGCATAGTTCACATTTAATATGTCCACAAGATGCATCTCAAACGAGATGAGGACCATGTACTCCCAATTATGATGCTTAGAACTTTGCTATGATGTGTGACAGATTTGGTGTGTCTGATAGAGTTCACCCTCTCTCTGCTCCCACTGCCATTTTTTCCGCCTAAATAGTTGGTTTTCCTCCCTTCTTAGCTTCTTGTACCGCTCACTCGCAGCACGCGTTGTAACTGACTGTTTCGTTGCCATACGTGCAGCGTATTTTTCATCAGTTGCAATGCGACATTCTTCGTCATACCATGGCTTATCCTTCTGCGGTTTTTGATATCTAACTTCAGTCCTTGCAGCGGTTTAAAAAGAATGGGACATTGATATCTCCGGTATTTGTAGCTTGTCAATATCCAGCTATTCCCGTGTTCGGCTCCGTACGTTTTTCACAAATCACTTAGCAGGTGTGGTTAACGATGTCAACATTTGGAAAGCAAAATTCTAAAAGGCTCAACTTTTAAGCTCTAATTTTGTCCATAGATTAAAATATTATAGATTCACCAACTCTGGAATCGAACACATCTGGAATTGCAAGTTTTAACGTCAAGAGAAGCATTATTTCGCTGAGGTTTGATAAAAGCAGCTGAAATTGTTACTGTGAATGTGCAAAATATGTAAATATATGAACATCGTAATTGCATAAAATTAAAAATGGAGGATTTTGTTTGATGTTCGCTCGATTTGTTGCAATTTAACACCAAAATCATAGACCAGATACAATAGATTTGTTATCCGTCTCTTCTGACTTCAATCGAACTTCTGTCAACTGTATAATTACAACAGATTTCGTATTCCCCCCCCCCACCATGAACCCATACATATCTCGCAATGAACGTCCTCTATTGTGGACACTTGGCTTTAGAAACCCGTAAAAGTAGTTATTTTATCTAGTTGACGTTTCTGAGATATAGAAGTTTTTTACGAACCCTGAATTACAACAAACTGTGCGAACATCGAACATCCTCCATTAATTACCAACCGGGGGATCTTTGCACTCACCAAGCACAACGGTCTGGATCTGAGCATGAAGTACATACAGAGGCTTAACAAGATACGATATCACGACATAAAATGAAAGAAAACGAAGTCCGTAAGATAACCGCTATTAGAAACCAAAAACAAATCGACGTACACTCAAAAGTTATTTGTAGTGGAGAGGTTTACAACAAGTGCGTCCGCATCACGTGCTATAGCTGACCAATGTTACGGCCGGCTGAAACCCTCCCTCTGGAAGCACCTACATATATGCTTCCTCATGATACTGCTGTGTTAGCAGTGTCCAAAACACTATGTGTCAATTCACCATCTACCTTACCATTACGAGTGGCCTATTCAGCCATTACCAAAACGAATCGAATTTCAAAGAATAATAACAATTTATCTAGGATGAACAAGCTCTGCGCTTAATATTAGTTAACATCAAACCGTTATGATCTTTAACACAAAAATAATTCCAAATAAAGGGGACCCCCAAATTCGAAGCGCTCTACCACAACAAGCTGTGGTGAACATTTTTCTTAAGGGATTTTTAAAGTTAAACTCCATTACTTAATATTATACTTTACTTAAACTCGACTTCAGGCTGAGCGATTTGGCAGCCAAGTATAATCTCAAAAAGGTACAAACCAAAACTTAGAGAAAACCCATTGTACTTCACCGACATAACCCGATCATACGCATCGGTTGAAACATGCTTAGACCCGTGGCACGGCAACAAAAACAACGAAAGCATATATAATTATATTATTGGTTTTTTCAACTACAAACTATATTCTTGAGTACATTCGTGTACAGAAGACTTAAAAGAAAAACTAAAAGAACGTTAACGCAGACAATTCAAAACGCGAATGAATAATTAATAAGGAAAAATGGAATGATGAAATAAACAACGTTGCCAACTTGTATTGGGTTAAAAGAGCTGCCACATGCGTTGAACATGACATGTACGGGGTGATCCCTACATCACTCCCCTTCCAAAGGCCTCGCCAGGTAACGGACATAAATGCCAGCTGGATATTTCGTGTCCTATCTTTGCCAATTCTTCTATTGGAAAGTAAGCGGGCTTCAATCGATCTACAGATATGGTGACGGGTGTTGATCTGATCAGAATGGTGTATGTTTTCGGGTGTCTATTAATTACCTGATACGGGCCATCATATGGTGCCTTCAGTGGCGCACGAATTGTATCGCCTCGAAGAAAAGCGTGACTGCAGAAACTCAGGTCTTTCGGAACGAATACCGGAGTTCTTCCATGTTGCGATGTTTGCGTTGGTCTCACTTTTGTTCATCATGTAGCAATTGTAAATCCAATGGCGATGGTATGGAAAATGTCTCTATTCTCGATAACATATCAGCAACGAGGTTATCGGCTCCACTGATGTGTCTGATGTCGGATGAAAACTGGCTTATAAAATTTAGTTGACGCGTCTGGCGTGGCGACAGCTTCTCCCATTTCTGGTCCAATGCGTACGTCAACGGAATATAATAAAATCGGTTACCTCGAGAAAATAGCGGCAATGTCGAATTGCTTTGAATATTGCAAGCAACTCGCGATCGTAGGCGCTGTATCGTTGCTCCGTTGGTGTAAATTTCTGCGAAAAGAAACCTAATGGTTGCCACTCACCGTCCACCAGTTGTTGCAGTGCCACGCCCATAGCGAAGTCTGGCGCGTCAGTCATTAGTGCGATAGTAGCGCCTCTAGCGGGATATGCGATAAGTGATGCTTCTGCTAGTTGTGTTTTTAAGACCTGGAATGCGTTCGTTGCCTCGGTAGTCCACTGCAGCTTAGTTCTGTCCCGCTTTTTACAAGGGCCCATCATCTTTTGAAGCGGCGCCTCGGTAGCGGCTACGTGTGGTAAAAACCGTCTGTAAAAGTTTACTTCTCCCAAAAAGCTACGGAGTTCGTGCAGTTCCTTGGGCTGTTTACAGTCACTAGGTGGCCCAAAAATTCGACTTCAGGCTGAGCGATTTGACATTTTTCGATATTTATTACTATACCTCGTTCTCTTGTGTTGTTCTGCTGACGTGGAAGCTACTAGCACATCATCCAAATAAGGAAAACGGATGACAATCCCCTAACGGTTTCGTCCATGAATCGCTGAAATGTTTTGGCCGCATTCCGGAGTCCAAAAGTCATGTATTTGAACTCAAAAAGGCCGAAATGTGTTAATATGGCGGTTTTTGGAACGTCTGCTAGATTTACGGGGATTTGATGATATGCCTTATTTAGGTCGATTACGAAAAAAATCGTTTTTACGCGCAACTCACAAGCGAAGTCCTGGATGTGGCGAACTGGATACTTGTCGGGGATGGTTTTGGCGTTTAAATGTCTGTAATCGCCACACGGGCGCCAAGACCCGTTAAATTTTTTAACCGTGTGCAATGGACTAGCCCATTGTCCTTTTGACCGCTGACATATCGCGTGCTCAATAATATATACGAATTCTTTCTTCGCGATTTCAAGTTTTTCGGGTGGGTGATGACAGGTGCTCCTTTTGTTTCTATAAAATGTTGTGTGGTTGTTGTTTGCTGAACCAATTGCCCCGAATCATCCGTTAAATCTGCATAACGCACCATAAGCTTATGAAAATTATCTGCTCCCTTAAGTGGGACAGTATTTTGTGGAATTTTTGCAATTTGGCAAACGGTGCTAAATTTCGATCGTTGATCCGTCACAACTTTGTTTTTCATGTCTACTAGAATATCGAAATTCTGCAGGAAATCGGCACCTATAATTGGCTGTGCAACATCGGCCACTACGAATACCCAGTTGAACTTTCGATGTAAACCCAGATCTAACGTCAATCGCTTTCTTCCGTAAGTATTTATTTGTGTGTTGTTCGCTGCGACTAATTTCAATGGCGATGGTTCTGCGCTGTTGTTGCGTTTCTTAGGGACGACCGATATTTCGGCACCCGTGTCGATTAAAAATTTTAAGGAGGACGATTTATCTCGTATGTACAGGCGGCAGGAATTACTGTCATCCTCAGTCTTTGCCGCTTTAAACGGAGGGCTAACTAGTTTTCCGATCGTGGTGCCACATACGCGCATGGTGGACGGCACTTTGTTGCTTGATCGCCAAATGTTCGGTAATACCAACAAATAGTTAGCTGTTGCGACTGCGGTGGCCACCTGCGTGTAACAGGTACTGCCTTCGAACGTGAAGCATTGTGACGTTGTATTGTTGTTTCTTTTAAATTTGCGGAATGAAAATTTTTTTAAATGTCATTACCACAGTGCTTTGCCAAAATGTATTCATTGGCTCTTTATTACTTCGGAATTTCCCAAATGATATTTTTTGGTGTGTGTGTGTTGTTCAGGCAACCCTTTTCGTTTTCATACACACATGTGGTTATACCTACTACCTACACACACTACTATCAGACGTTAATGTTTTTTTCGAACTCTGATATAAAGACCATTCGAACCAGCCTCGTGCGCATTGCAAAGACGACGCTGAAACGGATCGTGCGAAAAATTACATTGGCGGATTAACATTCAAAAAACCTACAAACCGAACCTCCAACAAACAGTTTTTTAAAACTAAAGAAACCAAAAATATTTTGAAAGGTGCATAAAACAATATCAGTTCAACCATGGATTCAGTGCCGTCAACATCGCAAGCCGCGCCAACATCAAAAAGTTCCGAAAGTGATAGTAGGTTCAAACATATGCCTTCTCACAATGTTTCTGATTTGAACGTGATAAATTTGGGAAGTAAACTGATTTCATATAAAACATTTACTCCCCACGTGACAGATGAATTGATTGAAATTGGGAGCAAACTTAATATTGAGATTACATGCAATCGAAATGTTGTTAGAAAATTGAATACTTTGCTTGAAAAATACTACATTGAAGGTAAATGCAGACCAAACGGTTCCAATCTCACAGCGTTCCTACAATCCATAAAAGAACTACTTTATATTGGAAAATGTAAATATGACTTGAAAACAGCTCTATACTCATGTGGATTGATTCCAGAACAGTTGAAAGAGTTCATGATGGATCAATATAATGGCAGAAGATCTACGATACCGGAATACGAGACAGAAATTGAAGAGTACCTACGTCTACAATAATACAAACATTTGAAGAGAGCCTGGGTCAAACATACGTACCAGAAGAAGATAAGGATATTGATTATGAGCATAGTTCACATTTAATATGTCCACAAGATGCATCTCAAACGAGATGAGGACCATGTACTCCCAATTATGATGCTTAGAACTTTGCTATGATGTGTGACAGATTTGGTGTGTCTGATAGAGTAGCATCAGCATTAGCAACATCTCTTATGGAAGACATTGGTGTTAAATATAGTCGTGGCGATCTTGTCATTATGGATAAGAGTAAAGTTCGTAGAGAAAAAGGTAAATGTAGACAAAAAGAGCTTTTTAATCGATATGATGCTTCCAATTTAATTGCATTTTCATTCGACGGCAGAAAAATGATTCTGTAACGATGGCAAAAATCAATAATAAATTTCATTCAAGGATGGTGAAAGAACCTCATCTAGTTGTGTTAAAGGAACCACATTCCCAATTATTAGGCTATATACAAGTAGAAAATGAAGACTGAACACAAAGTCATCAAATTGAACGAATTTTCATCAATAAAGCAATATCTCTGGATTCTTTGATTGGCATAAGCTGTGATGGGGAGCGAGCAAATATTGGCATAAGAAATGGAATTTTGCGTCTATTCGAAATGCAGTTAAACAGACCACTGCATTGGTTTGTCTGCCTTCTCCACTTTAACGAGCTTCCGCTTCGACATTTTTTGACACTTTGGAAAAATCATCCACCGCGATCCACAACCGGAACCTTGAGCAAACTAATTGAAACTTGTGAAAATCATCCGGTATGTAATTCTTATAAATTATTTATTTTTTTATTTTATTTATTTATTTCATTGTCAGAACAATAAGAATACAATTCTTTTATAGTTCAATTGAATATCATAATTGGGAGTATTGAGAATTGCGCGATAATGACGTTATGTCGTCGCATTTAGATCGCAGTTTATCGTGGCCAGGTTGGCGATAACCTTGTTCTCTAATCTTTTCCGTTTACACTACCGAATTTGAAATTAAATTTACATTTCAGGTGGCAACTCCGTGCAGAAAAATTAATGCCCATAAAGTGTTTAAAAAACTTAGGATATTTTCGGTTACAATGTGGAATAAATTTTTTAATATTAGTTAAATTATTAAATTAGTTGAGATGCTGAAGGCTGCTCCAGAAGGTTGTCTTATAAAAATTGTTTTTTTTCATTTCGTGGTGCGTACTAGCTGTCAAATGTTATTTACCTTTTTTGTGTATTTTGGTGGTTGATATTGACATAAGGCGTTGTTTTCGTTGCAAGCTAGCCAAAACGCCAAACTAGCGATAATTTAGTATAATATATATAATCGTCTTGCTCTAATGCATGGTTTGTAGTTATTGAATATGTGAATATTCTTCTCCTTGTCTTCGGCTCATAATGACGATATCCAACACTGTTTTTCTGATTTTTTCATACTGGCAACTTTCTGCCTTTTTCAACTGGAAATGCATATAATCGTCTTGCTCTAACGCATGATTTGTAGTTATTCTTGCAAATGTTTGTATTCTTCTGCTTAACGATAACGATATCCAACTGTTTTCTGACTGGTAACTTTTGGTTAATGTATGAGAAATGCACAAAACAAGCTTACAAGTCATGAACATTTTCCTAATTGAAAAATGGTTGGTTTTGTGGAGCACCCCTGGGAACATACACAAAGGACTGAATTGAATCAATCCATCTATATTGGATGTGATGTATCGGCACAATTGTTGCCACTCTACCTAATCAGAATACAATATGATCTATTACTTGTTTGCTATTCCCAGGGGTTAGTGTACTATATATCAATGGGTGGTGTTACCAGAAATTCATTAATTCTAATTTCTCCGAAGCCATCATGTATCGTCATCCATTAAAAGATTGCCCTCAACTCCGGCCGACACACAATTACAACGTGAACTTTACTTCGAAGAAGTCGCTATCCCAGAAGTAGGCGGTCACTGGTATTATAAACGTCCTGCACAGCTAAACTCGCGGGTCGGGGTTGATATATTTTGCCATACTGCCGAAAACCCAATACACTACCTCAAAAAATCTTCAATACCACCTAAACAAATGCGAACTTCGCTTTTTGTTGTGACAGCTATTTGAAGTTCAAGAAAATAATAAACTAAAATGTTAGACTTAACTAGCTCGCCCGAAGTGTGAATAGCCTGTAGAAGGTGGACACAGACGCAAAGGGTACATTGGACAACACAAACACATACACATGTTAGACATACTTGCCGACTGTTGTTATACCGGACACTGGTGTCTTTACCCTCCGTTATTGGAACCACTAGTGTTCCACCGTGACGCCGTAACCATTTAAAAAAGATCGACTTAAACAATGTTTCATTGCTTAACCTTATCAATAGTTCTCTAAAGCTAAACAAAACTTCAAAACATATTCGAAATTCTTCAAACTTTCATAAAAGATTCCTTAATCTTTACACGCGAAACTCTGCTCTCAACTAAAGTTGAACTATAACTCGACCGATAAATACTCAATTCTACTCAAAACTTTAACTGCTTTCCTCAACCTACCAAGAAATCTGTTACGTTAGTTTGGATATATGTTTTTGTTTTTGTTATTTCTTATTTTTTTTGTTTCAAGAATTTGAATTTGGGTTTCACTTAAAAAATAGATAAATTACATGTTTGTGTTTTTCTTTTTCTTCTTAGAATACGTATTTTGTTTTTGGGGTTTTCTTTTTCTAATAATTTGGTTTTCATTTTGAGGATTATGCTTCCTTTTCTTAGATATATGATTTTATGTTATTTTCTTATTTTTAGATTTATGGTTCTTTTATTTATTTCATTTTTCGGATTATGTTTCCTATAATATTTTCATGTGGGTTTCATTTTCAGGATTATGTTTCCTATGCTATTTTGATTTTGGTTTAATTTTCAGGATTATATTTTATATACTATTTTGATTTTTAGGTTTATGCTTCATTTAATCATTCTAATTTCTTTTAATTATTTCTAAATTTTTGTATTTTCGATATATTAAGATTTTATTCCTACTATTTGCTTTCTATTATAAAACTTTAATTTATTTTAACTTAGATTCCTTTAACTTACTTTAATCCTCAATTTAATTTTCCTCAATTTACTTTACTCTAGTCTTTGAACTATATTTTCTTTACTTTACATTTTCATTGGTTTGCTTTAAACTTTAAATTCTCTTTACTTTATTTGTAACTTTAAACTTTCTTTTTCTTTAATTTACGTTAATTCCTTTAAATTTTAATCTTCTCTAAATCACTTTAATTTTCACTTTAATCATCTTTTAATTTATTCTAATTTTAAATCTTTACTAATTCGTTTAATTGTCAACTCGAATAACTTTAATTTAACTGGATTTAAGTTTTCTTTTAACTGAATTTCCTTTTAACTGATTTTAATTTCCTTTCAATTGATTTTAATTATCCTTTAACGGATTTTAATTTGTAACTTAATTAAATTTAATTTATATGGACTTTAATTTTCTTTTAACTCGCTTTCACTTATTTTATTTTAATTTGTCTCACTATTTCCAATCCAAATTATCAAAACCTATTTATGCGACAAAATTCCTAGTTTTCCAGGAAAATATGTACTCCATTTACACCTGGCTATCTTCTCAATTCCAGACCATGTGTCTTTTTTTTATTATACTATACTTTTTGTTACCCTTGTGGAAATTATGATGTAGTGGATTTCCGTTATGGTTATGATGAGATGATGATGGTGTCCAGATGAATTCGTCCAAATGAAGATGATTTCTATGGCGAAATTGATACTGGTGATGGTGACTAGATGATGGTAGCAAAAACTCGGATGATGATTAGGTCCAAAACATAGATGCTTCCGATGGCTAGAAGATGGAGGTTCCTAATGCCAAGCTGTGAATGTTGCTTGTGTCCAGAAATTAAGATGTTAGTTTTGTGGCCAGAAATTATGAAATTGATTTTAATGACTGTGGACAAACTGTTGTGAATGATTGTGACCAACATTTCTTAGCGGCTGAGGCCAAAATTTGATTTCGACTGTAGACACTTGTAGATGACTATGACTGTGATCAAAAAATGTGATGGTGGCCACGTATGTGTGTGTATGTCTGCTCCAGTCGGTTGTTGAAATTAAAAAGAAAAGAAACAAAAATGTATAAAATTACTACCAGCTCCTCATAATAATTATTGATATTTTAGGTTCGCAGGGTATTTTATAATTTAGGTTTCTGTCGATCGAAGATCCCTAAGTATCAACATCACTGAAAGGCCTATAATTCCAACAACAAGAACAGACAGAATTTTTCCACCATGTTCTTCTTTTCTTCATGCCTTCTCCCATTGTTGCAGTGCTTTCAGGTTAGTTCTAATCAATATCACAGAGTTACATTTATAAGACTTTGGTAACTTTATGCCTGCTTAGAACTAAAATGGAAGCTGTAACTTCAAGTCCCGCTTAATATCGCTTATCTCACCTAACAGAATAAGTGATGATCTAAGCCGCCTGTAACCAAAACACGCCTATATACTACGCACCAAACAAAAACAGAATGTCTGTTGTTGTTGCCTTGTTCTATATTTAAGAGCTATATTTAAGAGCAAAAACCTAGTGTAATATTACCTAAATTCATGATCTGATATCAGCCAATGCACGATATCTAGTCGAAATGTTGCTGCCTCACCACAGATCCCAAAATTCATATGCAAATTCGGCATTGCTGTTGATAGTGTGTTTGCACCTTTTCTTGTCTTCATACAAAAAAAAATCACAAAACCCAAACTGGGCAATATAACCGATGCTTATTTTTTATGTATGTATTCATTTTCACGCTGCCTTGGGAATGATTCTTTTGGTTAGCAATATCCTAACATCAACTGATGTTTATAATTTATTTTAATTAGAATTCTAATAGTTTTGCAACCTATTAGTTATTTGAACTCTCCATTTCTAATTTTAATATTGTAAATAAGAATTTCATTGAGTAAATGTCATATGAGGTTACACAGCCTACAATTTCGAAGGGTTAGCTATGGAGTTTACGTGATGGTAAACTTAAGCTCGCATAACGAATAAATATTATAACATTTATTATACCCGTATGGGTGACAAACTCCATTACTTAATTTTCAAACAAACTTTAACATATCTCTTCTTAAACTTAATGGTGCCCACAGGGCGAAGCGAAGCAGAATGTTGCACAATAAATACAAACAGTATTCATGCTATTATCTTAAATTTTAACAAAATGAAATCAACATAACTTTACTAAAGCATCTTTTACACGGCATGTATTTTACATATCGCATGTCACTTTTGCAGATGAAAAATTTATGCATGTCGTATGAACACTATCAAGCATGCCATATGAACAATGCATCATGCAATACATATGAGAATTTTTGAAATAGGGCGTGTTCTATTTTTGTATGTAAATAAATAATAAATGACAAGCTACATGAAATTTCAGAAGCTATGAATAACATGGAGATACAGGTTAATGATCAATTCGGAAAGGTCGAACAGAAATTCGAGGAATTTCAGCAGAAGATCGAACAGGATATGGAGGAAAGGTTCGCCGAACTGGAAAGAGAGATGAATGATCTCCAGTTGCAAAAAGGGCCAGTGCGAGTAATTTCTGAAGCCTCTAGTAGATTGGAAGCTCCCAGTTTCGATGGCTCTACCCCATTTGACGTTTTTAAATTCCAATTCGAAATGGTCGCAATTAAGAACTTGTGGAACAGCAACCACAAAGCAGTACAGCTAATTTTATCACTGAAAGGCACCGCAGCAGAAGTCCTTCAGAGCATTCCCGTCAGTGCCAGAAACAACTTCGAGGATATACTGGCTGCGTTACAACGTAAGTACGGTGGCGATCACAAGAAGGATTTGTATCGCATGGATTTGAGAGGCCGAGTGCAAAAGCATAATGAAACGCTTCAGGACTTCGCAACCGAGGTGGAACGTTTGGTGTTGATGACTTATCCTGGTGAGTCCCACCCATTCTTGGATCAATTTAAGATTGAAGCATTCGTCAACGGCATCCGTGATCCTGACATAAAATACGTGACTTGTGCCACACAAAACGCTACATTCGCCGAAACCGTTTCGTTGGCATTGGCACACGAGACGGCGAAATTTGTGTCCAAGCCTCAAATACAAAGAGTTAGAAAAATTGAAATGGAGTCGGAGGCAGGAGATTTGAAGGGTGCCATAAACGATCTTAAAGAAATTACCCAAACCCTCAGCAAGGCGTTATCAGGCGGAAATAAGCCCAGACCAAAGTGCTACAATTGCGACAAACCTGGTCATATTGCACGAAACTGCAGAGAGCCACAAAAACGATCCAGATCGGGCTCACCCCAACGTGGCAATAAACGGGCAAATTTTACTACACAAAATGAATCTCCGTTAAACTAAAACGAGCTAGCCAGAGGGGCATGGATTGGCTCCCACAACCGAGGACCCCACGATCTCCATCTCAATAATACAACTTAAAAACAACAACCTCACTGTCTACGGAGCTATCGGTGGTCGGAAGCGCATATTGACTATGGACTCAGGCGCGTCACAATCTATCATCAGATTTGATTTGATAAATGGACCAATATAATCGTTAGATGGTGTAAGACTCCGCACAGCAACGGGTGAACCAGCAACTGTACATACTTTACTTTTATTGACTGAACCTCATGAGGTCAGACGTCTTACACATATTAATTAAACAAACAAATTTCAACATATTCTTCCAACTGGCTCTATCCTTCGCCTTTTCTCGCCAGTTGGTAACACCAAGGATACGGAGGGATTCTTCTGCCTGGTCTTTCCAGTGGAGTCTTGGTTGTCCTCTTTTCCTGCTTCCATCGGGTATGTTATCAAAAATCTTTCGCGCTGGCTCATCTTCATCTATTCTGATAACATGGCCTTGCCAATGCAATTGGCACACTTTGATTCGTCTAGCTATGTCCACGTCAGAATAGAGATTATATAGCTCTGCGTTCCAGCGACGTCGGTACTCGCCGTTTTCCCTAACAGGATCATATATTTTACGGAGAATTTTTCTCTCGAAAACTCCCAGGTGTTTTTCATCCGCTTGCTATATGACCCAAGTTTCGGAGCCATATGTCAAGACAGGTAAAATGAGAGTCCGATATAGCTGGACTTTTCCATCGAGAGAGGGCTTTGTTCCTAAACTGTTTGCTGAGCCCAAAATAACATCTATTTGCAAGCACAATTCTCCTATCTATCTCCAGGCTGACGTTGTTGTCCTTGTTCACGGCGGATACAAGGTAGACAAATTCATCTACCACTTCAAAATTAAATCGGTTGTCAACGTTCAAGTGCGGACCAAGTCGAGAGGTTCCTCTAGTCGTTGACACCATAAATTTTGTCTTGCCCTCATTAACAGCAAGACCCACCTTCGCTGATTCCTTTTCGATTCTTGAAAATACTGCAGTAACCTCTCGCAAATTTCGCCCAATGATGTCTATGTCGTCAGCATACGCCAGCAACATATGGCTTTTCGTGTTAATGGTCTTGTTCGTATTTACTGCAGCCTTTCTCATTATTATCTCCATTAAGATGTTGAAGAGATTGCACGAAAGTGTGTCGCCTTGTCTAAGTCCTCGCTTGGTACAGAATGGGTCAGTGAGGTCTTTCCCCACTTTCACTGCTGATTTGGTGTTGGTCAGCGTCATTCTACAGAGGCGGATCAGTTTTGCCGGAATACCAAGTTCAGACATAGCTTCGTACGGATTTCCCCGTATGGGGCTATCGAAAGCAGCTTTGTAATCGACAAAAAGGTGGTATGTATCGATTTGCTTTTCGTGGGTCTTTTCCAGGATTTGGCGTAGCGTGAATATTTGGTCAGTTGTGGACTTGCCTGGTAGAAAACCACACTGATAAGGTCCAATCAGGTTTTAAATAATTGGCTTTAGTCTTTCACATAATACACTCGACAAGACCTTCTACGCGATGGATAAAAGACTGATACCGCGTAAGTTGGGACAGACACACGGATCACCCTTTTTTGAATACAGGACATAATACACCGACACTCCAGTCGTCGGGCATAGATTCCCCCAGCCATGTACCGCATATCAGTTGATGCATGTGGGCTATCAGTCCTTCGCCACCTGCCTTAAAAAGTTCAGCGGGTAGGCCATCCGCACCAGCGGCTTTATTATTTTATTCTTCAGGCGGGAGATCGTCGTTCTAATCTCGCCTTGGTTGGGGGGGGGGGGGGGTACAATCTATACTATCTTCCACTATCATTACCTCCTGATCTTCAGTGGAAGAATCTGAGTGGAGTAATGCTGAAAAGTGGTCTCTCCACATTTTGAGCACACACTGCTTCTCAGTCACCAGATTCCCATTCTCGTCCTTGCAGGAGGGCAGCCCATTATTAGGCCCGTTGGTCGATCTTTTTACCCTCTGGAAAAACTTACGGGATTCACCATTCATCCTGCACATTTCGGTTCTTTCACTCTCTCTCTGCTCCCACTGCCATTTTTTTCGCCTAAATAGTTGGTTTTCCTCCCTTCTCAGCCTCTTGTACCACTCACTCGCAGCACGCGTTGTAACTGACTGTTTCGTTGCCATACGTGCAGCGTCTTTTTCATCAGTTACAATGCGACATTCTTCGTCGAACCATGGCTTATCCTTGTGCGGTTTTTGATAGCCAAGTTCAGTCATTGCAGCGATATCCAAAGAATGGGAGATGTGCTTCCACTGCGCATCTGGGTCTTCGGGAGGGGGGGGTGTATTCTGCTCCAGCAGGAGAGAGAGTTTCTGTCGATAGGACATTGATATCTCCGGTATTTGTAGCTTGTCAATATCCAGCTTTTCCCGTGTTCGGCTCCGTACGTTTTTCGCCCTGCTCAATCTCGTGCGAACTTTCGCAGCCACCAGGTAATGATCCGAGTCGATATTGGCACCTCGAATCACACGTACATCCATTACACTAGAAGAGTGCCTGCCATCTATTACCAAGTGATCAATCTGGTTCTTCGTCCGTTGATCAGGAGATATCCAGGTCGCCTTATGAATGTCCTTATGCTCGAATCGTGTGCTACTAACTACCATGTTCTTTGCAGCGGCGAAGTCTATCAGTCTTATTCCATTATCGGAGGTGGTATCATGTAGACTGTGATTGCCGATGGTTGGTCGAAAGACACTTTCCTTTCCTAATTTGGCATTAAAATCGCCTAGAATAATCTTAATGTCGTGGTCAGGGCAGCGTTCACATACTTCCTCCAGGCGCTCATAAAATGTTTCTTTGACCTCATCATCTTTAACCTCTGTCGGTGCGTACACCCAAATTAACGAGATGTTGAAATATTTCGCTTTGATGCGAATTTTGGCTATGCAGTCACTCACTGGGTTGAACCTTGGAACTAGGTGTCGCAGTCTCTTGTCTACTATAAATCCTCACCCAAATTCGTGCTTACGCTCATGACAGCTGTAGTAAATATCGAAGTTTTTTTTTCTGGTGCAACCATATCCTGTCCATCGCATTTCCTGGATCGCTGTGATGTCAGCTTTATATTTTCCGAGGACATCCGCCAGTTGGAAAGTGGCACCAGTCCTGTATAACGTTCGAACATTCCAGGTACATATCCTTAAATCATGGTCCTTATAACGTTTGCGAGGGTCGTCAGCAAAAGGGGGGGGTTCCTTTGTTCATTATATTCTCTGTCTATTTCCATTGCCGATATAACGGTGGCGGGAGGCAAACCCAGCCCACCGTGGTTTGCATTTTACCTACTGCCAGGATGATTATGTTTCAGCCGCCCATTATGGATCAGACGCTGACCAGAATGCAGTGTGTCGAAACTGGATTTTGGTTTCTTCAATTTTGATCCGCCGTTGGCCATGGGTGTTGGCTCATCCGCCTTCAAAGGACAGAAGAATATGACCACTACTTCGAAGAGCTTCAGTGACAGGGTCACCTAATAACCCTGAGACGTATCAGTGATCGCATTACCACTCAGGTTGCTCATTCGTTTCGCCTTCTCACTTTAGCTAGCTAACGGAGGTTTCCGATAAGCCATTGCCCAGGATATACTGCGTGGAAGTAGTGAGCTGCTTGGACTGCCCAATGAAGGAATCATTTCTGGCCACTCCCAAGTGAATGGCTATCAGAAACTTTCCACCTCCAAGGACAGTCCCATTGTACATGGTAAAGTTAAATTGAAGTTAGCCATTATTGGCGCAGATTTTATGATTGCCCAAGGCCTCAAGTTCAGTGAGTGAAAACTGGAAAGCACACAGCTCAGTGATTGTGAGAAGTTATCCCATGTCCCTTCGTGGGATGTAATGGGAAACTATTTATTTTATTTAAGGCCTCAAGTTAGATATGGGGAAGTCTTCCACTTGCAAAAAGAGATGAGGTGAAGAAACTTGTAGCTGAAATGCAGAAGGATGGTGTAATCGAACCCTCTTCAAGTCCATCAAGCTCGCCGGTGGTACTAGTTAAGAAGAAAGATGGAAGTACTCGATCGACGTCACCAAAAAGGACAGTTATCCACTACCAAGAATTGATGACACATTGGATACGTTGTCAGGAACAAAATGGTTCTCCACGCTGGACTTGCAAAGTGGCTATTGGCAAGTAGAAATCAGCGATAAAGACAAGGAGAAAACTGCATTTAGT
Source organism: Phaonia tiefii (assembly GCA_963931995.1). Classification (NCBI taxonomy): domain Eukaryota; kingdom Metazoa; phylum Arthropoda; class Insecta; order Diptera; family Muscidae; genus Phaonia; species Phaonia tiefii. The sequence goes on along the minus strand of OZ008371.1, from coordinate 95,371,395 downwards.
GTAGGGGATGGTCTGTGGCAGTTCAAAGTAATGTCATTTGGACTCTGTAATGCTCCAGCCACCTTCGAGCGATTAATAGAGTGCGTGTTGAAAGGACTTCATTGCCGAACATGCTTGGTGTACCTAGACAACATCATTGTCATGGGGAAAACATGCGATGAACACCTGAAGAATCTTAAAGAAGTCCTTCAATAGTTTCTTTATCACTTTTTCTTTTTTTTGATAATTTTTTTTTGCACAGAGGACATTATAAGTCGGTTTGAGTTATATTTTTTATAAATTAAACTACACTTGTTGAGCTTTCTTTAACGATTGATTTACTAAATTAAACAATAACTATTTATTTCTTTACTTTTATTCTATGATCACTTCTTTTCTTTCTAAACGATAACTCCCGACGATAACTCCTCACACACTTCAGAAGTGTTCGTTTATATATACATACTTATTCGAATATAACGGTAAACAAAATTTTGTTATTAGAAAACAAATATGAACGTTAAATGGAATGTTGATAAATCTTAATACTAAGCAAAATTCTTGATAAACCTTTAAAATTGAGAAAAGTAGCAAAATAGCAAAGTAGTAGAGAGAGCGAGAGAGAGAGAGAGAGAGTACTCTACAAAAGTATTCTATATCAAAGGAAGAACACTTAATAATTCTTCAACAATATAACTGCAATAGAGCAAAAATGCAACTAACGACTGCACGTAGAGCAAAATGTCCAGCAATAATCAATTTCAAGATTTTGCACTGAAATTTTGCTCTATACGCCATTGAATGGCGTATAGATCAAAATAACACAAAAGTTCTGTTCTGCAAAATGGACACGATTTATCTCAGCAACGAGAAGAGATAGCTGAAAACGGATTGCAGATTTGAAAAATTTGAGGTCGAAAACCTAAGATTGCATCCTCAACTCAAAATTGTCAAAATGGCGTATGGAGCACTTAAACCCTCGGACGACGATATGTCACGACAGGTAAAATGAGAGTCCGATATAGCTGGACTTTTCCATCGAGAGAGGGCTTTGTTCCTAAACTGTTTGCTGAGCCCAAAATAACATCTATTTGCAAGCACAATTCTCCTATCTATCTCCAGGCTGACGTTGTTGTCTTTGTTCACGGCGGATACAAGGTAGACAAATTCATCTACCACTTCAAAATTAAATCGGTTGTCAACGTTCAAGTGCGGACCAAGTCGAGAGGTTCCTCTAGTCGTTGACACCATAAATTTTGTCTTGCCCTCATTAACAGCAAGACCCACCTTCGCTGATTCCTTTTCGATTCTTGAAAATACTGCAGTAACCTCTCGCAAATTTCGCCCAATGATGTCTATGTCATCAGCATACGCCAGCAACATATGGCTTTTCGTGTTAATGGTCTTGTTCGTATTTACTGCAGCCTTTCTCATTATTATCTCCATTAAGATGTTGAAGAGATTGCACGAAAGTGTGTCGCCTTGTCTAAGTCCTCGCTTGGTACAGAATGGGTCAGTGAGGTCTTTCCCCACTTTCACTGCTGATTTGGTGTTGGTCAGCGTCATTCTACAGAGGCGGATCAGTTTTGCTGGAATACCAAGTTCAGACATAGCTTCGTACGGATTTCCCCGTATGGGGCTATCGAAAGCAGCTTTGTAATCGACAAAAAGGTGGTATGTATCGATTTGCTTTTCGTGGGTATTTTCCAGGATTTGGCGTAGCGTGAATATTTGGTCAGTTGTGGACTTGCCTGGTAGAAAACCACACTGATAAGGTCTAATCAGGTTTTAAATAATTGGCTTTAGTCTTTCACATAATACGCTCGACAAGACCTTATACGCGATGGATAAAAGACTGATACCGCGTAAGTTGGGACAGACACACGGATCACCCTTTTTTGAATACAGGACATAATACACCGACACTCCAGTCGTCGGGCATAGATTCCCCCAGCCATGTACCGCATATCAGTTGATGCATGTGGGCTATCAGTCCTTCGCCACCTGCCTTAAAAAGTTCAGCGGGTAGGCCATCCGCACCAGCGGCTTTATTATTTTATTCTTCAGGCGGGAGATCGTCGTTCTAATCTCGCCTTGGTTGGGGGGGGGGTACAATCTATACTATCTTCCACTATCATTACCTCCTGATCTTCAGTGGAAGAATCTGAGTGGAGTAATGCCTCCTGATCTTCAGTGGAAGAATCTGAGTGGAGTAATGCTGAAAAGTGGTCTCTCCACATTTTGAGCACACACTGCTTCTCAGTCACCAGATTCCCATTCTCGTCCTTGCAGGAGGGCAGCCCATTATTAGGCCCGTTGGTCGATCTTTTTACCCTCTGGAAAAACTTACGGGATTCACCATTCATCCTGCACATTTCGGTTCTTTCACTCTCTCTCTGCTCCCACTGCCATTTTTTTCGCCTAAATAGTTGGTTTTCCTCCCTTCTCAGCCTCTTGTACCACTCACTCGCAGCACGCGTTGTAACTGACTGTTTCGTTGCCATACGTGCAGCGTCTTTTTCATCAGTTACAATGCGACATTCTTCGTCGAACCATGGCTTATCCTTGTGCGGTTTTTGATAGCCAAGTTCAGTCATTGCAGCGATATCCAAAGAATGGGAGATGTGCTTCCACTGCGCATCTGGGTCTTCGGGAGGGGGGGGTGTATTCTGCTCCAGCAGGAGAGAGAGTTTCTGTCGATAGGACATTGATATCTCCGGTATTTGTAGCTTGTCAATATCCAGCTTTTCCCGTGTTCGGCTCCGTACGTTTTTCGCCCTGCTCAATCTCGTGCGAACTTTCGCAGCCACCAGGTAATGATCCGAGTCGATATTGGCACCTCGAATCACACGTACATCCATTACACTAGAAGAGTGCCTGCCATCTATTACCAAGTGATCAATCTGGTTCTTCGTCCGTTGATCAGGAGATATCCAGGTCGCCTTATGAATGTCCTTATGCTCGAATCGTGTGCTACTAACTACCATGTTCTTTGCAGCGGCGAAGTCTATCAGTCTTATTCCATTATCGGAGGTGGTATCATGTAGACTGTGATTGCCGATGGTTGGTCGAAAGACACTTTCCTTTCCTAATTTGGCATTAAAATCGCCTAGAATAATCTTAATGTCGTGGTCAGGGCAGCGTTCACATACTTCCTCCAGGCGCTCATAAAATGTTTCTTTGACCTCATCATCTTTAACCTCTGTCGGTGCGTACACCCAAATTAACGAGATGTTGAAATATTTCGCTTTGATGCGAATTTTGGCTATGCAGTCACTCACTGGGTTGAACCTTGGAACTAGGTGTCGCAGTCTCTTGTCTACTATAAATCCTCACCCAAATTCGTGCTTACGCTCATGACAGCTGTAGTAAATATCGAAGTTTTTTTTTCTGGTGCAACCATATCCTGTCCATCGCATTTCCTGGATCGCTGTGATGTCAGCTTTATATTTTCCGAGGACATCCGCCAGTTGGAAAGTGGCACCAGTCCTGTATAACGTTCGAACATTCCAGGTACATATCCTTAAATCATGGTCCTTATAACGTTTGCGAGGGTCGTCAACAGTTGGGGGGTTTCCCCGTCCATTATATTCTCCGGGTATTTTCATTGCCAATATAACGGTGGCGGGAGGCAAACCTAGCCCACCGTGGTTTGCATTTTCCCTACTGCCAGGATGATTATGTTTCAGCCACCCATTATGGGTCAGACGCTGACCAGCATGCAGTGTGTCGAAACTGGAGTTTGGTTTCTTCAATTTTGATCCGCCGTTGGCTAGGGGTGTTGGCTCATCTGCCTTCAAAGGACAGAAGAATATGTCCACTACTTCGAAGAGCTTCAGTGACAGGGTCACCTAATAACCCTGAGACGTATCAGTGATCGCATTACCACTCAGGTTGCTCATTCGTTTCGCCTTCTCACTTTAGCTAGCTAACGGAGGTTTCCGATAAGCCATTGCCCAGGATATACTGCGTGGAAGTAGTGAGCTGCTTGGACTGCCCAATGAAGGAATCATTTCTGGCCACTCCCAAGTGAATGGCTATCAGAAACTTTCCACCTCCAAGGACAGTCCCATTGTACATGGTAAAGTTAAATTGAAGTTAGCCATTATTGGCGCAGATTTTATGATTGCCCAAGGCCTCAAGTTCAGTGAGTGAAAACTGGAAAGCACACAGAGAAGTTATCCCATGTCCCTTCGTGGGATGTAATGGGAAACTATTTATTTTTTTTAAGGCCTCAAGTTAGATATGGGGCAGCAAGTTTTGATGTGGGCTAATGTGGAAATTCCACTCAATGTGGGATACGACAATACAACACAGATTAAAAGGCTGATCGCTCACAAAGATGTCAAATTGACACCAAACTCAGAAACCATAGTATGGGCCCGAATGGAGGGAGATTGTGAGATCGGCGGGTTGTGGGTAGTTGAACCGGCAAGTATAAAAAAACTATAACATCATCACTGGCAAAGCTCTAGTAAAAACTAATAATGAAGGATACTTGCCTGTACGAGTTCTAAATTTGTCCAACAACGAGGAGGTGATCGGCGACCGCACAGAAATTGCAGAATGTACACCAGCCGAGGCGGTCATCAACTGTGAAGTTAATTCTGACTGCAGCAAACTATCAGAAAAGGAGCAGATAGTACTGGAGTCGCATCTCAGTGAGTGGGTGCGAGAACTAAAGCCATCTGGTAGGAACAAAGCAAAGCAATTACTGTGGAAGCATGCGTCTGCCTTCGCCCTGAAAAAAGAATGCCAAGGTAGAACAGCAATGGTAAAGCATGACATCAACACAGGGGAAACGAAACCAATAAAACAGGCGCCCAGATGTCTTCCACTTGCAAAAAGAGATGAGGTGAAGAAACTTGTAGCTGAAATGCAGAAGGATGGTGTACTTGAACCCTCTTCAAGTCCATGGAGCTCGCCGGTGGTACTAGTTAAGAAGAAAGATGGTAGTACTCGATTTTGTGTGGATTATAGAAAGCTGAACGACGTCACCAAAAAGGACAGTTATCCACTACCAAGAATTGATGACACATTGGTTACGTTATCAGGAACAAAATGGTTCTCCACGCTGGACTTGCAAAGTGGTTATTGACAAGTAGAAATCAGCGAGAAAAACAAGGAGAAAACTGCATTCAGCGTAGGGGATGGTTTGTGGCAGTTCAAAGTAATGCCATTTGGACTCTGTAACGCTCCAGTCATCTTCGAGGGATTAGTGGTGTGCGTGTTGAAAGGACTTCATTGGCGAACATGCTTGGTGTACCTAGACGACATCATTGTCATGGGGAAAACATTCGATGAACACCTGAAGAATCTTAAAGAAGTCCTTCAACGTGTAACCGAGTTCTTCAGCCCGAAGAAGTGTTCTCTGTTCCAGAAAGAAGTAAAATACTTGGGACATCGAGTGACAGCAAATGGCATTTCCACCGATGAAGACAAAATCCTGACAGTAATGGATTGGCCTCGACGGCAGAATCTGCATGAATTACGCAGTTTTCTAGGGCTCTATACGTACTACAGACGGTTTGTGCCGGGTTTCGCCACAGTGGCTTCAAGTCTTCACGAGTTGACAATGAAAAATCGGCCGTACTGTTGGAGCGAAAAACAAGAAGAGTCATTCCACCAACTGAAACAATATTTATGCACGGCTCCTTTGCTTGCATATCCTGTTGCTGGAAAGAAATCCGTGCTGGGCACTACAGCCGAATACTCTCAAAGGCAGAGACAAATTAATGTGTTACGAGACGAGAGCTACTGGCAGTCATAGAGTGTGCCAAACACTACCGCAAGTATCTGTACGTCAGGCCTTTTCAGTTAAGAACCGATCATGCGGCGCTAAGATGGCTTATGCAATTTATGAATCCCGAAGGCCAACTTCCTCGTTGGATTGAAAGGCTGCAGAGCTATGACTTCAGCATTGAGCATAGAAAAGGAGGAAAACACGGTAATGCTGATGCCCTGTCCCGTCGTCCATGCAAGCTGGAATGCAAACACTGCTCAAAAGCAGAGGTGAAAGAAAACATCATTGAGGTGCGTCTGCTTCGACTGGAATCCAACGAAGACTGGTCAACAGCACAAAGAAGCGACCCTACACTAGCAAAAATCATTTCTGCAAAAGAAGAAGGTAAAAAACCAAGATGCAATGACATCGCCTAGAGAGCCCCCTGATGAAAGCATATTGGGCCCAGTGGAACAGCCTAAAATTATTGGATGGTTGCCTATACCGGCTATGGGAAAGTGAGGATGATAAAATAGTCAACAAGTTAATAGTGGTACCTTCCTCTAAGGAAAAAGAGATAATGACAGAATTCCACAATGGCCCGAGTGGAGGACATCTGGGAATAACCAAGACCATTGAAAAGCTAAAGCAACGGTTCTACTGCGTTGGCTGTCAACAAGCCGTAGCCAATTGGATAGCAAATTGCACCCAATGCATAACGCGAAGAAGTCATGGCCATATGCAGCTATACAACTCAGTTGCACCCTTTGAGCGTATAGCTATGGATGTGGCTGGTCCATTTCCAGTCAGTAGCTCAGGACATGGGACTGTCCTTGGAGGTGGAAAGTTTCTGATAGCCATTCACTTGGGAGTGGCCAGAAATGATTCCTTCATTGGGCAGTCCAAGCAGCTCACTACTTCCACGCAGTATATCCTGGGCAATGGCTTATCGGAAACCTCCGTTAGCTAGCTAAAGTGAGAAGGCGAAACGAATGAGCAACCTGAGTGGTAATGCGATCACTGATACGTCTCAGGGTTATTAGGTGACCCTGTCACTGAAGCTCTTCGAAGTAGTGGTCATATTCTTCTGTCCTTTGAAGGCGGATGAGCCAACACCCATGGCCAACGGCGGATCAAAATTGAAGAAACCAAAATCCAGTTTCGACACACTGCATGCTGGTCAGCGTCTGACCCATAATGGGTGGCTGAAACATAATCATCCTGGCAGTAGGGAAAATGCAAACCACGGTGGGCTAGGTTTGCCTCCCGCCACCGTTATATTGGCAATGAAAATACCCGGAGAATATAATGGACGGGGAAACCCCCCAACTGTTGACGACCCTCGCAAACGTTATAAGGACCATGATTTAAGGATATGTACCTGGAATGTTCGAACGTTACACAGGACTGGTGCAACTTTCCAACTGGCGGATGTCCTCGGAAAATGTAAAGCTGACATCACAGCGATCCGGGAAATGCGATGGACAGGATATGGTTGCACCAGAAGGGAAAACTTCGATAGTTAATACAGCTGCCACGAGCGTAAGCACGAATTTGGGTGCGGATTTATAGTAGGCAAGAGACTGCGACACCTAGTTTCAAGGTTCAACCCAGTGAGTGGCCGCCTGAGTGGGAATCTGGTGACTGAGAAGCAGTGTGTGCTCAAAATGTGGAGAGACCACTTTTCAGCACTACTCCACTCAGATTCTTCCACTGAAGAGCAGGAGGTAATGATAGTGAAAGATAGTATAGATAATAAAGCCGCTGGTGCGGATGGCCTACCCGCTGAACTTTTTAAGGCAGGTGGCGAAGGACTGATAGCCCACATGCATCAACTGATATGCGGTACATGGCTGGGGGAATCTATGCCCGACGACTGGAGTGTCGGTGTATTATGTCCTGTATTCAAAAAAGGGTGATCCGTGTGTCTGTCCCAACTTACGCGGCATCAGTCTTTTATCCATCGCGTATAAGGTCTTGTCGAGCGTATTATGTGAAAGACTAAAGCCAATTATTTAAAACCTGATTGGACCTTATCAGTGTGGTTTTCTACCAGGCAAGTCCACAACTGACCAAATATTCACGCTACGCCAAATCCTGGAAAAGACCCACGAAAAGCAAATCGATACATACCACCTTTTTGTCGATTACAAAGCTGCTTTCGATAGCCCCATACGGGGAAATCCGTACGAAGCTATATCTGAACTTGGTATTCCGGCAAAACTGATCCGCCTCTGTAGAATGACGCTGACCAACACCAAATCAGCAGTGAAAGTGGGGAAAGACCTCACTGACCCATTCTGTACCAAGCGAGGACTTAGACAAGGCGACACACTTTCGTGCAATCTCTTCAACATCTTAATGGAGATAATAATGAGAAAGGCTGCAGTAAATACGAACAAGACCATTAACACGAAAAGCCATATGTTGCTGGCGTATGCTGACGACATAGACATCATTGGGCGAAATTTGCGAGAGGTTACTGCAGTATTTTCAAGAATCGAAAAGGAATCAGCGAAGGTGGGTCTTGCTGTTAATGAGGGCAAGACAAAATTTATGGTGTCAACGACTAGAGGAACCTCTCGACTTGGTCCGCACTTGAACGTTGACAACCGATTTAATTTTGAAGTGGTAAAGGAATTTGTCTACCTTGTATCCGCCGTGAACAAGGACAACAACGTCAGCCTGGAGATAGATAGGAGAATTGTGCTTGCAAATAGATGTTATTTTGGGCTCAGCAAACAGTTTAGGAACAAAGCCCTCTCTCGATGGAAAAGTCCAGCTATATCGGACTCTCATTTTACCTGTCTTGACATATGGCTCCGAAACTTGGGTCATATAGCAAGCGGATGAAAAACACCTGGGAGTTTTCGAGAGAAAAATTCTCCGTAAAATATATGATCCTGTTAGGGAAAACGGCGAGTACCGACGTCGCTGGAACGCAGAGCTATATAATCTCTATTCTGACGTGGACATAGCTAGACGAATCAAAGTGTGCCAATTGCGTTGGCAAGGCCATGTTATCAGAATAGATGAAGATGAGCCAGCGCGAAAGATTTTTGATAACATACCCGATGGAAGCAGGAAAAGAGGACAACCAAGACTCCACTGGAAAGACCAGCAGAAGAATCCATCCGTATCCTTGGTGTTTCCAACTGGCGAGAAAAGGCGAAGGATAGAGCCAGTTGGAAGAATATGTTGAAATTTGTTTAATTTGTTGGTTAAATTAATATGTGTAAGACGTCTGGCCTCATGAGGTTGTAATATAGTCAATAAAAGTAAAGTAAGCTCAGGAAACCAGTACGTCTTAGTGGTTATGGATTACTTCAGTAAATGGCCCGAAGTATACCCTGTTCCAAATCAGGAAACGAAGACTATAATTAAAGTGTTTGTGTATAACTGGATATGCCGTTTTGGTGTCCCCTCGGAACTCCATTCGGACCAGGGTAGGAATTTTGAATCGACCATCTTCAAAGAAATGTATGAGTCGTACGGTATTCGGAAAACAAGAACAACACCATTGCACCCTCAGTCTGACGGAATAGTTGAAAGATTCAATCGAACTCTTGAAGAATACCTAAGGAAAGTAGTCAGCGCAGATCAAAGAGATTGGGATGAATACATACCAAAGTTCCTTTTGGCATATAGGACGGCCACCCATGACTCCACTTCGCGGACACCCGCTAAAGTAATTTTCGGAACTGAGCTGAAACTGGTTGGAAATTTGGAGTTCGGTACCAAACCAGCATCTGACCCTGCGAACAGTGATGGCAATTACCAAGATACGGGGGATCTTAATGATCTCCATGAATTTGTGCGCAACAAAATAAAGATGGTCAGTAATAAAATGAAAGCCAGATACGACCGAGCGGAAAATTCAGAAGGATTCCATGAAGGCCAGCTAGTTTTACTGTTCAACCCACAGCGTAAGAAAGGTTTATCTCCAAAACTTCAGACTCACTGGGAAGGCCCTTACAAGGTTGTCAAACGAATAAATGACGTGGTTTATAGAATCCAGAAAAGTCAAAGTCCAAGAGCTAAAATGAAAGTCATGCATTTGGAAAGACTAGCCCTGTATGGAAAACGGGGTGTTGCGCCTGCTCGGGACGGACAGATTTAAGTGGGGGTATTGTTACGAATAAGTAAAATCTTTGGCTTGCTCTTAATGACTCTACTAACATTATGTAAATAACAGGCGGTTAGTGCTTCGCCTGAAGGTACGCATTGTAACAACGTACCAGCACGCTAAACTAGTACCATGAATTCGCCTAAGTTAAGATAATTCTCCACCATTCGAGATGATTCTACAAAGATAAGCAACAACAACTAGAAGGTTCTTGAATTCGCTAGATATAACTTCATTTGATTAGGGTGAGTTGGTATAAATAGCGGAGGTCTTTGGAATGGACAGTTCAGTTTGTGATTAAACCCCGTAAAGTAAGCAACGCGAATTGATAGTAAAATATGAGACTTGTTAAAGTGTTATAAATAAAGTAAACTGCTGTACTATATAAGTAAAATAAAAGGAAGTTAAACCGTTGTAATTATCGTAATTTAAAACGAACCTTGTTTTATTATTGGGAATAAAACAACGCAAACTCTGACAGCGCAGATAGATAGCGCTGCCAGCTCTAAGAGAATATCATTCTTGTCACGTTGGGAGCTTGTTTCGCAACTAAAACACGAATTTTGGAAGCGATGGTCTAACGAGTATTTGCATGAGCTACAAAAACGGCATAAATGGAAGAAACCATCTTCTAACCTCAAAACAGGGGACATGGTTATCATCAAGGAGGACAACACCCCTACCATGAAATGTCCATTAGGACGAGTAACCAATGTCTATCCTGGTAATTATGGAGCAATCCGAGTTGCTGAAATAAAAACAGCGTCAGGAATCTTCAAGCGGCCAATACATCGGCTTGCAGTACTTCCTGTTGAAAACAATGAGGAACCTGATCCAAAGGAAACCCAAACTAACACATCTTCAGATGAAATCAGAAATCAAGATACTCCGCCTGAAACTAAAAGGATGCGATTATCAGGAAACAACTTATGTTTGACACTGCTGGCGATTCTGTTTATACTTCCAATTGTTCTTGCGACCCCAATTAGTAATGAGAAGTTCGGATCCAAACTAGGAATTAATTTTGAAGAAATAGGTTCAACAGCCATATCTACGAGTCAGTGGCATTTAGTTGTATACTACGACCTATACACATACTGGACCAGATCTCAACGAAATACAGTATTTCGAGCACATTGAAGCTGTCTTAAATTTGGACAACAGGCTGCTATACAAGTCACGAAACAAAAGAGGAGCTGTTGACCTTGTAGGAAACAGCGCACACTCATTATTTGGCATACCTGATTCCAACTATGCTGAGAAAATGTCATCAACAATCACAAACTTGCAGGAAAATGATTCATTCATGCTAAAACTGCTGAAGGATCAGACGTCAGTTGTAAACTCTACAATAAATATCGTCAAACATTGTCTGACAGCCACTAAATTCAAATTCGATACTCTCCAAGCAACAATAAATGAACTACACAGACATGAACAGGCACTAAATGAAGAATTATACCAGACCAAATTAACTCAAATATTCAACTTAGGCGTCATGCAACTCTCTCTCATTGCAACCAATTTGCAAAAAATACAAACCTGCACTTTGAATGTTTTGACTGACACTCATCATGGAAAAATTAACCTGTTCTTATTAAATCCGACGCAAATAGAAGCCGAAATCAAACAAATTAAAAAAAAATTATTCTAAATTTAGTCCAAATACATGTTTTTCAAAACAAAGGAAAAATATTGACTACATGAAGTTTTCGAATGAACTACATAACAATCTGCACAAATCAAACAATATTGAAGACTCATCGGAACTGTGTGGAGAACTAGTGCAGATACTTTCGACAGCAGCAGCTAAAAGTACAACTACAATTTTGCAATCATTTTATATGCAATAAGAATTAACACCTTGGGTAACTGAAAACTTGCATTCTGTAAGATGTTACAAGAAAAAACTTTTAAAAATGAGAAGAATAAAGAAAAGTATGCGGAGCGACTTAAAAGATTAGGAAAAGTGATTAGAAACAGTAATGATAAACTCATGAATGATTATTATATGTATAATTTGAACGCATATCAGGGAAATAAAAGGAAGACATGACAGTTTCTAAATAATGAATTGGGTCGCAGTGATAAGCCTGTTAAAGAAATAATAGCGCAGAACGGAAATTGTATTACGGCGGACAATGTGAAAGCTGTCGAATTTAATGAGCACTTCATTGAATCTGTGAACCAATTAAAAAATAATATCCAGAGTGATGTTAGTGATGACGTGAACATCTTTCGGACAATGGTACCTGGTACCAAAAGCACTTTTTCCCTCCAAAATGTGAACAGTATTCAAGTGGAAAATGCCATTGATTCTTTAAAAGTAAGGAAGGGTTCTGGTTACGACAATATAACACCGAAAATGTTGCTGGTTGAAAAATCATTAGTTGCTGATGTGATGGTGAAAATATTTAATAAGATGATCCAAGAGGGAAGATAGCCTTGCTGTTTGAAAATTCACAAGATCATACCTATACCGAAGATATGCAATTCCAAACGGGTTATGGATTTTCGACCAATTTCAATGTTATCGGCAATTGATAAAGTGTTTGAAAGATTAATTTTTCAACAATTATCACATTATGCCATTGAAAATGATATATTTTATGAACGACAATATGGGTTTAAGAAAGGAGCAGGGACGGAAGAAGCTTTGGTTAACGTTGTGGATTACATTTGTGAAGGAATTGACTCTGGATGCAAAGGTGTGTCTGGAGTATTCCTTGATCTAGTTCAGCATGATATACTAGTTAGAAAGCTCAAGAATATTGGCATTGCTGGTTCTACTCTGTCGTTATTTGAGGATTACCTGAGTGGTAGATCCCAATATGCACAGGTCGGAGAATCAAAGAGTGGATTATTACCAGTTAAGCATGGACTTCCACAAGGTAGCGTCTTAGGACCCTTATTATTTAAAATATACGTTAATGATATGAAGAGTATACAATTCAATTCAATGCCTTTTCTATAACTACAAACATGAAACAGTTCTTCGGGCTGAAATTGAGTACGATGCTGCTATTATTTTGGAATTTGCTCGTTTTAACAAATTAGTTTTAAATTCAAATAAGACTAAATTCATAAGGTTTAAGCCATATATCAACAAAAGTGATGATAAAATGTTTGTTCATATTGATGGCACACCTGTGACAGAATCCATGAGCGTTAAATATTTAGGAGTAACGCTCAATCATAACTTGCTGTGGGATGTCCACATGGATCATATAAGGGCTAAAATTGCTTCTGCCACTGGAATTTTGTTTAAATTCAAAAATAAGCTGACCACGGAGGTAAAATTAATGATATATCAGGCATTTATACATTCGCATTAAACATACTTGCCTATTATATATAGGTTTAAGAAGAGCAGCTCCTGGCGATTTTTGCAATCGGCGCAAAACAAGGCACTTAAGCTTGTGTACAACTTACCACTAAGATATTCATCACTTGAGTTATATAGGGACAAAGCGAAAACTATACTGCCTGCATACGGATTATATAAACACAAATTGCTGATGTACATGTTCAAGTGCATACACGGTATTGGTTCAAGGTCAATTTCATTTACCCGAAATAGAACGCGAACGGGAAGGGTCTCGAGGCAATCTGAAGATATTATACCTTCGATATGCAGACTGGAGTTAACAAAGCAGAGAATTGGTTATGCTGGACCAAGTCAGTTTAATAATTTGCCAATGCAATATTTCAACAATTGCTGGCTTTAAACGCCAGTTAAAAGAGCATCTTTTACAAAATTTACAAACACTTCTAATATAAAAACTACTGAACTATAAATTGTGATAATTTTGAATTGCTTATAAATTTAATTACAAATACATGCTGCATATATGTACATACATATAATTTTCATAAAAATTTCATAAATTGTGAAAAAAAAATTGTTTGTATTTTTGTTGCCAGATAGCCTCAATAAAGCCTCCAAGGTGCTGGGGCATCAATGTAATATATATATATAAAAAAAATCCATATGCCGCAATCGTTGGAATTACCCGTTCCTGAAGATGACCTATTGGAACTATACAAACTGATGAAAATAAAAGGTGGACTTACTCAGAATCGGGTGGTATTCAGCATAACAATTCCATTAACAGATCATGACAATTTTCAACTGTACAACTTAATTCCCGTCCCTAATCGCATAAATAACACTATGGTGACAATAGGAACCTCCAGTTCTATATTAGCCATAAACAAATACCGAGGACACTATTTCTTAATCTCAACATCTCAACTTAAAGCTTGCGATGTCATCAGCCAAAATATATACATATGATACAACGTACAATTGCAGTACAATTTTGGTGAAGAAACATGTTCATGTGAAATCAAAGTATTCAAGAATAATACAACACCAAGGTGTCTCCTAAAGACTCTCCCAACAATTGTAATCTGGATACCTTTGACTCATAAAAATCAATGGATATATGCAACCTTAGCACCTATACAGGCAACAGCAGTATGTGAAAAGGAAATATTACCATTGAAGTTCGAGGGTTCTGGCTTATTGGCCATTAAGTCAGACTGTATTCTTAAAAATTACTTCATCTATGTGTCAGGACAACAATCTATATCCACAACGGTAATATCATCCTACACAAGTTTTGCAAATGTATCTGAATTATCAGAACAACAGTTCACGAAGGATAAACTAATTTCAACCACCAATTTTTCGTCAATGTCAGATCAATATGAAAGACAAATCACTGAGCTGACATCCATGCAACATAAACTGGAATTAATTAAAACATATGAAATTCAACATCATATAAACTCAACACATGGGATTAATATTGCATATTCCGCACTAATCATTAGAGTGGCGGCAATCATAATTTTTTCGTATACAACTATGTTTCGCAAAAGGGGACGCACGGTTCAAATAACTGATATTCCACAACATGCACCAATCAACCAGCACAGTCAACCAAACAATGATGGACCAACACCTGTACCAACTCCACGACAGAGCTTCACCATTCAAGTTTAACGATGACCAGTTTCCGTTGACCAATTGGGCAACCCGGGGGAGAATGTTTAATTTTAGTTTAATTATAACATTATTCATTTTCACACTTTTGTCTGTAACTGTAGCACATAACAAAACACACTGTCATTGACCAATGTAATATGATATATTTTTATTAACAATGTATGCCGGGTAATTGACTTTATTATATTGTCAACGTTAGCACATTACTATTGCTTTGATAAGTGCCAAGTTAATTGAACTTGTATATTGTTTATGTTGCATATTTTGTCACATTCTTTTACCAAAATATTGTTGTGCAACAATACGCAAGTTCAGTACTTTTGTTGTTCTTTTATTATTCAATTGGTTTAGTCCAGTCAAAATAAAGTACTTCACAAAACAAGTGTCTTTCATTTTGATTCGCATAACCCTTTCAGCTAACAAGTGCTAGAAAGGTACATACATAGAGAAAGCAAGTTAGTGACAATTCTGACGAAACGTTTGATTTACAAAACACTTAGTAACTTTGGCAAAATTCCTTATTTGTGTTTCCTTTCCAAATTAATGGTGTAGATACACGGCGACACAGTAGTAATACAAATACTTATAGCTTTATATTCCTCCCGCTTTAACGCACGGTGTCTAGTCGGCATGCTACTGCCACGCCGCAATTCTTGATATACAAATATGAAGCAGGGTATTTACCAACATTAACAAGTAAATTCAGCATTGCTGTTGGTATATAAAAAAAATCACCAAACACAAAATGGGTAATATTACCGATGGTTATTTTTTCTGTGCAGGAGAGCAATTCATATCAAACCCGGTTTGTTTTCCTAAAGACAATCGATAATTCAAAGTTTAAATAAATGGACAAAACGTGTGAACAAAGCAACTAAAGTTGGACATTAACACATAAACAGAAATTAAATTTAACACATTAAAAACGAAATAAAAATTGCATCACTGGACCTCCTCTGCCGCATCGAGACAAACCAATCCGGAATAGCACTACAACCCTGGACTGCTGAGGTATCCTTTCGAACTAGGCCTACAATTACGAGTACATATACTGTATACCAAACGTATCTGCAAATAAAAGAAAATCTATGAGTAGAGAAGGTGATAGGGTAGACTTTATTGGTTTTCTTGGTGGAATATAGGAAAAATACCAACGGAATTAGGGATGAGCTCACGTCTAATACATTAAGTTGCCTTCACCAAAAAAAAATTCCCTGTAATTAGAAAAAAAGAATGAAATCATAGAAAAAACTGTACATAGAATCAAACTTTTATTACACGATACTCTATAAACTATACATACTTAGATACTGAGACATACGAAACGATACCTACGTCAAAATACTGGTAAAGAACCATTGTCGTATTATTTAAGTTTTTTTTGCACTATCGGAAACCGCAAAATTGGAAGAATTCTTATGAATAAAATAACGAAGATTTATAAGGTTTTTGAAAAGGAACTTAAGTCTTTTTAGTATGGAGGTCTAAGCAAATTTGTTTCTGGTAGGCAAAACGATGTAAGTAGAGGAACATGTCTGGGATACCATATAAATATCCGCTGATGGTGTTATGGAGGGAATCCGACAAGATTCCAAGAGGAGAGAAATTCCTGGCGAAACACCTGCCAGAAGAATGGTTTTGAGTATCTAAAGTGAGTGAGTGTCTAAGTGAGATATGTATGTCCTTTATCTTTGTCTTGCTTCGGGGCCCTTAAGTATCTTTCGTCGACTTAAGGCTGACATGATATTTTTTGTTACTGCCCATGTGCATAGATTGGTTGGCAAGAACTGCACGCATGTCAGCGATGCCAACAATCTGGCAATTTACGATTTTGGGGGAACTTATGTTCCAGTGAACAGGCACAGTACAAATATGGCGCTCAACCTGGGACAAGCAAGTCTTTAGTTGCAGATAATTGGATTTTTATGTAGAGAAAACTTTTTGTCCCTATTATCTAAGATTGTAAGTCCCGTTCAAGTTTTTTAAGAGTCCTTGACGCGTTGCGACTGTTTTTTAGGGATGATAGATTTTGTAAAGATGAAAGGTTTAAATGTTATATGACTTTGTCTTAATTGTTTTATCAGTAGCGATTAAATGCTTGTCTTTGTGCAAAAACGGGAAAAGTATTTCATTAAAAAATAGCCTTAAGTAGTGGCTTAAACTTTCATACTTCTATACTCTTCAAGCTGCGTCGTCTTCCATGCTTGCAATCCCGATAATCGAGATTTAAAAGCGGAATCGAGGTGTTGAAGTAGTAGGGCAGTGACAAAGCCTGGACCGAGTTGAAAAGTACTTTACAACTATGTGGGTCATTCATATCGAAACTTTCTTATGAAAGGTAGTGGGTGATTTTTTTTTTTGAATTTCAATAGTTTTAATAGCCATAGCTCTAAAAGTTAACAGCTGAAAATTGTTTCTTTAGTATACCCGATTTGCGGGATACTGGATCGGGCAGAAGGGTTGGGTTGGTGCGAGTCTTTGCGACTTTGGAGTCGGCAGCTTCTGTAGCAGCACAACTTAGTTTTTCTACGTCTTCAGTGTTAATTTTCAATCTTGTCCCATGTAGTAGACTGCATATACTCACGAAACCTGAATTGCATAAAGTTTAAAAATAGCATGTTGAACACTCAAAGTATGATAGTATATTTTATTTGTATACTCACCAGTTTCCTCCACGAGCTTTTGTTTTCCCATCAAACCACCACACCAATTACCTTCATATAAATATTGTAACGACGAGTTTTCCTCTTTGAAGCCAGGATACGCTCAGGGGTACCCAGAGTCCGTTACATAAAATATAGATTGAGAGAGAGAATTATCAGTTGTTCGTGTTTGGTCACTGTTTATTTTACTTTAATTTGACCTCGAACTAGTTTAAAATTTTTACGTGTTTAATGCACACTCCACGATATTTCACTAGGATAACTTCCGGGGTTGATAAACCTTGTAGGATCCTCGGCGGGTTGCGCTGTAGTTGAACGCTGTATACGCAGGAGATTTAGGCGGCTGGCATGAGATCTGGCGGTGCTTCGTGGACAGGCTCTTTTGAACGACAGTTGCTTTGGTGATACAGACGAACGGGTACACGGGAGTCTATGTTTGTGACTTGATATGCTTCGGGGGTACGGGAATACGTTGTCTTCTGCTGCAAGACTTCTTCTGAAAAAAAACAGGCAAAGTATCGTCAGGATACCCGACTCGGATTCCCACAGGCAGAGTGTCCCCGAACGAGCATACAGGACTTATCGCTGTCTAGACACGAGTTCGGATTCCCACAGGTAGGGTGTCCCCGGAGGAGTATACAAACAGGACAACTATAGGACGAAATGCAAGGATAACGATGGCTTAACTACAAGGTAAAGGCTCATCAGGATATCAAATCGGATTCCCACAGGCGGGGTATCCCCGATCGAGTATACAGGACTTATCGCTGTCTGGGCACTAGTTCGAATTCTCACAGGCAGGGTGTCCCCGAACGAGTATACAAACTATAGGACTAAGTGCATGGATAACGATAGCTAAACTATAAGGCAAAGGCTCGTCAGGATACCAAATCGGATATACAGGACTTATCGCTGTCGGGGCACTATTTCGGATTCCCACAGGCAGGGTGTCCCCGAACGAGTATACTAACAGGACAATTATAGGACTAAAACTACTAGTGTACAATGCTACAAGCTACTATGACTACAACTGGCTACGATGCGTTAGCGTCGCGCGGCTATCCAATGACTGACTTGTTTGAGCTGTGCGCGCCACATTATATGCTCCAGTCATGTGTGTGTGTTTATGGTTGTGCGAACAATACATATACTGTCGCTCAGTGGTTTGTGTGGCCCAGCTGTTTTCACTCAGCTGTTGGCTGCTGTCAGTCTCAGGCGATCGTGGTGAGTTTATCAGAGGTGCATAAAAGAGGAATACAAAAGGGCTTTTATCAAAGGGGAGTTTTATATCTAATAGCTCATTGGCACTGCAAAATATTTTCCCGATTTCGTATTAAATGTCCTAACAAAATCCGAGGTTTTCGCATTGGGATTTTTCCTGATTTGATTGAAAGTCAAGGCGCATTGAATAGGCCGTGTTACTACGACAACAAACACAGCAAGCCTACAACAATAAGCATTTTGCTGTGTCCCGTGTTTTTCCACGATCAAATTCAGCACAAATGTATTCCAAAAAATAAAAGAAAGCAAAAACGTATAAAAAATATGTTTGAGAAACAAGAAATACCTATGAAATGACAAAAGTAAATAACTCGGTTATTCCAGTAGTACCACCACATCAATGCGCCTTGATTGAAATGGTTGTAAACAAACGTACTATTCGTGCGTAGTCTGAGATAAAACAGCGTTGCATAAAGCAAATCAAGTATTTGTTCCTGATTCTCAGAAAAATAAGAAAAAATACCCGATTTGTCTTCTGTCAAAACGTATGGGAAATCAAGCAAGATTTCCTGATTAAAATCAACAAAGGTGTCAAAATCAAGAAAAAAGATGCCAGTGCGAATGCTGTATAAGGCTAAATTACTCCATATACAACTGTATGATGTATATGGAAACAAGCTTACGACTTCCATCCTCGCAATATACGCTTTTGTTTTTATTCTTCTATTCACCGAATCACAAATTTTGAGATAATTTTCACACGATTCTTTTTGGTGAAGTATTTTTACTATCACTGTTGAATTGTATTATTTTTGGGTTATTGTAAGTTAGATTTTTTTAATTATTCTGAATCTGAACTATTCTAAGAGAATAGAGTTAAGTTTTGTCGTCTTTAGTGACGCGTAGTCTACTACTACAGTATGGTAGCTAGCACTCGTTCTACGCGCAGGAGTTTAAGCGAGTCTGATATGGATCCGGTTAGGACCAGTAACCAATTGGGTATTAGTACCGTTCAGTCGGCTATTACGATGACTACACCAGCATTGCTAACTACAGTGGTTTCGACTACGTTTACGGCTCCTAGTTCATCAATAGCGCATCCAATTACATCGGATTATTTGCAAGCCTTGAGTTTTTCCAGCGGGGCTAATAACTCACTCAACGCCAACTATTCTGTCTCGTCTCCTGATTACAGCCTTATTACTGGCCGGAATGAACAGAATCTACCCAACTTGGCAACACTTCCCCCAGGGGTTGCCGTAAGTATCCGTGAGATCATTAACGGCCGTTGGTCTGGCTCGATTGGATTTCCAGAGGGAAGAAGTGGAATGAGAGCGCCAGCTGATACCTAGATTTGTGGAAGCTACCAAACTTTCCTTGGGCCTAAGTGCAGCCACAGTCTATGGAATGCCGACGTCTCAGCCGTATGTAAATCCACCAACACAACCCGGGAATCGGGGTTTCTCTCAGCCGGAAAATGAACGTCCAGTTTGTCTAAATGCCTCGGTTAATACTCTAAGGTCTACGACGTTCCACCGGCAATCAGAAAATACACGTCCACAAGCATCAAGCAATTTTTTCAGGCCAGTCGGTAGAGAGACCACAATTTTCAAGTAGCTCTCATCCAGCGCTGACTACATTCACAAACTCTGGAGAGGTATCACTCCAGGGAAATCTATCACTGTGGACAATGACCGGGCAAACACCGCTAATTCCGAGGCAGGGTCCACCGCTGACGCAACCCCAAAAATTAATACAGCAACAACAACAAATGCATCAGCAACGAATGTCTCAGTACCATCACAAACAATGCTTCAGCATCGACTAGAGGATGTTGCAACAACTATTGGTGCAACAGCAAGTGCCACAACAAATACCACAACCACCATCGGTACCCTTTCAGTCAGTAGTCTTCTCAGGACAGTAGCAAGGATTGTCAGTGATGCGTCGGGGGACGTACATACCCGCAACATCACAAGTCGAAACGTCCAACGCGGTTGGTGCAAATTGAATACCACCAAAATTCCAACACGACCTTAAATCAAGTATTTCAGTTGAATCCGACGCAGCATGTATCGGCAACACAGTTAATACCTACACCGCAAGCCCCAACACAACAGGTGCTGCAAAATTTTCAACATTTATTGCCACCACCGCAGAGTGAGATAGAGCAACATGCAATCGATATGCAATATCCAGCGACACAACAAATGGCGACATGGCAGCAGGCACCAGCCACGTCTCCGCAAAATCTAGATCCCAGTGGAATAGATATGGTGCCGTCGGCGCCAGTACAGCATCTACAGATTCAGTCAAGGTCAGAAATTGTAATACAGCCACCGAGTCAGACGTATATAGTTCAGCCGCAACAGGAACCACTGGTACAGAAGACGTCGAGCTCTTGCGTGGCTCAAGCTAATACGCAATAACAGCCAGATCAAGTATACGCCACGGGCGTAAGTTGGACGGAACAACCCACGGCAAGTAGTTCTTCAACATTTGCTAATATTCGTAAAATTGGGGTGGGGAAATGGGCTCTTCGTTTGGATGGTACGTCTCGGACTCTAGGGGTTGAATATTTTATCTTCCATTTGCAGTCGCAGCGTGATGTCTATAACTGCCACTGGGGTGAAATAATAGTGAAGCTTCATCATCTTCTGGAGGGACCGGCGTTGGACTGGTACTGGTTTCAAAAGAAAAGCTTACACGATTTAGACATTTCCGTGCCGATTTGGAATTGCAGAGGCAGATAATGGACAGACGATAAACCAGCAAAGGCAGCCAATGAGCGAAGATGATCTTGTTCGTTTGATGAAGGCAAATCTGAAACAGCCTATTGCGGGGTTGGTGTATTCTATCCGGATGTACGGTTTGAATCATTTCCAAGAGGAATGCGAGCAGGCTGAGTCATTTCTGGCCAGTCAAAGGCAGGCTGGGCAGATCACTCGTCAACAGGCCATCCATCGAGTGTATGAAGTAGAGAGTCCAGTACTGAGGAAGAAAAGGAATCCTAAGATGCGGATTTGGAAGCGCTGGGACGCCCGATACTGGTGTGCCGCGATTGTAAGACGTCGGGTACGGTTTAAAAGATTGCCGGTTTTTCTGCTTTCGATGTGAATTAGACGGTGCGATTACACAAAGGTGCCCAAAATGTCAGGAAACCCGCAAACGGAGCTCGTCTCTAACACACAAGGAAATTTCTTGTAAAATCGTAGCTTTAGTGAATAGTGATTGTAAAAATGTAACAGAAGCACCTCGGCTTAGGTACCTTCAACCACTACATGTGAGAGTACGGGAATATAATGTAGCGAAGGCGAGAATTGTTGGTGAAGTGCCAAGCCGGATTAAGAAGGCAAGAGAGCGCTATAAACGTAGAAGGCGTTTAAGTCAGGAAATGTCTGCAGCCACGTTATTCAAGGGCGAAGTTGTGTGGTTTTACTCAAAGATCCGAATAAATGGCCAGAAAATTGAAGGTCTCCTGGATAGTGGAGTCACTGTTACCTGTCTCGGTAAAAATTGCCTTGAGTTTGTGGCGAAAGCCGGTTTGAATATTCATCATTTTGCCTCTTGCGTTAGGACAGGCGACGGTACAGCGCATAAAATAGTAGGTCGAGTTCGTGTAGAAGTACATTTTAATGAGATGTCACAGTGTATAACGTTTTAATCAGTGCCTTCACTTAATCAGGAGCTTTTTCTGGGCATTTATTTCTTGAAAGCTTTCAAATTATTCGCCAGTGTCAAAAGCTTAACCACCAACGATGTCAGCCTCTGCGAAGAAGGTGAAAATCCGAAGATCCCTTGGCCTGCTACAAGGAATTAAGGTATCTAGGATATATCGTCGGTGGTGGCAAACTAAGACTTGATCCAGCAAAGGTCGAAACTATAACGCGGTATACATTCCCGAAGACAGCCCGACAAACGAGGAGTTTTATGGGCGCGACTGAGTGGTACCGAAAATTCATTTCGGAGTATGCAACTATCGCAGCTACAACATTCAATACCATAAAAAAGGGTAAGAAATTTGAGTTTCCTGAAGAAGCACAGAAGGCATTTGAAAGTCTTAAAAATGCGCTAGTTACTAGTCATGACTTCTCCAGACACTTCTACGTTCAGTGCGACGCCTCAGATGTAGGTATTGGTGCTGTTCTCTTCCAGATAGATGATTCAAACTTACCTCGGCTCAGAGGAATTATTCGGTCACTGAACGGAAGTATCTGGCAGTGGTCATGGCTATTAAATCTTTAGGCCGTATATAGAGTTAATGCCGTTTACTATTATAACCGATCATATGTAGTAGACTGAAGTGGTTGATGTCGAATCGAGACTTCAGTGATCGTCTGGCCAGATGGAGCCTCCATCTCCAATCATTCGATTTTGGTATTCAGAATAGGCATGGGAGACTAAATGTTGTCCCCGACACCCTATCACGATACGAGATCGAAAAAATGTCCATGATCATGGGAAATTTGTTGGACTTGAACTCGGAAGCGCTTAAGTCTGAGTGCTATCTTGAACTCATAGCGACCATCGTGGAAAATTCGGAGCGGCTACCAGACCTCAAAGTAGTGGATGGTTTTGTTTATAAGAGAATGGTACCCTATGATGGTGTGTCGATCAATGAAGATTTCGCGTGGAAGCTATGGGTTCCCATGGAATTGACGGAGGTGCTCGTTGAAAAGTGCCACAATCCACCCCTAGGTTTCCCTTGGTGGAATCTCGAAGACCATAGCAAGGGTAAGATAATATTTCTACTGGCCAAACCAGAACGTTCGGATTCGAAATTTTGTAAGAAATTGTCAACCATGCAAGGAGTCTAAACCCGCCAACGTTACCTTACGACCCCCAATGGGAAATGAGACTCAAGTGGAGCGTCGGTTTCAAAGAGTTTTTATTGACTTCCTTGGGACCTACCCTCGATCTAAATCTGGGAACTGCTTTATATTTATTTTCCTTGATCATTTAACAAAATTCGTATAAACATGATAAAATTTCTTATCTCGGAAGTTTTCCACAAATTCGGCACAACCGAGACAATCGTGTCCGACAACGGACAATAATTTCTTGCTTGTTTGTTTTCGGAGACAGTCAAAAAATGTGGAATCAAGCACGTCAGGACTGTCACTCATTCACTCCAGGCGAATGCCTCGAAGCGGGTGAATCAGTCAATTCTGACCGCGATTCGCTGGTATCTTGGTGAACATTATGGTGATTGGGACAAATATTTGTCTGAAGTAGAGTGTTCGCTAAATGTTCATGTTCAATGAATATGTTCATTCATGCTAAATGAATATGTTCATTCATGGGAGCGTATACGGAATAGCGAAAACATTAAGCACTTAGTCGACCCTGAGAACAACATAATTTCCAACTCCGTGAATTAGCCAACTCATAAGGCTTACGAGAGAAATGTGAGAAGCTACAATGTCCCATGCCGAAAAGTCAAATTTGTTCCCGGGCAAGAGGTCTATCGAAGGAGCTCCCAGCAGAGCGATTTTAAGAATAAATTTAACGTGAAACTGGCTCGAAAGTTTCTCAAGTACGACCAGTCGGGAACAGTTTGTACTAGGTAGAGGATTTGCAGGGGAAAGCCCTTGGTGTCTTTCACGGGAAGGATTTAAAACAATGACGCAGATACCGAGTTCGGTTTGCCATTATGCGAGCGGAAGGGTAGAAAACTTCGATGACAGATTTAAGTGAAGATCGTTAGGATTTAAGTAGTTCAGGTCGATTTGTAGTTGGATACATTTACAGAAGTCCTAAGCTAACCACTCGCTAATATTAGTTAACCTGGTCAATGTAAGATTGTTCCTTACAAAACTTACCTCTGCTTTTGTAGTTGTTGTAGAATGGAAGATGCGGGGGTTTGTGATGACACTGAATTTTTTCGGATGGTTTGATATCAGCGAAGATATCGGTCGGACTAGGTGAACAATTCCTTATTGTTGTTTCAAATTGAAGCCTACATTTCTGTGCTGGTTACGTGTGTAACAACCCCCTTTCCATAGTGCCTCCCACGTAAACTCCCTGAACCGTGTTGTTATTAAATGCATAGGGAGGTTAGTCACCTAGCTCAGGGGTCAATGCATAGTCCGATCTTGCAGCGTATTTTAAAGAAGACCTAGGAATAATAGCAACATCTACTCGAAAATAGGTAGATGTTACCCCAAAGCCTGAGATATTAACGCTGATAGTTTTTCGGAAAATAATGTTTAGTGTCCATCTCTATTAGTTGGTTCTCTGACTTCACAACCAATTTAAGATTTGGAAAATTTACCATTTAGGTTGATTCACAATCGAATGAATCTCACATTTAATTCCTTTAACCAATTCAGGATGAAGTGAATTTTAAATCAATTTAAGTTACCGCTAGATTTGAGTTTTAAAATCAAGCTACTTTTAATTTTTTAGAGTTAATAAAGAAGGGTTTGAAGGAACATGCAATCCAAGTTCAATTCTAAGTTTTTAGTTAAGATCCAATTGTGGTGAAGGGAATGAATTGAATGAAGACAATTTAAAATTAGAATCCATTAGTTATTAAGTTTATTATAAGTTAGTTAGTTTAAATGAAGTATGAACTAAATCGAACTAAAATGAGCTGAATTAAATCGATTTAAAAGTTCTTGAATCCTAAAATTAAATCAATTTGAGTTCAATTCAATCCTAAAGCAAATAAGTTTTGAAACGATGAATTAGTAATCAAACCTATTTGAAACTGAAATTGTTTGAAAAAAAAAATGAATTGAAAATGGAAAAGCTAGAATGTAATTGATTTAGAACATACATGAATTAAAGTATATTCTCAACTAATTTAAAATGTATACGCTTTACAATAAAACCAATTTCAAGGTGCAATCAAAAGATTCGTTTTTGAGATCGGTACCGTTTGAAACCTTCTTAATTTAAAAGCAAGAAATTCTCAACTTTAAGGCCATACCACATTAAGATGTAGTGGTCGAACTGATTATATTTTCAGACCTACCTTAGTGTTGGACTGAAGGGAATCTCGCGATAAGATGATATTTCACAGGAGAAGTGTTTGTTTACCTCCCAGTTAAATGAGGATTTCAAACAGTGAACAACAGGCATTTGGCTAATTAAATAAATAGTAAGAGAGCAAATGGAACTCAATGTGTGATTTTGAACTTTTCGGCGAAAGCATTATGGTGGTAGTGCAGGAGCAGCTGGTAAACCTAAGGAGTGGCGAGATAGTGCAGGAGCAGCTGGAAACCTAAGGAGTGGCGAGAACAATGTTAGTTTGTTGGATATAAGAGGAATTCATTTCAATATTTTACCCTCTGTATACTTAATATTTGAGAATGATCTGTGAGTGGAAGAATAACATGGTAAACTTAGAATCATTCTCTCTTCTTCAGCAGTGTTTCTACTCAAGGGCATTAAGTGTCCACCTAGATGCCAAAGAGGGAGCGTGTGCCTGAACCGTCCTTAAAAAAGAAAAAACTATGATTTGTTTTTTTTTAAATAGCAAGGGTGTTTCATTTTGGGGTTGACGTGATCGCTGTCACTACGACACAAATTTTTATTCGAAATTCCATGTTAACCGATGAGTTTTAGCTGTCTGAATGCGAACTCTGATTCATACCGCCGGTTCAGCAATTTATTGTAAGGCGGTAGGTCACCGTCGGCAAACTGTCTGGCTCTGAACTTATTGTTGGCTTCACTCACTCACCCACACTTTTAGTTATTTTACACCTTTCAGCCTAGGAATGCCTTTGAAATAAAATTATTTGTATAGGAATTGAGGTCGTATTTCAATTTTTTTTGCACCATTCACTTCTCGTTTTCATTCACACACACATTTTGTTTCCTTCCAACAAGCATCCCCATACACACATTTTTGTTTTTTTACTCGCAATATATTATTTAATTCAAGTTTTGTATACATATATTCTTGTATTTTGTACGAGGGAATTGTAGCCTTCACACTCACACACGTTTACTTATGTATACAGGGTGTTTCTTTTAAACTGAGACGATCAAATATCTCGAAAAATAGCCACTCTGCGGAAAAAATGTTCATAATCAAAATTTAATCATACCGCGGGGGAAATACATTAGTGCAAAAAAATAGTCCCCCACCCACGGCTTTGTAGTTGGGGCGGGAGTAACTTTTAAACTAAGATAGGAAGCCATATTTTTTATTGCAGATACGGATTTTACGACTAAAAGTACGTATGATTTGAATGAAATATTTTGTTCGGTTCATGATAGCTGGCGTTGTAATCGACGAAATTAAATTTTTTCAATTCCTCCTTCTTAGAACACACGCATTCGATTGTGCAATACGTTTGAAATAAAAAACATCACAAAACAAAACAATTTATTAATGTAAATGGTAGGTGAATACAATAATTTTAGCTTAAAATAAGTGTTCAAAATGATGGCCTGTGACTTCAATGCACTTATATTTTGTTTGTCGGTAACCCATATTTTCGGAGTTATGGGCCTCCAAAGTTCGGACATGTTGGAGGGTATTACGTCTAGAAAATCGTCTTTATCCATTACGGTTATAACTTCTTCGGGTAATATAGGTCAAAATAAACGATAAATAATAAATGAAAATTTTCGATAACTTGCTTAGTTATCGAGATATCGAATATTGAAAGTTTTAAAACTTATCTGTTTTTTATGGTATTTCCCTTAAAGAAATAATGTTTTCTGACAGTAAATAAAAAGGTAAGTGATAAATACTAAATAAAAATTGTCGATAACTTGCTTAGTTATCGAGATATCGAATATTGAAATTTTTAAAACTTATCGATTTTTTATGGTACTTCCCTTAAAGAGATACTGTTTTCTGACAGTAAATAAAAAGGTAAGTGATAAATACTAAATACAAATTTTCGATAACTTACTTAGTTATCGAGATATCTGATATTAAGGAATTATGATAATACATTTAAAAGAATCGGTTACTTTCGGTGTAGTGAACGTTATTTATCGCGCGATTTTTTTAAAATAATTTTTATTTGTTTCAGGTCTATCTATTATTTGTTTCAGGTCTATCAGGTCTACCTTTTTTTCGGAAAAATTTTAATAATTTCCAGTTTTATTTAATTTAGTTTTAATTCTATTTCTAACACATTTCGTTTATCCATTCATTCACTTTCATTAAATGGAGTTTCCCATTAGTGCATTTCATGAAGCAATAGAAACATGGTAGATCTATCTATCAGGTAGTTTCATCAGAAATTCCGTGGTTAAGCTGTCAAAATTAACTGAATAATAAAAAACACTATGTACACAAAATGCGCAAATTTTAATAAGCTTGTCTTACTTTATACAAAGTCTATGCTATAAATTGCATTTTAATTGGAATTCTTTGAGAATCAAAGTCTAATTTGACAGCTTACCCACGAAAATATGGAAAACCCACAAAAAACCATAAATCAAAGTGCAAAACACACTACCAACAACAATGCTGAATTTGCATATGAATGTTGGCAACTTCCCTGGTTTTTATTTGAACGTCAAGGACTAACGAAATGGCAACATTCTAACTAGACACCGTG
Source organism: Phaonia tiefii (assembly GCA_963931995.1). Taxonomy (NCBI): domain Eukaryota; kingdom Metazoa; phylum Arthropoda; class Insecta; order Diptera; family Muscidae; genus Phaonia; species Phaonia tiefii. Next base: position 95,343,140 of record OZ008371.1, on the reverse strand, counting down.
TGTTAGAGCGAGACGAATATAAACCTCTAAGAATTTTTATTACTACTGTGTCGCTGTGTACGTGTGTAACCATTAAGTTGTGAAAAGAAAAACAAAAAACGAATTTTGCCAAATTTCTGTTCAATTTCTTCAAACTGATTTGTGAATTTACAGTTTCATAAAGAAATGTAAGTAAAAATGTGTTCTGCAAGTGATTTTAACAAAGAATACATTTCTATTGGTCAAAAGTTTATTTTGTAGAACAGTGTTTGTGTTGCTTTTGTGTCTTCTTATATGTAACTATTGAAAGTGTGTTGAAAGTGTTTTAACAAGTGATAGGAAATGTTCATGCCACTTAAAGAATAGAAATGTGTGTTCTTTGTGAACATAGTTGATACCAAAATGCTTGATACTTTTATCCAATGATTAATAAATTTCTTCACAAGGGGCGTGACTGGAGAATTCGGCTGTGACAAACGAGAGGTGCTCCTGCATTATTCGTTATTATAATATTATCATTTATTTAAATTGTATTATTACAAGCAATATCTGCTAATAATATAATAATCAAATAATTCTTTAATTGAAAACAAAATCATTTGTTACGATTGCACATTAAAATGAATCTAATTCACCTACAATAAATTCTGTACATTGTTCATTTTGCATTGGGTAAATCTACATATATGCAAGGCAAATTTTCATATTGTTGGTAAACGTAAAATTGCCTACATGTTTACGTCCTGGGGGTCAAATCGTCCTTATATAGATCCTACGATTTGTTGAGAAACAACTCGTACTACGTTAAACTTGGAGTTTATGGGAAGTGAAAAGGTGCTCTAAGTTGCTATTAGCGAACCACGAAGGCAAGAAAATAGGGATGCCAGATTTGAAATCAACAAAAAAAGTACATCAAGGAAAAGAAGGCAGTACAATTATGAAAATAAAAGTACACTTTCTGTTATTAAAAAATCATAAAGTTCAGTATAGAAAAATATAATTTTAAGTTAAGAAATAAAACAAAATTAGTACATAACAGTAACAATTTATAAATTAAAAAAAAGAACAAACTAAGAGACCACAAATATTTTTTAAATAGTCAGGTGTTTCACATTTTATTTTTAAAGAAAAAGAGTGTAATCTATTCTATATAAAAAAAATGTTAATACTGAATATAACGTTCCAGTTTTAATTATTTAATTAACAAAGATATTATATTACAACTTTTTTAACGAATTACAAATATTTATAGTTTTTGTGGACTTGATTAACTATTCCGTTTTTCCATTTTCTTATTTTACAAAATGTACAAACTCATTACAAGTGTACGTAAATTAGTTTTTTAATTCGTTTTCTAAATTATGACTTAGAAGTTTATTTCGTTTTATTCTCCAAAAATTAAACATCAAACTGAATATTCTTTCAGATGCCGCATTAGAACGAGGAGTTGAAAATACAAATTTACAGATATTTCCGAAATCTGGTAATGACCCACTTCTAGGATCTCTTTCAATTTTTCTTAAACGGATTTTTCTTTTGGAATATTTTCAGCAAAAGCATTTAACGGTATAAATTCGTCAAAGAGCTGATATAAACCAGTTTATTTGACTGAAAATAATTCAATTACGACATGAATGAAATGAATTATTTGAATTAAAGTTAAAAATGGGAGGTATTTTTTAAAGTAAAACGGTCTTCTATGTAAATACTTATATACGATTTTTGGTATGAATAAGAAGTAACATTATCGAATTGGCATAACAAAACAAAGTACGAAAAGAAGTACACAGTCTAAAAAGAAGCACTTTTGCGTACTTCTTAACGTGCTATGCAGTCCGAAGTACAATTAGTAAAAAAAACAGTACTCGTACTGCTGAAAACAGTACGTCTGGCAACCCTACAATAAAAGAGGTTGTTGTTGTTCGTTTTATATTGCTTACATTAATAGCCTGTTTCTCGATGTCGAATGGAAACATAAGCGAACGAAAGACAGTCACTCGAATGCGATTCAATTTGGGTTTCTCTATCTCTTAAGTATTCGTTCTTACGCACTTGCGTCTGTCAATTTGTATGTGTTACGTAATTACGCATTTATGAATTGCCAGATCGACATTTTTCATTTGATTACAATTTCCTTAAAAAATACTACTTTATTATATAGGCTTGAATACCACCCTGCCGATCTATTGATACCGATTGTCAGTGGAAAGCAAAGCAAAACAAACAACACAACGTAAACAAACAAAAAGTAGTCTAACAAATTGAAAAAAAATTAAAACCAAATGTTCCCCCATTTCCCCTCCACCGAAAATTTGCTGGCTCCGATAACCGGCACTCCGCACTTCCATTTGGTGAACTAGTGCCTGCAGTTGCTGCATCGTTGACTTTCTCAGACTATAATTTGCAATACATTTTAATTTGAAAATTTGTATTTGATTTCCTTTACTTTTTATATTTCTTTGCCACTCGAAAACAAAACAGCAAGTGACTGAATTTGACACTTCCATTCGCAGTGTTGACAACTCATTCGAAATAGAGAAACCTAATTTTGTATGAAAACCTTTACGTATTCGAAATTTTCTTTCGACTTGTCGTTCGAGTCGTCGTTCGCATAAAGTTGAATTAGTGAAACCCAAATCAGTTTTCTTTCCCTAACAAACGTTGCGAATGCATTCTTTCGACATCGAGAAACAGGCTATAAGAAATTTCCTTTATTCAGTGTGATGTGCCGGAATACGCTTACGTCGTGATCGCCAGTCAAAATCGAAAGAGACCGAGGTATTTTCACAAAAGAAACGCCGATTATTGCCATTTAATTTAAACGATAATAGTGGGAAATTACAGAGTTGTTTATATTACATGTAAATAATTATAAGCTATCTGCCTATTCAGAAAAAAACATTAATGTAGCTCTAAAGCATTCATCAGTTATTGGAAGCTTTAAGATTTGGCGAAGTTTTTATTAAAACCGTATTCATAATGAGTATTTTAACTAGGGAACAGATAATTGACTGACAACCCTGTTTTATGTATTCTCACAGTGCTTGTGATTTAAAAACAAGATGAACAATAACCGATAAGCCGAATTTATTATATATTTTTTATTTAAATGCGTCAATTCATTTTTCCAAAATTTTAAACATTAATGGAAAGAACTACTCAATAAAAAGATCAATTAATATTTTGCTATATTCATAAATTTGGAAGAAGTGTCAAAAAATCATATTGACTTGGATTTCAGTTTTGGGTAGTCGAATATAAAACCGGATAATAGGTTGTACTTTCAATGTTTTGGTTTTATATACATCACAGTGTAAACAAAAGTTCATTTTGGTTAAAAATGATAAAAATTGGAACGAAATTATTTGGTTGATTAGCAGGATAATGTGACACTATAAACGCTACAAATATACACAAAATAATTCCAATTGTATAAATATTTAAGTACGGCACGTGTGAAATGTAAAAAAAATAATTTGTTTGTGTATTAATGCGGATAAAATAGCCTTAAAAAAGGTTTAAACGTTCAACAATAATGGCGACGTTAGAGAACTCTTAACAGAGGAATTTTTCGATTATGAATACAATTTTTGGGCTTGACCTTCTTAAACCTTTAACAAACCCATGACAACTTTTTATGAATAAGGCCGTATGTCTTGTTATCGATAATTCATCCTTTGACAACCATCGACTTACTAATTTAATTAAATTTAAGACATGTAAATCTAAAGAGGCAAAACTACATTAAACACCACTTTTATTGGTAATATTGCCCAATTAAATAGCTGACCCTATGTTGCCCAGTACATTGGCTGATATCAGACCATGAATGTGGGTAATATTACACTAGTTTTTTTCTGTGTAAAGATTATTCTACCATGAAGAGAGAGGTACCGATTACTTTTCGAGGAGTAGCCACATAGACTAATACATACATAGATAGATTTATTCTCTCAATAAATTAAACGTCATAGGTACGATGGAAAGAAACATTGGATGGTGGAAAACATGGGTTCAATAATACCAGATAGAGGAAATAAACAAACATCCAACAAAGGAACAACAACCGAATTTCGTGTCTTTGTGGCAAAATAGTTGTGTTAAATACAATACAAATGTATACAAACGATAAAAGTCAAAAAAAAGTGCAAAATACATGTAAATTTTTCTACACCAGTTCTACACCAAAACGACATAAATAGTTAAGTGAACATATGTTGTAACTCTACCTGGTGTAAGTTAATTATAAATTTAATTTATCTCTTTTCCACAAACCTACGACGAAGAGTGTGAAATGAAACGTCAGATGAGAGAACACATGTATCTATGTATGTATTAGTCTATGAGTAGCCAGATCATACCCAAAATAGTTTAGAGGGAACAATGGTAATGTTTTGTCTCCACTGACTACATTTCGGTACCTATTTTCCAGTAATGATTCTGGTTTGCAAATTAGGTGCGATTTGGCCGAAAAAGGCTCGCTATCACCCAGGAAAAAACATGACTTGCACTCGTCAAGGTCGGCGGTAAATTTTAGGAAGTTGTAAGCTCTGTTCACACTAGTAGGTATGCATTAAGCACTAAATTGATTAACTTTTACAGTGTTGTATACAGGATGGTTGGGTTTGTGGTGTGCACGTTAAGGTTAAACCCAGCGCCATCTAGTGGTCAAAGTGAGTTAAGAGAAGACGCCGCTTGAAAAATACATCTCTGTACAGCTTTAGTAATGGTTTTCAAACTGCAAGGTAGGGAAGGGCTTGAGACAGCTGTCATTTTAACAGGAGGACAAAGTATGTCTGAAATTGATGAGGAAAATGTCCTTTTCCATTTTTGATTTACATCGGCAGCAAGACGCAGGTTCGCGGGAAATATTATATTCCCCTCATGAATGATAAAAACTCTTTGCTTCTTAAAAAATCTCTATTTTAATAGATAATCATAACAAAGTTACACACATAAACAATGAACAAAAATAAAGAATAATACATACACTCAGAAAAAAATACGCCAGTTTCGGCAACATTAAAAATTTACACAAACCTGAAAAGTGGACAGAAGTAAAATTAGGCACCTACGTGCAGGAAAGCAATTCGTATCAAACCCAGTTCAAACCCAGATAATTCAAAGTTTAAATAAATGGACAAAACGTGTGAACAAAGAAAGTAAAGTTGGACATTAACACATAAACAGAAATTAAATTTAACACATTAAAAACGAAATAAAAATTGCATTACCGGAACCTCCTAAATTTTCTAAAATTTTAAACTTGAAGTCAGAAAGTTTTTAAATTTGTAATACTAAACCTTTAACTTTGAAATTTTTTTTAAACTTAAACTTTTAAAACTTTGGATTTGTATTCTCCGATCTCTATATTCAATTTCCAAAATTTTAACATTGAAATTCTAAAACGCTAAATTTTAGAACTTTAGATTAGCATTCGCAAATCTCTAAATTGAACTTCTAAAAGTTTAAATTTGAATTTCGAATGTATTCGGTTTGAACTCCTAAAACTTTAACTTTCAAATTAAAAACGTTAAATTTTAGAATTTTAGATCTGAATTCTCAAATCTCTAAATTGAATTTCCAAAATGTTAACTTTGAATTCCGAAAGTTCTAGATAGTTTTTAAAACTTCAAACTTAAACTTTAGAACTTTAGATTTGAGTTCTCAAATCTTTAGAATGAATTTATAAAAGTTTAAATTTGAATATCGAAAGTTTTACATTTTTAAAACGTTAAATTTTAGAATTTTAGATCTGAATTCTCAAATCTCTATATTCACTTTCTAAAATTTTAACTTTGAAATTTTAAAACGTTAAATTTTAGAATTTTAGATCTGAATTCTCAAATCTCTACATTGAATTTCTAAAATGTAAATTTTGAATTTCGAAAGTTATAGATTCGCACCTCTAAAACTTTCTCTTTGGTTTTTGTCAAAACTTCAAACTTAAACTTTAGAACTTTAGATTTGAATTCTTAAATTTTTAGAATGAATTTATAAAAGTTTAAATTTGAATATCGAAAGTTTTAGATTGGCACTTCTAAAACCTTTACTTTGGTTAGATTTGAATTCTCAAATCTTTAGAAAGAATTTATAAAAGTTAAAATTTGAATATCGAAAGTTTTAGATTTGCACTTTAAAAATTTAACTTTGAATTTTTAAAACGTTAAATTTTAGAATTTTAGATCTGAATTCTCAAATCTCTATATTCATTTTCCAAAATTTTAACTCTGAAATTCTGAAATCCCTAAATTGAATTTCTAAAATGTTAACTTTGAATTCCGAAAGTTATAGTTCTTTGGTTTTTGTTAAGCTTCAAACTTAAACTTTAGAACTTTAGATTTGAATTCTCAAATCTTTAGAATGAATTTATAACAGTTTAAATTTGAATATCGAAAGTTTTGGATTGGCATTTCTAAATCCTTAACTTTGGTTTTTCTAAACTTCAAACTTAAACTTTAGAACTTTAGATTTGAATTCTCAAATCTCTAAATTGAACTTCTAAAAGATTAAATTTGAATTTCGAAAGTTTTAGATTTGCACTAACGAGAAATCGAAAGCAATTAGCACTTGCTTGGTAGAGAATCTTACAATGCTTACCTAGTCCTTATCTGCTGCCGTTTCTGGGTTATTGCTGTCTTAAAATTTCTTGCGCCTCAGGGTGACGGGCTGCTGATCGCGCTGGGTGATCTCCGACTGATAGTTCCCTTTTTCTTCGGCTTTTCACTCTGGCCGAGGCCACACTGCCACTCCACACTTTACGCAGAATAACGCCGGAATCTAAGGGTAGTATTCTAAAAGTACCGAAAGTGAAAGTTAACGCAAACTCCAACGCGAACGCCGAAGTCAAAAAATGGTAGTTTGTATATCACTTCGCGGTTGCGTTTGTTTACGAAAGCTGTCACTGACATATGCGGTTTATAGAGTTGCCAAACTAAAATAAACAAATATAGATCAGAAAAAGTTATCTTGAGTGAAATGCTTAGAATGAAAAAGATTACAAAATTGAGCACCATTTCAGTAGATAAACAGAATTTAAGATTGCTATTATTTATAATACTGTAAATACCAACAATATTCACATAAAATGTGTAAAAAACCTATGTTATTTTGGGGTTCAATGTCCAATAAATTTTCCCATCTATATTAAATTAGTTGTCGTTTGAAAAACACGTGCCATTTGGCGGTATGTATTGATTGTAATGTTCTTTTGTTTATTATTGTCAACATCAACTGATGTCTATAATATTTGAATATAATTATAATAGTTTTGCAACGCATTATTTATTTTAACGTTCTATTTCTAATTTTATTATTGTAAATAAGAATTTCAGTGCGTAAACAGTATAATTTTGAATTATTAAGTTTGAGCTCTATTCGTCGAATGTGTTTCAGCCAAAATTGGCAACCATTTGTAAACAATGAAATGTAAAATACTTCCATCTACCTATCCTCGATCCACATTTTTCTTTAAGTTTGTAATTTCTTCAACTAACGCGAAGAACTGTGGCGTGTTCAATTTGGCAGCTGAAGTGATCAAAAACGTTTCGATGCGTTTTATAAACTACCCATTAAATAACGTAAATCAACGCAGGTAGTCACCGAACAGTGTAACGTTTTGTAAACTACCAAAACGACAAAAGTAACGCGCAGTGACTGATTCACGACTTAGAGAATACCACCCTAGGACTGCTGAGATGTAGAAACACATAAGTCCTCCTGTGGTTTGACCTGGCCGTCACACTACACACTTACCCTGGATATATTTGCTGCTTCTGGCGTCACGACTGGTTTTGTCTGAGTTATCAGGGTGTCTATCACTTACGCGACTTGCGTTTGTCCAAAATCTTCGGGGGTCACTCTGTCTTTGTACTTCCACACTTGAGGTTGAGTATCTTCCTGGGGATACTTCTGTTCGCAGACGCTTCACTTTTTAGAATGGCGTCTAGTGGCGGTTTCTTCTATGACGCCACTTTTTCGGCGCCGTTACGTTACACACTCTCACATTTTTCGCGAACTTTCCGCGTACGTTAGCCAAAATGGTGGTCGCGGATAAAATTTTGTGCTGGTGTGCCTTATCAAATGCAAAAAATCAACGAAACTTGTTTACATTTGTGTGGGTGTCTTATTGTAGGTGGTATCGGAACACTTAATTTTGTTGTGATTGTTGCAGGTGGTGTCAGTTCATTTGAACATTATCACAGTCAAAAGTCTCAATTGAGACTTTTGTGCTCAGTTGCAATTAGTATAGGTGGTGTCCTGAAAGGCTTCTTTTGTCGTTAGGTGGCGCTACTGAGCCGCCACAAACCCCACCATCCCCAGTGCATCCCATGTCGGAGGATGGGAGGGAAACCTAACCTTGGAGGGGCGTGGTTGTGGAAGAAGAGTCACTCAGGCTCCTCACCAGCGGAGTGATCAGCACCACCCCTAGGGGTAGTCCTGATGCACTGCAATAGTGAAGACTGAATGACCCTCCTCCTCAACCTCAGACCTCCGATGCTGGTACCGCCTGTTGTTGCCGCGTGCTGTCCTCTTGGTTTCGGAACCGGAAACCCATTCCTTGGAGAGACGTGATGGGAGAAAAAAAATCATTCAGGTCCCTCACCAGCGGAGTGATCAACACCACCCCTAGGGGTAGTCCTGATCCACTGCAACAGTGAAGGTTGACTTATCCTCCTCTCCAACCTCGCATCTCCGAGGCTAGATTCGTTTCTCTGAGTGCGTGGTATGTTCATCTCTGGTATCTTTGTGTTCACATCCTGGGGTTGGTTTCGGAGCCGCTGGGCAGAAGTTCCAAAATCTCATCCAGCTGCGCCTCGTTTTCTATTTCGCGCGGGGCATTCTCACCTACTAGGTGTAACAGAATCTGGTCCTCCAGAAGGCGCATAGTCCGAATGCCTCTGCGACCAAAGGAATGGCTGCCAACTATTTTGTAGAGGCGCCCTAATGCGCCGCTGTCGATCAACTTCAAGCGACGGAACGCCGCACGGTCACTTGTTGCCAATCGCGGGAACTTGGCCAGAAATTCGAACTTTAAGGCTGATGATTCGAACGCGACGGTTATCTGTAGCTGGTCTGGATGCAACACCAGCGGGGTGGATGAGACTACGGTTACTTGTTCCGCTGGGCATTCCACTTCTAGCCACTAAATGAGCCTCATAACTCGTCCTTTCGGGTCGCCGGCCGCTGTGTTGGAGAAAAAACGTATGGTCTGCTTGTCTGGCGCGTAGCTGGTCTCAGGAGCGCTACTTCTCGATACTGGGCCTTGGCACCTCGCTGCTCCAGCGTCAGCACCTGCCGTTGCCGCTGCATGTCCTACAACTGGGACTCCATCTCTTGTTATTATTATTCTTACCTTGCTGGTTTTCTTCTCTCAACTTGGACAGCTCTACCATTTGACCAGCATGCTGCGCCTTAAGCTGGGCGACGACCTGTACCTGCTTGGCCTCCTGCCATGCGTGGTGGGCCTGCAACGCCTCCATGCGGCCTTTGAGCTCGTCTAGCTGGGGCAGGGCTGCTCGCGCAACTTGCGGAGCGCCTGACACAGTCGAACATTTTCTTCGTGCACCTGGTTGTTTTCGCGAGTCAACGAGCCGGAGCGGTACTAGAATTGGGCCTGGAGTTCCTCGTGACTGTAACGGAGCTGTCCTAACTCGGCCTCTGCGGTGAGGTAGCGCTCCCGGTTGTCACCAGTCTCCTTCCGAAGGGTGACAAGTTCTCGCTGGTCGGCTACAATAAGCGTGTTTTGGTTACACCGCTTGCTTATATATTCGTTTGTTTTCTGTGAAGCACTTCGCGAAGACTTAGCGAGAACTTAGCGACGAGATTCATTTTCGGTAAGTTTAAAACAAAAAATGTTGACATCTTTTACCGTTTTTAACCATTTTTCATATTTTTGAATAAAATGACATCTCGCTAAAAAGCCGTTTCTTTGCAACTTAGCAAGCGATAATCGCTTGCTTGTAACCAAAACACGACTAATGTCTCCTACGCCGAACCGCAAATATAAAGGGTGTGACCAATAGTTGTGGTGACGGCCGACGGGACAGTCTGATCGGTTCTGTTGTTGCCAAGTCTCGTGACAGGCCAGATGGAAAGTGTGGCCACACTCTGCTACCACGAGTGGACCGTATTCACCTATTAAGGTTGCCATACAGACGTTGCACTCTACCAGATTCGCCATGTTGTTGGTCCTTCTTACTTCTGGGGCCTTGATAGTTGGTCCTGTCTCGTTCTTACCTAAATCGAGAACAGGGAAACTTCCTCTAAGTATTACCGAGAAAACGGGATAGAAAAGGGTATGGATCAAAAGTTCTAGGCTAATTATAAAAGGTCTAGTACAGTCTTCTAGCTGATTGCAATCAAACTTATATTTTACCCCCACCTAGTCAAAAATAAAACCATCATGTTACTGTGGACATCCAACATAATTACAGGCTTCAGCCTGGCTACATTTTCCCTTTGGCCTATTGCTTTAGATCTTTGGCATGGTAAACTCCCAAAAGTTTGCCTTTCAAATCCTCAACTTCATATAGGCTGTTCCCAACTGGCGTCACGATTCTGCACTTTAAGAACTTCTGTGCTAATTTCGCATTTAAGTTGTCTTTAAAGCTGCTCTGCTGGAAATTACGCCTATACACTTCTTGCCCAGGGATATACCTGACGGGGCGACATCTGGTGTTATACGAACGCTCATTCCTTTCGTAGGCTTGGTGTAGGCTTTCCTGTATTTTCGTTCTAATTAGGTATTGTGTCACCGACTTAGGAACTTGCTCCTCACCTATGTCGGTTAAGCTCTTTTGCTTCCGTGGGTGAACATATTGTTACCGAAGAGCGTAAAGTACGGTGTGACGCCTATGGCACTATGTACGGAAGACCTCAACGAGCACTCGATCTCCGATAAGTGCCGGTCCCATCCTCTGTGGTCTTCCTTCATATATGAGGGGATTGCGGAGAGATCTGACTGGATAACTCTCTCGGGCGCCTTGGCCTGGGGGGAATGCTCTGCGGTTCGGTAGTGATTTATTCCGAAGTTGGTTATAAAAACCTTGAACTCTTGACTTACGAATTGTTGCTCATTAGCCGAGACAAATCTCCGGGATTAGAAACTTTATTACGTTTTTACTGCTTGCTTTAGACATAGCCATCAGTATCATGAATTTTGTAAGATGGTCCAATATAATGAAGATATAGCAGTTGCCATTCTTCGAACGCGGGTAAGGACCCAAAAAGTCAACAAAAATGCGCTGGAAGGGTCGATGGGTCACTATCTCTTTTCTCATAGGTGGCCTTAAGGTGATGTTGGCCACCTTAGCCTCTCGGCGCACTTGACAAGCGTCAACATAACTCGGCCACGTTTGGTGGATCATGAGACTTCTCCACGATATCTTGGGTCAACTCTATTGGTACCCACACCTTCCACGCGAAGTCCTTATGGAGTGGTATGCCGTCATAGGGCATCGTTCGTTTATACACTATTCCTTCAATAACTTTCAAATCGGGAAGGCGACCACCGTTTTCTTCTATGGTCTTCTTCAAATCAGTATAGTCTGCACTTCGAAAAGCTTTGTCCTCCAAATCGATTAAACCCGTGACATCTGCGGACACTTCTTCCATGGCATATCTGGACAAGGTGTCAATTTGTTCGAGTAGTATGCTATCGGATGTTCCTCGTCGTTGTCATCACGCAGGAACAATACGGCGCCCGAGCCTAAGTCGGAGGCGTCGCATTGTACATAAAATCGCCTCGAAAAGTCTTGGTGAACTAGCACTAGGCTAATCACCAAAGCATTTTTCAACTTATCGAAGGCAGACTTCGCTTCCTCTGTAAAGCAAAAGGTTTTGCTCTTCTTCAAAGTATTGGAAATAGGTGCCGCAATGGTGGCGTATTCGGATATGAACTTCCGATACCATCCTGTGGCTCCTAAAAAGCTCCTCACTTGTTTAAGGGTTTTCAGATACTTATATTAAACTATCGACTCAACCTTCGCAGGATCAGGCTTAACTTGGCCGCCTCCGACGAGGTAACCTAGATAACGCAACTCTTTAAAACAGAATTGTGACTTTTGGACGTTGACCGTCAGACCTGCTTTTTCCAACTTGGTGCAAAAGCTCCATGTGTGTCTGGAAGTCTGGCGACACTACCAGAAGATCGTTCAAGTAGACGAAAACGCCGTCACGGATGGCGGCTGGTATCACTTTGTCCATAAGGCGACACAGCCTTTGGGCCGCATTGCATAATCCAAACGGCATTACCTTAAAATGGTAAAGTGGTCTGCTGGGTACCGTGAACGCGGTCTTGTCCCTGCTGGATGGGTCTAGTGATATCTGCCAGAAAGCATCTTTAAGGTCCACGCTTGATATATAATAAGTATCGCCGAGCCTGGTTAATAAACCTTCTATATGGGGAAGTGGATACGCATCCGTGACTGTGAGAGCATTCAGCTTACGTGCATCCAGGCACAGCCTATTCTTGGCCCCTTTTCGAACTAAAGTCACGGGATGACTCCACGGACTTTCACTAGGCTCAATTACCCCCAAGTCAAGCATGCGATCCACCTCTGCATTCAGAAGTGATTGCACGGCTGGCGAAACCATATAATATATGTCCTTAAATGGGACTGCGTCCCCCGTATCGATGGAGTGACTCTCCAGATGTGTTTTTCCGAGTCCATTCCGCGTATAACACGGGAATTCTTGGACCACGCTTCTGGGGGCGCGGTCTGTTGCGCCGAGAGGGTTTGAGTCTTGACCGCCTCTCAGGCTTGGACTTCTTCACATAGGTCTACCCCTTGAGTGATAAGACCCTCTATGCTCGGCAACAGTTTAAACGTTCTCATAAAATCGATGCCTAAATACAAAGCACGTTCCAGAGTAGGTACCAAGTGCAAGTTAATCCTGCCTAGGATTCGGTGGGCACTCCCATCTGCTGTCTTCACAGATGAACCAAAGCGATGTATTTGTAAATTGCCTCGTTCGACAAGTTCCTCACATCCCTTACCCAGACACGTTACGGATGCTCCACTGTCTATTAGCCCTTCGACTTCGATGCCTCCAATTTTTATTTTTGCATAAAAGCGATTATCGTCTCCCTCGAGCATTGTAGTGGCCGCTATCTCTCGTCGTCGCTTCTCAAATCTTAATCTGGCTCGCCTAATCCGATCTGAGGCTTCACCAAATATCCTGGCTCTAGCTTTTTTATACTCAGCCATGCGTTGATGCAATATGCCTCTGAGCTGGAGGTGCAAAAATTTTCTCGGCAGTGATCTCGTTCCTTAAAATTTTCATCTTGAACGAGTAACTGATCAGCTGGTATAATCTCTGTTAAATTCCGGGTAGTATTTGTGTTGTTTATAGCTGGATCGTTAATAGTTGGGTTTGTATTGTCGGGGTTAGGGGAGATAGTGCTGGTGGTGGCTGGGCTTATACTTCGGTGATCCGCACCTCCCCAGTCTGAGGTGGGTGTCTCGGCAGATTTCCCTGGCAGTTCGGGCACTTCGGTGTCACTGTAATCTTATTTCCACATTTGTAGCAAAACAATTTTCGGGTGGTAGACAGGCAATGGCGAAAAATATGACCCCCAGTGCGTCCAATTCTGCAGCGACCCTTGCCTCAGCTGCCTCCTCCTGGAGAGCTACCTCATGTACCTTAGCCGTCGGTACTGGTCGGGGTGGGTGCATCTGTCGCTGCATCGACAAAAGCGATTCAGCCCTCCGAACTTCTCGGCTAAACTCGTTGAGGGTATCCACTCGAATCGGGAACAACAACTGCGCCAGGGACGTTTTGAGGTTTCCCCTCATAATCTCTACTAGCTGCGCTTCCCAATACGTAGTTAGCTCCTAGCTCGCGGTGGGGTGGATTCCTGGGAAGGCCAAAAGTTCCCTCCAGGTACATGCTGGACATTGCTGGTCAATCTAAATCCGTCCGGGACCATCATATCCTGCATCGAAATTACTTGCGGTCGCGAATAAGTTGGCGGCTGTTCTGCCTCTAGTCGTCGTGAATGACAAACTGGGGGTAATGGGGTTGGTATTACGCTGGGCATCTGGGGCGGACGTCTTACCTCTTCAGGCTGTCGAAGCCAAGATTCATCATAAGAGGTAGGCTGGTACCCTACCGGCGCAGCGGTTAGTGGAGGAATTGCCGACACTGCTGGGTGGTTAGCCCCGCCAACGGCCGCTAAAATAGAAGGCAGAATTCGTCGTATCAGGACCTCATCATCCATCTCTGGCGCGGCCCTGTCCCTAGCGTCTGCTCCGGGCCTGTGTAATACTTGAAATGTGTGTGGGCTGGCGGTTGCCGCGCGTCGCTGTGCTGCTTGCGCCTCCAGAGGGGTAAGCGCACTAAAGTCAGGTGATTCGACTTAGTACACCGAGCCCAAAATCCCCGACTGATGTTGGGTAACCTGAGGGAACACGTGCCCGCTTGATCCCACCACTGGTGCGGCAGCGGTAAAATCCCATGTCGCGGCTGCAGTTGGGTTAGCTGTAGCCGCAGGTGCTACCTGTGTCTGAGCTGCCTCTACTAAGGTGCCTTGGGACAAATTGGTCCTTTCGCCGCCTCCTGAAGGTGGCGAACGTCCTACTGGCATTTCCAATAGCCTCCGACGCCCTTAATTGATTAAAATTGAAAGCTTGATTTACTTCACGATGGGGATACCAATCACGATCAAACAAAATAGGTATTACACCGCTGAATAGTAACTCGAAAAGGATTACACGGTGTGGGCGCCTGGCGCCGAAGCAAAAATTAAATTCTTCCAAGAATAAGCAAACAAAAATTAGGCTAAGTAGCACAAAAGAAAACCCCAAAAATCTAAAAATCAGGAAAAGCGGCAATCAACAAAAACAAAATTAAAGCTGAAAAGTGGAAATTATGATTAAGTATAAATATCAATGTAATATCAAAAAATTTCAGTATAAATGTAAAATCAGGATCAACTCAAAATGGCTGAACCCAAAGAAAGATTTCGCTAATTTAAAAGCGATGCTAAACAATTCGACGCTGAATACAAACTTTCATCAACCTTGTATTCGGATTAGAAAAGTATTTTAACGAACGTAAGCCGAATTAAAAACGAATCTAAAGAACAAATTTAAATCTCAAAACGCAAAACTTATACGGTAGATAAACGGTAAGTATGGGTATATCAAGGCAAGTTTCACATAAAACCACGAACACATTCGACATAAAAACCACGAACACCTACGGCGAATAATACCGAAAAGGCAAACTGGGACTCAAGCAGAGGGCATACGTAATGAGTCTAATACCACGCTTACGTGACTCACTCTCCCAAAGTTCCCCGAACAATTTCTTCGTGTTCAGCCTAGTCATTACTGATTAGTAGCTAGCGAAAACTGCGACTTTAGCAAAAAAAAACCGAACAAATATGAAGCGAACATTTTGCCGCTCATGTATTTAATCACACGTCGCAACATTGTTGGATCGGAAGACCCTCGCCGGGACCTACGAGTGGCCAAATGACGCTAACGTACAAAACTTGCACAAGTGCGACCATATGTCCTAACAATCAAGTGTCGGGCAAATCGTCGCAACTCGGTGTTAGACATATAGATCTTCACCGGGACTTACGTGTAATTTAAATAAAATGAACTTCCAAAAACTTAAGTCTGTTCTCCACTTGGAGCAACAGCCCCTGACATCGTCGCAGGAACAAGACTTCACAAGTAGAGACGCTCAACGAAAGGTCGCTAAGAAAGTTTCTTTGCCCCGCGGCAACGCGTTTAAGATTCGAAACTTCCTAAACGGGACTTACGCGAAGCGTGAAGGCAACCAAATTTCCTATACTAATATAACAAACTAACGAACTATTGCTCGGGCCCCACGTTTGGCGCCATTATGTCGTATGGGCATAGACTGCAATTCGACCGAGTTAATCAACGAGTTTAAGTACTGGTCCAGTAGGGCGCTCAGTATGCCATGCGTTCAAGCCGGGCCTATGGCTCGCCGGACGGGGGGATATTTCTACTCACCGAGCACAACAACAGTCTGCTTTGAACAATAAAATACATACTGAGGCTTACACACACACGATAGTGTGTGCATCAGAAGTGGACGAGAGGGAGAAAACACCGAATTAGAAGCCATTACGTGGCTTTGAAGAGAGTCGAGGGCAAAAACTCTACCCTAACGCGTGTCATATGTGCCAACTGGTGTCTCCGTCGGCTTTGCCCACCCTTACGAAGGCCTTGTAGCTTCACCGTGATACTGCGATCCGCACAGTATCCCATCATCGTAGTTACTGGAGAACTCTCTTACCTTGTTAACCCTAACTTACCATGCTGACCTCTCACTCGGCCATATCCGAAGAGAAAACAAGCAAATTTCCAAAAATCGTTATAAAATGTATTCTCTCTTCACGAGATTAAGCTTAAATATTTAACAAATTAAAAAGCCTCATGAGCGACATGCTCCCTCAGCGGATACAAAAATTATAACTTTACAAATGCAGAACACAATATTTTGCTTACGATCCAAGACTTCTATCTTCATAATGCTTTTAAACTACTAATAATTTAATTTGACATATATAATCTTAATCCAAATACTGATTAATATTATCAAAATTTCTCTATACAGCGACAACAAATTCAAAACAATGGGGGTACACTAATGGTAATGATATTTGCCCTAGCGGCACCGTTTAACAAAATTCCCGAAATGAAACCTTCCAAAGGCTCACACTCGTAAGCGATTACTGTGCCCGAGCACTTATCACGTGACGCTTAGCTTATATCAATCTCGATGGGCTACGGTTCCAGACACGAAAGCTACTAGGCCGACATAGTTTATTATGTACCCAGAGGCAATTCGCATGGGTGTAAATATATTCAATAAAAAATAAATAAAAATGGCAGGTTTATCGTCACAGATAGGTCAAAATCTGCAGGTCATTCTGTCCACAATTACTGACAATGATCCAAAAACAGCCACTGGAGAGTATGTTTGCTTAATATTAAACTTCAGTTTCATTACTCTTAATTACAAATTAAAGCTATTAATTCTTAATTTCATTACTTCATTATTACCTTAGCTCAGCTCTTATTTTACTGACTTTAACTCTTTTATCTTTATATTTTTTTTTTTATTACTTTCTATTTCCTCAGCCTAGTTTAAATCTAAGATTCCAGATTTGAAGTCTTTTCTTTTTTCTAAACTTTCTAAAAATTTTTAAAATTCACTTCTCTCTATATCATAACATCTTTCATAAAAAAAAATTCAAATCTTAGTTTACTTTAAACTTTCAAATTCTTATTTCCAAAGCTCAAAATTTTGATTCATTTCATCATCTCCGGCTGGAACTCTTAAAACTTTAACTTTGTCCTTTTTCTAAAACTTCAAATTTAAACTTTAGATTTGAACTCTCAAATCTCTATATATAATTTCTAAAATTGTAAACTTGAATTCAGAAAGTTTTTAAATTTGTACTACTAAACCTTTAACTTTGAAACTTTTTTTAAACTTAAACTTTTAAAACTTTAGATTTGTATTCTCCGATCTCTATATTCCATTTCCAAAATTTTAACATTGAAATTCTAAAACGCAAAATTTTAGAACTTTAGATTAGCATTCTCAAATCTCTAAATTGAACTTCTAAAAGTTTAAATTTGAATTTCGACAGTATTAGGTTTGAACTTCTAAACCCTTAACTTTGAATTTTTAAAACGTTAAATTTTAGAACTTTAGATTTGAATTCTCAAATCTCTAAATTGAATTTCTAAAAGTTAAAATTTGAATTTCGAAAGTTTAAGATTTGAACTTCTAAAACTTTAACTTTGAAATTTTAAAACGTTAAATTTTAAAACTTTAGATTTGAAATCTCAAATCTCTATATATAGTTTCCAAAATTTCAACTTGGAAATTCCAAAACGTTAAATTTTAGAACTCTAGATTTGAATTCTCAAATCCCCAAATTGAATTTCCAAAAGCTTAAATTTGCATTTCAAAAGTTTTAGATTTGAACACCTACAACTTTAACTTTGAAATTTCAAAAGGTTAAATTTTAGAATTTTAGATCTGAATTCTCAAATCTCTAAATTGAATTTCTAAAATGTTAACTTTGAATTCCGAAAGTTATAGATTCGCACCTCTAAAACTTTCTCTTTGTTTTTTGTTAAAACTTCAAACTTAAACTTTAGATTTGAATTCTCAAATCTTTAGAATGAATTTATAAAAGTCTAAATTTGAATATCGAAGGTTTTAGATTGACACTTCTAAAACCTTAATTTTGATTTTTCCAAAACTTTAAACTTGAACCTTAGAACTTTAGATTTGAATTCTCAAATCTTTAGAATGAGTTTATAAAAGTTTAAATTTGAATATCGAAAGTTTTAGATTGGCACTTCTAAAACCTTAACTTTGTTTTTTTTTTTAAACTTCAAACTTAAACTTTAGAACTTTAGATTTGAATTCTCAAATCTGTAGAATGAATTTATAAAAGCTTAAATTTGAATATCGAACGTTTTAGATTGATACTTCTAAAACCTTAACTTTGGTTGGTCTAAAACTTCAAACTTAAACTATAGAACTTTAGATTTGAATTCTCAAATCTTTAGAATGAATTTAGAAAAGTTTAAATTTGAGTATCGAAAGTTTTAGATTTGCACTTCTGAAACCTTAAATTTGAATTTTTTTAAACTTCAAACTTAAACCTTAGAATTTTAGATTTGAATTCTCAAATCTTTAGAATGAATTTATAAAAGTTTAAATTTGAATATCGAAAGTTTTAGATTGGCACTTCTAAAACTTTAACTTTGAAATTTCCAAACGTTAAATTTTAGAATACTAGATCTGAATTCTCAAATCTCTATATTCACTTTCTAAAATTTTAACTTTGAAACTCTCAAAACATTAAATTTTAGAACTTTAGATTTGAATTCTCAAATCCCTAAATTGAACTTCTAAAAGTTTAAATTTGAATTTGGAAAGTTTTTGATTTGAACTCCTAAAACTTTAAGTTTGAAATTTTAAAACGCTAAATTTTAGAATTTTAGATCTGAATTCTCAAATCTCTACATTGAATTTTTAAAATGTTAACTTTGAATTCCGAAAGTTATAGATTCGCACCTCTAAAACTTTCTCTTTGGTTTTGTTAAAACTTCAAACTTAAACTTTAGAACTTTAGATTTGAATTCTCAAATCTCTAAATTGAACTTCTAAAAGTTTAAATTTGAATTTCGAAAGTTTTAGGTTTGCACTTCTGAAACCGTAACTTTGAATTTTTTAAGACGTCAAACTTAAACCTTAGAACTTTAGGGTTGAATTCGCAAATCTTTAGTATGAATTTATAAAAGTTTAAATTTGAATATCGAAAGTTTTAGTTTGTTTAGAAAGTTTAACGTTGGTTTTTTTTAAACTTCAAACTTAAACTTTAGAACTTTAGATTTCAATTGTCAAATCTCTAAATTGAACTTCCAAAAGTTTAAATTTTAATTTCTAAAATTTTAGATTTGAACTTCGAAAAATTTAACTTTGAATTTTTTAAAACTTCAAACTTAAACCTTAGAACTTTGGATTTGAATTCTCAAATCTCTAAATTGAACTTCTAAAAGTTTAAATTTGAATTTCGAAAGTTTTAGATTTGCACTTCGAAAACCTTATCTTTGAATTTTTGAAACGTTAAATTTTAGAACTTTAGATTTGAAATCTCAAATCTCTATATTCACTTTCTAAAATTTTAACGTTGAACTTCGAAAGTTTTAGAATTGCACTCCCAACTTTAGCTTCGAAATTTTAAAACTTTAACTGTCTAAACTTTTAGATTCAGATTTTCAAAACTTTCCAATGGAATTTCCAGAATTTTAGATTTAAACTTCAAAATTCTGGATTCCAATTTTTAAAACTTCAAACTGGAATTTCCAAAATTTTGGCTCTTAATCTTTAAAGATTTACACTTAAATTTCCAAAATTTGAGATTAACTTGAACTCTATTTTTTGTCACTTTTTAATTGACTTTATTTCTTTAAATATTTCATTAACTGTATTTTTTTATATTTCCAATATAGCTCGAGACTATTAGAATTGATATGCCACTTTTGCCATGACTTTAGGTCTTAATAATATTCCACTTCACTTTATTTGCTCCAGGATTTATTCAACCTATCCTACCTACTGTAGTCACTATAGGTCTACCCCTTTACAGGGTTATGTCTGTCCGATGAAAAATCGGACTTACCTTCGGCCTCCAACGAGGCTTACCGTGCTGAGTTGGTGGGCTGCTACTCTGCTGCACAACCTTTCGGCTGATGCTGAAGCAAGGCTTAATGCTGTTGGTGCCGGCGCTTACGTCTTGATGGAATACACTGGTGGATGTTGCCGATGTCTGGTAAATATTCTGGCGGCGATATCAAGTGCCTAAGGTCGCCTTTGGGCCTACAAATTCCCGGCTGACGAAAAACTGCCTGGGGCGAATGTGGAGTAGGCCAGAAAGGGGCCTTAAGCATTGGCAGCTACTTCGGTGTTGCCCCCTACGATATGGACCTAACCAGAAAAATCTTACAATCTTACAATGATTACCTAGTCCTTATCTGCTGCCGCTTCTGGGTTGTTGCTGTCTTAAAATTTCTTGCGCCTCAGGGTGACGGGCTGCTGATCGCGCCGGGTGATCTCCGAATCGCAGTTCCCTTTTGCTTCGGCTTTTCACTCTGGCCGAGGCCACACTGGCACTCCACACTTTACGCAGAATAACGCCGGAATCTAAGACTGCTGAGATGTAGAAACACATAAGTCCTCCTGTGGTTTGACCTGGCCGTCACACTACACACTTACCCTGGAGATATTTGTTGTTGCTGGCTTGACGACTGGTTTTGGCTGAGTTATCAGGGTGTCTATCACTTACGGGACTTGCGTTTGTCCAAAATCTTCGGGGATCACTTTGTCTTTGTACTTCCACACATGAGGTTGAATATCTTCCTGGGGATACTTCTGTTCGCAGACGCTTCAGAATGGCGTCTAGTGGCGGTTTCTTCTATGACGTCACTTTTCGACGCCGTCATGTTACACACTCTTACATTTTTCGCGAACTTTCCGGGTACGTGAGCTAAAATGGTGTTTGCGGATACAATTTTGTGCTGGTGTGCCTTATCAAATGTAAAAAATCAACGAAACTTGTTTACATTTGTGTGGATGCCTTATTGTAGGTGGTATCGGAACACTTAACTTTGTTGTGATTTTTGCATGTGGTGTCAGTTGATTTGAACATGATCACAGTCAGAGACATTTGAGCCTAGTTGCAATTAGTATAGGTGGTATCCTGAAAGCCTTTTTCTGTCGTTAGGTGGCGCTACTCAGCCGCCACATACATTAGGTTATGTACATTTGCACCATAAGTTGCCTTCACCAAAAATTAAAAGATGTCGTCCCTGTAATTAGAAAAAAAAAGAATGAAATCAGAAAAAACTGTACATAGAATCAAACTTTTATTACACGATACCATAAACTATACATACTTAGATACTGGGACATACGAAACGATACCTACCTTAAAATCAGCGCTCTCTATCCTCTTCCGAACGAGTCATTGCCGTACTAGAAGGAAGCCGCGGTCCCGTTATCGAAAACCTAACAAAGAAACATTTTTATATCATTTTGGTATTATAACGCACTATCGGAAACCGCAAAATGTGAAGAATATGAATTATGAATAAAATAACGAAGATGTATAACGTTTTTGATTAGGAACTTAAGTTAAAACGAAGTAAATAGAGTAGCATGTCTGGGATACCATATGAATCCGCTGATGGTGTCATGGAGAGCATCTGACAAGATTCCAAGAGGAGGGAAATTCCTGGCGACACACCTGCCACAAGCATGTTTTTGAGTGTCTAAAGTGAGTATATGTCTGTCCTTTACCTTTGTCTTGCTTCGGGTCCCTTCAATATCTTTCGTCGACTTAAGGCTGCCATGATTTCATGATTTTTTGTTACTGCCCATGTGCACAGATTGGTTGGCAAGAACTGCACCCATCCGGCGAGCTTGGCCGGATAAGCTTGAAAGTATTTAAAAATTTTTGGACACTTTTTTGGGCATTACGAGGTGTTCGAATTATTTTATTGTCTGAATGATATATTTCGCTATTGTTGAATATATTTATATATATATATTATTTGTAATATATTTTGTTTGTAAAAGTCCACGATCTCGTGAAGGGGTTAGTGTAAGTAAGTTATTGCTTAATTGTATGATTTTATTATATTCCGTTGACGCACGCATTGGACCAGAAATGGTAGAAGCTGTCGCCACGCCAGACGCGTCAACTAAATTTTATAAGCCAGTTTTCATCTGACATCAGACACATCAGTGGAGCCGATAACCTCGTTGCTGATATGTTATCGAGAATAGAGACATTTTCAATACCATCGCCATTGGATTTACAATTGCTACATGATGAACAAAAGTGAGACCAACGCAAACGACCAAGTGAGACCAACGCAAACATCGCAACATGGAAGAACTCCGGTATTCGTTCCGAAAGACTTCGTGCGCCACTGAAGGCACCATATGATGGCCCGTATCAGGTAATTAATAGACACCCGAAAACATACACCATTCTGATCAGATCGACACCCGTCACCGTATCTGTAGATCGATTGAAGCCCGCTTACTTTCCAATAGAAGAATTGGCAAAGATAGGACACGAAATATCCAGCTGGTATTTATGTCCGTTACCTGGCGAGGCTTTTGGAAGGGGAGTGATGTAGGGATCACCCCGTACATGTCATGTTCAACGCATATGGCAGCTCTTTTAACCCAATACAAGTTGGCAACGTTGTTTATTTCATCATTCCATTTTTCCTTATTAATTATTCATTCGCGTTTTGAATTGTCTGCGTTAACGTTCTTTTAGTTTTTCTTTTAAGTCTTCTGTACACGAATGTACTCAAGAATATAGTTTGTAGTTGAAAAAACCAATAATATAATTACATATGCTTTCGTTGTTTTTGTTGCCGTGCCACGGGTCTAAGCATGTTTCAACCGATGCGTATGATCGGGTTATGTCGGTGAAGTACAATGGGTTTTCTCTAAATTTTGGTTTGTACCTTTTTGAGATTATACTTGGCTGCCAAATCGCTCAGCCTGAAGTCGAGTTTAAGTAAAGTATAATATTAAGTAATGGAGTTTAACTTTAAAAATCCCTTAAGAAAAAATGTTCACCACAGCTTGTTGTGGTAGAGCGCTTCGAATTTGGGGGTTCCCTTTATTTGGAATTATTTTTGTGTTAAAGATCATAACGGTTTGATGTTAACTAATATTAAGCGCAGAGCTTGTTCATCCTAGATAAATTGTTATTATTCTTTGAAATTCGATTCGTTTTGGTAATGGCTGAATAGGCCACTCGTAATGGTAAGGTAGATGGTGAATTGACACATAGTGTTTTGGACACTGCTAACACAGCAGTATCATGAGGAAGCATATATGTAGGTGCTTCAGAGGGAGGGTTTCAGCCGGCCGTAACATTGGTCAGCTATAGCACGTGATGCGGACGCACTTGTTGTAAACCGCTCCACTACAAATAACTTTTGAGTGTACGTCGATTTGTTTTCGGTTTCTAATAGCGGTTATCTTACGGGCTCCGTTTTCTTTCATTTTATGTCGTGATATCGTTTCTTGTTAAGCCTCTGTATGTACTTCATGCTCAGATGCAGACCGTTGTGCTTGGTGAGTGCAAAGATCCCCCGTCTGGTAATTAATGGAGGATGTTCGATGTTAGCACAGTTTGTTGTAATTCAGGGTTCGTAAAAATCTTCTATATCTCAGAAACGTCAAATAGATAAAATAACTACTTTTACGGGTTTCTAAAGCCAAGTGTCCACAATAGAGGACGGTCATTGCGCGATATGTATGGGTTCATGGGGGGGGGGGGTAAATACGAAATCTGTTGTAATTAAACAGTTGACAGAAGTTCGATTGAAGCACAAAGCGTAACGTCAGATGAGACGGATAACAAATCTATTGTATCTGGTCTATGATTTTGGTGTTAAATTGCAACAAATCGAGCGAACATCAAACAAAATCCTCCATTTTTAATTTTATGCAATTACGATGTTCATATATTTACATATTTTGCACATTCACAGTAACAATTTCAGCTGCTTTTATCAAACCTCAGCGAAATAATGCTTCTCTTGACGTTAAAACTTGCAACTTCCAGATGTGTTCGATTCCAGAGTTGGTGAATCTATAGTATTTTAATCTATGGACAAAATTAGAGCTTAAAAGTTGAGCCTTTTAGAATTTTGCTGACGATTTTTGCTTTCCAAATGATGACATCGTTAACCACACCTGCTAAGTGATTTGTGAAAAACGTACGGAGCCGAACACGGGAAAGGCTGGATATGGACAAGCTACAAATACCGGAGATATCAATGTCCTATGGACATAAGCTCTCTCTCCTGCTAGAGCACAATACCCCCTCCCCCTCCCGAAGACCCAGATGCGCAGTGGAAGCACATCTCCCATTCTTTTTAAACCGCTGCAAGGACTGAAGTTAGATATCAAAAACCGCAGAGGGATAAGCCATGGTATGACGAAGAATGTCGCATTGCAACTGATGAAAAAGACGCTGCACGTATGGCAACGAAACAGTCAGTTACAACGCGTGCTGCGAGTGAGCGGTACAAGAAGCTAAGAAGGGAGGAAAACCAACTATTTAGGCGGAAAAAATGGCAGTGGGAGCAGAGAGAGAGTGAAAAAACCGAAATGTGCAGGATGAATGGTGAATCAAAAAAGTTTTTCCAGAGGGTAAGAAGATTGAATAACGGGCCTAATAATGGGCTGCCCTCCTGCAGGGACGAGAATGGGAACCACTTTTCAGCACTATTCCACCCAGATTCTTCCACTGAAGATCAGGGGGTAATGATAGTGGAAGATTGCTGTTAATGAGGGCAAGACAAAATTGATGGTGTCAACGACTAGAGAAACCTCTCGACTTGGTCCGCACGTGAACGTTGACAACCGATTTAATTTTGAAGTGGTACATGAATTTGTGACAACAACACCAGCCTGGAGATAGATAGGAGAATTGTGTTTGCAAATAGATGTTATTTTGGGCTGAGCAAGCAGTTTAGGAACAAAGCCCTCTCTCGACGGACAAAAGTCCAGCTATATCAGACTCTCATTTTACCTGTCTTGACATATGGCTCCGAAACTTGGGTCATATCGCAAGCGGATGAAAAACACCTGGGAGTTTTCGAGAGAAAAATTCTCCGTAAAATATATGATCCTGTTAGGGAAAACGGGGAGTACCGACGTCGCTGGAACGCAGAGCTATATAATCTCTATTCTGACGTGGACATAGTTAGACGAATAGATAGGCCGAACCTGGATACGTCGTCTGGGCATTAACCTCAATGAATTGGATGAAATAGATTCAAATATGGCAGTGACCAATTCAATCGAAGAGTGCAAAATTCAAGATTTAGTGACGGAATTTTATGAAGTTTTTCAGCAGAGGATTGGGTGTATCCCTAACTACAAAGTTACACTAGAACTTCGGGAAAATGCCACGCCCATTTACACAAAAGAGCGTCAGATTTCATATGCATTAATACAACGCGTAGATAAAGAGCTGGAAGACTTGGAAAAATCGGGGATAATTTCGAAGGTTGGTAACAGTGACTGGGGGTCACCACTGGTGATCATCCCGAAGGCTGACGGAGTGGTGCGGCTTTGCGTCGACTACAAAGTGGGTGTAAATCAACGGCTTAGGAACTCCCACTATCCGATTAGGAAAATTCATCACATCTTCAATAGTCTCAAGGATTCGCAGTACTACTGTCGTCTTGATCTATTCAAAGCCTATCTACATGTACCCGTTGATGAAAATTCTAGCAAGATACCAACCATTTCGACCCATCGAGGGACATTTCGAATGAATCGTCTGTCTTTTGGAATCAAAACTGCTCCAGCTGAATTCAACCGAATTATCGACCAGATATTGCGCGAAGTTCCAAAGACAGAATCGTACTTCGACGACATCGTGGTTCACGGCGAGTCAATGGCCGAGTGCAAGGCCAATTTGAAATTATGTTTGGCTCAGCTCAAGAAGTATGACCTGCACTTAAATATTTCAAAGTGTTTGTTTTTCGAAAAACAAATTGAATTTTTAGGTCACATCATTACGCATTTTTAGGTCACATAACACCGTGCAAAAATCTCCTCCAAAAGTTAAGGCGATTTTGGACATGCCACAACCCCAGTGTATTGAGGATGTTCGAAGATTTTTGGGTATGGTTACATACTATTCAAAATTTATACCCAATTCTTCAACAATTACTACGCCTTTGCGCCGATTACTTTGCAAAACTTCAATTTTTAAATGGAAACCTGAATGTCAAAAATCTTTCAACAAATTAAAAGAAGAAATCGCTAGCGACCGTGTTCTAATGCCTTTTAATCCTGATCTGAAGGTACAGCTTGCGTGCGACGCTAGTCCTACAGGAATAGCAGGAGTCTTATCGCATATTATTGACGATGAAGAAAGACCGATAGCGTTCGCATCAAGATCTTTAACTCAGGCAGAACAAAACTACTCGCAACTTGATCGTGAGGCTTTAGCGATTGTGTATGCTGTTGGACATTTTCACGAATACCTGTACGGTCGTGTTTTCAAACTGGTTACGGACAATCAGCCGTTGGCCAGAATTTTCCACCAGAACTCAAAATTGCCCCAGATGACGTCATCACGGCTTCAACGATACGCCGCATTTTTGACCGGTTTCAACTACGAGGTTGCTACGAAGAGAAGTGAGAAGAATGTCAACGCTGATTGCTTATCCAGAGCTCCATTAACGACTCCAAATTGCATGGACAGAGAAGTGCAATCTATCTGTGATGCTACTTTAATACAAATTAATTCAATAAATTTGAACTTCACCACTATTCGCGAAGCAACAGAGAAGGATACTAAGTTATCAAAAATTTTAACTGAGTTGCGTAGTTCAAATATACCTGATTCAGACTACACCATTGATTGCGACATATTATTCAGAGGTCAAAGGGTCATCGTACCAGTATCGTTGCAACAGTCAGTCTTGGAAGAGCTACACCACACGCATATTGGTATAACGAAGATGAAGCAGTTGGCGAGACGCTACGTCTACTGGCCTTCAATAGACAAAGACATTGAAAAATTTGTACGCTCTTGTGTTTCTTGTGCTTCTGTAAAGAAAAGTCCTCCAAAAGTAAATTTACATCCATGGGATGAGCCACAAGGAAATTGGCAGCGCATTCATATCGACTATGCAGGACCTTTTCAAGGACATCAATTCCTGGTAGTCATCGATGCCAAATCAAAATGGGCAGAAGTGGGCGTGTGCTCCTCTACGCCAACATCAACAACAACAATCGAAATGTTACAAAACATTTTTGCAAGGAACGGCTATCCAGATGTCATGGTTTCCGACAATGCTACTATCTTTAAAAGTGAAGAATTTTCAACCTTTTGCCTCAATTCTGGAATTTTTCAAAAATTTATTGCTCCTGGTCATCCAGCAACAAACGGCTTAGCAGAGCGAAATGTGCAGACATTAAAACAGCGTGACCCATCTCCAGTACCTAGGAAAATAAGAGACATTTTATTTAAATATCGAGCAACACCACTTCCGAATGGAAAATCCCCATCTGAACTGTATCTGGGAAGACAGATAAGGACTCAACTTGATGCCATAAAACCTTCAAAAATATCTGGGAATTCTATACCAAAATTAGCGGTCAGACAGCTTAGTGAGGGAGACCGAGTACAAGCCAGATATTACACATTGAACAAACCGTCATGGAAATTTGGCACAATTGTCAAAAAACTTGGTCATCTTCATTACGCCGTTAAACTCGACAAAGGATTAATTTTTAAACGACATATCGATCAACTTCGCTCAAGTGATGTACTAGAACAGCATTCCCCAAATACTCAGCAGCCAGAGACTGTACCAGAGGGAAGTCTAGAAGCAACACAACAACAACTACTGCAACCTCAACTAGTTGCAACATACATGCAACAAAGAGCGCCTGTAAACGGCTTTGAATCGCCCAGTACATCAAGTACAGAACCACCAAACCAACGTGCTGATACAGAATCAAATTCAAGTCGGCGTACATCGAGTAGACAACGAAGACCACCAACTCACCACAACGATTATACTCGTCACTGATCATAGTTTTATTTTTCAAATAAAATGTTCTTTTTAGTGAGGGAGAATTGTTATGACTGTTAGAGCACTTTGTTCATCTTGTTTTTCTATACTCTTTACAAGTGTCATCAGCTGACATAAACAGAAACAATGTAAATAATGACTGCTTTTGTTATTATTCATTCCTACAACATAGTTAACAGCGACCGGTCACCATTTTATTAATATACCTTCTTTTGTAAATTACAGCGTTCGGACGAAACACAAAATCGTGCACAAAAAGTATGATACACGCTGTTGTGTGGAGTGTTTGTGCTTCATTGCTGCACGAACACTCTGCGATGGTGCGTGTTCGCAAGCTGACACTCTCTGTTCGGTGTCTATTGGCCGCGTCGCACGGTTGCTTTGCTCTGTCAGTGTTGAGCTGACACCAAGAGAAACACTTAATTGTACAAAGTATGTGTGCACACCATAGTTCAATGTCTAGCTTGTGTGTATCGTGGGCACAGTATAATCGTGCGTGTTTTCATGGGTGGCGATAAATGGTGCGGTTCTGTGTCTGTATGCATTGTTTTTTTGTTCAGCATGTGTATTGTGTGGATAACGTATGATCGTGTGTGTGATTATGGGTGACGACAAATGGTGATGCTCTCTTTCTGTCATATTTTGTATTGCCATTATGCTATATTTTATATTTTACATTGTTATTTTGTTGTAAATGTTAAGTTTTATATTTTAGGTTTAATATTTTGTGTATAGTTGACGGTCGAAAATTAGAATTCTCCTAAATTCGAATCTTTCGGAAATGTCTAGTGAATATTGACGAAGAATTCATTCCCTCATTACTCTCCCCCCCCCCCCCCCCTCAACAGAAGAATAACAAAATTTTTGTTTGCGATCTAACATCCTTGGCAAAAGCCAAGCAATAGACGCGCCATGCCTATGACTCATAGCCTAAGACTGTTGAAGTGCAAACACGGCACCGAACCGTGTATTTCGTACTTATGTGCACGATTTGGTGTAGTGTCGGAACCGTTGATCGCACTCAGGCTGCCGTGTTTGTCACATACTTGTGCACGGTTTGTGTACGATATAAGTGCTGCACTGACTTGTGTGCCCACAAAAGCGTTTTGTTCTTGTGTTGACTGCGTACAAGTGCTTTCCTGGTTTAAACACTTGTGTAGCGTGATCATTTACAACACATGCACGCAACGTAAAATGTTCGGTGTTGAGTGTTTGGGTGTTATTCTGAACGCTGGTAAATTATTAGAATAAAGTATTTCAAATCTAAAGTCGTGCGCTTCAATATCTTACAAGGAGTATCATCATTCAACGATACAACAATCTTCTACTGCTTTTGAAGTTGTAATTTTCTTCTCGAAGATTTGATTTTAGAGTGATTGGTTTCATAATGTCTACGTATGTTGTATAATTTATTATTTGTAATGGTTGTTTTGCAAATTAAACATTGATTTTTCATCAAAATTAATAAATGTCAGTTCTCTTGTTCATATTTAGGTTTTTTCCATTCTCCGACATGCTAAAATGTGTTAATTATTTGCAAACTGTTGTTAAGTTACTAAAAACAAATTCTTACCTGCTAAAATTTTAGACTTGAAATTTATGAAGCGATTGATACCCGTAAGATTTAAAGGAAAAATGTTATTTAAATGACGAAATTACGATCTTCAGCAGAACATTCATCAATACTCTTTGCGATCCTAACAATTACTGAGCAGTGTTACTGTTTCAATCGGAATCAAAATTACAAAACATGCACAACATGTTTACAATGATGCAATTTTGGAAAGTTAAGAAAAGCACGGGGATTAAAACATGTTCGACCGCAACTTGTTCGTATAAAGTACAACCTGTTCTGCGAAGCGTCTTGCAGACACTCACGTCCGATCTATCTCTTAATTTAGTTTATTTATGTCTTTTGCCAGAAATCACAACAATTTCTGTGTTTCGTTTTTCTGCAAAATAAAAATATTGCAATATGTAAGAAAACCTTTCAGCTTTTCCTGTCGGAAAATATCAAATTATTGCAAAACGAAGACAGTCCTGTGCTTCACTTCTAATAATAACAACTTATTGCTTGCACTGTAATAATTTGTTCTGAAAAGCAAATGTTCGATAGAACATTTGTTCGACAAGCCAGTGTTGAGACTAATATAAAAACTACCACCAAAAACAAATTGACTGCTGTCGTTGCTTTTTTTACATACAACAAACATGTTGGAACTAAAGCAGCCGTTACGAATTTGTTTTTAATAAGGAAGAGATATTGAGAGAGGTTTTGTCTTTGATTTTTGCTGTTTTGCTTCTCTTTATTGCCATTGTTAAAAATCATTAGAATATATTATGGGAAATAATTGAACTTAAATTCAAAGTGGGGGCCGCACTTAATCCGTCAAAGGGCCGCATGCGGCCCTCAGGGCCGCATTTGCCCTCCTATGGTATATACTCACGTTTCATCCATAATTTATTAAAAATAATATGAAAGGTTATCGATTAATTTTGTTTTTTTTTTTATTAAACAGAAAATTGACCATCTGGTTATAAGTAATTAGAAACAAGTAATTCGTCAGGCACAACTTAGATCGTTCGTATCAAAATGATATTAAAACAAGATAAATAGGCGAAATATTAAAGGAAACTTATTACAATCTAATAAAGTAATATCCAAAAAGTTTGTATGTATGTATATGCAGGTTTATTGTAGTATCACTTAGTTAACATTAGCAGATAAGATATACTATGTACGTTCGTCTTAATAACACTGTCTTATGGTCTTATTCAGGTGTTACTACTCTTTAGCATCATTAAATATTCTTTAAAATTAGCAAAAATAAATTCTTTATATATATTAATATTTATATATATTTACGTTTAAAATAAAGTATCTACGAGACTTTACACGCCCAGTAAGGATTTCATGTAAGTAATCTGAATGATACTGTACATTAAATTATCTTATTAACCATTCGACATTCGAGTACAGAATATTCAACCACTTTTAACATTTAAATTATCTTATACTTACAAATCGTTTGCGAAATATATGAATATCTGTATGGCTTATGTAGTATTTAAAAAAATATTTTTATTTTAAAATGGGAACCGATCCATTAACAATTTCGAGGAAGGAAAATATAATAACTAAGAAGCTCCCAGTAATAAGGCTACATCTCTATTCAACATGGGAGCGCATTCGCCTATTAACCGCATTTATAAAGCAGGACGGTGTGGGTTCATCAGAAATGGGAACACACTGGGGCAAACGATTGACATAACGTTCAGGAATACCTGCCCTTAGTAAGGTGCTACGATGAAATTTATGTAGACTACCGTTATAGTGTGTTACGGCATCCCAGCAAATATCACTAAGCTTTGGTATTGTCATCCACATTTTGAAGAGATCGTTGCGCCGCCTCGTTACCTTTTCGCTGTATTCAATACCACCAAATATGTACATGCAGCCATTACCCGCGTGAGCTGCTGAGTGAAAATATAATGGTCGTGGTAGGCTAGCCGTATGTATTTTGTACCATTGTTTCGTGCGTAAATTTAGCTTCCAGATATCATTGAAATATGTTGAAAAATCTCCCTATTGATTAAAGATTAAATAATTAATAACATTAAGTAATTAATCAATATACGAAACAACTTACCTGTAAGCCTCCCGTTATGAACGCCTCTATATCGCCATTGACACAAGTGTGTTGTACGCAGGATAAACATTTACGTGCCTTTGGGTATCCCGGGTCGTCTGCAGATACTGCTGTTTGATCAGGTAATGTATAAAAATGATCCCAGCGACATGTTTCAAGATTGAATGCTGGTATGCGTTGTAAGTCATAGACGGTTTGCGACGTGCCACCACCTAGTACATAGATGTAATGCCCGTCGTAAACCACCTCGTGTCTATAACGACCTTCAGGATCATCACGCATTTCAGGACGACATATGTATACATTCTCCCATACCTTTGTTAGAAGGTTCAAACGATATACATCGCATGAATAGTCAAATCCGGTCGTACCACCAATTGTGTAGAGATAATCATTATGTATCACAATGCCTGGTCCATATTGGGCCGTTGGCAAATCGCCAGAGACTTTGAGGAGTATTACTTGTGGCTGCTCTCCTGTTGTGTAGACATAGCAATCGTTTGAGCATGTTTCGCCAAAAGGGTGCCCTGTGCCACCGTGTGACTGAAATAATACATACGAGGTAAGTCTTTAAATTATGGCATCGTAATTATATGAAAATGAATAAACATATCGATTTGAATGGTATTAAAAGAGACAAGGAGCATAGCAACAACGCAATTTCCAGAACTCTAAAATAGGGTTTCCCACTTACTCGAATAACAAGCTAACGTTTTTTTACCTCGAGTTATCCGAGTAATTTTACTTTTCTGAAATTGATCGATTTAATAGAAAAGTGCGAGTTTAAAGAAGGTATAATAACATTTAGTTAGTAGAAAAAAACAATAACCACTACTATAAATTCATTAAACGATATGTGATGAACAACTTTACTCATTAAATGTGTATGTATGCACATCTTCTTTAGACATCTTACTTTAGATTGAGATCAGAGATTGAGATACTTTAGATTAAGATCAGATCATATTTGACACTAGTATTGAAGCCCGTAAATTCATAATGAATCTGGAAAGTAACATTTTCCATTATAATTATTAGTTTTATCATTAAAATCATGGCAAAATGTGCCTATTCATAAATGTATCATTACATTTTATTTGCACATAAAGAACGCTAGAATGGAAAATTTATTGTTGAACTAAGGCTGTGGGCGGATGGAACTCTTTTAGTCCGTGGTAAAATTGGGTGTGAATAAATTTAGGTATGGTAGATAAAATTTTGTCATTTTGCAAAGCTTCCACTAGCTTTTAGTAAAAGACAGCGTTCAGTGGAGGATACTAAACCTGGTCCCTCATCTAAGAGGCATAAAAGCCACCCAGTGCTCGGCAGGTCCTTTAGTGATGTCGCGAAGGACAGCCTAATCATTGGCGTCTTGGATGAAGGTTCCCAGGATGGACGTATCCCCAAGGATAAATGGCGCCTCGCAGAAGGAGCCCTTCTTACGGTGTTCATGGGCATCGTAAACGACAACCCTGGTCCTGTACCAATCTGCGAAGACGTGGGATGGTTCCAGGGAAGTATTAAACTTATCGGCTGCTCTGATGAACGAGCAGCGCGATTGTATAAGTCCGCCATGAGTCGGGTAGGTGAGGTTTGGCGGGGGGCCAAACTCAAAGCCGTGGATAGGAAGGATATACCTTCTAGACCAAGGGCTAGGGTTTGGGACCCGTCAAACTCACCTACTGACCTACTGGAAATTCTAAAGATCATCAGCCACTGCAATCCCTCCATTCCTGCAAAGTATTGGAAGGTGTCAAGGTTGAGGATCCTGTAGGAACCTCCCGGCAGGTAGTTTTGGTCCTTAACAGGGATTCCTTAAAACCCCTAGAAGAGTCCAAACGCCACATTCGGTTTGGGTTCATGAGTGGGGTACACAAAGTAGATACGCTGAGTGGCAAACTGGCCGACTCGAAGTCGGAAGTCACAGCTGTAAATGCTGGAAAGGATTCTGAAACCGCGGTAGATGCTGAAGAAGCACTACTGGATGACGACAGTGGCAGCATCATAGACCTGTGGGGCCGCTCTGCCTGGCTTCGAGATGGGTCCATCACTAGCGAGGGTGATCACGAAACAACCGTGATCGAGGTACCCGGAGTTGAAGATCCTGTAAACGATGAAAGTCCTGCAGATAAATCTTCATCGCAATAAGGCAGCATCTGCCAACCTCATTCTCCATCTTGTGAAGAGTTCAGCCGATGTGGCCCTGGTACAAGAACCATGGACGGCCAGTGATCGAATATGTGGTATCAGGTGCAATGGATACAGGACCTTCGTCCTATCAACCCCAGGTAGGCCAAGATCTTGCATACTCATTAAAAACAAATTTAATGCTCTTTTATTGCAGAATTTAAGTGATAGCGACACAACCGCCATCAGCCTCTCGCTGGAAAACGGCCAACGGGACATCTGGCTAGTTTCATCGTACATGGCGCACGACCATACTGAATCACTCCCTCCGAAGTGCGTCAGGGATATTAAGCGTGTTTTGGTTACTCCGCTTGCTTATATAATCGCTAAGTTTAAGAAAAATTCTTTTCGACATCTTTTACCGTTTTCAACCCTTTTTCATATTTTCGAATAAAATCACATATCGCTAAATAACCGTTTTCTTTGCAACTTAGCAATCGATCGGAGGTAAAAAGACGGAATTGTAGCGTCATTATAGGTGCTGATGCCAACGCGCACCGACACCAATGATCGATGTGAGTCTCTTTTTAATTTCATTATAAACGAAATCTGGACTATATGTAATAGAGGCGAGGAACCGACCTTCATAACTTCGGTTAGGATGGAAGTACTAGACCTAACTTTACTACTTGGCTACGACTATGTAACTGTATCCGATTGGAGCGTAATTTCTGATCATATATATCTACAGTTCCACATAAATATCGAACCTCTGAAAAAGGTAGTTTTTAAAAATTATAGAAAAACGGACTGGAACGCCTATCGTGGGCGCCCAAGGAAACTCTTAGGTAAACATCCGAATATTCCGACTAATGTGCCAGAGCTGGAAGAACTAGTTGGCAAATTTACTGATACGTGCAGGAACGCGCTCAATGAGTCCTGTAAGACCAGTGGTTATAATGCAGCCAAGGGTAACAAAAAACCTCATTGGTGGAACGCTGAGCTTCAGGATCTAAGATCGTCCATTAGGCGGCTTTTTAACAAGGCCAAAAAGAGCGGTGACCAAAGGGATTGGGACGTTTACAAGATTAGTCTTAATCTATATAAAGGTGAAATCAAGAAGGCCAAACGGAAATCCTGGCGAAACTTCTGTGAATCCATTGAGGGGACCAACCAGACTGCACGCTTAAGATGCGTGTTCGCTAAAAACTCACCGTGTGCGGGGTTCCTAATGAAAGATGATGGAACGTGGACGTATTCGTCTGAAGAGTCTTTTGGGATTCTCCTGGATACCCACTTTCCCAACGATGACCGGAATGCTGGTCATCAGCCAGAAGAGCTAGGCGGAAACTCGCCTAGCTTAGAAAAAGTTCGCTCAATAGTGAGCAGCTAAAATCTGATATGGGCCATTAGATGCTTTAAGCCCTATAAATCAGCCGGACCTGACGGGATAATTCCCGCGCAACTACAGGAGGCACTATACCTACCTTGTAGTTGGTTGGAGGCAATCTTCAAGGGCTGCCTTATGCTGGGAGTCATTCCTAGCATTTGGAAGCAAACCAAAGTGATTTTTGTCCCGAAAGCGGGCAAATGGTCTCATGTCAAACCAAAGGACTTTAGACCAATCAGTATATCATCCTTTGTTCTTAAGACAGTTGAAAGGTTACTCGACATTCACGTTCGAAGTAATCTTCCACAGAATCTACTATCGAGTTCTCAGCATGCCTATATCAAGGGCAGATCAACTGAGACGGCTCTCCTCTCTATAGTCAGCATAATAGAAAACTCTCCTGAGAATAAGGTCTTCGCTCTGGGGACCTTCCTGGACATCGAGGGAGCTTTCAATAACATTCATCGTTCGGCGATTCTCAGGTCGTTACAGAATCTAGGAGTCGACAGCTTAGTGACACGCCTAATTGGGAAGCTTCTGGTGGATAGATCCGTCAAAGCTGAATTGGGTGGTGTTACAATTGTTAGGAACGTTAACAGGGGGACACCGCAGGGGGACTTCTGTCACCACTATTATGGTTAACTTCTGTCAATGAACTGCTTCTTGAATTGGTCAGAGCCGAATGCCAGGTCTTTGCCTATGCCGATGATATTGCTATCATCTGTATGGGTAGAATGCAATTTACTTAGCATTCGTACAACCAACCTACTTAATCTGATTTCGAACTGGACCCCTAACAACGGACTATCACTTAACCCACTTAAACCTGAGCTTATCTTGTTCTCTCGGAAATATGAAATACCCGCATTTGAACTGCCGTCAGTTAATGGGGTGCAACTACAGTTGACGGAAAAGGTCAAGTATCTGGGAATAATTCTCGACAGAAAACTGTCTTGGAAACCGAACGTGGAGGAGAGGGTGAAAAAGGCGTCTGTTGCTCTTTACTGCTGTAAAGGGGCGATAGGAAATCGCTGGGGACTGTCGCCTAAGATCACCATGTGGATTTATGCGACAATAGTCAGACCAATACTTCTCTATGGCATCGTAGTTTGGTGGAGGTCCCTGCAAAAGAAATATATTCTGAATTCCTTGATGAAAATTCAAAGACCAGCACTGATTAGCGTCAGTGGGGCAAAGGGCACGACGTCAGGCACTGCACGCTACATCCTACATCCCTGGTGACAATCAGAGATTATGGCGTTTTGATATCGGGGCATTCCGCACACGCTGAATTACTACACCGGATCAACTCTATTCCCGTAAAAACGGACTACCGTATCCCCTACCTTCTACCAGCGACAAATCTAAGGACTTATATTCCGAACAGGAATACTTGGGAAAAGTCACTGGAAGGAGACACAAGTAGTATCAGATTTTTCATGGATGGATCAAAGTTGGACGAGCAAGTAGGCTATGGGGTCTATTCACGGGACTTAATGTAAATATCTCCTTCAAGCTGCCTGATCACTGTAGTGTATTTCAGGCGGAAATTACCGCCATAGTGGAGGTTGCTGAACTACTGAAAAGTAGTGTCACAACGACAGCCAGGCTGCAATAAAATCCCTGGAAGCCATGTTTGCTACGTCCCTGACAATGAAAGAATGCCACTCATCACTTAGGGTGATGGTACCGGGACACAGCGACATTCCAGGCAATTGCGTAGCGGATGCGTTAGCTAGACAGGGCACTACCGCACTGGTTCTTCCTACCTGCCGTTTGCAGATCAGGCAGTGGGCCGATAATATGTTCAGGGACAAGTGGAGACTTACTTCAACTTGCAAACATGTCAGGGTCCTCTGGCCACAGGTGGACAGGAAGAGGACTAGGCAACTACTTAACTTGCCGAGAGGCAGGTTATCCACAATGATAGGAACACTTACGGGACATTGTCTTGTAGGAAAACACCCCCTAAGAGTGGGGCATAGAAATTCCATTCTCTGTAGATGCTGCATGGAAGAGGACGACGAAACACCTTCTCTTGTATTGGCAGGACTTAGAAGTAGGATATTCGGAACACATTTAGTTAGCACCGTAGCCCTGCAGGATATTCCTGTAGGTCTATAGACAAATTCATTGAAAGGGCAAATTGACTAGACGACTAGTCAATTGTTGGTATAGAGGAAACCAAATGTAATCACCCCTATTCTGCATTTCGATTACGCTCCAGCATTACGTTACGCATCGATCGAAAATTGGTATTCCACCAAAAAACCTAATCGAAAGAATAAGAAGACAAGTGTGTTTTCACAATAAGCTGTTAGCCTCTGGAACGTGCGAGATCGAAACAGAAAACAAGCAATTTTGTAAACATTGTAACAAAAAGTTAAATTTGTACAAAACCAAAATAAAAACTGAAGAATATTAAACAGTGATTTAATAGTGAAAACAATTTAAACATTGTGAACTTTGGTATACTTTAATATAAAACACAGCAGGTGAACTTTAATACAAAACACAGCAGGTACGTATAAAAGAAAAAAAAACCACAACCTAAGGCAGTGGATTTTGTGGGCAAAGTATTCTAGTATGAAGAATACTTCGTGCTGGAGGCGATATTTTCATTTGTTTAACATCATTGCAGCACAAAACTATTTTTTTTGTATTGCAATAGAAATGGAATTGATTGCGGCGGCGGTTTTGTTAGAAGAGGAGAACAACGTGCTCCAGAATGCAGAGACAAGGATGGTAATGAGAAAATTGAGGGATAGTTCTAATCCGTTCGAGATGACAGATCAAAGGTAGGACAGTTGTTTTAATTTATTCATTTTAATTTAATTTACATTTACATTTATAGATTCAAAAAAAACTTTCGCTTAAACAAAGACGCGTTTAAGTATGTGCTAGACACTTTTGAGCACGAAGCACGGGCGACTACGTTAACCTCTCTATCACCGCTGAACAGAGTAGTGGCAGCTTTGAGGTTTTTTGCTGAAGGAAGCTACCAGCACGGAGTTGAAGCAGACTTTAACGTTGGCATGGCTCAATCGACAGTGTCCAAGTCACTAACCCATTTCCTCGACGTTATGCAGCGGAAACTTTGCACTCAGTGGATAATGTTAGACCAGACTGAGGAGGAAAAGATACAAGCGAAGCGAGCATTTTATGAGAAGACGGGCTTCCCAGGCGTCACTATGTGTGTTGATTTCACACATATAAAAATTATAAAAAAATTATAATTTACTACAATAGGAAAGGTTTTTTTTAGCATTAATGCTATGGTGGTGAGTATTTTGTTTTAATGATTACCGTGCTCGTAAATTGAATTTATGTTTTTAGGTGTGCGATAACAAAATGCGTATAAGGTGCATTGATGCAAAATATCCTGGCTGCAACCACGACTCCCATATTTGGAACTTAAGTAAGGCAAGGGCTCACTTAGAACAAAAATATCTGGACGGAGAGAGAAACACTTGGCTATTAGGTATTTATATGCGTAAAACCGTGTATAACAATCAAAATGTAACCATATTTTTAACGCTCTGGAACCCTGGCTAATGACATCATATCGGTCTCCAACTGCAGGCAGCCCAGAAAGCAAGTACAACACGCAGCACTCAAAAGCACGCAACATTGTGGAAAGGACGATTGGGGTTTTGAAAACCCGATTTCGATGTCTACTGAGTGCTAGAGAGCTTCATTACTCCCCACGGAAAGCCAGCCAAATTATAAATGTTGTATGTGCCCTCCACAACATTTGTTTATACTACCGGGTGGAAGATTATAACCCGCACGAAATAGAAACTGAAAGTTCCGACGAAGAGGAAGAATTCGAAATGGACGATTCCAACTATACTTCCATAGCTCGTACTATTCGGGATAATATACGATCCTCTTTTTAATACAAAAAAACAAATAATTCAGTTCATGTCTCTCCTTATATATATTTAATAATAAAAATCAGAAAAAAGTGTAATTCACTTATTTCGTTAAAACTATAAACATAAAAATTCAGTTCACATATTATTTAATAATACAAAACAAAATAAAGCTTACTTCAGTTCTTTTCTTAAAACCAAACAATTCAGTTCAGATATTATAGTTTGTCCGCGACTTCATTAGGCGTTAAGTCAGGGTATGGGGTGGCCATAACGCCCATGTGCATTTAGTCCATTGGCGCTAAGTCATGCCACCTATAACAAACCAACTAATCAAAGTTATGGCCTGGGTGCTGCAAGCGCAACATTTCCATCTTTATATGTATTTTTTGTTGCAGCAACTCCTCCTTAATTTTGTTGTGCCGCTGCTTCTCTGCAAGTTCTTTTTCTGCAGTATCTGCCCGCCTCTCCACATTGCGATTTAAACGTCGCATATAGGTCACCACACTCTTGGTGGGTTTTTGTACCATCATTAAAGTTTTGCTGATTGGTAAATGCACTTTTCAAGAAAGACAATGTGCTTTCTTTAGCCCCTTGCTGCTGACGCCTTTGTGATCCAGAAGCTACATCAGCAGAGCCTTCCGAGTTGATGGAAATATCCATTACACATCCTCGTGCATCTTCCGCCAACGCACTGGCCACTCCGAAATCCTCCGCACCGGCAATTCCACTGGTACTAGTTACCAGTCCCGTCAGCTGGGCTTATGAGCTGTAAGCGGCAGTGGCCTCCTCCGGTGCTCACCATTTCTTTTTTGTTTGAGGAGAGCTTCCGCTTAATATGGCTCTTCCAGTCAATCCACACCTACATATATAAAAAATATATTTAACATATGCAACACATTCTTAAAATGTCATACATACCTTTTTCCATGCAGTGGCATTTTTAGTTGGTGGCCCTACTGCATTGAGTGTGCTGGTCACTTCGTCCCAGAATGCCTGCACTTCCTCTTTCGTCCTTTTGTGGTAACCACTAGCAATGTCTGTCTTTGTTGCCAATAAATTGTACAATTCCTCATACTGCTGTGGTGTTGTTGTTTTCGACATGCAATGGAAAAAAAATATTTATAAACATCACAAATAAAACCCTTAATTGCATTTTATACTTACATTATTTTTAAATTACACAATTTTTCAAATTAAAAACACAATCGAAAAATTCTCCGCCACAGAATAAACAACTTAGAAAAACGTAGCTACGATCGTAATGCAGAATACATACAATCGAAAACTTTCCGCATGCGGAACGGAACGGAACGCAGAATACCAAAGTTGCCAAAACGGAGAAAATTCGATCGTGATCGAAATGCAGAATAGGGGTGAGTGAATAACTTTTCGGCAACTGACAACGCAACTGAGGTTCGGTTGCTATCGATAATCGACCCATTAGATAATTGGACCTCGGAGAATAGGCTCAGTGTAAACGCTTCTAAGTCTAAAGAATCATGTTTTCTAACCATTGCTACGAAAGTGTTAATGTTGTGTATAATGGAGTTTGTACATAACATGAAGTGTTTGGGTCTTTCTATGGCTAAGTTTTAATCGTCATGTTAACTTTATTGTTTCTGAGGTAAATTCTGATCTTAGTCAACTATACATTACTGATTTGTCATTACCGTGTTTTGGGGGGGAAAACGCTTGTCATGCCTAATATTTTATACTGTTTGGAGGTGTATTCTGCTGCTAATCAGAGAAATATGAAGCCTGTAATTCTAGCCTTCAACATGGCATTGCGTTATGTTTATTGTCTTCGACGACATGTGCACATTACACCGTATGTTAAGTTTCTGGGCTGTACTTTCAAAAATTGTATCCACTTTCGTTTGTTGTTATTTTCATACAAAATCTTTCTAAGTAAATGTCCGCGTTTTCTACATTAGCCATTTATTTTCTGTCATTCAGTTCGTAGAAGACAGTTGTTTATTCTCAAACTTTGTCATGCTACTGAACTATCATTCCGAGAATAGCACGACTTTTCAACAGTTTGCCAAAAGAATTATAATATACTAATGTTACATTTAATGTTTATCGCAATAGGTTTCTTCGCCATATTCAACTTTCGGTTTAGTAGTTAAATTATATATAAACATATGTATATTCTTTTTATTGTGATATCTAAACTTATAATTTAAAGCCTATTGGTCAATGAAAACAAATTACAATATGCATAAATATAATAATGAGCTTATGGTCTACACAATAATTTTACAAACTACTCAACATCAATACTTTTTTTTTAACATTTTACATCTGATGTTAAACGTTATTAATAATAATTTAAATTATGATTTTAATAAAGAACTCAAAGTTGAAATCAAATAAACGTCTCTCGAATCAAGTGCAAGAAAAAATAAAATAAATATATTAATTACATTTTAAACATGAATAGTTGTAGAAAACTGCATATAAATGCTGAAAATATGCATCCCAGAAATTTTACTACAAATGGCGTTATATGCACACACGCCTTTTAATTTTATAAATATAACGTATAGCTCTGTTAAAAGCCATCTCTACAGGCTTTATATACCGTTGATTGGCAGCAGAAAACACTTCCAAACAGTATAGTATATTAGGCATTATAAGGGCATGACAGGAGGACATGGGACTGTCCGTGGAGGTGGAAAGTTTGATTGCCATTCAGTTGGGAGTGGCCAGAAATGATTCCTTCATTGGGCAGTCCAAGCAGCTCACTACTTCCACGCAGTATGTCCTGGGCAATGGCTTCTCGGAAACCTCCGTTAGCTAGCTAGAGTGAGAAGGCGAAACAAATGA
The DNA here is from genome assembly GCA_963931995.1 of Phaonia tiefii. Lineage (NCBI taxonomy): Eukaryota > Metazoa > Arthropoda > Insecta > Diptera > Muscidae > Phaonia > Phaonia tiefii. Next base: position 95,301,115 of record OZ008371.1, on the reverse strand, counting down.
GCATCAAATCAGATCATCATCAAACAATCGGGCCTATTCTTTTGTCCTTACAAGGCGGATGAGCCAAAGATACGGGCCAACGGCGGATAGAAACTAAAAGAAGAAAATTCAGGTTCAACATATCGCATCCTGGTCAGCGTCTGATCCATAATGGGCGGCTGCAATCAAATATCCTGGCAGTAGGTAAAATGCAAAAACACGGTGGGCTGGGTTTGCCTCCCGCCACCGTTCATAATGGCAGTGAAAGTACGTAAACGAACAAAAAAACATAAACAACCCCTAATTGTTGACGACCCCCGCAAACGTTATAAGGACCACGATTTACGGATATGCACTTGGAATGTAAGAACTCTATATAGATCCGGTGCAAGTATCCAACTGGCAGATGTCCTCGAAAGTTATAAGGCTGACATTACCGCTATCCAGGAAATGCGAAGGACAGGACATGGCTGCACAAGAAAAAGAAACTGCGATATATACTACAGTTGCCATAAAAAAAAACATGAATTTGGTTGCGAATTTGTAGTTGGCAAAAGACTGCGACATCTAGTCTCTAGGTTCAATCCTGTGAGTGAACGAATAGCCACAATCCGCATAAAAGCGAAATATTTTTATATTTCCCTAATTTGTGTGCATGCCCCGACATAAGAGAAAGATGATGATGCCAAAGACATATTCTATGAGCTCCTAGAGGAAACGTATGACCGCTGCCCTGGCCATGACATTAAGATTGTACTAGGAGATTTTAATGCCAAAGTAGGAAGGGAGAATGTTTTTAATCCAACTATTGGCAATTTCAGTCTACATGCTGACGGTTCCGACAACGGTATGAGACTGATTGATTTTGCCGCGGCAAAAAACATGGTCATTAGTGGTACAAGATTCCAGCATAAAGACATCCACAAGGCTACTTGGGTATCCCCTGATCAAAGAATTAAGAACCAAATTGATCACGTGGTAATTGATGGAAGGCACTCATCCAGTGTAATGCACGTACGAGTGATCAGAGGAGCTAACATCGATTCTGATCACTACCTGGTAGCAGCAAAGGTTCGCACAAGATTAAGTAGAGCGAAAATCGTACGAAACCAGACGCAGAGGAAGCTGGACATCGGAAAGCTGCAATTGCCAGAGGTAGCCACACCCCCTCCCGATGACGATCCTGATGCGCAATGGAAACCCATTTCCGACTCTATAAAAACTGCCGCAACAACCGTACTTGGTTTCGAAAAACCGCTTCGCAATAAACCGTGGTACGATGAAGAGTGTCGCATTGCAAAAATGACGAAAAGAACGCTGCACGTATGGCAATGCTTCAGTCAATTGCAACGCGAGCTGCAACTGAGCGGTATAGGGAGAAAATAAAGGAGGTAAACCGTCTCTTTAGGCGTAAGAAACGGCAGTGGAGAAAGCGCGAGAGTGAGCAAATTGAGACATACAGAAGGAAGAACGAAGCATGAAAATTCCACCAAAAAGTTAAAAACGGAACTAATGGACATGGTTCAGGGCCCCCCTTCTGTAAAGACAAGGACGGAAATCTCGTCGCAGATGTGAAGAGCATGTTGGGAATATGGAGAGAGCATTTCTCCGCGCTACTAGTACCTGAGATATCCAATGACGATGGGACAATCGATCACAATATGGACGACGACGTCGATTGCCCCCTCCTAACCAAGACGAGGTCAGAACAGCTATTACCCGGCTTAAGAACAACAAAGCCGCAGGAGCCTATGGATTACCGGCGGAGCTGTTTAAGGTTGGCGGTGATGAGCTGATAAGGTGCATGCATCAGCTCATTAGCAAAATTTGGTTAGATGAATGCATGCCCGGCGATTGGAGTCTCAGTGTACTATGTCCCATATTTAAAAAAGGTGACCCGAGTATCTGTGCCAACTACCGTGGAATAAGCCTTTTATCCATAGCATATAAGGTTCTATCAAGTATAATGTGCGAAAGACTAAAACCAATTATCGCTGACCTGATTGGACCATACCAGTGTGGCTTTAGGCCTGGAAAATCGACAACTGACCAGATTTTCACGCTACGCCAAATCCTGGAGAAGACACACGAAAAACAAATCGACACCTATCATCTATTTATCGATTATAAAGCGGCCTTCGATAGTCCGATACGGGAGAAACTCTATGTCCGAGCTTGGTATTCCTGCAAAACTCATACGCCTTTGCCGAACACCAAATCCGCAGTGAAAGTTGGTAAGCATCTTACCGAACCTTTAGAAACTAAGCAAGGCCTCAGGCAAGGCGACACCCTATCGTGCGATCTCTTTAACATCTTAATGGAGATCATTATGAGAAAAGCTGCAGTCAACATCATCAGCAGCAAAACTCACATGCTGCTCTCGTATGCTGATGATATAGATATCATTGGGCGCACAATTAGAGAAGTTACTGCGGTTTTTTCGAGAATTGGGAAAGAGTCAGCAAAAGTGGGTCTGACGGTAAATGAGGACAAGACAAAATTAATGGTTTCAACGAACAGGGCCTCCACGCGATTAGACCAAAGCGTGAACGTTGATAACCGTTATAATTTCGAACAAAAACAACAACGTCAGCCTTGAGAACAAGCGGAGAATTGTGCTTGCGAGTAGATGTTATTTTGGGCTAGGCAAGCACTTTAGAGATAAAGCCCTCTCTCGAGTAACAAAAGTCCAGCTGTACCAGACTCTCATTCAACCTGTCTTGCTTTATGGCGCAGAATTCTGGGTCGTATCGCAAGCAGACGAAACATCTGTAGAAGTCTTCGAGAGAAAAATACTCCGAAAAATTTATGGCCCTATAGTGCACAACGGCGAGTATCGGCGACGCATGAATCATGAGCTGTATGAGCTTTATCCTGACATTGACATAGTTAAGCGGATCAAGATAACGCGATTGCGCTGGCTAGGCCATGTCAGTAGAATGGATGAAGATGAACCAGCGCGAAGGGTTTTCGAAACCGAACTCGAAGGAAGACGAAAAATAGGAAGACCAAGACTCCGCTGGAGGGATCAGGTTGACGAATCCCTGCGTACACTTGGTATTGCCAACTGGAGAAATAAAGCAAAAGATCGAACTGGTTGGCGAAATATGTTATCTTCGCTTTGTAAGATCCCTGACCCCCCGGGGTTGTCCGAGACCGGATAAGTAAGTAAGTAATAAGGGCATGAACTAAACGTTCCTTTACAAATAGTGGTAAATATAAGTTGGTAGTGTAGAGTTGTTTGAGGCAATAATTTACCTTAGATACAACACTACTTATGTGTTGCTTGAAAAGCAGCCTATCATCTAAAATAACTTCTAAATATTTCAAATTGTGGACAAACTCTATAACCTTTCCATCATAAACTAGTCGGACATCTACATCAACATGTGTAGAAAACATTGCTTTTGAATTCGATACATTAATGCTAAGTCTGTTCTCAACCATCCAATCTCTAAGTAAAGCCAGAGTATAGTCAATTTTCTCCTCAAGGGTATCCACAAAATCATAACATCCCTTAAACAACAATTAAATGTCGTCAGCAAAAGCATATGGAAGACACAAACTGTCCAATTTAAGAAAAAGATCATTGATGTACATTACAAAAAGAACCGGTCCTAAGACCGACCTTGAGGAACTCCACTCTTAAAAGAAATTACTACATATATCCTCAACACAGACCAGTTGACTCCAACCTGTCAGATATGAACCAATTAATTTGCATGCGCTACTCGAAAATCCATACAATTTGTACAATTTATAGACCAAGGATGAATAATCCACTCGGTCAAATGCTTTCTCCAAGTCAAGTGAAACCAGCGCACACAATTTGTCACCACCAAAGTTGTTTCGAATAGTATCAGTCATACCCAGTAATAACGACGTAGTGCTACTATTACTCCTAAAGCCACACTGACAATCATGCAGAAATGAATTTTCCGCCAAATAATCGGACAATTGTTCCTTTACATGTTCAACAACCTTCGATAATATCGGAAAAAGTGAATTGGCCTGTAGCTGGTTAGTAATTGTAAAGAATCTTTCGCAATTGGGACCACCTTGGCTGTTTTCCAACTAGCTGGAAACACTGAAGTCATTAAAATAGTATTTACAACATACAACAAATGATTTGAAACAAACGGAAATACTATTTTTAAAAACTTCAGCGAAACTCCATCTAATCCAGCTGCATTGGACTTAATTGCCAAGAACTCCCTTTCCAATTCACAAAAACTAATAGGTACATTGAAACGAGAAACCATTTTCTCTATGTGTTATCCACAGTACGATGACTGGATGAATGTAATTGATTATTAACAAAAATTGCATTTAGCTCATTCACATCTAAATCACTAGGATAGGATTTGGCTGAAGAAAATCCACTAGATTTCAATAAATCCCACAACTGACAGTTGTCTGTATCATTTTTTTTCATACTGTGGGTTATTTTTATTGAATCTGCTCTTAAAGAGCCTAACACTAAGCATTCGAATCTTATATTCTAATCAGTTTAATTCAATTATTATTAATTAAATTGTTGTTTAAGCGGGCCTCTGAATTTTGGCGTCAGGGATTGGTTGATTTATAAAAAAAAAATAAATGGTTTCCCATTACATCCCATGAAGGGACAGGGGAGAGCTTCTCACAATCACTGAGCTGCACGCTTTCCATTTTTCATTTGATTTATAAAACTGATGGTGTTCAAACATTCACAGTTCAGAACTATTATTATTCTCTTTTTAACTTTGCCATACTGAATACCCATGTGTGTGTGTCGTTCACTTATCGTAACACACTGGCATACCACACACAACGCCACTTAATCACAAGAATTGAAAATATGACACACAGAAATCAATCGGAATCGTTATGCTGACTCAATTGCATTTGGGATTTGTTAATCCATAAAAAACAATTGTAGGTCATTACTTTAATTGTAACAATCTCCACTACGCCAAAGAATGTGTCAATACACTATACAAATTAACAAATCAAACACAAATTATTTAGGTTGACACAGTCACACACAAAAACATTTAGACGTTAACTCTGCTGCTACGAGTTCAACGACCTACTTGATTTTTAGTGCACAGCAGTGTTGCAACATTGTTGTGGCAATGTTTCTTTGTTCGTTGGAAATTCAAATATCAATGATGCAACATTACTGTAGCACACTTTCGTTAATTCTAAACTCAATGTTTAATTCCATTTAAATGACCCAAATGTATTAAATAAACAAAACAGTAATTTACATACTTACACTTCTAAGCAGTGATTCAATTTTTAAAGAGAACACTCGAGAAAGAAAATGTAGAATAAGAAAATCAATGTATCGTAAAATCCAACTTAGCAATAATTTAGTATTTAAGAACAAACTTATCAATAAAGAATTATTAGAATCTCACAAACCCTCATTGTGTACGCTTCTTTTCACTCTCCGTTTCTAACCAAGTTCAAGTGCTTGAGTCAGAACAAAACTTATCTTGGTGATACTGCCTTGATAAGAACACAAAAACAAATCTATTGAAGGACAAAACAGTCTAACAATAAACATTTGGTGACCCCTAGAACAAAACACGCAACGCTCAAGATTTTGATCCTGCGACAGGATCAAAGTATTGGTTTTGGGTTTGCTTCATATTGGCAAACCAACAACAGGACATCTGTCCACTCGACAGTCCACACATTGGGACATCGAGCTACACAACAGGACATTTGTCCACTCGACAGTCCACACATTAGGACATCGAACAACACAACAGGACATCTGTCCACTCGACAGTCCACACATTGGGACATCGAGCTACACAACAGGACATTTGTCCACTCGACAGTCCACACATTAGGACATCGAACAACACAACAGGACAGCTGTTCATACACCGGTACGATTCTGCACCATTACCCAGGACAACAGTTCCACAAGCCAGGCCATCATTCAGTCCATTCATCAAGCTCAAAACATTGAAGTTTGAAATTTACAGTCCCACAAGCAGGACACCACACGTAACATAACCATATTCAAAGGTCATATCCAATTCCCTTTTGAAAGGCTGAAACAACGCCACTAAGCTCAATGGCAGAAGAAAAAGGAAACATGGAGGCATTGAAAGCATTGACCAAACTACAACGCCAGGCGGGAGATGTGATAGAATCAATCGTCAGGAATTTCAAAAAGGATCCCGCCTCCAGGAAAAGTCATGAGTACTATAAGGAACGCCTGATGAGGCTGGATGTTGCTTGGTCGGAATTCGAGACTAATGACACCAGGATACGTTGTCTTGAGATGCCAGCAAAGGACCACGAGTACTTCACCAGCGGCTTTTACGAAAAAATAGCTACAGTCACCGAGAAGTACAAAGAAATCTTTGAAGCAGCAATGTTGCAAGCACCCACTGGCGCGCCGCAAGCACCAGTACAACACCAGTGCTGGGGTAGCAGCAACTACATCAGCAATTAGAAGACAAAACGTAATGATAGCGTCTCTAAAGCGGGTACTCTCCACTGATCCGACAGCATCAAACATGAAACTGAAGGAAAAACTGTGGGATCAGATACAAGAACTGCATTTCTCAATATGGGAAAACAGCAGCGATCCAGAGGGAGTAGGATACGATATGGAGTCCTACACTACTTTGGAGAGCATGGTGGTACAGAACTTCAAAACACCACCATCGTCCACAACAGAAGGAGTTGCATTTGCACAAACCAATGTTTTGGCGCT